>CM019122.1:34703774-35970441 GCA_009720345.1 Fragaria iinumae | reverse complement strand
AGGTTTATAAAGATTTGGCTCTTCTGGGAGTGGTGAGTGAATAGTGTGAATAATAACGGTGTGTTGTTTCTTAAATCCCTTGTGTAAGAGATTAGGGTTTGAGTGTACTTATACTGGTCATACCGATCGTATAAATGAAGTGCATGCCCGTAGAGGGTCCAAAGAGACTAAAAGATAACAGAAAATCCTTGTATGAATAGAAAGCTTTTAAGGCTCAATGCGCCGATTAAGAATTAAGGGTGGACATGAGGCGTAACACGATGCCTCCTATGGACAATACGTATTTTTGTCGAACTAAATGTTATTTTTAATTTTTTATGAATAATCGAACTGAATGTATTTGTTTGGATAATTGTTCGACTATAGAGTTCCATCTAGGTTGAATTTGTGAGAACGTATTGTTTTGTTGTGGTTAATTAATGATAATCGCTAATCTTATGGACAATTGATCGTAATTTTTTTTTTTTACAATTAATCAGTATGTATGCGATAATTTTGTGTGAGAGAAAGGAAATCCTTAAACGAGTCGGCAAATTAGGGATGTAGGTTTCTGTTTACGATCGTAAATTATGGTTCTTGCAAATAGGGTCACTGGCTTTTGGTTTCTTCAATTGACGTGTTTTTTTTTTTTTTCGATTACGTTCCAATTGACGTGTTTGGAGTTTGGACAATGATTCATTCTAAAAGAAGAAAAGAAAGAGTTCAGACTTTTTTTTTTTTTTTTTTTTGGACGAAAAAGAGTTGAGACTGATTATTAATGAAATCCTTTTCAGAAAGAAAAAACAACTCAATGGAGCCCAAAATCAAACTTTATAACCGCGGAATTGGTCTACTGGCCCGAAGAGTCCAATAAGCCCAGTCGGGAGAGGCTTATGGGTCTACACTAACCCATGAATTTCACCACCTTTTAATTGAAGTTCTTGAGGCGATTTCATCCACTATTTCATGGTGATACCACAGCAACCATGCTCGATCATGATTCACGAAGGATTGAAGGTTTTCCCATTTGTGAACAATCATACAGTAAAGAATAATCAGAACTAATATTTCTTCTATAGATTGCAGCAAGAGTCATAAACATCATGTATACCGAGACGGCATGAATATCAATGATACTCACAGTCACATATATGTCACGAACTCACGATCAATCTCTCATGAGATTCCTTCTTCCTACAAAAGGAAACAAAAATGTCAAATTTATCAAAACTCAATTGATACCGATTATCCCATCCGGCCATTCCTAGTGTAAACAAAGTACTGAACTACCGATCAAGAAATTTCTTCTACCATATAAGTACATTTTGAACATTTTTGTCATGCATGTTATTCAAATCAACATTTTGTGTGAAAATGTATATACATAGAACTATAACGTACTTTACTTATAATTTATGTACAAATTTTCATCCGCGTTAAGCTTTGTACGTAGCTACAATTCCTGTATTTAAAAGCATGATATGCTAGCTGAGTAAATACGATGAACACTTAACTTTGATTGATGTATATATATTGTTGTATTCTAGATTGTCGTAAATTACACTGTTCTGCTGCGGCTAATGTCTAGAATGAGTAGGAGAAATTTTGATAAATAACCTCTTTTAGGTTTTAAAATTGATTTTTAACCATCTTTAGTTGAAAAATGACCATATTAAGAAGTCAAATGTCTTACCTAACCTTACTAAAGTTTCTTTGTAAGTTTAACCCTACTATATTCCTATCTCTCTTGATCGATCCACATCATCGAATACTTTGGCATCATGTGCAATACAGTATTGGTCTTCCGATCATGCGATTGCTGGAGAACTCGTTAAAATGGCAATAGACTAATTAAACTTGTTTCACAACCAATCTGAGTCAAATTAATCTTCATACAATAATTTGATTATTGAGGAACAGAACACAAGCCGTCGAGTAGCACCTCTAATTCAACTAAAACATGAGTTTTACTCCGTACGAGAATGTCGATGTTTGATAATGAGGGAAACTGTGGTCACAATATATGACACTCCTTTCATCAAGGTAAACAACTAAACATAATTAAACAACAATTGTGAATACAGATCACGATTCATCTCTTTGATTATGAGTTTCTCCTAACGTTGCTTGATTTGATAATCTGCCCTTAGTGCCCAAGGTTCTCAGCCATTTGCGTGGTTCTTCCCCTTCATAAAGCTTTGGACTTTATAGAAACGGTGTCTCTGTCATTATTAGCATGAATCAATCTCTTCCACTATGTGTCACACTCACATGGGATACCATATATAGCATATGAGCTTTCAATCGTTTCTTCATCGCTTACCAATTCTAAATGAGTGATTTCTTCTAGTTCCTGTTTCGATCATCTTGTGTTTGAAATTGAGCGATTTACCGGAGTGACTTGGGTATAAGAACGGCTATGTTTTTGCAGATAGATGTAGGGTTTAGGCACATGGATGAAATAGAGGGACAATTAAGACTTTTGATGTCAGGACCCACCCCGAATTTCATCCTGAAACCCGAAGTAAATCCTGCGGGGTCAATCTCCAAGTAAAATTTACCAAAAATTCAGCATAACCTTCCTTGAAAATGGACAACCCTTCTTAAATAAAATACCTGCAAACACTTCTAAAAGTTCCAACTCCAACCTTATACACTCCTGGAGTCTTCGTGCTCCCCACAATTCACAACATCTCCCAATTTATATTTACTAATCTAACAAAAACCTCATAACCAAGAATTCATAGATTCAGAGCAATTCTAACAATGAAAGGAAGATAAATATAAAAATAAACAGAAGCTATATAATGGACTATGTCTCGACTCCATATACGCCCGACCTCAACTATGCTAACCTGCAAACTGGACATTTAAAAACGAAGGGCCCAAGAGAAAACATTTGAAAACGTTAGAGTGAGTGGACAAAAGTAAATTTAAGAGAAATGAGCAACAAATATCTTTATGTTTTCCCGATTAAATTTCTATAGAGAAGATATGCTGCAAACGACAAGCTCAAAAGCTCTTAATTCAAAAACTGACAATTACATGACTAGCCCCGGCTAGTCTCCAAAACTTTATAAAATAGAGTCTCTCAGGCTAAAATATAAATATATGTATGTATTTACGCTCGTCATACTCCTTGTATGAATTCTTATGAAAAGATAAGAAAAATAGAAATTCATACAAGGCTACAACGCTTGCGTCTAACGCTCACGTCTAACGCTCACGTCACGCCATAATGGAATTTCAAACGCTACATCATTATGGCGGAAAAGACGGGTGTATATACGTGCATATCCCTTATATGAATTACTACTTTCATATAGAGCTACGACGCTTGCGTCTCACGCTCACGTCACACCATAATGAAATTTTACCTCATTATGGCGGAAAAGCACGTATGACTAGCTAGCATTTATATACATACCATCCTCGTAAATATCCATATAGATAAATCCACCGAAAATCTCATTTTCGGTAACTCTCCAAAAATAATAAAAATTGTCAATTATCAGAAAAACAATAAATCACAACAGAAGAAACACTGATCATCAAAATAATGCATCGCATGCTTTTAAATTAAAACAAAAGTCCACTCACAGATTTAGGCCTAAGCCTGACGTCGATCAGATGTCTCTTCAACTCGAACCTCCTCACGTCCTGATCAAAGGATACTATTAAATTCTAATCCCAATTTAAATCATAAAATTAACAAATATGAATGAGAACCTAAATCGCTCTCCTTAGCCCACTTTCTCAAATTCTAAAAATGGTTCGGGCCGGACCCGTATAAAAGCCTTGACAATAAATTTTGATGGATTTACACTAAATTCAAAGCTCCTCCAATAACCGATTTCTCATCTAACAACTACCAAATTAATCAATCCCCGATTAATTCCAAAACTTATCAAAAACTCCTCAAATACTCACAAACTTAACATTATTAAACTCCTCCCTTCACAACCAACTTAAAACTCAGAAAAACCCTTAAACATGGCGGCGCTGCCGTCTTCTCCGCCGGCAGCAGCGGCGGCCGGCGATACTCCGACCACCTCCAATGCCCACCAAAATTTGACACAACATTCCTCTCCACACGCACAACAACTTCCCTAACTAACACAAATACCAATTCCATGCCTAGATATGGTAATCGAACTCAAACATTAAATTGAGTCATAGAACTTCAATTATACATTTCTCCTTACCAAAATCGAATTGAGCCGATTCCTTTTGAAGGATTACTACCCTAGATGAGAGCTACAAGAAGAGCCAAGAATCGCCGGCTATGGCGGCCGGAGGAGGGAGCTCTGGCGAGAGGGCAGCCGAGCCTCTTGCCATGATATCCACCAAACGACGGCGGGAGAGGAGCTGACACCAACCCGGGAAGAGATAGGAGAAGACGGCGGTCCAAACGGGACCGGTGCGGCGGCCTAGATTGGCCGGACGACGGCGGGCGGCGGCGGGAGACTTCCGGCAGGGAGAGAGAGAATCGGGGAAGAAGAGAGAGAAAATCGGGGAAGAAGAGAGAGAGAATAGAGTTTGGGCTTCCCAAACCGGTTTTCCAACCCATAACCTTAAAACCCAACTCTAAAAACACCTCAATAAAAATATACCTAAATAAAAATTACCATTTTATTAACCAAAAATTACTTTTTTTACCGCTTTCAACAATTTCTCCTACGTAAAATTTTCCCCGTAATAAACGTCCTACTAAACATTTCTAGGGTCCTAGAAACTATAAAATCATTAACGAAGACGGTAAAAACTCCTGCTAACACCATGCATGTAATACCTCGGAAATTAGATATTACTTCTAATTTTAGTTGGGAATTTTTGAGTTAGATGTTAGTGTGGTTTTGAGGTTCGAAGGAAGAGCGGAAGTGTTCGGACGCATAATTTATCGAAACGGTTTTACTTTCTTTAAGGGTCATAGAGTTGACTTTTTATTCGTTGTGTTTCTTGAGAAACTTCCTTCAAGAAAGTTGTAGAGCACAACGATACGAGTTCGTAGACACGTGGCACGCGTAAAACGGAATTCGTATGAGAAAGTTATGGTCAGCGGAAGTTCATGGCTTTATGAGAAATTTTTGGTTAAATTGAAGTTTAGGGTTCCATTTTCTCCAGAACCCATTTTTCCTTCTCTCTTCCTTCTCTCTCTCGCGATACCTTCGGTATCAAAGTCCTCCAGCCGACCCGACCCGGACCCGACCCGATTTTTCTAGCCGACTCCGGCCGACCCAGACGACGGCACCGGTCGAAAAATCTTCCTTTCCTCGGCGCAATCCTTCCTGTGTTGGTGAGTGACGACGACTCGGGCGGATCGGCGCTAATCGAGCGCCACAGTGAGGGTGACGACTCGGTTTGCAACCCGATCAGAATTCTCACCTCCGACGGCGGCGACATGGCTTGCAACCGGTCAGGATAGAAGCTCCTTGACGTCCTGGTTCGACTTGCGGTGGCCTTGAAGCTCAACTCACGGTGTAGAGTTGCGGTGGTGGATTCCAAAGTTCCGGCGAGTTTTCCGGCGTGCTCCGACCGAATTGGCGGTTACCTCAGGTATAAAAGATGCTTCTCTCTCTTCATTCTACAAGTTTGATGTTTGGGGGTTTGTTCAGAATCTAAGGTTGGAAGGGTGGCGCGTGGGGCCACTCGCCGCCGCCTGCGGTGGCGCGTGGCGGCGCGTTTGGTGGTGTCGTTGGTGTTTGGTGTGCTGGTTAGGTAGTACTCGTTGATACGAACTTGTTGATCTGTGGTTTGTAAGTTTTGGTTACCGATAATGCATGCTAGGGTTCCCCCTTGGTGCTAGGTTTTGTTCGGTCTTCATTTTTGAGTATATCAGGTTTTAGAAAATCTGGTTAGTTGTTTTGTAGGTTGTGTAGGATGTTTAGGCGAGCCTTTCATGGTATAGGGAGAAGTTTTGTCTCGAGTGACAAGTTTGTAGGTTAGGACTTAAGTTTTGGTTCGAGTCGGATTATGTTCTTTTTGTTGTTACTGAGTGGAGATTCTATTCTAGATGGTTGACGTTACGTGTTCGCATCTCGCCTATTACTAAGAGAAGACGCAGCGGGAGTTTTGTTTAAGGTGAGTAACATTCCTTAGGTTCAAGTAGAAACCGACTTCTTTACATATTTTGTTGATTTGCTAAATTGTGGAATTGTGCTCTCGAAGTGAAATGTTTTGTTTTAAAATCATGTGAACTTGATCGTCCACGGTTCACAAGTAAGTAAAAGGGTTCTTTTAATATTTATTAATTTTTTTGAGCCTTTCCCGATTGTAGCTTTATAAATGTTAATGGTATATTTATATATGTTCAGGGAAGTTGTTGTGCTTGGTGAAATTATGTGACATGTTCACATTTGTCGTAAAATATTTTGATCATTTAAACTATTGATTTGGGGAGGATACATGGCTATGGGCTTGATTTTTAGTGTGTGTCTTTTGTTGAGAATCGGTGGGTTGTTAGAACACGTAATTGATACATGGCTATGGGCTTGATTTTTAGCGTGTGTCTTTTGTTGAGAATCGATAGGTTGTTAGAACACATAATTTTGGAATGTTTGTGATCAAGATCTTGAGTTTATTTGGAGAAGAGTAATCGGTGTTTGGGGCCGATCTGTGTGATGACCTATGTGGTGATCTGTGTGATGAATCTGTGTGATGACTTGTGTGGTGACCTGTGTGGTGATCTATGTGAAGAATCTGTGTAGATGATCTATGTGATGATCTTGAGTAGTTGTTGTGGTTGATGTTGAGATTTGCAGTCAAGCAATTGGTTTTATTAATGGTCTTTTGTTAATGGTGTGTTTCGTATTTAATTATCGTGATTCTAAATTGGTATCTTAGTAATTCTAGTGATCTCCTGAACTAAGTTTCATGCAGGGATCACTATTTTTATATTTGTTTGGTCTCAATGTAATTACCTGAACTAAGCTATGCGCATAGATAACGTAATTTCCTAATTTATTTCTTATGCCTTAATTTCATTGATTGTTTATGTGTCATTCACTGGATTAAATAAATGCAAGGGTTCTGGTTATAGTGAGTTAAGAGTGCATGTGAAATTTAAGGTTACTCATATAGGCTTGCAAAAGCTTACCGGGTTTGTTCTTTCAACCAGGTGCACCATTCCATGGTGTAGGAGTTTGATCTTGCTGGTGAGGACTAAACATGGTTGGGATGTAGAAGCTTATGAGCTGCCTCCTAGGAGTTGGACTCTTTTGTTTATTATTAATTGTCGGGTTGTATTAAGCTCCAAGTGAGCGGTTCATTTACTTGACATTACAAGTTTGATGTAAACATGGATAGGAAATATTTGACTCCGTGTTGAGCTTATATTGACATTCATTTATCCAGTATTTGGGTTTGGTATTTGAGATTTAATGTTAAGAGTATTGAGGATATTTTTAGGATTTATCATGCTCAAGTTTTTGAAAATTATCCTTTAAAAATTGGGGCGTGACAATGCAAGTAATTAGGGTAAAAATTAAGAGTTGGGATGTGACATTTGATCTTCTAATATGGTCATTTTTCAACAAGTTGATAAAACATGGTTAGAAATCAATTTGAAGCCTTAAAATAGGTCATTTCTCAAAATTTCTCTAATAAGAATGAAAGTATCAAACCTAAACATCACCTACCTCATTCTAGTAATTCCACAGTTTCAACCTTAGCTAGTAAAACCTATTGTGAATTAAAGACCTATAGTGAAAGCTCAATAAAAAAAACCTCTAGTGCATGAACTGATGAAAGACCATATCTTACTTTGAATTCAAAAAAGGACATTTGGATCCAAAACTGTAAATCTAGGAGTAAAAACAATAGAGCAGCAACTTGATAGATCATGAATATTAGAACGGAACGGATTCTACACACCAAGGTGCACTTGCATAATTAATGTGTAAGTGCTTAAATCGTCGTATGAGAAGATCAAATAAAGACTGGAGGCTCTAAATTACTTTATTTTATTTTCATTTTTAATCCGATCAAATTAAATGCTCATAGAAAAATTTTCGATACGGAAAACCCAATATTCCCCTCTCCATGATTCCACACTAAATCAACCGAAAAATAGAGCCAATCACATCGATCCAATGCTGACAGACAGAGAACCATCATCACACCATGTGGTCGGTGCACTAGAGGCCACGTGTCATTCCCTTATTGGAACAAAAGTACTGCAGAGCTGCCGTGGATCTCCAGGTAGACCCACTCCGGTGGCCCACCTCCACCGCCCAAACCCTAAAAAAGTCGATCACCTATGGCTGTGCCAGCTTTTTTGAGAAGTATAATTTGCCTTTGGGATCGGAGATTGAAATGTCTGACCCAAACGGCACGTAGTAGAAGCAATCATGCTGATCGCAACTCGATCGATCTCTTTACAGCAAATCCAAGCCATGATCGATACTCGATTGCCTTGCTAGCGTACGAAGTTCCCAGCTGTTACATTGATCACGGGGATAGATTTGTTCTTGGATTGTGATCACTGCTATAAGGAATTTTCTTATTCTGTGCCCGTGATTGATTTTCGAGCCACAAAGAATGTTTATGCTAATATTGATCTCAGCTACATGCAGATTTTTTTCCAGAAATGGAAAAAGAAAACCTCTGTTCCAGACTTTCAGACATGCAGAAACTAAGCTTAAGCTGTTTCAAAGCAACTAACTAGACCATTATTGCTGCTAATTGAATCTATAGCCAAATCGATTAAATCCCTTTCAGGATATATTGGCTAAACCTTAAGAAATTAGTGTTAATCATCATGTATTCAACTATTCACGAACGATTCTAGATTTTTTTCACCGATCGAGATGCCGTTTTGGCAATTGATATCATCTTTGAGTTGCTAGGTTCCAGAATTGATCCAGATCACCTAGCTAGTGACAAAAAGCAACGCTATTCGAAGTGATTACTTCGTAACATTTGGTTTGAGGAATCGGGCACCAATATATATGTTGCGACACAGCCGACACTATTACACAAATAAGTGAAACAGGTAATCTATCATGGCATGCATGACTGGTTTCCAATTCAGCCAAGGAAACCTAGCTAGCTAGCTAGAGAGAAATGGGCGTCAAGAATCAAAATACAATGGTCGAGTTAGGGTCCACTAGCGTTTGTTCATACTCGGCATAGAGGAGGCAGAAAACAGAGTGATCGTGACTGAACGTTTGCCAATATCAAATCAATCAGATGTTGTTGGTGATCCACGTCAGAATTTTATCCGTTTCCGGGAAGAAAATTGAAGCCATTGGCAATTAGGCCATTAGGGTACACAACTAGCACTGGTGCTAATTAAGCAATTGCATGATTTCAGAATTTGGTTACTTATCAATGTTTAATTAGCTTAGTATGACATTATCGATCGAGGAGACTCGACTCACTCGAGATCATCATATGAAACATAGATGCCTATAGTAATTAATTGGAATGTAGTCCAAATTTGAATGATATAGATGATTGAGTAGTTTTAAATTAGATTTTTTACCTTAAGATTGAAAAGAGGTCATCACGAATGTTATGTTCTTAATATAGGCGAGATTTATACACTAGTAGAAGACACAACTGACCAAAAGATTCATGGTCAATCATCATTTAATGTAAATCTAATGGTTGAGAGAATTAAATTTAAGTAGAGTTGTTTTATTCTCAACCCTTAAATGTAGATTTAATAGTGATTGACTATGAATCACTTGGTCAGTAACTGACTAGGTGAACATGACTGGTAGAAGATAATACAACTCTACGTTCTATTAACGCCAAATAACTTGAAATTAATGGAAAAAAAAAAAAAAAAAAACTCTCCCATTCCCATAGTAGAATATTAGTCTCCAAGAAGATAAATACAATTAATCCAATCCACGTACTTCACTGGTACGATTTCATAGCCAACGTACCTGGATCGCAGACCTGATTCATCTTAATTAGCTCTTATGTAAAAACATCTTAACTATGTTCATAGATATTAATACACATCATACACAATATTAATCTGTCATATGTAATTAGAAATTTGAAAAAGAAAAAAGAAAAAAAAAAAAGGAGGGCGTAAGTGAGAGATCGATATCCAATCGAAACGGC
The DNA here is from genome assembly GCA_009720345.1 of Fragaria iinumae. Taxonomy (NCBI): domain Eukaryota; kingdom Viridiplantae; phylum Streptophyta; class Magnoliopsida; order Rosales; family Rosaceae; genus Fragaria; species Fragaria iinumae. The sequence continues at coordinate 35,960,385 of CM019122.1, read as the reverse complement.
CGGTAATTAGTAAATGAAGATAGTTGCATGACTGCATGTATGAGTGGATATATATGATGGTAAGGTAACCCCTAAACTCCTACTGCGCAAAGCAAAGGAGCACACAACCAGAAGAAAATGATGATGATGATCAATGGCGAATGAAAAAATATGACCTAGCTAGGCCTCCATTATTTGACCCTCCCCAACCCGATGGAAGATAATTACACCCACCATTCTATATGATTCACATATATTATTACTGTAACCTCGCAGTGATATTAGAGCATCTCCGATAGTTTCGTCATTTTCTTGATTTTTTTCATTTTAGGGAAAATTTTAGGTGTTTTGCTCTAACAAATTTTCTAAAACTTTCTTCAAAATAAGGAATGTGGAGAGAGAGAAACTCAAATTCTCTATATTTGTAACAAACTCTATAATTATATAGAAGAATTTGAGGAATGATTATGATTCTCTAAAATAAGGAAACTGTTAGAGTTGAAGATGAAAAATAGCTGAAATGATTGACTTTTGCTTCCTTGTAATAAAGAATTTGTAAAGAAACTGTTGGAGCTGCTCTTACTGTTACGGTTAATATTACCGATTAGACATCCCGATCAAGCAGTGTGATCCGATGAGGAGGTGTCAAATCCCAAGATTCCTCGAGCTCCGATCAGTCCCTCATCACCCTCACTACCCCTTACAGGTGGGACCCTCTCGTCAAACTGAGAGTGAGGGTCTGAGACAAGTCTCTCTAACTCCACCTCTATATAAACCATCCCATTGATCATATTCCTTCATCCCAAACCATTTTCCTTCTCATAGCTTTCCTACTACTCTAAGATCTCCATTTTTTCTACGTACCTAGTGCAATTTCAGTTTTTCTCTATCAATCTCCATATGGCCGCTGTTGAGGTAATAAGATTCAATTCACTCATCGTTCTATACTGTTGTAAATCTGTTTGTTTTGTGTTTAGGGTCCGTTTGGTAACGTTTTATGTGCGTGCAGGTTCAATCGGCACAGACAGCTTTCGCTGCGGAGAACACAACTCATCAGCATGAGGAAACAGTTAAGGATCAAGAGACTATCACTGCTGCTACTACTGAAGTAGTGACAGTAACAGAACCAGCTGACGTGGTACCGGAGCCTGTGAAGGCGGAGGAGGAACCAAAGGAGGCGGAGCCAGCTTCGGATGAGCCAGCAGCTGCGGCTTCAGAAGCTGAAACCCCGGTTGAAGTTGAGACAAAGGAGGTGGATCAAGAGGAAGTTGTGGCCTCAGAAGAAGCACCAGTTGATGAGAAGACTACTGAAGAGGAGACTAGTCCTGTTGAAACTGATAAGGTAGAGCAGGAGCCAGTCATAGTTGTGGAGGAGACCAATGAGAACAGTGCTGGTGATGATGTTGAGACTACTCCGGTGGTGCCAGCACCGGAAGCAGAAGCAGAACAGGAATCGGCAGCTGAGGAGCCTAAGGAAGAGGTAGCAGTAGTCAAGGAAGAAGAGAAGCCTGCAACTGTTGAGGAAGAGAAGCCAGCTGCTGCTGAGGAAGAGAAAGTTGATACTGACGTCCCAGTAGAGAAAGCTGAGTAAGGAATGTGATGGATCACAGTGGTGTTGTGTTTATTGTCCATGGGAAGCAGTTCAATCTGTTATAATAAGAGTTCTTAATAAAGAGTTACTAGGTTTAAAAAATGGGGGGTATGGAACCACCTGTGTATGCTCATAGCTTTGCTAAGATGTATGCGGTTTGGTTTGGGTTCCAAGTTATAATGCATGCATGTTTCATAGAAGATTATCATGTAATGTTGCATTTGAGTACTATTAATAAGAGATCGATCATTGTGTCATGTGCATTTTGATCTAGCTATACTGGATGGATCATTTTTTCTTTCTTTCTTTAAGTTATCTCTTTCACTTTCCTACTCCTTTCAAGCTAATTCGATTATGTTGTAGCACATGATGCTACAAGGAACTTGTAGATATTTGGAGAATATATATATGCAATACTTGAAAATTTGAATAGGGTACATATAGATTTGAAATTTCCAACTTGCACTACAGGAAATATCGTCTTAGCCGACGGATTTTTTTTTAAAATTCTGTCGACTAAGTTCTTCTTCGTTGACGGAAACATAATCGTCGTATAGGACACCACAACCGTCGTCTAAGATCTATTTAGGTAACAGAAAATGACTGTCGAAGACTTCCGCCCATTCTTAGGAAGATTCTTCGTTACTTCCCGTTGGGTCCTCGTTTGCAGTGTCTGTACATGTTTTCACATACGGCCAAACATATGAGATGGCACCAGGCAAGGCACCAGGGAGAGGAGAGGATAGATCCGGATAATCTCACACACCCCGCAGACGGGGAGGCTTGGAAACACTTTGACCGTTCTTTTCCCGAATTTGCTGGAGACTGTCGAAATGTCAGACTCGGACTTGCAACAGACAGATTCAATCATACTGGAAACATGAATTTGTCTTATAGCATTTCGCATGTGATAGTATTTCCGTACAATCTACCTCCCAACATGTGTATGAGGAAGGAGTACAATTTTCATATGCTTATGGTTCCAGGGCTGTATTCTCTAGGAAAGTGCTTGGATGTGTACATGAGACCATTAATTGACGAGCTACATGAGTTATGAGAAAATGGACTCCCTACTTTTGATAGACATGGTCAAACTTCATTCATGATGAAAGCAGCTGTTATTTTTACCATCAGTGATTATCCAGCTTACGGGATGTTGTCTGGCCAACAAACTAAGGGGTACAAAGCTTGCCCGGTATGCTTAGATGACATCAATTCTAGTCGTCACGCCGACAAAATTTGTTTCTTGGGATCTCGTAGATACCTTGACGAGGATCATGAGTGGCGGTGGGATGTTGAGGCATTTGATGGGACTGAGGAGCATAATCCGAAACCCCCAGGGAGGTCTGGTGAGTGGATTTTGGACAGGCTTAACCAGCACTGGTTCGGATATTTGAGCACAAGTAAAGAAGTAACCGACTTGAATCCTCCCACGCCTGATGAGTTTAAGTATTGGACGCACAAAAAGTGCATTCTTTGAATTGTCTTACTGGTCGACGTTGAAAATCAGACACAACTTGGACGTTATGCACATAGAGAAGAATGTTTGTGACAACGTTCTTGGAACAATTATGAATCTCAAAGATAAGAACAAGGACACCCCCAAACCCCGTGTTGATCTTAAGAAAATGGGTATACACCCTAAGCTATGGCTAGTAGGGAACAAAAAAACAAAAAAAGCCATAATGCCTTAAGCAGGCTACATAGTCCATCCTCAGAAGAAGGCGGAAGTGTTTCAGTAGCTTCATGACGTTAAGTATCCTCACTAGTATGCAAGGAATGGGGGGAAAATAAGATAACTGGGTTGAAGACTCATGACTGTCATGTTTTGCTGCAACGTCTTCTTCCCGTGGTAATTAGACCATATTTGCAGAGTGATGTGGTTGACACGTTAGTGGCTTTGTCAAAGTTCTTTCAGAGGATATGCACTAAAGAGCTTAAAAAGTCTGATATTTGGTCATTGCAAGAAGACATTGTGTACATCATATGCAAGCTGGAGATGATATTTCCCCCAAATTTCTTTGACATCATGATTCACCTCATGATCCACCTTTTCGAACAAGTGTTACTTACTAGTCCGGTACAGTATACCTGGTGCTATCCAAATGAGAGGTATGCACTCATTTTCTAATTAATCATCTTTTCAAATTAAGATATTTTTTTTAAATATTTATTGTAAGAGAATAAATATCTGTTTTGTAGGCAACTGGGGGATTTCAAGAAGTCGAACAAAAACAAACGTTTCCCTGAAGGGTCGATCACGGCGGCATACATTTAAACTGAGTGCGTAACTTACTGCAACACATATCTCAATGATGAAGACACAGTGGGGGAATCATCTGGAACGGGTAGTAGCCAGCAATTCAATCTATCAGTTGTTTCTAACGATGTTCAACCGTATGACAAGTTAAGTAATTCTGAAAGATTAAGTAATGCTGAGATCAAAGAGGCTCATTGGTCTGTCCTTCAACATTGCGACGAAGCCGAACGGTACTTGAAGTCCCATTTGGAAAGGCAGGATGGTAACGAAGCCATACACTAGAGAGATTTTCCTGATTACTTCCGTATTTGGGTACCTTCTATCTCTATATATGATGTTACATAAATTAAATATATGTTGCTTTTTGATGTTACATAATGTAACAACGTTGCTCTTAAAATTGTTACAGATGATGAACATTCAACAGCAGTTTCTTGCTTCTTACGACATGGAGTTGCACTTGTTGGCAGGAGGAACCCAAAGCCACAGAGTTCGTGCTGGATGTTTTATGAACGGTGTTAAGTTTGTGACGTTAGAACGAGATAAAGGCCATGTCACCCAAAACAATGGAGTCATGGTTGAGGGTCTGGGTTTCAACTACTACGGGGTTTTTGTCAGTGTCATCGAACTAATCTACGGCAAGGGTATGCCAGTCGTGTTGTTCAAGTGCAAATGGTTCAATACTGACCCAACCAGACGAAGGAGTACTGTTTACGCCTGAATTAATATTTTACTGGACAGTAAATGTCTATGTAAAATTTTACTGGACAGTAAATCTCTATGTAAATATTAATTATTTCTTGGACCATGTCATACCGGCGAGATGAAGTTTCTCTAAGCTTACAAGTGATAGCTCGCCATTGAGACTACGCGAGCCAAGTTAGCCTTCTCGCGGAATGGAATTGAAACACTTGGCCTTCATGCGAATTGAAACACTTAGCCTTCGCGCGGAATGGACATAGGCGGACTACGCAGTTCGTGCGGAACACTTAGCCCGCGCGCGGAATGACTTCGCGCGGAATTACTGTTCAACGCTCCGCGAGGCGAGGCGAGATGGACTCTCCGCGTAGGCAAAGCGAGGCGAGCTGGCGAACTAGCTCGCGTAGAAGACTTCGCGGGGAAGCGACATGCGGAGTCCGCGCGCACCACGACAAACGTTGAAGACTTTTTCAAGTCTTTGACATGCTTCGGGCCAACCCCTGTGGCCCATTAAATATAAAAAGCCCTTTTAAGGCTCGCGAGCTGCAATAGCCCGCGAAATGGATACGAGCTACAGAAGCACGCGAGATAGCACCCTATAGCAGCCCGCGAGATGAGGATGCTCATAATTCCAGTTCGCATAGGAGTCTACAGTTGGCAGCGCAGAAGCAATGCCCTATGCGCGGAATGGAGAGTGCGAACTGGGCAGGTGTCTCCAATTGGCTGGTCCACATGGACGAAACAGTGTCCTTGTGAAATAGTGTTTCAGAGTCCGACTTGGATTCTAATCACTTTGCTTCTGCCGAACTACTATATAAGGGGGTTCGAACTCTAACAGAAGTCTCTCTCAAAATCAATACAAACAACAAACAAACACAACTGAAACCCAGTTCCCTTCGAGCCCCTCGAAACCCTAACCCTAAGCGCCGCCGCCTAGGTCTTTCTCCAGAGCTCTCCGGACTCTGCATCCCCGTTTCTCTCCAAACTCCATGTGATTGCTCTGCTCGCGCCGCCGTGAGTATCGACTCGCTTGTGCTCGTAAATCCTCCTCTGAGGTGGCACCTGTGACCCCCCTTTTTGCCTGATCAAGAAGTCAAGCGCACCCCCATCAACCTTTTCCTCGTCCGCGCGCTGGAGCAGAGGTTTCTAGCAGACAAAGAGAGGGGAGTGTTGCGGGCGTGCCACCTCGCGGACGAGGAAAAGGTTGATGGGGGGTGCGCTTGACTTCTTGATCAGGCAAAGGGGGTCACAGGTGCCACCTCAGAGGAGGATTTACGAGCACAAGCGAGTCGATACTCACGGCGGCGCGAGCAGAGCAATCACAGGGAGTTCGGAGAGAAGCGGGGATGCAGAGTCCGAAGAGCTATGGAGAAAGACCTAGGCGGCGGCGCTTAGGGTTAGGGTTTCGAGGAAGGCTCGAAGGATAACTGGGTTTCAGTTTGTGTTTGTTTGAGAGTTGTCTCTAAGTTGTTTGTTGTAAAAGTTGTCCCCTTTGAGAGAGCTTTCGAATCCTTTATATAGTGGAGCTTGACTTGCGGCAGAAGAGAGAGATAATCCAACTTCAAGTTGGATTCGGAAAACCTAATAGCACAAGGGCACTGTTTCGTCCATGCGAACCAACCATCTCGTGACACATGTCCAGTTCGCACACTTCATTCCGCGCTACCAACAGTAGACTCCTATGCGAATTGGAATTAGGAGCATCCTCATCTCGCGGGCTGCTACAGGGTGCTATCTCGCGTGCTTCTGTAGCTCGCTTCCATTTCGCGGGCTATTGCAGCTCGCGAGCCTTAAAAGGGCTTTTTATATTTAATGGGCCACAGGGATTGGCCCGAAGCATGTCAAAGACTTGTCAAAATCTTCAACGTTTATCGTGGTGCGCGCGGGCTCCGCATGTCGCTTCCTCGCGAAGTCCTCTACGCGAGCTAGTTCGCCAGCTCGCCTCGCGGAGCGGCAATCTCGCTTCGCTTCGCGGACTGGCAATCTCACCTCGCCTCGCGGAGCGTTGAACAGTAATTCCGCGCGAAGTCATTCCGCGCGCGGGCTAAGTGAAGTCAAATTCTCATGCAGTTCGTTCCGCGCGAAATCTAACTTGGCTCGCGTGGACTTACTAGCGAGCTATCACTTATAAACTTAGAGAAACTCCATCTCGCCGGTATGACATGGTCCAAGAAATAATTAATATTTGTATAGATATTTACTGTCCAGTAAAATATTAATTCAGGCGTAAACATTGCCCCCTAGCCTCGAAGTTATGAAATGTCGAGAATGACTGAAGAGGTTTATGTTCATGTTGCTCCAAAGCCAATAGTATTGCCTCGGGTCATACATAAAAGGAGTGTGAAGAAACAAGCCTGTGAATAGGCCTTGAAACTCAAGCACCCAGTAAGGCATCGTAGCGAACTGCTGCACGGCTCGCCTAGGCAATTTGGACTTGAACTTGAAAATGCCTGCATTTGCCTGCTCCACTTTTGCGTTCGCGTGCTTCTAGCCCGCATTCGCCTGCTCTACATTGCTCATACCGCGAGCGAATGTAGCTCGCATGGATGTATCTTGAGCGGACGCATGTAACTTGAGTAGATTCCAAAAATGGCCATTGATGAGCTCTTGGCGATGGCGGACCAACATGGAAAGACAATGGCTATGTATTTCGCTGCCCCCCAGTGCGAACCAGTGAGAGACAAACAAAAAGCTGAAAAATTTTAAGAGGCCATGCACTTCGCTGCCCCCCAGTGCGAACCAATGATAAGTAAACAAAGGAGTCGGCGAACGGCCCGCACAAAGCTGGCGAGCCAGGTTTGAAAATTTGGAGGCCACAGGGATTGGCCTAAATAATGACCAAGACACTTGAAGAAGGTCTAAAGTCTGAAATTTTGGAGGCCACAGGGATTGGCCTAAATAATGACCAAGACACTTGAAGAAGGTCTAAAGTCTGAAATTTCTGGAACACGATCTGCCAATGTGCCCCCCAGTTTTGATGTCTGCTCGCCGATGCTTGAGAAGAAATGCAGGACATCAAAACTTTAGCATGCCCCCCCAAGGACAGAGTTGTGGTACCGATGCCCCCTAGTGAGGAAAGCATGTTTCAAGGTCATGAAAACACATTGAAAATGCACAATGCAAATCCGCGCGTATCCTGACATGTCTGCATTCAAACTGCCATAACTCTCTCCAGGAATGGCGAAATGACAAGCCGTAAAATCCTCTGTAAAGTAGACATCCAGGGCTTTCTGTTGATATAAGGCACGCTAGCTAATGCTTCCTGGATCATGCCAATGGGGTCCGCGAAGTGGACTGCCTGGTAGTGGCTGGTGCAACGCTTCAGAATTGCAAACTAAATGTATTGCCTCTCTGACTTGACTTCGCTGGCAGTAACTCGAAGGCATGTGGAATGCTGTTGTCTTCAAGCCTCAGGGATAGGCTCCTATGTAAAGTTCAAGCCTTCAGAGGCAAGAACGTTGTCTTGCATTTCAACAAGACCAAGGATCTCTTTTTGCGGTTTTGGCTATTTGATTTTTTTTTGTATTTTCTTTTTCAATGCGAAAAAAGGAAAGGAATTGAAAGAAGCAGAAGTAAAAACTGAAGGAAAGCTAGGAACAAAGAAAAGAGGGTATCATAGCTTGATTAGGTACCATTCGTTAGGCCACGGGGGAGGCCTCCCACGCTTCACTCTGAGTCGCGATGCCGTTGTGTTCTTGGCGTGAGACTTTCGCTGTTGAAAATTTCCAAGTGTTGAGTAGAGTTGTTCCACGTCAACCACTTGAAAAGTTGGGCAAGGTATTTCGTAAGGTACATCTTGTTGCCCCCCACGTATCCTTTTCTGTTGACCAATCATGATCTTCAACTGCATTCTCGTATACCGTATGTTGTTGAGCTCAGCCTTGTTGCCACTTGGTTCGCCAGCTTCAGTTCGCTTGCTTTGACTTGATAAAGGAGGCAGGCGAACTCCACCATGCCCCCCATGCGGCTGACATGTGTCCACATATACATCTCGCATAGGAAAGCTGGCTCGTGGGTCACCTTTCATGTGAAGTTGTGATTCGCCACCAGTGTTTGACCCGCTCTCTTTTTCTAAGGTGGACTGTTCCGTCCTACCTTGAAGCTTATCTTCCTGGTGAACAACGTCGTTTTTTGAGATAAGATCATTATCCAAAGTCTCGCCGGCCTTGACCTTAAATTCTTTGTCATTGACTGACAAAGCAGTCTCTTCCTTGGACGTAAGTTCATCCCCTTGGTGAGGACGTGTGAGGACACAGGTTTGCCCCCCACGTGTTTGACCTGTGTCCACATATTCATCCCGCACAGGGTGTTTTTGTGTTTGGTCAAACCTCCTATGGATTTGCAGTTCGCCATCAGAGTTCGAACCGACCTCTTCCTCTAAGGTGGACTTTTCTGTCCTCCCTTCCAGTTCATCTTTCTGAGGAACACCATGAAATTTCGAGATGGGATTACTATCCATAATCTCGCCGGCCTCAACCTCAGGCTCCTTGTCGTTGGTTAATAGAGTAGCTTCTTCCTTGGACGTCGGCTCGTCCAAAGGAGAACCTTCGCCAGTAGATTGGCTGCCAGGCAGCTCAATCTTTTTTGCAAGGCGTTGCTTATCAGTTATAGCAGGGGTCATCTTCAAGGCATTCGTGGTTTGCCCCAACTCCTTTTGGGTTCGTTGGAGGGACCCTTCAAATATGTCATTGTTATCCTTGATGTTATCTGCAAACAAGCTGAACTCCTCATTGAGGATATCTAAGTTTCCCTTGAAGCTTCTGGCAAGGTTGTGCTGGTCTGCTTTCCAAAGGATCTTGTCCCCTTTGGCCTGTCCAGCAAGGCCGTCGACCTTCACAATAAGGTCAATGACACTTTGTTGAGTAGCCAAACCCTGGCTCGTCAACTGCTTGAACATCTGAAAGATTCGCTCCATAGACGGAGCAGAACCTGTGTCTTGGGTCGGCTGAGAGCCTACCATGGCGGAATCTCAAGTCTTCCAGGCTTCCCTATTGTGAATCGCTTGTACTCCCTGTCCCACTGGGCGTGCCAATGTTTTGGCCACGATCCTCAGCGCACGGAGCAGAGGTTTCTAGCAGACAAAGAGAGGGGAGTGTTGCGGGCGTGCCACCTCGCGGACGAGGAAAAGGTTGATGGGGGGTGTACTTGACTTCTTGATCAGGCAAAGGGGGTCACAGGTGCCACGTCAGAGGAGGATTTACGAGCACAAGCGAGTCGATACTCACGGCGGCGCGAGCAGAGCAATCACAGGGAGTTCGGAGAGAAGCGGGGATGCAGAGTCCGGAGAGCTCTGGAGAAAAACCTAGGCGGCGGCGCTTAGGGTTAGGATTTCGAGGAAGGCTCGAAGGATAACTGGGTTTCAGTTTGTGTTTGTTTGAGAGTTGTCTCTAAGTTGTTTGTTGTAAAAGTTGTCCCCTTTGAGAGAGCTTTCGAACCCTTTATATAGTGGAGCTTGACTTGCGGCAGAAGAGAGAGATAATCCTACTTCAAGTTGGATTCGGAAAACCTAATAGCACAAGGGCACTGTTTCGTCCATGCGAACCAACCATCTCGTGACACATGTCCAGTTCGCACACTTCATTCCGCGCTACCAACAGTAGACTCCTATGCGAACTGGAATTAGGAGCATCCTCATCTCGCGGGCTGCTACAGGGTGCTATCTCGCGTGCTTCTGTAGCTCGCTTCCATTTCGCGGGCTATTGCAGCTCGCGAGCCTTAAAAGGGCTTTTTATATTTAATGGGCCACAGGGATTGGCCCGAAGCATGTCAAAGACTTGTCAAAATCTTCAACGTTTATCGTGGTGCGGCGGGCTCCGCATGTTGCTTCCTCGCGAAGTCCTCTACGCGAGCTAGTTCGCCAGCTCGCCTTGCGGAGCAGCAATCTCGCTTCGCTTCGCGGACTGGCAATCTCGCCTCGCCTCGCGGAGCGTTGAACAGTCATTCCGCGCGCGGGCTAAGTGAAGTCAAATTCTCATGCAGTTCGTTCCGCGCGAAGTCTAACTTGGCTCGCGTGGACTTACTGGCGAGCTATCACTTATAAACTTAGAGAAACTCCATCTCGCCGGTATGACATGGTCCAAGAAATAATTAATATTTGTATAGACATTTACTGTCCAGTAAAATATTAATTCAGGCGTAAACAAGTACAATTCTGGATCTTGTCTTGTTATCAGTGGACTCAAACAATGTATGGTATGAGAATGAGCCGTTTATTCTTGCCACCATGGCGAAACAAGTGTTTTATCTTGATGATTCGGCTATGGGTGAGGGTTGGAAAGTGGTGCATGTGATATCACATAGGAATATTTGGAGTGCAACTACACTGGGACGGGATGATGAGAGTGGGCCTAGTGAACCAACAACTGATCAACCGAATGAACCATATCAAGAGGAATCTCCACATGTAGTCCCCGATACTGAGGATATTCGTGTCAACAACCAATACGTTCCGGCTATCATAGGTTACATTCCAATTACACAATCTGAACTAAACTCGCTACAACGCAACCTCAATCATGATGACGACGGCTTCATAGATGACGAATACATAGAGGATGATGAGTATTCTGACCAAATTGAGGAGGATGATGATTCGGACGACTCAGATTATCATGAGTACGATTAATATAACCATTATTGTGGATTTTGATCGATCTAATCTACCTGTATTAATTTGGCATAACTTCGGATATGTATTTTTAAATTTGTAATCACGTATGTACGTACGTCGAACCATTAATTATTCATAAAAATTTCCATTTTTCTACACGTGTAATTTTTAAAATGCATATGTATGCTTTTTTATGTACGAATACTTACGTGGAGTTACAGTTGGGTTTAGTTTGAAAAGTTACACGAAAATACTTAGATGTAAATATAATAAAATGTCTAAAATTTTTAAAAATATACTTAGTCGACGGAACTTGAAGAATTCGTCGCCTTAGAAGTACTAAGGCGACGGAAAGTGGACTTTCTGTCGCTTAGGATCCCCGAAATATTGGGCGGGTAAATAAAATTTTATGTTACTTAGGCGACGGAAATTGAATATGTTGTCGGCTTGGTCGAACCAAGGCGACGGAAAGTGGTCGTTTCCGTCGCCTAGAATGCCGAAATATTTGGCGGGTGAATTTTACGCCTTTTTTGAGCCAAAATTTAATTTTTTTAGCCGACGAATATTTGTCTTAGCCGACAGAAAATTTCCATCGGCTAAGATAAAATCGATACAGACTCAACACTTAGTCTTTTCTTGGTCTGAAACCCACTCAAATCCCTAAATTCTCAAATCTCCTACAAAGTTGCGCCACTCCTCCACCCACCGCCTCCACCAACCGCCTCGACCTATCGAAGACCCCATCCACCCATCGGCAACCGCATCCAGTGATCAAGAGACTCATCGCAACCGCACGTATCCACCTACCTCCTCCACTCATCGCCACCGCATCCACCCGCCGCTTCGATCTCGCTGCTCCCACCTTCTCACCGCCTCCAGTCTCGCCACCGCATCAACCCTAAATCTCCTTTTTCAAGTCTGTATTCGCTCTCTTCTCAGATTGATCTTGCTTGTTACTTTTGAGAATGATACATGAATTGATCTTCTTCATTGCTTGGTTAGTTTTGGTTTATATAATCCCCTCATTACTGTATGAAATGTGATTGAGTTCCGATTTTTAGTAAAAATCAAGTGGACTCAGTGTTGTTTTAACCCCTTATGAAAATTGTACTTTGTTTGCTCTTACTAAGCAGATGAAAATGAGTTACTTATATTGAGTTAGCTAGCTTTGTTCTTGATTCCTTCATTCTAATGCGTAGCTGATATTATTGAATTATGGAAACATGTGATGAACTTCAAACTAGCTATGCAGTTTTATTCTAATTTTTGGCCTTCACAAATAATGGCATAGATTAGTCGTGGAAAGAATCCGATAATGATGGTGTTAAATGAGGATCACAAATTGATTGATTTTATGGATAGTAGTTTGGTGCACTAGTCTATCAATATATTAGTGGAAAACTTGATCCATCCAATAGTAGAATGTACCGTGATTCTTATTCATCTACTTTTTTCAACAAACTAGCTTATTAATGAGTTTTATCCACTAGAGAGGTATATTTTTAGTTTTATAGAGAAGAGATGCATAATTTAAATGAAGTAGCTTCGATTATACAGTTGAATACAGTGGCTTCACAATCATATATGTGATTAGTGATTAGTCAAGCTTGGATTGGAGCATGTTTTGCTTTTGTATATTCAGAAACTCTGAAAATCAAGAAGCTAGCAGTTAGGGCTGTGATGACATTGGTACACCATCGGTTAAAATTTTTTCAATGCATATATAATGAGGAAATTTATTTTTAATTTGATGGAGTGCCTAGCTATATATTAAGGTTGATGAATGCTTTTCATATATGTGAAAGATAGTCTTATCTTGATTTTGTATATTTTAGATGATCCATTTTTACAATATGGTTTTGCTACTTATATGCATTTTCAGTTGTTGTTCAGCTCAGTTCTGTATGCTACCAAATTGCAGAACATGATCAATTTAGAAATGGTCTCCATCAAACCAGTTAAAGGCCAATTATATTACAATTTTGAAGCAATCTTATTAGTTATTGCTCAGTTCATAACCAAAACCATATATATCCTTATACTGAGTTAGCTAGCTTCTTTGAAATAAAATTTAGTTTGAGTTCTACTGAGCTTATACTGGAATTGATATATTAAAGTTTATTGTAAGTTACATGTTGAGATTTAGGGAAAATGAACGGTGAAGGTAATGTTAGCTTGTGGCCTAAAATACATATGCAATGAGCAGTTTTCTAAGATTTTGAACCAGTTAGCTTCTTTCTGAAAACTGTGCAATTTGGTTGATTGTTTGAACTTGGTATCTTCATAAAAGTTACAGTAGACATGTTAAAAATCGTCTCAGAATTGGAATTTCTTTAAAAGGATTTTCCTATATTTAGTTATGATTTTTGAAAGTTGATAGTTTGCATCAAGAAATTCTGAAATCTTCACTTAATCCTTGTTTGTTTTATCATATATGTATGCACATTTCTCTCATGCCTATGCTTTCCTTGTTTGTTCTATCATATATGTATGCACCGTACCTTTCTCTCATGCATATGCTTTCCTTTTCTTTTCTTTTATTTTTATTTTTTAAAATTATCCAAAAAAAAAAATATCAATATCACATTGTAACTTCTGCTTAAGTGGCTCACAACTTTTGTTAGTGTTTTCTGTATCCACAATGCATCAAGTCTAAAAAAAAAAAAAAAAAATCAGGGGCTGAAAAAGGACAAGTGGTTTGTTATTCATGTATGTTTTTCTATTGATATATTTTTCATAATCTTATCTATTACTCACTCATTTACTATGGACTAACAATTGTGTGTTATTCATGTGCAAGATGGTGATCATAGGGAAGAGGAAGGACCGAGCCACTAAGGCCAGTGCTTTGATAGAGTCTATACGCCAGAGCGTTGGCTCAGCTAGCAGTAACAGCCACCCTACCCCCATGCCGGCTGTGACAGTATGTCAAGACCTCCCCGAATTTCACCCTGAAACCTGAGGTAAGTCCTGCGGGGACCACCTCCAAGGAAAAATTTACCGAAAATTCGGCATAATCTCCCTTGAAAATGGACAACCCTTCCTAAAAACACCTGTAAACACTTCTAAAATTTCAAATCCAACCTTAAACACCTGGAGCCTTCGTACTCCCCAAAAACACAATATCTCCTAATTTAACCAACAATCATAGCTCAGAGCAACTCTAATTGAAAGGAAATGAACTAGAAATATAGAAATGAGCGGAAGCTATAATATTGACTATGCCTCATCTCCATGTACGCCCGACCTCAACTATGCTAACCTGCACACTGGGCATTTTTAAAACGAAGGGCCCAGGGGAAAACATTTGAAGACGTTAGAGTGAGTGGACAAAAAATGAATTCAATAAAAATATTTATGCTTTCCCAATTTAATTTTCATAGAAATTATGCTGCATGCGACAGCTCAAAAACTGGCAAGTATATGACTAGCTCCGGCTAGTCTCCAAAACTTAATAAAATACAGCCTCTCAAGCTAGAATATATATATATATGTATGTATTTACACTCGTCATACTCCTTGTATGATTTCTTATGAAGAAATATAAGAAAATAGAAATTCATACAAGGCTACTACGCTTGCGTCTAACGCTCACGTCACGCCATAATGGAATTTTACCTCATTATGCGGAAAAGACGAGTGTATTTATATACGTGCATACTCCCTATATGAATCATTATTATATTCATATAGGGCTATTACGATTGCGTCTAACGCTCACGTCACACCATAATGGTATTTTACCTCATTATGGCGGAAAAACACGTATAGCTAGCTAGCATTTATTTATATACATACTATCCTCATAAACATCCATATATAAATATATAATCACCGAAATTCTCAATTTCGGTTATTCTCCAATAAAAGGAAATATTCATCAATAAATCTTTTTGCTGGCATAATATTTAAAACAAAGGTCTACTCACAACTTTAGGCACAAGCCCGACGAAATCCAATTCGCCACTCAAGTGAGGTTTCCTCAAATCATGGCACAAAAACCATGCTTAGGACCAAACTCCAATTTCAGAATAAATAATACTTAAATATATAACCCAAAACTCTTCCGCCTAACCCACTACCCTTTCTAGGGTTAAGCTTAACGAATTCACGCAAAACTCCAACCACAGCCTTCTTTCATTTATTTCAACATCCCGAAACAATAATAAGGAAAAACCAACGGTCGGATTCTATCCTAATTAACGGCCAAAAATACCGAACTTTAACAATTTCCAAACCTATCCAAAACTTCTCCAAAAATTCCAAAATTCATATCATTAACCTCCCCTTAATATTCCACATCTAAAACCATAAAAATTCCCCTAACAGTGGTGGCGCCGCCGGCGGCCGGCTCCGGTGACCTTCAATGTCTACCAAATTTTGACAGCATCTTCCTCTCAATCTCCTCTACAACTTTCCTAACTAGCACAAACACCAATTCCAAGCCTAACTATGCCAATCGAACAAAAACATCTAATAAGCCCTAGAATTTCAATCACCGATTTCTCCTTACCTAGCTCAAGGGGGAGCGAGTCCTTTGGAGGGATGAACATACGGGAGGAGGGCTTCCTTTTGAGCCTAGCAGCTCTGGCTATGGCAGCCAGAGGAGGAAGTTTTGGCGACGGGAAGCTTTGGGCAGTTGTGACTTTCGGGCGGCTTCTCTCCCTCACGGCGGCGGTAGAGAGGCTGCCACCGGTCCAGGAAGATGGCTGGGTCGACGGCCAACCAATTGGGACCGGTACGGCGGCGAACGGTGGCCGGACGACGGTGGTCGGGCTCGGGAAACTTTTCCGGGCGGAGGGAGAAGGAGAGAGAAGCGGGAGGGAGGAGAGAGAAGCGGGAGGGAGGAGAGAGAAGAGAGAGAGAGGAAAAGAGTTGGGCTTGGCCCAACCGGTCCACACCACCATTTAACCCACTTCAAAACTTTAACACCCTAAAAATAATACCCTAATAAAACTTACCTTTTACTAGCTAAAATTTACCATTTTTACCGTCGTCACGTTTTTCTCCTATGAATAATTCCTTCGAAATAATCGTCCCCGAAAACCCCTCTGGGGACCAATTAAATTATAAACTCATTGACGAAGACGGTAAAACTTTTATTAACATCATGCTAGTAAATAAGGTAAAAATTTAAGAGTCGGGGCGTGACACAGTACCGCCAGGGGCTCCCCTCTACCGTTGACAGTAGTTCAACGGGATCTCCATCATCTACACTGGCACCCGAATCTGCAAGACGCATCTTCGGCAGCTCTCGTTTGAAAGTTAGAAGCCCAACATGTTACTTATTAATTCCTCTTATACTTGTATTAATTTATTAGAATTTGTCTTATAGCATTAAGTATCATAATGTTTTCTCACATATTAATTGTAGCTCCGGCCCCGAAAAAAAAAGCGGGGTTTATGTTCTGAAAAGAAGGCGGAGGATATCGTTGCACAAATGGGGCAGAAGATCAAGCTGGAGTATTGCCCCTGTGTAAAAGGCCCTAGCGTGAGGGGGATAAACAACTTGGTGGCACATGATATCAGTTGGGCCATACGAAGTCTGGTGGGAATGAGGGCAAGGACGTTCTACGACCTTGATCAGGAGGAGAAGTGGAAGGTGTGGAATGCAATGTCGATAAGTAACTGAAAACAGTTTGAAAAGTAAATTTACTTAATTACATTATTTTATTTTATTTTTCAGTGCTTAACATGAGAATTTTTTTTATTTGTTAGTTAGCCGAAGTACGAGTGAGATGAAAATGATGAGCCAATGTTCAATTGGATACTGAAGAGGGCACATGAGAGATACAAGGACTGGAAGTACAAGTGTCACAAAGCTTATATGAAGGAAGGGCCATCTGACATGCCTTCAGATTTCATTGGGAGAGAGGACCAGTGGGAGTTTCTATGCGAGCACTTCGAGTCAGATGCGTTCAAGGTGATTTTTTAAAATTACCTTCATTGTTTCCCTTGTATTTTTTTTAAATTACCTTCATTGTTTCCCTTCTATTTTACTAATCTATTTAATATTTTTTCGTGTATTACAGACTCTCCTTGGCAAACAAGCGGAACCGTGAGGAGAAGACTATGCACCACCACATGGGGTCTTCTCCTATCATCTACACAATGGAGGAACTCAGAATACAAGGGGAGCATCTTCCGTTTTGAGAAGACCTATGTCAGGGAGGGTGATGAAGTTACAACCAAGCATTATGTAAGTGTCTCTCCTTTGATTTTCTCTTTTCTCTTAAACAGGAACTGTTAAAACAAAATTTGGTGTGCTACTGTTATGTGCTACTGGTAGGGCAGTTGAATTTGGTGTGCTATTGGTAAGGCAGTTGAATTATTTGGTGTGTTAATGGTAGGGCAGTTGAATTATGTACTACTGTTATGTAAAGTTTGGTGTGCTTCTAGGTAAATTGTAGTGAATTTCTAAAGTGAATTGTAGAAGTCTAAGTGCAATTAAGAATTGTAACTGTGTTTTAAGTTTGATTAGTTGTGTTTTAAAAGAAACTTTCGATTTTCAGCAGATGGAAATCAGTTGCTGTTTTCAGATGGATTTTCAAATATGTAAGTGAGCCCCAAGGTGCCTGCATATGTGCCCCGGGGTGCCTGCATGCGCACCCCAGGGTGCTTGCATGCGTGCCCCGGTGTGCTAGCAGCACGGCCATGACATGCTCATTTACATATCTGAAAATCCATCTGAAAACAACAACTGAGGGAAAGACCATCAGCTGAAAATCTAAAGTCTCACTTACATATGTATGAAAAAAACAAAATCAAGCCTTCATTTATAAGGTAGCATTTTTGTATTCTCCTAACGTGATATTGTTTATTATGCAAAATGTCAAGTTTATTATAGAAATGTTGAGATGCATGTTTTGTTTATTAATTGATGTATTTTAAATGCAGAATGACATGGTTGATGAGGTCAATAAACGAAAGGATGCATTTAAGGAACACCATCTTGACGCGACGGATGAGGAGATTATGGGAAGTGTTCAGTCCCAACAAATTGAGGTGTTGGGTACGGTGCTCAAAACTCGGAAAGGAAAGGAGATCAGAGGGATGGGACGAGGAGGCGAGCGAGTCTTGAGCCATGGTTCAAATGGTTCCACTTCACGTAGTCGTCCTCCTAGATTTGATGAGCAGCAACTCCGAGAGGTGCAGGAGCGCTATGAGCAGAGACTAAAGGAATTAGAGGGGCGTACCCAGCAGCAAATCCAAGAGGTCCACCAGTGTGCCCTGCGTGCGGAGTCTATGTATAGTGCTGTGCAATCCCAATTTGCAGCCATATATGAGCACTTAGGTATGCTACCTCTTCCTCCTCCACAATTTCCTCCTCCTCCAGTTGTTTCTCCTCCTCCACATGTTTTCCCACAGAACAATGATGATAGAGGCGACAACATAGGATTGGACGAGAATGCCAATAGGCATTATTGATTTTGTAGTACTTCATTCATAGTTTAGCTAGATTGTATGAACAATTTTCTACCTAGTTCATTAATTATTTTGTATATATGAACAATATTTGTCCATCTAGTTATCATGATCAATATATGAATATGTTTTCCAAATCCAGTGCTTCCGGTATATATGTATCTGTATGTGTTTGATTATTGTTACTGATTTGTAATTTTTGGAAACAGTGAATAAAGTAAAAAAAAACTAAATAAAATCATTTAGGCGACGGATACAGTAACATTCGTCGCCCAAGATAAACCACCTATCCGACAAATACAAAGATCGATCGTCCACTAAGAACTGTAACGAATTCGTCAGTTTAAAACTCTGCCGACGAATATTCCGTCGCCTAAGAACGATGCAATATTCGTCGGTAAACATACATACCGACGACCATTTCGTCGGTTAAGAACAATTTCATATTTGTCGGCTAAGAATCCTTCCGACACAAAAATTCCGTCGACAAAGATTCTTATTGACTAACCAGTTCGTCGAAAAGGCAGGAAAATATCCTTCGGCTAGGAACGCCCTTAGTCGACGACTAACTTCAGTTCCGTCGCCTAAGTGTCTACCTCACGACACTTAGGCGACGGATAATTCGTCTGCCAAGATCCTAGGCGACGAATAGTTAGTCTAAGGCGACGAGTTGTTTCCGTCGCCTAGGACGAGATTTCTTGTAGTGTTGTATCATACCACACCAGTAGCGTAGAGTAGTGTAAACAAGATTCGGCATTCTGTCATGGTATGTATATGTATGTTTAGAGAGAAATTTCATTCAATCAATCTGAAAACATACATTCATTATTCTTAGTTATTTTCGTTTATAGAAGGTTATAAATAGTTTAACTCATGAAATACCAGTTGTTTGTTGTTAGAAAAAATACACAAAACTTTGCACATACAAAACGGTTCATGACCTTGAACGAGATTTCATATATGTAGTTTTAAAGTGAGCAAAAGCCGATGGAAGTGGACTCACCTAGTTACACCATAAAAATCAGAGTAAAAATGGGGCATGTTCAAAGTTAGGTGTGAGATTTACTTGCATCAACCAACACCAACCCAAATTGTGGATGGGCCTTCAAAACCATGTCATTATCTTCAAGTTCACTGTTTTCTTTTTTTTTTTCCTGTTTTCTTTTTTTCCTTGGTCTTCAACCGCTGGACGATTCTAACGGTTGGTTCAGTTCTTTCCCGAAGCAAAAATGGCGTCGTCTCTGCTCATGAAACCAACAGTCACCTGTAACAGAGATGAGGTGTATGTTGCAGCAGTGCCTCTAAGAGCCACAAAAGGACCTGCCCAGTTCCTCACCTCTACTGCTTACTCTCTCAATCTCTGGGATTTGCAGCACTTCATGGTCATCATTAAACCCTCCTCACCACCACCACATTCTCAGGTACTTCTCCCTCCAATTCCCACCATATCTATTGAGGTAGCCAATTACTTGGTCTCTCTTACGAAGATTTTACTGGGTTCTCTGGTCTTAGATTCGTAAAGTGACCTTTGTTTGGCTTCATATATCTTACAGCAAAATAAAGCTTTTGGGCTGTTATCCTACGCTGGTCCTTGAATCAATGAGGTCCTTGATCAAAGATATTTTTTTAGTGATTTATTTACTATATGGAATCACAGACTGAAATCAAGTATCGAGCTTTGTAATTAAAAGTATACTTTGGTTTTGGACATTCTCTGTAACATGGTTTGTCACTTTGTCATATGTGACATTGTGTTTCCTTAAGGAGAAAGAGTTTAAGCTTCAATGTCATCAAAACTCGTTTTGCAGGCTTTGGTTTTTGATTTTCAACCTAAAGATCCTGAAAACATATATGCAGCACTTGCAGTTCTATCTGGTAAAGCAATACCAGGTTAGCCTACAGAACCTGCTACATTTAGTCTGTGCTAATGTGCTATCCATATAAAGCATTAATAATGTTCAACAAAGCGATCTCATCCTTTAGGGTAACTACTTTGCGTTACAGACTTGCAGTAATATACACCATGGCTTGTTTCTATGAGACACGGTTCTTTATAATATACCGCTCCTAAGGGAATAGATCATGATAGTGTTTTACAATGTTGTGCCGTGTAACTGGCTGTCGAAACTAGTTTTGACATACCACACTTGTGGTGCAAAAAGCTGCACATGGCCTTTGCAAATTTTAAACTATAAAGTGAAGGTGGGAAGGCAAGAATCATAGAATTGTGTTGTGGAGTAAAGTTGTTCACTTTCACTACTGAACTTGGGGTTTCAAATGTCTTTTTATTTGTTTCATTTCTCTGTTATTTTTTTTTTTTGACGGGCTCTGTTCTTTCTGCTAGGAGTTATTCTAACGAGGAAGTTATCAAAGCTGCCAAGAACCAAATGCTGGTTTGTGGGATCTTCCAAAGCAGGTGCCATTGATATTGCCAGTGAATTTAACAAAGGCTGGGAAACTCATTTAAGGGTTGGCCATCATGACTGTCGAAACTATACCAATGGTACGTCTTTGTAAATGTAGGAACATCATCCAATTTTAGGCAGGATTAAGAGGTGTGATTGAGGATTAAGTCTTTGCTGTAGTTTCAGTCTGTTATAATTACTGTTTCCTTCGATAATTTTTGAAGGCCTAGTCGAGTACTTAACTGGTGAAAAGTATGTCTTGGATTGCTTGAGAAGTACTGATACAAAGAAGTAACTCCTGACAAGCTCGGCTATTTCTCTGTTCTGAATGTGTGTACTTTTGTCTTGTTGAAGCATTAGGGTCTGTGCTTAAACAGTTAGAGTTTAAGCATATTAGGGTCTGTGCTTCTAAATGGTCTTTGGCACTCTGTTTTCCGAGTCATTGGACAAGTTTGCATATCCATGTCTAGCAAATAGATGTTAT
Organism: Fragaria iinumae; assembly: GCA_009720345.1. Classification (NCBI taxonomy): domain Eukaryota; kingdom Viridiplantae; phylum Streptophyta; class Magnoliopsida; order Rosales; family Rosaceae; genus Fragaria; species Fragaria iinumae. Next base: position 35,938,932 of record CM019122.1, on the reverse strand, counting down.
GTAAATATATTATACTCTTTTACAATCGATGTATATATTAATCCATGATGATGACTCAACATGATTAATGATGTTAGATTACCTTTCAATTTCCTGCATAATATAGGTTTACATTGTCTTTATAACTACAAACTGATAATGAAGCTTCAGGCAGATGGGAAATGTCATTCAACATTTCTTCAATTGTTCACTGGCAGCAAATACTGTCAACAATAGCAAGGATTTTTATTTCACTTTGCAGAATTACAAGGAAAGAAGCTTTACACAGAAATACAAGAAGCTTGCACAGAATTACAACTTTACAAGCAAAGAAGCTTAGAAGTCACCATAGTTTGCACTTCACCTGTTAAAAATGGTATCAACCTCATTGAGTCTTCCCAGATGAACAACAGTTTGAAACCATTCTGGCATCCCTTCAAATTCAAGCTCTGTAAAATTTCCATCAGTTGGGTCATAAAGAACTAGAGCCCTACCTTGGTACTCCAACAAGATATGGCCACTCTCCGAAATGTTCAGAACCCGAATATATGCTTCTCTTGCTTTCTCTGCAATTTTTGATATCTTCCAATATTGGTTGTTGTTGTTGCCATCAATCTTTTGTTCCAATGCCTGTGGGATGTGACTTCCTATGATCCACTCTTTGACTTATGATTCTTTGGCACCATACTCCTTCATAACCCATATATCCACCTGCCGATTTCTGCGTAAACCAACTGAACGTCTGCATAAACCAACTGCAGCAAGACAACCTCTTACAACCAGAGCCTGATGACACCTCTTGTAACCAAAGTTAGGCGTTGGACTTGGAACCTCTCTGAATTTCTCATCATGTAGGTCAAACGAGACAAGTTGGCCACCATATCGCTCTCTCAACGGGTTCCAAGTTGCCCAGCGAAGTCTTCCATTGACCAATGTTTATGCTGGTGATGGATCCAAGTAGTGAGATGCACTGCCTATACTTCTCCAGATAGGTCTTCCTGTTGAGAAGATCTGAGCGTCGGATAGTTGGGGAGATCTCCAAAAATGAATCCGAGAATCTTTAAAACCAGTAGTATTAGTATAGTAGGTTATCTTCACTACCTTGTATACTTCAGTCAAGGGATTGTACCCAAATCCAAATACCACATATTTATGTTGATTAGGATACTGGATGGTCCTGGGAAGCTCTATATAATCCCTAGTGAATGGGTTATATATGTATGGTGCAGAATTGCTCACTGCATCAGCTAAGCAGAGCAAACCATCGAATGAGCCTACCACTTCAAACTCGGGCATCAAAGCACAGGAAGGTTTGTTAATTTTCTTTTGTGCTATCTTCTTGCCATCATGGTAAGAAGGGTAATCAACAAAGTAAAGCTCATTTTTTATGGGATGATCACAGTGCAGGATCAGGCCCAGATTTGCAGCTGTTTTTGAGCTATGCAAAACATCAAGGTGACTGCGTGCTAAAACACGCCATGATGGGCATAAGCCTGAGAAGTATGTCGATGATGATTTCAGATGGGAGACTTTCCAGCCGAGTCAACGAGTGCTCTTCTCCTTGGTTTCTCCTCCTTTTAGAATCTGTGTCCATTATTTCAGAGGGTTACCTGATGGGGGAGAAGATGTAGTCAAATAGGCAAGAGAAAGTATTTTGGAATTTCAGATGTATATTTAACTTCTCCATAAACGGAGTATATATACAAGATACAGCAAGTCCTATTAGGAAACTAATTACGACAGAATATTTCTAATACCCGATATTCACAATAGTAACTACAACATATGACTCACGCCAACACTCCCCCTCAAGTTGAAGCGTATAGATCATAAACGCCTAACTTGTCAAGTGAGTCATAAAATACCTTACTAGAGACTATTTTCGTAAGAATGTCAGCTAGCTACTACTCAGTAGGTACAAATGGTGAAATGGGAACACAATAATCTACCGATCCAACTTCTCCTTAATGAAATGCCTATCGACCTCCACATGTTTCGTTCTGTCATGTTGAACTAGATTATGAGCAATTTCAACAGCAGCTTTATTATCACAATACAGAGACACCACCTTCTCTTGTTTGAACCCCTCTCAACCACAACATCTCACATACTCCAAGAGCCGTTCCCACGATACTCTGCTTCAGCACTATAGTGAGCTACCACTTTTTGCTTCTTACTTTTCCAAGTAACCAAATTACCACCTATGAAAGTGAAGTTGCCCGAAGTAGACCTGTGATCTGTAATATTACATGCCTAGTCAGCATCTGCGTACCCAGAAATATCCAAGTGACTGTATTTTGAAAAGATTAATCCCTTCCCTGGAGCAGATTTCAAATACTGCAAAATACGAAATACAGCTTCCATATGAGCTTCACTAGGTTTATGCATAAATTGACTCACAACACTAACTGCATAGGCTAAATCAGGTCTGGTGTGAGACAAATAAATTAACCAGCCAACTAACCTCTGATATCTGGCTTTATTTGTAGGAACTTAATCTAAATACTTCGCTAACCGATGGTTCTGCTCAATAGGAGTATCAGCAGGCCTACAATCAAGCATGCCCATTTCTGCTAACAAATCTAGGACATATTTTCTCTAGCTCAACACAATACAATCCTTCCCACGAGCAACTTCAATTCCCAAAAAATACTTTAAACTACTCAAATCTTTCATCTTAAATTCACTACCCAAATCTTTCATCTCAAATTCAGCAGACAATTGGTCTTGTAATCTCTGAATTTCCCCACTGTCATCACCTGTCACAACCATATCATCTACATAAATAATTAAAGCTATCACCTTACCACACCGGTGCTTAAGAAACAAGGTGGGATCCGAATGACTCTGTCGGTGTCACACTCCAATTTCCGAAAGATAAATTTCAAAAATTATGGCATGATCTAACTTAAATATAAATATCTCGTCTTGTTTCAATAACAAAATCAAACAACTATAACACAATAGCGGAAAAGTAATATCATACAACCCATCACTGAGTTAAATATTACACTTCCTTATTTACATAAACTTGAAATACAAGAACATGAGATTAATCTCATGAGCTTATAAATATTTACCCGATTTACAAAACTATACAGAGTACAATAAAAGCCAAATAGAATCCTGGCACTAAGTCTCCACCTCAACCCTGCTGATCATCACTTGCAGGTCTAACCCCTACACCAATAATTGGTGTACCGGGATTGTAAAATAACAAACCCGGTAAGCTAAAAAGCCCGTATGAGTAAACTCAAAAATATCACAACATATATCACATCTAGAAATTTCTCAAAAGCAATTATATCAATGAATATATCCACAATTCCAACACTCTTTCAAATAACATGTACCCATGAGTCCCAGGTATTGATGAAATACCCCTCATGACCTACAACAACAAATTGTGTACCCATGGGTCCCAGATACAATAAGGTATCCCCCGTGACGTACACTGACAGACGGACTATAGCTCTATTCCTAACCGCAACCAATCACCCGGCCAAAGGCTTGGAACCCGGTTTGACTTTCCAATATCAAATACAAAATAATAAATAGCATCAGAACCGTAACCAATCACCCGATTAAATGCTTGGAACCCGGTTTGGCTATTTAATATCAAAACACAAAAATGATAAATAGTATCATAACCACAACCAATCACCCGATTAAAGGCTTGGAACCCGGTTTGGCTATTTATCCAAAAATCACAATATCACAACATAAATTATATCCTTCCACATAGATATATTTACCTAAACAATTATAGATATTCCACAAGAATAATCTATTCAATAACCAAAGACATTATGATCACATGAACCTTAAATTAATCATAAAATAGGAAAACTTGTTTTAACTTACCTATGAGCCGTTGACGATCAAACTCATATATTTTAAAACAACAAAAACATAATTTTTTTTAAATTATAATCATCATAATCATCATCAAAATCATTAACAAAAATCATTCATCATATCATCATAATCATTATCATCATCATCATCATCATCATCATCCTCCTCCTCCTCATCAAAATTAATCATCATAATCCTCATCATCAAAAATCAATCATCATAATCATCCTCATAGCAATTATCATCAACAAACGACCATAATTAAACTTGGTTCAAAAGTGAACCTTGGTGAGATTTACTCACCTTAAAATCCCGCTGCAAAGCCCCCAACACAACGAAGGCAAGTCAATCACAAAATTACAAATCACCTAAGATCACACAATTAAAAACCTTAGAAACCAAAATACTGAAGGATAACACAATACCCTTAAACTAACCCTTAGCTCAAGGGAGGACAACTTCCTAAAGTCATTGAACTCAATGACACAATTGAGCTGCCTCAAATCTTCAAAACCTAAACCTAAACTCAACCAAGCCAAAACAAATAAACCTAAGTCCTAACATGCAAACCTTGCTCAAAACATAGCCAAACTATCACTCAACATGATCACAGCAGCAAGGACTAGCTAACCACAGGAAACTAAAGCCACAACTCAGACGGACGCGCCGCCATGCGCCGCCACAAGTGGCGGCGAGTGAGCCCCACGCACCACCCCAAAACTTCCAAATTAGGAGAAACTCACAACATGAAACTTGTAGATTGAAGTATGGTGAACAACTTTAATACCTGGGGTTTTGACTGGTTCGGCCAGGATCGGCCGGAAAACGCCCCGAAACTTCAAAACGAAATCAAAAACAAAAGCTGCAAAACCGGCACCAAAACTTGGTTTTCAGATCACCAAACACGTATAAACATCACTAGAGGAAGGAAATGAGCAAGACTCACCTAACTCTCGCCCGAAACGCCGCCGAAATCGCCGGTTTTCTGGCGATACCGCAGCAGATCCGCCACTCCGTGGCGACTTCCAGGCGGCGCGACGGCGGGCGGGACTGCTCCAGAAATGGAGAGGAGGTATGTGCGGACCGAACGGGACCGGTGGCGACCGGTTTGGTGGCCGGAGGAGGGAGAAATCGATTGGAGAAGATGGGAGTGCGGGAGGAGGTCGGGAGAGGGAGGAGAGAGAAACTGATTTCTGGTTTTAGGTTTCCAAAAATAACTCCCCCACATTTTTCTACTTATACAGTTTTCAAACCCGGAAACTAACTTCCTCTTATCATAACTTTCTCATACTACCTCCCTTTTGGGCGTGCCGCATGTCTACAACTTGTATCGACGAGCTCTACAACTTTCATGAAGGAAGTTTTCGAAGATAACTTACGAAAAACAAAGTCAACTTTTGGGCCTCTTAAAAGTCAAAGTACCTAAAAAATACTTCCGAAACTTCAACTTCGCACAAACTAAAGAATTTCCATAAATAATCCTTCATTAAATATGTGAATAATACAAGGAAAATTGATATGAAAATCTAGGGTATTACAGTCGGTACCCAATCTTTTTCATGAACTTAGAGAACCATCTGAACCATGCTCTAGGAGACCGCTTTGAATCGTAGAGGGACTTCTTCAACTTGCACACCATCCGCTCTCCAGTGGAAGTACCATACCCAGGATGCAAATCCATATAGACTTCATCATACAAATCACCATGCAAGAAAGCATTCTTAACATCAAATTGCTGCAACGGCCAATCAAGGTTAGCGGCTAACGACAGAAGTACTCGAATTGTATTAATTTTGGCCACTGGTGCGAATGTCTCGTCATAATCCATCTCATACTTCTGAGTATAGCTTTTAGCTACTAACCTTGCTTTGTACCTGTCAACTGAACCATCAGAATTATGTTTCACAGTATACACCCATCTGCAACCGACAGTTTTCTTCCCTGATGATAATGGCATTAATTCCCACGTACAATTCTTCCCAAGAGCATCCATCAACTTTCATTGCTTGCATCCACCATTGATCACGCATTGCATTCTGTACTGTACTAGGAAGAGACACAGTAGATAATTGATTCACAAACGTGACATATGGTTTAGACAACCTATGAGTTGACACATATTTAGCAACAGGATTCCGGGTTTTGGCACTCAAAGTAGGTTCATAGTGTTTCGGAGTGTGACCACGAGTGACACGACTAGGCAATTGTTTAGTAGAGACACTACTAGACACAGAAGAAGGATTAGAACATACCTTGGGTAATGCATGAGCTTGAGAGACCTCTGAAGTGGAGGGAGAGACATGAGTACTGTTCACATTAGGATTCTCATCAAAACTTTGCTCCCTGGCCAACGAACTAGTCTAGGCTTGATTACCACCGTACAAACTCGACTGGGCTTGACTTTTACTCTGAGATTTGTCAACTGGTAGACCAGATTTACATGAACCCGAACTAACTGGATTCTCGCTCAAAGATTCCAAATGCAACGTCGTCGCTGTCGCTGTACTGTTCATAGTCGGTGACTCGGACTGTTCGTCTTCACTCGCCGGACCAGTGGCCCGAGTCTGACTTGGAAACTCGGTTCCGACTGGTGGTCTCAAAAACTGCTGGGAACCACTCAGTGTGCCGTCGGTGACAGGCGCTAGCGAGCCGAGCTGCTCAGTCGGCGATCACGCGGTCAGGCCGGTCGATGGGCTGAGCCGATCAGTCGGCGATCTAGGCGGACGGTGAGACGCTGCTATAGGCTCGACGGTGAGGCTAGGTCCCTGGTTACTCGAAAACTGACGAAGTTGTGTTTCACAATTCTTTGACCTGTGAAACAAGAAAGGGCGACCTGTTGGTTGCACACTGCCTTCTTTTTCTTTTTCAATTTCTTTTGATGGCTCCCCAAAAATTGAATACCCAATCTGCTCAGTAAACAAGTCTTCGTAAAAACATGACTTCCTCCCCCGGTAAGGAGTCGCAAGAGGCAAAAAATAACACGCATCTTTACTGAATGTAACATCCATGATGACATACATTTTATGGGATAGAGGATGATAACACTTGTAACCTTTCTGATGAGAACCATACCCCACAAACACGCATTCAAGGGCTCTAACATTCATTTTTGACCTTTGATTCTTATACAAATGGACATAAGCAACACACCCAAAGACACAAACATGAAGAGTATTTGATGATGGAATAAGAACGTATTGAGATAGGACATCAAAAGGAACACGACCTTGAAGAGGAGCTGACGAAAGACGATTGTTTAGATGAGACGCACATAACACGGCTTCTCCCCAAAGGTACTTAGGCATGTTAACACTTAAGAGGAGAGACTGTGCCATGTCCAGGAGGTGGCGATTTTTCCGTTCAGACACCCCATTTTGTTCAGGTGTCTGTAGACATAAAGTTTGATATATGATGCCATGGTTTTGGAAATACTCACGGAAAGAATGATTGACAAACTCACCCCCATTATCAGAACGAAAGACCTTGATATGAGCATCATATTGAGTACAAACAAGATTATGGAATGTTGTAAAGGCAGAAAAAATAGAATCCCTCGACTTAAGCAAAACCACCCAAGATAATCGTGTAAAGTCATCAATGAATAACACAAAATACCGCATTCCAGAAAGAGTAGAATTTTTAAAAGAACCCCACACATCTCAATGGATTAACTCAAATGGCGAAATACTAGAATGAAAACTCGAATGATAACTAGACTTATGACTCTTAGCTAAAGCACAGGTTTCACAATGCAAACTAGAATCATTGGCTTCGAAAAACAATGAAGGCATAGACTTTTTCATTACCCCAAAAGATGGATGTCCCAGACGTCTGTGCCACAACCATAACTCACTCAACCGATCAGAACACAATATCAGGGCCAAAGGCTGTTTCGGTGCTTGTGTCGGCTCGGCGTACATGCAATCTAAGTGAAACAGTCTCCCTCTCAAGTCTCCCTTGTCAATGATCACTCTGGTACACAAATTCTGGAACACAACATACATAGGGTAAAATGTAACATAACACCTATTTTGAGAACTCAATTGGGAGACAGACTGAAGATGATGGGATGATGATGGGATAATGATGGTACATAAAGCACATCATGCAATATAATGGATGGTGTAACCTGAACAGACCCAATACATAGAACCGGAAAAGATGCATCATTTGCATTTGAAACATGAGATATAGAAGGGGGTGACATAGACATAAAGAAATATTTATCATACGTTATATGGTCTGACGCCCCTGAATCAATTATCCAAGCGTTACCACCAGTAAAGTCAAAAACATGTAAAGCAACACCAAATTTACCTTGAATTTCTTTCATCAAGGATAACATTACCATTTGAGATATCTTGCCTTTCGATGTTGTAGAAGGGCAAGCTTTGAGAAGCTTCACTCTTCCCTTTGACAAGTTTCAAATCCACCATTTTTCCTTTTCTTCAAATATTTCAGAATGAGTAAATCAAAACCTCCAAAGCAATCACCAAAACCTTTCAATCACCAATCACCAAAACTTCCGGACCTTGACGTCGCCAAAACTTTCAAATCACCAATCACCAAAGTAATTAATTAAACAAACTCTTCTTCACAAAGACCAAAGGGTAACCCAACAATCAAATGAACTCCAATGAACGGAACGTACCAAATGGAATCAAATTCGTCGTGACAAAAAAAAAACAAATTCACAGCGACCAGAAGAATCAACCAAAAAAGAACCAAATTCGCAGCGGAAAGAAAGAGACCGAGCCCGAATGGATTTCGGCTCTGATACCAAGTCAAATAGACAAGACAAGAGAAAGTATTTGGGCATTTCAGATGTATATTTAACTTCTCCATAAACGGAGTATATATACAAGATACACCAGATCCTATTAGGAAACTAATTACGACATAACATTCCTAACAATACTCGATATTCACAATACTAACTAAAACATATGACTCACGCCAACAGATGTAACAGAATAAACGGTGAAGTAGAATAAAGGACTAAAATCTCTACGATATCCTCGATATTTCCTCGAAATTTTCGTTTTTTATAAGTACCGATATTAATCTGCATATCTTTCTGATATTTTATATTTAGTCTATTTTTGGTCGAATATGCAATTTTTATATAAAATTTTGGTAAAGTTTCCATCGAAATTCAATATTTTCTCGATATATCCATCGAGATTTCATCTTTTTGAACCACCGATATTTTCATGATCGTCGATGTTTTAATCCTTGAGTATAATACATTATACTCAACAACACACAGAAATGAAAAGGTATTCAACTTCTGCAAGTGCAGCACGGAGAAGAATTTAATCTACTGCAGAAATTGCAGATTTTTTGGAAGTACAATCCTTTTTGGTCCATAATTGCAAGTTCGGTCATTTTGTTTTCATTCTAAAGATGGTGGAAACGGAGAAGGTTCAGGATAAACTCCTTGAGTCCTTGTCAAGCTAACTACAATGACAAAAATCAAGATCTTGTAAACAATTGGGCGAAAATTGTGTGGGACAAAAAAAGAAGTTATAAAAGTTGTAGAATCAGTTGGCCAAAATTGCAGTTCGGCCAAAACACAAGGACTAAAAGTATAATTTTTTATTTATTTTTATTACAAAAATGGCAGCCGAGTGAGTTACCACTACGGCGCTGAAAACAATTTAAGTAATGACCTAGTTTTAAGAGATGTTTTTCACAAGTTGGGGTTCGAACTAAAGACCTTTTACCTGGAGAGTCTTTGCAGTCTGCCCCTCATTTCTTTTGGAATCAGTTGTAGTATTTTTACCACTGAAAATCAACAACGTAATGTTTTGGTTCCGTATCATTTGAGGCCTTGTTGTTGTTGACAGTCACCAAAATCTGTTTTTCACCTATTCTTTATTTTCTATTATATAGATCTAATTTCAAGTTCATAGAAAATAGTTGTATATCAGTATTAGATCAAGTCGTCAATAAAACGATTCCTATCTATATCAACAATCTACGACATATCTAAGCAAGAATAAATCTGATAATCAATAATGTGACTTGCATCAGATATGTGTGAACTTTGATGGATCTAAGCAAATCGCGGCGGATTTCGGTATTTTTGGCCATTTATAGCTTTTAGGCCTCCAAAAGCACCACCGTCACTGAAATCTAGTTGCTGATCTCCTTACCAGGCCACAGCCCCAGCCTTCGTCTTCCAAGCCAATGTCCTCCCGGCAGCAAAACCTACCCCAGGCTTCTGCAAGCCTATGTCCTCCCGACAGCCAAACCTGTCAGGAGCAACCAACCCTGGCCAAAGCACCTACCTTGAATCGGTCTTGCCGCCAACACAACCAGTAGAAGATCCGGTAAATGTAGCACCATGTTCCACTATGCCACCACCACCCAAATGACACCGAGCTCAATGACGGCAGGAGAAAACAGACCCCATAACCATTTGATAAAGTATGCCATCACCATATGTGCCTCTGAAAACCGGAAAAACAAGAACCAATAAACGCTGAATGAGAGACCTTTGTGACACTGCTTGTTCATATAGAAAATCCGAGTATCCGACTCCCTTCTACTAGTTCAATCCTCTAGTTCGACAAAAAGCCCTTCTATTACCGATCCGTTGATTTCCTTTTGTTTCAACTTTCAAGGTACCTCTTTCGGGTTTCAACCATACTTACACATCTTCACAATTCTTCCTCATAGTCAAGTTCAGAGTTCAAAACTATATACAGAAGCCGGATTGCTTGGTACTTTCCCACATGTTCATTTTTTGATCAATTATAAACACCATATGATAGCTGCTGTGTGATTATATCTTGATTTAAGATGAGGAATGATAAAATGGCAGTACAAGCTGATGGAATATGGAACTAATCCATCTGGCATTATAAACAGCCAGCTCAAAACTATCTGTTTATGTTCACTTGTATGTAAAGAAGTGCATAAATCATAGAAGGGTCACAAATCTACAACAACTCTTGCTTACAGATACATATCTGTCTTCCTCAATTTGGTAGTTCAAAACTGAAACTTCTAGCAAATCTATTGGCGGCAATTCCTTGTTTTCTTTCTTATTCAAGAACATGGGTTGATTTTGTAATACTATAGACTTATAGAGGAATGAAATTATAACTGCTATTGCATACTGAATCATGTTCACAAGAAAATCCAGAGATACAACAATCAATCAATAAAGTCATCTGGGGAACAAAAAAATCACATTGATCTACAACAAACACTTACAGAAGAATCATCACTACAACCTAACTACTCTACATGTATCATGATACCAAATAATCTTAACATCTCATGGGTTCTTTCCGAAAACCCACAAACCAATCTCCCTCCCTATGAAACATCTCAACAAAACCCAATTAAAACAAATGTAATCCTCTACACAAACACAGACCTGTCAAGTAAGTGTTCCGAAAATCCGCAATGTAGTCAAGAACTCAGCCAGCAACCAAGAATGAATTCAGAAAAGTCCGAAAAGGACCGAAACGCCGAGGACGATGAGCCAGACAATGTGAACCAAGAGCAGGGCCTGAGGGGCAGAACCGCCATTCCCGACCTCGCAAAACCCTAGCTTGGCGACCTTGACGCCGGCGCACTGGGCGTCGGGGCAGCCGCACCAGTAGGTGACGCCGTCGACGCCGCAGACCGGGTCGGGGCGGAAGCAATTGACGGGGCAGACGGCCGGGGAGCGAGAGAGAGAGGAGCCGCCGCAGGCGCCGGAGTCGGAGTCGGAGGGCAATTTGATGATAGGGTCGGATCGGACGGCGGAGAAGGAGCAGAGGATGGTGATGATGAAGAGGGTGAAGAGGAGTAGATGGGATTTGAGATCCATGGTTGAAGTGAATCCAATCATCTGGGACCTAATTCGTTCTGGCCCCAAAAGATGAAGAAGAACCCAGAGGTGGTTTGGGTGGAGGCTACGAATGGAATTAGGGATTTCGTGGTGGAAATCGAAACCCTAATTTTGAGGTTGAAGAAAGGAGAAAGAAGAAAGAAAGGGATATACTTGGTTGACGCGTGAAGAAGAGAGAGGCCTCGCTGGACCGAGTCGTTGTGTTTTGGACCAAACTAGAACGTTGGAATCGTCGTATACTGAGGACAAGTTGTTCACCAACTTAACTACGTGATTTTATACTTGTTCATTTTTTTTTTCTTTAGTAAATAATCTTATAAAAAAAAAAGTGAGAGACATTTCCAACGTGTGTTTGAAATACTACATAAGCGGATTATAGTTGTATGGGCTTGGGCTAAACTTGAATTTTTAGGGTATTAAACCTACGTGAGATTGGATAAACGTTTATGAGTCTTTTATGACGTTTGTAGTTTCTTGTTTGTATCATAATTGGTTTCCTAGAACACTTCATTCTCCCCCTCGCCACCAAGAATAGATTGGGATTAACCTCCAATAAATGTCCGTGGGATTCAAACCTGTGTATGAGAGTCTCATACTTAGGCTCTTACCAACTCGATCATCTATGATAGTTTTTTCATTGTTGTATATGTTTGCTTAAAAGTGAGTCTCTAGCTAGCTAGTTAATAGTTTGTTGCAGCTTAGGATAGGTTATCCCGATTTTTCTTACGGATTTCTCATGTAAGCTTTAGTCATTTGGTTGTTGATCAAATGATATCAACTTCTATTTTTAAAAAAATGAAAGTCAGTTTGGGTGAAATATATTGCTTACCCTTATATATATGATCTTCAAAGCGGATTTTCTCTCTTATTTATCTCTAGTTGGGGGTATAGTTGGTGGGAGTTCAAAAGTTAGAATTTTGCACTTCTAACTTATTACCTTTCAAAATAGCTAGGTTAATTCTCTCTAGCTCTTGCTTTTAATACAAACGAACAATTGTCAATTTCTTACATAAACTGCAAATTAGACCCAAGACCAAAGTCCTAGACTGAAAGTAATAACTAATAAGAGCTTCAAATACAATAAAAAGGCATAATGTCCATTGTCCACAATATATATATATATATATATATATATATACGAAAACGATATGAAGCGGACGTCCGCACTGTCTTTAAAGTGCGGACGTCCCTCCATTCGCCACCGTACGGCTCCGGCGAGGGCGCGCCTCCACCCCAGTGGACTCCAGCAGCGTCCCCGACCTCTTTCCATCCCCGGCGAGTCCGCCGAATTCTAGTTTTCAGGCCAGATTGATCTTGTTTGAAGTTTTGGGTGATCTCGCCGGAAAACTGGAATTCGGCGGACTCGCTGGGGATGGAAAGAGGTCGGGGACGCTGCTGGAGTCCGCTGGGGTGGAGGCGCGCCCTCGCCGGCGCCGTACGGTGGCGAACGGAGGGACATCCGCACTTTAAGGACACATCCGGCCTATATATATATATATATATATATATATATATATATATATATATATATATATATATATATATATATATATATATATACAGAAAGGATAGAGAGCGGACGTCCGCACTCTGGCTTAAAGTGCGGACTTCGTCCGTTCTATGCCGTCTCACGCCGGCGACGGCTTCTCTCCTTCCCGGACGACAGCACAGGCTTCCAGGACGGTTTCTCTCCTTCCAGGACTGGCCGGCGACAAGTTTTCCGGCCGGATTGAAGCTCTGAACGGAAAACACCATGATTGATCAAGGTTGGCCGGAAAACTTGTCGCCGGCCAGTCCTGGAAGGAGAGAAGCCGTCCTGGAAGCCTGTGCTGTCGTCCGGGAAGGAGAGAAGCCGTCGCCGGCGTGAGACTGCAGAGAACGGACGAAGTCCGCACTTTAAGCCGGAGTACGGACGTCCGCTCTACATCCGGCCTGTATATATATATTCAGAAATCCAACCAATTCTTAAAGTATTCACAGGTGGCCGGGGAAATAATGCCATCTGGGGTACATTGATTTACCCTTGGACAGACTCCACATGGAATCGAAGCCATGGAGGCCAATTTTGGTTCCCCTCTAGAACCTCTCTTGCAGCACTTATAACTGTCTTCCCCGGCCTTCATGACCTCGTTGTCCAAAACCAAAGACTCCAGAAGCTCCTTCATGTCCTTGGGAGTTAATTTTTCATTTAGAATTCTTGTTCTTTCAACTTCTGCTAAAATCTCTTTCAAGGTAGCAACTTCGTGCTTGTTTATGAACATGACGCACAGCCTTTTCACAACGTCAACAGACTCTCTATCCAAGTTCCCGTTCTCATACCACGCGCCTCCGGTTATCTCATTCGAGGGCTCAAATTCTACAGCCATGTACAATCCCCATCTTCCCTTGGATTGGATCCCTCTAACCTCTTTTATCCTTTTCATGGCTTCAAGTGTTTTGAGGGACTTGTTTATAAGAACCGCAGTGAGGTTTGTTTCTCGCTTAATGGCTTGTTTGTTTATTCCCATATCTTTCGTGCTGCGGATGGCATCATAGATTCTGCACTCATGCTCTGTCAACGAGTCCAACTGGGAATCTTGGCGTTTACGTTTAAGGGCTGAAGGCCCTTCTGATGACCGGCTCATCGGTTTTTCTGATGAACAGATCGAGGAGGAGAGGTACAGAAGGGCAAGAGACTTTGGATTGAAGGAGGGACTCTACGTACTTTATTATTCAAACTAAGAGGTTTAGGGTTTGAGTTATATAGGTTTTTTTGTTGGCCGAAAAAGGTACTCGTTGATTCATATATATGATTCACACACATGTATCTGTGTGTGTATTTACTTACTCCTTATCAATCTAGGGAGTGATCTATTCGAATCTCCTAATCACACTAGGTTGTCAGGTTGATCTCCTATGTCAGCTAGAAAAGCCTAGCTAGCTAGGTAGGATATATAGTTAGGACTTGGGGGCTAGTTTGTCAAGAAACGTAGAATTAGTCTGGATATTTGAGAGCTAAGAAGTACTTAGTCATGTTACGTAGAAATCTTCAGCATCAACTAAGGTTGTTAATACTAGCAGCATTAGGGGTGCTGGCAATCGCAACATTGGCTAGGTCTGCCACGCCTTCCCACAACTACGCGGATGCTTTGTCCAAGAGTATTTTGTTTTTCGAAGGGCAGAGGTCGGGACAGTTACCACGAGCCCAACGAGTGACTTGGAGGAAAGATTCTGCTCTCCATGATGGCAATGACGTTCATATTGATCTGGTAGGGGGTTACTATGATGCTGGAGACAATGTGAAGTTCAACTTTCCCATGGCATTCACAACAACAATGTTGTCATGGAGTGTTCTAGAGTTTAGAGGATCAATGGGCTCAGAACTTCCTCATGCTTTCGAAGCTATTAGATGGGGCACTGATTACTTGCTTAAATCCACAGATGCTTCTGGTTTTGTTGTCGGCGTTGTTGGCGACCCCATTGGCGACCACACTTGTTGGCAAAGACCCGAAGACATGGACACACCTCGAACATCGTACATAGTAACCAGAGAAAAGCCAGGCACAGAAGTCTCGGCCGAAACTGCAGCTGCCCTTGCAGCTTCTTCCATGGTATTTAGAGGCAGGTACTCGGCTCGGCTTCTCGACCGAGCCAAGGTGGTTTTCGAGTTCGCAGATAAGTACAGGGGATCTTACAACGACAGCATTGGGGAAGCGGCGTGCCCGTTTTACTGCGATTTCAATGGCTACATGGATGAGTTGATTTGGGGAGCTTCTTGGTTGTACAAGGCAACAAAAGATCCATATTATTGGACATATGTCAAGCAGAACATGTCTCAGTTAGGTGGTTCTGTCACTGAATTCGGATGGGATGCAAAGCACGCTGGGATCAACATACTTGTATCTAAGTTGGTAAATGATGATAATAGTCGACCCTTTATCACAAATTCGGACCAACTTGTATGCTCGATTCTACCCGAATCACCTGCTCCGAAATCAGTCACATTCTCACCCGGTGGGCTATTGTTCAAACCCAGAGGAAGTAACCTGCAACATGCAACTTCCTTATCGTTTCTTCTTACAGTTTATGCTAACTACATGAAAGCTGCCGATAAAGTTGTTAACTGCGGCAACAACGTAGTGATCACTCCGTCTAGGTTGATCAACTTTACCAAAGGACAGGTTGACTATATACTAGGAAGCAATCCATTGGGAATGTCATACATGGTAGGATATGGCTCAAAGTTTCCAAAGAGAATACACCACCGTGCTTCGGTGTTACCATCCATGGATCAGCATCCGGCGCAAATTGAATGTCATGCAGGAACGCCATATTTCGAGACTCAAGCTCCAAATCAGAACTTGCTAATAGGCGCCGTTGTAGGAGGACCTGCTGAGAACGATTCTTTCGAAGACTCTCGGTATAATGTACCACAGTCGGAGCCAACCACATACATCAATGCACCTTTTGTTGGTGTTTTGGCTCACTTTAAGTCCCTATCTTGAGAACTAGTAGCATGTTAGTTTAGTGTACCCATTTTGTTTCAGAGAATCAAGTTCTCAAGTTGATCAGTGATGGGCCTAACTTTTTTTTATTTTTTTATTTTTTTTATTTTATGTTTAATTTTGGTCTGAGCAGAAATGAAGGATATATACCGTTCTATGTAGGTAACAGTTTAGAATCCAGAATTAATAAGCGATATGTTACATGTTTAAGGACCATGCATGTCCATCTCCCACTAATCAGACTCTAGCTACTTCCGTAACTTGGAGCTTGGAAGGCTATTTACATAGTTGAGATTCCTGTTCGTGCGGAGTTACTTGGGGAAGATAGATCTTCATGATGAGTAAGGATGATGACAATGGCAACATTCGCAAGCTCCCCGGCCAGGGCGCGCATTTGCAAAAAACGATGCATAAGTTTTGTCGAAGACTCAAAGAGTAGTCATCGACAAAGCATCCGCATAGAAGGACATATTACTAGCTAGGGTTAGCGGACCAGGAGATCATCGACTCAAAACTCAAATTAAACTAACCAAATCATCAACAAGATATACATATAGTTAGTCATTTCAGATAACATGAGATGGATATGATCGATCTCCTAAAAGAAATGAGACGGTATGATATGCAGTAGTCCTGGGTCTCAAGTGATTTGGAAGATCTTCTAGGAGCTGGCGGACCGATTGAACATGGGTCAAAAGTGGAACTATGAGTATGCAATTACTACTAATCTAGACCTACTTAGCGCGTCTAGTCCAAACCAAAATTTGAAAATGAAACACAGTCGACGACAGATAACTATGTTAGTTGATTATTATCTAATCATGTATTGCATATTCCAGAATATAGTAAACAATGGGAGTTTGGCACTTGACTTGAATCGGATGAACATTGACTTCCATCACTTAGCATTTTCAATTGTAAGTTTTAAACATTAGTGAAATAATATATCGTCATTCTACAATCTAAATACAAGATAACGTTTTCCTTAATTAATTTCTGTTTAAACTTTAATATGATATATTTCATCCTCTTGATTAATTATATCAAGGTGTATATTTCACCGAAAGAGGCATTACATACCAAAGCCATGCCATTCTATTCTCTAACAAGTCAGTAAGTACATATATATCGACCCAAACTAGGCCTGAGATCGACTGCAACCTTGTCTGTGTACTCGGTTGGAATGTCACCGGATACTACAGTAAATACTTTGATGCGAAACCCCGAGCAGGACCAATACACCAATTGGAAGAATAAAAGGGTCTCTAATTTGCTGGTAGGTTATATAATTGTAAATTAGACTAGTCAGTATGCAGATTCATGAACCTGAATACCTGATTGCATAATGTCTATCACTTTTTTCCTTCAGGTTGGACCTAATATATTGCTGAGTATATATATATATATATATATATATATATATATATATATACCACTTCGTTCGTCTTTTAGTTTCTTAATTTGTTAATATGGAAATCCCTGGTTTTGAATCTTCATGGAGCTAAACCAGAACTAAACTATGGGTACGTATACTAATTAATTAATTAAAGACAAGTAAATGGCAGAACGAGAGCGATCACGCTAATGCATGCTCATCTCATTGATGTTTTTTTTTTTTTTTTAATAATGTGCTGGTACGGCTGCACTCAAGTTTTCATTAATGAACCGTCGAATATAAAGGGACACATAAAACTTAAACCTCTTGTTACAAAGACCCGAAATAATATTGATAATCTCTACATAAAACTTAAACCTCTTGTTACAAAGACCCGAAATAATATTGATAATCTCTACAACATACTTGTATTCTAACAATCACCATCATCTCATTGATGTTTATATATGGTGGAGTAAAATAAGATCGGTTTCATGTTAAAAGAGAAAAGAAAAAATGGATGAGAAAGAGTCTGAAGAAAAAAAGGGAGCTAATTTAAGAAAAATAGAAAAATTCTAGAGTACTGTGAATCTGTGATGTTTGTCATACATTTTAATGCACGTATAGTCTCAAGTTCAGATCTATGCTAATGAATAGTTTTGATCGCTTCACATAAGGTTTAGTCACCTTTGTAATTTTTCAGTTTTGATATCGAGATCTTGAATAGATTTTTTTTTATCGAAGTATAGAATTGTAGCTAGCATTTGATTCTCCAACACTGTCCAAATCAGGGACCCTGAGCTGATAGCTAGGAGATGACTTCCTTAATTATACATCATCGATTGTAATAAATTTTTGCTGTAAGAATCCCAGAAAGAATATATCAGTCAAGTTATGTAGTTATCAAATGGTTGAAATTCTCTCCATCATAAAAATGATTGGTCTTCCGTTGTCTGATTTGATACTATCTGCTACTCACTTTTTTTCCGATCCATTTCTGCCGACTAAATGAGTTTCATACATATATGTATCTTGGGTCCCTTTTTTTAGTGCCTGTACCAAACCAACTGTAAAGTTTTGTTCAAAATAAAAGTAGCATTTTTATGCTAAATTTATGTTGTACTAGTTCAACCCACAATCTGTATGGCTTAAAATATTTGTGTATACTTTCTGATTGAAATTTAATTTAGGCAGATTTGTTGGAATGTTGGCCTTAATATTACCCCACAGACCACATATGTATGTATATAAGTAGTGATTTGGAGGTCTTTAAAAGGCACTCATCAGAAACCATTGAGATAAACACCAGCACTAGCTACTCCCACCACCAACATATGCCATTATCAAAAGCCATATGAAAGAGTTTGGTCCTAGCTAGCTAGTTGCAGAACTTTAAACTCCTTCCCTTTCCAAAACCAAACCCATTAATCGATCAGTCTTGCATTCATTTGTGCAAGACAGGTTCATCTGGTCCTTGATTGAACAAAGAGATGTGGCATATGCTAGCAACAATGAGGCAAAATCTCCAAAACATGAGGAAAAGCCCCAGAGTAGCAGATGAGAGCATGGTTAACATAGAACGCGGGAACTTAGCCGAAGAATTGCAGATTTATGGAAGATCATCATCGCGCGGTTGGAAGGGGTTTTCGGTTATAGTTAGCGTCGTGATCCTGCCATTTTCTGTTCTTTCTTGCTTCTCTCAGCCTCATGTTCATGGCGCTGATGGGGTTTGGACCTCGGGTGATTTTGCGCAGATAACGGAGATAAATCATCTAATGGTAAGTGACAGCATGCGCTATGCCATCTTGATGTAAATTATAATGAAACTGCATCGATTGTACTGGAGTGTCCTGGTTTTGCAGCAGATGTGCTACTTGCATGGATTGGCAAACATATATATCTTTCTCTTATAAATAGATGGCGATCATTCATGTATTAATAGTCTTAACTTTTCCTATATCAGATATGAATGTTGAGCATACAAATTCTATGTATGGCCATTGATCTTACAATAATGAGATCATCCCTTCTACATTATTGTGACCTAATTTCTAGTTGATGAGTAGTAAGCTTTGTAGTGGCTGTCTCCCTCCTTATCTAAGATGCTAATAAACTTTTTGAATGCTGCTTTCAATGATTTGATTACAAAAATAATGCACAAGTTGGGTTTGGAATTGAAAACATGGTGACAATTTGTATTCGTTAAAATTCATAGTTAAAGAAAATAGCTATGCACTTTGTTGTCTAGTACTTTGTGTATTTTTTTTTTCTTCATATACAGTGAATGCTGGTGTTGTGGATCCTTTTTTAGTATAATGATTTGGAAACAGAGATATGAAAATTGAAAAAATAAAATAAAAAAAGTGTGGTGCTATTAACACATCCTATTTTGCTATTCACACACCTCATTCATGATGTGAACCAATCATAAAACAACTTTAATGGGTAATTTCGTAAACATAATCAATTTTGTAGTGTTATGAAAATGCATGAGGTGTGTGAATAACAAAATATGATGTGTTAATAGCATTACCCTAAAAAAATCGTACATGTATTTTCTATAATAACAAAGATCCTTAATTTGATTAATTTCTAGTACTCAAATGATTTTTGTTTTGGGTGTGTATCTGAAGAGATTCTAAAACTTCGAATTCCACCATCTTGTGCATGGTCTACGTACGTATATTCTCCAATGTAGGGCTTTTGTGGATAAGCGTATATTAAAACTACGGCAGCCAACTGAGCTATATGCTTCAATCAAATGTAGGAGCAATTTTCTTGCACAACAAAAATACAAGAGGAAATTTTATAAATAGTACCCGAATTAAAGGTTATTCATCATTTTAATGTCCCAAATTTAAAAACTATTAGATCGGTATCTCAACATTTAATCTCAATACAATTAACGTACTCTCCATCAATAACAGTGTCAAGTCTATCATTGTACAAACTATCTCAAGGATAATTTCGTCCTTTCGTTTTCTCTTTCTTTTTTTTGGCTGTGCCTGTATGATATTTTCTCTGGCTCCATCCGTGCCAGAAACTTAAAAACTCTCTGGCTCAATCCGTGCAAAAACCCAAAAAGCATTTTTAACTATCCATGCAATACAATTAACTCATATCTCTCACCATCCATGTTTCATACAAAAACCCAACAAGCAAATTGGTAATTTAAAGTTTTAAACCAAAGCAAAAACCCATATATATATATATATATATATATATATATATATATATATATATATATATATATAGAGAGAGAGAGAGAGAGAGAGCAGTTGCCTGCTCCAAAGACGAAGAAATCCAGTATATCTAAAACAGCAAGAGACGAAAATATCTCAAAGAAGATGAAGGCTTAACGCCGTTAAAGACGGCAGGTATTGATAATAGGTCGAATTTTGATGTTGGGTTACTAATCTAATAGTTTTTGAAGTTGATACACCAATGTGATGAATGACTTGTAATTGGGTTGTTATTTGTAAAATTTCCTCAAAATACAACGATCTTTCTAATTTCTTTCTTTCTATTTATACCATTTGTTGGACAAAATAAAGAATATTGATCACTTAGTTATTAACGAACAAAGGTACTATAACCAAAACGTAGGAGTACCTAGTTACCACATTTTTCGTGCCCCTCCACTATATAATTAACTAATATTAAACATTCGATTCATCTACTTTCTAGCACTATTCATTTAAAAAATTCAAATGATTTTTCCACCAAAACTATGCATAATCTGAAGAGAAGGGTAAGAAGAGTCGACAGAAGGCAGTAGTGAAGTTGGACATGGCAAAGACATATGACAGAGTTGAATGGAATTTTTTGGAGAGTATGCTGGTTGCTATGGGTTTTCCTCAACAGTTTACGGAGCTGCTTATGGCATGTGTTCAATCAGTATCCTATTCTTTTCTAATTCAAGGGCGCCCTTTCGGTAGAATTGTGCCATCACGGGGACTGAGGCAGGGAGACTCAATTTCTCATATTTATTTTTGTTGGTGGCTGAAGGCTTCTCATCTTTATTACGGATAGCAGAATGTGAGAGATTGTTACATGGGGCAACGATTGCTCGGGGAGCTCCAGTTATTACTCATTTATTCTTTGCGGATGATAGTCTTTTATTATGTGATGCCTCTGCTCAAGAGTGCAGGAAGTTGAAGAAAATTTTCGGGGTGTATGAGAGGTTGTCAGGGCAGAAGATTAATGTTGATAAGTTTAGCCCTCGAACAACAATGACAGTTAAAGAAGCTTGCAGCGAGACCCTGGCAAGTTTGTTCATGGTGAGCAAGTTAGGCCTCCGGAGGTTTTGTTTGAGCAAGGAGTGCTATGGTGGAAGAACTTGATGGAAGTGCAGCTTCAGGAATCTAGACATATTAGCAGTAGAGGACGGGTACCGTTGAGAGATGGAAGGCTCCAAGTCCAGGTACTTTTAAGCTTAATTGTGATGCTTTTGTGTGTGTTAATGGTAGTAAGGTGGGACTAGGGGGCTGTGATAAGGGTTAGTAGAGGTGAAATGCTGCTGGCAGTGGGTGAAAAAATTCAAGGGCATCTCCAGCCTCGTGCAGCTGAATTGGCTGCTTTAATTTTGGGGCTGGAATCGGTAAGGAGGAGGAATGGTACATTGGGGGGGGGGGGGGGGGGGGGGGCGGCGAGTGATTGTCTGGGTGTAGTGAATATGGTTAATGCAGGTGAGGAGTGCTTGATTGCAGAAGGGGTCTTAGTCCATAAAGTCTGCTCTCTGTTGAATGAGGTTGGAGTATTAAGACTCACCTATATTCCAAGAAGTGCAAATGGTGTGTCAGATGTGATTGTTAAGTGTGTAGCTCATTTGGAAGGGTGTTTTTCTTGGTTACGGGTTTGGCCCGACTGGCTCATGCAAGTCGTCTATAATGACAGATCCATAGCTAATTCTAGTAGTGGAGAAGAGAGTGGGGAGTTGTTGTTCATTACGGAAAGTTTTTTAGTTGTGTAACTTTTATTTATATTTCAATAAATTTCTTAGTATTCTTCTAGAAAACAAAATTCATTTAAAAAATTTAATGTCTGCACTAAACTTATAAGAATAAAAAGATGGAGTATTCATCAGTAGAGTGAAACTAGCTAGTGTGAGTAGAGTGAACTTAAAAACTTTATGATCGGGATCTAAATTATTTGTATGCATTAGTGGTGTTTAATTTTCTCCCTATGTATGAGGCTGACCATTCGCAAGATCATATTCCCCCAATGTACAAATATATACCCAAACAAATAAAATAATTCGGAGGTCATTTTCCAAATTAAGAACAAGAACTAAGGAATACTGTTAGCAAGCTTGATATACAATACTAGCTAAAGAGTATGGGGAAAAGCATTGAACTTAGGCCAAACTCATCAAACTTGTAATCGAAGATATATATGAGAATAAGTTCCAATATTTTTCTACTCTAACTAAAGCACCTGTGTAGCATAATAGAAACCACAGAAAGATTGACCTACCATACCAATTCAAGATCGACAATATATTATGTGTGTGTCATCCACACATCCAAGTTTTGACGCTCAAGTAGTAATCATAAGGTTAGCAAACAAAGAGAGTTTACGATGCGTGGCCTCGTTTTTGACCATAATTAGTGGGAAACAAAGATAGAGTCAACTGCTACAACTTTCACACATATTTGGTGCTCCTAATGGCACATCATGTAAACGAGCAGCTAGCAACTTAATTGGTAGTGGTGATTGCCACGAACGTACAACTAATAATTAGAACAACTCGAATCAATAGTTCCAGATCATTCTGATTTGCTGTCCATTTTACACATGTTACGTAAAAATACATATTATCACACGTTACAAATGTTCAAGAAATTAAAGAGTTTCATGAGGAGTAAGACTAGCATGTACTGATTATTAAGTTGGGTTAAATGATGTGCTAATGTTTCTCATGCAATTTGAATGATTCATTTTACTACTTTAAAGATATATTTCACCGTTTGAGGACTCATATGGTAACTAGAAATTTCTACCATTTTAAGGACTTAATTACCATTTTTGAGATATAATATTGGGTTGACGTAAAAACGGTCGTATTATTTTCTGGGTTTTACATGGTGTTCGAGGCATGGTGTTTACAATTACATTCAAGGACAATAATAATGTTGGAGGGAACTATATGAAACATACCATCCTTATAAATTAACCATCAAACTAATGTTAGTTTTGCCTAAACTACTTTCCTTCCCCTTTAATATAAATTATCTTATCTTTTGCTTAATAAACACGGTTTTGAAGTGCAAAGCTAGCTCTCCAATTATCTCACCATTTGTGTTCCCAACTTTTCATACAGAATGAAAATGACATGAGGATTGTAGAATAAAGTAGATTATCAAGAAACGATGGAAATAATTGAGTCTCAAAAGTGACTGATTGAGCTAATTGATCAAGAGTGCAATAAAAAACAAGCTAGTTCATGTACCCAGCTCTCGTTTCTTTGGTTATTCTTTGAAACTGGCATCAAAGATTACCATGGTATTGGTGACCTTTGATTTTTGTCCTCGTACTAAGGATTCTGCACTGAACACGTACCCACCCGACACCCTAATTAAGCTAATTTACCCTTGCATCATATATAATTAGCATCAACACTCATCAAGAACTAGATCAATGTTCCATGTTAGATAAGGAGGAGGAGAGCGTACGAAGATTCATGGACATCGAGGTCATCAGTTAACGAAGATTAGCAAACAATATAAGAAACGACACAGCTTAAGGGTCGTCAAAAGAAGTCGTTTACAAAATACACGAAATTAACCTACATGTATTCTAAAGTAGAAGAAGCGACCCAGGACACTCCCAGTACACCTAGCTTTTGAAGATAAACTCACAAAAACAGACCTGCAACTCTGAAGC
Source organism: Fragaria iinumae (assembly GCA_009720345.1). Classification (NCBI taxonomy): domain Eukaryota; kingdom Viridiplantae; phylum Streptophyta; class Magnoliopsida; order Rosales; family Rosaceae; genus Fragaria; species Fragaria iinumae. Next base: position 35,914,502 of record CM019122.1, on the reverse strand, counting down.
AAACTAAAAGAAATCAACAGGGCAACAACTAAATGCGACCAGTAGAAAATTAAGGTACGGATGCTCTATTTATCAACAAGTAAAGATGAATAGGTAGAGGTAGAGGAAGAAGCTAGCTCTCCAATATTGTTGGCGTCTAATCGCGTGTCATGTCAACTAGTTAATTGATCATTTGGACGGAACAGAATGAAAATGTCATAATTTTTTATGAAGTTTGAATGTAAGAGACTAAAAAATTAGATGATGTCTGAAGATCGATACATTCATACAAATAATTCATCTTATATGTTCTGATACAACTTCACAACCAATCTGGTACATATACTTAGTAACTAAAAGGTGCACATTCATCTCACCTTTTATTTTTCTATAATTTCTCAATCATTTATAGTAATTCATCTCCGTGTTTAAATATAACAATAATGAATCTGGATCAAAATTTAGTCAGAAGACTATTTAGGTGCTCCACCCTTTGCAGGATCAACAGGTTGGTCAGTAGCACAAGCGAGAGGCTTTGCCACATTAGTAATTGTGGGCTTGCTATTAGTACATTGTGAAGTGAGTTCACCTGCGCCTGATAATTTGAGATCAATGTCAGACATCACCACCTGATCACAAGGGTTAGACTTGGAACAAGCAACCTTCACGCCTAACGCAGTGGCAGACGTCCCTCTAATGTTTTTGAAACTGACATTGCTGATCTTGATTTTTGATGAAGCCTTCAAACAAAAAGCACTAATGAGTGAACAAATCTTGATTGTGGAGTTAAATAATCTATACGTCCTGTAATATTAAGTAGAAAAAAATGACATGTTGATTATCTATCTACTTGGAAATTAAGTTGCATGTAGTATAGAGAATACCGATTTATCACACTGATCATATGGGCAGTATTCTTGATCTAGCACGATTGGGTTTTGAACATCATCCATGATGATATCCTCAAAGTGAATATCTGAGGCAGTGATAGCCGAAGGACCATTAGGCCATGTCTTGATTCTAACACCATTTTGCGTTTTACTGAGGGTACAATTCTTAACAAAGATTCCTGCCACAGGCTCTTCGTTATCGTACTTTCCTAGACTTCCAACGCTTATTCCATGGCCTGGTCCGCAAGTTACCTTCTCTATTGTTAGTTGCTTGGTGCCATCACCAATTGAAATGCAATCGTCTCCAGTTCCGATCACACAATTGGTAATGTTGACCCCGTTTGAGCGCCCGATATGTATTCCATCTGTGTTAAGGCTATCTCCAGGTGCAGTGACGGTGACATGGTCGAAAGTAAGTTGCTCGGCACCTATTATATTGAAGTGGAAGTTCTTGCTGTTAAGTGAAGTTATATCTTTAACTAATGACTTCTTCACTTGGTGGAACCTAACATTCTGCGCGAATTGAGAAAACAATATGACAAATAAAGAGAGGTACATTAGTAACAGAATGTGAACTGACCAGTATCTATTAGCTTGGAATACGATTATAAAACCAAAAAGAAGATATGCAAGATAATATTAGCTTACAATGGTGCTAGAACACTTGGGGTTTTTCTGGCAATCATTTGCTTTCCAAGCTTTTGCTCCCTGGCCATCAAAGACTCCACCACCAGATAACGTGAAGTCGTTAATGTATAGAAACCCAATCCAAGTATCTGGTTTCGTTAATTGGGTGCTATCTTCTGGTGCCTGCAATGTGCCTTGGAGTTGCATCTCAATAGGAGCCTTGCAAGGTCCTGAGAATTCCGCTTCTTTTAATGGGTATGTACCTTTTGGAATAATAACTTTACTTGGCGACGTCGATGCACACGCATCTTTCCATGCATTTGTTAAAGCCTAAAGTCCATAACACAAAGCTAAAAATGATGAATTACGGCAATTCAATGTGGTAGAGCTGAATTGCATTTGTAATAATGTTAAATCATTACCTGACTAATATCAGAACCTTCCTTTCCACCATATTTCGCACTGGTCACGTCAAATTCACCATCGGCTAAAAGCTCTCTTCTTGCAGATGTCGAGGATAAGATCATAAGTATTGACAACAGATTCATAACAAGTTTGAGACCCATGTTGATGTTTTCACAAGTTTAGTTCTTCTTATCGTTTTGAAACGATGATTAAACTCCACTATGATACTGAGGCCAATTTATAGTCAAGTTGGCAATCTTAACACCTAAATCATCCAATGACAAATTTACTAATTATTGTGAGGCCCTGAGAAGAAGTTGCAATGCCGTTCAACTTACATCCTATTATTGGTAATCACCAAAGAGACTTCGTAATTAAAGCGTGATTATATATGTTACAAACTTCACCAAGTCTGTTTTCTTTTTTCGAACATGAATAATAATTTCAAACTAGATTTCGTTTAGGATTTAGGCATTTAGCTGTTTTATTACTGCAGTTGGGCTAGTTTCAGGCATGCATTCTTACCTCTACATAAAAACCAAAACCCACAATCAAACGTGGGAGCACAGCCCGCGACTAACGCCCCCACGGGCCCACCCACCACCACAACCACACCAACTAGCACCGTCGGTACCACAACCAAAATTTTGTTCTCAACATAATTATGTGAGTGTTAATCTAATAAAAGTGGAATTGAGGTAATATAACAAAAATATATATAGTCGACCTTGTTGAAGAGAAAATACCCTACATCAGAAAATGAGTAAATAAAATATACCTTATGAGTAGATGAATCATACCCAATTGTACCGAGGTCTTTTATGATTAAAACCCAACATCTTAAAAGTGGTCAAGTTGAGACAGTATCGATACAATAATGATCCACGGGCCACGTTTGTCCATGTTCCCTCTTCAATTACGTCTCCGAGCATAATGGGCCCAAATTTAGGTTCATCGAATTGTCATTAGAGAAATTCTGATTGGCTTCATACCATACCAAGTGCCAGCAGTGGACCGCATACCCCAATTTCCGAAGTAGGAATTAAACCGAATCACATTACCGATTTTCGATGTGGGAATTGGACTGAATGAATTCTATGTGCAGACCTAAAAAGTTAGGTTGCAAGTAAGGGGGAGTGTTGGAGAGGAAAGATCTCACACCAGAAATGGGATAAATAAAATATAACTTATAAGTGGATTGATCATACCCAATTGTATCGAGGCATTTTGTGATTAAAACTCAACACCTTAATGGTGGTTAGAAACAATATCGGTACAATATGATCCACTGGCCACGCTTGTCCCTGTTCAAGTGACCCAAAACCTTGGCTATAACAAGATTGAGCAATAATGCAACATCACCATGGAAAATTCATAACGAGTCCAAATGTAACAAATAACCTGGTTCTACTAGGAAGAGCTCCGAAAGAGTTCAAGAACTGACCTTAACTTATTCAATAACCTTTACGACATCCCCAACTAAAGATAATACTGCTAGTCCCTAGCAAGTAACAACTATTCCCCAAAATAACCCGGGTAGAGTCCTATCTACTATGTCTGAGATCGTGACACCAACTCCATCGTCAACGACCGCACCGCTGACTTTGGATACACGACAGCAGCAACATCGCCAACACAACCATCGACTGACAACAAAAAGCCGGAAACCCTATCGCTGTTAAAACTAGCCATGTCCAAAACATCAACCACAACATAAACAACCTTCGTACGCCACACACCATCTTAACAATAAGACGAGATTGAAAGTTGTTGATGTCCCAGACCGAATCAAACTAAAAAACAAAGAAAATCCATATCTTTGTCGACATTATCTATCTCCAAATCCACTGGGGTAGCCAGAAATTGTAATTAGAAGGGGCAAAACTGAATAGTTGTTACATCGAGAAAAAAGTAATTGTGTGATAACATAATTGCTCATCTATCTTTCCAACTCAAAAATCGTAGTGCATTTTTGAATGTTTAGTTGGTTTAAGTTACAAATGATTATTACAGTTTTAGTCGATGGTTAGTTTTCCTTAGTTCAAAGTTTTGTCACATAGTGTTTTATCTGAATAAGGTTTTAGATAAGCCACTAATTTAAGTACTCTTTATGTAATATCGTATGCAATTTTGTTTCCTAACTTTCACATCAGACTATTGATTGTCATTTTATGCTCTTCTTGAATAAAGCTCCACTTTCAAGCTTCTAAAACAAGAAGATAATGACATAATTGCTTCATGTAAAATGTTCAAATCGTTGACTTACACAGTTATACCTAGAGTGTTATAAATTACCTTATGAGATTGATTTTAAAATAGAAAAAAAGTCTTCTGCAAACCGGAAAGTAAAGAGATATTAGTTCAGGTCTTTGTAATCAGAGGTTTAGGCTCAATGTCCCCTCTTGTATTCGACAGTTTCATTAATCAAGGCTTGAGGGCAGCTGCACCAGCCCTTTAATCCAAAAAAAAAAAAAAAAAAAAAAAACTGGAAAGTAAAGAGATAAAATTATGCATTTAATTGAACCAATTTAAAGATAAAACTTAAAAACCATTATCATGATTTGTACGTAATACCTTAATTTAGGAGGGTCATTATGCGTGTAACGTTGAATCAACAATTAACGTTGAAAATGTGAAAATGAGAGAATTGTCAATTGACCATTCTCGCCCCCTTCTTCCTACGCCCATGTCCAGATCGAGGGTAGATCCATGACTCATAATGTGAGCCCACTACACCCAGACGTACGATCGCATGCAAGAGCAAAGAAATTCAACCAAGGAAACGAGTTGCCTGATAAAATCAGGTCTGATCGAGATAGTGTTTTGTCCAACTTTAGGTTCCAAATTCCAATCTTGCTTATTAACTCGACATAATTAGTTAATCACTTAATCTCATCTTTTGTTGATAAGTTCATAATCCCCATTTCAACGATTGTAATCGTGTTATCTAATTAATTTATATATATGATACTGCTTACTAAGTTATTTCTTTCAAATGACCGAGTTAATGGGTTACGAGTTTGCAGATGAAATAATGGGAAACTTGTTGGCACTAGCGGAACTACATAGAGGGCTCTGGTACATTCATACAAATAATTCATCTTATATGTTCTCATACAGCTTCACAACCAATCTGGTACACATACTTAGTAACTAAAAGGTGCACATTCATCTCACCTTTTATTTTTCTATAATTTCTCAATCATTTATAGTAATTCATCTCCGTGTTTAAATATAACAATAATGAATCTGGATCAAAATTTAGTCAGAAGACTATTTAGGTGCTCCACCCTTTGCAGGATCAACAGGTTGGTCAGTAGCACAAGCGAGAGGCTTTGCCACATTAGTAATTGTGGGCTTGCTATTAGTACATTGTGAAGTGAGTTCACCTGCGCCTGATAATTTGAGATCAATGTCAGACATCACCACCTGATCACAAGGGTTAGACTTGGAACAAGCAACCTTCACGCCTAACGCAGTGGCAGACGTCCCTCTAATGTTTTTGAAACTGACATTGCTGATCTTGATTTTTGATGAAGCCTTCAAACAAAAAGCACTAATGAGTGAACAAATCTTGATTGTGGAGTTAAATAATCTATACGTCCTGTAATATTAAGTAGAAAAAAATGACATGTTGATTATCTATCTACTTGGAAATTAAGTTGCATGTAGTATAGAGAATACCGATTTATCACACTGATCATATGGGCAGTATTCTTGATCTAGCACGATTGGGTTTTGAACATCATCCATGATGATATCCTCAAAGTGAATATCTGAGGCAGTGATAGCCGAAGGACCATTAGGCCATGTCTTGATTCTAACACCATTTTGCGTTTTACTGAGGGTACAATTCTTAACAAAGATTCCTGCCACAGGCTCTTCGTTATCGTACTTTCCTAGACTTCCAACGCTTATTCCATGGCCTGGTCCGCAAGTTACCTTCTCTATTGTTAGTTGCTTGGTGCCATCACCAATTGAAATGCAATCGTCTCCAGTTCCGATCACACAATTGGTAATGTTGACCCCGTTTGAGCGCCCGATATGTATTCCATCTGTGTTAAGGCTATCTCCAGGTGCAGTGACGGTGACATGGTCGAAAGTAAGTTGCTCGGCACCTATTATATTGAAGTGGAAGTTCTTGCTGTTAAGTGAAGTTATATCTTTAACTAATGACTTCTTCACTTGGTGGAACCTAACATTCTGCGCGAATTGAGAAAACAATATGACAAATAAAGAGAGGTACATTAGTAACAGAATGTGAACTGACCAGTATCTATTAGCTTGGAATACGATTATAAAACCAAAAAGAAGATATGCAAGATAATATTAGCTTACAATGGTGCTAGAACACTTGGGGTTTTTCTGGCAATCATTTGCTTTCCAAGCTTTTGCTCCCTGGCCATCAAAGACTCCACCACCAGATAACGTGAAGTCGTTAATGTATAGAAACCCAATCCAAGTATCTGGTTTCGTTAATTGGGTGCTATCTTCTGGTGCCTGCAATGTGCCTTGGAGTTGCATCTCAATAGGAGCCTTGCAAGGTCCTGAGAATTCCGCTTCTTTTAATGGGTATGTACCTTTTGGAATAATAACTTTACTTGGCGACGTCGATGCACACGCATCTTTCCATGCATTTGTTAAAGCCTAAAGTCCATAACACAAAGCTAAAAATGATGAATTACGGCAATTCAATGTGGTAGAGCTGAATTGCATTTGTAATAATGTTAAATCATTACCTGACTAATATCAGAACCTTCCTTTCCACCATATTTCGCACTGGTCACGTCAAATTCACCATCGGCTAAAAGCTCTCTTCTTGCAGATGTCGAGGATAAGATCATAAGTATTGACAACAGATTCATAACAAGTTTGAGACCCATGTTGATGTTTTCACAAGTTTAGTTCTTCTTATCGTTTTGAAACGATGATTAAACTCCACTATGATACTGAGGCCAATTTATAGTCAAGTTGGCAATCTTAACACCTAAATCATCCAATGACAAATTTACTAATTATTGTGAGGCCCTGAGAAGAAGTTGCAATGCCGTTCAACTTACATCCTATTATTGGTAATCACCAAAGAGACTTCGTAATTAAAGCGTGATTATATATGTTACAAACTTCACCAAGTCTGTTTTCTTTTTTCGAACATGAATAATAATTTCAAACTAGATTTCGTTTAGGATTTAGGGATTTAGCTGTTTTATTTCTGCAGTTGGGCTAGTTTCAGGCATGCATGCTTACCTCTAAATAAAAACCAAAACCCACAATCAAACGTGGGAGCACAGCCCGCGACTAACGCCCCCACGGGCCCACCCACCACCACAACCACACCAACTAGCACCGTCGGTACCACAACCAAACTTTTGTTCTCAACATAATTATGTGAGTGTTAATCTAATAAAAGTGGAATTAAGGTAATATAACAAAAATATATATAGTCGACCTTGTTGAAGAGAAAATACCCTACATCAGAAAATGGGTAAATAAAATATAACTTATAAGTAGATGAATCATACCCAATTGTACCGAGGCCTTTTATGATTAAAACCCAACATCTTAAAAGTGGTCAAGTTGAGACAGTATCGATACAATAATGATCCACGGGCCACGTTTGTCCATGTTCCCTCTTCAATTACGTCTCCGAGCATAATGGGCCCAAATTTAGGTTCATCGAATTGTCATTAGAGAAATTCTGATTGGCTTCATACCATACCAAGTGCCAGCAGTGGACCGCATACCCCAATTTCCGAAGTAGGAATTATACCGAATCACATTACCGATTTTCGATGTGGGAATTGGACTGAATGAATTCTATGTGCAGACCTAAAAAGTTAGGTTGCAAGTAAGGGGGAGTGTTGGAGAGGAAAGATCTCACACCAGAAATGGGATAAATAAAATATAACTTATAAGTGGATTGATCATACCCAATTGTATCGAGGCATTTTGTGATTAAAACTCAACACCTTAATGGTGGTTAGAAACAATATCGGTACAATATGATCCACTGGCCACGCTTGTCCCTGTTCAAGTGACCCAAAACCTTGGCTATAACAAGATTGAGCAATAATGCAACATCACCATGGAAAATTCATAACGAGTCCAAATGTAACAAATAACCTGGTTCTACTAGGAAGAGCTCCGAAAGAGTTCAAGAACTGACCTTAACTTATTCAATAACCTTTACGACATCCCCAACTAAAGATAATACTGCTAGTCCCTAGCAAGTAGTAACTATTCCCCAAAATAACCCGGGTAGAGTCCTATCTACTATGTCTGAGATCGTGACACCAACTCTATCGTCAACGACCACACCGCTTACTTTGGATCCACGACAGCAGCAACATCGCCAACACAACCATCGACTGACAACAAAAAGCCGGAAACCATATCGCTGTTAAAACTAGCCATGTCCAAAACATCAACCACAACATAAACAACCTTCGTACGCCACACACCATCTTACCAATAAGACGAGATTGAAAGTTGTTGATGTCCCAGACCGAATAAAACTAAAAAACAAAGAAAATCCATATCTTTGTCGACATTATCTATCCCCAAATCCACTGGGGTAGCCAGAAATTGTAATTAGAAGGGGCAAAACTGAATAGTTGTTACATCGAGAAAAAAGTAATTGTGTGATAACATAATTGCTCATCTATCTTTCCAACTCAAAAATCGTAGTGCAGTTTTGAATGTTTAGTTGGTTTAAGTTACAAATGATTATTACAGTTTTAGTCGGTGGTACGTTTTCCTTAGTTCAAAGTTTTGTCACAAAGGGTTTTATCTGAATAAGGTTTTAGATAAGTCACTAATTTAAGTACTCTTTATGTAATATCGTAACACATATGCAATTTTGTTTCCTAACTTTCATATCAGACTATTGATTGTCATTTTATGCTCTTCCTGAATGAATAAAGCTCCACTTTCAAGCTTCTAAAACAAGAAGATATTGACATAATTGCTTCATGTAAAATGTTCAAATAGTTGACTTACGCAGTTATACCTAGAGTGTTATAAATTACCTTATGAGATTGATTTTAAAAATAGAAAAAAAGTCTTATGCAAACCGGAAAGTAAAGAGATATTAGTTCAGGTCTTTGTAATCAGAGGTTTAGGCTCAATGTCCCCTCTTGTAATCGACACTTTCATTAATCAAGGCTTGAGGGCAGCCGCACCAGCCCTTTAATCAAAAAAAAAAAAAAAAAAAAAACTGGAAAGTAAAGAGATAAAATTATGCATTTAATTGAACCAATTTAAAGATAAAACTGAAAAACCATTATCATGATTTGTACGTAATACCTTAATTTAGGAGGGTCATTATGCGTGTAACGTTGAATCAACAATTAACGTTGAAAATGTGAAAATGAGAGAATTGTCAATTGACCATTCTCGCCCCCTTCTTCCTACGCCCATGTCCAGATCGAGGGTAGATCCATGACTCATAATGTGAGCCCACTACACCCAGACGTACGATCGCATGCAAGAGCAAAGAAATTCAACGAAGGAAACGAGTTGCCTGATAAAATCAGGTCTGATCGAGATAGTGTTTTGTCCAACTTTAGGTTCCAAATTCCAATCTTGCTTATGAACTCGACATAATTAGTTAATCACTTAATCTCATCTTTTGTTGATAGGTTCATAATCCCCATTTCAACGATTGTAATCGTGTTATCTAATTAATTTATATATATGATACTGCTTACAAAGTTATTTCTTTCAAATGATCGAGTTAATGGGTTACAAGTTTGCAGAATGAAATAATGGGAAACTTGTTGGCACTAGCGGAACTACATAGAGGGCTCTGGTACATTCATACAAATAATTCATCTTATATGTTCTCATACAGCTTCACAACCAATCTGGTACACATACTTAGTAACTAAAAGGTGCACATTCATCTCACCTTTTATTTTTCTATAATTTCTCAATCATTTATAGTAATTCATCTCCGTGTTTAAATATAACAATAATGAATCTGGATCAAAATTTAGTCAGAAGACTATTTAGGTGCTCCACCCTTTGCAGGATCAACAGGTTGGTCAGTAGCACAAGCGAGAGGCTTTGCCACATTAGTAATTGTGGGCTTGCTATTAGTACATTGTGAAGTGAGTTCACCTGCGCCTGATAATTTGAGATCAATGTCAGACATCACCACCTGATCACAAGGGTTAGACTTGGAACAAGCAACCTTCACGCCTAACGCAGTGGCAGACGTCCCTCTAATGTTTTTGAAACTGACATTGCTGATCTTGATTTTTGATGAAGCCTTCAAACAAAAAGCACTAATGAGTGAACAAATCTTGATTGTGGAGTTAAATAATCTATACGTCCTGTAATATTAAGTAGAAAAAAATGACATGTTGATTATCTATCTACTTGGAAATTAAGTTGCATGTAGTATAGAGAATACCGATTTATCACACTGATCATATGGGCAGTATTCTTGATCTAGCACGATTGGGTTTTGAACATCATCCATGATGATATCCTCAAAGTGAATATCTGAGGCAGTGATAGCCGAAGGACCATTAGGCCATGTCTTGATTCTAACACCATTTTGCGTTTTACTGAGGGTACAATTCTTAACAAAGATTCCTGCCACAGGCTCTTCGTTATCGTACTTTCCTAGACTTCCAACGCTTATTCCATGGCCTGGTCCGCAAGTTACCTTCTCTATTGTTAGTTGCTTGGTGCCATCACCAATTGAAATGCAATCGTCTCCAGTTCCGATCACACAATTGGTAATGTTGACCCCGTTTGAGCGCCCGATATGTATTCCATCTGTGTTAAGGCTATCTCCAGGTGCAGTGACGGTGACATGGTCGAAAGTAAGTTGCTCGGCACCTATTATATTGAAGTGGAAGTTCTTGCTGTTAAGTGAAGTTATATCTTTAACTAATGACTTCTTCACTTGGTGGAACCTAACATTCTGCGCGAATTGAGAAAACAATATGACAAATAAAGAGAGGTACATTAGTAACAGAATGTGAACTGACCAGTATCTATTAGCTTGGAATACGATTATAAAACCAAAAAGAAGATATGCAAGATAATATTAGCTTACAATGGTGCTAGAACACTTGGGGTTTTTCTGGCAATCATTTGCTTTCCAAGCTTTTGCTCCCTGGCCATCAAAGACTCCACCACCAGATAACGTGAAGTCGTTAATGTATAGAAACCCAATCCAAGTATCTGGTTTCGTTAATTGGGTGCTATCTTCTGGTGCCTGCAATGTGCCTTGGAGTTGCATCTCAATAGGAGCCTTGCAAGGTCCTGAGAATTCCGCTTCTTTTAATGGGTATGTACCTTTTGGAATAATAACTTTACTTGGCGACGTCGATGCACACGCATCTTTCCATGCATTTGTTAAAGCCTAAAGTCCATAACACAAAGCTAAAAATGATGAATTACGGCAATTCAATGTGGTAGAGCTGAATTGCATTTGTAATAATGTTAAATCATTACCTGACTAATATCAGAACCTTCCTTTCCACCATATTTCGCACTGGTCACGTCAAATTCACCATCGGCTAAAAGCTCTCTTCTTGCAGATGTCGAGGATAAGATCATAAGTATTGACAACAGATTCATAACAAGTTTGAGACCCATGTTGATGTTTTCACAAGTTTAGTTCTTCTTATCGTTTTGAAACGATGATTAAACTCCACTATGATACTGAGGCCAATTTATAGTCAAGTTGGCAATCTTAACACCTAAATCATCCAATGACAAATTTACTAATTATTGTGAGGCCCTGAGAAGAAGTTGCAATGCCGTTCAACTTACATCCTATTATTGGTAATCACCAAAGAGACTTCGTAATTAAAGCGTGATTATATATGTTACAAACTTCACCAAGTCTGTTTTCTTTTTTCGAACATGAATAATAATTTCAAACTAGATTTCGTTTAGGATTTAGGGATTTAGCTGTTTTATTTCTGCAGTTGGGCTAGTTTCAGGCATGCATGCTTACCTCTAAATAAAAACCAAAACCCACAATCAAACGTGGGAGCACAGCCCGCGACTAACGCCCCCACGGGCCCACCCACCACCACAACCACACCAACTAGCACCGTCGGTACCACAACCAAACTTTTGTTCTCAACATAATTATGTGAGTGTTAATCTAATAAAAGTGGAATTAAGGTAATATAACAAAAATATATATAGTCGACCTTGTTGAAGAGAAAATACCCTACATCAGAAAATGGGTAAATAAAATATAACTTATAAGTAGATGAATCATACCCAATTGTACCGAGGCCTTTTATGATTAAAACCCAACATCTTAAAAGTGGTCAAGTTGAGACAGTATCGATACAATAATGATCCACGGGCCACGTTTGTCCATGTTCCCTCTTCAATTACGTCTCCGAGCATAATGGGCCCAAATTTAGGTTCATCGAATTGTCATTAGAGAAATTCTGATTGGCTTCATACCATACCAAGTGCCAGCAGTGGACCGCATACCCCAATTTCCGAAGTAGGAATTATACCGAATCACATTACCGATTTTCGATGTGGGAATTGGACTGAATGAATTCTATGTGCAGACCTAAAAAGTTAGGTTGCAAGTAAGGGGGAGTGTTGGAGAGGAAAGATCTCACACCAGAAATGGGATAAATAAAATATAACTTATAAGTGGATTGATCATACCCAATTGTATCGAGGCATTTTGTGATTAAAACTCAACACCTTAATGGTGGTTAGAAACAATATCGGTACAATATGATCCACTGGCCACGCTTGTCCCTGTTCAAGTGACCCAAAACCTTGGCTATAACAAGATTGAGCAATAATGCAACATCACCATGGAAAATTCATAACGAGTCCAAATGTAACAAATAACCTGGTTCTACTAGGAAGAGCTCCGAAAGAGTTCAAGAACTGACCTTAACTTATTCAATAACCTTTACGACATCCCCAACTAAAGATAATACTGCTAGTCCCTAGCAAGTAGTAACTATTCCCCAAAATAACCCGGGTAGAGTCCTATCTACTATGTCTGAGATCGTGACACCAACTCTATCGTCAACGACCACACCGCTTACTTTGGATCCACGACAGCAGCAACATCGCCAACACAACCATCGACTGACAACAAAAAGCCGGAAACCATATCGCTGTTAAAACTAGCCATGTCCAAAACATCAACCACAACATAAACAACCTTCGTACACCACAAACCATCTTAACAATAAGACGAGATTGAAAGTTGTTGATGTCCCAGACCGAATCAAACTAAAAAACAAAGAAAATCCATATCTTTGTCGACATTATCTATCTCCAAATCTACTGGGGTAGCCAGAAATTGTAATTAGAAGGGGCAAAACTGAATAGTTGTTACATTGAGAAAAAAGTAATTGTGTGATAACATAATTGCTCATCTATCTTTCCAACTCAAAAATCGTAGTGCATTTTTGAATGTTTAGTTGGTTTAAGTTACAAATGATTATTACAGTTTTAGTCGGTGATACGTTTTCCTTAGTTCAAAGTTTTGTCACAGAGGGTTTTATCTGAATAAGGTTTTAGATAAGCCACTTAATTTAAGTACTCTTTATGTAATATCGTAACACATATGTAATTTTGTTTCCTAACTTTCATATCAGACTATTGATTGTCATTTTATGGTTTTCCTGAATAAAGCTCCACTTTCAAGCTTCTAAAACAAGAAGATAATGACATAATTGCTTCATGTAAAATGTTCAAATAGTTGACTTACGCAGTTATATCTAGAGTGTTATAAATTACCTTATGAGATTGATTTTAAAAATAGAAAAAAGAGTCTTATGCAAACCGGAAAGTAAAGAGATATTAGTTCAGGTCTTTATAATCTGGGGTTTTGGCTCAATGTCCCCTCTTGTATTCGACAGTTTCATTAATCAATGTTTGAGGGCAGCCGCACCAGCCCTTTACTCAAAAAAAAAAAAAAACAGCTCTGGAAGGTAAAGAGATAAAATTATGCATTTAATTGAACCAATTTAAAGATAAAACTGAAAAACCATTATCATGATTTGTACGTAATACCTTAATTTAGGAGGGTTATTATGCGTGTAACGTTGAATCAACAATTAACGTTGAAAATGTGAAAATGAGAGAATTGTTAATTGACCCTTCTCGCCCCCTTCTTCCTACGCCCATGTCCAGATCGAGAGTAGATCCATGACTCATAATGTAAGTCCACTACACCCAGACGTATGATCGCATGCAAGAGCAAAGAAATTCAAATAAGGAAACGAGTTGCCTGATGAAATTAGATCCAAGGTAGAGAATTGATTGTATTGTGGTGATGGTTTGTCCAACCTTAGGTTCCAAATTCCAACCTTGCATATTAACTTGACTATTTACTCACTTAATTTCATCTTTTGTTGGTACGTTTTTAATGCCTATTTCAACAACTACTGACCGATTGTAATTGAGTATCTAATTTTAATATACTGTACTTACTGAGTGTTTCTACATAATTCCGGAGGCTATGTAGAAGCATGATGGAACATGAACAAGAGACACAAAGACATGTAGTGGTTCACCATGCCATCGGAGGACATGGCTTTGTCCACTTAAGATTCCACTATCATAGTCAATATGCCTTTGGTGTTACAAGAGTTCTCCAACATGGAGTGGGTAGAGATTGAGATATCCTTTCTACATATGAGAAGCCTTCCTTTTATAGCTAAGAAAGGTTCCCTCACATTACATGTTTCCAATGTGGGACAAGGTGCACATATATCTTCTCATGATGTCTTCTTGTGAAGGTTGGAGGAGCACCTTCCCGATGTGGTCTCGATGATCCTTCACAATGGTGAGGTAGCCCGGATGTCAGTCTACCGGATGTATGTCGGAGGTGGGGCCATCTATGGCCGGAACACGGTCTACGAGGTCGTTGCTTATGCTTAGAGGGATAAGATATACATCATGTGTACACTGACTTATTTCTTTCAAACGATTGAGTTAATGGGTTACAAATTTGCAGAATTAAATAATGGGAAACATGTTGGGTGGATCAAGCATATGCTATCTTTAAGGACTGAGGGGTATAAGACTACAACGTATTAAACAGTTAAAACTCGTCTAGACAGTTAAGATAGTTATTTGTCAAAAAAATTCAATTATTAAGTTCTAATAGGCAAGAGTTAATGACACATACACAAAGATATTAGAGATAAGGGAAAAAACCGAAAGTTGCTATGTATAAATGTCCTCTCTCGACACAAAATGAGGGACAAAATGTGAAAACAAACAATTTATTTACACTACCATAAGTAGTGCATGATCACACTGCATTGATCTCACCTAAAGTCTCTCTCTTTTTTGGACGTGACACCTAAATTCTCTTAGATCCATATTATTTCTAGCTGCTAATTAATCCGATCAAGCCTTGGTAGCACAAGCAAGAGGCGGTGACACTCGAGTAATCGTGGGTTGCACGTTTGCACAATGAGATGTAAGAGTTCCTTTGCCACTTAACTTGAGATCTATGTCACTCAGTACCACTTGATCACATTGCAAGCCTTTAGCGCATACAATCTTCAAAGCCTCCGCAGTTGAAGATGTCCCTATAATGTTCTTGAAGCTCACATTGCTGATCTTGACTTTTGATGGAATCTTCGAACAAGAAACATCACTAATTAGATTTGTGTATAATTAATTAATAAGATCATGGATAATGGAATTTAATTAAGAAACCTGATAGACTATATCAGTAACCAAGACGCGAAAAAGAAGCTGATAAACTAAAAGGTTCAACTCTAGAGTTAACCTTACCGTACATATCTCCATAGATCTAATAACTCGTACATTATTATGTAGCTTAGTAATTAAGATGCATGGATGATTACCTGCTTATTACACTGACCCCATGGGCAGTATTCTTGGTCAATGAGGACTGGGTTAGCAACATTATTCATTGTGATTTTCTCGAAGTGAATATCTGAGGCGGTGGTAGCTTTAGGAGAAGCAGGAAATGTCTTGATTCTAACACCATTCAGTGTGTTACTAAGGGTACAATCTCTAACATTGAGTCCACTGACGTGATCTTCGTTGTCGTACCTTCCGAGACTCCCAATGCTTATTCCATGACCTGGTCCACAACTTACCTTATTTACAGTCAGTTGCCTGGTACCGTCACCAACTGATACGCAATCGTCTCCGGTTCCAATGTTCGTGTCCGTAATGTTAATCCCGGTTGAGCGCCCGATATGGATTCCATCTGTGTTAGGGCTATCTCCGGGTGCTTTGACGGTGACATGTTGGAATGTAAGATGTTCACACCCTAAAACATTAAAGTGAAAGTTTTTGTTGTTAAGTGATGTCACATCCCTTACTAATGAATTTTTCACTTTGTCGAATCTCACATTCTGCACATAATGAGAAAGCAGTACGACATATATATCAATATATCTTGAGATTGTAAATCAGGGTCACCTGAAACAAATTAACACGAAATACAATTCATCAAAAAAAAATAATAATAAAAAAAAAGAGAGAGAAGAGGGCTATATTAGCTTACAATGGCTAGACCTCCACAGTTTGGATTTTTATTGCAGTCGTTGTCTTTCCAAGAATTTTGTCCTTGACCATCAAATGTTCCAGTACCTGATACAGTGAGCCTCTCAACCTCTAAAAACTGGACCCAAAATTCTTTAGTTGCTGATTGAGCTTCATTTGGTGGCGCCTGCAGTATGCCATCAACCTGAACCGTAATAGGAGCCTTACAAGGACCTTTGAAAACTGCTCCTTTTAGTTGAAATGTCCCTTTTCGAACAATAACTCTACTTGACGTTGTTGCTGCACAAGCATCTTTCCAAGCATTTGCCAAAGGCTATGTAGAAAGAAAAAGAAAGGGTAATGTTATTAACACACCGTATTTTGCTATTCACACACCTCATGCATTTTCATAACACTACAAATTTTATTATGTTTACGAAATTGCCCCTTAAAATTAATTTATAATTGGTCCACATCATTAAAGGGTGTGTGAATAACAAAATAAGGTGTGTTAATAGCACCACCGAAAAGAAAAATGAAATCGACCATTCTATTTTGAAGTGTTTGTACGATTATAATATGTATAGTTTACCTGACTAATATCAGTATTAGGCTTCCCACCATATTTCGGACTTGTCACATCAAAGTCACCAGGAGCTAAAAACTGTGCGACTCTACTTGCATATGCTTGAGGATAATAACAAAAATACCGAAAAGACAATCAAGACTAGATTGTGTCCCATCTTGATGCTTTCACTTCAATTTTTTCGTTTAGAATGATGATGAAACTCCACTATAGTGTTGAGGTCGTTTATAGTCTGGTTGGAAAGGTTAACACCAAACATCCTACCACAAATGCATATTACTTGCTATTTTAGTACTAGTAGAAGAAGTCGCAATGTTGGAATTGGTAATCACCAAATTAGTAGCGCTCGAGAGCTAAGCAGTTTATAGTGTGATTTGTAGGCTTCACGGCACTAAGACATCCTACAACGAATCTGTTATTTGCTATTTTTGTACCAGTAGAAGAAGTTACAATGATGGAATTGGTAGTCACCGATAGAGTAGCGGTAATTGTTTGATTATAAATCTACAATTCTTTAAACCATTAAATTCATCTAGTTTAAAAAACATAAGTTGTTTGAATCAGAATTTTCAAATTTTCTCTTATATTTGCACATCCCTACTTCTTCATAATTCCACTACTTCCTAATTGGTAGCCTATAACATATTTCATTTGTGGGATGTAGATTATTCTGTGATAGCTCGGGTAAGAGAGTATCACCAAGCTGTTCGGGGCGAAAATAAATTTCCTTTGAACAATCGGCTTTGGTAATGGCGTGCCAGCACTTCTGAGTTGGTGCAACTGTCTTAATCTTGAACGTTCACGTGTCCTTTTTTACTTTTCTTCAAACAATTGTGAGCATGAGCGGTCAATACTGTTGCTAGGCTCTTTTTACGACCTAAGGAAATCTCTAGGATTTACTTCAACAACAAAATAAAGGATATTTGCTAGAGAAGGAATCTCTAAAAATAGTTGCAGACTTGTGCTCGTGATTGAGGCTTTATGAATCAGGGTGGTCTTTACCTACCTGCGGGCTTTTAGTATGTGAAGCGGGATTTGCCGACTGGCGGGATTTTGGTGGTGCTTCTGGAGAGGCTTTTTAAGGTAGATTGGGTGTTCCTGGATAGGCATCCAATTTGTTTGTTGATTGTGTGTCCTTTTCCTCGTTTGCTAAGAACCCCTTATATAGAGAATAAGTTTGTGAATGACTTGCGTACCAAGACAATTTGATCTCTAATCAAAGTATGAGAGATACTCTCCTAATCAAATCACATAACCGAATCCTAAGATATTTTGAAATCTTCCGCTAGTAATTACCCAATAAGACAATATATTTACATATATTTGGGCCACAGGTATCAGCCCTTGGGCTAACTTATTACAAGATAACCAAAATATGAATCTGGGTCAAACACAAGCTTCACATCGAGTGAAGTATTAGATGTTCCGCACTTCCCCTAATGTTCTTGAACATGATTTTGCTGAGCTTGATTCACTTTTGATGGAGCCTGAGATTTATGTAATGTAAGAAAAAACAGACCGATCGACAGAGCTTTGACAAAACTGGATTACTGAAGAGATTGGTAATTTAAATTGTAACGCACATCTGATCTTTACACTGATTGTATGGACAGTACGTTTGATCTATGAGAATTGGAGTACTGAAGTTATTCATGGTAATATCCTCAATGTGAATATCTGAGGCAGTATTGTCTTTGTCTTGGCCATGTCTTGAATCTCACACCATTGGGCATTGGATGTGTTAGAGAGTGTGCAGTTCTTAATATTGACTCCCTCCACGGGTTCTTCCTTTTCATTCTTTCCCAAACTTCCGATGTCTATGCCATGTCCTGGTCCACACTTTAGGTTTGTCACCGTGATTTGTTGTTACCATCGCTTATTGAAACACAATCATCTCAGATCTGGTTCCGATGATTGCATCAAGAATGCTGATCGCAGTTGACTTCTCAATGTGGATTACATATGTATTATTACTCTCAGCGGGAGCTGATACATTTACGTGTTTGAAAGTCTCACATTGTTTCCGCTAAAACATGAACTTGGAAATGTTAATGTTTGTTGTTCATAGTAGTAACTCCATTTTGGCTCCAGGCCTTTGTAAATATACTTGGTTTTGAGAAAGCTTAGCATCGTCACCAAAATATTTTTATCATATATCACAACTTCGTGAGTCGAACTCATAACATCCTACTTACTAAAGTGAGACTATGTCGCTAGACCAAATGGTACCAGGTCATAAGGACTGAGTTAGTCTCTAGCTTTGAGAAATTATTTTGTTACTCGTTTGTGTGAATATTTTTTTTTTATCTCAAAAACTTAGCACTCATACGTAAAGTTAAGCGCACGAGTATTTACTGTATGCTACATATATACTATACCACATGTAGTAACTTTTTATTTTAAGAAATTAATTACTGCTACCATAAATCTCGAATATACACTAATATGATTGAAGAGTAATTATTCTGTAGGACCATTTAATAATTTTCCTATGCGTTCATAAGGTTTACCTAGCCCTGTAGTACATCGTCACTATCTTAAAAAAGAAAACCCTAATCCTAACACATGAGAGAAGCAGCGATCAACATCCCCACAGCTGCCATGACAATCAAGGACTCCACCAGCTCACCATCTTGCTTAAAACTTCTTTTATACCTGCTGATATGCATGACAATCGTGCTTTTTATACTGGTTCCAATAGTATATACGAATTTGCCTGATCAAACCCTAGAGTTTCAGATCAACTCTCTTTCTTTCTCTCCCTTTCTAGTCTACTCCTCCTCCATCACTGCCAATTGGAACATCATTTTACTTGCTAGAAATCCTTATAAAGACAAGATCGTCTACTATGACGCCATTGAAGTTTCGGTTTTCTATCACAAGCTGTTTCTAACTTCGTCGCATATAGCTATGAATGGATCCTTGTATCAAAGTCCCAAGAATGAGTCAATGCTGCAGGCGAACCTTGCAATCTCATCAGTGTATATGGGCTATTGGATGGAGGCGGCGGCCATGCTGGAGGAGTGGAGGAACAGAGTTGTAGGGTTTGGTGTTAGAGCAGAGGCTATTGTCAGGTTAGGCGACAGCGAAAAGAATTTAAAGAGGAAGCTGGTAAGGGCCAACTGTGATTATTTGAAGGTTGAGATCTCACCGAATCAAACGGCGGGAGTCTTGTTGGGTGGATCAAGAAACTGTGATGTCAAAGAAGTGTACTAGTAGTAATTAACTAGCTAGTAAGTATATTTTCCATTATGCAACCGTTATTTTCCATACAGTCTGCATTGATAAACCTCCATAAGGGTGGCAGCAGGAACTGCTGGACTCTGGAGTCTAGAGTTGACAATACTTTTCGTTATCTCTTTCCCTGTGGTAGACTCCAGGACTGCTATATTCGACTAGGAGTGATTCTTTATCTCTTTCGCTGTTGCATAAAGTTTGTTACATTACTGTTAGACTGCCTTCGAGCATCTCCGCCGGTGGAGATGTTATTTCCGCCACATAAGCCCAACGGTCATATTTTGACCTTCTGCAAGCCACTCCAGCAGAGTAGTCTTTTCGACGTGTAAACACGTGTAATTGGCATCGTTGCTTCTCCTGTCAAAAATGACAGTGCCGAAGCACACTGTCTTTAATTTTTTATTGTTTCTTTTCATAACTCAGTTGCTTCTCGTCTGTCTCCACCATCACCCAAACCCAGATTCCACTCCAAATTTCATCTCATAGCCATCCTTCTTATCTCTACTCTTCCCACATGGAAATCCCACTTTCTTAACCAAATCGGACAAAGCCATAAGCAAATCTCAACACGCTCTCGCACTTGTAGCGAATTTTCAAGCCTAACACGTGGACAACATTTAAGGTGACGTGGAGTGCGTGTGGCCTTTGGGCTTCACACGTGGACGTGGGTAACCTGTTCTGATATCATGTAGAATTGTGTTTCCATTGATTGAAAAGGTTTACACTAGCCGGATATATACAAATCCTATAGCTAGTATTTTTGGAATGATTACAACTATGGTAAGCAATTAATACATATCACAATTTGTAATTCTAATTCTATAATGAAATTAGGAAGATAACAACTATGGTAAGCAATTAATACATATCACAATTTGTGATTCTACGATGAAATTAGGAAGATAACAACTGATTAGAATCAGGTTTGATTTGGAGAGAATCCATATCAGCTTTAATAAATTGCACTTTCCAGTTTTGGCACAATCATTTCTGGACCAAGCTAATTTTCCTTGGCCGTCGAAAACTCCCCCTCCGGACACAGATAAGTTGTCGACATTTTGGAAAACCACCCATCCATCCTGGGATTTGAGCTTCTCAGGTTCAGCTGGAGCCACTAGGGTTCCTGCAACCTTAATGCTTATGGGTGCCTTGCAGGGTCCTCCAAACCTGACCGGACCAACCAAATAGTTTCCCTTCTCTATCACAACCGTGCTTGGACTCGTGGCTGCGCATGCGTCTGTCCATGCTTTATTGATGGCCTGATATCAGAATGCGTATGTTATGTTGCATGTCGGATTGTTAATGCGTCACTATATAATCAGTATAAGATAAGAATTAAATCAAGCATGCATGTAAGTTTCGAAAGAGTAGAATAAGTTATTACCTGGCTGTCATCTGTCTTGCCATCAGCCTTGGCTCCATATATATCCTGACATCAAAATCTGCAGCATTGGCTGTTAAGGAGAACGCTACCAAGAACAAAACACACGTTCCTATGAAAGATTTTGAACCAATTTCAGACTTCTTCTATGTTACAAATACTAGTTTGAGATTTGTTCAATGGATGTTTTCCAACTTGAGGTTCATTTTATACTGCAACAAAGGGAAGCTGAATACCACAAAAACTATAACCCAATATTAAGTGAACTATCTAAGGTCCCTGTGGTTCGGTGCTGATGGTTCTTATCTATCTCTGATTGGAGTCAAATTACCCTGCGATTTTAGGCATTTGTGCTACGTGGTCACAAAAATTACCTTCCAACCATTCACATGTACAAGAAAGTACGTGTTGGATGTTTGTGTTGTAAGAAATCACGTGTTTGAATTAAGCTTATTGACCTTCAACACCAACACCTTGGTCAATGATATCAAAAGCAACATGAAATTACAGTAAAAACACACATCTGAAATGATAAACAAGAAGTATGAAGATTCAAAACTGTTTAATCGAACTATCCTAAGAAGTATGTACAAATACAAGAGTGCAGCCTATAGGCCTTCTGCAGTGAGACCAAATCTTCCAAGCTCTCTGAAAATCAAGCTCTAATGCAATGATAATCCATATCTGTACGCACTAAACAATATATGGGATACAATGTTTGCAATGTTATAGAAACCTACATATGTTATAAAACTGCCTTTACTTTCAAAATGATGTTCTGCTTTCAATGGCTGACTTGATTCTACTGACAAAATCATCAATCGACATGGTCCCCGGATCGTCACCAGACCTGGATCTTACTGTAACAGTTCCAGATTCAACTTCCTTGGCACCAACAACAGCCATTAGTGGAATTTTGAGCATCTCTGAATTCCTGATCAACTTTGGCAGTCGTTCACCATGGCAAAGTTCACCCCGAATACCATTTGCTTTCAGTTTGTTGGTTAGCTCTTTGCAGTAATCCAGCTGCACAGAAATTTGAAATCTTTGCTTTAGTGAAAACACAATTGTCTTATTTGCCTCAATTCCAAAACAATTAAATTAAAGGGAAAAAAAAGATAAGAATGTTTCTCTTTCTAAAAAAAGTGCAAAAAGGCCCATGCAATGTGCACATATTCATAGTCTTAGCAGAATCCAACATTTCGTAAGTGTTGGGAATCTAAACAATCTTATATTAAAATAGAATATGAGTTTAGAAGTCATAGCATGGAAAATCCTCTCTCATGTAATGGATTCAAAAGATAGATGGAAACTGAGCCATCAACAATTCAATATTTCATGAGACACTCAATTCCTTATAGACTGTATGGAAACCTTCTTAATGTTTTTAAATATCAAATATGAAACTACGCTGGATACCTGAGTGTCTGTCACTGGTAAAACATGAGCTTGCACTGGAGACAGCCATAATGGAAAATCCCCAGCATAATGCTCTATAAGGACTCCAAAGAACCGCTCCAAGGACCCAAGAACAGCTCTATGAATCATGATAGGCCGCTTCTTTTCCGAATTTGAGTCAATATATGTTATGTCAAATCGCTGTGGTAGGTTAAAATCAACCTGTACAATTGGTAAAGAACATATTTAGAGGGAGGGAGGGAGACAGATCAAAACAAAGATTATTAAAAATATCATTAACGTTCAGGACTTGCCTGTATAGTTGAGCACTGCCACTTCCTTCCAAGAGCGTCCTCAATCTTAAGATCAATTTTTGGGCCATAAAAAGCACCACCACCATCATCAATTTGATAGCTCCAACCCTTATCTTCCAAGGCATCTCTAAGGGCAGATGTTGCTTTCTCCCATATATCATCGTCTCCAACAGACTTCTCCGGCCTTGTGGAGAGATTAACTTCATATTTGCTGAAGCCAAATTTCAATAATAACTCTTCCGTAAGATCTAAGACACCCCTGATTTCATCTTTGATCTGGTCTTCTAGGCAAAATATGTGTGCATCATCCTGCCAAAAGATCATGAGTTTAATAGAGAAGACTTCAATGCTCCGGCTGAATAGATTAAGAAACTCAGTTATCAAGATTAGCAATGAACATCAATTGCTCTAAGCAACAGCCATAAACCTATTTGTAAAATTGACAAAGAGTAACTCCTTCAATATTGAAGGATTTCAGTCTCTCTAATAAAAAAGATTGAATAATTTAGAACAAAAATTTGTAACGCTCGGAAGTGTAACTGACTTGTTTTTTTTTCCTCCTGTGCCTGGAAAAATGAACAGTATTGCAGCAAGATATTATACCATACCTGAGTAAAACCTCTTACACGGAAAAGGCCATGTAAGCTTCCAGATAATTCATATCTATATACTGTTCCCAACTCAGCAACTCTAATAGGAAAGTCGTTGTAAGAGTGACGCCTCCTTTTGTAAATCAAAATATGATAAGGGCAGTTCATCGGTCGAAGTTGATAAAGTTCATCTTCAACATCCATCTGATTGTACATATTCTCTCTGTAGAAATCCAGATGACCACTTATCTGCCAAAGATCTGCCTTTGCAACATGAGGAGTGTATAGCAGATCATAACCACGCTCTATGTGTGTCTTTTTCCACAAATCTTCTATTACATGCCTCACAATAGCACCCTTTGGATGCCAGAACACTAAACCTCCGCCAGCATCATTCTGTAGAAACTCAAATTAAAATGTTCAATGCAAGAATAATTTAACTATGGCTATTCTAACATATAGATTGGCATAAATAGCATGAAGAACAGCAGTGCAATTCAATTTGAGTACCTGTATAGAGAAAAGATCAAGAACTTGACCAAGGCGCCTGTGATCTCGGCGTTTAGCCTCCTCCTTGAAATGAAGGTATGCCTGCAATTGTTCTTCGTTCTCCCATGCAGTGCCATAGATCCTCTGCAACATTGGTTTCTTTTCATCACCTCTCCAGTAAGCACCAGCAATGGACTCAAGTTCAACGGCTTTTCTGTTGATTTTTCCAGTATATTCCACATGAGGCCCCGCACAGAGATCCCACCATTCATTGCCAATGTGGTAGATGGTAATGGGATCTTCCTTAATACTATCCAAAAGTTCAAGCTTGTATGGTTCATTGAGAGCACTTATTCTTCGCTGAGCTTCCTCTCTTGATACTTCTTCTCTTACAAGCGGTAAATTTCTACAAATGATGCGATCCTACAGATGGCATACAGAGGCTGATGAACAGTTTGCAATGCTGTGATGGTTCCAAAACACTGATAAAAAAATAGTATAGTAACTCGTACATATATTGGCTTACCATCTCCTTCTTGATTCTCTTCAACTCTTTGTCTGTCAAAGGCTCCATATCAAAATCATAATAAAACCCATTCTCTATCCACGGCCCAATTGTCACCTTCGCATCTGGGTAGAGCTTCTGAACCGCCATAGCCATAACATGCGCACACTGTACAATGATGCATATAAAAACAGTTAATCTCCATCACAGCACCAAAAAACACACCATCCATACCAAATTCTCAGAAGAAAAAGGATCACTTCCTAACAAAGACTGCCCCAACACTTCATCCAAAGACGAAACCTTCTATCTTCCCCGAAATAAAACATCTCCCCATCTTATCTACTACAAGTCTACAATATTTGATCTTTTATCTTCCTCCTCGTTTCCTCATTCTTCGCAATCGTAGCAACATTGATCACAACTATTCTATCAGACATTTGGTAGCATAATATTGCAATCAAATGCACAAAAGCACACGAATTTCAACAAAGCAAGCTACTTTCTTTCAAACCCAAAAACTAAAATCAGCACACATCAAACACAAAAACCCAGAAGTCAAAGAATGCAATACCGTGTGTCGAATTCGGAGGAGCTTCTCGGAGGACTCATTGGAAGGGAGCACGACTCTGTCGAGCTTATCAGTCTTCTCCTTCTGGGCCTCCTTCAGTTTGTCGTGTTGGGTCGAGACGTGGGGCTCTGTGGCGGCGACGGCGGAGGTGGAGAGTCCATTTCGGGAAAAGGCGAAGGCGCGAAAGTCGGAGGTGGGTTGGGAAACGCAGCGTTTAAGAGGGGAGAGGAAAGAAGAGGGCTTTAGGAGAGGGGATGAGAGGAGAGAAGAGGAGGTGGTGGCCATTCTTTGAAGAATCAACATCTGGATTTTGGGAAGAAGAGTATATAGGATCAGTGAGTGACTAACTCACTGTGTGTGGTGGAGGTTTGGCGTTGGGTTCTTGCTTTCTTTCTGGGACGCCGTGGATGTTGTGCTACTTCTTAGTTTTTGTTAAGATTGTTACTATTTAACAAACCATTACAGTAATGCGGATTGCAGAGCCGGCCCTGAGTATAGGCCCAGAAGGCCCCGAACCAATGAGCTCCGTAAAGTTAACCTCACATCACATCTTAGCTAAAACTAATTAAATGAGTGCTTCAGATATGAGTGATGTCTCCTACCTTACTTTTTTTGGTCTTTTCCAAGCCTCCTGGGCCCGGTCAACTCCCTCCGGCCTATATTTTTGAAAACTTTTGGGAATTTTCTTTTTTCTAAAAGAGAAAATGATGGATTTAGATTTTATAAAATTTCATTTCAGCTAAAATATGACATCTTGCGTCTTATTATGGATCTATTTATGCTGAATTTTGTAAATATACTTTCCTAAACTCATATCTTTGGTTCATTATGACTTTTTTTGGTCCAAAATTGCTCCAAAGTCCTCCAAAAAATGAAATTACTAATCACTTTGTTTGTGCTTTAATGGGTTGTGATTATCTCTTTTTATCACGTTTATTTGTGTTTCTCTTGGATTATTACCTTTCTAAAGCTGATTTCGCTTTTCATTCTATTCAGGACCTTTCTTTCAAAAATTTAATATGAATTTAGAGTTATTATTGTTTGAGCCCAGTGGATATTTTGGTCCAAGACTGCATAATAAGTTTTGGGTAGCATTTGGGCCAATACTTGTGGCCCGATTTAATATAAAGTTTTTTAAGTCTCGCGAGCTTCAGGGGTGCGCTGGATGGAATCGAGCTTCAGGGGCGCGCGGGATGGAATCCAGTTTCAAGAGTTCGCGGGTTGGTTTGAGTCCGCAGAGCCCGCGCGAAATAGGTTTCCGCAAAGACTGTGATATCGCGCGGAATAAGATCATTTGAGTCCGCATAGGACTCTACAGTTGGGCAACGCAGAGGCAACGACCCACGCGGCTGGACACGTGTCATGCAGATGATTGGTTCGCGTGAGTGAAGCAGTGTCATTGCGGTGTTGGGTTTCAGAGTCCGAATTGGACTATGAATATCTTTCTTCGGGCCGAAGACAAACTACTATATAAAAGGGCTCGAAGACTCTCAAAAACACACACAAAAAATACAAACAAACTTTCAACCTAGTTGATACTTTCGAGCCTCTCGAAAAACCCTAACCCTAAGCGCCGCCGCCTAGGTTTTTCTTAGAGCCCTTCCGGACTCTATTTCCGATCATCTATGATCTCTCCTTGGTTGCTTTACTCGCGATACCGTGAGTATCGAATTGCCTTGTGCTCGTAATTCCTCATCTAGGTGGCACCGGTAAACCCCCCCCCCCCCCCCCGCTTGTTCAAGAAGTCAAGACTCGACGCACCCCACTCCCTTTCCTCGTCCGCGAGGTGGCACGCCCACATTCCCAAGAAGCATTGACTGCTACCGTCTCTCAAAGTCCCTGCTGAGGATCGTGACCAAAACAATTATCAATCATTTTGCACATGTTTTCCTATTGTTTGCATTTAGAGTGGTGGATAGGAGGAAATAAGGAAGAGATAAATGTAGAAGCTAAGCTCCAAGTAAATTTATTTTAAAAAGGTCGGGCCCCAAGTTTCTAGATCGCCTAGAGCCCTGAAAATCTTAGGGCCGGCCCTGGCGGATTGATTTGCGAGAATCGGTTGTGTCATGATACATGAAAGGGGAGTATAATGATAGACAAAATTTTCTATACTATTAAAGGTGATATGAGTATCAAACAAATGATAAATTAACTGATTATGAATTCATTGGTCATCATGTAACTCAAGTCATTATGCTAACCAAAAATTATAAATGCCCACACCAAGGCCCAGTTACCTCGATAATTTACATCATTGAATCATCTTAAAAATGGGTTAAAATGAGTGGTTAATACAAAGACCCCAAAACTAAAATGTTCTTATTATATGGTACATAGCTTACTTGATTATTGTCCAAATAAAATTAAAAAAAATTATGATTTTATTGTCCAAAATAATGTGCACTATTTTTATCCTTCTTGTAATTTTACTGCTAGGTGCTACCATGTCTTTACTATTTTTAGGTCCCACAAAGCTGTAAAATCTACTTCTACTTTTCTCTAACGAATTGGGCCCCACAAAATTTAAATATTCCACGTGTATGACCTTAATTCGCAAGTGGAAAACACACGCGTTTAGGCGGGAAAGTTCTTTTTTGGCGGCTGGTTGCTATATTTGTAATAACAACTCTTGGTCATCCCAAAAAAACCGTTAAAGAATTGTGAAGCTCTAGAAATCGCAATCTCAATCCGATCTTGTTTTCGGCATTTCTTCATAAACCCAAAATTCTCTGAGGTACCATCCCCAGATGCCAAGTAGGAAACGCAGGAGGAGGTACTGCTGCTACTCTTGAATTTTGATCGATATGGCCAAATTGACGATGAAGGGTCTTGTCAAGAAATCCAAGTCACGCAAGCCGTCCGAGCTCCTCAAGAACACGCGTGAGCTTCTCATCTTCCTCAATGCCGATAAGGACGTCCGCGAGCAGAAGCGCAAGGAGAGGGTCAGATTGTTTGCTTGGTTTTATGACATCGCAGATACTGTGTGTCAATTAGTATCATGATATAGATGGATTTATATATACATACATGGATTATGATCGATGTAACTATTTTACTTTGGATATGGTTATAGATGGAAGAATTAACAAAATCAATGTTGGAGATTAGAACACTTCTGTATGGGGATGGTGAATCAGAGCCGAATAAAGACACTTGTGCACAGCTTACTCAGGAATTTTTAAGAGAGGATATGTTCCGCCTTCTCATTGCTAGCCTTCCAAAGCTGAACCTAGAGGTAAGTAATTTGGCCACTATATAATATATATGCATCTTCTTAAATGAAACATTTGCTTGATGTCTTGCTGCTTATGTGTATATATATTAGTTTGTTTACGATCGAAGTTGTGTGGTTTAAGCTTTATGTTGCTGCAGACTCGTAAAAACGCAACGCATATTATTGCAAATCTGCAAAGGCAACAGGTTCAATCGCGATTGATTGATTCCGAATACTTGGAGAAAAATATTGATGTTATGGATCTTCTGATACCTGGGTAAGATCAATTAATTAGTGCTGTTGGCAAAGTTCTAAATGTGATGAATTGGGAGTAGAACCAAAATAGTTTGGCTTGTTTTGATTCAGTTACGAAGAAGGTGATATTGCTCTATCTTATGGTGCAATTTTAAGGGAATTGAAGAAATTCTAAACACAAAGATTTGCGGAAGCTTTTCTTCTATATTCATTGATAAAATCTTTACAAGGTTTAATGACAAGTATATATAGATACAAAGGCAAAAGCTGTGGCACCAAGACCGAGGTCACCAACTTGTGCAACAGAGAGACAAGCTGCAACAACAACAGGGACACGCCGCAACACGAGCAGAAAAGGGAAAGAGACCAGGGAGACTAGAAGTACATGGTAGCACACAAAAGCCAACTTGAACTAGATTAGTTCAATGAGAACTAATCTCTAACTCTCTCAATACTCCCCCTCAAGCTGGATCAAGAGGATTGAATGAGCCAAGCTTGCCCAAAATACGATGGAAATGGGATGTTGAAAGAGACTTGGTGAAGATATCGACGAGTTGATCATAGCTGCGAGTGTAATGAGTGACAATGAGCTTAGACTGAACTTGAGCTCGAATATAATGACAATCAACTTCGATGTGCTTGGTTCTCTCATGAAAGACAGGATTAGAGGCAATGTGCGTTGCAGCTTGATTATCACAATAAAGAGATATGGGTTGGCTGCTAGGAGATCCCAAATCAGACAGCAATCCCTTCAGCCAAATCAGTTCACAAGCAGTGGAAGCCATAGCTCGATATTCAGCTTCGGCACTAGAACGAGCAACAACAGTTTGTTTTTTGCTTCTCCAACTAACCAAGTTACCACCTACAAAGGTACAAAAACCTGTAGTGGACTTACGATCAAGAGAATTTTCTGCCCAATCAGCATCTGTGTAGCCCATGATGTTAGTATGGTTATTTGGTTTCATCAAGATTCCTCTCCCAACAAATCCTTTGAGGTAGCGAAGGATGCGCTTGACAATATGAAGATGAGCCATGGTAGGAGCATGCATGAACTGACTCACTATGCTTACTGCATAAGTTATATCGGGTCGAGTGATGGTAAGATAGATAAGCTTACCCACAAGCCTTTGATAATAGCTGATATTTGGGAGAGACTCATTGGAAACATCCAACTGAGACTTCTTGTCAAGGGGAGTACTGGCAGGCCTAATATCCCACTTGCTGTCAAGGGGGTGCTAGTAGGCTTGCTATCCCACATTCATGCACCTTTCAACACATCAAGAGTATACTTCCTTTGATTTAGAAACAACCCTTTGTGAGACGTGGCCCTTTCTATACCCAGGAAATACTTAAGGAGCCCCAAATCCTTAATAGCGAACTTGCTATGAAGAGATTGTTTGAGAACATTAATCTCTTCAAGGTTATCACCTATTACAATCAAATCATCAACATAAATAAGCACAACAAGCTTACTAGTTGAACCAATCCAAACAAATAGAGAGGAATCAGCATTGCTCCTACGAAAACCAACTTCTTCAAGGACTGAACTAAGCTTGGCATACCATGCACGGGGAGATTGCTTTAAGCCATAAATTGCTTTATGAAGTCTACACACCACATCCGGATCATGAGATTGAGGATGACCAGCAGAAAGCTTCATATACACCTCCTCTTCGAGATCACCATGTAAAAAAGCATTTTTTACATCCATTTGGTAAAGGGGCCAAGAATGGTTCACTGCAACTGATAGCAGAACCCTCACTGTACTCATTTTTGCAAGGCAAAGGTTTCCTTGTAGTCTACTCCATAGGTTTGAGTAAATCCACGAGCTACCAATCGTGCCTTGTGTCTATCCACACTCCCGTCAGAATGAAACTTGGTCTTGTAAACCCATCTACTACCAACAGCCTTCTTCCCTTTAGGAAGCCTTACCACACTCCATGTCTTATTTTCATTAAGAGCATGAAGCTCATCAACCATAGCTTGCTTCCACACATCATGATTATTGGCTTCCTCAAAACTTTGAGGTTCATGATTATTATCAAGAGTACTCAAAAAGGTAGAGTGAGCAGAAGAGAACCTTTTATAAGAGATGAAGGCAGTCATTGGATACCTCGCAGCATATGTCACATAATCCTTGAGTTTTGCTGGAGGTCCTCGTACTCGCGTAGGATTTCGACGAGGTACACTTGGAGGTGAAAGAAGCGGCTCAACAAGAGGTTGCACATGTAATTCAGATTGATCAACATCTGGATCAAGAGGCACTGCCTGAACTTCTGAAACTGGAGCAGTAGGATAGAAAGGCTGTCTGCTATCCTCATCGGCAGGAAGACTGAAACTTGAAGCTGGAACTGGAGTAGTAGGATGGAAAGGTTGTCTGCTATCCTCATCGGCAGGAAGATTGGGTGTTGGAAACAGATCAAATAAAGACTCCCCCTGACTGTAACCATCTGATTTCCCAGCAAAGAAAAGAGTATTCTCATCAAATCTAACATCCCTGGAAACAATAATCTTTCTAGAAGAAAGACTGTAGCATTTGTACCCTTTTTGAGTGGATGAATATCCCAAAAACACACACTTTTCAGCTCGAGGATCAAGTTTCCCTCTTTTATTAGCTTGTATGTGAACAAAGCAAACACAACCAAACACTTTCAGGTGAGAGATATCAATCTTTCTTCCTTTCAAGACTTCAAGAGGAGATTTGTCACCAAGCACTCTACTAGGTAATCGATTAATGAGATAAGTGGCAGTGAGCACACTTTGAGACCAAAAGATCTTTGGTACATTCATTTGAAACATTAGAGCTCTTATTTTCTCAAGGAGATCCCGATTTTTTCTTTCAGCAATTCCATTCTGCTGAGGAGTACCAGCACAACTAGTCTGATGTAGAATTCCATGTGCACTCAAGTATTGACACATGTTATTGGACATATACTCAGAACCATTATCAAATCTTAAAACTTGAATAACTGATGAGAATTGAGTCTGAACAAGATTATAAAAATCCTTAAAAACAGTCAGAACTTCACTTTTGAATTTCAAAAGATATAACCAAGTGATCCTTGTAAAATCATCAACAAAGATTATAAAATACTTAAAACCATCATGTGATTCAAGAACATGACCCCAAAGGTCAGAATGAACAATTTCAAAGGGTTTATGAGCCCTTGATAGAGAATTTGGAAAGGAGAATCTGAAAGATTTTGACAAATGACAAACATCACATTGTTTGTCTGATTTGCACATATTTGGAAACAAACATGACATCACTTTTTCAGATGGGTGAGCCAAGCGTTGGTGCCATAGATTATGATCTTGTATAGAACTTAAGCCAACTTGAAAACTCCTGGAAGCAAAAGAAGTTTTGGACAAATAGTAGAGACCATTCAAAAGGAAACATTCACCAATTGTTTTCTTGGTGATGATATCTTGGAATATGACATTATAAGGAGAAAAAATAACAAGACATTTTAAGGTGTTTGTAATTCTTCCAACAGATAAAAGCTGAAAATGAAATGAAGGAACATACAGAGCAACTGATTCTATAAGATTAGAAAGCAATGCAATCTTTCCTTTTCCCAAAACAGAGGCACCATGGCCATTTGCAAGAGACACTTTTGAAGGGATGGGCAATTGTTTAAAATCATGTAAACTTTGAAGTTTGTTTGTCATATGATCCGTAGCTCCTGAGTCTATAATCCAATAATCATTCTCAGCACAAACAGTGAGAGCAGTAGACAAAGTTGATAGAGTACCTGAAGCTTCTTCATGTGAAACACAACCATTTTCTGCAAGAAACCCAGAAAATTGCTCAAGAATGGCAAAGTGACTTTCCATCCCAGACATATTGGCTTCTTTGTCTCTGATCTGAATCTGCTTCTTGCTGAGATAGGCAACAAATCCATTCCATATGCTTGTGAGATTACCCAGGTGTTTCACCGAAGGTTTACCTTCTGGTTTACTCACCTTCATAGACCTAAAACACCGATTTGAATTCATTTCAACATCGGAGAAATATGAGGTTACAAAAGACCTCTCAACAGATTTCTCTTCCATAAGAGGATGAAGAAATCAGAGAATGATCAAGAAGAAATACAGAGTCAGGCCTTGGATTCCTACTCTGATACCATGAAGAAATTATAAACACAAAGATTTGCGGAAGCTTTTCTTCTATATTCATTGATAAAATCTTTACAAGGTTTAATGACAAGTATATATAGATACAAAGGCAAAAGCTGTGGCACCAAGACCGAGGTCACCAACTTGTGCAACAGAGAGACAAGCTGCAACAGCAGCAGGGACACGCCGCAACACCAACAGAAAAGGGAAAGAGACCAGGGAGACCAGAAGTACATGGTAGCACACAAAAGCCAACTTGAACTAGATTAGTTCAATGAGAACTAATCTCTAACTCTCTCAATAGGAATGCATTCGTCATCAGGTTGTTGCAAGGTAAAGCCTTCAATGTGTGCATCTCTAGATGAGTCAAGTTTTCGCTTTTGTATTCTCAATGAGTTGAGTTTCACATATACTTGATAAGTTGGTAACTACAGACCACTTTATCTTCAACTGGTTTACTTCACAGGTACGTCCTGGAATCAAACCACATGAAAAAGTTCTTTGATTATATACAAATTCCAAATTTTGAAATAGCATCGGATGCTGCAGCCACCTTCAAGGTTGAGTATGGTTTGATCATTATTCCGGATTGTAAAAACTGCGACAATCCGCTGTGTCTGTGTACTAATTTTGCTTTCCTTGACACAACTCGCACAGGAGCTTATGACCAGGCATAAATCCACTGTTGCACAATTTCTGTCAAATAATTATGACTGGGTAAGATTGGCAATCGACATGAGCTCTTCTAGTTATGGTTTACTTGTACTCTATAGATAGTACTCCAGGGACCAGGCTATCTCAAAAAATAATGATTTTAGACTTTGCTTTTTGCATTTTGGTAAGAATAGAATGATCATTTTCCTACTGTTGGCTGGTTGCAGTTTTTTCAAGAATATAATTCGCAGTTACTGGAGTCTCAGAATTACATCACCAAACGGCAGGCTGTCAAGGTAAGTTTCACATAGTTTTCGTAATATATTCATTGCTGAGATTTATTTGGCTAAAAGAACAAGAATAGTTGTTCTATATATTACACTGATATGTGCATGTTTAAACTTTGTTTCAGCTGTTAGGAAATATGTTACTGGATCGCTCAAACTCCGATGTGATGGTTCGATACGTTTGCTCTTTGGATAACATGAGAATCCTCATGAACCTTCTCAGGGTATAGACTTGCTCTCACAGACAGAGATGTGCATGCATTCTAATGCAAATGTTTAATTCAACTTTGGTTTTTTGTGCATATATATTTCATGTTTGCAGGATCCAAATAAGACGATCCAATTAGAGACCTTCCATGTCTTCAAGGTGTGCAGAATACCAAACTTTTAGTATCATAAAATGAAGCATTATACACAAGTCTGACTTCTTGTTTTTGTTATTTACAGCTATTTGTTGCAAACGAAAATAAGCCTCCTGAGATTGCTAATGTACTAGTAACAAATAGAAGCAAGCTTCTCCGTTTCTTTGGCGACTTCAACATTGAGAAAGGTACGAATTCTTTGTCTCCAAATGAATTTTAGTCCATCTTTATCGTCCGAACTCTATAACATCAAACCATATATGAACTTTGCTGCAGAGGATATGCAGTTTGAAGCAGACAAAGCTGAACTTATTAAAGAAATCTTTATTCTTGAACCCAAGGACATTAAGGACTTCTCTTCAGTCCTGAGCTTTAGAGAGCATTGTCAGATTGCATGTTAATTGTCCTCTTTAAATTTTGAAGGGGTTTTTTGTGTGAACTTTTCCTTCTGGGGTCCTAGAAACCAGTGATTATGCAAATTTTCTATCTCAAGAGTGTGTAAAGAATCACTGTAAATGAAATGGAAGATGAAGCCAAGATATATATATATATATATATATATATATATAGGCTTATGTTCTTTATCGTTTCTTCCAGAAGTGCACCTTGTGTCTTTGTTTTGTTACTCAAAACTCTCACAGCTCCTTGTGTTCTGAACTTCTGAGTCACGAACGCCACCTAAAATCTTACCTATTTTCTTAAATGCAGTGTTTTATTTTGAGTGCACCTAGCGCAGAGCCAAAAAATGATACCTAGCTAAGGTTAAGATTGGCAGTATCCACAAGCAGTAGATTCTAGATAGTAACAAACTGCAGAATGTTACAACCAGATCGCAACGTTTTGAATTCCTTACAAGTTGTTACATTTGTGCTATAAATTATTAAGATTTGATTAAGAATTGTTGGAACTAATGAGGATCGGCAAGGATGGCAACACATTTATTTTGCTTGGGTAGAACCCTCATCCAAGTTCGAGTCCTAATGTCGGTAAGTGAGTACTGAAAATCGCCAGGCATCCGTATTGTTATGCCATCGCTTGGACCATCGGTAAGCCTACAAGCCTACAGTCGCAGCAAACGGCAAAGCTTGTCGCTGATCTGTCCGGCCACATGGTGGAAGTCAGGGATCAATTTGGTGAGGGTGGAGGTCGGACTAAATCGTGGGTTGTGAGAACGTAGAAAGCTAGTGAAACAGTAATACTGTTATTACTGATCATTTACATATCTTTGTGAACGGTAACTTCCAAGACTACATGCATCAAAAGGGAAACTTCTTAGATGTATTCTCACAAGGGGTATTGTTTCTGTCGATTTTATTTCTCTTTAGGCTTGCAAACCTTCATAGAAAGCTAATCCAGATCTTAGTGGCTCTCCGACCAAAAAAAAAAAGATCTTAGTGGCTCTTGAGTCTTGGATCTCCAGAAATACTAACTTGAGTACAGAAACATTTTAAGCATTCAGAAATCAGTTCCTCGGACTTTTGGGCCGAAAAAAAACTCTCAAAGATTGTTTCTTCTCTCAAAAACTACCTCGACGACTAAAAATCGGAATATGCGAAAACTTATTCATGGGGGTCCCTAGATGGGTAACCCTTCAATGTTCACACTAGTAAATAAACAGTAATCTCCGGTACAAAAATAAAAGAAAAACAAACCAAATGATGGGATAAAAGAATAAGAAAAAAAAAAAAAAAAAAAGAAAACCATTCCCTGACCAGAACCCATGACTTTGCCAGAGATGTTACAGATGAAATTCTAAAGTAGAAAAAAGAAAATATATATCAGTCTATCTCTTTTTGAGTTTTTGTTTTTTGTTTTTTGTTCTTTTGGGTATCACCGCCTCACCGGAGATGCATGATACACTTCTGACTATATCCCGCAATCTGATTTTACATCTCACTCAAAGATTAAAACAAAAAAGCCTAGAAGGGTGACTCAAAACAAAAGCATTAACACAAAATCCATTTTAACTTCTATCTCTAACTTTAATCCTTCAAAACAGGCACTCCCAGTTAGCTCTTACTAACCAAATTTCCTTTACTGAGATATATGAATGAGGTTGGTTTGCAAAATTCACAATTCACCTGCTTCACCAGATTATCTTCACCTACTATGACGTGATTTCGAAAATGATCCTAGGCAGCAATTCCTGGAAAAAGTAATAAAGCAGCTGTTAGTACCAGCATATATGTACAATGGCTAAAAGGCATTACTGTATGATAACTAATTAAGCAAGGAAAACACACATATATACATCACTTGGAATCCACTTCCCACTTATCATCTATCTGAGAAAATTATAGCATAGACCTGATCTATAATTACCAGGAGCTTCCTTAGGATCAAATCTACAACAATAACTTCCCTGAAATTTTATGTGATGCAATATAATATTCCTCTGAAAACCAATGTGGACAGTAACTTAGAATTATTCAGAGACTTTCAAACATTCCAGGTAAATCCTAAATAACAGAAAATATCACTAACACCAGATCAACTATCTGATTCTGAGAGCCAATGCTAACAACACCATACTTTATCTTTCAACATTCTAATAAACAAGCAACATGCAGCAAGTACAGTATTATGACATTTATTAAATATGGAAATGACCTCAAAATTTGAAGATCTGTAATAAAACATTTAAACGAATAAATGAATTCTCTGTCCTCTAGTTCGTTTATTACTTTTCCTTTTATACACTCCTTAATTACTGAGCTGAATATGTATCCCCATACTATTTAACCACTATATATTCTCTTTCCACCTCACAACACCAAGGGGATTTATGTTAGATTATCAAACTAAGGTCCCATAAATTACAAAGAGTTTATGGAAAGGTCAAACTGAGGAAAACAGATGCAACTTGGTAGGAGATGTATAAAAAGACAAGAACTAAAAACACTATCACTAAGAAACACAACCAGACACAAGATATCATGCAGGTCAAGCATAGGCCAAGCTCAAATTATTAAAGTGTATCTGAAAGCCAAAATTCTTCATCTTGGATTTCTTTAGATTTCTATATTTCTAAACCAATCGACAAGACACAAACAAAAACAAAAACAAAAACAAAACAAAAAAAAAGTATATCTCAGAGCATCACATTATACACTACAGTCAACTACAATGCAACAGTTGATTAAACTTATTTGGTTTACTCTGTGTGTAAGTGTAGCCAACCAAACCTTAAAACACAAGCAACAGCCATATGCTGAACTGTTTTTACTTTCCTTTTGTTCTGCATTTATGACCAACCACTTTTCCCTGATATATATTCAGAAAGTGGAAAAGAAAAGAAAAAAAGCAACGTTTTATATGACAGAAAGGCTGAAATTCTGCAAAGATAATGTCAGCTCCTTGTAATACGGAGGGATGTACTTAATATGTCAACCATTAAGGGCCAATGACACAAATGTCTGGTTTTGTTTTTCAGATTCTTTTTAGTTCAAAGGACGAGAGGAAAGATATGGAGGAAAGAGAAAATGTCTCTTTTCTCCCTCTTCTCTTACTTTTCCTTCCTCACTATGTAACTTGAAAGCACAGATAAAAAAGTAATGAGACGGGTCAACATAAGACTGAAACCACAGTTTTATGAAACAGGAGACATGCCTGCGCGTGCACACACACAGAGACAGGAGGAGGCAGAGAGAAAAAGACAGAGAGGGAGAAGTAATCTACAAGAGCCATGAACCTGAGAGAACTTGAACATCTGCTGAGACAACATTTCAAGAAAGCAATCTCAATCCAAGGGAATACCAAAATACCAATCAAGGAGCGGTAGATTATTTGACATCACCTACACAAGAAAAGAGAGATCCCATAAAGCTCTACTTTTAGTTCCTTTTTTGTTAGAAAACCCGATAATATCCTATGAACACCATATCATAATGTAAGATTCAATTTTCTCTACAGCCCTGCACAAGCGAATCCCATTCGGGCACAGTCCTCTAGATTACCAAAATATTAGTAGTCATGACTAGCTAAATTGATGAAGTAGCCCAGACTACTTCATCATAAATGTCCAAGATTGTCGCAGGCTATCTCAAACATCCAGCAACACCAACAAAGCTAACTAAAAGATTTAACCAACATTACAGCATTGCAAGTGTCTTCATGTAGTATTATGAAAGTTAAAAGCTACCATCTTTCGGTTCAAAGTCCATTTAACGATAAAGAATAATGAGAACACAAAGTAGAGAAGGAAGCAAAAACCATATAAGTATCCAGGTATTCAAATTCCAACTAACGTGTAAACATATCCACCCATTAAAGGGGTTAATGGGTGGATATGTTGTGTTATGGTCAAGTTAATCAATATGATAAAGGATTTAATGAGTTCAGCTTCATGAATTGAGATGAGGACAACCTTCAGAGATACACAATTCTGCTTGACCAAATCTATGCAACAACTAACTAAAACCTGATCACCCAATTCAAAATAATTGAACTATGCAACAGACCACATGAACTTAATAATAGCATTTCCTATTTTCTTATATACCTACAATTAGTTCTGTAACACATAGACCCCCTAACCCGAAAAACAAATTTCATGAAGCATTTCAACAAAGCAATGTTAAAAACTAGTTCAGGCATGTTGATGGATTGAAGAGACAGAAAAGTCAAGCAAGTTCAAGAAAGGGTGACACAAACTTTACCAATGTCAAATGCAAAATTTTAAACTCAGAAGGAGGAAGTTGTTTATAGACATCCATTATTCCAGTCCAAAGTATTAAATGAAGTACATATATTTTAATAAGAGAAAAAGAATAACCGAAATAGAAAACAGAAGCTGCATGAATGACAAACAAATTGGCTCTTACCTGTATTCGGCTGTCTCTTATTAACACTATAACCACCAACGAAACCAGGAGAACTTTTAGCTGAAACATCAGAAGCTGCACTGCCAAGCCCATACCCAAAGGGGCCAGACCCATCTCGCTCAGAATTTGATGATCTCCAAGTAGGATCTCCATACACTGAACCACTATTGTAGAAGTCAGTGAAGGCCCCCTCATAACCACCATTTGATGCAGCAAGAGAAGATGTAGGGCCCACAGTTGCACCACTGTTTCTTCCATACGCTCCGGTTCCCAAGCCATAACTGTTGTCACCAGCTCCATAGCCAAGTGTCCCACTATTGTTAGAGACATTATTTCCCCCACCTTGAGGTGAAATTGCCGAAGAACGCCAATTGACTCCAGCATTGCCAAATGTATTTCCTCCAATGCTACCACTTCCTGCTCCCATGTAAGCACTGGAATTTGCAGAATTTGTATTAAGACCCCCATTCCCCCACAAATTCCGAGTCACCGAGCTGAAAAATGATGAGCTTCCTCCATTACCACCATCATATCCAACGGGATTGCTAAACCTATTTGAATTATTGATATAGTAAGGGCTCAATCCCCGTCCATAGCTCGCAGTATTATTAAAATTTGCATTTCCTCCATAACTTGGGCTCAATCCTGGCTCAAAGTTCATTCCCATTCCATAACCAGAACCAAACGGAGGAAATCCACTTCGACCACCAGCAACTGGACTGAACCTACCAAGTCCATAACCTCCAACCGTACTTGGATTATACCCCTGAGTATAGCCAGTGAGGAAGCTATTGACCCTACTGAGACCATAATTGTATCCACCAAGAGGACTGCGACTGGGACCAGGTGATAACTCTTTTGGAACAGCACGCTTGACCTCAACCATCTTCCCATTCAGTTCATGAAATGTCTTAAGCAAAACCTTGTCCACTGCTTCCTCTGAATCATAAGTGATAAATCCAAAGCCTCTTGGCCTCTGGGTGTTGTGATCATACATTACCACAACATCTGTAATTGTCCCAAACTGTTCAAAATACTTCTTGAAGTCACCTTCTGTAACAGTAGATGCTAAACCTCCAACAAATATTTTTCTTGTGCGTCCTGGACCTGGTGAACCATGGATGCTGCCACTGGTTCTACTCAAAGTGTTCTGGTCATCCCTGGGAACAGCCTTTTTTGCCTCCACCTGAGAATACATAACGCAGTCATAAAGACAGAATCAAACTATAACGGATCCGCAGATTACTGATCAACTTAGATGGATAAGTTACTGCAGAAAAATGATCTTGAAAAGTATAAGAGAATGAGGAGCATGATTTACTGTTCCTCGATTTGAAATTTACTTGAATACAGAACCACACAGTAAGAGACTTCCTGCAATTACAATGTCATACCCGTGACTGCTATAGGAAATGAATTTCACTTACATTTTATGCAAGTTAAACAGAAAAGCTTAATGATCCCCAGCCATGACTTCAACATAAACATAGAGACGGATAAGACTACATTCATTGAAATTACCATTCTTCCATCAATGTTGTGCTTTTCCATTATGACAGTGTCTGCAGCGGCTGGGTCAGCAAAAACTACAAAACCAAATCCACGAGCTCGTCCTGTGGTCCGATCCTTCATGATCACTGCTTCTACCACCTCCCCAAAAGCACTAAAATACTCTTTTAGACGCTCTTCGTTTGTGTCCCAAGATATGCCGCCAATGAATAACTTCCCACTATCGGACTGCATTTTTCCTAGGAGTAAACATGAATTCAATCTTAGAAAAGCTGCAAACGCAAATCAATATTGACTCAAACACAGAGCCAATCTTTATCAAAATCTCAAACCCAATTCAGAAAATTAAGGTCATATTCATGGATCCAACGCGATTCCTCATGGAACAGTAAAACTAAAACAACATCCAATCAAATCTCAAAACACCACCCTCAGCTGAAATATAACCTCTATCTTGATCCACAATCAAACATCCACCCAATCAAAACCAAATGCAGACAATCACATAAATCACCAAACTAGAAAGAACAGTACCTTTTGCTAGAATGTTTCAAACAAACACACTGGATTCAATTTAGTGATATCCGATCCTTCACCGATCAAATACTGGACGAGCAATTCAGCAATCCTATAAAAAAAAAATTCCAGAAAGTTCTTCAATCAGAAAAAACTCACCAGGATCCAAATCCAACACCCAAATCAGAAAAAACACAAAAACCAAATCAGATTCCAACCACACGCACCGATTAAGGAAAACCCAGATGGCAAACCTTGAAGAAAATTAAGATCTGAGAGGAGGCACTGTGAAAATAAGAACAGAGGGCATGTTCAACCTCCTCTCAAATATATTGCCCCCCTCCAAAACTTGGTATTGGTTTGTTTCAATGGTGTAAATTTGATCACCAAATGCAAATTCAGTTACCTAACAAGATGAGTAGAGAGGATTGGAAAACAAAGAATGTGTATTTCTAGAGGGAGAAACACGAAGTAGAGAGAGAAAGGGAAGCTATTGGGGAGGTCTGTGAGGAATATATAGGCACTCTGTAAATGGGATGATTGAAGATTTTCACTTTCTTTTCTTTCTTTTTTTTTTAATTTTCGTGTGATTGTGAATTTGATTTGAAATTTTATAGAGATGTCAGTCTGAAATGCCCAACCAAAATTTATGAAAAAGAAAGGAGAGAAACTTGGTTCTGATAAATGAGCAGGATTACTTGTCCTCCGGGTCGCCGTTCATTCCTCATATACTTCTATTACAATTTGCCCGAGGCTTTGCATGAAAGCTAGCTCAAACCCACGTAGTAATGTGCCCAATCACTTGTCATCCGCCATTGATTTTCATGACTTTTACTTAAACCCTTCGAAAATGACATAACCCAGAGTAAATAAGATTCGAGTTTAGAACCTTTTACAGAAAAATACATATCAATGTTCGTGATCACTAGAGTTAAATTACATATCATCATTTTTAGTTTTCAGTTTTCACAGAGTTAACAGTTATTGCGTTGGAAATGACAAAACTCCATCTCATTAAAACTTCAACCATGTTCTAGCTATCAATGACGACACATTGAGAAACAATATTAACTTCATTATGCTCCTAATTTGTGGTGTTTGACTTGCACTTCGGAGGAAGTGTAGGGTCATCACTCGCCTCGCTCAGCACTTGGTGTCGGATTTTTTAGTGGAAACCGATCAGTTGT
This sequence comes from Fragaria iinumae, assembly GCA_009720345.1. Taxonomy (NCBI): domain Eukaryota; kingdom Viridiplantae; phylum Streptophyta; class Magnoliopsida; order Rosales; family Rosaceae; genus Fragaria; species Fragaria iinumae. The sequence continues at coordinate 35,872,111 of CM019122.1, read as the reverse complement.
GAGCTCTTCTTCATGCAACCGTGTCTTGAAGCATATCGATTGGATCTTGAACTCATCATTGTGGATCCTCTGTTAGGAAATTTCAAAGATTTTACCATATTTGTGTGGCGATAACACGAATATTTAACTTCGTAATATGTACATAATTCGGAAACACTTTGGTTTAGTTATCAATATAACAAATCGAGCCATTACTTACGCGAAACGAAACTATCTAATTACTTGAGAGAAATGAAACTATCTTGACGTCCTAAATAATATAACTGATATTTTCTTTAAGTTTTCTTTCTGTATAGAACTAAAGTCAATAGAACAACACTACACACACCCTTTGATCTTTCAAGTTCTAGTATTTATTGTTTTTCTTTTCTAATCACATTAGCCACCACTCCAACTCCATGACCAAATCTGTTCATCGGAAAAAAAAATTTGTTTACTTTCAAATACCATCCAACTTTTTTAATTAAAACTATCAAGCTTAATAGCTTATCATATCCCCCAAACCAAGTTGATGCAAACGTAAATTCTGTAATAAAACATCATTCAGAAAGGTGGAGTCAGCAACATGGAGTTGGTAATAGCTATAATTCATTCATTCGCACCATATCTTTTCTTTACAACGTTTTGCTAGTGGTCATTCAAAATTTCGAATCCTAAATATTAAAATTACACATTCTCAATTTTAAAAGTAAAAACCCAAATTCTAAAAATAAAAACCCAAACTTATTTCATAAAAGCACATGAACACTTGCTATTACACTATGAATTTTTTAGTCACTGACTGATCAGGTATACACTGCTCTTTATACACTATTCTCCTCTTTGATATGCCCCTTTTACAAATACAGACAGTTGGTGACCATTTGTTTGAAACTTTGGTCATGAATATTCTCTCCTCCCCTTCAAGCTTAAATACAACTAATTTATAGCTAACCAAAGTAATTATTCAATTATTACAGACTTAGTTATTTACCATTTTACATTTATCACATCGTCTACCAAACAGGCAAGAGCAGTACTACCAACCACCTATATTAGGGAAGGGTAAAGACGTAAATAAGAAGAAAGAAAAAGATTGAGTGTCAGTGAGTTAAGTCTGGGTTTGCACTCACTCTCAGAAATCCCTGGATTTCACTGAAGTCTGGATGCGTCACATTCACACAAAAAAGTAATTTAGTTTTTTGGTAAATAATCAATTCAATTAAAATCACGACCATATATGGAAAGAATATGAGTAGCAATCGGCATCTTTCTTCGTGCTCTCCACGAAAGGGACTTTGCCCTTTACAGACACCATAATCACACATTTTTCTTCACATTTCCTATTTGACCACTCTGCCCTTTTGGCCCTTGACTTGGATTCTAAGCAAGTGTAGTTACTACTTACTAGGGTCACCATTTTCACAACGAGAAACCGAAACCACCCAGAACAACACCGTTTGGCCAGCGATTAGACTCGACGGTGAGGCCAAGTACATCGAAATATATTCGGATTCTAGTCCAGATTTGGTTGGAGTACCCAAATTATGCTATATCCAGATTCTAGTCCGATTTTAGGTCAAATTTGCTCCCCACCTTATTTCCCCACTTTCATCCCCACTCACCTATACGCATGACACATGTCTCATTTTCTTTAATTCATCTAACCATGGTTAACGATATAAATCTAAAATTATTTATTTAATTTAAATTTGTAAGATTGGGTATTAGGTTTTAAGGTTTGGAGTTTGGGTTTAGGGTTTTAAGATTTGGGGTTTCGGGTTTGAGGTTTAGGGCTTATTCTTTTATCATGATTAGACATAGTTAAGTAAAACCCTAAACCCTAAACCCTAAACCCCAAACCCCAAACCTTAAAAGCCTAAATGCCCAATTTCTCAAATTTAAATTAAATAAATAATTTATATTGTTAACCATGGTTAGGTGAGTTAAAGAAAATGGACATGTGTCATGTATTTAGATGGGTGGGGATGAAGGTGGGGAAGTAAAAGGGTGGGGAGCAAATTTGTATCAAATTTGCATATGCATAGGTTAACTACTGCTGAATGAGGTGGATTACATATGCATACATATGTTAGAATTGGTATTAGGTTGGAAAATAATCCATTACTAGGAAACAAGACAAAACAGAACTCAAAGGTGGAGACTTCAAGGGAAAACAAAGAGCAGTCTTGAGATTAGTTTTCCTCCTACCTGTTGTAAACTGGCTGGTTGAACCAGTGAACTAACTCTTGACCCAAACCAGTCCACATTTCAATGATGAGATCACCATACTTACAATACCTACAATATCAAAATTTCTTACAGAACAAACCCAAGTTTCTGGGATCATTACTGTTGCCCTTCGCAACTGTTTACGCAATGCCTATTATCAGTGTCAACCCTTCAATGTAAGCAAGAGGCTCTTAGCTTTAGAGGTCTCAAACAACTCTGCTGAATATGCCAATACAGAGAGATGACTGTCTTTGCTGTTCTTGGTCCATTAGATGGTGACACTACGGTCAATAATGTCCAGCAGGCTAAGAATTCAGTTGGAAACAATGTCCTTCAGAATCGCCCAACTTGAGGGCAAAATACTGAATCAAGCAAATTTCTGAGAGGATAGGAACAAAGGATTCAACAACTTTGTAGCATCGATAGAGTCGAGATAAGAGGTTGAAATCTTACACGTTCTCGATCACAATAACCTACCATATTGTCGAACACCATAAGGTTTTTCCAAATACAATAGAACGCAACTAGAATCTCCAGATGATGAGAAAATTATACCAATAGCAAACAGACCAGCAAGAGTAAGGAAATAAGTAAATAAAATAAGGGTGAAAAATGGATAGGAGACACCAGTTAATTGATCTTCAATATGTGATTTAATGTTAGATTAGCACTAATGTTTATGTCAAGTCTTCAAATCCTTTTGGCATACAAAGCACAAGGGTGGCAGTTGATTTGATAATGATATGGGATAATAGCCTGAATAAGTAGGTTACTGACAGTTAGGTATGGGTAACCAAGCTACCCATCAAATGCAGTAGCTCCTCATGCTTGGCCTTTGTTACATGTTGCTCCGATGTTACCTATATGTCCAGAAAATATGTTAAAATGGATAGACAGAGCTCCAAGACTGAATTAGTTTACAAACCAAATTTGTAAGAAGTTTTTCTCTTCCAGGCAAACTGGTAAGAAGTTTTTCTCATCCAGGACATTTTCCACCCTTTACAGGTTTCAAAGAAATCAGACACAAACCAATTGCTAAAATTAGCAAATACATATTTGAGGAGGAAGACTTTGATGACCAGAAACTGATACGACTTCACCCCTATACTCTATGGTTCATATTGTTTTCAAAACAAAGACCGGGGTCTTCAGAACAACACAAAGCTATTGATAAAGTTTTAATTGTACTGTAAAAGATGTCCACTATCGCATTACCCTGAGCCATTCCAAGGTTAGAATTGAAGTACAAGTATTAAAATGAGTATTCCCTTAACGATCCAAATTCCAGAGACACAAGAATTAACAGGCCTAAGTCCACATAGACATCCCTCCAAACAACAAGAGTCTACATAGATTCATACGCTAACCAAAGCCGGTGAACATTTGTAAAGAATAAAATTGCTCACCTCTTTGAAGATTTCACTACGAGAAGTCTCCTCAAATCCCTATACCAACCATAGGCGAGTTTAGTAAAACAAGTCCAAATCTACTTAAAGCATTTATACTACGAGAGGACAGCATTGCATCATAATTTGTAGCTGTTTAAGAGAAACATAGACAGAGAAATACCAGTTTCTGGAACAAGCTAAGAGATGCGCCATTTGATTCTCCAATTTTAACACGGAAAAGGTGAATTCCCAAATTCACAACTGCAAATGCCATCATCATCAAGACAGATTCCTTCCCATGTCCTTTACCACGACTATGCTAGCAAGAGCAAAAAGTTCAATAATTAGATCAAGATGGAAGGGATATAGTTCCACAAGTGAAAACAAGAAAGGACTTGATAGTTGTACATTCCAGATGATGACATTGATATAAATAGCATCCACAAAAACAAGTAGAAAACCAAGGTAATGGGATTGGCAATAAATCAAGAACTTCAGGCAGGTACCTTTTAGGTTCAGCTATCATTATTTCGACCTCTCCCATTTGGGGATCATCCAGGTCATTCATATATAAATTTACATCACCTACCATGGCTGGCAAAGAGCACACCGTTACTCACTCATAAATCAAAATGCAAAACAAAGTCCACCGTGCAAGTAAACTTATCACAAATCTATAAGATGTTTACAGCCACAACCATACAAATCATTCGAAAATATCTTCTTTCTCTGTGCTTTTCTGTTGAGGCATTGAGCTTCTAACACACAAGAACTGACAAACATGTCTCAGCAGCCAAGCAGGTGGTAGTAATTTCATGAAAAAGACAATACAATTCGTCTAACCTTCCTCATGAGCCTCTCCATGTTTGAACTCTCCCACAATCAATTGTTTATCTAACACAATGAAAGTCTGCTCTGCAAACACAAAGTTCAACTCTTTAATCCTTCATTAGGCCAGGAATACCAAGTAGTCAACAATGCAATCATACATATAGTCCTCAATCATTATTCACTATTTTCCTAAAAGATCAAACCTTTACATTTTGTTTTGAATAAAGATCAAAACTTTACTAACCCAACATTGAATTATGAACATTTCTACCAAAACCAAGATGACCCAGTTCAGCAATTGTTATGAAAATACAAATCAATCACAAACCCAGAAATATGAGAGAGAAAGAGAGAGAGATAAGTAACTGTTGGGGTCTTGGGTCCAGGTGAGCTGCATCTGGTACTCCTGGTCGAGAGTGAGGGGCTCAGAGCCGGTGGCTTGAAGCAGAGCTGGGTCTTGCATCCATTCATGGTATTTGGGAACGTGTTCTTTCATGTAAGGTACTAGTATCACTTTCTTTCCTTCCAAGCTCACACTCTCCTTCTCTTTCATCATCTTCCTTTCCTCTGCTCTTTCTTTCTGTCAGTGTTCCCCTAATTTTCTTGCACAGAGCCACCGAACTAGAGACATTAAAAATGAAACGACGTCGTGCAGGGAATTGGTTGTCAATAAAAATTCCACCCTAATCCCCTTTCCATTAGAACCCTGATGAATTTGTTAACATAAAAGTTTACTTTACTTTTTTACTGTTGTGCTAGTTGCTCCAAAAGTCTTGTACGTATTGAGAGATGAAACACATTACCATAAAGATTGTGCATCTTTAGCTAAGGAGCTAGTGCTAGGAAGGTTCTTTTTCTTCAAACCCATGCCAAAAATTAAGATTGTGTCAATTCTAGCTTGATGGTGAGTCTGGGTATAGATAATTATAACAGATGGTACATTAATTGTTTGAACTCAAGAAGTAAAATCTATTACGTCCTTTATAACTGATATATAGAATAAATGGATTCGATCACATCACCTATTTAGTTACTTTGATTAGGTTAAAATTATGAATGTAAGTATCCGAACTTACTTTCTAGTAATAATTGTCATATTCTTGTAAGCCGTTGATATTTCTTTGTCTTGTCTTTTCCTAACAAACTTGATCAGTGTGATTAGTAAATTTGATCTAATCCGCTAGAACCATAAAAAACATCACGTACTAAAGTTCTTTGCTAGTCATTGCTGAAGTAACTTAAGGAGAGAATATGCTAGAAAGATATATGTCTCCTTAATAAAGCAAGGTCTTCACTCTTGGCTTATAGCTCAAAAACGTCAAACGCCTTCTCCTGCCATTTAGATAGTGCTAATCACTTTACAGTGCTGTCCTTTAGATTAAACTAATCTAAAGCTGCATTAGTCTTTCCCTTTGCTTCAAAGCCAAGCACAATCTTACAAAGTTACAAGAATCTCTCTTATCTTCTTAAAACAAAAAACCCCAATCTATGATGAAAATGTGCCAAATAATTCATCACACTTCCCAAACGACACTTACATTTCCACCAGAAACCTTCATTTTTCTACTCCACCAAACAAAAGACTCAGCCTTGCCTTGCCTTCGAAGCTAAGCACACACCATCAGCCATCATGAAACATCAGCCTCATCACATCATTACCAAACCCCTTACATGTTAACAAAAGCCTTCCAACCAATTCAAACTCTCCCTCTCATACTCTCATCAGTCTCACTCCTCTTCCAACCATCAATATGCTCTTCCTCTTGTGCCTCTTCTTTCTCTTTTCCCTCCCCAATGTCACATTTTGTGCCCATTGTACCACCTCCACACCCACTAGAACCTTTGAAAAATGTATCACTCTTCCAACCCAACAAGCCTCCATAGCATGGACATACCATTCCCACAACTCAACCCTAGACCTCGTCTTCTTGGGAGCCTTCATATCGCCTTCCGGCTGGGTAGGGTGGGGCATCAACCCTACCTCAGCCGAAATGACAGGTACTCGTGCCCTAATCGCCTTCCCTGACCCTAACACAGGCCAAATAGTCCTACTACCTTACATCATAGACCCAACAGTCAAACTCCAACGTACCCCTCTCCTCTCCCGCCCTCTCGACATCCACCTCATCTCCTCCTCCGCCACCCTATACGGCGGCAAACTAGCCACCGTCCACGACGGCGCAGCCGTCCAAATCTACGCTACATTGAAGCTTGCAACAAACAAGACAAAGCTCAACCACGTGTGGAACCGCGGGCTCTACGTCCAAGGCTACTCCCCAACCGTACACCCAACTAACCCCAACGACCTCTCCTCCATAACAACCTTTGACGTCAGGTCAGGCTCAACCGCCACACGCCACACCAACATTCTGACCCTCCGATCAGCCCATGGCATCATCAATGCTGTTTCTTGGGGGATAATGTTACCCATCGGAGCAGTCACAGCTCGCTACCTTCGACACGTCCAATCACTTGGTCCTACGTGGTTCTACGTCCACGCTGCGATTCAGCTCTTTGGTTTTGTGTTAGGGACTATAGGGTTTGCTATTGGGGTCAGGCTTGGTGATATGTCACCTGGGGTACAATATGGTCTGCACAGGAAGCTAGGGTTTGCTGCATTCTGCTTGGGAGGGCTTCAGACTCTGGCGTTATTGTTCCGGCCGAAGACGACGAACAAGTTCAGGAAGTACTGGAAGTCTTACCACCATTTTGTGGGGTATGCTTGTGTGGTGCTTGGGGTTGTGAATGTGTTTCAGGGTTTTGAGGTGATGGGAGCAGAAAGGTCGTATGCTAAGTTGGCTTATTGTTTGGGGCTTTCAACATTGATTGGTGTTTGCATAGCATTGGAGGTGAATTCTTGGGTGGTGTTCTGTAGGAAATCTAAGGAGGAGAAGCTGAGGAGGGAAGGTTTGATTGTAGGGTCTGATAAAGGCAGTGGAATCATCTACAGTTGATACACATATATATAGTTACTTTCTTGGCTACAGTATGGTTTAGGGAAATATAGGATTTCAGAACCTTTTGTTTGGGAACTTTGCTGTGTTCATAGGAACTAAAGTTTTGGTTTGCATCTTTCATGCTTTGTGTAGGGCTTGTGATGATTCAAAAGCAAATATGTATTAATTATGTTTTGTTTTGAACTAGTACTTTTTTAATTCTTTGCTCCTAAAATGATGACTTCATGGATTTGATGGCAAATTAACAATGATGTTGTTCCTACAGGAAAATATATTAATGATAGAACAATGGAGAGAAAAATTTGATGCCAAATTGACAAAAAAAAAACTATATAACAAGAGAAAATAGAAAAACAAAAACACAAACTATGTAACAAGAAAACTAGCAAAAAACAATGTCAAGAATGGGATTCGAACCCATGCCCTTTCGGACCAGTACCTGAAACTGGCGCCTTAGACCAACTCGGCCATCTTGACTTTATTGATAGATGATCAACTAACAAAATTATATATTAGTTTTAAAAATTATATAATACGCCATGGTCTTGAAGTCGGAACTTTCGCCATGGTCTTCAACTGTCCCAGCTACTATACAAGTGATGTTATTATTTGGATAACCGGTAAAGCTTGGACTTTAAGAAACCAAACCAATTTTCTCAATTTATTACAGATTCACATTCTCTTTACCAAACTAGCAGAACCCTTTTGCATGCTAAGCCAGTTTAAATCAAGGATTACATGCTTTGCTACAATGAAATTTGCATCTTGAATATATATTTACTGCAGCTCGTAAAGGTTGAAATAGATTAGGCACCACCAGCTCTACGTAAAAGTCTACAAAGTTCTAAATGTCTCAATTCCCGTCTCAGTCTACTTTGAACTTTTTGCCTGTTGTATTCGAGTCTCCAGGTATCTCCACTATTCCCTTCAGGGAATGATATAAAGCAAAAAAAAGAGCAAATGAGAGTAGCAGGAATTTTGGTCTGTCTTTAAGAGTTCACTATCATACAAGAAAAGGCTTTCAAAGTTGGATCATAGCTTCCATTTATAGTGCTTTCATGATAGTACTCGTGTTCTTAATTTGCCTGGCCACTATCCACTTAGACATATTCTTGATGGGAAAAAAGAGTACTGTTGCCCTCACTGTTATCCTCTGAGGAATTGGTGGATGGTGGACATGATTCTACTTGCAGAATGAACTGATATGCATTTATTTACGTTCGTTGGTCCGTCGAATTAAAGCCTCCCCAAAGAAGAAAGCAAGAATCAAACACTTGATGGACAGAGAAATAAGTGCTCTAAGACTTCATTCCAGTGAAATTCAAGTCGTGTCTCGAGAAAAGATGTAGCTACTAACTGATTAATACTAAACCTACTGAAAAGGAAGCGCGGACTAACCTTCTTTCTCTCTTCATTTGAGAACTGCTGATTTCTAGAATAAGTGAATAAGCTACGAGTCTTTAGACACGTTTACCGAAAGAAGCTAAGAACTTGATGTTTCTAATCTATTTCTAGTGAGGATGTGACAAAGTGTCAACAAGAACCTTAAACACTAAATATCACCAGCCATTAGCACAGCGATATTATCAGTAAGACGACTAGTATGAATGCCAACACCCCTTCGGTGTAAGGAAAAAAGGCTTTATATAAATAGTTACATACTATCTCACCAAAGAAAAGCCGAAACAGAAAGAAAAGATTAAAATGTTGCATACAGAATCCTCAAAGACTAAGAATCAGAATATGCATTACTTATTAGGGGTCCCTAGATGGGTAAACCCTTGAATGTTTCACACTAATAAATCAACAGTATTCTCAGGTACAAAGAACAAACCAGATTGATGGGAGAAAAGAATTTTAAAAAGCATTCCCTGACTAGGACTCACAACTTTGGCAGAGATGTTACAGATAAAAATCTAAGGAAAAAAGATATATATCAGTCTATTTCTTGTTTTTTTTTTTCTTTTTCTTTTTTTTTCCTTTTTGGTATCGCCGCCTCACCGGAGATGCATGATACACTTCTGACTATATCCCGCAATCTGATTTTACATCTCACTCAAAGACCAAAACGAAAAAATAAAATAAAAAACCTAAAATGATAACTCAAAACTCAAGCATTGACACAAAATCCATTTTAACTTCTACTCTAATTTTAATTCTTCAAACGGGCAACTCCAGTTAGCTCTTACTAACCAAATTTCTCTTATCTGAGCTATATGAATGAGGGTGGTGTGCAAAATTCACAATTCACCTGCTTCACCAGATTATCTTCACCTACAATATCGTGATATCAGAAATGATGATCCTAGGCAGCAATTCCTGAAAGAAAAAGGAAAGGAGTTTTTAAGTCACCATATTGACAATTAATCCAGTGAGCAACACATTTTCAGTTATAATTTAAATTAATCCTATCAGAAACCAAGGAGTTTTCAAGGCCCAGTTGAAAACATTGAATAAGGAGCCACAGTTGCAATTTTGGCGAAATGTATCATATGTGAGAAAATGCACAGAAAGAAACCCGCTGTAACAATACACTTGGCTGACAGAATCACTAGTCTTTGTTTTGGAATTCTTATATTTCTAGGTTTCTCTCATTATATTCCTCAAGTGAATTAGAAAGAGATAAATATTGGTGAATCGTGCTAGACAGCAGTCAACTTAAATTCACCATTGATTATAACTGTATGTGTCTTGTGTGTATTTCTAAAAAGTACAAACAAAGCTTCCGGTTAAACATGCACTGTCAGGATGAAATAATGAAAACCAAAGAACAATTTACTAAAACTATTCTAGAAGGGAGAACCAAAAAAACAATTTCTGGCTTTCAAAAGCATATGCTGTGATTCTGTGAAAAAGAAAATAATATACATATATACACAAGCTTTCTCTGCTACACACATCCGCATTTATTCTTACGGTGCAGATTTCCACTTTAGACTCACTTTTCAATCAAATTTTCACATCTCCACCGTCTAGTCTTTAGATACTAATGTATACATCATCTCTGCAAAATTTCAGCCAATTTAGTTATCATTAAGGCACTCAAACTCGATTAAACCAATGGATGAACATAATTCTGTCGAACTTGAACCGTTCATGTTTATAACAGAAAAACGCAGTTTTGAGTGCCTTAATGATAACCAAATTGGCTGAAATTTTGTAGAGATGATCTATACATTAGTATCTAAAGACTACACAGTGGAGATGTGAAAATTCGATTGAAAAGTGAGTCTAAAGTGGAAATCCGGACCGTAAGAATAAATGCGGACGTGTGTAGCAGAGAAAGCCTGATATATATATATATATATATATATATATATATATATATATATTGCTAGATATAGCAGTTGCATATACAAAAACAACTTTTATAAGAGATAAAATATGTACAAATCTTCCTATCACAAAGAGTCAAATAAAAAACATTTGGTCAAAAATGTGAAATCTTCCTATCAGAAACCAAGGAGCACAAAAAAACTCTGAACACAGGAGACACCATATTTCCCCATTAACACTTAGTGACTACATGAACATGGTTGAACGAGTCAACCAGACAAGAAGACCACTGCCCAGCTGCAACTTCCTTAACACCTTAAAGTGTCGAATCAAATGATTGCACCAATACACACTCGAAGTTTTATTTTATGACAAAGTTCCACTGTTTCTTCATTCATCAATAAGCTCACATGCTCTTAATGTTAGATCTCTTAATTAAACTGAACTAAGCTCGGCTCAATCTTCTACTATAACAGGGTTGAGCTCAAAACAATTAAAGGAACCTACCATATGATGTATACGACTTTTAAAACAAGGAACTGGCTGTGAAAGAGTTCTCTATAAAAGATGTAAAAAAGCTAAAAGCCACCGTCCATGTGGTAAGAAATTCAACATTCATATAAGTGTGGACAATGCATGTGGTAAATAACCATCTAAGTGGTCGTGCAACAATCTAAACTCTATCAATGTCATGTAACAATCTAATCTATACCAATATAACATCAAAAACATGTTCCGGTCAATGTGATCGTTTGAACACTTGATAAAATTAGGCTTAAATAATTAGATGAGCACAAACTTCAGAATGTGCAATATAACCCCTGATCCAGTTACACTGATCAACGACTTATATAGCACACAAGAATTTAACAATACTTTTCTTGTTACAGTTAACAACAAGAACCACAACCCAAAAAACTTGTGTACTAGGACTTGTGAAATTAAACATCCAATGGTATAGTAGTAAACTTCATGGATTAAAAACTGAGTATAAATTATTAACATGAACTATTACTTAGATGCAGCATTTCCTCATGCTTGTGATGCAGAGCAGAGACACTGCACAGCAAGCGACTTCAAGGAAAGGTTTGGACTATCTCACAAATCATCAGTGTAAGATGGGGGAAGTGAAATCCACACCCATTTTACAATCAACATTCCTTTCCTTTCTTCAAACTATTTTAAATTCTTTGCTTTTTTTTCTTGTGACTTCAGCACAATAGAGGAAATAAGGAGTGTGAAATGGATCCAGATTATTCTACACAAATTTAAATTTTCAACACTCAACCATTTCAGAAACTAAAAAGATTTCTATGGAATATATAACTATGAACTATCTATATCTTTCAACTAGACAATGAAAGTACAGAATGTTGAGTGAGATATTAGGCAGTTACGTTGCTATTACCTGTATTTGACTGTCTCTTATTAACACTATATCCACCAACATAACCAGGAGAGCTTTTAGCTGAAACGTCAGAAGCTGCACTGCCAAGTCCATAACCAAAGGGTCCAGGACCATCTCGCTCGGAATTTGATGATCGCCAAGTGGGATCTCCATAAACTGAACCACTACTGTAAAAGTCATTGAAGGCTCCATCAAACCCACCATTTGATGCAGCAAACGATGACGCAGGGGCTGTACCACTGTTCCTTCCATACCCTCCCGTTCCCAAACCGTAACTGTTGTCACCGACTCCATAACCAAGATTCCCACTATTGTTAGAAACATTATTTCCTCCACCTTGAGGTGAAATTGCTGAAGACCGCCAGTTAACTCCAGTATTGCCAAATGTGCTTCCTCCAATGCTGCCACTTCCTGAACCCATGTAAGCATTGGAATTTGAAGAATTTGTATTGAGCCCCCCATTCCCCCACAAACTCCGTGTCACGGAGCTGAAAAAGGATGAGTTTCCTCCATTACCACCATCATATCCAATGGGACTGCTAAACCTATTTGAATTATTGATATAATAAGGGCTCACTCCACGCCCATAGCTGACATTACTATTATAATTTGCACTTCCTCCAAAACCTGGGTTCAGACCAGGCTCAAAGTTCATTCCCACTCCATAACCTGAACCAAATGGAGGGAACCCACTTCGACCACCAGAAACTGGACTAAATCTACCAAGACCATAGCCTCCAACTGTACTTGGAGTATATCCCTGAGTATAGCCATTAAGGAAGCTGTTGACCCTGCTCAGACCATAGTTATATCCTCCCAGTGGGCTGCGACTGGGTCCAGGTGATAACTCTTTAGGAACTGCACGCTTGACTTCAACCATCTTCCCATTCAGTTCATGAAAAGTCTTAAGCAAAACCTTATCCACTGCTTCCTCTGAGTCATAAGTGATGAAACCAAAGCCTCTAGGCCTCTGCGTGTTATGATCATACATCACTACAACATCTGTGATTGTCCCAAACTGTTCAAAGTAACTCTTGAAGTCACCCTCTGTGACAGTGGATGCTAAACCTCCAACAAAAATCTTTCTTGTTCGGCCTGGACCTGGAGAACCTTGGATGCTCACAGTGCTTCTACTCAAAATGTTCTGGTCATCCCTAGGGACAGCCTTTTTAGCCTCAACCTGAGAACAGAGATCAAATAACATAAGATCTGGGATTAACTAATCAGCTTACATGAATACAGTAATGCATTTACCAATCTTACTTTCAAGAAAAGAAACTGAAATATTAATATCAGACCCTAACTCCTATAAAACATTGTACTATCCTTCACATTTGGAGTGCTTCAGACAAAAATGTTTAATCAGGCATTCATTTCTGTGAACATAAAACCACAACTGAATGATAAAACTACATTCATTCATAAATCTAAAGAACGTCGTTTTGATTACCATCCTTCCGTCAATGTTGTGCTTCTCCATTATGACAGTGTCCGCAATGGTAGGGTCAGCAAAAACTACAAAACCAAAACCACGAGCACGGCCTGTAGTCCGATCCTTCATGATCACTGCTTCTACCACCTCCCCAAAAGTACTAAAATACTCTTTCAGACGATCTTCATTTGTGTCCCACGATATGCCACCAATAAACAATTTACCACTGTCGGATTGCATTTTCTCTGCAATACAAGCCACACGAATTCAAAGTCAGCAAAATTCACGAATGCCAACCAAAACTCGACTCCAACTCAAACAAAAGTTGCAAACTTTATCAAAACCTTACAATCAATTCAAATAAAGACCCCATCTTTATTATTTAATCATTGATCCAACAAAACTCAGTCACAAACACAAAACTATCTGATGAATTCAAAACAATCAATGCAGACAAATATCCAATCCAATCTGGTAGCTAGCTGAAGTCAAATGCGGATTGATACATATCAGACCAATCAAGCTAGAAAGAACACTACCTTAATCTGAAGTATTACAAACACAGATTGTAATCCGATTCAATAAACAGAGCAATCCTGGATTCAAATACGAAGCATCCGATCCTTCACCGATCAAACACTGCACCCTGAATTAAGTACAAACAAGAAAACCCAGAAACAATATCAATCAGAAAAGTTGAGCAGGATCTAAATCTACACACAATTAGAAAGAAATAAACAAATCAAGAATCCAAGAAATACGAACCGGTTAAAGGAAAACCCAGATGCGAAATCTTGAAAGGAAACTAAGATCTGAGAGGAGGCAGTGTAGGAATAAGAACAGAGGGCATGCTCAAACCTCCTCTCTATATATTGCCCCCTCCAACCTTTTTTATTTGTTCTTTCAATGGTGTTTATTTGATTACCAAATGCAAATTCAGTTACCAAACAGATGGGTAGGAGATTATAAAAAAAAAATTATACAACAAGAAAAAAGAATGTGTATTTCTAGAGGGAGAGACAGGAATTTGTAGAGAGAGAAAGATAAGGTGTTTTGGGAGGTCTGGAAGGAATATATAGGAGGCAACTCTGTAAAATCAGGAAGACGAAGATTTTCACCCCTCCTTTATATATTTCCTATTTTTTAACCTTTTGGGATTTTGTAGAATGTGGGTTGAATTTGAGCAAACTTGTACACTGAAAATGCCCCAAACATAGAGAAATCAGAGAGATTTTGGCAATGAAAAATGTGGGTTTTCTCTGATCTGATCAAATGGGAAGATTTACTGGACCTTCATTTCCCCCTCTGTTGCTTTTATACTGGATGGAAAGCATCACCATTGTAGCCGCATATAGGGTATCATGTATCACATGAGGCTGCATGAAATTTGAAACCAGCTTAGCCCTTGATTCCATCGCTTTTTTATTTAGTTTTGGTGTGTAGAATGTAGAATGCATGTGATCAAGTTATGATTCATTAATTATTTCAGTTTTAGTGGTGTCATTAAAACCAATAAAAGAAAAGGATATGAGTAGAGCTAGTACCATCCTTGGCCAAACAAACAAACAAGACTTGGTAGTTAATTAGTAGCATCCATCTCATTTAGAGGTTTAACCCTAATTTTGCTTTATCAAAGAGAATGGTATCATAAAAAATGAGCCAAAGGACAAATCTTGAGCGAATAAAGAGAAAAGTATCACGAGTATTATCCAAATTTATTTATTCGTTACGACTAAAATATAATGGCTTGAGTTATCTTTTAGAGAAATGTAAAAGGCAATAGTTCTTTTCTTAATTATGAATAAATATTGGTACAATTTGGATTAAACTCTAACCTAATCGACTTCCATATAAAGACATCCACTATATGTACCGAATTAATCTACATGTTTTCCAACCGTAGAGTATGCTTCAGGTTACATGTTTTCAACTTGAGTACCATAATTCCTTTTTATGGGAATTTGAATTAGGTTCTAACCCAACCCCCCCCCCCCTTCCCTCCTAACTCGTTACTAGAGGGTCGAGCCCAATAACTTGTTGGTCCACGCAATAGCCCAAACTTGCAGGCTATTGGAAAGCCCACCAATCACTCGGTATATTCAAAGCAATTGGGTCTTAAAACTAATTTGGCCTTCCAAAGAGGTTTGGGCCTCCCAATATGTTTTGTCATCAAGTCTTTGCTCCGCTTGCCATCATGATTCCACCATTGTGCGAGCGCTCGACGACAGCAAAAAAACTAATGGTTTGACAATGCCAGATTTTAGCCCAGAGGTCAAGCCCAATAACATGTTGGTCCACGCAATAACTCAAACTTGCAAGCTGTTGGAAGCCCACCACTAAGTATGTTCAAAACTAATTTGGCCTTTCAAAGAGGTTTGAACCTCCCAGTATGTCTTGGCATCAGGACTATGAACATCTTTGCTCGGCCAGCCGTCATGATTTCACCACTATGTAAGCGCTCGACGACGGCAACAAAACTTATGGTCTGGCAAAGCCAGGTTTCAGCCATAGCAGAACCATGTCTAGACCCCCAGTGCAAAATGACTTCAATTGTTTTCACTTTCCTCCACCTCATATCCGACAAGCCAAAATCATCTTGGCCATTCCTTGCTATCGTCGCCTTTCTTCACCGCCCAAGCGAAACTCTTAAGTGCCATATCTGAACGCCGAATACTCTGCTCTAACTCAGATCCCACATATCCTGACATCCATCAACACGCATAAACGTACCTTCATGCCTTGAAAGCCAATAACAACTCGAGCATGAGAAGTTGGTGATGGTGAAGGATTTCTTCTAACTTTTATTTTGGTGCGAGGTTATGGAAAGGGAACCCAAGAGAAAGAGAACCTCTGCTTGGAAACCAGTCGAAAAGAATTGACGTTGATAGCTTGCTACATAAAGGCAAGGAGAGGCGGTAAGAGATCTGCTTAGTGATGGCATCAGACTCCATGGGTGGATCTCCAAACCTAGACGGTTAGGGTTTGGGAACAGTGAGCTCTCGCTGAGATAGTCCAAAAAATTTCATAGATCATCCCTCTCTAGATCCTCCCTCTTCATACCCTACGCAATCGCTGCTACCAGCCTCGCCTTTGTCGCAATTATCAGCATAACTATGACAAACCTGACCTTAGTTTTGTTGTCATTCAGTATATCGCCTCTAACACTCACCTTCAGCACCATGACCTGTTGTTGTCAAACACGTCCATCTTTATCCCAACCCTCATCATTGAAACCTATGATGGGTGGATATCGGGAATATAAAATTAGGTGCACATTCGGCAAGGGAGAGAGAAATCCATTATTGACGTCACAAAACAAGTGCAAACCGGTTACAAGCTTTGCTAAAGGAGAGATCGGTTCACCCACAAGCTTGTTGCCCTTGACCAGGAGAGAAGTCGATAGGGACCATCTGATCAAATATGTACTGGAACAAATTAAGTATGGCTACCTAGAAGTCAAACTTTGATCCAACCAAAAGTTAGGGTTCCTATCAAAATTAGTCATTGTCACCACTAAGAAAGGGAGACGGAAGAGAGACATTGCCGCCCTTCAAATCCAAGTTACATAGTCACATCCGCTATATAACTGGGGTATCTCTCTACCAAGACACAAGTAAATTACTTAGCTATCACCGCCAATCAAGGTAAGTTTCAACCTTATGTTGCTCTCGAGAAAGAAGATATGGCGTCATTTATATTATCTAAAATAGTTAAAGAACTGTCTAGTGTCGTTTGATCCAGTGGCATGAGTCTATCCTTATAAGTGATCGAGAGGTCATGAGTGCAACTCACAATAAACTCTTTGTTGCATAGTAATTGTTTATTTGATCAAGATTTTTATTTTAGTATTGTTGCACAGAAAAGTTTCTCTCGCTTTAGGGTTGTCTCTAAGGTTACAGATCTTTTGGCATCTCTCTTAGCCGACTATTATGGTTTAGGAGAGCGGCCATGTCTCATTCGGTGTCGTCGGTGCAGTGACGTTCTCAGGAAACACGTACGTAGTGGGGCGCCTTCTCTTTTCCAAGAACAAGGTGATCCCAAAGGCCTTTATGGTCACGATGGCTTCACTCTGAGATCTGAAGAGTCGTCTACATATTAGAGTACAAGAAGATTGATATATGCTACGATTCACAAGGGCGGTGGAACGAAAACAGATTGTGGAGGGAGGACCATGGTGGCAAAACCATGTTCGCGCTGGCTTATTATGACGGACGCTTAGTCGCTGCCGATGTATCAATCTGAACCATATCTATTTGGGTCGAGGTCTTCGGGTTGCCACCAGATCAGTTCACGAAGGAGGGGCTGTACATGGTTGGAGCAACGTTCCGCAAGATCCTCAACCATGACCACCCCAATATGATGTCAGGCACTCGAGCTTGAGTCTGGATTGAACACGTCTTTAACTCGCCGGTGAAGCAGGCTTATCCCCTTATGAGGTTTGATTTCGACGAAGGTACTTATCTAACTTCAGTTTTGCTTACATTCAAATATGAGCGTGTGCATGGTTTCTGTCGGATTTTAGGATGCTAAAGCATCCGACGGGAGGTTGTTTAGGGCCACCAGACTTGTCTGCAACGAGCTTGTGCGGCTGTAGTGGGAGTCTACATTCGAGACTGCACTAAAACCCTAACCCTAGGGTTTCTGGTTCTGTTGGGAACCATTTCCCAACTCCAAATCCAAACCCTGTCCTGATGCCGGTGAGCTTCAATGTCGGTCCTCTGGTGTTTAACCAACTGGCTCTTACGCTGGCGGCGACGGTACCTACAAGCAAGGCAGCGATGGAGATCACGCCAGTGATTACTAGGAAGAAGCGGGATGCTTCTGTGCTGGTGTGCATGGACCTTGGAAAGCGTGTCAAGGGTTCCGTGGGAGTCATGAAGGTTGTCTCTGCGGACCTTGGACCGGTGTTGAAACTGTCACTCCTTAACTTTGCAAGTTCTCTTGTGGTTTCTCCTCCGAAAAAGAGGAAAGTTGGTCGTCTAGTGGGTTCGCGCAATAAACCTAGGGAGGTCGTGATTCCCGAATGGAAGGTGCAGATTAAAGCTAATGCAAAGGCATTGAAGCAAAGGAAGAGGGTTCATGAACCATTGAAGTGTATGCTGGCACTCGAAGGAAATGTGTAGCCTGAGAAGCCACCAGAACAAACACATGCTTCTACAATGGTGATGATGGAAGAGCCGGGGGTACCTCCTCTGCGTAGGTTGGTCCTGGTTTTTGGAATAAATTAGGGTAGGGTTTGTCCTACCCCAAGTTTTGTTTTGCTTTATTTCTGATGATACTGTTATTTTTTGGTTTGAACTCCATGATAGTTTCATTTAGGTAGCCCTAGGGTTCTTGATGGGTGAACAAGTGCAGAAAAGAAAAATATGCAGCAAATGTAAGAAAACAAAATAACATTCAATTCATTTCTTCCCTGCCGAGCCAGAAGAGGCTTGTGATACATATAAGAGTGATTGGTTCTCATACAATATAGCTGTGCTACTACTCAGGATCACTCTACAAAAGTCACACAAGTCTGGACTTGGGCTGATAGCTACATATGGGCCTAACAAGAGAATTAAACTAGTAGAATGAGAGATGATCCTATCAGTTCCCATGCATGGCTTCAATTATCGTTGCTCTTTTGGGCAGCCATGTCTTGTAATTGCCATTTTATTTTGTTGGTATGAAAGGCTTAACGTCAATGTTTCAAAAAAAAAAAAAGGTATTAATTCTCATTTAGGGGCCTACATCTCGTAATTACGTTGCAACTCCCTAGTACTCTTGGTCTAAACACCTGATCCACATCCACGCCAAAAAGAAAATGTCAAGGTTTAGCTCACACCAAAAATCACGAAGTTACTGGTTATTAAGAGTGTCAATCAAACAATTCACCCATCGACATCATTCACCATAACCATGTTTATATCAACACCATATGAAACCAACCATATACCCGGTCTTGGGATACCATCCTACTCTTTGACAACTTAAGGTTTCAAACCTAGACTTAAAAGTTAATGATGTATCGACGCATGTGAATCACTTTAACTATGCATTGCAACACAATGCTTGATCATTTTGACAGCTTTAAGATTTAAACATAGATCGGGAACACACCCAACCATACATTGACAACTAGACTACTTGCAGTTGAACGCTTCAAATACATATTTGCGTTTCTATATAGATGTACGACATTTGCAGACACAACGCACACCATTGGGTTCATCATCCGAAATACGACCAACATTGTTTATCATTTAAGTAATTAACGTTACCGTCATCAGTTCATCACCATCTATGACTGCCATATCCAACAACCACTTTCAACACTGAAATTAATGAAAAAAGAGAAAATAATCAACGGATGGTTAAACAAAAACAACATATATAAACAAGCTAGATATGCATACGATATGATACGATCGTCCATTCTTTTTTGTAAGTTAGGATGGCATTTAGGGCATGTCGATAAATACCACTACTACATGCAGTTCCCCGTTACCGGCCGGAGATCGACGCTATCGCGTATCCGATCCGACTTTTTCCATCCAAACTCTAGCTCTCATAAGTCTGGTAATTTGTGGATGCATGATTCATGGAAGCTAGGTGATTAACATGAATCGTGCCCTCCACGAAAAGAGGGGTTTTGGTCTTCCCACACTCTTTGGTTAAGGGTAGCTGGCGTAGTAGAAACCGGCAGCCTTGAGCTACTTCTCACCTACATTTGTTTATTAGTTTGCCATCTTCTTACATTTCTGCATTTGTCCCACGTATATACGTACTCTATTAACCTTTGCCCAATTTTTACACAAACACCAGTTACACTTACACCATTCCATTTGTTACAAGTTACAAGGGTGATCGAGCTAGCTAGGTGAGTTTGGTCCTCATCATCTTATCCAGATCTTTGATGTAATGGTATAGGTGAGGGGATTAGATCGATCCATGCAAATATATAAGTACCAGCTTGCTGGGCTAAGTCTATAACCACTAGTTGGTGTGCATGTGCTGATCATGATCATGGAGGAGCTAGATCGATCGGAAATTAGGAGGCATCATGCTTTCACATGCAGCTTATAATTAGTTTTTGTAGTTCAAAGAGGAATATATATGCATGCCCTGCTGTTGCACTGTCCCCTTCATCCGATCGATCACCTTTCATTTTAATCATCCAAATCATCTTCTGGTGAATCTGGTCTAATTACTTGCTGTTTACTTTTCGGTCTAACAACGAGCTTATACCAAGAGACTTATTCTCCTTTTAAGAGCTAGGAGAAGATACAATTGAACTGCTATTTGTGTAAATCAGAAAATAAATAGAGCCAAGTCAG
Source organism: Fragaria iinumae (assembly GCA_009720345.1). Lineage (NCBI taxonomy): Eukaryota > Viridiplantae > Streptophyta > Magnoliopsida > Rosales > Rosaceae > Fragaria > Fragaria iinumae. The sequence goes on along the minus strand of CM019122.1, from coordinate 35,851,292 downwards.
CCAACAATCCTTGACTATGAATACATCATCGTATTCATTCGTAAGGAAAACTAATTTTATAGCTTATTGTCACTTCTTGGTCAATTAGGCACATAAACAAAATATTAACTTTCAATCCTAAACTTGGGCGAACTAAGCGGGTTATATCTTTTGAGAATTGAAATTCGTACTCCTCGTTTTACAATCCACACTCATTCTTTCTTCTTATAATAACTTTAATTTTGTCTGTACTCACATGTGTTTTGATTTTTTGTAAACATTAAATCGAAAACAAAGCCTACATTTTTAGGACAAATTATTCATTTCTAAAAATCTTCGAAAAATAGAAAGAAAACAAATAAAATGCTGAATATGCGGGAATTTAAGAAGTGTGCCGAACAATTTAAATTCAAGACTGAAATTTGATGAAGTGTACTGAGCAATCTAACTTTACCTCCAAAACCCAAAAAATTCAAGTTCCCTCCAACCCTTTCAAACTCAAAAACCCCCTTCTCCTCCTTCTCTATTTATTCCCACCCATGAAACCCCTTCACTTCCCATCTCCTCTCTCCTTCTCTTCCCAACTTCCAAACCCCTCTTCTCACTCTAACCCCAAACCCATGGCTTCCTTCAAACCCTCCATCCCCTCCGGTGAGGTCCACGTCATCATGGGTCCCATGTTCGCCGGCAAGACCACCGCTCTCCTCCGCCGGATCAAGTCCGAGGGGGCCAGCGGCAGGTAAAGTTTGAATCTTTGCGAAAAATACGAGTAGATGTGATTAAAGTTTTGAACTTTGACTCGAATTGTTTTCAATTTCAGAAATGTGGTGATGATAAAATCGAGCAAGGATAACAGATATGCTGTTGATTCGGTGGTGACTCATGATGGGGCCAAGTTTCCGTGCTGGGCTTTGCCGGATCTGTCCTCGTTTAGGCTCAAATTTGGAGGAGATGCTTATGATAAGGTAGTTTTTTGAGCTGGGTTTTAGTGAAGTTTTAATTTTTTCAAAGAAATTTCACTATATGATGTTGATATGGGTTTTGGGTTTTTGATGGTTTTGGATGATGTGGTACATGTTCTGGGAAATGGGTCTAAGGAAATTGTTTAGTTACTGAAGGAATTATGTTTGTGGTGATGTTATGGATGGTCATGGACTCATGGGTACTGAAGATTTAAGGGGGTATTGAAGGTTGTGTATTTGATTTGGTGTATTGGAGGATCTGATTGTGTTATTGTTATTGATGTGTGTTTGCAGCTTGATGTTATTGGTATAGACGAGGCTCAGTTTTTTGAAGATCTATATGATTTCTGCTGCACGGCTGCTGATCATGATGGGAAGACTGTGATTGTTGCAGGCTTGGATGGTGATTACTTGAGGTGATATTTTTGTTTAGGAGTAACATATTGTGTTTGGTCGTGTTGCTAATCATTGTGTTTGTTATGTTAGAGTGCTGAAGTTGGTTGTAATGGTGTATCTGATCTTATTGACAGGAGGAGCTTTGGCTCAGTGCTTGATGTAGTGCCTCTTGCTGATACAGTGACCAAGCTGACAGCTCGATGTGAAATGTGTGGCAAACGAGCTTTCTTTACCCTGAGGAAGACTGAGGAGACAAAGACTGAACTGATTGGTGGGGCTGATGTCTACATGCCTGTTTGTCGCCAACACTATGTCAAAGGACAAGTTCTTATCAAAGCTGCAATAAGTGTCGTGGAGTCTCATAAATTTAAGAGTGGCACCATTTCAGAAGTAGCTCCAATCTTTTAGAAAACGGCAGTTGCTGTTTTCACTACCTATTATCTATTTCTTTAGGTCAACTAATCTGCTATGTATTATAAGAGGCAAAAGTAGCTGATTGCCTGCAGTTGTAGTTTGAAGTCCAAACATGGGAATTGGGAAGTCTGAACCTTAAATGGTTTCCTTGGCTTGGACTGTAGTCATGAACTCTGATGTATCTCCTCTTTATGTCAATACAAGAAGTTCCTTTCTGAAAACATCTACAGTAGTTGAGTTTGATCTAGGATTCAAATCATTTGTTAGAAATATCAGTATCTCTTAGTTCTAAACCATTTTTATCCCTGATGTTATTCAACAACTATACATGCTGAACATTTGAACATGTAAGTATGGTTTAAGTATTCTTGGCTAAAAGCATGCGTACAAGTAAACTTTCTCCAAGAAAATTTGGCATAAGAAATTATTGTCACCATGTGTATGATCATTGCTGGTTCTAATTTCCATACACAGATTATGCTGATGAGTATTACGCTGCTCTAGAACCTGGCTTTCTCTTTAGTTTTCTGCTTCCAAACAAGGAAATTCTGCGAAAGACCTTCAGTAGTTGACTTGCATACCTTCTTTGAGAAGCAAAATTCACAGAGCCAATGCAACCCGTTGCATGTACAAGTGGGTTGCCTTTTTTGCTCATCGATCTGCTTTCCTTAACATATGGCTTCATGCTTGGTACTGTGGTTGAAACTGGTTCTTGTTTCTTCGAAATGCTCTGCCATTGAAGGCTTCGCTTCAGTGTCATGAGCTCTTGTTCAAGATTCTGAATTCTGAAGCTTGTTGACTCATATTCTTTCCTTGACAGCTCAGGTCTCTGATTGACCAGGTCCTTTTGTAGCAAAAAGCTCAAGGGTCTGCTGCTAGCTGGCTCTGCTCCATCTGTATATGTACTAGGACTATCCTCAAGATTCTGGCTTTTAGAGTTTGGGCACCTAGAGCTTGAGAGAGTCCCAGAAAACTCTCCACAGTGTACATATCGGAACGAATCTGAGCATTCTTTGAAAGCTTGGTGTGTGCTGAGCTGCTGCACAAAAAGTGCTTGAACAATCAAACGCAGCGGCATCAACTCATTTTGAACAGCATCAATGCACGCCTCTTGTGACAGTTTTTGGCAGCTAAGGTACTTGCACACTGCCCACTTCTCTTCTTGGCAGACAGTTGGGTGTGCCTGAACAAAAAAAATAAAATGTCACCAATAAGTTTAGAGTAATTTTCAGAAGATATGAAGGTCCAACGGTAATGTTTACCTGCAAGAAGGTGTTCATTGCCCTGTAGAGTTTGTCATGACAGTGTCTGTAGGATATAGGTAATCTTTCGATGAGTTCCATGAATCTTTTAGGCTGCATGTTGGTATCAGTAGCTATGTGAGTAAGATATGCATCCCACAATTCTGCAACAATTGAGTTCCCTGCTGAGAGGCTATGATCCTTATCCAAATTAGCTGATACATATGTTGAAATTATGCTCTCCATTGTAGCCAGCTCTATGCTAGAAGATATTGACTCAGTTCCACTTTTCGGAAAGATAAAGTTTTCCAGTTGGGCAAAGTGTAGTTGAGATACAATCTGCTCTTGCAACTTTGCTTTGCTATCACCTCTCAGACCTTCTTCAAGGGATGTAGAGAGAATTGCAAAGTAAAACCCGACGGGGATTGCTCGACAAGCCTTCTCCCCCTTGGGAAGCAAATCAAGAACACCTTGAAGGATAACTGAAACTTTATGATCATCCCCAAATTTGTGACCAGAGTTTTCCCAAAATTGGATTGTCTTTTTTGAAAGTACCCATTTGTTAGCATATAAAACAATAATGGGAGTCAAATACTTTTCTTTCATACCTTGTCTTCTCAAGGACCCTATTATCCTCTTAAAGAATCCAAATGGTAGAGCAATGAGATCTTTGATCCAAAGGTCCTGACTCATAATCTCCTTTCCCATTTCACAGCTCCAATTTCGGATGCACAATGTGTCCAATGTGAGTACCGGTGTGTCACGCCTTCTCTCCGGATCAAGAATCTCCATACAAGCCATGAATGCTAGGCACTCAATGCAGCGGCTCACGATTAACAAGTCTTCAGACCATGGAAGCAAAGTTTGGCACTTCTGGAGTACTATTAGGGTGTCATTCCAACTCTGCATGACTACTTGGTTTAAGTAGAGATCAAAGCGCTCACAGAGGTTGCCAGAAGAGTATTCTTCTGTCATTTCAAGAAACTCAGCTCCACATCTCAGGGCTACCACATTGAAAGGGTCAATCAATGTGGAGGAGCCATAGATGAACAATGCAATCATCTCAAAGGTTTCTGGCCCTCCTGGGAAGTCTGGTGGTAGCTCAACCTCAGCTGATTCATTCAGCCTTTTCTTGAAATAACCACTTTTTGAAAATATTGGGTACTGAAAAATCACAAAAATGCAAAAGGCAGTCAAAATAGGACAGTTTAGAAGTTGAAAACATAAGATCCATCTACAACCTCTTAAGATTCATTTTCTTACCTTGTGAAGGTTAAAGGTCTTACCGCCAACTTGAACACTAACAGAAACAGGCAAACCAGTCTCTTGAGTCCTGAAAAAAGAACCCCACATCAGTAAAAATATCTTGCATACCATAAACAATGTTCCGTGAAAGTAAAATAACCATCTTACCATGAAATGATCTTAATCTTGAGCAAGGCTCCAACGTTTGGAGAAGAGAAAGGACTTGTTGCTAAAGGACTACTATCTTTTAGTGGGCTTGCAACTTCCATTTCCAGAGCTCATAAACTGCTCCAGAGACTGAAACTTCAGACTTCAGAAAGCAATGGGGAGTTGATTTAAATCCTCAAACACAAACAAGTACTTTATAATATAATGCCTTCTGTCTACCAGTTGCCACAAAATGCTCTAATCTTGTCTGAAGGAGACGAAGAAAATAGTAAAGCTTCTAGATTTGATGACAAAGCCAGGAAAGAATGATGAAAAAGAGGTGGTTTTTGGAAATTTTGTTCACAAATACATTCGTGCAGCTTAGTTTTTTCTGGTCAAAGTCAAATGCACACGAGTGAAACACTGATCAACATCCAAATTTTAAGGCTTCAAAAACGTTCTCGAATGATGAGACTTGGGTCACTACAATAGTAGAGCATGGTAATTTTTCCACTCCCTTCAATGTGTGTTGCTTGCTTTACAAGTCTTGTGCTTATGCATGTATTGGACCACAACATGTATACCATCAAAAATTGATTGGAAATCCTGATTCATTTTATGTTCATTGAATTAGAAAAGTACACCATCAATTCGGTTCTTATGTATTTTCTTTCAGAAACGTTCTTTTGTCAGACAATATAACATGTTATGTTGTTAGTATGTATAGTTTTAGTGAATATTGTTACATACATAGTCGATAATTTCGGTTAACAAGATATGTCATAGATGGTTAATTACATTGGACGGCTATTGTCATATGGGGTTTAAGCTTTTAGTAGACTAGAAGATTCATATAACAAATGGCATTGAACCAGGGAGCTCCTTGAACCATTCCCCATGAATAGTCTACTTAATTGGAGATGGAGATCTGCAAAAAGGATGTGTTGGGAAATAGAAAAGGAAGATTGAGACATGTAAACTAGTAGTTGAGACTTAGAGATAAAACCTAGAATATGATAAAGGGGGAAGATGGAGTGAGGGTGAAGCTTGGAGTTTACAAACGATGTGTAGCAACACAAACACCCAAGACGGCACGTTTACTTAATTTTGTGGTGCTTTGGATGAAGGGGCATTGCTTGCTTTCTCCCAACAACTTCAATCCCAATAACGACTTTTGCTTAGTGTACCCCTTGCAAGTTTATACTTCATTCTATACATCAATTTGTTAAACCATAACCTAATCTTGAAAGCTTAAATAGTTTTCATTGAGCCAACAACAATGTAATACTTCATTTAATCTTTAGCATCTGTTCTTAATCTTTGCAATTATAGGATTATCGAATGGTAAAATTCGATTCCCAGAAATGAAACTTTCAATTTCCACAATCTGCGATCCAACACAAAATTACCCCTACAATCTTCAAGAACCATGAAAGACCGGTAAATAGACTGGAAAGGGAGCAGACTACACCTCACAGTTCCTACGAATGTTAACAATGTATACCAGGATAATGTAATGTTATATGTATAATTGTATAATCTCAGCAGACAGCAAATTCTCAAGGACTGAAGGACAGCTATGGAAAACAAAAACAAAAGAAAGTACAGCTATATTCCTTTTGGCTCAAGCAATACATTCGTTTAAAGTTGCAGAAATATATTTTGTTTTTTATCTGTCAAGGGATTGCTGCTTTATTCTCAACCAGAAAGTATTAAAGTGATGTGATAAATTCATGTGGGAAGTAACATGGGAGTCACTGGTTTTGCTCTAACACTAAAGTACTTCTGGCTTCAACGTTTATAAAAAATTTGTGAAATAAACCTCTACAGAAATAAATAGATTCAATTTTAGTGAAATGCAACTACAGGGGGTTAATTAATGGGTTAATTAGTGTTTGCAATACTACCATCATTTACCTCAGCCTAGAGAGAAGGACAGGCATATAGTCAGAATAGAAAAACCTCATCTGCTAGTTCAGAAATGAGAGATAAGCCCCACATCCCAAGCATTTTTCGTCTCAAAACACCAGAAGTTTCAAAAAGCCATCAAGAGGTTGGATCAGGCTCTTCAGCAACAACTTCAGAAAAGAAGGGGTCTCTCAGTAGCTCAGAGGCTGAAGGTCTTGCCCTTGGCTGGCCTAAGGATTTCTCAATAAATGCCTTGACCTCTGGATCAGCCACCTTGGCTAGGGAGTCAGGCCTTATACCAGCCGAGACCTTCCTGTATATCTTGACAACAGAGTCGCATTCACTGTATGGTATCTCCCTTGTTACCATCTCCAGCAAGCACATCCCAAACGAGTATATGTCCACCATCTCATTGTAATCCTCCTCGTAGAGCTCAGGTGCCATAAACTCGGGTGTCCCTAGAACAGTATGTGCTTTGTGGCTCCTCCCCAGTATTGCTGCAAATCCCAGATCACCGAGCTTCACCTGTAAATGAAAATCATCATGGTTAGAGGGCCATAAACATATGCATGGTAAGCCAAAAGTGATTTGGATATATTGTTCTATTGCTTACATTAGAGGTTGAACTCTTCAGTCAAAACAAGCAAAGGGACTACATGTTTTTCAGGAAAACTAGATATTGGAATGAATATCAAAGACCCTAAGTTACAATCAATTATAACGATGCTGTGCAGAATGTAAACATACTGATATAGGAATGATAGTTTTCAATGTTAAGATGCAATAGTCTGTCAACCAAACATACAGAATTCTACCTCATTATTCCCCAATTCATTTTTAATCTGAGAAAACTAGGCCTAAGTAATAACCCTGAAGTTCATGGCAAAGCTAGGCTTGCAGAAGTAAATTTCTAGAAAGTATAGTATATCGAGGCTTGGGGGGACCAAGACAACCTTAGGCCCCTATATAGCTCTGCCACTGCTCCTCTAACTTATAAGCTAGTGCTTGTCATGTTACATGCAACCAAACAATTGAAACACCACCAAGGATTAGGAGTGACCAGTTAAGTAAAACTACTTCAATTGCTAAACAAATTCTAGCCTAGTTCAGGAATAGAACATCGATTTCCACACTCCAATGCACTTGTAAAATTCGTATGATCTATTTTTACCTGGCCGTTATTCCCATTGACAAAAATGTTGCTGCAATTGAGATCTCTGTGAATAATGCACGGCTCATGTGTATGGAGGTACTCCAATCCCTCAAGCACCTGCTTTGACCACTTCTTCAAAGCCTTAATATTCACACGCCTATGCTTCTTCCTGTAGTCCCTCAAATTCCCAGAATTGCACACCTCCGTAACAAAATTCAAAGCGTGACGCTCCACATCCTTCCAAACACTGTAACACTCAATAATGTACTTGTTCTCCAACTCGCTCAGTAGCTTAACCTCGGCGTAAAGATGATTCAACAGCATTGGATCATCACTGAAGTTCCTCAACCGCACCTTATTCCACGCCACCTCGGTACCTTGCTGCTGATCAAACGCCCTATAGACCTTCTTCACAGCACCCTGACCAAGCAGCACATCATACCTCCCAAACCGCCCCGTCGGATCAACCTCCACATACGTCTCGGATTCTGGATCAAAAGTACTAGTATCCTTCACTGCCATCTCCAAAAATCAATCTGAAACCGTGTACAAAAACCAGTTAAAAGCTAACATTGACAACATTCAACAGAAATATTGACCAACCCTAAATTTTCCAACAAATCATAAAACAAAAAATCTCTGTGAAATTGAAAAAAGCAGGAGACACAAAATGTGATAATAAAAATTGAATCTTGAGCATCATGAGTAACAGATAGACAGTAAATTTCAAAACTTTATGCGATTAAACGTCGAAAAACACGGAACTAGAGACGCCCAGAAGCAGAATTCAGCGTAAGAACTAAGCTAAGCATACGTTTGAGTACTACAAGATTGAGATTACAACAGCAGAATGTGAATGAATTAAGGTGAGAGAGAGAGAGAGAGAGAGAGAGAGAGAGAGTACCTGAGTTAGTAAACGCGAGTCAAAACTCTTGGAAAGTAATCGATTTTTGCCCAAACGAGAATTTGTGTTTGATTGGGAGACGAAAATGGAGGATAAACAAGGGCGCTATTTATAGGAACCACGGCGGTCAGTTTCGTCAAAAACGACGCCGTCAACATTTGCTGACGTCATCCCAAGTTTAAGGTTGTTTGCACATAGGAGCTACGTATCCCGAATGAATACGGATACGGATACCTCCGGATACGCCCCGGGAAATGCAGCTTACAATCGAGCTACGTATCCCCTGATACCAGTTTCCCAATGCTAGCAGGAAACTGTCCTTAAAAATGATTGCTCGAAAGATTAAGAGACGCAGCTAGATTTGAAAAACAACCTTCAATCTCTGCAGGAACAGACCCTTCTAAGGTACGGGTTCCTTTGATCTTGCCAATTGAGTGTTTTGTTTTGTTTGTGGGTCGTTTTTCTTTGTTTTCCTTGATCCATTTTCTAAGCATGACGATTCAGTAAGTTTTGTCAAAGTATACAATATAGAGGAATCCATTGTTTCATGCTTTCATTCGGGTTGCATAATCTGCCTCATGTTGTGGTGATTATGCTTCTCTTTCACGGCTTGGCCATTTGAATTATTCTTCTTAGTTAGGAAGGCGTTGAATCAAATGGCAATTGTACTGGTGAAGATTATGAAAGCGTCAATGTCAACCAATATACAGCAGTTTGCAGTTGGAAGGTTCAAGATTATTTGAGATTGGTCCATGGCCAAGTGCTTCAATTAATGAGCCTCAACTTCATATACTACCCGTGTCAAAATCAAAGATCTGCAACTCCCTAGATACACCACTCTTCTTTTCTATGACCTTGTGAAACACACGAGTATGATCTTGTATCTCAATGGCAGGGGTTTCTTTCTCTGTAATACTGACAAACACAGCTGATATGAAAGCAGATTTTTCAAAAAAAAAAAGAAAAAAGTCATACAGATCATAGCAGAGGATCCAAGTCCAGATTTCCTGAATGCAGATGGGGATAGCACGGATCCGAATTATTTGTAGATAGGGACAACTGGAGGCAAGCTCATTGTAGACAAGAACCTAAAAGATCAACTTGAAAACACGCCAAGATGAAACATAAATTTTCTCAATGAAGGCATTCCTATTCTACTGTTGGAGCAAAGAAAACACCTCAACAAAGGCTTAGAGTCTAGTGGCTTCAATACAGGTTAACACCTTAATGTCTAAAAATCACATCTAAGTCTTTCCAGGTAATTGACCTTAAAAGCAACCAGTGAGGAAGCATGTGAAAAGAATCTATACTTTAGTAAACCTGTAAAAGACTTGGACACACGAGTAGCAGATGCAATCTTCAATTTCCAGTTCATGCAAGTAAATGATTTAAACATTGACTACCAATTTCTAGAATTAATTTCCTATTTGATGGTAAGGTTATGTTGTGATCTGAATATATACAGACTGACAAAAAAAAGTTCATATCACTAAAATCAGTAAAATGAGCTTCCTTGACAGATGCAACTACTTTTTATATGCACCTAAATGAATCCCAGCCAGTAAAAAACTTCATATCACTAAAATGAGCTTCCTGGACAGATGCAACTAATATTTATATGCACCTAAATGAATCCCAGCCAGTAAAAAAGCTCATATCACTAAAATGAGCTCCCTGGACAGATGCAACTACTTTTTATATGCACCTAAATGAATCCCAGCCAGTTATGGCTATCCCATCAACCAATCCACTTTAAGTAGCCAAAGATTCAATGGGAGACCAATCTATATCAACGAATAAGAATAAAAAGTTAAAAACCAACAATACTGCTGAATTCAATGCAGAGATCCTAGGGCAGAGATTGTGGAACTACATCCACTACAACTTGTAATTCATGCTGCAAAATAGAGAAGTGTATGCGATGCTTACGTTCAATGTCTAAGAAAGCAAATAACAACATAAGTTCAGAATCAGGTAGGAATGCAGCAACTGATATAAGGATCTTGTGTGAAACAAATAGTGAATTATGGAGTAGCAACAGAGCAACTCTTCCCTGTTAAATGGCTTAAACCAGACAATGAACTCCTTGTCAATAAAAGGAAAAACAGTTGAATTTTTACATATTTAGTTCAAAACAGAAGGCTTATTTAATGCCAAATACAAAGACTAATTGCTGATATGAAACATCAAACAAAGAGAACAACAAATTACCAAGGTGAGCCCTCCCTTGCAGAAGGTGATCTTGATTTCATAGTACTAAACCTTGATACACTCCTACCACCTTTAGGGGTAGCCAAACCAGGACTTGCACCTCGGTAACTGGCCCGAAGAGTTTCATCAACAGTAGAGGAAGACTTGGCAATTGCATTCCTTACAAACTTCTGGGCAGCAGGAGAGAGTGTCCGTACACTTGGACTGGCACTGCCAGCTCTAGAAGGCGATGGCAATGGAGGCTTCGGAAACAATCTTTCCCTTTCCCTCAATTTCCGTGCAGCTACTCTTGACAGTGAGTAAGCTTTCTCATCTCTTGAAGCCGGGCATGGGATTCTATAATGAGGTCCTCCACTCCCACCAATGTCAAGAGGAGTGTCCTCAGGCTCCAACCTCAGCGGTGTCCCTTCAATCTCACCCCACGTTATAAACGGGGATTCATCAACACCTGGTGCAGGGGACGGCGTCTTCACAAAACTATACCCATTGTCTGCTTTCTTCTCTGACTCCACATAAAAAGGATTCGGAGTCTTCCTCAAATCATCCAAATCATACTTCTTCAACTTATCCCCATCTCTATCCATAATAACCGGGGTTCCACCCACAACCGGAGCATACAGCACCTCAAAGCTCCCTTCCTCTTTCGGCCTGTCCATCATCTTCCCATGAAACCTCGTATTCGTCCGACTAATCTCCTTCTCCAAGCTCTTCATCCTCACCGCCCGCTCCTCCAACGTCAACGGAGCCTCGCCCCTATCAGCAGGATGGTACATTAACAGATTCTTGGCCGTATAGTTCCACCCTTCCAATGTACTCGGCGGCTGATCCGAAGTCCCGTAACCATCCGTAATCCTATCCCTTTTTACATCCTCAATGGCCTTCACATCCTCCGCCTTTTCGCCTTCCAACAAATAATCATACCTCTCCTTCCTCTTCCTATTCTCCTTCTCTAGAATCTTCGAAAAGCTATCATTATCCTCACTGGTGTACCTCCTAACAAACTGGTCCAAACTCAACGAGTCCTCAATCGCGGCTTCGCCGGAGTCAACAGCGGCGGGAATCACGGCGGGCGTTTGGGGGGTTTTGTTATCGAAATCATCTAGAGGAGTGCAGCTACGGAGGAAAGTGGAGCCGGGGGTTTTGGTGGCGCTAGGGTTTGAAGAACGGCTTACCTTGTTGCCGCGGCGCTCGATGATCTGTAACTGGGCGTCTCGGATCCGGACCGGGTCGCGGGTCTTGACGGCCTCCAGCCAGTCGTGGCGGTCGCGGAGCTTGGCGAGATCGGGGAAGAAGTCGCGCTCGATGATGCGCTCGATGACGGCCACGTAGGTGTCTTCGTCGAGGACCTTGGGGTAGGCGGTTCTAGGGTTTTTGGGGGCGGCGGCGGAGGAGGAGGAGGGTGTGGGGGTTTGGAGGGTGTAATCGGAAATTGCGGAGGGGGAAGGGGAGGAGAGGTGGCGCGGGGAGCGACCTGGAGTGCCGAGCATTGTTGGTGACGTGGGATTGGGGTTAGGGTTTGGGAGGAGGGAGAGGTTGGGGCTGAAATTGAGAGGGGAATTGGAATTAAAGGAGGAAAATTTGGGTTTTTAGGGTTTGCCTCGCTGTGAGAGGAATTGGGATTGGAATCGGAGACTGATTGCCGCAGGGGATTATGTGAAGCGCGTATGGGATATATGGGAGGGCTCTAACGAAAATCATTACGTTCTGGACTAGGTAATGACATTTTAATTAATCGTTTATTACGCATCTTTTTAATTATATTTTTAATCTAAATCGTTCGGTTTATAAGTTTATAAATATATTATTTTTATTTAAATTGATAATCGTTAAAGAATCAAACTAAATCAAATCAATGGATGGTCAAAATCTGTCAAACAAGAGTCGTTCAAGTTTATAATCGGTAAATCACATTTATGAATACCTTAATAATTTTCAATTTAGATGAAAAATTATAGAAATGATCTACTCATATATATATATATACAAATTAGACAGTCAAAAAATGAATATGCGGTCAGAAAATAAGTGATCGGCTGATCGCATATTCTCATATAACGATATTTTTTTAATAAATGGCTGGTGTAGTTGCCCTCAAACCTTCATTAATGAAACCGTCAGATACAAGGGAGGACATGAAGCCTAAATCCATGATTACAAAAACCAGAAAATAATATCGTGAATCTATACAACATACTTGTATTCTAACAAGCACTAACTAGTAAGACTACTTTAATGACGACTATATTTGTTTTGTCATAACGGTGACATAATGGAAAGATCAGTAACATTGTACCACAATTGCATATCATAATGTCCAATAATTCAGTTTTCCTACTATATTGCCGTCGGAGAATAAACCCGACGACACTTAGTTTTATCCTACCACTAAGATATTGCGAACATTTGACCAAGCAAAACACGCTTATCCCACCCATAGTAGCTAAGTGTCATTCCCCGTCAAATTAACAAGGAGTTTCCTTGAGCATTTTGATGCAAACATGGCTCAAGGAAGGATTTGGTGAGCACATGAGCATTCTAGAAGCATCTAGAATATTATGGAAGATCTTGGAAGCTTCCGGAAGTATAGGGAAGCATTCGGACAATTCCGGAACTCTTTAGAATCTTAGAGAGACTTTAGGACACTTAGGAACTCTCTAGAACCCTAGAAAGGGTCAACGCTCAAGACTACTCCGGAATTCTCTATAATACTTAAGGTAACACTTAGAGTTGTGTAGAAAACTCTAGAAGTCTCTATACTTGTAAATATCCTAGAATTGTCTAGAAACTTAGGCAAGGGGGATGATGCCTATAAATAGGGAGGCACCCCTCCCATTTGAGATAGAGAGTTGAATAGCATTCAAGCTCACTTGTAAAGTTTTGTAAAGTTCTCTCAAGCTTAATACAAGTTCTCTCTTTCAAAGTTCTTCTCCATTTGTTTGGGTGTTCTAGCCAAAGCGTTTGCGTGAGTAAGACTGACTTAACATAAGTAAATGCTAAGGCTGCACGAGAAGCTTAGGAAAAAGAATCTCGTGACAGTTGGTATCAAAGCAGAAGTTCGATCAGAACCTCGCTCGACATAATGGTAAAGCACGGTGCTACCAAAGGTGCATCAGGATCCAACCCTTCCAAGGAAGTTGCGTAAAGAAGAAGTCGCGAAGAGCATGTCGACCCTGACGCCCCAAAGCGGGAATGGTCTAAGGACATGATCTCTGCTTTCGACTCACGCCTATCTCAGGTGGAGGAAGGCGTGAGTGGCATGGAGTCCCATGTGGATGATCTAGGCCAATGGATAGAAGGCTTAGAGGCGGAGGATGTTGCCATGGAGGACCAGGTGGATGATCTAGGCCAACGGATAGAAGGCTTAGAGGCAGAGGATGTTGCCATCCACACTGCGATCAAGGGCATGGTGTTCCAGCTAGAGGAGTCCTTGCTGGGCGAGATGAGAAAGATTCGCGAAGAGTTCATGGGGGAACTCACCAAAATGTGTCAAGTCCACGAGAATGAGTTGAATAGCACGCTTGCACGCATTGAGGAGATGCATGGGGACTTGGCCTTATGCAAGCGCGCATTGGCGACGGGAGCTAGCACCACCGGTATTGTGGAGGCTAAACGCATCGAGGTGTCAAAGCCTAAGAGTTTCGGGGGAGCGTGCAACGCTCATGAAGTAGATAACTTCTTATGGGGGCTAGACCAATACTTTGGAGCCGTAGGCGTCACCGAGGAGGACGTCAAGATTAGGACCGCGGCTCTCTACCTAACCGATATTGCCATGTTATGGTGGAGGAGAAGGCGAGGAGATGTCGAAAAAGGTACGTGCACCATTACTACATTTGATGACTTTACAAAGGAGCTTAAAAGACAATTTTATACTGAGAATGTCGAGGATGAGGCAAGAGCTCGCTTGAGAAGGCTCAAGCACTCAGGGTTTATTCGTGATTATATTAAGGATTTTACCAACTTAGTGCTTGAGATTCCCGATTTACCTGACAAGGATGCTCTCTTCAATTTTATGGATGGTCCAACCATGGGCTAAGACCGAGCTAACGCGACATGGGGTGCAAGACCTTGCTACCGCCATAGCTGTGGCCGGAAACCTAATTGACTATATTAGTCCAAAGGAGTCCATCGACAAGTTGAAGGAAAAGAAGAGTAGTTATGCCAAAGGTGGGGGAGACAAAAGGCCAACACAAAGACGAGCCCCGTTAAGACAATTACTCGGCAAAGAGCAAGGATAAGGGTAAGCAAAAGGAGACAAAGAGCTTGGGTAAGCCCAACAATAACAAATGTTTCCTTTGCGATGGTTCGCATTAGGCTAGAGATTGCCCACAAAAGAGAGCTCTAAACACACTCTTAGAAAGTCGTCAAAGTGAGACGGAAGCCGGGGGTGACAATGGTGGTGCACACGTGGGGTCTATGCAGCTGCTGAATGTGATCCGTTCCACACCTAAGGTCCAAGCCAAAGGGGTTTACTCTTCGTCGACGTCACTATAGGTGGGAAGCTAACGACGATAATGCTCGACGCAGGTGCAACCCACAACTTCATCGTAGTTGAGGAGGCCCGAAGGCTGGGACTTAGGGAGAACAATGGAGGGGGCTCCATCAAAACTGTCAATTCACCAGTTCGACCTATTCATGGTGTAGTTTGAGGAGTCAAGACCAGCGTAGGAGCATGGTGTGGGAACTTAGACTTCTCGATTGTTCCAATGGATGACTTCAAAGTCGTCTTGGGGTTGGAGTTCCATGATCAAGTCAATGCAATCCCGGTGCCATTCGCCAATAGCTTGTGCATCACGGAAGGCGACAAGACTTGTGTAGTGCCAACAACTAGAGGGTCAAGGCTCAAGACTACTCCGGAAGTCTCTAGAATACTCAAGGTAACACTTAGAGTTGTATAGAAAACTCTAGAAGCCTCTGTACTTGTAAATATCATAGAATTGTCTAGAAACTTAGGCAAGGGGGGATGATGCCTATAAATAGGGAGACACCCCTCCCATTTGAGATAGAGAGTTGAATAGCATTCAAGCTCACTTGTAAAACTTTGTAAAGTTCTCTCAAGCTTAATACAAGTTCTCTCTTTCAAAATTCTTCTCCCTTTGTTTGGGTGTTATAGCCAAAACGTTTGCTTGAGTAAGACTGACTTAGCATAAGGAAAGTGCTAAGGCTGCACGAGAAGCTTAGGAGAAGGAAGCTTGTGACACAAGACACACAAGGTGACTCACAATAAATCTAGGCCATTAAAGGTTTTTAAATCTAATGATTCATAAAATATGTGAAAACTTGTATAAAATATAGTGTCCCTTAAACCCGACCCGTACTGATGTAACTAGTGTAAACCATTCTCTTATATAGACACTCTACCTCCCTCTCTCTGGCTCTCTCCGGTGTTTTTGAAAGTAAGTTTAACAGTTTAATCCCTCGGCCTCTCTCCCTCTCTCAGAACTTGTCATCTTCTTTCATCCCTTTGCTACTTCCCTGCCTCGGTCCCTCCCGCAAACTTCTGTCATCCCACTCAGTCGACCGAGACAGCCACGATTGTCGAACCACTCACAAGGAACGCGATTTTGATCGTCTCTTTGAATTTCAGGTTTATTATAAGTTTTCAATCTTTTTTATTGAAATCCACATATCTGGGCTAGTAAATTGTAATACTGAATTTCTAGATGAACATAATGATAAGCTCCGTTTTGGTTTTTTAGGTGTCTGGAATGGAAACTGACAGGGAGACATATGAGAAAGCAAGGATGCTGAAGGTGGTGGATTTAATCTCAGTCATATCTGTGCTTTATATACAAATAATTATCAACTTGTTAATTGCCATTTGGGTGCAGGAATATATAGCAAATATCAGGGCTGCATACACGAGGGATTTTACAAGTGAAGATGAAGTAAAGCAGCAGAAAGCAGTTGCCACCTATCTGATTGATAAACTTGGTCTCCGCTCTGGAACTGACAAGGTGTAGTTTGTCGATCATCTATAGCATTACTTTAGCTGATTATAATCATTGTATGTAGATATCTTCAAACACATCAGATTTTGCATACAATTAAAATTAATAATCTTAAAAGAATGTGTAGCTATTCTTTGGGTAGTGAGCACTTAACTTCTAGCATCCTGTTGTTTTTGTGCGGGATTTGTGGGCTCTTCAATCTCAAAATGGTGTAATAGGTTCGCTGTAGGTAGCTAGATCCAAATCGTAGGGAGCAATTTATTCTCAGAGAAATCAATTGTCTGTAGTGCATGCTTGACTTTTATTTCCTGCAGACTTTTGGTACAACCGTTTCTTATGGTTGCTGCGCGATTAAAGTAGAGAACCTAAGAGGAATCCCTCCTAGTTCATTGGAGGTAAAAATGCTTGTCCTTGTCGCTCTTGGCCTCTTGGGTATTATTTTTTCAACCAATAATTAATATGTCATTTGATTTTTTCTTGACAAAATCAGTTTAACTTCCATATAAAGGATATAACATCGAAAATTACTCTTGAAGTTGATTTTCCTGTTTGCAAGGCAATTCTACAGTTGCAGACTGGTGAGTTTCCTGTTTTTTACAGTATATGAAGCTCTCAACCATGTCATAATACATGCACACATATGGAAACTGAAGCCAATGATTATATGGTTTCTTTTTGTATTTTCTTCAGGGAAGCATGAGGATGATTATCTCTTTGACAAGTTGGATACCACTAAATTGAATACACATCTAAATGAGCTGATGCCGGGACTTACAATAGAAGTGTTCCGTATATACAATACATCTGTAACTTTGGAGAACATGGTAAGTTAATGTTGCCTCGCTGACTTTGAACTGGGTATACCGCCGCACTAATTCTCAGGAATTAAACTATATTACTCTTCATACTTTTTTGGGTTGAGTTTACTGGTATAAGTTACGGTGCCAATGATGTTTAGGGCCTAATGAAGAATCAGTATAAAACTTCTTCATCAAACTTGATAATTAACTAGACGGCAAAGGTACCAAGGATGCCTCTTGCCTGATCGTAGCTCCGCCCAGTGGCGTAGCCACATGAGAGTGAGAGGGTTCAAACACTTTTTTATACTATCCATTGTTGGTTGATACAATTACTACTTCCATGCTTATATTACAATATTAGTGTAAAGTTTGACCCTTGTATTAATTATGTTACATACTACTTCCATACAATCTAGGAAAATGTCACACAATATAAGCAAATCGTAGTGCATATTATATATATTTTATTCAAACCGTTAAGGGTTTAGGCGATACTAACTCCTCCAATGCAAAAAGAAGGAACAATTATGTGCCCTAAAGTACAATGGAGAAAAATAAAAAACGATTGAAAAATTTATTTTTGTTTTAGTATAGCTTTTAATTTGTGACCCTCCTAGTTTAGTTTTCTGGCTCCGCCCCTAAGAGTTTGTGCTGTCATGTTTTGGGCATTTGATGAAATTATGATGTGTTTTACTTTCATGTTATAACTTTACTTATTGTCAGAGCAGGCACGGATCTAAGGGTGGATTGGTATATGCTGCAGCCCACCTCATTTTTTTGGGACCAAAAAATTATATATATTTGGGACCAAAAAATTACCATATATATATATAGATGTAGTTTTTGCACCCATAAAAAAATCATTGATCATCAATATATATATGCTGGTGCAGATAAAAAGGTTGTCACTTTGCCTAATAATTGATCTTAATTGGTGTTTGATATATATACGGTTACTTTCTGGAGGACTCGTATGTATAAGTTGGGTTGAAATTGATTGTGTTAATAATTTTTCTTTGTAATTAGATGTTTTATACTATAAAGTATGAACAGTGTATCTAGATTTGAGTGTTTTAGTACTTATTATGCTCCAATTTGGCTTCAATTGTCTCTTGTTATGATATCAAAGGGTTTCTATAGTGGAAGTTTTATGGAGACCCTAAAAAATTTTGGGCTTCGCCCAATACATGGAACACTATGAAGATTAGCCTACCCTATTTTCCAATCCTGGTTCCGTTCCTGTGTCAGAGTAAATTAAAGTTGGTATACATGGATGGTGTGTTGCTGTATATTGAAGTTACAATATACTTTTTGTTAATTCAAATAAGTTGAGTCAACCTTCCTAGATAATCTAGTTTCTTTATTTTGTATTTTTTTTTCTGAACACTAATTTATCATCACACTGATCTACATATATTCCCCATGCATATGATGATATAGTGGCTATATGGTGTGATAGGATGTAGACTCGATTCATTTTGACCCCTAGCCCTAGCATTATTTGGATTTTTTTTTCTTCTACTTTAATCAAAAAAGTTACTTGAATGTTGGCGTAGTCTGTATGTAAATGAGCATTGACAAGGTCAATTGATGATTTCAACTTTTAACACCTTCTCCAGTCTGATTATTTATGCAGTCTCATATTCTGGTGCACTCTCTTCCCTCCGCTTGTTTCTTTCTCTTCCTGTTTTACTATTATTATTATTTTGTCATTTTGGCAGCTGAACAAGGAAAATACAGAGGGAGATATCTCTGACAGAATTAAAGTTTTTTCACATGCATGTTATAAGGTGAAGATGGAGTGTCTTATGATTATATAATTTGTAATGGTTTATACATAGTTACATACTGTCATCTTTCAGTCAGTGGCTTTATTTTTGGTATTTTATTTGCAGGTTTTTCCTGTCATTCATAGCAATGCAACTGCTTACACTACTGTGATGAGTGTGATGCGCCACAATGCAAGGCAGATTGATAAACTTCAGGTAATTAATGTCCTTATTTGGAACTTGATAGATGAACTTAGGTGGTCTTGCCTGAAAATTGTATGTGAAGGCGATGATGTAATGTGGATTCAAAACCAAGAATCCAAACAATTAGATGCATAGTGGTGCTACAGAAAATGATTTGCTCTGGTTATAAATTCGATTTGGTTTTATTTTGTGCTGCAGGGCACCTTGGCGGAGCTTAAAAAAGTTTGGCCAATTCAGAAGAAGGGAAGCTACTCAAAGATGATGAAGAGGAGAGAGAGTTGACAGAACTGTAATTTGTCCTTTTTATTTGTCTGACTAATTCTTAGTTTTACTCTTTTTATGGTGGTTCATTGTAATTATATGTGGGTTTGATTTGTTACAGACCGGAGTGGAAGATAGCTCGCACAGCATTTTCAATTAGACAGCTGAAACGGAGAATGGAGGAGGGGCCAAGACCATACCCGTTGACGTCCATGATTGAATACTATTATGACCCTAGGATCGCTGTTGCGTGGTGCAGGCGTAATGGAGTTCCTGTTGAGGAGGTAATCCCTTTTAAGAAATAATGTTGCCAGTTGATGCATGCTTGCTTCCTTTTCTGATTGTGCCGACTGGATAATGCACCTCCCCATTTTTGTTGTTAAACGCTTTGTTTAAGTAACGGCTTTGTGCAAAAATTTGATACGATCATTTGCTATTTGCAGATTATCCCCACTGTCAGATTGACAAAGTGTGCCTGGGCATTGGATGTGGGCCCTGACTTCAGATTCTGAAACTTAGACCGAGGTTGTTATGGGTGTGTTTGTCGCAGCTCGGCTTATAAGAAAAGCTGAGTTTTATTTATTTCTGAGAATAGAGGGGTGTATTCAGTCTAGATTTTAGATTATTTTGGCTGACTTTTTATAATCTGTGGATTCTACTATTCTGTTGCATTTGCAAGATTTGTTTGGAATTTGATAAGTTCATAGATTGTTTTGTGCTATTATTTATTTAGTTATCATCTTTATTGCCGAACTCATGTGAATCGTCAGAATCGACTTCTGGCTACCAGGTAATTGATATATCTGAAGATAGCGGTGCAGGTCGTAATTAAACGTGGAACGTTCTTAAACTCAATATCACTATCAGAAGGAGAGAACGATTATTCAAAGGCCTAATCTATGGCCTTTCAAACAAAATATACACAACAAAATAGTTAAGGGTAATGAAGGATCACTACTTCAAAATGAGTTGCCATAGATGTAGCAGCCAAATCCCCAAAATGTAACGATCAAGTAGAGGATCTTTAAAGTGCTCATTACGAGTATAACAATATCAAAGCAACAATGCTTGTCCATTGAGATTTGAGAACAGTCAGAACACCGACAAGAATGGTGGAATACAAATGGCACAAACTTGGAGTTATTTTTATCATAAGCAGCATATGATTTTTTTTTCTTTTTTTGAAAGATCTAGATTAACTCCATTAGCCATAAAACCAATCAACGACAGTAAAACGATCAATGCCTAAATAATCTGAAGATTACTCACACACAAAGTTACTCAGTACTCACATACAGACGATCAAAGCTATGTCCAAAAGGGTGGACATGAAATACTATAGAAAGCATAATAAATCAAACAACTTTCCTCTCCCCAAACATAGACACTCTCTCAACGAATAGAGGCCTAAGACCCATTTCATCGTGAAACAGAGAAAGAGGCTATGCTAGGGTTTGGATGAGATCTTTCCTAATCCCCTACAAATGTCCAACCACAAGTCTAGTCCACATGAGAAAAGAAGGGGAAAAGCAAAGGCCCAAAACCCCATTTACTAGGCCACACAAAAACAGCCCAGTAAGCCGAGGCCCAAGGCCCAGCCTTCCTCCTCAGACCCAGTCAACCATACATGTGAGAACTTTTGCCAGAGCCTCTAACCGCCGCCTAATCCGGCGGTCTTCCAGAATGGAGAGCCATGCCACCGCGCTACAAAGAAACCTCAAACGAACGCAAACCCCAATCACCACCTCCTCTAGATCAAAAGCAAGATCTGCTCATCGCCGCAAGGTAATCTAATCTGATCCCTCCGCCGTCTTTGCTGAACTTTCTTCACCGACCCACTCTCACCTTATATAAACCAGGACCGTAGCTGGAGTCGTCAAGCACAACAAAGATCACCACCACCGAACACCTTTCCGATCACTACCGCTCCGGCTCTACTCGTACAACAACGAGATGGATAGGACGCCGCAGGCGTTGAGACGCAGACGGAGTACGCCGCCGCTCTATGTCCAAACCCTAAGGTTTGTTCTACTCAGCTCCGACGAAACCAGAGCGACTTGGTGTCGTTTTTGTAAAACTGTTCATATGCAGCATATGTTGAGTATGTTAAATTCACGGTATTGGAGGCGGCAACTATAGGGTTTGCTTGGGAGATTGCTCCTTTATTTTAGGAAAATCATTAGAATGTTTTATTCAAATAAAAAATTACAAAGCAACAGAAATATCGGCTTTCCCACTCATTTCCCCTCCTACTGGAACTAGTTACGGGTATGTCATTGTTAATGACAATATGACATCTATACTAACCTCAACAAGCTGCATTCTGATTACCAAAACCCCATCTTCAGCAAAGCACTGCTCTACCCCCATTCACTAAATTAATAGCCTCTAAGCAATCCATTTCTATGCTCTCCAGATACTCTCCTCCTTGAATCACAGCCTCAAGACCCATAATCATCGTTGCCAACTCGGCAACATGGGGACTAAGACGTCCTTGCACAGTTGCACCCTTTCACCTACAACCCAAACCAGCTCCCCCACACCATTCCTTAGAACTGCTCCAACACCAACAAGATTACCATTCTCATACCTGAGCTAGGAGGGCGCCAAATATGACTCTGTTGGGTTTGTTGGACTCTACTAGTCTGACTACGTTGTTGCACCGCCAACAAACTCTCCCACAACAATAATCTCTGCTCATAAATCAAATCAGGAGGTCTAGCAATCTTCCCATGAACTACTTTATTCCGTTCACCCCAATTACTCCAAAGTATCACAACAAGTAACTTCATTTCATACATTGACTAACACCGCAAAAGCATCATCAATAAAATTAGAGAAGTTTGTCAACATACCCAGAACCAGCTTGTCATAGAAGCTTACCTTCTCCAACACCGCAACACTAAAAGGACATAAGCATGTTGCGTGCAAGAGCGTTTCTGAATCTTGCTAGCGTCTTGCACATAGAGACTGATGAGTGATGTAACGTTGATAAAGAGCCCACATAAAAGGAATAAATCCCATTGAACAACACCATAGAAAGTGAGACATCTTTGAAGGAGCTTTAAGCTTCCATAAATGCTTCCAATGTTCATAAATAACTAGAACAGATTGGCGCCGTTTTTGGAATGCCAACCAATACGCGCTCTTAACAGAGTATTTACCACGCTTGTTTTGGATCCAACACAGCTTGTCCCTTCCAAAATTCCGAATCAATGGGATGCTCAAAACTACCTCCAACTCGTTCCTACAGAGCATGCATACACCATGCTGGAGACTCATAAATTAAGTCTGAGACACACATATTCCAGTTCAGGCCATTCTTCCAAGCTACTCTGAAGTCTGGGATAGAGGGAACATAAGGATCTTGAAAGACACAAATATCAGTCTCATTGCTAACTCTCCATCGCAGGCAGGGCCGGTCCTGAGCATAGGCCCAGCAGGCGCTGGCCTAGAGCCCCAACTTTTATGGGCCCAAAAAAAAATATTACTTCTTCTTATATATAATGAAAAAAAAAGTATACACCAATTTCTTTTTTTTTTTCAGAAAAGACTCATGTCTCGTCTTTTCTTCCATAAATCTATTGCGCAATTGCGGCAAATTGGCCAGGCTTCTGAGAGTATCTCGTTCTCTTTTTTTCTTTTTGGTGTCAGACTCTCTCTTCTCCTTGAGTCCTTGTTCATATTACCCTGTATTTTCTTCTTCTTTCTCTTGCTTTTTTTTTTCGATGATGCCTTTGCAGCCTTGCTTTAGTTCCATGATTCCATTAAATTGCTGAAATTTTATGATTTCATGGTTTTGCTTGTTTGTTTTATTGTTTGACTGATGAATAGATCATAGATGAGACATATTTTTTGTTTTTTGTTTGTGTATATACTATTGACCTATTGTTTGATTGTTTGGTTCCTATCCCAGTAACCCTTTCAAGTTTCAACGAGTGTTGTTGAAGTTTTGCAAAGTTTTTTCTTATTGTTCTTAGTGAATCAATTATTAGTTATAGTCTTACATAGTTGTTATTTACTAGTTCAACCAAAGTACCAAACTAAACAGTAGCCACGTACCATACTTGATTTTAACAATTGTCACTGTGAATAGGATTTACTTCCGATTAAATTTCATGTTTGTAAAAGATAATCGTTTGCTCAAGTGAATGTATTAAACAAATTAATGGACGGCTGATCATAAGACTACAAACTTTCACCATAACTATGAGTTTGATTCATGCAATAAGCTGAGCAAACGAATTTTGTTTACATTGATATTTTTTTTACAGAGGTGATCTTTATTAGTTAATTCAATTTTTGAACGATTAAGATCATGATATACATTGGAAAAAATATGTAAATAAGAAAGAGTCCAGACACACACATACATTCTAGTCCGGACGCAATTTTTGTCCAAAAAACAAAAAACAAAACAAAACAGGTGTAGGAGACTTTTTGCATAAGAAGTATGTAGGTTGTAAGACAAAAGCAATCAGAGGCCACTTCGCGACAACCACTTAGGAAATGACCCACTTTGCTAGTGTTGCCATCAACAAAATAGGAACAAGATAGAAGTACACCTGTAAACGGACCAGATCTTGATCCAGACCCACTCTAGATTTATGGTTTTTAAACGGGTTTGGATCAAATATTTAACCCGTTGATCCGTTAATGACCCGGACCTGTTAACCGGTTTATTAACGGATCGGATACGGATCTAGCTTGATTCGTTTCGTTAATGACTCGGTCTGTTTAAAAATAATTAAATAACATTTTCATAAAATATAATATTAGTGATAAAATATTAAATAATATAATAATTCTCTTGATAACCTTTGTTCTTTTTATACTCTTATCTTAAAACATTTGTTGTTTAGTATTTTGGTTGTATTAGTTTATCGTTAAGGAGTATTTTGGCCATGTAATTCAAGTCTTGATGTTCATTTTGTTAATATTTCATTAGTGTTTTATGAGAAATTATGATTAAATTGTAAAATTATTATTTAAAATTGGAAAAATATTTATTATTATAAACGGGTTGGGTATCTGTTAACCTGCCAGATACGGAATTGGTTCGAGTTATGAATAATCCGGTAGGTAATAGGTCGGGTATGAATCTAAATTTTCAATTACAAAATGGATCCAGTTCTATGTTGATCCACTACAGATCCGCTCAATTTATAGGTCTAGATAAAAGGCTAAGCGGGAGGATTGCCGCACTGTTACAAGTAGAAGATTCCAATATGAGATTGACTCGCTTTAATATCCTTCCCAAACCATTGGCTACAAAGAGCTACATGAAGAATGGTCTGTATAGGGGACTAATTGAGTAATTGATGCTATGAAGTTCAAATATTATGATAGAAACATTTTCACATATACTTGATATCTCTTTTTTTATTACCAATCATTCTCAACAAACAATGCCACACCCTGCAGCAACGCGTTGGATATTGTCTAGTGCAACATGATGAGGGGAGAGGCTCTATTATCACGTGTGTAAGCATGATTAAGCCCCTTAATCAAGTGTATAATAATTCGAGGTCCATTTTCCCTCGGTGCATGGCTCAGAATATGTTATTGGCCCAATGGTCATGGTCCCCCGACTGTGTCAAAGAGAGGCCTAGAAAGTGAGGTTTTAAGGTCGACGTTGATATTATGGATTACCAACGCACACAGTATACTGGCCTGGTCAGAATTTACTCTATAGTATAGTAGGACCAAACCGCCCCACTATTCATATGCAACCCTATGAAGATCCCTTTCCGTCCCTACTTCCCATTCAATCACGAATCTGCCATTATGCCTCGCTTACCTCCACGCTAGCCGCTCTTCCTTCGCTCCGCAACAAACAATTCTCTTTAAAAATAGATAGGAACACGCCAGAAGAAAAGAAACCACGCACCGGTTTGGGAAAAGAGAGAGAGAGAGAGAGGCAATCGGAGAAGAAAGATAGCGTGTGAATCGAAGGGAAAGAGGCTATTTTTTTTAACATGGAAGTCTGGAGTTTCGGCATTCGATCGACATAGCCTCATCCCGTTTCTCAATTGTACAGTGAGGAACTGGAACGGCAAGGTTATTGTGGACATTCGCGAGTTCTATGTCAAGGATGGGAAGCAAATGCCTGGGAAGAAAGGTTTGCTCTTTTGTCTTTCGTACTTTTCAGGGTTTTTCTGCTTATCCTGTTTGTGATTTGGTTGGTGGTTTTCGTATTTTGGATAGTGTAATTGAGTTTCTTATGTTTTAAATGTTGAGTGAGCTGCTCCATTCAAGCAGCAAATGGACTACTGCTCCAACAACTAACATAATCACTTGTGTAGTTAATGCAGCCTATTGCATGACCTTTGTATTTATCTTTCATACATAGCTCTACTATTGTATTCTCCTTTCATACTTAGCTATAGGTTAATCTGTACTAGTATAAATATCCTCCAGTTTGGAGAAGAATACATCTGGGAATTATACCATAAACCTATTCTTGACATGGTATCAGAGCAATTCTGCTCTTGAGACCGATACCCATACCCACATTCCGCTGCCAAAATACTAAGAGAAGAACTTTGTTTCTTCATCTTACCCAGTTATCATATCTATACCAGTACCAGAAGAAACTCTGTTTCTTCACCTACCCATATCATATCCAATTTTGATTACCCATTATCCATAAACCAAGAACTATGTTTCTTCAACTTATCCAATACCCATAATACCAAAGAACAAATTTTGTTCTTCACTTACCTGAACCATACAAGCGGTGATCAAATCCCAACTTCAGCCAAGACTCGGACTTCTATCGCTGATTCAGATCTTGCACCTTCTGCAACTGGTTTCACTGCCGGGACTAGAGCAACCGCAGCTGCTTCAACCTCCATACTGCCTCGGCGTTGCTCATCTGACTGCAGCTCCGCCAACTTCAATAGACCGCTGCGCCGTTGATTCTCAGACCTTGTTCCATTGTTTGGGTGAACTCAGACGCCTGAAGATGTGCCCGCAACTTCCTCCAATCATTCCAATCAGCTAGGCTGCTAGTGCTAGAAGAGAATCACTGGCGGCATCAGATTCAACGAGCAGACGCTGTCGCAGGGAAAACAAATTCACGACATCCTTACTCAAGGCCCAAACCCAGTATCTCAACCATTTTTTTTTTGGTAAGTTGGTCAGACTTAAAAAAAGAAGAAAAAAGAAGAAGAAGGGTAATAAGACTAGGAATTTTATCCTTGTACCGTCGAGCTTACTCGTTTAACACAACGTGGTAGACAACACCCAAGGATCAAATTTCTCTTCTCTTTACCTAGTAAATTATGAACCATGGTTCTCGATGAAGTACCGATCAGTTCATCGCAGACATCAGCAATCAACTCTGAATCTTCTTCTCAACATAAAGGGCGATCGTCATCCAACGTACATGGCCCTATTGTTCCAGAAAAATTGGATAGCACCAATTTTATTTCTTGGTCAAAACATGCCAAGTTGAACATCATTGGACGAGGTAAACTTGGTTATCTCACCGGCAAGAAGAAAGCATCATCCGAAGAAGAAGATGAAGAGGGGTACGAAGTTTGGGTTGAAGAAGACAGTCTTGTTCAGGCATGGCTTCTCAGTTCCATGCACAAGGAGGTCAGAGAAAATTATGAAGGTTTGGAGACAGCTAAAGAAATTTGGGATGTTGTTAAAACTACTTTTTCAGTAGCCCAAGATGATACACGAAACTATGAGCTACAAATTGCTTCGGTTTCCACCAAACAAAATGGAGCTCCACTTCATGGCTACTACAGCAATATGAAGAAAATATGGCAAGAACTTGACATATTGGATCCTCTCAAACTCAAGAATGCAGATTCTATCACCTACATGGCTACTAGGGTCACCAAACACTATGTCTATTTTTTTTTGGCCGGGCTAGACCCTCACCTTGATGGAGTCCAGAGTAAAATTCCTAAACACAAAGTCGTTGCCTTCTATAGAAGAGACTTATTCTCAAGTCAGTGCTGAGCATGTAATTGCTTATGGGATATTTGGCATGTAAGTTGAAGCATAACCGATGAAGACACGACCTCACAATAGAACTTATTGTCAGAGATGAAAAAATGAGTTTTATATGAATAGTGCCACAAGAGGTCCTATAATGGATATAAGATTCAATTATAGAACTAGTGGTTGGAGTTGCCCTAAGGTACTACTACCTTAATATCGCCCCATGATAATTCAAGCTCAAATGCTAGCTATTGTTTTGAGTTGATGTTCTGTATCTATATAATTATATATCTCTACAACAAATCCAAAATTTACATAAAAACAAAGCATAAAAGACTAACAACACAATAGAAAATCAAGTCTTTGATCATCTGTTAATAGCCAATACAATACTAGCTGGAGATGCAACCTAGCTCCACCTTCCTGCACTCACTGCTTGACTTCTGCAATTGATGAAGACGTGAATTTGGAACCTAGACGTAAAGATAATTTGGTGCAATGATTGAAGAAGCCTATTAGTTCCAAGGAGCATTCAATGTTGATCTTTAAGCTTCCACACCTTGGAGTTATGAAGCCTTTATTTTCAAGTCTTAATTAATAGTCTTTTCAATTTCCTTATAAAAGGAAGGTTAGTTTTCATTTGTAATCAGATTTTTAGTCTTGAGTTTTATCAAAAGTTATACAATTTGGTGAAAGAGTTCCTCCCAATTGTTTCTAAACTTTTATCTCTTGGGTGGAATCCTAAAGTGACGAGTTTTGCTCTTATCTTCTTGGTGGATTCCTTGAAGTGGCGAGCATATCTATCCTTAAAACGTTTTCATTTGTAATCAGATTTTTAGTCTTGAGTTTTATCAAAAGTTATACAATTTGGTGAAAGAGTTCCTCCCAATTGTTTCTAAACTCTTATCTCTTGGGTGGAATCCTAAAGTGGCGAGTTTTGCTCTTATCTTCTTGGTGGATTCCTTGAAGTGGCGAGCGTGCTCTTATCTCCTTGGTGGATTCCTGGAGTGGCGAGCATATCTATCCTTAAAACGTGCTCCCCGCAGCAGTCTCTATTTTAGTCTCTCACCGCAGCGATTTTTTCGGTATCAAAGCAAAACCGATTGCTCCATTTTGAGATGGCTGGGCGTGATCACGAATGACGTGTGTCAGCCAAAAGGGAAGAACAAGTTGATTTTGACTTTGAAGGTTTAAATTCTATTTTCACTTCCTCAGTTCATGAAAATTTGGAAAAAGATGAAATACGTGAATTTGGCTTCTGCAAGATTCAATTTTGGGTGAGACTGTGGGATTTAGAGGAATTGCATACAGAACAGAAGACAAATTTGTTGATTTTGTTGGGTTTGATGCTTTCAATTTTCGAATTTCAAAGATATTAATTGATATTGTGAATCTCATAAAGAATGATGGTAGAAGTTTTGGGTTATTTGGTGTTCTCCTCAAGTCAAGATTGAACTCCCTAGAAATCATGGTGTTCAAGCAGCTTCCAAAATTATAGATGTTTCGCTATACTATGAGTATAATCATGGAGAGAACTCAAGGACGAGTTCACGCGAAGCGGAAGCGAATGATACGGGGAATTTGGAACCAAAACTTGGAAACTAGACGTAAAGAGAATTTGTTGCAGTGATTCAATGTTGATCTTTGAGCTTCAACACCTTAGAGTTGAAGAACATTGATGAAGCTACAATTATAGCTAAATATAGCTATCTTAACTATTCAAGATTTAATAAGTAGTCTTTTCGTTTCTCTTCCTTATCTTATAAAAGGAAGCTTTCTTTTCATTTGTAATCAGATTTTGAGTCTTGAGTTTTTATCAGAAAATATATACAATTTGGTGAAGGAGTTCTTCCCAATTGTTTCTAAACTCTTATCTCTTAGGTGGATTCCTAGAGTGACGAGTTTTGCTCTTATCTTCTTGGTGGATTCCTAGAAGTAGCGAGCTTGCTCTTATCTCCTTGGTGGATTCCTTGGAGTGGCGAACATATCTATCATTATAAAACGTGCTCCCCGCAACAATCTCTATTTTAGTCTCTCACAGCAGCGATTGTTGAAACTAATACCGGAAAAATCGCTACAGTGAGAGACTAAAATAGAGACTACTGCGGGGAGCACGTTTTAAGGATAGATATACTCGCCACTCTAGGAATCCACCAAGGAGATAAGAGCACGCTCGCCATTTCAAGGAATCCACCAAGAAGATAAGAGCAAAACTCACCTCTCTAAAAATTCACCTAAGAGATAAGAGTTTAGAAACAATTGGGAGGAACTTCTTCACCAAATTGTATAACTTTTGATAAAACTCAAGACTAAAAATCTGATTACAAATGAAAACAAAGCTTCCTTTTATAAGGTAAGGAAGGGAAATCGAAAAGACTACTAATTAAGACTTGAAAATAAAAATAATAAACAAAGGCTTCATAACTCCAAGGTAAGCTCAAAGATCAACATTTAATGCTCCTTTGAACTAATAGGCTTCTTCAATCATTGAAACAAATTCTCTTTACGTCTAGGTTCCAAATTCCGGTGTCATTCGCTTTCGCTTCGCATGAACTCGTCCCTGAGTTCTCTCCATGATCAATCTCATAACATGACGAAATTTCTGCAATTTTGGAAGTTGCTTGAACACCATAATTTCCCGGGAGTTCAATCTTGACTTGATATGAACACCAAATGACCGAAAACTTTTACCATCATTCTGTATGTGATTGACAGCATCAATTAATATCTTTGAAATCCGAAAATTGAAAGCATCAAACCCAACAAATTTGTCTCCTGTTCTATATGCAATTCCTCCAAATCCCACATTCTCACCCAAAATTGAATCTTGCTCATGCGTAGTTCTTGGAAGTCTATCATTGAAACCAACATTGTCATCACCAATATAAATATGATTTGGGTTTATATCTTCAATTCTTTCACCCATATCAAAGTTGCCAGTACAAATACATGGGAAAACGTTCCACTTCATCTGTTGGTACAATAGCTTCGGCAACTGGCATTGATAATATTTCCAACTGATATTTCAAAGTCTTCATCAACAAAATTGCTATCATGTTCAAGAGTATTATTTTCAACCGCCAAGCAATTCTAATCAAAAACTTGATCATCGAATTTGACACAACATGCCTCAAAACAACAATCAAAAAATAGTGGCTTACTATAATCTACAAAACCTTGTTTTTCAACTTTTTCTGAATTTTCATGAACTGCAGAAGTAAAGATAGAATTTAAACCTTTAAAGTCGAAATCAACTTGTTCTTCCCTTTCGTCTGACTCACGTCGTTCTTGATCACGCCCAGCCATCTCAAAATGGAGCAATCGGTTTTGCTCTGATACCAAAACTGATACCGAGAAAATTGCTGTGGTGACTGGTGAGAGACTAAAATAGAGATTGCTATAGGGAGCACGTTTTAAGGATAGATATGTTCGCCACTCCAAGGAATCCATCAAGGAGATAAGAGCAAGCTCACCACTTATAGGAATCCACCAAAAAGATAAGAGCAAAACTCGCCACTCTAGGAATCCACCTAAGAGATAAGAATTTAGAAACAATTGGGAGGAACTCCTTCACCAAATTGTATATATTTTCTGATAAAAACTCAAGACTCAAAATCTAATTACAAATGAAAACAAAGCTTCCTTTTATAAGGTAAGGAAGGGAAATCGAAAAGACTATTAATTAAGACTTGAAAATAAAGATAATAAATAAAGGCTCCATAACTCCAAGGTATGGAAGCTCAAAGATCAACATTGAATGCCCCTTGGAACTAATAGGCTTCTTCAATCATTGCAACAAATTCTCTTTACGTCTAGGTTCCAAGTTTTGGTTCCAAATTCCTATATCAATGATCACTTGCACTTTAAAGTTTTGACTATCTTGGTAGACAAATCAAATGCTATGGTGCAGTCCATTGCTGCATTCTTATTTTTCTTCATTATGAGCACTAATTCGACTTCAGCTTAATTCACTGCTAAGTGTAGTGTAGAACTACTCGGCAGCGGCATTGTATTAGTAAGTAGTCTGGGGTTTATATCTAAAACCAATTGTTAATGGGTGGAGCAGCTCAAACCTATATAAACTCACAGACAATGTCTCATATTTCCGATGTGGGATTCATATCTTAACACTTGTCACACCCCGGACCCAGTGTTGGTGGTTTCCAAGCACTTGACGCCGAACCCGAGGCGTGAGCGGGAAAAGTAAAAGAAACTAAAATAATTTCAAATACTTTTCTCGAAATGGTAAAAATAAAGAAAATAAAACGTTTCAAAACAATTACAAAAACAAAAATATGAGCCATTGCGATCTATCTCACTTCTAATCTTCTGTAACTCTTTTGTGCTCTTGTACACGTCAGCTAAACTATACTTCTCGAAAGACGTGTCGTACCTCGTAAGTACCTGAACAAAATTCTATAGGGGTGAGCTTACGCTCAGTAGGGCCTAACCTCTTAAGTTATACTTAACTATGTCAAACAATCAAGATATCAAGCAACAAATAATACTTTAAATAAAATATATAATGACAATTCGATGCGTGTATGCTAATGAATGTTTTCCTCAATTAATGGCTAATTAGTCCATACATCAAAGACATGTGAACATACACGTCCCATATCGTGTATTTTACCAACCGGGGATGACTCAAATGTCTCGAATATATGATCTAACAATCAGTAATATCTCATCACCTGCATCTCTTTTGTTAGTCATCTTGTTATACTCATGGTCTTCCGATCCGCAACCCGATAAGATCGTTTTATCGATGTCCGCCATCAAAAGGGCATACTTTCCCTGCATTTATGCACGTGTGGGCTAATCATAGATCCCGAGGACAACCCATGCGGAATTCAACTACACAAAATGTATCTATTATATCTTTCTCAACATTCTCTCCAGAATCACCATTTTCACTATTTTTCAAGTTTCCTCACAAAGCATAATGTATGCATAACAATGGAGCATCAAAACTTGCATTTCAATATTGAACACATGCTTTTAAGGAAAGCGATAACATCGATCATACAAGTCACTGACTACACATGCTTTTATCATAAACAATAACATTCAAGAGTTACATCAACCAATGACAAACAATTCACCGATTTCAATAATAATCTAATTATCAATTTAAATAAAGGTACGAAATTAGTAACTCAGCGACACACATTTTGAAATCCTTATCCAGAAGCGTTCAATTCCTTGTGTCGATTCCTTGTTCCGAGAAAGTCTACGAACCTCTTCAAATCATTTCCATCAAATGCTTAAAAACTACTAAGGACACCCAATGTTACTCTTGACACCCCATTCCTCCTTTTTATTAAATCCTTTATCAACACCCATAAACATTAGTCCACACTTATGTTCATATGCAATTCCATCTTCTTTATACCCCGATTATTACTATTAACTACCACTTCATACAATTAGCAAATCCACCCATGACACCTCGTCTTGCCAGCACACCAAACACCAAAACTTAACAATTAATATTGACCTTCAAACTTCCCACAAACCCAACTCACGAGTTTAACCTCCCAATTACACAACCCTTTTTCATTCCCTTACTGCTCTCAAACCATTTAACAAGTATGAACATTGAAAACAATAGCAAACAAATACTGTTCTCAACTCATCAAGCAACACCATCATCCTGCACAGCAATTGAACACACTGCCAAAATCCCAGAACTCCAACTTCTTCAATCTCATCCCAAAATCAAAACTAACTATCTCATACAAATTCAGTATATTAACAAAGCCGGAAACCAATTCCTTCAACCCCACCGCCGCTGTGAACAGCATCACACACGGCGGTCTTGCACTGCCTAAAATCCAATTTCTTCAAAACTCAACCAAACTCAAATTCAAGCACATAAACAGGTAGAGCTCGACGAGTAGATGAAGATTGATACTTGAGTTGAACTCAGAGGTCGCCGGAGAATCCCAGAACTTCTCCTCTTTGATTCTCCCTCCTCCGAGCTTCTCTTCGAAAACTAGTAACACAACGATGTTCAGGGAGTTGAGGCAAAGCTACCAGCACCATCCATGTCCTCCGTCGTGGCCGGATTCGAGAACTCGCCAGCGAACCCAGAAATCCGTCTCTCCCTTTTTTCTCTCTCGCCGGAGCTCCATCGACGAAATCGAGATCACTAGGAGGATCACAAGGCCAAGAGGAAGCAGTAGACACCAGCCTTGCGTCGGGAGGCGGCCGTACGACGAAGGAGCGATCAGAGGTCTCTGTCGCAGTTGAGACGGGGTCATGGTCGGTCTGGGTCGCGTCTGAAGCTGATCCAATTAGGGGTGGGTTCGGTTTTGTTCGATTCGGTTTTCACCTAAAATCGGAAACCAAACCAAATAAAAAATTCAGTTCGGTTTGGTATTTTTTGAGACCTTGAACTGGAAGCCATCGGTTTCGATTTTTTTCAGTTTTTTTTCTTTTTTAAAATATTTTTTCTTAAAATTTGTATGTTTTTGGCTTAATAAAAAATTATTGTAATACCCCAGAATTTTCATATCATTTTTCCTTATATTATTCCCATAATTAATTAAGGATTATTTATAGAAATTCTTATTTGGTAGTGCGACGTTAAAGTTTCGGGAGTAATTTTTAAGGTGCTTTGACTTTTAGGAGACCAAAAGTTGACTTTCTTTTCTATAAGTTATTTGTGAAAACTTCCTTCATGAAAGTTGTAAAGTTTGGCGATACAAGTTCGTAGACACGCAACACAAGTTCGTAGACACGCAACACGCGTAAAACGGATGTCGTATGAGAAAGTGGTCGGGGGGTGGGGGGTGGTGTCCTGCTTGTTGGTTGTGTTGGTGGCGCTCTATCTACTATGGTCATGTGGTGTTCTTGTTATGGAATAATAGTATGTTAATTAGCTAGCTAGCTAGGTGTTGCATATGAATGTGTCTAGCTAGGATTAGTTTGTTTTCATGCCGCTTTGTCTGATCTATGTATCTGGGTTAGGTTTCCTAACATCTATCATATTTCATGCCGCTTTGTATGTTTAATGTATCTGTGTGTTCCCTCTCATAAATAAAAAATTTGTGTGTGTGTTCTATATATCTGTGTGTTATATGTATGTGTGAGGTTTCTGACCCAGGGGCCAAGTTAATGCTGGGAGGGTCACGACCGTCCTTGCATTCCTAAACAATCCAAGCAAACATCATTAGTCACCTTCATTTTAGCTTAATTGTTATTCAAATTCCTTAATGAACCCCACCCCCAGAGTAACAAAATGCATATTTTTTTTTTTGGTAACAGAAGGACCTAAAAGGCCCAAACACAAAATGCATATTTGTTTTAAGGTGTTTTAATATATACTAGAAAATTATCAACAAATTCTTTCCTTTTGTGTTATATTGTGTTTAATAAATCAAACTTGAAATGATTATTTATGTTGTAAAACAAAAGTAAAAGAGATTAAGAAAGGAGAGAAACAACAAAGAGAATGAGATAATGTATATCTTTTATTGAGTTGAGAACTTTCTATTATATAGAGATGAGGTCATGATGCAAATTACAATAACAACCCTAGTCGGCTAATTACAAGAATGTCCACTAACTAATAACTATTTACAACACTCTCCCTTGGGTATTCTCTGTCATTAGCTTCCTCTGATATGTGCTTCAGTGTTGCCTCGTCAAAATCTTGTCAGGTAATAAAAACCCTATGGGACAAAAACAATTCTGGTCGAAGGAGAAAAGAGTACAACGCACACGTAGCGGTGGTAGTCAGAACCCTTAATTTCGGTGAAGCGGTTTAGTCTGGATCATAAGATGTGAGTCCGTGGGAGATAGATGCATAATAGTTGCTACACCAAAACCTTTCCCGGTAAACCCAGTGGGACAAACCCGTGGTCGAAGGAAAAAGATGAGTTGCATATATTTCAAATAAATGCATCTTCAAGATGAAGTATGAGTAGAGTGACCAATTTAATGTGTGCCTCATTAAAACCTTGCTAGGTAACAAAACCCAGTAGGACAAAATAACCCTAGACGAAGGACAAAAGAGTACATAATGGTCAAGAGTATGCTTCAAGATACTCCCCCTGAAAACTACACACTACGTAATTAAAACTGCTACATTGATCATGTTTCTTGAATAACTTAATAGTCAACATGACTTAAAGAGGTTTTTGTTTCATATACCTCTAAGATTATTGTATTCCCTATAGTAAAGACATAACTAATCTTTATGCTTTCAAATGGGCAAACAAATGTAGCATCTGAAACTCACTGAAACATGTCCATGCCCACTTAGCGAAGATTGTGCGAAGATTGTAGAAGGCGGGTGAGCTTAGAACCTCGATATGGAACATGGGATGCCTTTCCCTCACAGAGCTTCCCAATTACCTTCATTGCAACCAAAGTTTAAAGCATAAACATTGTGATGGTTTACATATCAATTGAAACATCAAAGTGATTAGTAAACCTAGGGTGAACATTTTACTTCATATTTGTCACTTCTTTGCTCAAATATATACAGTGATTTATTAAACGATAGTTGCATGTAAAGTTCTCCTCAGCTAAAAATGGAAAGTGCATCAGCTATAATGTTGCCAAAACAAAAATGCCAACAAAGGCATTCAATACATATGCATGTAAGTGTGTGCATGTAAGCTTTCGTAATTCCATACATATGTGACTAAACATAATGCACTTAATAAAGCTACAAAATTAGAAAGTGCTATAAAAGATCTCAACATTTAGTAATATAATTTATAACAAGGCACATACAGTTCCAAGAGTTAAAAGGCTCTTGTTTATGTAAGATCCTTCCTTTCTTCTTAGTCCAGTTGTTTCAGTTTTGGAGCTCTCAGATCCAGCTAGATCATTCAAGTTCTACACAAAAGAAATAAACAAGTTAAGGAATAAAAGTACATGGATACAGATAAATAATCTGATACTTAGGAATGACAAGTATCTTATCCATACAAGTTGAGAGAAGATCACTCCATCGTATTCATCACCATGGGCACTATCAATCATCTGCAAATGAGTTAAAAATTCAGCAGACAGACCCTAAAGCAGTCAAGTTGTCATGCAGCTATAAACGAATAAATCACATCAGACACAATGATCATTTTTAAAGAGCAAATTAAATAATTTTGACTCCAACTACTATCCAAATTGATCAGTAAACTATATATTGCCCTCTGCAACAATATTTGAAATACTTATGTCACCAATATCTCTAAATATGAACTGCAAAATTGTTCCAGGAGGAACAGGGAAGGCTTAAACAACTAGCAAAATGGAAATGCCTTTTTTATAACTAGTAACTTAACAATGAATGCATGACTTCTTGCAAGGAGAACTTGGTGGATCAAGATAGATCAAATAATGGAATTACT
The DNA here is from genome assembly GCA_009720345.1 of Fragaria iinumae. Classification (NCBI taxonomy): domain Eukaryota; kingdom Viridiplantae; phylum Streptophyta; class Magnoliopsida; order Rosales; family Rosaceae; genus Fragaria; species Fragaria iinumae. Next base: position 35,814,426 of record CM019122.1, on the reverse strand, counting down.
GCATCTCATTACAATCATAACAGTGCAAACTGATAATGAATGAGGAATGTTTACCAGTGTAAATATGGTGTGACTTCTACTACTGAACAAATTATAATTGTTTGATCCAACATGACGGTGCTCTGCCATTACCATATAACAATTTAAAGGTCAGTCAACAAAATTTGAACAGTCATTCAGTTTAAGCAAATAAACTGATGGAAGAAAAAAGAAATGTAAATGTAACAAAAGCCATCACTACAAGTACCTTCTCCAGCAGCAATAAACGAAAGCGCATGCCCAGGAGACAAAACTACTTGTTCTTTAATACCCTCAACATATGTACCATGAAAATCCGAGCATTATTGTAAGTTTGTAACCAAAAAGAAATACAAGTGTATCAAATATTACAGAAATCAGTCAAAAAAAATATGGGGAAAACAACACAGTGAGCAAACACAATTGATGCCAGAGGAGATGAATTATTATGAAGGGCCTTTAGAAACAGAAGAAAGAGATGACATTACAATAAGAAATTAGGAATTCCAATAAAAGAAAATTAGCAAACCTGTTGGATCAAGCAAGTCATTTATCACCTGAATACAAATAGTGTCCTTGTTAAGGCAAAACACCATAACTAATAAAAGTTAAAAGATATAGATCAAAAGAAGAACAGAAATTATGAATATAAAGATAATAAATGCTGGCAAGCATGTAATTCTACTGACCTCATTATAAATCTCAAGATACAAGACACTCCCTTCCTGGGGTCTGAAATCAAATTCCGCTAACAATTAACAACATGCAACTCAATTCAATATCTCATCAGTATAAGCAAAAAAACGGATGATTAAGCTTCCATACGTGGCAAAACAAGAGCAGTGATACAATTGGCAAGCAACAAACAAATACAAAACTGAACAATTCACAGAAAGCGATAGGTAGAACTCCTATCTGTCAATAGAACAAAACCAAAGAATCCAAAGAGTAATTTATGTCTCAAAATTAAATTATCATTCATAACTTGCTGAAAGCATTTCAGAATCAAAATCAATATGGTGTAATTCATAATCTTCCAATAGATGTTACACAATTGCTACAATCTTATCGCCGTCTGCATACCACGTGACCTCATCCCCTCCCTGATACTCCCTCTCGCTGCAACCAAAAACCATAAGCAATTCAATCACTTTCTCAGCTCTCTCACCACAAATCCCAGTGTCAATAAATCTCCTCCGACATCGGACAGGGAGGAAGGAAATTTTCAAAATACCGAGAAGGCACACACCAAAGAAAATGACGTGATTCGATTAAAATGTAGATCACTAATTCATCCTTTTCGCCAAGAAATCTATAAATAATATTTGACGACATAATAAAGTATTGAGAGAAAAGATAAAACATTCCCCAAAGACTTGGTTTACTCTTACACACTCATTGAACCGATGATTCTCAAAGCACATAAAAAGCGTTCCGTCTTTCTCGCAACATGGTAACAAGTTAACAACAATGCCAAATTGCTCTTGTAACTCCCTTCAACTCTGCTGTTGTATTTCCCATCATCAGTCAATACCAACAAACTACCGTCTGTTTCCACCTTGGGACAACTTCTTTCTTCTTTTCTTTACAGCCTTTGGCAATTTGTGTTTCCTAGCTTCCTTCTTCTCTTCTTTAACTTTCTTCTTGTTTTCTTTTCTGGCAACTTTTTTATCAAGAGGTTCCTTTGCCTTGATTCCCGATGAGGATTGTGAATCTATTGAGACGTCTTCATCATCACCATAGTCTGATTCACTCTCAGGTTGAGATGGTGGGACACAAGAAAGAGCCTGCCTTAGTCCTGTAATAGTTTTATAGTACATGTCTTCAGTATCCTCACCACTAGTTAACCGCAGTACATCCGTCCATTACCTGGTTTAGTGTACTTGGAATGTATGCCTGTAAAAAAAAGGAGGGAGAGACAAATGAATATGCCAAATATTTGCATTCAAGCAATCACTCTCACAACCATATCTGTTTATAATTGAGGATTTATGGAAACAATTACGGTCTTATCACCTGCAGAAATACAGATTCAGCAATTTCATCCACAACAGATATGTCTCCTCTGTTCACAATTTTTTGCTGTACCTGAAATCAAAACAGCTTAATCAGCGGCCATGCCGAAGTTTCCTTTAATTTGGCAGGAAAAAAATGGAATCAAACCTCATCCAAATAACTGTCCACTGCTTCCTCAGCAATACTTGGATCAACTATAAAATCAAAGAGCTCCCTAACTGTCATAACTGCTACACCACGTTTTTTGAAGAAACCCTGTGTGGCAGCAAATGGTTGATAAGCTCATAGTCACTGAATGCATTACTTACTCATTTTGAAAACAATGGAAAAATATAGCCGATGACTTTGGTAAAAAACTTACCGAGACATGGAGACAATCCTGACGTAGGAAATCATTGGCATTATCGTCAAAAAGCTCAACTGCTTGAGAAACATCAATAATGTATAGGTGCCCCTGCCATAAAGATACGAGGAATTAATAAATTGCATGCTATCATCCACAGTGCTTTAAGAGTTCATTGCAATACTAACCTCAAAATAAAGTATGTTGAATTCACTGAGGTCTGTATGCACCAGCTTGGCCTTCTGATATAACATTCGCATGGCAATTATTATCTGTAACCAAACAATACGAGTCATTCCAGTAGTAAATAGAACAATCAAAAACAGAAACCCTTGTTTTACAAAGCACACAATAACTTGACGTTAAAGCGCTTCTCTATGTTGCTATTGCAAAACACTAAGACAAGTATGGTTCCTCAAACAGCCATCAAAGGTATACAAAACAACCATTAGCATACAATCTTGTAATCAAGGATGGGAACACACCTCCCTATAACCTTCTCGCAGCTTGTCTAATGATAATGCAGCATCGTTCAGAAGAGGTGCTGCCCACCCTCCCTTACCTGAAAAAGAATATAAGAGCACATGTTACTCCAATTAGCATTTGTTGAAGTGTCTTGTGAAGACTAGAGTCGATCCTTGTCGGGAAAAAAAGGCTGACAGAAAAATGCTAGGTATGCATGGTCACAGGAAATGGTTTGAAAACCAAATCACGACGCAGTTGCTACATATATCCATATACGAGAAAAGACGTTGTACATACCTACGAAATCCATCACCAGTACATAATGTTTTATATCACGTACAGTAGGGCATCTAATTCCTGCGTCCTTTATCCTGCAGTTTACAGACCATCTCTAATGTAATCATTTATCATGATAAAACCAGTTCTGTAACAAAATCACATGGTCAGGTCTAGCTGCAACCAGTATCATTAACATTCCTATAGATGTTGTGGGGGTGGGTGGGTGTGGAATATGACCAGACTTGAGATCAATATTATTGTTTGCTTACCTCATCAGATTTCTCATTTCTTTCTCAGCCAATATCTTCATCATTTTCCTGGGATTTTTCGTTCTAAATACGCGTCTGAATCGAAAGTCTCCTTGTACGTATTTAGCCCTGTCCCTAAAGTTTATTGGACAAAAGAACAAGAGTCATATCTAAACTTTAAAGCCTTCCTATGTAAACATATGGAAGAAATCCCACCAGGAAAACATTAGGACTCTAGAAACTGTAAACCTATGTTTATATACATTTTTTATATGGTGGTGCTCTTAGATGGCATGGTCCATATCCCATCAGAATCGATTATCATAAAGAACAAGAGAAAATTTGAAGAGAAAATCGTCAACATACATGAGCGCAAGAGAAATAATTCAAGGAAAAGAAAGTCTGTATTTGAGAAGATGCAGACAGCAATGAGCATTATAGATTGTTAGGCTCTTAGACATAGAACACATATATGTCTCAAAAGCCATGCTGATGCATCATATGCACGTTTTTGGCACCAGCACTAGCACAGTACATATAATTAGTCCAAAATTGCCACAGAACTTACTTAAAATCCAGAACGGACGTTTTGAACACTTTGATTGCCAGTTCTTTGCCATCAGAATCGATTGCATGATAAACATGTGCCTGCTCAAGTCCAATAGAATAGTGCAAGAGACGGATATTATAAATCAGATGGAAACTATTATGACCAAAATATTAAATTCCAGTAATTCAAAGAATGATAGTGCGCCCAACATACTTCTTTCCCAGTGGAAATGCAGCCGTGAATAACTTCGTATACATGACGGTGCATCATTTTGTGTATAATGAAAATGGTTTTGAAATCCAATACCTGGTGAAAACAATCATTAAAACAAAATGAACTAACGAGAAACTGAAAGCTAGAGGGTAAAGAATATTGTGTGACACCTTCTCAACAGTAGCACGATCAGCTCTATCAGTAGTTTTGGTTCTACCGATGGCTGTCTCCCGAATAAACCTCGAATGGAAGTTGTCACATTGTTGCACATGCCAATATCCAACTTACCTTCCCACTCCTAACAAAAAAATAGCAAAAAGTAACAATCATACAACACTAACCAAACAACTACCTCAGCTAAGAGTTTGAAAACCCAAAACATACAGCCTCTAAGTAATTGAGGTTCTATGATTAATTCTGAAAAAACAAATAAATACCTCTAAAGGTGAAACTCGGATTCGAGCGGAAAATTTCTGGTATCTATTAGAGAGAGGCTGAAGGGTTGAGTTATTAGGACGATGAAGGCCTCCGTGAGCATTGGGACGTCTAGAATTGATTGCGAAAGAACCTTGTGGTTCGTCATCGTAATCCAAATACTCCTCATACTTGTACATGGCTGCCGCCTTCAAGCTCCTCCGTCAAAGAGAACACACGAATTTGTGAAGAGATGGGGGAGCGGAAATAGGGTTTAGAGCTTGACTGCTCGAGGATGTTGGCCCCACCCAACTTTTTATTGTACAAGGAGCTTAGTTGGGCTCACCTACTAGTTAGGCCTAACTTGCATAGCTCCTGCGCCACAAGGATATGCCAAAATGCTGGCATTCGAGGATTCTCTTGAGTTATTACTTCCCTTCTTTGGTATTTTTCTTTTGAGGTTTCTTCACCAATAGTCCCTTAACTAGAAAGATGCCCGCGCGTTGCAGCGGGACTTTGGCGTATTTCTGCTTGTGATAGCTCCAATGTTTCAAGCAACTATAAGTATTTCTGCATAGTTTTACTGCAAAAAAAAAAAAAAAAAAAAAAAAATGTTAATTTGATACCAGTTTGAGGAATGATGCTTCACAATTAAATTCATAGTGTCGCTGATGAATCAGATGGAAAATATATCTTTATAAGACAAAGTTTATTTTATTATAGTAGCATTGGTTCAACTTACACTACATATTAAGACTCAGAGCAATAAAAGTAACACGAATTCTTGGAAGTCTACTGAAACATGGTAAAACAGAAAAACAGATTACTGTAGTGTGAAACAAAAATCAACAGTGCAAGTAAAAGCCAATACCCTATTATATTCTTGTTCCATGCAAGCAATACATATACTAATACAAACTGGGAAGACACATCTACACCTCCTTGTTTTATTTCTCCTCATTCCGGTCTGTTGTTAGTATTTGGTTTTTGAACATGGTATATTGTCAGTATGTAGATAATTTTTATATGCATGAAAATCAATCACTCACTTTTATCCATTTATAATAGAACTGATTACATTCTCATAATCACATGAACTAAAGTGAAGCAGTTACAGAATCTAGCAATCTATTACCACCCAGATCCACAAAATACAAAAGCAGAATTTGTATAATTGTATCTATACGAATTTTAGGTTTATAGCAGAATTAATGGATTTAGGTTTATTTTCTGATTGGGATTATTATGATAACAGAATTAGAATTCATTGTTTATATGTCAGTTTCGTGGTTTTTGTTTTTGGTCAGATTCTGTTGAACAAACGTGGTTTTTGTTTTTGGTCAGATTCTGCTATAATTGCAAAATCCCAAAAGCTATAACAAACGTCGCAGATAAGGATTCGGAACACGGTACCTGCTCTTATTCGTTTCCAACCAAGCCTTCTTATCTGAGATTCCAACAGAAAACTTCAAAACGATGAAAGAGTTTGAATCTAAATCAAGAGATTTGGTTGAGTTCGAAGAACGAAAGCGAGAAAGAAAAAGATTCGGGCTAGAGAGTTTGGAGACGGTTCGCAGAGCAAAAACCACTCGAGGTTTCTGTGCAAACACGACGGGCTGGGCCGGGCCTTAATCAGGTTTCGGGTCGTGTTTGGGCCGGCCCACGACGGGTTACTTTTTAACGGGATCGGGCTTGGGCCGGCCTATTTACTCAAATGTAAGACCTGACTCACGGTCCAAGCCCATAACGTGGTGGGCAGTGCTTGGGCCGGGCCCGTTTCGTACCGAAAATTAAAAATAGTCGACGTGAATGTCTTATACCACCGCTTCTATTTTCATAATCTCAACTTTTAATTATACACGATACGATTACAAACCAAAATTAATTCACACAATCTATCGATCATTTTTTTCTTTGTCAACAAACTAAAGAAATAAATGAAATGCTCATTTTTCACAATTAATAAATTTTTACGAAAAACTTTTTATGGGTATAGAGGAATCTAAATTCATACTCAAATAAATAATTATTAGTATATAAGTTTATTGTTCACACTCAAAACTAAGTTTATTATTTATAAATATGTTATCTTCATATTAAAAAATAAAAAAATAAAATTATATTTTATAGCAGGTCGGGCAGTGGGCCTCAAATTATTGTGTCCGGGTCGGGCCGGACCTATCACGGGATCGGACAGGGTTGGGCCCATGGGCTCATTTTTCTAGGCCCAACCCAACCTATTAGAATAACGTGCTTGGGTCGGGTTGGGTCGTTAAAGAGCTATTACATTTCTGTATTCAAATTTAGCTAATTACATCAAGAAAAGCATCCATAAATGCAGATCATACTACAACTACCTTGAAAGATTATACTGGGATTAGGATGTACACCCCATAAATCAATTCCAAATATCAAATTGGATAATGGATATACACATTTTTCCTAGTTGTGCTTATATTTATTTCTTGCTAGCTAGTTGCTGCTTGTCATTCATTTGATAGAGGCATTATGTCATTATATGTACCCAGTTACCCACACCAGCTGCGAGCAATTCCTTTTATCTCAAGAAATGAAATAATTGAATTCCGAAAATTAAACTCCCCTACAAAACCCAGAGAGAAGGGAATGGTCCAAATGGTCTTTTTACAAGGAGCTATGAACCATTAAAAACCTTGGAGGAGGCACAGAAAAATGGCACTCTTGTTATCACTATGGAAATTAGGTTCATACGGGAGGTGCCCAGAATATTTTGAAACTTCTTGCAGAAGAAAACCACACGTTTTTCTTACGGCATTATTATTTTAATTCTATCAATTATTGCAAGACATTAGGCCTAGCACAACCAAAAAGACCTTTTTAAGAGCTGAAGCATGACAGCTAGATTTTGTCAAGTTCGACAAAACTTTTAAGACAACTTATCAAACATCTTATTTTTGTGTTTTTAAAAACGATCTTTTTAGGTCGTAAACATTGTTGAAATTAAAAATCTGAATAGAAATTAGGTCATCTAATGCCTTCTAAGATGACTTGTTCTTTGATCTTGTTGGTGCATTATCTCAATTAAGTATGAACCATACCTTTAGGAGTTGATCCAGGATAATATAAATAGGGACATCACCCCCACTAAACGTAAGTGCACGTTATGGCAGAATGGGAAAGCTCAAAAAAGAAGATTGCTTGCAAATAAAGAAATCTGCAAAAGAGTAGAAGATGACAAAACAACACTTTTTCATCAGAATATAGAATATTGGGAACATGAAATAGAGGGAGGATCTTGTTGACTGGGAAATCAATATAAACAAGTAGTGCATATCCTGCTCTGAAAGATTTGCATAGTTGTGGGCATATCATCTAAAAGTGCAGAAGGGGATAAGAAAAGAAAAGAGAGAAGGGTTTGGCAACTCACATGGATTCAAGGAGGGAGATGCTCACGGAGCTCTTGCAAGAAGATGATGATGGTGATGAATGACACACCATGTGATAAACTCAGAAAAGGAGTCACTTATCTTTGTCGCTATGTCACACTTTTTTTTTTTCTTTTCTTAAAAGAATTTTCATTTGTTTAGTTTACAGGATACTTGAGAAACATGAGAGCTATGAACATGATAACTATCAGTTCCTACATTTGGCATCAGTACTTATCTGTGTGGGGTGTTTTAGGTGAGCCGTGGTTTGGTTGGTAGCTAACCTAACCGACATCGTTCCTAACTAACATCGTTGAAGTTCTGAGTTTAAATTTCACTGACATTGTGAGGGTGAAATAGGTTAAGGGGTTTAAAAAGAAAAACAAAAACAAAAAAAAATTGTGTGGGGGTTTGAATGAGGGTTTACAGTATTCATATTGTAGATAGATCTATATTTACAGAAATATTGGGGAAAAAAAAAAGAGAGTCAAATATCGAATCGTAAATATTAGTGAATATCAAGACTCTTGATCTCTGGTTGGGAAGGTTGAAGTGTTCTAACTAAAATGCAAAAATTTTGAGTGGTAGACTGGTAGAGTAATTTGGAGCCGAATCAGTTGCCAAATTATTTCATCTTCCCATCTGATGATAGTGCTCTTGCTGTGATCAGTTGCCAAATTGTTTTAGTTGTGTTTGCAGGTCTTTTGGAAAGGCTTGCTCAGTTGCCAAATTATTTCATCTTCCCATCTGATGATAGTGCTCTTGCTGTGATCAGTTGCCAAATTGTTTTAGTTGTGTTTGCAGGTCTTTTGGAAAGGCTTGCTCAGTTTAAAAGACTTTGATTATGGGAGTGTATGTATTTAGCACCTTAAGAGTTTTTAAACTAGCTGTAGAACTTCTCAATTTTCCTTATGCCTGCTGTTTAGTACTGTGTGGTTATTTATGTGGAACCAGCTGTTTATCTTCTCAATTTTCCTTATGTCTGCTGTTTAGTACTGTGTGGTTATTTATGAGAAACTTTTGAGCTCTGTTTTGCGATAAATCTTTTTTTTTTCTTCATGTGTGTTTATCATACATTGCATCACAGTTAACATGGACAACATAACTTGAAGTGCCATGAAAACCCGCGGCAAGACGTGGGCATCCTACCTTGTGGTTCATATTTCAGAACCAAGATTTACTTTTGCTCAGCTAAAACCAACGCCGTGTGTCTATCACTTCATCAGACGATGAATTTTGTGAAAGTTACTCAACTTACGCTCTTGCTATTTTTTTCGATATCGTAAGTTATAGAAACGTTCAGTTGAAAAATAAAAACATTACATCATCACTAAATTATTATGTTTAACAATAACAGTTTGTCTATAATTACGATGTACAACTTTGGCTGGACAACCATTTGATGAAACAAGTGTCGTGCTGCTTTATCACACGCGTATAAATTCATAAATCGACAACTCATAACTTTAAGCTAAGCATTACTAAAACCGGCATGCAAATGAACAATTTAGAATAAGCTTTTCATGATCGAAAAGAAATAAAACATACATGACAAACTAGAGAAACCGCACACCTGTTTTAGAATATGATGACATAAAGTCACTTAATTTTAAATGCTTTATCTCATTTATTTTATTATGTCTGACACTGTAATTTATAATAATAATGATAATTTTATTTAATAAAGAATGGGTGTTATTAACACACCTATTTTATACTTTTAAGACATCTTATCTATGATTATAATTATGATTAGAGTGAATCATAAATTAAATTTAAGTGATAAATTTATAAATAAAATTAAAATGTGTAAATATAAAAACAAGTTAGATATGTTAACAGAAAAAACATGTATGTTAATAAACATCTCCCTTTGTATAAAATTATCAGATAGCGTCTGCGTCAAGCACAGTAAACCAAACTTTCCAAATTCTCGAAGTCTCAAACCCTTCCCTCTCATTTTTTGTGGAAAAAGGTTTGGTAGTGACAGTTTGGCCAGAGCAGCCATGGCTTCGTCGTCGTCGTCGAAGCCACCGCAGCAGAGCGAAGAACCACCGCAGCCTCTTTACAAGACGAAGTTGATCAATACCTATTGCGGCGTCGTCCCTATCGTCCTCCAGGACGAGAATGGCCCCTGTCCTCTCCTCGCCATCTGTAAATTCCTCTCTCTTTCTCTCCTAGGGTTTCGATTTTCTTGATTTCTTGATTTTTTTGGTTGCCGATAAGTCGACAACGGAAACGAGTGAGAGATTCGATTATTTAGTGGTTTTGATTCCGAGTAGGAGTCGCAGATGGTTCGATTTGGATTTTGAATAGTATTACAGCGAGTTTGATTAGTTCGAGAGCTTTATTCTATGTGAAACTTGACTTGATCACCTGTTAGTGTGAATCTTTGTTCTTATTTGATCGTTTTAGTTTAATTTTGGTGAGGCTTAAATGCACCGCTGTGTTTTTCTTTCAATTCGCGATGGAATGGTCCTGTTTTTAGTTTTTAAATCGTGCTATTGTGCTGATTATCGAGACAAACTAGAGGAGATCACATGAGTAGAAGTCTCTAACACCACTTAGATAATGTGCATTGCTAACCTCTGGTGTTTAGATGCTAATTCTATTTGTTATATAACTCAATTTGGATTGTAAGAATAGTTCGTTAGGTTTTCGAGGAGAAAAACAAGAAAGTGCTGTTACTTTGTTTCTGTTTCTGTAAGTAGGTATATTATTATGGCTTTGGTTGTGAAGTTGTATATGAAAGATGCTGTTACGCGCATATATCGAAACTTGCGCATACCTGGATTATTCCTACCAATATCTGTTTATATTTCGTTTCTTGCAGGTAATGTTCTCTCCCTGAGAAAACAACTGAATTTGCCGCCGATCGCTGCAGAAGTCTCGCAAGAAACATTACTCTCACTTGTTGCTAGAATATTGTGGCAATCTATCAGTGAACTGATGTAATATGTTCTAACTTACTTTCATGATCATTTTTTTATACTTTTCTCGTCTTCTTCTCACTTTTTTGCTTTCATTTATTAAAATTCTTGTCATTCTGTAGAATGAAGATGCTGCTTATGTAGAATATCAACAGCAGAACATTGCAGAAAATGCTCTTCCTCTACTTCCTCAACTTGCTACTGGGATCGATGTTAACATAAAATTCACAAGGTTGTCCTTCATTTATTTTTGACCTGTTGTTTATCAAGATGATATTCATTGTGCCTTTTCATTGAAATTGACTTAACGCTTGCAGGATAAGTGACTTTGAATCAACTCCAGAATGTGCAATATTTGAGATGTTACACATCCCCCTATATCATGGCTGGATAGCAACCTTCAGATTGCAAATAGAAAACTGTTTTACTCATACCAAGTAATATTTGAGAACTGCGAGAACAAACCTTGGGATCAACTATCCAGCCATGATATAGGGGGATGTGTAACATCTCAAATATTGCACATTCTGGAGTTGATTCAAAGTCACTTATCCTGCAAGCGTTAAGTAAATTTCAATGAAAAGGCACAATGAATATCATCTTGATAAACAACAGGTCAACTCCAGAATGTAGGATAAGTGACTTTGAATCAACTCCAGAATGTGCAATATTTGAGATGTTACACATCCCCCTATATCATGGCTGGATAGTTGATCCCAAGGTTTGTTCTCGCAGTTCTCAAATATTACTTGGTATGAGTAAAACAGTTTTCTATTTGCAATCTGAAGGTTGCTGATTCCTGGTGAATTTGAACACATTCTGAGCTTGGTACTTGTTATCTCTCATGTATATTGGCCTCACGTGAAATAAATATCGAGACACTTGGTATGTATTGTAACCATCAAATTGTGAAATAGAGTATTATTCTAGTCGTATAGGAAACCAAATCACTGAAACTCAATTCTGAAATTTACACATATGCTGTTAGGTTGATTAATTCAAGAATCAAAAGTTGCATGCCTGATTGGATGATTTGATCTCTGAGAACTTTTGGAGTGTGTATAGAGAACACAGTCACTTTATTTTGTAGGTGTATATCATTAACAAGTAGTTCTTTTTGCGCATCTCATTTTTCAAGTATATTACTCAGGTCCCTTGTTGTATCAATTGTATTTTTTGGTACCAAGTTATTTTGATGTTAGAAAACATACATTCATGTTGTTGATAAGCCTAAAATAGACTTATAAATAACCCTGCAATCACAATCAAGTTATCGATGGTAGTATAGAAAAGTAGGGTGTCTCCCGCAAAGGATTGTGACTCAACAATTGCAAATATAACTCTGAAAAACTGAACAGACACTAGACAAAGACGAAAACAAAAACTATAGCTAGACCCAACGAAAAATTACGAAATTAAATCTGGAGAAACTAGACACACTGACGAAGACACACACAAAATTTGGGGGGAAACTGTGTAGTTTTGCTATGCTAACAAAATTCAGAAATATGACAGACAAACTGATCAAAAACAGAAAACTAAATTTGGGGATTTTGGTTTTGGAAATCAAATAACAAAAACTAGTTAGGAACCACTCCTCACCACTAGACAATGATTGCACCTATGATGTGTTTACTAACATGTTCAATTCATTCGGATATCCTTACTCAAGCTAAGCCAATGATGTGTTGAACTTAACCTATCAATCTTTCTTACTTGGTATGTTAAGAGAATGATGTTTTCAACTTAACTTAGCATCTAGAATGGAGCCTAGAGTGATGTTCTCGCACAGCTCTCACCTAGAAGTCAATAAGGTCTAAAAGATTATGAATAAGGCTAGACAATGTCGGTACTGATGTTGTCCTAATCTACCTAGACATTGATTTATGTGAATGGGCTCAAGTCACACTCACTCGCTACTCTAGAATGCAAGTAGACATGATGATCATACAAAACATTCATAGCTTTACAACCTAGTATGCATACTAATGTTGGCCACCATCAATAAACATACAAAATTGATCAATGATATAACGATAAACCAATGAATATCCGAAATCCATGGAACAAATTAAATAAATGCCAACTTCATAGTTACACCATGTCTAGGGCTTGGAAGCAGCCCCTAACTAAGGGAAAATTAGTTACTCATCATCTTTGAAAACACATAAGAGAATTTCATAAGATTCGGGAAGAAAAGAAAATACGAAAGATGAAAAGCAGGGAAAAAGATTGATTTTCTGAGTCGAGAGATCAATCTCTTATGGGCTCTGAACTTTACTTCTTCTCCTTGAGTTCTTGACGGCTCCCTCTTCTCTTCTGTGTTTCTTCTCCTCTAGTATGACAGCTTAGCCTCGTTCTGGTATTAGGGTTCTGCCTTAAGTAGTCTCCAAGTCTTCAAAGCTTCCTTTTCAGACTATGTTTCCTTCTTTGACTAGGATCAATGTTTGAGCTATCTTTTGAATGTCTTCCACATATAATCTGGGCTTGGCTTTTGGGAAAATTATATTAATGATATCACTCTTTGAAATCGTGTAAAAACCCCCAAGAAAGCTTCTCAAAATCCAGCCCAAACACTGCCTCGAACTTGACTGCTGCACAGCTTTCCCGGAACTGCTGATTTTCTGTCCAACTTCGACGCTTCATAACTCCTAGATGCCATCACCGATTTGGATGATTCTTGACTCTAAATTGATCTACAAACGCACCTCTACAAATCTGGGTGGTCATCTTGGTGAAACCGTTCTCGGAACCTCATGGAAATAGGCCTTGAAAACCGGAGAAAATAAGCAGAAACCAGTTTTCAGCTTTTTGTGTTTGTAGCTTCTGTTTTGGTGAAGTGGTTCCATCGCCTTTCCTTGATATTTTTGACCATGTGAATGATCAAACTCCATCCTTGACATCTCTACTTCGTATTGGAAGCCTTGCTTGCATCACTTGAACACATATTTGCATTATCTTGCTCCACGAAGTACCTAAGAAAATAACAAACTTAAAACGATATTTTTAAAGGAAAATAGCCAAGTTAAATGCAAAGGTTAAACTATAAAATCATCGCATTTTATGCTCCTATCAGTTGTCACCGGTTAAGCAGTATCTTTTTATTCCCAGTCAATGAGATAGAATTCTATTGTTAGATTGATGAATTATATGCCATCGGGTATGTACCTTTAACTTAATTATAAGTTTGTTCCACATATTTACCAGGATAAAAATACTGCTGATGCAATTGGGTCGAAGTCCTATAATACTCTTATGGGGGAGCTTGTTACACTGGCAACACAAAATGTGGAGAGTGAGCGCAAGGGGAAGAATATTCTTCAAGAAGACCGTGTTGATATTGTTGCTGCAACAACTGGAACACTTGGTAAGCCTTTCTAAAACTAGATCTTTTGATGAGTCTCCACATTCTGCTTCTGATGAACCAAAGGTAAGGAAAGGAGACCGTGAAGAAGAATCAGACCTGTTAAGGGCTTTACAAATGTCTGCGACTGAACTTCCAACTTCAGTGGGTGATCCCCTCGCAGCAAGTATTGGCGCACCGCCTCTGTTAGGTAGTTCAGATGGAAGTACTCATCTAGAGAAGGTCATGCCTGTAGGTTCTGTATATAAATCTGAAAAACCTGATACTCATCAGTCAGAACTCTCTGTACCAGATAACACTGCCTCCAGGAACGAGTGGAGTGATCTGATATCTTGCGAAATTAGTCCAGGGCAAACATCATGTTCAGCCCGGGTGGAGACCACTGAGGTGAAATATAATGATCAGCCAACTTCTGTGAAACTTGAAGATGTTCCTAAGGATCTGGTTGCAAAAAGAGCAGGAAATGAATCGGACCTGATTAAAGGTGCAGTCTCTACAAGTCCTGATAGTAATCATGAATCGATAGATGAGAACCGTACTGGTGTTTCAAAAGGGAGTGAAAAAATTGAGGATCAGGTCAATCTTGTGACGAATGCTGATGGAAGTGTAGAAATAAATAAGCAAAAATGTGAGCAATATGACTGAGGTTCCTTGCATACCTGCTTCAAATGTGGTTTCAGATTCATCTAGCGGCAGAATGCTTGGAATTGATGAATCGGAAGCTTTGGCGTCAAGGGGTGAAGGCAGTGAGCCTATCTATGAAGGAGAGGAACGTATTTTGGATTCAGGCACACCAGCTTTTGAAAAAGGAGAGCCTATATACAAAGGTGAGGCAGTGCTCGCAAAGCAAGCAGACAGAGGGATGACAGATGGAAGGCCAAAGGATGAAATCACTCCACAACAAGGTTAGTTTCCTACCACATGAGTGGAAGTTGATTATTTCATCATCTTGCTTCTTGTTTATTTGTGATATTTGTTAACTCATGATTTTGATATACTAATCTAAAATGTCTCCTGCTTTCATTACCAATTTAATTTAGGGGAACTGATCAGCACTTTTTTGGAGAACTCTAGTCAATTGACTTCCTATGGGTATGTTGGCGTACTGTTTGATTATGTTTTATTTATCTATTTCTTTAAGACTTTTATTCTTATGAATGAATGGACTGTTCCCTGTTAATCTGCTCTAATGATTTGTACAGCCTTTCCTGCTTACAAGATGGCCTTAAAGAGCTGCAGCTTTGTGTTCTTTTTTGAAACAACCACTTCAGTACCATGTTGAAGGTCTGTATGATCTGGAAATCTATCTATTAATAATTGCCAAGAAAACTTAATTCTGGTGAAAAGTTGAATCGCTTTTTTTTTTCAGGTTAATGGAAATACATTGTTCATGACTGGCAACTTCAAAGAATTTAAAGTTGAAAAGCAGTCTTCGACTGCTGATGGGAAGCTGCTTGTTCCACGTACTGGAGGAGAAATATATGGGAAGTCGGAGGCTGGTGCTGACAGGGTTGTTCCAGTACGTGTAAAGATTATAAGGAGAATTACGGTTGATGTGAAGGAAATTGGTAAAGTCAATCCATGGGATTCCGGTGATGCACACAAATTTCATGAGAGGATTACAAATATGAAGCAGTTGTTTGTAAAAATTCCTGCGCAGTATATGATTGTCTATCTTCATGATGAGACACTAAGTGACTTGGAAGATGGCGCTAAACTTTCAAAGTTGTTCTGTCCTCATCTAGCGGAGAGTTATGAATATTTCTGCAGCTTGCTGGACTATGTGGAGATTGTGAGGTTACCCTTTGAAAGGTACTATGAAATTGAGGATGGAGACGAGTTGTTGCTCATATTTCGCGTCCGAGGCGAGGATATTGAAGATAATGAGATCCTGGGAGAATGCTATGCAGAAATCAGTCCTTCTCTTTATCCAGACTTGGTTTCATCAATGACGTCAATGGCGCGATAAACTTGGGCTGGGTGCATATGTGCCCGGAGGATCCTCTGCCTCCAGGATGTAAGACAGTGTTTTGCACATATCTTCCTTACGGCGAAGGGCTTTGGATGGAGCTGCCTCAGGAAATGGCTTGGCCTCGGTTTGTTAGTCTGTTAACAGCCGTGTTTGTGTTTGACAATCCGGAAGCTTGTAAGGTGCGGATGTATAGTGATGAAGAAGCATCAAGGCTAGGGAAGCGACACTGATGTATGGTGAGGAGTTGTTATTGTTTACTCAATGCGGAACAGTTTAGGATTCTATGATTCAATTGGATGAGACATTCATATATTCTGCATCTTCTACTTTTTCAGTTTATGTTCTTTAACAGTCTGGTTTCGACTAATAAAGTCTATAGGCACATAAGAATTTCCACAGCCTCCCACACTGCTAGGAGATGGTTTTTAGCTTGATGAAATGCCTACCCCCTCCTCAGCCTCTTACCTTGGTAATTTGTTGCTCACTTTGTTTGATGTTTCATCTTAGCGGTTACTCTGTATTTGGCACTAAATAAGCCTTCTGTTTTGAACTACATATGTAAAAAATCAACTGGTTTTCCTTTTATTGACAAGGAGTTAATTGTAATTGTCTGGTTTGACACTTTGAGTTTTGTTGGTCTGTTTCACTTCATAATTCACTACTTGTTTCACTCAAGATCTTTATATCAGAAATGCAACAGCCTATTCTGAACTTTCTCCCGTTTTGATCTTTATATGTAAGCATTGCATTGCATAGACTTGTATGTTTCATGCTTACATAGCATGAATGATAAAGTTGTTGTGGATGTAGTTTCGCAATATTTGCATTGAGTTCAGCAGTATTGTTGGTTTTGATCCTTATTAGTTGATTTAGATTGGTCTCCCACTGTATGTTTGGGTACTTAATGTGGATTAGTGGATGGGATAGTAATAACTGGCTGGGATTCATTTAGGTGCATATAGAGAGCAAGTTGCATCTGTCCAGAGAGCTCATTTTAGTGATATGAACTTTTTGTCTGTCTGTATATTCAGAGCAGAGACATAACTTTACCATCAAATAGGAAATTCGTTCCAGAAATTGGTAGTTAAAGCTTAGATCATTTACTTGCATGAACTGGAAGATTGCATCTGGTACCCGTGTGTGTCCATGTCTTTCACAGGTTTTTACTAAAGTATAGATACTTTTCACATGTTTCCCTCACTGTTTGCTTTCCAGGTCAATTACCTGGAAAGACTGGTTTATACCTCATGTTATATGTGATTCCTAGACTCGAAGCCTTTTGTTGAGGTGCTTCCTTTGCTTCAACAGGACAATAGGAAATTAGGAATGCTGCCTTTTTGAGAAAATTTATGTTTCATCTTTAGATTGTGTTGATTTTCAGCTATTTGGTGAAAATCATTTCATATGGAGGTGTTAGAAGCTGAAACAAAGGATGCCGTCATTAATGTATCTGCAAATTGGTTTTCAAGAAACGATTTAAAGCAAAAATTAAGAGACGTGACTGAAGTGAGATATATCTCAATTGGGAAATATATCTAGGTCGTCTTACAAAACCTGAAACCCTTGCTCAAAGAGGAATAAGAAACAAAACAGCGTGATGTTATTTACACATCCTAAATAATGAGAGTCAATCACGAAACAAATTTAAGTGGTAAACTTATAATTAAAGTTAAAATGTATGAATAAGAAAATAAATAACGCCGGGTTAATAGCGAAAATGTAACACTTACCGTAATAAAACAGGCATGACACTTTGAAAAGGTAGAAACTCGGAAAGACCAAAGAGCAAAGAGAAACACCCATACGGTGGGTCCACATCATGTAATGATTCCCACAATACCAACTAAGCTCCACATATTCCTCCCTGCACCTCCGCCCACTCAACCCATCTCTCCTCCCCCTTCTTGCCCTTTCTCATCGTAATTCTGGATTAGACTCAGCTTCTTCCACTCACCACTCTCACTCCCCCTTCCAATTCCGACCGTCAGCTCAAATCCCCACCGTCGCCGTGATTCTGCGCCTCTGATTTCATCTCCGGCCGCTCAATCGGACCCACCTGGTCGCGAAATTCATAGGGTTTGTAGTCTCAGCTCCTCAATTCACTGCTTCGCATATTATTGTATCAGTAATTTTTTTTTTCTTGGTACAATTTTACGTAGAGCTGTGTGCTTGGGATTTAATATTTTTGGTTAATAAATTTGCAGAATTTGTAGCTGTTGATTCACTTAGACTCTATCCGGTTGCTGAGAAAATGTGAAAAATAAAAAATAAAAAATTAGCTTAAATGAGCTTTGAGAGTTTCGGTTATGCGAGTTATAGTTGTCTAAAACCCTAGTGAACTGTTAGAACTGAGAGCTAGTAGGGTAGTACTAATATGATTGCTTCACTTAATTGTTGAATTTATTTTATTATAATAAAAATTCGACTTTTTCAGTTTGTAATCTGGAGCATTGTTTATGTATGTTAAGTAGCGAAATTTCGGAGTAATGCTAGTAATATTGCTACTGCTACACATTTTAATGTATTCTGCAACAACCAAATTTAAACTAACAAGCCTAGATATGGTTATGGCGACTCATACGAGTGTCCAATTTCAGTTCGTTTGCTTTTCTGATTGCTCTGTGGCTAGCAAGTCCTGACCTTGCTGTTTTTGTACTTGTTTTAAATAAACAGAGTCCTCGTGTGGCATGTGCATTTTTTTTTGGAGGCAAGGCCGGTTGTGTGACTGAAGAACTGTGGGTTGAATTGCAAGCTTGTGTGTGTCTGATATAAGAAATTAAGGGCACATGGTTTCGCCGGGGAAAGATGTAACGGATGAAGTTGCATCTGATAATATACCGAAGAAGGAGAATGATGTAATGGATGAAGTTGCATCTGATAATATACCGAAGAAGGAGAATATTGATACTGCAATCCATGGGTCGCCACAACTAACCCCTACTAATGGGGTGTGTCCATTGAAATTAGAAGATAAAGGAAGCGCTTTTTCTAAAATACCTAATACAGCATTGCAGGTGCCTGATGGTGGTATTACTGCATTGCAATCCAATCAAGAAGGCAGTGTTTCCTCATTAACATCTGAGAAAGCATTGCTGACACCTGAGACTGGTTCCGTTGTCTTGCAACATGGTCATGAAGGAACCACTTCATCTAGAGTGCGTGAGAAACCATTAGAGGATGGTTATAACTGGAGAAAGTATGGGCAGAAACTTGTTAGGGGAAATATATATGTCCGAAGTTACTACAGATGTACCCATCCTAAATGTCCTGTGAAGAGGCAAGTAGAACGCTCCCAAAATGGGCAGATAACAGATACAGTTTACTTTGGTCAGCATGATCATCCTAAACCTCAACTTAATGTCCCTATAGCTGTTGGCTTTGCTGTGTCCGTTGGTGAAGAGAAAGCAGAACAGCGCTTGTTAACCAGTGTTGAAGGTGAGGAACTTACTTTGTTATATCTGGTTCTGGTTTTTACATCGAGAAATTCGGTTCATCTATTAATTTGATAACCTCGTATTTAAAGATAAACCATTGGAGGCACATGGCAACTCACCCAACAAAACTGAGCCAGTTGATCTCCTTCAGCTTTCAAATATTGCAGAGAATGAAGCTGTGCAGGGTGTGCTCTCTTTATCTAATAGAACGAGAGATGGTGATCCAGACCCAAAAAGACAGTATGTTAATGCATGAACTATCCTCTTCTTTCTTTTCCTACACGATATTATGGTCACCTCACCTTTGTTTAATTGCCCCTTTGCCCCCCCCAAAAAAAAACAGGAAGAAGGAAAAACATCATGGAAACTCCACTCCGGTGGATAAGCCAACTGGTGAACTGCGTGTTGTTCAGACTATGAGTGAGGTTGATATTGTCAATGATGGGTACAGATGGCGCAAATATGGGCAAAAATTAGTAAAAGGCAATCCAAATCCCAGGTAAAATAAATTTAATGGTCCACTTTTTCTTTTTTTTCTTCTTTTTTTTTTAATGTTAGGTATGTGTCCCTAGTTCAGTAAGGCATTATTTTTCTTCATTGAACTTGCATATACAGTTCTATATATGCTTTAGTCTAATTTGGTGGGTTTGTCAGAGAAGGATGAGAAGGGAATTTGTTTATCTGTAGTTGGCCCTAATTTCTGTGGTATGAGCTATTTCTTTAAAGCTTTCTTCTCACTCTTTTGTGCTTTTGCCATTGCATTGTTTAGGAGTTACTATAGATGCTCAAATCCTGGATGTCCTGTAAAGAAACATGTAGAGAGGGCGATTAATGATTCAAAAGTGGTTATAGCCACCTATGAGGGGCAACATGACCATGATGTTCCCCCCTCGAGGACTGTCACTTTTAATGGTATGGCATCAAATGTATTGCCAGCAGTCCACATTGGTGACTCTGGAACCAAAATAGAAGGGCATGCTGTCAGCCATGTTGCATGTACTAGCCCAAAACATGAAAGTAAACCAATCAAACAACCTGATTCTGAGTCAAGAACTAAATCACGAAGGATTGATGCTGCCGCCTCTGAAATGGTCAATGATACTGATATGGGACCTGAAAGAAAGTTAAATGAGCAATTGATTGGTAAAGCATGTGTCCAAGAAGAAGGTGATCCCCCTGAAACTATTGTTTGTAGAGCAATTAAACTGCAGAATGGCGAGTCAGGAAGTATTCCATCAAAGCAAGAAATTCGAAAGCCAAAAACAGAACCTGTTCACGGTTAACTTGCCATGCTCTGTCGAGATTCATCTAGACTCTAAATAATACATTCAAGTACCGGGACACTTCTGCAGCTTGGGGTTTATCTTATTCTTTCTTCCTCTATTTTCCTTTTGGGTGAGAATGACCTTTAGGCAGGTACTCTTAGCTGGAGGGTAGGACGGTAGGAGTTTGATGGAATGACATTAATGTTTGACAGTGTCATAAATTGTGTAAGTTATTTATCTGGATCAAATATTCTCAGAGATGTAGGTCATTAGACTGGGGACTCAGGAGTACCTAAATAGAAAGCTATGGTTGTTAGTGCAGTAGTATTCTGTAAACTGTTTGGCTCGAAATTCTGCAAGGCTTTGTGAAGATAAATGTATGCCAAATATTAAGGTAGAGTATGCAGGTTAGTTGAGATTGTTATCAGTCTGAGTTGGTTAGATTTGTCCCTTAGACCATTATACAATTTTGAATCAGTTTGAAAGACTAAAACCCAGACAGTTAATGAGAAATCGAAAAGGACCAACCCAATCAATTTGAATTCACTTTGTTTATTGGTTTTCAAATAAACTCCTTCCAAAAAGAAGGGGACAAGGAAAAAGCATGGGTGCCAGTTTCTCAACAACTATGTACAAACGCCTGAAATCAGTTCTCCCACAACCAGTCAAACCAAAGAGGTTCATGGCCTCGATGAGAACGGCTAGCTCCAGTTTATGAAGTGTACACAGCCGATGGTACCCTTCTTATGAGCAGTTAGCAGCTAACAAAAGTTCAAAAGCAGATGAGAAAAACATGCTCTCTGTTCTAACTTCTAAGCTTGCCTTGCCGCATTCCAAGAAGGAAGCATTAATTGGTGCCAGGTTTGCACTTCCATGCACAAGAAGCAACCAAATCTCTGTTCTTCCAGCCGAGATAGAGCGCACCATCTCTCTCTTGAAGCCTATACTTGTCTGAGTAGTTCTTGAGCAGTGTCTTGATGGTTGCATTTACCAAGGAACTTAAAGGGTATGGAGTAAATCCTGCCATTGCAAACCGCGACCTCCACTTCCCGAGAAGCTCATGTCTTTCCACCCTCTCAATTCCCTCGCATGCTATTATGTTCACAACTTCCTTGGCCAAGCAATGTTGCTCAACATTGATCCTGTCCTTGTGATCCCTCGGAAGAGTTACATCTATCGACTCAAACATAGCCGTGTAGTAATTTAGTGTTTCCACAAACCTCGGAAAAAATGCAGCAGTGTTTGTGTTTGATTCTTGCTCAACCAGGGTCACAACTTTTGGAGACAAGCTCTTAACCAACCTCAGTAGCCGATCACGGTGATTCTGAGTGCTGACGCTCTCATCTGGCATGTGATGCAGCATGAATGCAAAGTTCATAGCCATAGCCTCCCCTGGTCTAACCCCAAGATTCTCCAGCTGAACATCACAACCAGAGATAGCAGCAGCATGGAACTCAAATGGCACCTTAAACGTCTCTGCAAGCTTACATAGCCTCTTTCCCACAATATTGAGTCCTCCACCTCGTGCATAAGCTGATGTCGAATCATCAATCCCGGTTATTCGAATATGGGGTGGTCCTCCAGGTCTTGCTGCAAAAGCCTGGATTAAAGTCAACCACTGACTCCCCTGACCAATTTGAAAATCAATGATGTGGACTCTATTTTCATCCTTCATGGCTTCTGCAATGGCTCCATTTGCAGACATATACCCAAACTTGAAGTAGGGACAGACCTCGTAAAGAATATGCATGTAAGACAGGAGTTCAGAACTTGCTGGTTCTTTGCATCTCAATGCTTTACAGATACTGCTCCCTGAGGATGCTCGACGTGCAACTAGTCCTTCCAACATGTATGCTCCCAACCTTTGAATTGGTTCCCCAGAAACCGAAACCATCTGGCGTAATTCATCCACCATCCATTGTGCCATCAACAGATCATTATCCGCTACTGCTTTTGCACAGAAGATCAGGACTTGATTTAAATCCTTCTTAGATATTGAGTCCATAATCTGTCCCCAGCTGTCCACTTCTGGCCTGGTATTTCTTGCCCCATTCTGAAGGGAACTGCAATAGTTGTCAAAGATATTGGAATCGCCAAGCATTGCAGTTTCTAGTTCTTTTAGCTTGTACTTGAAGTCGGTTGCATCATCAGTAATGCAGGAGCCACTTATTGGAGAGCCGTACATATGATCAGGAGAACGGTGCTGGTAATGAGAATCTTGCTCATGCTGTGACATTGGGCTTCCGCTGGGTGAGAAACTGACAGTTGATGAGGAGTTATAAAGAGCGTTGTAGCTGCCATTTGCTGAGGATGACTCCAATGTGCAGTAGCTCTCATGGAAACTCTGAGCCGTGGAGTGGGTACTTTGGCTGCTCTCATAGTATGGTGGCTGGTGGTCCAAGATCCGGAATGGAGGCAAGCAATAGGGTTCTACTTCTTGCTTCGGTTGATAGTGCAACCGTTTCGACATACCTGAACTTCTGTGCTGCTTTGATGCTTGCATTGGACAACAGCTGCAGCAATGAAGGATTCGTCTCTTCTTGCCAAAAGCTGGCTCTCTCTCTATTTATTGTTATTCAGTATTCATGGGAGCAATATAGAACACCTTGGGTTCTCTTGGTAGAACAGTACCTTTATGACAACTGGTTGCACCAATATCTGGGACAAAGAGGTCACAGCCTACTATAGAACGAGCATACAGCATAATCTGCATCAAAGAATGAGGAGATCTGTGAGTAAGCATACCATAAAGATAACACAGGTAAAAAGCAACTAAGTTCCAACGCATTTGGGAAAGTAAACAGAAACCTCAAATCTTCAAGACTAAATTAAAATTCTCATATCTGGCAAAAGAGGATACACCGACGGATCAAATCCCTTTTCCCAGTTTACCTTGTATACTCAGCTAGTGTCAGATAGCTTAAAATGTTCTCTACAATTTTTTTTTTTGTTACTTCTTGATCTTCATTTCCTTCAATTATTTGCAGTGACCTGTGAAACTTGAAACATTTTCTCCTACACCTATTAACCTCCCAACTGATGAAGGTCAGACATCCTCAAATTATCATCCCTCGGTTGATTTTAAAAAGAAAAGGCACCCTGAAGCAAGTGATTTATTCCAACCAATCGAATGATCTCAGCTAACCAAACCTCACACACTTGCAACAACCAAAAGAAGCTTTGGATACAGAACACTTAATATTAAGAAACATCAAATTCTAAAACCAAATTGGGGGATTCTCAAGTATTCTTCTAGATGATTAAGTCACTATAAGATGATACAAACAATTACCACATTCCATCCATTAAATCATCAAAGAACAAGAAAAGCACTAATCTTTGGCCTCACACAATGAAACCAAATTTTCATTTCATGAGAAACCCATTTTGTTTAAAGCCAATGATGAGCTTATATACCTAAAAGAACAGCAACAACAACCCAATTTCATCGTTTTCAGGCTTCAAGTTCGAGTCTTTCCAGCAAAAAACAAAGAACATATGAAAACAGAGCAGCTAATCAACTGAAAAGGAACACAAAGTTCATACATGACATATGAAGAAGCATCACAAACCCAGTTTAGAAATAAACAATCAGACATGATAACACACCTTAGACCTCTAACTTTCCATTTATGAAATGGTTTATCACAACCACCACCATGAGTGTAAAACTAGAGGAATTTCAGGGGGGGTTTAAAATCTCATAAATAATAGAACTCTGGTCTAAGAAAATTTCCAACTTCAACATCAAATCTCGGTTTTAACAAGAATACCTTATTGGAGGAATTTCAAGGTTTGGAATTCCACTGCAAGACCAGAGAAGCCTTCTGAGTGAGGGAGTGAGATAGAAGGCAGGCAGAGAGAGAGCAGAAAGAGAATCCACCTGTGGACTATAAAAAATACTCCATTAGAAAAAGCCCAGCAATTGCTTTGAAACTACATCACTACCACTAGGATAGGTTTGCAACTTGGGTTTTTGTGGAAGTTACCAAAATACTCACCATGTTCTCTCCACAGGACAGTTCAAACTTTGAAGTTCAAATTCAACCCTAACCAGCTCTTGTGATAAACTATTGCCCACATTGTTTATTGTACACTTGATAGAACTTTCCCATATTTTGCAGCTAAAGTTGGCTTGCTAATTTAATTGGGAAGGTTATGAGTTTAATTTTCATGTTTAAAATAGTACAACCAAGATCTTCTGTGGATACCGCATCATTTTGTTTTGATTTGAAGACCAGTATTTGATTGTGTGTTGGAAACTTGGAATGCATCTAGAACTTGTTGCTTGATATCAAATTAACATAGTTCATTGAAGATGCTACATGACAATCTGACATGATCAAGAGTTTAAGACTCTCTGGTTGGGTCCGTTGAAGATACTTCGAAAACTTTGTACATGTATGTACTTGTCTCATTGATCCTTCAAGGTACCTAAACAACTTGGTACAAGAAACTGATTTAGTGTCATACACAGTTCAATGTGTTAGAGATAGACTTCCAAAGCGAAAGTCTTGGAGTAGAAATGGACCATTTGGTTTGAAGTGGGATTTGGCATTGGGTTTGAACCAGATGGTGGGGGTGGTGACGATCTGGTTCATCTGGGAAAGTGACATATATGGTTGAGCAGAGGAGAACCTAATAATGGTAAAAGTGATAAGTTGAGAGATGACGTATTGGAAAGTAGTGCCTTCCATTTCTGATAACATGCTCTGCCTTTCTTGTCATGTATACACTTCATTCATTCATCCTATGATTCATATCTGCAGAAATATCAAGTTGCACATATGTTAATTTGAGAAAGATATCAATATATGCTCGAATAATTTGGACGGTGTATCATGATGGGGTGTTCAATAATATTAGCCATTTTATTCAACCCACTAAGGGATTAGGAGTGCTAGTAAAGACTGTAAAGGCAATCAATCCTTGTTTCAAATTCATCTTAGTATTCTTATCTATGTGTATGATTGAAAAGGATATGTGATCTTCATTTGAGCTCAACGTTTCTATAAGAAGGCTTCCGAAGTAAGAGAATGCATGCGGTTTAAGCAAAGTACGCGATAAATTGCTTAAAAAACAGAATGCAACCATCAACGACAACTGAAAAAAAATCAATTGTTGAACTTATCTATCTATTTGCTCGGAGAATTTCATAAATCAAGGCATGCTCGCCTAAAGGGATTGTTCTTAACATAATGTGAGAGACAATTGTATATAACGGCTGAAAATAAAAACATAGTTAAAAATTGTTATGATATATACTTTTGTATTTAATACATATGGTTGAGATGCATTTGTCATTACTGTCCGTTATGTGAGAGCAAACATGCTCATAAATTCAACACTTGACAGTTAACAAACACAAGAGTTTACAAAATTATGGATCAGTATAATCTAACCTGAGAGTAAGAAATTGAGTGTTTAATGAAATTGCCCAAAGAAGAAACCTTACCTTTGCTCCTCATTGTTAGGACTTGGGGTATACGAAGTACTTAGGTTTTGATCAATGAAAATCACTTTATGCGCATGCAACTATATGACATAATATATACATAAAACTTTGAAAGCTATACAAATGTGGACTCCATAAAATCAGTCACAAAATTCGTATTCTAGAAGAAGCATAGATTAATGTTAATTAAAAAGTGTTTATTTTGGAACCCCAAGAGAGAATTTCGCACCTTCAATCCATGAAAGTGTAAGCATGCAAAAGTGTGATTGTAAATCCTTAAATATGTTTGTTAATTAGTAGAATCAGATGTGCAAAAGAAACCAATCAAGTTAAAAAAGGGAATCTTGTTGCTTCCTTGTCCCCTCTAAGTGAGTGTAGTTAGTGGCCCATTATCTTATCTCCAATCACCCCTTATCAATCCCTCCTTGGCATTTTGTGTTTGTTCTTCATGCAAAAGAGAAAGATAGAGTAGCATTTTACTTCAAGGAAGAATCAAGTAAGATTGAGGTTCAAGTTAAAAGGACCTCTAATCTTCTCCAATATTGGTGTTTGTGGAAATCTCAAATGCTTATGGCATGTACTGTTATGCCAACTCGCTATGGGTTAAAATTGAGTAAAATAATTGCTGTATTATTAGTTTTCGATTCATATAGCTAGCTTATTTATATACACAGCAAAACGAATATAAACATCATAATCTCACGTTCTATATGATAATGGATTAATGGTGGCTTCAACGAAATGATGTTGTTGTTTGTAGACAAAGTGAAAACTTATGTCTAGACCAAATGCCAAATAATTAGCTAGCTAGCTTGAAACGAATGCTTACACATGATCAAAACCAATTAGTCACCTAACTAACAAAACTTAGGTTAGAGGCTCCCAAATTTAGCTAGGGCTCGTGATATGCAACAAGGAACATGGTCTCTCTCAACTAAGACATACAAGACTGGGATGTTTTCACTTTTCACAGTTACCATCAAAGCAACTCTACTTGGCTTTCCAAAGTTACATGAAGTGAAGCAAATGATGGAAATGAAATGAGTGAAGCAAAAGGAAATGATGAGAGAGCTTGACTTCTTGAACCACAATTGTGAGTTTCCCCTATCATCACGCCGACCATGTTTTCAGCTTTCTAACTTGGGAGAGACTAGATTGATAGGAGCAGCATCTTCTTCCTGCATGCTTTGCATTTTCTGGTTTTGTTTTCATCCTCTTTTTCTTGCATGCTTATTCTGCTCTCTGCAAATACAAAAATTTTGGGTCCAAACTCCGAGCTTGTTCTGCATTTAGGGTTACATGTAGGACCTTCTTGCTATCTTCTCCTCTTCTTTTTGGAAACAACCCTCTTTACTAATTATGTGTCTGATTTTTTGGACCTAAAATGTTGGGATTGTTTGCTCGATTTCATGAGCTCTTGTTTGTTTAATGGTCATGCATGGCTTCTGGGACGAGGACAATGTAACATTCTCATCACCAATGGGACAACAGGTTTTGTTTTTTCCCCCGAGAAAGAGGAAAAAAGATAATTCGATACAGTATGAGTGTATGAAAACTTGTAGTTCGAGTAGTAGGAAACTCGTATTCAAGTTTAGATTTTGAATCCCTCCAAGCCTTTTGGTCTATAGTTGTAACTTCAAAAAGACATTAGTGTAATCACACATCATTTCAGATGTTAAATGAAGTGTGTGAATAGAGAAAAATAGTGTGTTAATAGCTACACCTTAAAAGTAAACTAAATTTTGTCTAACCACACAAATGTGACGAGACGAGAACAACATTCAAGACTCCAATTCTTCAACAACAACCATGAACTAATGATCGTATACCATACTGCTAGTGAGAATTGATTCGACGAGTTTCATGTCAAAAAAAGGAAAAAAGCTAACATGTCAGCCACAACTCACAACACAGAGGCTGCATTATTAGGTAAGTTATGTGAAACAATTTATCGTTTTGAAAGTGATGACAGTCGCCCAGATGCTTCTATCATCTCAAAAGAAAGCAGAACTGGTTTTAACTAGAATACTAGATAACTCCTCAGCCTACCCAATCGCCTAAACGGCCGAAAAGGGGGGGGGGGGGGGGCTCAGCTAGTGAATAAAATTGTAAGAACCAAAGTCCTGACAAATCATGCCCCAAAAGCCCACAAAAGATATCAGTAATTCACAATTTCACATAAGCTCTTCCTCTGAAAATCCAAAGTTTCATCATGTTCATTCCTCAAGCACCGTATATTCATGGTAAAATATTGTATAGTTTGAAGTCGACATCTGTTTAATTTTTATGGTTTTATTTTAATATGAATAGTCCTTAAAGTCACGATTTTTCATCCAAATAGTCCTTATAATTTTATTTTAATATGAATAGTCTTTAAAGTCATGATTTTTCATCTAAATAGTCTTGATGGGTCTTTAACTGAGAAAATTGTCGGAATGACTATTTGGATGAAAAATCATGACTTTAAGGACTATTCAGATTAAAATAAAACCATAAAACCATAAGGACTATTTGGATGAAAAATTGTGACTTTAAGGATTATTCAGATAAAACCACAAGGACTAAACAAATGTCGACTTTAAACACTAAGGACTAAACAAATTTCAATTCTATGTTCATTCATGTTTTTCATTTGGGATTCAATCATTCAATGTGTTAAATGGGTGTTAGTAATCTCTGTTCTCAAAAAACATCATAGAAATTAGCATTACTGTGTGCCTTTGAAGGCATATAGAAAATAAGAGAGATCAGAATGATTCGAACCTTACTTTTAGTAGGTTGTGCACTAAGCTTACTCTAAAGAAAAAGTAAACACCAGAAAATTCCAATATTTCTTATCCTGCTGCAACAGCCAACTAGTTAGAACAAATTTTATTAGGATTTGATCCTTACATCCAGCATTCTCTATTTCAAAAGTTTGATCATGAGCACCTCTTCCATTCCCTTTGCATCAAGGAAAATATTCATACTTGCAAGGGCCATGACCTGCAGGCAAACATTTCGAAAATCGTCAAGTTGTCTCCAACCATGTATCTTAGCCAATTCCCCCTCTTGTAATTTCATCAAGGTAAAATCAATTTTATGCAACTTTCAGGTGACATTTTCGCTTTGAACCTGGAAAAGAAAAGGTTGTGCACAACAAATCGTTTTTCTACTTTGGAAAATGCATGTGAGTGTACATGTGCTGTTATTGTTGTGTACAACATAAGCAAACAAGTTTGAGTAGATCCCACATTATGGTTCTTTTTGTTTTATATATATCCTTTTTGGCGTGATCAAAGGTAAACCACTGGTTTGTGAAGCTAAAACCAACCCAGATTCGTTTTCTGGATGAGCCAACTCAAACCCAACTGTTGAAAGCAGCTCCTAATCTTATTGAAGAGATCCTAACTCTAAATTTGTTCACCAAATAATGTGCCGATATGCATTGTGATCGAAGCTAATTAGATACCAAGTGTAGATATTGTTGCATCATTTGGTGAACAAATTTAGTAACTCTTGAGCTTCGATAGTATAACAGATCCAAATCTCCCACAATTTCTATCTAGGCACATGGACATTGCCTTATCTTGACTCAACACCATGTGATCATATGCATTGTCCAAAACAAAAGGTTAACTGAGTTAAGTGCTTACTGGGATCAAGTTCTGTAATCATGGCAGCTCCCTTGAAGTAGCAAGATGCACCTTTATGTTTGAACTTCTGGTAGTAGTTGTTGAAGGCATAGGAAGCATGGTCTTTCAGAGTGTTTGGGGAAAAGCAAGGTTGGTTCATCTGGATCTTGCTACAATCTGCACCTCCTGCACCACAAGCCCAATCTATTGCTGCCTGCAGCTCACCGTCCGGGGTTTGTTCATCAGCAATACACCATTGCTCATAATCCGCATCCACTGTAAATTGCAATGTGATAGCACACACATGCACACGTTAAAAGACTATGCGAGAAGAAGTATAACGTATACTAGACAGTGTGCCTAAATTTTCCATGAAGCTAGCTTTTAGCTGATCTGCTGATACAAATGGACATGAAACTCAATAGGGCATGGTGAGTTTTACCTGATTTGAGTGAAACTAGTGAGAGAAGGAGCAGAGCAAGCGTTATCCTCATCAGAATGGTAGACATTGCAGTGTGTTTGAGAGCTAGAGATCTAAAATTCTTTAACCTGGATGACCTATATATATGGAAATGTAATGGCCAGAGACACCGATCTATATTATATTGAAGTGTTAAACTAGTGCTTCAATTCTTTGATTTCTATTAACAAGTTACCACACCTTCAAGTTTCTTTCTTGGCAGACATAGAGTGATGATTTTACTAATTTACAACAGTATATAGGCTGTCATATACTAAATAGTAGATATAATCAAATAAATTGATCAAGTTTAACTCAAAGAATTTTAATCTATATATGCATCTGCAAGAATTCAGAACCTTTCTGGTGCATGACCGCATGCTCTATATTTATGTAATGCAACTCATCGTGGCCAACACATTTTACTCTCTTTGTAGTTTTAAGTACACCTCTTGCTATACTTCAGAAAATTTAGGTAGAAGCATTAATAACAAACCCCAGCACAAGTTTATGAAGAGAACAAACCCAGTACACACGGCCGACAAAATGTGATTCATTTTCTAAGAATGGTTCGTGAGGAGAGCAACAAAACAAAGGGAATAGGCAAAAGGTTTGTGACAATTTGCAATTGAGCAAGAAATTCTTTATTCACTTCAGTATACAAATGTGTTACACTCTGCTATACTTTGTAGACATAAGGTTGCAAAAAGTTTTTCCTTAAATACACCATCTTATTCAGTCTATCCCTCATAATGTCAAAGCAGCAATCATCAACTGTTACGATTGGATGATCTGATCTTCCGACCTTCAAGGATTCAGTTTATTTTCCAGAGAAGATGAAAGATCTTTTCATCTCATCAAAGTTAAGGAATGCGATGATATTGGCATTACAAGAATTCTACATTTCTACATCTGTGTCTTAAATGGACACAGGAAAAAAGAAGAAAAGAAATCACTACTCTACAGAGAAAAGATGAGTATGTACAGGAATTGCCATCATTTATCTTCATTGCTTTGCAGATGATCATTCTCAAATGACCATAAACTAGCCAACCTCCCCTTATATATACACACACGAACGCATTGCCAGTGGCCAGATGCTCACTACTTCTGGAAAAACAAAATGAGGAATGATTAAGCATTTTTTTGTATATAGTTGAGAAAAGAGTGCAGGTGATATTCTGAAATGCATGAGCTACATTAAGTTCACTACATTAGCAGGGAGACTTTCAATAAAACAAAGGTCATTGTCACAATCCATGATGAAGAGTCCATGCATTTGATGCTTATATGCAAAGCATGCCAAGAAGACTGATACTTACCAGATTCAAAGAAACTGTATAATGTGGACAGAACTTTTTTCTCTCGACCACGTCATGGCAGTGGAGAGCCCATGATCCACTGTGGGCATTGATCCGAAATAAAACAGATCAATGGCTAGACTGCCGGTAAAACCACATTCATAGTTGTCCTCTCTATTAACCAGACTCAAAGAATTTTGCTACTGCTGTATATAATTGTTCTTCTTCAAATGGCTTTGACACGTAGTCATCCATCCCACACTTCTTGCACTCTTCATTTGAAGCCTGAATCACATCAGCTGTCATGGCTAATATTGGTGTGTGCCAATATTCCACATTGCCAAACATCTCGATTGGTGCTTCCCCAGATGCAATTTTCTCATTTACCTCATTCTCCATACATCGGATTCGACGAGTTGCTTCGAACCTGTATAATCAAGACACTATTAAAAGTGCAAACAGTACTCTAAGAGGAATATAGAATGGGAAACTTTGCTATCAACATATGCACAACACAAAAATTTCTTCCTGATCTTTCCTTTATATGAAAATGAACAAGATAGTATATGATGATATAACAAATGCCTAAGCATGTCAACCAGTATACAACAAATTGTGCTGCCAAGTCATTCACAATCTAAATTTGGCCTCAATGAATCCAACTGAGGCTGCAATCAGGTGGTTCTATAAGCTGACTAAACAAGGGTAGTATCCTTAAGTATGTAGGATGTAATCTTTTATTCTTTTGTATTCAAATATAAAACACAAATTAGAAAATAGATAACAAGCAGATTGATTACCCGTCCATTTCTGGCATTTGGAGGTCCATAAAGCAAGCGTCAAAGTTGTGAGGTGGCTTAAGCATGTCTAAAGCAGTCTTCCCACTATCGACACAGGTGACAATTGCTCCATATTTCTTTAAAGCACCTTCTGCCACTCTTCTGTTGACTGCATTATCATCCACTACCAAAATCTTCCTGCCTCGTAGTAACTTTCCAAGAGTTGGTTTTTTTATGTTCACAAGCCTCTTTTTACCGCTTACAAGGGCCTCTTGGAAGCAAGCAATTAAGACACTTAACCGAAGAGGCTTCATCAATACATTATCTACAAGACCAGAAGATTTTAGTTCATTACGTTCAGTAGCACTAATGGAGGTAGCCAGGAGAAATATCTTCGGAAAGTTCAAGGGAGACCCCACGCTGCAATTTTGCCTATGCTCTTTAACTGACTGATGGAATGTAAGACCAGTTTCTTTATCCCAAACATCTTTGTCGATAAGAACCATGGCCAAACATGTGGATAGGCTGCATGCAGGACAGTTAACAGTGCATTAGTAAAATCAAACAGATGTTGAATAATTGCTCATAGAATCTTCATAAAGCTCAAGTTATATTTTTAAATACCCTCTTCTTTATCAAACTTTTGAAAGAAAATATTGGTTCTCTTTCTTTTATTATTATTATTTTAAAAGAAAAATCCAGCCATTGATGGATGTGCCTTGAGAAGAAATATGAGATGTTACACCACTTTTTCTTTACTTTTCTATTTTCCGACCAATAAATTAACAGCAGTTTCCCTTTTTTGAGGGAAGCGTCAAGAAAAATTAGTTAGTAGCAAAAGTTTGTCGATCATTTATTTCCGGCTCCTCTATTTTAAAGTCAAGGGAAAGCAAGGAAACTTGCAACAGTTTCAAGGGGCTCGATGATTGATTTTCTTTTTAATCAAAAATTTTCTTAGTCCATCGCATAAGAAAATGTGTCATGTTCATTATAATAAAATGCTACAGAATGATTTGTTTCAGGGTATGAATTTCTTTCTTTTCTTATCTTGTTGAAGTATATGAAACGTCATCTAAGAATAAACCATAATTGAAAAGGTAATACTCACCTTGTCTTGCTCGTACTAGATAGATAAGAGCATGCTGATTCTAGATTGGAAGCAATATCTGCAGTTATCCCCAATCTCCGCATATGATATCTCGTGACTTCAGTTCGGGTGATTCTCTTATCTATTACCAGTGCTCTCAGGCCTTGAAATTCTGACACAGCTGGTTCATACTGGGGCCACTTTGTATCTAGAGAACTTGTATTTCCTCTCTCAAATGACCCAGTAAATGAAAAGGTACTTCCAATGCCAGGTTCACTCACAAACCCTATCTCCCCACACATGAGATCTACCAGACGTTTACTGATGCTCAATCCAATTCCAGTACCACCATATGTTCTAGAAGTGGAACTATCAGCCTGCATAAAAGGTGTGAAGATGCGACTTTGTGCATCTAATGGAATACCTACACCAGTATCCTCAACTGTAACAAGTAATTTTATCATATCAGGTTCCTCCACTGTCGTGCTGCTTAAAGTTTTGAAACGCTCCCAGCTTTTCCATCTATCAACCACAGGAAAGCCACTCAATGTATTATAAGTTTTGTTCGAGTGGTCTCCAACTAAATTCAAGCCTTGTCTTAGAACTTCATCCATAAGATCAGGTGGACCCCTCACTTCATCTGCCAGATGCACCGAGACAAATATATGTCCTTTGTCATGGGTGAACTTCAGTTCAAACAAACAAACAATTAGCACGGCAATTAAAACATATGAACTTGTAACATTTCTGAAATGTAGAAAGGGAAGTATCTCCAAACAAACAACAGGAAACATATCTAACCTTAATAGAATTCCCAACCAAGTTCGTAATTATCTGCCGAAGGCGTCCTGGATCTCCAATGACAACTTCCGGAACCAAATTGGAGACATAAACAGCCAACTTTTCTCACACAAAACAAAACCAAAAACCATAATTTTGTAAGAACTGATATAAAAGAAAACAGAAAGAATCAAATAAGAATGCTATACTTGAAATTTCTTTTTTTCTTTTTACCTCAATCCCTTTTTCATTCGTTTTTCCTGAGAAAAGTGATAGCACATTATCAAGCACCGATCGTAGATCAAACGGTAAAGTTTCAAGTTCCAGCCGTCCTGATTCTATCTTGGCTTGATCAAGAACCTCATTTATAAGTGAGATAAGATCTCTTCCACTAGCATGAGCAGTCTCAGCATAATCTTGTTGATTTGCATCAAGATTTGTGTCCATCAGCATTTGCAGCATACCTGGATTTTGATAGGAAGAACCATCAAAATATGTAAAGTTATAATTTTTGCAAAATAGTAACTGTTTCACAAGAATTTTCTCACTTACCTAAAACACCATTCATTGGTGTCCGGATTTCATGGGAAACAGTTGCAAGGAACTGCAGTAGAGAGAGAAGTCAGGCAACATGATCAGACATAAATGTCTTTTAGTTGACAAATGGCTATAGGTTTAAGGAGTAACTTTTATAGCTAACTGACAAAAAGGACAACTTGTACCTGAGATTTGGCCACATCTGCAGCTTCTGCGCGAACTTTGAGTTCCATCATCTCACAAAAGTCTGCCTCTACCTTTGCTATTCGGCTTATGGCCGCATGAAATATATGACCAACTAGCAAGGTAATGACTAGGACTCCAACTGATGCACTTACTGCCGTCCACGGAAAAGGAGGTTTATGCTTAAACCTACAATTCAAAGGAAACTGTTTACACTGGGGAAAAAAAATCCACTTATTTAGGCTGATATATAAAATTAATGATGTATCGGATCTAACCTGCAATGCATTTCATGTTTGCGTTGTGGATCACCAAAATCAAGGCCGCTAATGTGCAACAGCCCAGTATCAACAACATCAGTTCCATACATGTTGATCAGATAAGATGCGTTAGTTGTATCATAAACATTAACAACGATTGTTTGCTTGCTCGCAAGTTGGTGCAGGAGCTTCTCCACAAGAGATGGAACATCGTAAGATGCACCTAGATACCTATTATAAAGCATTATAGCAATATAAGAAGAAAGAAAGAAAAAAAGAGTTCAAAAAAGAAACATGGTTGCAAATGTACCCCACAGTCGCTTGAATTCGTTCTTCTGATGTGGCATCTGGAGGCAAGTCGATATTATACACAGCAAATGTGAGAACAACACCCAAGTGATTGGATTTCAATAGCTTAAAAGGGGAAGTCAGTACTCCCTTTCCTGTTGACCTTGCTCGCAAGATGTTCTCACGGTCATCCTACATTGTTTAATCAACAATTTTTAACATCAGCATACGTGAATGGTAATGGAAATTAGAATATGGCTTCGGAGAAACTGGTTTGTAAACGCTATTATTAAAATATTCTGTACACAAAAGTTTGATGACACCATGGACTATGGGTACATACACCTCCTCATTAAAAGGCTGGCTATAACTAAAAAAGAACTGACCAATAAGTAGGTCCACAAGAACCAAAAGTGTGTATTTTGAAAACCACATAACTGTGCCAGAGCAAAAGACTCAATAACTATATACAACATACATATGCAGATTCGAATTTAGTGAAGAAGTACTAATTTTACATTCTAATACGGTTTTAATTTAGTAAATGCATACACAGGAACATAGGAGCTGCTGACAATGGAAGTGTTAGAGCCCTGGGGTACAGCAGGCAATATTTTTTTTTAAATGAAAATGGGAGAGAGAGAGAGAGAGAAAACAAACCTTTCCTGACATCATGTCAATTGAGACAATATGGGAGACCGTTTCTTGAGAAAATATCACTGGTGCATATTCATCTTGAATAGGGGCTGGATCCAAGCTTTCTGGAAGAAAATCTTGGACAAGAGTCTGGTCCTCAGTTTCCATTTTCTTTATTGTCCATCCATGTTCCCTCTCAAATTGTTCCCTCTCAGCATGAGTAACTTTTAAAGCATAAGCAACACCACTAGTAAGTGGTCTCTCAAAAGCTGTTCTTTCTGTGTATTCACCGAATGTTTTCTGTTGATAAAAAAAATTCATCATTCACAAAGCAGAGCACAGGAGTAAAGTTGATTGCATTTTTGCATTCTTCTGAATTCTTCGTTATAGTATAAAATCCTTGAATCGATAAAATCCTTGAATCACATTTACACAGCAGCTAATAAACTGAGTGAAGGCAATGGGA
This sequence comes from Fragaria iinumae, assembly GCA_009720345.1. Lineage (NCBI taxonomy): Eukaryota > Viridiplantae > Streptophyta > Magnoliopsida > Rosales > Rosaceae > Fragaria > Fragaria iinumae. The sequence continues at coordinate 35,777,665 of CM019122.1, read as the reverse complement.
CAATTGACCACCCCATCCCTTTACTCTAAAATTATTTATATATCGATCACATATAGACCCAAAAAGGGATGGAACTACAATATGAAATTCGGTAAAAGTGCCAATTAACTAATTCAGTATTGTCAACTGTTTAATATATGTGGGTGTGTGTGTGTGTGTGTACAAAACCCTTTGCCTTTACATTTATTTACTGAGATGCTCAAAACTTGTTTACCTATCCTAGAGATAGAACCGGTGCTTAAAGACTTTCAATATTATACTCTATGAGTGTATAACGCACTGGCAACACACGTCTTAAATGTTTATTTGTAAGATGGATTTTTATCAAAACATTGGTTTTGATTCACAATTAAAGCAATCTGGATGCCACTGAAATGAGTTATTCTATTGATATGATTGATGACTTGAGAAATATAATCCAGTACCCAAAAACAACATTAGGGTAGGTAGGGGACATACCTGATCAATGGCAGAAGGATGCTTCCCATGGTGAAACGTGGAGACAAGAATAGCTAAAGCGTGAACATGATTCAGGCTCACATTGAACTGATCTTGCAACATTCGGGCTCGTTCATCACACATGTTGGCAAGTGTTTCTTCTCTCCACAAAAAATCTCTTTCATTCAAGTGGAAAAATAACGAAATTGACGTAATAACTCCAATGAAGACAAATACGATTAGGAGCTTCTTCCTCCACGTGCATGCAACCTTTCGAGGACTTTGAGTTTGTTGTTGCTGTTTCTCTGGCTGCTTCCTACTACCGACTGACTGTTCTTGAACCGTTTTCTTTTGGCAGGAGCACTCATGAACCAGCTTCTGTTTCTGGTTCCTCCATAATTTTAAAGAAAAACCAGATAATTGGTAGCACAAAATCATCCCAACAAAAACCCATGAACATCCCTTCATCAAACAACAATATATATGAGAATCCTCTTTTGCGCACTCTACCTTTGCGCCTGATCCCAATGCTTCCTAATAAAAGCACAAGCAAAAACAAACAAAAAAGAAGTCTGATTAGTTTGTTCTTTCCAGATTAGGAAGACATGTAATGTGCTGGAGATTATCCTCAGATAACAATCCCCCATCTATGTTTTTTTACATATGTAACTATATGAATTTGGACTTTGGAATGCGTATCAGATGCATGATCCATGAAAGATACCATACCTATGACTCAAGTAGGAAAGAACGATATGCAATCATGATTGAAGAACATAAGGATCCATGAGGTTCCATTTATATCTCCAAGACTCATTATTCTGGTTTTCTATTTCCATTTGTTCAGTATTGTTATTATTTTCTAGTCTTCCGTCCCCTTAACCTGGTAATAATATTTGGAGCAGAACCTCCTTCGTTGATTATCTCACCCTTCACAGATATTTAGCCTGTCTCTGGTGTATAAAAACCAGACTAGACTGACTGGTTAAACCTGGTTAACTATTTTGGTTCTCTTTATTTAATGATTCAAGAGGGGTTGCTCATGGTTCACATAACATAGCAGCATGCATATAATGTATGGAAAATTTGGAATCTGAATTGTTCTAGTCAAAGTTCTACCTTTTGACAAATCCTATTAGTGGATACTGTAGACTGCGGAACTTTGGCCGATGAATTTTCTTGTAGCAATGATAGGTCAAGCATCCTGGGGATGTTTCGTTCTTGAACCGGGCATTGGTCCTCGGCTTCAACATATTCTCCCACCCATTTATGATGCTCTTGAAATTCTGTCTCATCTGAACACACTGCCTTCAGAGCACAGGAAATGCCATCAGTTAAAAGCATCCCAGGTCCTGTTTCTTTGGTACATTCAAGGGATGCTATCTGCAATACACACAGAGACAAGTAAGACGAACTGGAAAAAGGCAACATGTAAAAGCTTCAAAACACATTTTACTGAAACTATGCAATTCATTCCGCTCGATACATATGCAATTGATCTAGGGGAATGAGTTGCTATGATCGAGTTTGTCTCGGGAGGCTTCTAGCATATGATTGCTTAAAGAGACACCATCTCATTATAATTGATCAAAATTCACAACTTAGTTCTTACAGTTGCCAGAAGAATAGAACTGCAGCATCACAACACAATGCCATACAGGAAATTTTTAGGATTTTGCAAACATTCCCAGCTGGGTACCTATCAGCCACCCTTAACCTCCCCCATCCCCTCTTCTAAGGAAGGAACAGAGGAAGGTGGGAGGGAAGATGAGATGGGTGCCAATTGGGTATTTCTGCCATCCCTTACCAAAGCTGATAGAAGATTGCTTGGTATTATTACTTTACCATAATCTACGGAATCGGCTAGACTATATCCTGCATGTATGCACATACCGAAGTACATAAAACTTCAGAAAAATGAAGTGTACCAATACAGATAGAAACTCCTTTGATCAAAAGTAAGAACCCAATTAACTACTGGGAACTCCAAAAACCAGAAGAGGAAGCCAAGTTCAAAACCGGAAGATCACAATCTAGGTGTGAAGCCAATTTTGTACAGGAACATCATGAAGAACAGTAGAAAGAAGCTACCATGTTTTATTTATGATATTGTTTACAAACTTTAAGGAATTTCGAAACAGATAAAAAGGAAAAGGGCAGAATCAAAGAGCATAGAGTCACCTGATCTGATTCAGAGAACAAGGAAGCTAAAGCCAGAAGCTGGTTCTTGCTGACATTGAAATGCTGCTGCAAGATTGGAGCTTTCTTTCCACACATCTCTGGAGTCTTCTCTTTAATATCCAGAATTCCCTCATGGAAACCCAATAAGAACCAAACAACTGCAATAGAACCTAAAATCCCAAGAAGTAGAAGCTTTCTTCTTGAATATATGACACAATTAGGCCCATCCAAGGGCTCCATTGCCTTGTTTAACTTGAAATTAGCAGGTAATCTGCCATTAAACCCAGACACCCTGCAATTCAGATACATGCTACTAAAGCACACACCACTCTAACTAATCCTCTAAGCTACAAAAACCCAGATAATTTTCACCAGAAGGCTCACACCAAACCCATAAAGATCAATGCTTTGAGACAAACAAGTGAAATCTAATGGAACCCACTTGAGGTTTGAACTGAATTAGACCACCAAATCTGAAAAATAAAGCCAAGTGGTCCAACACCTTTTTACCCTCAAAACCTTCTCTGTTTTTTTCCCACTTCAAACTTCAACACCAAGTGCATTTCTTTGCATCTGTGAATCATGCAAACCCATCAAAGCCACAACTTTTCTTGGGTACAACACTGAACATAGGTACCTACCAATAATGCTGAAACAAACCCTTGTGATAATTATTTGGGCAACCTGTGAAGAAATCATTAAGAAGAAAAGAAAAATGGAGTCTTTTCTGTATCTGGCTCTTTCTATGCCACTCAAAGAGAAGCATCCACAGAGAGAGAGAGAGAGAGAGAGAGAGAGAGAGAAAACCTGCACCAAAAAAATTGATTGGACTGGAGTTGGTTTCTATAAAATTCCAACTGGAATCAATTATCAGAGTGAGAGAGAGAAAAGAAAAAGAAATTATAATGTGTGTCCCTTCCCTTTTTTTTTCTTGTTTAAACTCTAAACCCCACACCCTCTTATTCTCTCTCTTCACAATTTTGGTGTCCAGCATGTTGATATGAAGTTGGGCACATCATTATCTCATCATCAAAGTGATGAGAAATCATCTAGTGGGGAGGTTTATTTGCCAAAAATTTATAAAGTGGGGGAAGGTTTAGGCAAGAGCAGACAAAAACCCTACATCAAAATTACCCAAAATAAATCAAACAAGGTGTGTTCTGGAATGTACGCAGTACTCAACGTACTGCGGGTGTCTGCTCCACGTGTCAAGCATTGATTGGAGAAGTTTTGGCGCGTGGAGAAGACGACTCTCGCTAATCCTCCCTCCGCGAACGTGGAAGCTTTGCAAAGGGTTCGCCTCGCCTCGCCTCTCCTCTCCTCGCCCGTCTCCTCCTCGCCTCGCCCGTCTCGCCTCGCCCGTCTCGCCTCGCCTCTCCTCTCCTCGCCCGTCTCGCCTCTCCTCTCCTCGCCCGTCTCGCCTCTCCTCTCCTCGCCTCGCCTCTCCTCGCCTCGCCTCTCCTCTCCTCGCCCGTCTCCTCCTCGCCTCGCCTCACCCGTGCTGCACATGTGGACGGTGAACAACCTTTGCACGCGATTGGGAGGATTGATCCGAGCGAAGTCGACAACCCCGTTTCCAGATCGGTTTGCGAATTCGATCGGTTGCTGAGGGAAACAAAACCGATCCACGCGAGACGCGCGGTTGGCGCGTGACCGCTTGACTTTGTCAAGCGACAGCCGCAGTACCGGGAGTACTGCGTACACAGCAGCCGTTCCCATCAAACAAGCCCACATTTTCATGACCTAAACTTTTCCAATTTTCAATTTTTATTATTAAAGCCCTCATCTTTTACATCTCCATGTAATTTCCTGTTCTTGGTTATCTTTCACTTTCTTGTAAGAGCTGAAAGAGACCACACCATTCTGTGTTTAAAGAAGGTGTCTTTGTTTTCTGCTGCAGTCAGATTGTAAGTGAGGAGATTAAAAAATCTGGAGAGGTCTGGAGAAGAAGAAGAAGAAGAAGAAGAAGAAGAGGGTTCTTGCAGCAGAGCAGGCTTCTTCTTCTTCCACTTCTAGTTCAAAAGATCGGGAATTACTCGGGAGACGATTAAATGGGTTCGCCATGCACGATGTACTAGTGTGTGAAGATTCTTAAAACTGCCACAGTGGTTTGTTTGGAAGAAGATAAACTAATGATGTGGGCATCTATATGAAAATGTGTGTCGGCTCTATACCATACCCACCTTACTAGTTAAATTAATGGGAATATGATTTCATTATGAGAACGCACAAGTTTAAAGTAATGAAATGAATTAGAGCCATGATTAGTTTGACCATCATTAGGGGGATTATTATATTGCTTGATTAAGTGTTGTTAATTTGTCTACCACATAATCATGTGACATAAATTTGAGACATAACTCAACCACACCCAAAAAAATTTAAAATATGGTCATCATCAACTTCAACTCAAATGTTGTTCAAACTATACCCCCATTTCATTTCATGGACTCAACAACTCAACATCATAGTTTTTGTCCATCAAGTGGGATATATAAGAGCATCTTCGACAGTTTCCTTAAAAAAAAATTAAAATGAGGAAGTACAAGTTAAAATCTCTAAAAAATTTATACTCTAACTCCAACAGATTCTCCATTTTTAAGATTTCGACATTTATTCCAACAATAAAAAATGCTAATTGATTATTAATAATAACAAAAAAAATCATATATTTCATTGTAACATAAAATATCCAATAAACTATTCTAGATTTTTGTTCTTATCGTTGGAGCACGTGAATAATTAATATTTGGGAAAGAAAAGCTTTGCTCTAAATTTAGGGAATGAGTGCTTCTCTTTCTTGCCCATCCCTATTTTGGGGAATGAGATGAGAAAGCTGTTGGACCACAAAACAGTCAAATATTCCCCAAAATTGAGAAAATCAAGAAAATGAGGGAAACTGTTAGAGATGCTCTGAGTATAGGCTTGACCTTTCTTCTTATTCATACTATTTTATGCAATGAAAGTAAATTTAAGTTACCGTTTTTGGTCCATCAATACAGTAATGTGTACTTGATTATTATTTTAAGCTTATCATCAGGGGTTAAAATTAAGATATCGATTTCAGACTTTATCGTGAAGTTTGTTTCGACTATGAGTTTGTTGGGCTTGTATCACATTTTAGCTCTTGCATGCTTTACCATGTGCAGGACTGGTATTAGAGTTTATCTCTTGCTTGATGTTTGTCGTGTCGGCTCTTTCTCAATGGAAAATGCATTTTATTCAATTTGAGTAATTTGTATCGATTTTCAAAATTGTAATAAAGTAAGGGAGATAGTAAAATAATTTACCATAAAGAAGCATCCACATTTTATAAACATAAAAATATGCCATGGCAAGATGCTTCAATCCACTTTGACATAATGGCATCAACTGTTCCTTTTTCACATCTATAGTTCTAGTGATAGAAACTACCAAGTTCATAACTAAGAAAATGCCCACAGTATTCTATGGGCCACATGCATTAGCAATACATTTTGTAAGGCTCCATAATCACTTTATCCCGTTGGATTTAGACCCACCACCAGGTGCATTCTTCTCCCAATGAAGATTGCCCATCAAAGTATTTCTTGTTAATGATTTTACTTCTTGATATCTTACCTTTTTCATAGGTAAGCTAAACTTATGAGAGGTGTTTGCTTCTTCTTTTTTTAATCATAAGACAACTGTAAATATAATGTTATCAAAGTAGAAATGATCATATGTAATACAGTGGGCCTAGACATCAGATAAAAAATAAGGATGTTATAGGAATTTTTTGTTGTAGTTTTATCTTGGTCTATTGATAAAAAAATACGTTAGGTATACTTTTTAGTTCTTACCAAATAAGAAAGAAAATACACTTGCAATAAATTTTTCAATAATTTCTCAGTTATAATCTCTGAAATACTGAAATAGCATAAAAGAAAAGACAAAAAAAAGTATGTATTTTTATCTAGCTACAAAGCCAAACACGGTCTTATTTTCGTAGAAAAAGCAGCAAAGGCGCCAAAACTCAAATCATCGGCGACGATTTTGAGTCAGGTCCTCGTTAGTCGTGACAGTGTGGGGACCTCTAGACAGCTGCTTCTCACGAATAACGTTTCCTCGAGCTATTAAAAACAGAAAAAAAACAACCCGGGAAAGAATCACAGGGCGACACGTCATCAACGTGGGTTGGGTCCCACCAGGAGGGGTCTCTGTTCGGTTGTAACTTTAAAACCGTATGCGGCCAAATCTGACCCGACAGACATACGTACCCACATCTAACTAGACGACAAAATTTACAGCACGTTTCCGTTTCCGTCCATTCGAAATTACCAAACAGGGTCTCTTTCTGTTCAAGGCTACGTTAAGCTGGTGCAAACATGATGGATGATTTTGTAAAATGATAGAAAACAAATCAGAGGATACAAGGTGATGTTGACTTAGGAGTTTTATATTATTATTTTTGTATAAATTATGGAAATAATTTTTTGATTTAAATAATATAAAATTTAGAAATTTTAAGGCTCTTAGTTATTTACTTTTGTTGAATTTAACAAGAGACAATGCCTGTTAGCCTTAATTTTAAGAATTTTATTCTCACTAACAAAATTAAATTTTAAAATTTCTAAGAACCAACTTAAACGGGAAAAAACAATTATACCTTTAATGATTTAAATAAACTACAATAGACCATTATCAGAACAATAAAATGTCTATTTTGAAATAAATATCTATGACCGGATTCTCGTAACCGATGACCGTTGACCAGACTTTGGCGACCGTTGACTGGACTCCGGCGACCGTTGACCAGACTCCTACAGCCGTTGATCGGACTCCGGTGACCGGATGTCTATTGAGGGTAGTAGAACTACCTACTGGGGGCAGTAGAACCTCCTATTAGGGGCAGTAGACCTCCTACTAGGGGCAGTAGGACCTCTTATTGGGGGCAGTAGGACCTCCTATTGAACTTAACTGTGTGTTTCAGTCACTTATAACAGGTCCCTATTGGGGTCAGTATGACGACTTATTGGGGTCAGTAGGACCTCCTATTGAGGGCAGTATGACCACCTATTGGGGTCAGTAGGACCTCCTATTAAGGTCATTATGCATGAAAGATGAGAGATGCAATATTCATGGGATCCACAAAGTAACTTATCATACTGACACTACTATATACTAACCAAGCAACACCAACATCATTTCCAAAATTTGTTAACAGAGGACATCACTATCCCAATTCTAATTTGTGATTGTGCATGTTTAAGTTCTAGTTATCCAAATATAGCAGTCACAAGCATATCGTTTCCTACAACAGTACAACCAAACAATTTTACAATCTAAGCCAGCATAGGGCAACATGCAGAAGAAGTTGAAAGAGATGTGATGCTGGCAGTACATGAAATAGTTAATGACTAGCATTCCTATATAGCATCATCCACATCAGGTCTAACAAAATACAATCCGCCCCTGGTTATAGTTTTGTTCAAAGCACGGATAAGTGTAACAAGCTAACATTGTACAAAATTCATCCAAAAAGACTAGTCGCGTCAATCTAATGAATTCGAGGAACTTCTGGTTCCATACTTCCATACAACCATGATGCAAGCTCCACAATCAGACCCTCATATAGTTCGTAAAAACACATCTGTTGTATAAAAAATAAATAAAACATCCATGATGAGCAACTTGAAGAAGTACCTGCTTACAACTTCTCTTCCCTTTGCCTAAAGCAGTAAATTCTTCAACTTTATGCCCTTCATATTTGTCCTTTAACAAATTTTCCCAGAAACTTGTTTTTTTTGCACTGGTCTCTGTACTGTCCACTGTAGCTTTCTATGGTTCCTCCTCTTCTACAGCCTCTGCTTCGTCAATGTATTTAAAATTTATAGCACATGATGCAGCTTTATTTAGTTTAGCGGAAAATAAGTGCAACAAAAGAAAACAAACCAGGAAACAGAGGGAGTGAAATAAGAAATCATATGGAACATGCTGTCAACAAGTCAACGATGTTTTCATTGAGTATATAAAACCAAGGAACTACCAAATGTTGCAACCCTTGATTACTAAACACTGTGGAAGTAGAACGGCAGACTAAGTTTAGGTAGGTTTCTTATATTTACCTTCACATATATACTCATACAAAACCACTTGAGGCATATTTTCTTAGAATGATAGATACGAATTAATGACTACATTTTCCATCTCTCCAAACTTTGGTAAGTGTTTGACTAACAAAATTTATTAGGATACAACACATCTATGTATATAAGGAAGAAAATCATGATAAATGCACAAAGAAGGGAAAGAATCAAGAGTATTACTACATCGAAAATGCCTGGCACAGAAAACGAAGATTCACAACTCCAACTCTACAAAATTCTGTTTCTAATCGTCAAATTTCATCAAAAGAGAGAACAAATCCGAAGCATCGTGCGCCAACTTGTGTGTTAAATGAACCAAAACAAGTCCGTTTTACACAGATGAACTGCAAATTCCAAAACGATTACCAAAACAAACATCGAGTCTATAACGTCTGTTATAAGATATTTCATATGTGTGTCTTAGCCTTATGTCATTAGGATATGTAGTTGGAATATGACTATGTATTTATTATCATTACCATATTAGTACTTTGTAATTCCCTATATAAATGACTTCTATCAATGAATAAAATGATGATTCTCTTGTTATCTTTTTGTCTACAGTTTATACTTGATCACGTCTTCAAATTATTATTATTATTTTTTAAAATTATAACGTTTTCAAAAAAACTTCAATAACTATGGGAAATGCATACAGTCCTTAATTGGTGATAAGTATCGTTATAGGAATAAATATGAGAAATGCATACATTAGGAAAGTTTTGTCGACTCTTGTAGAGAATAATGACAACAATTTAGTCGAGTTTTGTCATCGATTTAGCTTCCAAAATCATAAGTGATAATCAAGAAATCGTATTTGAAACTACAAGTAGGTATCTGATGATTCTCGATCAACAGACTATATATATTTACCTAAACATTAGAGACGTCATGTATGTATGTATCCATATATTGAATCATGGAAGTTTGAATACGATTTCCCTTTGCAATGTGGGGGATGTGAGTCCATCTTTGTTATGGAATGTGATGGGAAGATGCATGTCGTGGGTTAAAGTTAATTTGTTTCATTTGGCAGTCCCATGAATTATAATCATGATCCACATGACCACAACACCAAAAATAATTTCTATCCTATCAAGCTAAAAAGATGTCTCAAATTAAAGCACTAGAAACAGTATCTAGGCTAGCATGCACTTTCAAACTAGTCCAAAAATCTAACAGCCATTGCTTCGTAATGTAATGTAGGATAGCATATATAAAATGTTGCTTATATAGGTGCCTTCTCTTCCGCCATCGCCATGTTCTCTTCAAAAGGTGTCATTTTATTTAGGTGCCAATGCCCAACGCCGCCTACCATTTATTATTCGGTTGGCCATGGAAGATGCATTGTCACCCTCGTCTCGTATTTAGCATTTTTCAGTGATATGAGACACAACAATTACGGGTTACCTATTTATGTCGAGTCTTCTTTACATAATTTTTATTCGTTTTAGCTTGTTTTGTTATTTATTAGGTCTACGTTTTTCTTAAAGCGAATGCGTTACATGTAAGAGTGCGGCTATTAGAACCTCCAAATTTGCTTATTAGACCTCATTCTATTATAACTTATTAAATGACATATACATCCTCATACACAATAACTATTAAAGACAATAATTATACAAAAAAAAATTATATTTATTCTCTTTAGACTTTCCAATTCAATAATAATTGAATTCATTCTTTATTATTTTCTTTATATATTTTTGTTTTCTAATTTCTTTTTATTAAAGCATATATATAGTTTATAAGAGCTAAAAAAATGATCAATATCGATAATGTGACATAAAATTTTGTATTATCATACATGTTGAACGCATATACTTGTAAGGTGCATAAATATTTTTGCAAAAAAAAAAAAATTTAATATCTATCGATATAGAAAATATATATTTATTGAAATAATTTATTATGAGGTATAAAATAGAGATCAAATTATTCAAAAGAAAAAAATTGGAGAAAAAATAAGAGAAAAACAATTAAAAAGATATATAGAATAGTTTATGATAAAACATTTTCTTGCATGAAAAAAAAATGAAGGTAGGGATAATGGATGTTGAAAAACAAAAAGGGAAAAAAAACAAAGAATGAGAGTTTTATTGAGTGAATAAGAGGTAATTAATTGATTGAAATATATGTCAATAAATAGCTAAGGTTATGTTAAGAATTTGAAATAAGATATAGTGAGCTATATTGAAAAGTAAAAGGGATGTGTAGAGAGAATAAGAGGTATAATGAACAAATTTGAAGGTCTTAATAGCCACACTCTACATGTAAAAGTAAATAGACTTCAACAAAATCAGGAACGAGCAAATGCTCCATATAAAGGTCACGATAATGAAGTTTTATATTAGTTAAGAATTTACTTTCAGTAGTTGAATGCTTAAACTCATGTAAGAACTCACTCATTTCTTTTTCGATTTCTTCATTTACACAGATCTAGTTATCTATTCACTTAATTCTCAATGATTAATTTCAGTTGCTTCCCAACAACTCAAATAATGATCCCATAACAGAAAATACCAGGCATTACAGTATAGTAACTAGCTAACAAACACACATATACATATATATGTATATATATACATGTGACCAGTAGTGTCGAGGGTACAACATGGTTATAGAAATGCACATATATTGTTGCCCTTTCTACAAGTAAAATGCGTCTACCTATGACAAAAATTTGGTATCCCAACTGACGATGCCCTCAATTACTTTATGAAAAAGTATCCAATCCATTATTAGAGGTTAGAGCACCTAAAATACAGTACAGATAATGTTAGTCTCATGTTCACGTTACAACACTAATCAATCCATTTCATATATGATATATATGATTATACCCATATCCTTGTAACTATATTAACTGTGGGGCTACAGATTTTGAAATGCTTTCATTCTAAGTATCATCGATTTCTTATAAGGGAAATTTTAAGAACAGTACATGACAAATGATCCACTCTTAATTTTGGTGTTTCAAGTTTCAAAACAATCATAACGGTACATGAATTTGTAATATCAACCGAAAATATATACATACCGTTACATTCTCCGTTATCTAACGTGTTTTCCGTTAAACTTCGAGTCTGTCACTCCTTAATTTAGTAGTAATAAATTATTAAAATCAATAATTAAATTAATAATTAATAAGGAGAGGGAAATAAGAAATGAAAAAGTATCGTTGTCTCACTTTTTCTTCCCTGTTCAAACCCAGCATACACAAAAATGGTGATCGAGGTAGGACTGTATAGAAGGAAATTGGAAGATGATTTGATTTGGTAAGTTATGGAAGAAAGGGTTTGAATATATATCGGTAGGTATTGAGTAAGGAAACTTAGAGCGAGAAAGGTATGTCCCAATTTTACTTGGATTGGGACGAGCAAAAAAGTTTTTTTTTTTTTTTTTTTTTTTGAGGAATATGAGCTTTTCATTAAAACCAAACCCAGTAACTTACAAATACAACGAATAGTAAGCAAAGAAACCAGGTAAGGGAAAACAACAAAGTCTTTAAAAATATATGGTCTGAGTTTAAAGTATATAAATAGAATAAAAGAAAAAGAAAACATAATATAAAGAAAGAGAGAATGGAGAAAACCCGAAACTACCTTTTGAAAAATAAGAAATTACATAGAGTTAACAGTGTTATTGACGACATGTGTTAAAAGTGTGCCAGCTTTTAAACGTCATGTACTATTTTGATTGTTTTGAAACTTGAAACTCCAAAATTGAGAGTGGATCGTTTATCATGTACTGTTCTTAAATTTTTTCATTTCTTATAATACGAGATTTCTTGAAGAAAACCATTATCCCCTCTACTATTCTATTGGAAGAGCTTTCAATAAAGACTTTATAATACGACCGAACACAAGTGATGACGTTTGAATAAACGGTTGAATTACATGCATATTGGAATTTGATGACATAAACTAAAGTTTTGAACATTCATCTAACCATTCATTTGAAAGTCTCAACTTAATCTTTATTATAAGGTCCTTATTAAAGTTCACCCCTATTCTATATATATGAAAGTTTATTAGTTATTTTATTTGCTAAGCGACATATCATATATTTAGGTAATTCTCTTCGATCTTATCTTCGCCATTATAAAATTAGGGTATGGAAGATTGTAATCTCCAATTCTGTCTTTAACTAGGTGGATATATTCATATTAGGAGTACATGTCCATAATTAAATGACCTTAATCTTTCTTTGGACTCAAAAATTGAAGTACAAAGCTAGCTTCGGATATTCTTAAGTGGGGAGATGATTTAAACAAAGTAAACAAAACTTTCAAAAAATAATCAATAAATCTGAGTTAATTAATTATTAATCATTTGATTGATCAAATTATTAATTGCAAATCTGAGAGTCTGAGACCAAATTGTCGTCATACTTGAGCTATTTACCCTTTGATTAACGGTACTTAATAATAATTAAGGAAGATCTTATTCAGAACTAATATGCTATTTACACCTCCTTCGAGTTTCAAACACCAGCCTCACAAACTCAAACTCAAGTAGAGCATTCTGCACATCCAGCATCTCCAATTTAGTGTGTGTGTGTATATATACGGAGCCGTTCGAGAGTGGACGTCCGCACTCGGCTTAAAGTGCGGACGTCCCTCCATTCGCCACTATATGGCGCCAGTGAGGGTGCGCCCCTCCACCCCAACGGACTCCAGCAGCGTCCCCGACCACTTTCCATTCCCGGCGAGTCCGCCGAATTCCAGTTTTCCGGCCAGATCGACTTTGTTTGAAGTTTTGGGTGTTCTGGCCGGAAAACTGGAATTCGGCAGACTCGCCGGTGAGGGAAAGTGGTCGGGGACGCTGCTGGAGTCCGCTGGAGTGGAGGCGCGCCCTCGCCAGCGCCGTACGGTGGCGAACGGAGGGACGTCCGCACTTTAAGCCGAGTGCGGACGTCTGCTTATATATATATATATATATAGAGCTTCTCAGCTGCGGACGTCCGTATTTATTCTTACTGTGCGGATTTCCACTTTACACTCACTTTTCAATCAAATTTTCACATCTCCACCGTCTAGTATTTAGATACTAATGTATAGATCATCTCTGCAAAATTTCAGTCAATTTGGTTATCATTAAGACACTCAAACTCGATTAAACCAATGAATGAACATAATTCTGTCGAACTTGAACCGTTCATGTTTATAACAGAAAAACATGAACGGTCGGTCCATGTTTCTATGTACGCCGGATTTACTTCATCCGTAAGTTGACCAGCGTCATTGGTCTTAAAGCATGGAGGGCAGGAGAGAGTGCCATCAACATAGCCCATCATCAGGTTTCGGCTATATATTCAGAAGTTTTTTAATTTGGGCGAGCCATAAGGGATAATTGGTACGATCTAGTTTAATAGAAAGGTAGTTGGTTATGTTGGGTGATTGGTCAGTGGTGGCTGGTGAAGAGATGGAGGAGGTGGCGGAGTTGATGGTTTGAGAGGCGGAAGCAGAGTTGGTGGAGGCCATTTGAGGATCGGGAAGAAAAAAAAAAATTGGTCGTAGGACTTAAGGCTGTGACGATAAGATAAGGATTGTTTACATAACAAACACATATCTTGTAGAGTGTAGTTACAGGAGATAAAGAAGAAAGAGTAGTGAGAGTTATCTGATTGAGGAGAAGGAACTACTGTGTACTCCTAGCTGTTGTAGGAGAAGGAACTACTGTGTACCAGCTAGGAGTACTCATGATATACTATTGAGTAGGAGAACTACTGTTGTAGGAGAATAAACACATATACTAAGTACCAGCTAGGAGAAGGTACTCCTAGCTGTTGTAGGAGAAGGAACTACTAGCTGTTGTAGGAGAAGGAACTACATATACTAAGTACCAGCTAGGAATACTCATGATAAACCGTTCATGTTCATGAGTACTCCTAGCTGTTGTAGGAGAAGGAACTACTGTGTCTTTTACCTTGCACATCAAAGCAAACATAAATGAAAAGTCTTTGATATTTTCTTTGTTCTTTGATATTTCTTTCTGTTCTATCTTCAGCTGAAAATGGCCCGAGAAGAAGCGAGCCATGCAATCGGGATTGAACTGTCTTGTTTAAGCTTTTTTTACACCCGGTTTAAGCTTTTTTAGTTTTTTTACACCCGAGCCATGCACCATATGTTTCACTACTTGGAGGTGGAAGACTTTGATAACAGAATGGTGGATTATTGTGTTAAGCAATTCAAGACGAAACATAAAGTCGACATCACTGGAAATCCCAAGGCTCTTAGCTAGGAGGTTGCCAAATGCCTGTGAAAATGCAAAGAGGAAGCTTTCATTCTTGTCTGAGACTGACATTGACATTGACTGTCTGGACAAGCGTATTGATTTCTTCTCAACTATTACTCGTGCTAAATTTGAGCAACTCAATATGGATTTATTCAACAAATGTATGGAGCCTGTAATTAAAGAAGTGTCTTGAAGATGCTAAAATGGAGATAAGCAGTGTTCATGATATTGTTTTTGCTTGTGGCTCTTCTAGAATTCCAAAGGTCCAGCAACTACTACAAGGTTTGTTTCAGGGGAAAGAGTTATGCAAGGGCATCCATCCTGATGAGGCTATTGAGCAAGGTGCTGCTGTTCAAGCTGCCGTTTTGAATAGTACCAATTTCTCTGGGAAGCTTCAAAATTCACTCTTTTGGATGTGACCCCTCTGTCACTTGGTGTGGAGAACTGGAGATTAAAGACTGTAATGTGTTTTGTCATTCCAAGAAACACAAAAATTCCCATCAAGAAGAATACAACTTTAGGTACTATGTGTGACAATCAAAGTGTTGTCTCCTTCCCTATTTTTGAGGGAAACAACGTTTGATAACAACTACTTGGGTGAATTTGATATTGATGGCATTCCTCCAGCTCCTGCGGGTGAAGCAAAATTTGATGTATGCTTCAACATTGATGCAAATGGAATCCTGAGTGTTACTGGTAAGGATATATCCACTGGCAGGGAGGAAGGGATCACAATTAACTGTGTCAGATTTTTTTTTTTTTGAGGGAATTGAGAAGGTGCAGTAAGAAATGGCATGATATTACTACACAAGAATTCCATATAATCAAGCAAACCATGTCAACTCATTGTATGTCTGTCTTCAACAAAGAAGTGGAAGGGGGTATTCCTCCAAACTCCACTATTGCATTTGAGTTATTAATCAAAATCCCAATTCAATCTTGAACAAAAAATCACTGCTGATTTTTAATCTTTGTATGTTGGCTAGAACCTAGAACTCTTCTCTCTCTATATGCAGTTGTTCTTGAAATAGTGATTGAGCCAGAAAGTGCGTTCAATAGGTCGAGAATTTGTTTCTTTAACAAGCCAACCATTGTAGAAAAGAGTGGCAAACAAAGAACGAAACAAAATCCAACGCGGAAGAAAACCGAGAAAAATATTTCGGAAACAGACGAAAGACAGCAATTTTTTGTGGATGCCTTTCTACATACTGAGAGAAGATATATGTACTTGACTTGACTTGGTAGCATCTATTTGTCCACAGATGTATAGCTCGCATCTGTGGATATATATATAATTTCTTCTTCTTGTTTGTCGATTAAGAAAAAGAACAACCATACCACACTACAAAGAAAAACCCCAACTTGATCAAACCGGAAGGCAGTGGTCGTAGAGGGAGGAAGCTGAGAAGACCAAGTGAATAGAGAAGGTCTCTGGTAACTCTGGTTATGTGATATTGTGACAAGGCATTGATCGACTAGTCCTTTTAATAGTTTTCAATATTCGAAACATAACAAAAAGATTAATACAATGCATTCTGCGTTTCTTCGACAAGGCGCGTGAATCTTCAAAATCATTAAAAAGAATGTGAGGGGGTCATTTAACTCTAAGCGAAGTCCCAACTCGAAACCTACACAAGAAATTGGTTTGCTTTTCCAGCGAGAAGATTTATATCTTCAGATTATGTCAATTTATTGAGTTTAATGTTGTGGTCAGTAACTCTGTATGCAAACACAGCTTGATCAACAAATGTTATAAACAACTCTAAATAAACTCATCTGATCATTAACACTCTAAAATTCGAAACCAATCCGGCAAATTAAGAGACTTTTACTTCACAATTGAGTAGGGAATAAAGCAATCACCAATCTTAAGATCATACCTAGACACATGACCTCTCCTCCACTCTTCGACCATGTTGAAATCAACATCATCATACTACAGGAATATACTAAGTACTTAAGCAAACCTACACTCCTTTCTCTTCTTATTTCAATTCATAAACTTGCAGGGTGAGGATATCAATTATGACTAGAGAGAAGACTGACTTTTTTTTTTGTTTTTTTGAGAGTATCAACGACGGTATCCTCAAAAGCTTTCCAGGCCCAGAGACTAATCCGCGCCGAGAGATCATGTTATAAGGCTTCCTCTCCCCGGCCACTAAGAATAAATTGGGATTTAACTCAAATTAGCTTCGGCTGGGATTCGAACCTGGATATGGGGGTTCCACATCTAAGCTCTTACCGACTCGACCTGGTTTACTAGAGAGAAGACTTTGAATATGCAAAGTAAACAGACTTGCTACTTCGTTTTCTTCTTTCAATTCATAAACTAGCTAGTTGCAAGTATTTGGGGATAAGGGAAAATTTTAAAAATAGTACACGAATTTTGGGTCACTGATAATTAAGGTTTCTCAACTTAAAAAAAATAACACATAAGTACATGAGCTAACAAACCCAACCCACTTTTAGTACATACTGTTCATAGCTCGTTAGTTGACATGTTTACTAGCATATTTTTAAGGGTAAAGTTGTCTCTTCATTTTAAAAAAATTAATTTTTTAGTTTGATATATCAGTTTGGTTTTCTGGGTCGGGAAACTATGGATCTAAGATCAAAAATTTCAGAGAGATAAGAGGGAGAGAAGGAGAAGTAAGGAATAATGGAGGAAGAGAGAAAATTTAGGTTTAGATTAGTCAGTCTTCTGGCGGTTGATGGCTTGTAGGCTGGGGCGTGGTTGCGGCACTGGGCTTGGCCAGAGAAGCTAGTGTAGTTGATGGCGACCTGGCTTGGAGGAATGGCAAATATGGTTTCTTTGGGCTTCTGGGCTGTAGGTGAAGGCATAGCAGGGGAGGTAGGAACAACGAAGAATTTAGGAATATGCACGAGGATGAGCACAAGCTTTTTTTTATTTTATTTTATTTTTTTTTATAGAAAAAGATGAGCATGTTTCTGCTTGGATTGCATAAAGCATGGAAAGGAGATTTGGAGCTGAGTTTTGGAGATAGTGTTTTGGGATCTCCATTGCTCTCATTTGGTTTTTGGTTTGTTAATTTGGTTTCCAATCTAAATTATTGAAATATTTGATTTTGCATTATTAAATTTTTGTTTGCTGAGTTCATGAAATATATTGTTTAATATGTTTTTTTGTTGGGGAGATTGACTTGGGACATATTGATCAACTAGGTGTTGATTTTGGGCTGGCTAATTATATGCTTCTTTGGCTAGAATTTCTGTTTCGTTTTGCAGGTTGTTCATGCTGGTATGAGGGAGAGGGAATTGTGATCTTGCTGGTACGAGAGAGAGAGAGAGAGAGAGAGAGAGAGAGAGAGAGAGAAATGGTGAGAGAGAATTAGTAAGAGACACAAAAGATTAGAGTGAGAATACCAAACTACCCTTTCAAATATTAATATTTATATAAGCTTAACGGTGTTAATAATGACATGGATGATAATTGGACTTAACTTGTTAGTTCATGTACTTATGTGTTATTTTCTAAGCTGAGAAACCTTAATTATTAGTGGCCGATAGTTCCTGTAAACTAGCTAGTTGATCATTTTCTTTCCTTTTTCTTTAAAAGTTGATCATTTTCTTTCCTTTTTCTTAAAAAAAAAAAAAAAAACAAAGTATACAAGACTTCTCCTCAAGTTTTTGGCAACATTTTCCTTGCAGGTTCTGGGTTCTTGCCCGAGTCTATCTATTGACTTGGAGCACGTAATGACTTGGTACCTACTACCTAGCTATATATACGCCCTTTTCGACCATCTATATTTCTTGTACAAAGTTTTCTAGCTAATAAGCCCTTCATTTTATTGATTCTTGTTCAAAAGTACGTACTTTTTAGCTAAAAATGGCAGGAAAAGAGCATGCAATCGGAATCGATCTTGGGACAACTTATTCATGCGTAGCAGTGTGGGAGCGCGATCATATAGAGGTCATAGTGAACGATCAGGGCAAGAGAATGACTCCTTCCTACGTTGCCTTTGATGATACAGAGCAAATGGTTGGTGATACAGCATTCAACCAGGTCATGAGTAACCCAACCAATTCAATCTTTGGTAAGTTTTTGTTTTCCCAAACCTGCATCTACATATATACAGGCATACGTGCAGCACATATATGGAATTGGACTGGTAGATTAGTATTCCTCCAAACATGCCGAATTAACTTATTAAGAGATTCATGTTTACTTCTTCATCTCCCAAACCCATCATTTTTTTCCCTCATCCAAACACACCCATTTCAAAAAAAAAAAAACTGTGTTTAACTTTTTTTTTTTTATGAGTTAAAAAACTTAAATGTTACAACGAGTAGAACTTACAATCTCCCACTTGCAAAGGGGAGACTATACCACTAGACTAAATGGTGCTGGTAAAACCTCATATAACTTATTGTTGACTATAGAAGGCAAAAAAAGGACTAAATATTGTTTACTCCCTCAACTTTTGTTGAAAAAAAAAGTTACGGTGTAATAGACATTTTGTCATGGAAGAGATTGCCACATGAGCAAGCGGTAGAGGAGATTATGAGTAGAGAGTAACGGTAGACCTATTGGTTCAAAATTGAGAGATAAACCAGTAAACATGCCGAATTAAAAGAAGAAAGATTGTACTAGCTTTTTTTTCTTTTTTTCTTTTGTCAATTAAAATTGGGAAGAATCTTAGATACACGTGTGTAAATACACTACATCATATGAATAGTTAAGATCTTTGACTTTAATATATATGCATGGTGGGTTTAACATATGAATAATTAAGATTACATAGTTTACATACACGCCGTGTATACAAGAATTTTCACTAAAATTGAGGGTGCAAACAGTAGTTAGTTAATTCATTGACGTTGAAATCCTTGTTTCTGTTTCATTTCTATTTCTCTCTACTTTCTCAATTGGTGTGGATCACTTAATTAGGAAGCATTAATTTGCAGGTGCAAAGAGGTTAATTGGTAGGAAATTCAGTGAGGCCTCTGTGCAAAGTGATATGAAACTATGGCCATTCAAGGTCATCGAAGGACCTGCAGACAAGCCCATGATTTCGGTTGACTATAAGGGTGAAAAGAAACAATTTTCTGCTGAAGATATCTCTTCCATTATGCTTAGAAAGATGCGAGAGGTTGCTGAGGCCTACATAGGCTCAACTGTGAGGAATGCTGTCATCACTGTCCCTGCTAACTTCAATGACTCGCAACGTCAAGCTACAAAAAGTGCTGCTGTCACTGCCGGCCTAAACGTGTTGCGTATTATCAATGAACCGACTGCCGCGGCAATTGCTTATGGCATTGACAAGAAGGCTGGTTGGTATAGCAAGAGAACTGTGATGATATTTGATTTGGGCGGTGGTACTTTAGATGTGTCGCTGCTCACCATTGATGGTAACGGTGTCTTTGAAGTGAACGCCACGGCGGGAGACACTCATCTTGGAGGTGAAGATTTTGATCACAATATGGTCGATTACTGTGTTCAGGAATTCAAAAGGAAGAATGGTGTGGATGTCAGTAAAAACTTCAAGGCTCTTAGGAAGCTGAGAAATGCTTGCGAGATGGCAAAGAAATCACTGTCATCTTGTTTGACGACTAGATTTGAAATCGACTGTTTGGCAGACGGTATTGATTTCTAAATAACTATCACCCGGGCCAAATTCGAACAATTGAACATGGATTTCTTCAACAAATGTATGGAGCCAGTAAAGAAGTGCTTGAAAGATGCTAACATGGAGGTTAGTTGTGTCCATGAAGTTGTTCTTGCTGGTGGCTCTTCTAGGATTCCCAAAGTGCAGCAGCTACTACAAGATATGTTCAAGGGGAAGGAGCTGTGCAAAGGTATTAATGCTGATGAGGCAATCGCATATGGCGCCGCTGTTCAAGCTGCAGTCTTGAATGGCGAAGATCTAACCGGGAAACTCCAAGGCTTCCGCCTCTTCGATGTCACCCCTCTATCACTTGGACTTGAGACTAGGAATCTTGTTAGTGGCGAGTTATTCATGAATGTGGTGATTCCAAGAAACTCTAGGATTCCCGTTCAGATGAAAACGACTGTAACTACTAGCGAGGACAACCAAGTTGCGGCAAGTTTTCCCGTATATGAGGGTGAGGATGAAATAGCCAAGAACAATAACTTTCTGGGTAAATTCACCCTCTCTGACATTCCACCAGCTCCCGCGGGTGTTCCTAATTTGGATGTTTGCTTTGATATTGATGCCAATGGTATTCTGAGTGTGTCTGCTAAGGACAGGTCGACTGGCCATAAGAAACAGATTAAATATACTGACGGACGTGGGAAAAAAATAAGTGAAAAAGATAACATAGGAGATAATAAAGGCTTGCAGATATGTTATTTATACTTTTTTTTTTATTTCTATGAGACCTAGGATTTGTTGTCTTACCTTAGGTGTCATGTCATATAAGTAATTTTGTAGTTTTTACTTTCTAATTAATCCTGCAACGTGAACATATAAGAACTGAACGAATAAAAAAAAAACCATAATTTAGTCAAAGAACAATATCCATATATTATTAGCTTCTTTCTTTCGGTATTTGAGTTTGTTAGATTTTGCTTTAGTATTTATTGTTAGATGTTGTTTTAGTATTAATAGTTGTATATATGCTGGTCTTTTCTGTATGAGCTTCTACCTCTATTTTGTGAGCATAGATTAATATATAGATATTAATGATGTAGATAATTTCAAGGCTAAGAGACAAGCTACTATGCTGGATTATTTGAGCACCCCCGAAATCCAATTTCATGCTTAAACCACCTTCCAACTAAACCCAGCCTACACAAAATGCATGAAGCCAAACATGAAGATTCCTTCTATCCTCTTTAGTTGATAGGAGAGCATGGAAGGCAAACTAAGCTATAAGTAGTAGCTCAAGGAGTTAAACTTGCACTGCCCATTTGTACCATATGGCTTTCTGGTTTTTCGCCCTTCTACTATTTGCAGTTGGAGATTCTAAACATGCAACTCCCATCAACCAATCTCATCTGCAGGCAGCCATGGCCGACATGAGAAAGGGGTCTTACCACGGATTTGTTCTTCTCCTGAAGATCGCAAACAGCAGCATCCCTGACTCGCTGCGGAATTCCGACATAACTTTCTTCATGCCAAACGATGAGGAATTATCAGACGCTGCCATCACTTCAGGCCATCTCCCAGAATTCATCTTCAGCCACTCAATCCCAGCTGCACTGCACCTCGAGCATTTGTTACATTTACCAAATGGAACGCTTGTTCCATCAAATATTCCAAGCAAGATCATCAGCATAACCAATTCCAAAAGATCAGGCCTGCTTGTAAACAACGCCAGAATTGTAAGTCCAAATGTGTGCAGAAGCTCTACGATTATGTGTCATGGTATTGACACAGCTATGAGATTTGAGAATTTCATGTTTACCACACAGAAATGTAACAGGATTGATCCACCTACTGACCTAAAGATGACTCCAACACGGCATTAAGCCTGAAATTAGTTAGAACCTAATTACCCACTTTAATGAAGACAACAACAATAAAATGCCTCATTCTGTCCACAGACAAATTTTCTTCAATAATAGAAAGATGTGTATGACACAAAACACCAGCAAACATGTACTTTGATATACACAAGGGAAAGTAATCAGGTGCATTTAACTAGAGCATCAGCAGATGGACAGACCACAGATGCTCGCAGATCATAATAATCCAGAGTCAGCCACATTCAAACTAGTTTTCACCATGAAAATAACATTACTACTATTGAGATAAAATACAGAACATACGAGAAAAAAAGGTTCCTCAGGGATTTTTTCTGAAAGGATGGCGTTCATTTGGCAGGCAGTCCGTCTTCGGAGTACCACTGTAAAGCAGATCATGCATTTTCGAATACATAAGCATCTGAGAAGGGTCAATACTACCACCACTGTTCTGGGATGCCCGGGAACTTTCTTGGAGTTTGATCTTCTCAAACAGATACTGCTTCTCAGCCTCAGCTTCACTCAATCGTTGCTTCAAGTAACTAGTAGCGTATTCTTCCTCCGATTTATCTGACTTGGCAAGAGCAATCCTCTGGAGCCTGTCAGCCTCTCGTTTAGCCTCATTGGCCTTGAGTTGGAACATATCAGCCTCTGCGTTTTTTAGCCTCACAATTTTCTCCAGCTCTTCGACTTGTTGCTTCTTTTTTTGCCTCTCAAGCTTTAGTTCTTGAACTTCCCTGGCCTTGTCCTGGAGTTCCCTATCACAAGCCTCTACAGCCATCCGGGCTTTCTTGTACATTCTCATCTTCTCATCAGCCACCATTTCCATTTTCCTTATGGCCTCCTGAACCACTTCAGCAATTCGGTTACAAGCCTCCTGTGGCGCTATCAGCCGTCCACCTTCCCCATTTTCCAGGCTCTTTGGAGAGTCTACCTCTAGCTCTACATGAAGAACATCAAATCATGACAATATAAGTAGAAAACATTAAAAAAGAAACAGTCAAAGAAGAATAATTGACATAAACACAGTAAGCAGACATTGGAAGTTAGACCATAAGTTCACCAAAGAATCATCTTATAGTTGGAATTTAATTAGTCAATGAACCATGATTATTATTCTTCCACGAGAGTTGAAAGTAAGCACAGCATGAATTCCCAAGAAAGCAAATCAAATTTCACAACATGCAGGAAATGAACTAAAATGCAACAAACCAATTAGTACCTTGGAAAAACATCAATATTGCTCTGCAAGCTGCTGTTGAATCTGCAACTCCATTCTTTATCTTTTCTTTAAGCTCCTCACATTTCCAGAAGAGTTTTTTCCCTCGAGGATCTTCACTTCCATGAAAAATCCTACTAACAAAATCAAGCTCCCTCATCAATGCCTCCCTTTCCCAAGCAGGTGCACAGTGTTGAAACACATCTTTGACCCAACCCAGTAGCTCAGATGTCCTATTGCAAGCTCGGCACCTAAAAAGCATTTCTGTTGGCCCTGCTCCACTCTTAACAGAAGCACCCATGCTGATCAAACCATCACGAATGGCACAGTCGGTGTGAGTCCAATGAGAACACAAATCACAACCAACCCAACGGCAAGTGTTCACTTCAAAATCAAACTTGTTACAGATTACACACATACAAAGGTTGCAGAAACCATTTCTTTTGGTGCATATCTCACAGGTGCAATCATCAGCCGGAATCTGGTTTTGGCATGCTATATTTCTGCATCTCTTGTACACAAAAACTTCAATAAGGGAAGTCTGCGACAGACTGATATTCGGATGCAAGAATGCCAGAATCCCAGTATTAATAGCAACAAGAATTTCAAGCTGTACTCGATGAGCCCTAATCAATGTCTTAGCAGTTAAATCAGTTCTACTCTGAACAAGCTTTTGCAAAATAAAAAATTCCTCCCTTTGCTGCGAACCGCCATTCCCATCAAGGATGACTCTGAGGTTGTTCTTCAATTCTTCAAGAAACTCATCAGGTAGGTGATTCATCCTCTCACAGACTATATCAACTCTCTCTCTTGCTATGTCCCGAAGAGACATCTTATCAGCACTGGAAAGACGCCGAATGACGGATTGTTCAGGAAAATCATTTTCTACTTTCCCATTCTCCATCTTCTTAGCCATTATAGCCTCTGCAGTAGGCCAAGTTTCTCGAGAACTAGCACTCTCAGTTGGGGACTCGTGTACGTGATCGGAATTTGACCTGGGTTCTTCAGGGGACAGCCGAGCGTCTGAAGAGACAAGTGAGAGTGAAGTGAGTAGTCCCCCAGCTCGTGGTTGCTGACGTGGAGGAAGCATTCTCGATGAAGGTTGTTGGTTTATATTGGAACCAGATGATGTACCCATCCACCAGTTCTGCTAATTCCTGCAGACGCTGAAACAAAAACAAAAAAGAGTGTCAACAACCAGTACCGTGGCGACTACATTGCATATGAAGCTCCCCTAAAAAACATACATTCTGAATTCTAAAGACTCTAACTCCAAAAGGAACTTGCCACGATTTCAAATCGTCCCTGCCCTGAAAGAAAACATATCGACACACAATACAACGATCTGTTGGAGGAAACTATATACCCCAAAAGACTTGTAATCACAAAAAGACCTAGTCTTTTCGGTATCAAACTGAAGCTGAATCTTAAGCTTGCTTATGCCCAAATTACTCTCCGATCCTCAAACAGCCCCTAAATCAGAGAAAAGGAATAAGCTAGGGAGAGATTCAGTTATCAAACAAACAAAAATATCAAATTTCAGTTGAATCTGCTTGGCACCGTGATCTGAGTCCAGACGGAGATGCCTATTTGACTTGGAAAAAGTTCACACGGTCAACCAAAACAAAGACGAGCTGTCGAAACTAAAACCTTTCATGTTTACCAGAGTTTTCAAGAGGGAAAGGAGAGAGAAGTCACCAGAGGAATCGGCGGAGGAGATTGAGACAACGGACAACGGAAATCGGAAGGCAGACGCGGAGAGAGAGAGAGGGAGGGGACTCGGTTTTATTTTATTCATTTCTTTTATATTTTCGTTCCGATTTTGCCCCTCTGAAACGGTAGCCGCTTTTTACCGGGGATAATCAGTCCACGGCGGTGAAGACTGAGAAATAAGACCGGCTCGGTCAGCCTTTACCACCGGTTCTTCCGGTTCATTTGTGTCTCTTGGTCAGTTATAACGCATGCTGACACCATTTGCTGACGAGGGTATACTTGTCATTTGGTCCCGCCTGCTTTGACTTTTGGACCGCCGCGTCTTTTTGACAAAATGTTACGGCCGGCGGAGATAAATGAAATTACCTTAATTTCTGTTAATTTTTAAACGGTTAATAATTAAAATGATAAATTTACATTAGAACCAAATGGTCCTCGTTAGAACCCTCCATTCAAATCTATATAAATGAAAGAGTTCGAACACACAAATATATACTAGTTCTGATGCAAGTATTTACAGTAAAAACCATTTCAATATAGATCAATTAACTTAAAAATTTGAAGCGCCGTAGAAGTTATCAAATTTTGATTAGAGTTGAGAGAATTATTCTTCACAGTTTGCAGCTTAGTGAACAAAATCATCGACTTTTAAGCTCATGACGGAAGAATTTTGTTACCAAATATCGAAAATGGTATGAGATACTACTCATACTAGTCATTCAGTCACCACTTCACCGCAAAGAATGAAAGAACTGAACAAGTCTGAAATATATATAATTATTATTGAATAAGGCCATGGCCATAACAGTGCCTACTCTCGAGGAATACATCATGATACTCATCTCCAGACAATATGAACACCAACCACACTGGAATTGTGCAAGAAGGGAAAATTTCTTTGTGCATCCCTAAACTCTTAACAAAAAACTTGCTTTGCGCTCCTCATTTCTGGCTATCAGCTACGACTGGCTCAACCACCTCAGCCTCCAATGTCTCCATGGTGGGCTCTGGCTGAACCACTGGAGCCTCCTGCACCTCTGCAACAGGTGTGGACCATTTCCCCGAAAGAGCCAACCCCATCATCTCATAGATCTTTCCGCCCAGCTCTGCTGGATTGTCAGGCTGCATCAACATGTCAGAGAGTGTGTTAGAAGATCAGACATTTTACACAACATTTTAAACATAAATTCTCATTTTTTGTGCCCTGAGCTCCTAGATGGTCATGTTACGCCGAATGACTCCCAGATCCTGAAGGCAGTTTTCAGATAAGAATCAATACTCACAGTGAAACCACTAGAAACCAAAGCTGCATCATACAAAAGATCGATAGCTCTCAAAGCATCTGCATCATCTGGGTTGATCCTGCTTGCAGCCTACAAAACAAACATTAGAGAGTTATGGTACTTCGTGTATAAATGCCAACTTTCAGTGATTGTAAGATTTAGGAGCTAGGTTCTTTGTACAACATACATTCAAGTTTTGAATGATTTGGTGCTCGGGATTAATCTCAAAGACCCTTCTGCCTCTCATGTACTCTAAGCTAGAAGTATCCCCAACAGTTTGTGCCTTCATCAACCTGTGAAAAGTTCAACATGTTTAGGTGGATAACAATGAGGTACTGTGTTATATGAATTCCTACATATACTTAATCAACAGAAGTACTGTACCTCTCCATGTTGGCAGACCAACCGAACTTCCCAGATACAAGAACACAGGGCGATGTGCTGAGACGGTTTGAAATCTGAACACTGGCAACTTTATCACCTAATCGCTTCTTGATCCAATCACATGTTTGACCAAACTCCTGCTTAATCTCCTTTTCTTTTTCCTCATTCTTATCCCCTGAGGAAATCACATTCAGAAAATCTTAATCAGTAACCCCAGCAAGATACAGAGATTCCATCCACCCTTGGTGAAACAGATTGTTCAAATTGGATAGGGCCCAATAAACTAACCTAAATCCAGATCTTCCTTGCTAATATCAATGAAGTTCTTATCCTTGTATGATTTTAGGTTTGTAATGGCAACCTCATCAATAGGATCAACTAAATACAGTACCTGCAAGAATGGCACACAACAAAATGCTCATCAACACATTATAAGAGGAGCTTGAATTGAATACATCAAGCCATTTACTTATCAAATACTATATACATACTTCAAGATCCTTCTGAAGAAGTTTCTCCAGGAATGGTGTATTACTTGCGCTTGTCACACTGTCAGCAGCAATGTAATAGATATCCTTCTGCTCAGGTTTCATGTTCTCAACATATTCATCCAAGCTGATCATAACATCCTCACTTTGGGAAGAAAAAAATCTGAGCAACGGGGCAAGACGTTTATGGTTCTCACGATCTTCAATGCAACCCAGTTTCAAGTGTTTGCCAAAATTTTCCCAGAACTTTTCATAATCCTGCATCAACACACAAGGATAAGTTTAGTAGAACATAAACGAGAAGCACCATTTACATGTAGATAGCTGTTGGTCAGGTATTTGAAAGGAATAGGAATAATCTGCAAGAGGCCATTACAAAGTACATCAATGCATGCAAGAGGCAGGCCTTGAAGTCTAGTAGGGTAGAGAGATGTGCAGAAACTTCAGTTCAAGAGATGGACTAGAGGTTGTCATAACTATTGTGAGGAATAATGCCCAAGTCTTTTGACAACATTCTAAGAGAATACAAAATACACAAGCCAAGGCTGAATAAGAATAGACAAGCAGAAACATACTTCTCTGTTTTCACTCAAGGATATTCCCAAAATCATGTCAAAGGCCTTCCGAACTAAACGCTTCCTCATGATCCGCACCTTCAAGTAGAGCAGAGAATCAATAGCTTATTATTATAAAGATCAAATTAAACAAACTGAAACTGAGAATGTTTAAAGACAAGTGTGCTGTCTGAACATACAATGCGACTCTCCTGAAGAATTTCACGTGAGACGTTGAGTGGAAGATCATTTGAATCCACAACACCTTTGACGAAGCTCAAGTATCGGGGGAACTATTCACGCCAATGCAAAACAAATCCAGACCCAATAAGCTCATGTTTAAGAGAACAAAGCAATACAGTTGCACCAAGAAAAAATTTCACTTTTTGTTTACCAGTTCTCCATCAAAGTCATCTGAAATGAACACCCGTTTCACATGGAGCCTTATATTTTTGGTCTTGGGATTGATCATGTCATCCTTTCCCATAGGAGTAACAGCTGGCACATACAGTATAGACCTGAATTCTACTTCACCCTGCAAAATAACAACCGCCAAAGCTTAGAAAATCTCATTCTATCCAAACTGTAGCGTATTAATAATGTATTTTAACTTTTTCTGATTGCCATTCAATTCAGCTAATTATAACACAACTTAAACAGATATCCTGACAAGTGTCACCATAAAACAAAGAGAAATAAGGTTCGGAAACTTAGGGCGTATCCTGTATCGTTTTATGAAACTGTTTTTGTAATACTAAATTGCGAAACAAAAACGGAAGGTTAAACTACAAGTTTTCATGATCTAAATATGTGTTTGGTAGAATTATTTCAGAAACTTCAAATATTGAAACATGTACCCACTGTATATATACATATATCTGAAACTCCATTTCTGTTCTTTCAAAAAGAGGAGTTCATGTGTGATTCGTCCTCAATAATCATGAAATGTTGATTATGAAACCTCTATTGGCTGCTATAAGACAAGAAACATGATACTGTGAAAGAGATCTTTTTGATAAGAACCGAATCCTTCAATTTTGTTTATAAAGCATACATATGAAATTGCAAGTCCTTGAATCTTATTTCAAGATAACTCAATCAGATCTCCAACCTTAGTCTTTAATTCCTACAGCCCATATCAATTGTACCGATCGACGCAACATATATCGAAGTTTTCACCGATATCATCCCAGTACCTATCCGTATAAGTTAGAACTGACATATAGAAGAGATATTTTCTGAACCCTTCATTCTGCCACTTCATGATTCTGCAGTTTTCAATTATTTGGAGAAAACTGCAAGTTTGAATTACTTCAAGAACAAGGGTATTGTTTTAACCTTTTGTAATTAAGATCCAACAGATAAAGTAGATGACGATGAGAGAGAGAGAGAGAGAGAGAGAGAGAGAGAGAGAGAGAGAGAGAGAGACCGAAAAGAGATAGATTGGAGAAGCCTTCGATAACGGGATTAGTTATTCTCATAAAACAGTGAAAACGACAAAGAGACATTTTCCATATTTATTCATATTTTTGAAGTTGTATTCTGAAACTTGTTTTACCCGTTTTACAAAAACAATGCACCAAACACAAATTTCATGTGTTTTTAAATTCGTAAAACAGAAAACTATTTTGTAAAATGATACCGAACGGGCCCTTAGGTACTAAGATTTTAAAAGGAGAAATCATGTCAAGGTACACATGCAAATTCCAGAGAGGGACTTAAGGATATAACAAGGGAGTAATAGTCGTGGGTACCTCTGTTGTGAAGTGTGAAGAGGCCAGTGGGTCCAAGTATTCATTAAAAGTTTTCTTGTAGAACTCGTTGTAATCCTCTGTCGTGACTTCTTTAGGATTACGAAGCTGCACATACCAATTGGGAATGATGTATGATCACTACAACAGTAGCTAACGTACAAAACAGAGCACATAACTGACTAAGAAACTTGTCAGACTCACCCATATCGGTTGTGTTTCATTAGTGAGATCCCAATCCCAATATTTCTCGACAACAGTCTTTGTTTTCTTCTTCTTCTGTTACAGTTAATTCATACAGCGGACATCAGTCACGCATAAAGAGGTATACTGAGATTTGCTTGAAGAGAGAACAACACTAGTCAATGGTTGACATATCAAATAATATTGCAAAGCATAGAAGTACCTCAGTCTTGCCCTCTTCATCTTTTTTGGATTCAGCTGGATCCTCATCAACCTCAACCTGAAAAGATATAGTTTCAGTATACATCTAAACTCGTACAGAAGCATTGAGAAGATAGGTTATAGAACGCTTACCTCTTTAGTGTATCCCTTTTCCTGCCACGTGTATATAGGGAAAGAAACAAACTGTGAATAGTTCTTCACAAGCTTCTGAATACGTTCTGGATGAGCAAAACCCTTGTCATCACGCTGAAAGTAGACACATAGGTAAACAACAAACAAAACAAAAAAACTTGATCAGCTTGGAAATTGGGAGTCATAGCAACTTCTGATAAGTTATAAAATGTATACGTGTATGAACTGACCTTCAGATAAAGGGTCAGGCGGGTTCCCCTAGGAAGAATCTTCTCAGGGTCAGTCTCCTCCTGAATCGTATAAGAGCTAGCATTTGCCTCCCCTTGCCATACATATTGTTTGTCAGACTTCGGAGACTTTGTGGAGACAACAACCTACACCCAACAAGAGTTGATCAAGAACTCAACTGATCAATAGTAAGTTGTTACTGGGGCTGGTGGACCACCATCATCCCTCATAAGTAAGGGATATGTCTCCTTCATTTAAGGAGAATGTAATCTATTGAAACTCTCCAAAGATAAGTGGTACCATGAAATGAGTATGGAAGAACCTAAGAAGTGGAGATCCCAAGGCTTACCCGATCAGCAACCAGGAACGAGGAATAAAAGCCAACACCAAACTGACCGATTAAATTGTTATCACCACCAGCATCTTTACTATCCTGCTTATACAAACTTTTCAGCATATAATAATTCAATGCATTGGAATTAAAAAAAAAATAACACGATTTAAACTATTTCTAGACCTTCAATGCCTTCAAGAACTTTGAAGTCCCACTTTGTGCAATTGTTCCCAAACAATCCACAAGCTCTTCCCGAGTCATACCAATGCCAGAATCACTTCACAGAAAGGATAGGCCAAAAAAACGATATGAGGAAAATTAACTATTAAGGACATGGAAAGAGGGAAAAACATATGGTAAAAAGCAGTAAGACTTACGTGATATTTATGATTCCATTGTCGGTATCAGTCTGGATACGGATATCAAGATCACCTCCACCCTTCAAAAGGTCAGGGTCTGTAACACTAAGAAACCGGAGCTTGTCCAAGGCATCACTCGCGTTGCTGCAGAGAGACACATAACCATAACTCAGTGCCAACAAAACTTCAAAGCATAAACAATTTCTTGTATGCCATTGTGTTTTAGGTAACCGTTTCAGTATGAGAAAGTTTGCAGTGGCACCATTAAAGAAGCATCAATATAACATACGACATTGTCAAGGGTACCTGATAAGCTCTCGAAGGAACACCTCCTTGTTGCTGTACAAGCTGTTAACAATGAGGTCCATGAGGCGACTAACCTGCCATCATAAAGAAACAGAAGATACCTTTAACAAAGAAACCAAGCCTGGTACTAAAACCTTAAAAAGCCACCGCAGTTTGAATGACATACCTCAGCTTGATACTCATATTTCTCAACAGGTGGTGTGCCTGTTGCATCCGAGGAGGAGGCTGCAGCAGTGGACTCATACCGGTTGCCGCCAAAGTACAAGCCATTTTTCAAGTTCAATTGAGTTGTGGACTTGGCAGGGTTACATTTCCCGCCAACTAACACTGAGTGCCATCTGACTTTGGTATCAGTCTCTCCCACCACCTAAAAATCCAATGCAAAATAACAAAGATTGAAACTTCAGCCTCTCCCAACAACTAAGAAATAAATTAACCTTCACCTAAGAATTTCCAGTCTCTAGTAATTAACTAATTACACATGAAACCAAAGTTAAACCAATCTAGAAACGAAAAGGGTATCTAGAATCGACAGTAAAACATGAAAATTGACAGCACCCAGATATTGAAATGATTCATAAGCGAAAACCCAGTAATATAGAGAACGATTTGAACCACCAAAAGCATAAAGATTGAGACTTTTCAACTTCATTTTCTGAAATTGGGAAAACTAAGCCATGGGGTTATGAGAGCTCACCGAGCCGGAGTGAGGAGAAGAGCAGGAGATTGGGGCGGCGGCGTTCCGGTAAGGAGCGCCGTGGCGTAAGATGGAGGAGAGAGAGCGGCGAGAGATTCGGTGCATGGTGGCTGAGATTGATCGGAGAGAGAAGGATGACAACTGTGACTGAGGAAGAGAGGCTGGGGTTTTAGTAGGGTTTCTGGTTGGGAAGCTTCTGGAGAGGGATAGGGACATTTTTGGGATTACATTATGAGCCCAAATAGCAATTTGGGCCTAGCATTTTTGCGGTTTGGAGACATTTTTCAGTTGCTCTTCTATTCTTTATACAAGAATGGAGGGATGATTAGTGTTGCAACAAATTTATGTAATTTTCATTGTAATTATGAGGAAGAATCTAGTAGCGGTTGATGTTGTTGTTTATTGAATCGTGAATTCGTGATGAACTAATAATCATGTTTGCTCAAACAAAGACCTTTTATTAATCGTTCGTTATAGTAGGACAAACATGCAGTTGTTTTTCATAGAAATCCATCTTCTGTTGTTTTATTTTTTTTAATGAATCGAAAAAAGAAATCCATTTCTTCATTGTATCTTAATTTGGTCATGCAAACCATAAAGGACCAAAAATGGAGAGAGGGGGAGCAGTTTGCTCCTCCATTCCTTTTATTTCTTCCATTATTTAGATGAATAAACATTAGTCATATTTAGCTACATATACATACTCCTCTTATATTACATACAAAGGAAAAAAAACAGATGAAAGAAACATGGAGAAGCCACAGAGATAGTGGAGGCAGGATGATCTGTTTACAGATGAAGAGAGGTATCAAGCTCTGAATTGTCATATTTTCTTGAAGCACTTGTTGTGGTTGATGAGGTTGAGAATGGATGTGCAGTATTCATGCCACAATAATCAATATGCTTGGGCTGCAAGTTGAGCCCCAGAGAGAGTGATGAGTCTGCTGCAGGAGTACTCGGCCTAAGAGGAAGCACCATATCGGATTGGAAAGAGGGCCTTGCAGGCTCAATATGCCTCGTTGAGGGCGCCACCCTTTCTGTCTCAGACAAAAACTGAAGAAGCTGTTGCTCCTCCCTCCTCTCTTTCACTTTCTGCAACTGTCTGAACCTCTCTTGCAAAAGAGCAATGGAAGAACTAACCATAATCGGATCAGAGCTTTGCCTGCCCATTGAAGATGAAGAGTTTAAAGGGTAAAGGGTGGGTGGTCTTTTGTTTGGTTTAGACTATGATTGGTTGTGAAGGGCCAAAATGAACTCAAAGTGTTTATATAGAAACTGTTTGTGTTGTGTGTAGCACTAAACTATGCAAAGTGGGTATTTCTGAATGATTTTATGATGATGTAATACAAATACGAATCGGCTGCTGTGCTGCAAAAAAACAAGGAGAAAGGGCTGAAAGGCTAGTCTAAAGAAGGCTGGGTTGGTGGATGGGTAGGCAAAAGGACTTTATGAAAGAGGAAGAGAGCAAAGGAGTGAGTCCAAATCGAAACTGGAAGTAGCGTTTGGAAGAGAGTTTAGAGGAATCAATAATTAGGTAATGCTTTGTGTCTTGTTGTCTTTTAAGACACTGTTGGCATCGATGGATCTGATTTATCTCTGGGTGGCCTTTGGGGTAATATTGATTCTTTTGTACCTTTCAATTCTCTGGCTTTTGAAAATGGAGTTCATGAGGTTTGGAGGGGTTATATAGAAAAGACAAGGGTGAGAAGGAATATATTTGAAGGTATGATGTTTTTGATTGAGACTCTTGCACATGGCAAAATGGAAAGGAATCCTTGATGAGTTTGCACATTTCATGCACTTTGTATACGGAGCTGAGCAACAAATGCTAGCATTAAAGTATGAAGCACAAGAAACATATCTGTTTGTCTTTTAGATCTTTAAGCATACTATCAATCACTTCAAAACTGAGAGAAGTGATTGAGTAAATCTTTCATATTGATTCTACTTTTTGGGTCTATAGGTTACCAGTAAAACAGTATGCAGGTAAACAAGAAAATTACACCGAATCAATACACAGAAAAATAAAGCCCTGTGGAGCAAAACTGGAGAAAACCTTCGATGTAACTGGCAGTATACAACTATAAATTTTATTTTTTCTCATCATGCAACCTAGTATTTGATTGATCTGATACAACCAGATTGTATCTAAGAAAGTCTGAAAATGAGAAAAACTTCCCTACATCGATGTGTGAAAGGCCATGAATGTTTTGGTAGAACTGTAAAAGCAACCAAACAAGTTGAGTAAGACATCTATCATTAATGATTTGGAATAACTAATTATAATACATTTTGATCATATTGTTTCAAAAGAAAAGACCAAATTTTTCTTTGTTACAAAGAGAAAAGAACAAAGTTGAGAGAGACTGACTACTGTAGAAATTATAATAGTGTGGGTTGTTGTAGTCTCTAGCAACCCATGGACTCTATCAAGAATCAGAAAAGCAATACACTTTCAATAGTGGATGGCCTTCTTTGTTTCTTCCTTTGAAACCAAACACTTGAACCCAAGACACCAATAATATAAGGGTAATGGTTATTTATTTAGATTCTATCTGTTGAGAAAGCCATCTGTTTCAATCACTGCAGGTTCAATTAGAATTGCAGAAATAAAGTTTCAATATATAATTAATACTATTGGGATGGAAAGCCGCTCATACAAGACCAAATGGCTTCTCATCCTTCTGTAATTAGACAAGGGAAATATCTAAGCAGCATAAGAGACTGACCGATCAAATGCCACCAATATTAAGCCAAACATAAACTTATATCATAAATGAATGGAATTACAAGGAATCCTTTCTCTATACAAAATAAGGAGTAAAAGGAAAAGGTCCAAGTACAAATCAATTGTGAATGAGAATTAAAAATTAAAAAAAACCACAAAGAATGCCCACAGAGTGGCAAAGATTCAAGAGGCCAGTGAATTGCTAAAAAAAGTGAGAGAACTTCAACCAGTTGTGGAATACAGTGTGAAACTATGCTTATAGCTAGCTAGTAGTCGTAAAGCCAACACCATAGCAAGACATAGGTGACCTTTGTATTATGTTCATTGGGAAACCTTCCTCTTATTGATTGTAGGTAACTTTTCCTCTTAACTTACAGAGACAACAGAACTTGAGCTCATCTTGACCCAATAATTCAAGTTGTACATCTAGCAGTAGTTCTCCCTCTGGGGCTGTCAGTGTTTGATCCTTGGCTATATCAGAACAACTTGAGGCAAACTCAAAAACGGATGAACTCATTCAATAATATGGAACTTAGCATTTTATTCTAAAAGGTCTTGGTGCATATTGAGCTTTATATATTTTGACCTCACTAACTGTGTCTACTTCAGTGAATTTCCTCATGTCAACTACTTATGATCAGCATCTTGGAATCCTGAATCATAAAAACTATTGGTTTAAATCAGGTTGCAACTGTAAGCAACTATTGTTGATCATTTATAACTTGTAATCCTGACAGTACAATTAAGCAATAACCAATGACTAAACAGATTATTTAATATTTAGATTCCTTTTCTTTGACAAGAATAATATGAGAGAGGAGAGAACTATTAAGGGAAATCTATTCAATGCAAATTAAAATTAAATGTAATGAGAACAAAAGTTGTAACTAATCAGACCTCAGCATACATTACTGTAACCTGATTATATTTTATTAATGAATCTTGGTGTAAAGAATACAATGAATCAATTCTGTGAGTTATATATGACAACGAAATCATCCAATGTAAGTATCAAACAAGGTGTACCTTAACATGTTCTTGTCATAAGTTATTGAGGAAAGAGGAAGCTCTCCGATGAGAACATCCAAGCTGCATCACCTGCAAGTACATAATGCCACAACTAACCTCAGTCCATTTTGTTATGCCAGCATAAATACAGTGCAAGCTTTAAAATGGTAACGAACCAGCGAGATGATCATATATATATCACTTTTCTTTTATTAACAAATGTACATAAATTTATTATACATACTACTTTAAGCACATGGGTTATGAGATGACCATTTTTTTATTTCTTTTCTGGGTTTCTGCTTTGATAACAGGACCATCCCACGACCACCACACAAGCTTTCAAACCTCCAGGCAATCCAAAGCCTTGGCCACAAAGTTATAGACCAGTATGAGATGACTACCTTTGCACTCAAGAATCCAAAATATGGTAGAGTAATCTTTCAATTCTAGATATAACTATGTTTCATAATTGTGTAACTGGAAAATTCTTGCATCTCAATCTTTCTTTATTGTACCACGTGGCGAACCCATAACTTGACACTCCTCTATGCACAGAACACCCTAAGCCAACTACCGGAATATGCGCAGTTGGTGCATGGTTCCCCAACCATCAAACCACACACCAAATGCATTTAATATAAAGTGTATACTTTACCAAACTAAACTGTACATCTACCTCAGGAAGCCGCTTCATGCAGACCAAAATTTTCAATCTATCTCAAAGCGAAAACCCCTGACTATTTCTTTTGGTGAGCCTAGACAAATATTTGCCATTAAAATAAATCAAAAGCTAACAGAACTGAAGCACACACTTAATAACCATATAAAGTAGTGGGAAGAAACATTCATTTATAAGGTCAGGAAATACCATCTACTTACCATTTATGTATGAGCAAGCTGCAAACTGGTCACAGATGAGAATAACAACAGCTCAGATGGCATACGGGGATCATTTGGATAAGTTGGCAATGGATCTCAGTTACCATATCTCCTCCTGAGGACCGCAGCACTGCCTTGTGTCTTCATGTGTATATAGAGACCATGATCAATGTGCTTCTAATTCTACCGCTCTGTTAGCAATCTGAGAAGTCACCATACTTTTGTTTACGTGAGAACGTTCTCTGGCCAAAATTGCATATGTCTCAACCCAGAGAATGCAGTTTTGAGATTCAATAACATGAAGAAGATGCATGCATGGATCTGACTGCCCTTCCTTCAGTAACCCATCAATTAGTACAGTCCACACAATCTCGTTAGCATTCCATTGGCATTCTAGCATACTTTTCAACAAGTTTTCAGCTTCTTCCATCCGATTTGCCCTGCAGAAAGCACAAATAAGTGCCGTATAGATTGAAAAGTCAACCTTAAGGCCTCTATCTGCCATCAAGCTAAGCATTTCCAGAGCAGAGTCCAGTTTCAAGTTCTTGCAATTAGCAAAGAACATAGGCCTATAAAACTCTTCACTGGGATACAGGCCTTTCTCTTTCATATGCTCCACCAACTGATCTACTTCTTCATATTTTCTATCTTCACACAAGCCTCTCACTAAACTATGGTAGGTTTCGGTAGTTGGTTCACATCCATTCTCTGATATCTTATCTAAGAGATTACACAATATCTCAAGATCGTTGCATCTCTTGTTAGAGCTGGAACCGCAATGTACTTCATGTTGGGTCGCAAGGCCCACAACCTTTTCTGTGAGTAATTGACTTTCCCTTTTCAACCCTTTGACCAATACAGTAAACGTAAAATAGTTGGGTTTGCAGCCAACATCAACCATTCGCTTAAGAAGTAAGAATGCATGATCTAGCCTACCAAGCATAACAAAACCATTAATGAGCGTGGTAAATGTTACCACATCAGGAACCAATCCTTCCATTTCCATTTCTTCAAGTAACCTCTCAGCAACATCAGCCTTGCCCTCTTGACATAACCCGAAAACAAGTGAACTATAAGTGTACAAGTTCGGCAAGCAATCTCTTTCTCTCATTTCATGAAAAATCTTGAATGCAAGGTCAGTACTACCATTCTTACAGAGGCCATCAATTAAAGATGTGTAGGTAATGACATTCGGAAGCAGACCTTGATCCACCATCTTTTTAAACACTTGCTTGGCTTTAGCAAACTGATTGTCTTTGGACAAACCATGTATAATAGCATTGTAGCTTTCAATATTCGGGCAGCAACCAGTCTCTTCCATCTGCTTGAAAAATGACAAGGCATCATCTACCTTCCCCTCATTACAGCATCCAACAATCAAAACGTTGTAAGTGACCTGATTAGGGCTAATGCCCTGTTTTAACATCTCATGGAAAAGATTAGATGCAAATTTAGACTTGTGCACCTTGCAACACCCAGAGATAACTTCGGTGTACGTCCACTCATCTAGTTTACATCCTCTCCCTTTCATCAACTCTAATAACCTCAGTGCATTGTTCAGATTACCTCTATTGAGGTATCCATCGATCAGAGTGTTATATGTGATCACATCTGGAGATGGTCCCACCTCAAGCATTTTGCTTAAAAGAGCCATGGCATTGTGAATCTTATCCATCAAGCACAAGCCCTTGATGATATGATTGTGTGTTCGGATATTTTCTGAGATAGCATAACCATGACTCTCCATCCAATAAATAATCTCCAGACCAATGTCATATCTTCCTGCCTCAATTGATTCATTCATAATTGTGTTAAAGGTAACCATGCTTGGAACCATACCATCCTTCAACAGTTTGTGATAGAGTCCAATAGCAACTTCGAGTTTCCCTGTCCGAGACAACCCGCTGATCAATGCTGTATAAGTATGGATGTTCGGATAGCAACCCCTCTTCGTCATACTTCTGAAAAGCCTGATTGCTTCCAATGGTCGATTTGCCTCACAAAGTGAAGTAATTGGGACAGTGTAAGTATATGCTGTGGGTTTAATCCCTTTCTCTATCGTTTCATCAAGCATATCCAGTGCCTCGTCCACCCTCCCCTCACTGCACAACCCATTAATAAATGTTGAGTATGTAACTATATTCGGGTCACAACCCGCTTTCACCATCCGGTCATAAACTTCAAACGCCAAATCTAAGTTACGATTTCTACAATGCCCGAGAACCAACGATGTATAAGTAAAAACATCCGGCAACATTTCATACTGAATAATCCTGCTGAAAATCATCTCTGCTTCCTGAACCTTGCCCTTCTTGCACAATATATTGATCATAGTATTAAATGTCAACAAACTCGGCTTAACCTCACTACTCATTATCTCATTATACACACTCTGAGCTTCACTAACCATGCCAAACTTGCCCAACTGAATCAAAAGCGTATTGAAACTATACAATGTGAACCCAAAACCATTTCGTTTCTTTTCATTCAAATACCCAACAACCCATTTAAGCTCTTCTTCATTCCTACAACCTTTAACAAGCAAAAGCCTTACATGGTCTGCCGGCCCGAAAAGCTTCTCCCTCACAAGCCTATCCAGCATTGAAACGAAGCAGCTCATGTCATGCTTGTATGGCTTCCTCCTCGAAACCCAGAAGAAGAATCTCAAAGCCGAGTCTGTGTTCCTGTGAGTCTGAATGATCTTCACCATGTGATATGTTCTGAGATTGATGATCAGACCCGAAAGCTCTGAGCTTTTTTCCCATTTGGGGTCACCCAGAATGTCACATACTTGAGAGACCAAGTTTGGTGAAGGGTATGGGGAAGAATGACAGAGATGGGTGAAAAGCTTTGTTCTTGATGGGAATTTGGGGAAATGGTGAGGACCCAATAGAGATTGGAGGGTTCTGAGGTGAAGGAGAGTTGGGGTTTTGATGGGGTTTAACATGCTGGGCTATGTGGAGGTCATTAGATGATAAAGATGGGTTCTTTTCTGGGTTTTGAGGGATCTGGAGAGGGGTTGGTTGGTAGGGGAGGGTGAGTCGACTCGGCGAGTTGGTGAACGTGGTCATTGGAGAACCATAGAGTTTGGCAGCTGCTGGTTTAGCTTTGTCAAACTGTGAAACACTGGGAGAAGGATGGGAGGTCAGTTGGACGGTTGAGTAAATTACTAACTAGGGTTGTCTTCTTAGAAAAAGGGTAAAAGATTAAAGTAAAAACTCTTTTTTCGGCGTGAAGGTAAAAGTAAAAACTCAAAAAGAAAATAAATGTCTTTGTTCCTTTATCATTAGAAAACCACGTGACATGACATGATAAACTTAGTCGAGTTGCTTAATATACAACTTTTATCTTAAGAGTTTGAGTCTCAACACCCACTAATTTGTGACCAGCAGGTTTAAGAGGTCTCCGTGTTTGTGTGCCTACAACGAAAGATATTAGTCTGACTTTATTGAGATACTCGTGGATCTTGGTCCAAATACTGACTAGAAAAATGTGTTACTATATATCTTGCTAATGTAACCGATGTGGCTTGCTATTTCATTTCCAACAGAAAAATTGTTTCAAACAAATGACAAAACGAATCGATCTTTATTTTTTTCCATGACGACTAGTAAAAGATTAAACTAATATTAAAGTAATACTGCTCGCTCTCAATTCTTAAGAAACCATAAGACTAAAGTAAAGCTTGCGTTCACTCTTAACGACAACTATTCTCCTCCCTTGCCTGG
This sequence comes from Fragaria iinumae, assembly GCA_009720345.1. NCBI lineage: Eukaryota > Viridiplantae > Streptophyta > Magnoliopsida > Rosales > Rosaceae > Fragaria > Fragaria iinumae. The sequence goes on along the minus strand of CM019122.1, from coordinate 35,737,054 downwards.
AGACTAAAGCTTGCATTCACTCTTTCATGATGGCATCTGTTCTCCTTCATGATTTTCATGGCAGGCTTATCTTTGTCGTATCTATATATGTTGGAAGAGGTTTTGTGCTTATTGAAGAGGCATTAGCATTGAGAGATGGCCTGATGGGAGCAAAGGAGAAAGACTTTAGTGAAAATGGAAGGAGATTCCAAGCTAGTAATAGAAGCGGTGAATGATCGATTTGATCCGCCTTGGGATTGATCAAACTAGTTAAAGACATTAGAGAGTTGATGACTAGTTAATATTTTTACCTGTACAAATCCCTCATAAGTCCACCCTAATATTTTTACCCGTACAAGTCCACTTTGTGGTCCAAACCCAACAACTTACATGAATACTATCCCTAAAATACCCTCAGGTCCATAGTTTCCAGATCCATCAGACTTATCTCTCTAATGACGGCGACGAAGATGCTTCGGCCGGAGACTACCTCGACGGAGTCTACTCTGCTATAATTTCCTCAGCCTCTACAACTGCGACGACGACACCACCGCCTTGATCGGCCTCGACCACAACGACGACGAAGCCGATCGCTTTCTACAGATGAAACCCTCGACGCCTGGCAAGTACTCTAGATCTGGATTCTCTTTGAGTTTTTGTGAGGGTTTGATCGGTGATTAGGTTTAGTTTGAGTAATCTAAATTGAGCGGGGTGTGTTTATGTGATAAAACAAGTGGTTTTGTGTATTGCTTTTGTTTGTGTCAGGCCCTAACTCTTAAATTTTTACATTATTTACTGGCATGGTGTTAATAAGAGTTTTACCGTCTTCGTCAATGAGTTTATAGTTTAATTGGTCCCCAGAGGGGTTTTGGGGGACGAGTATTTCGAAGGGATTATTCGTAGTGGAAATATTTGCCGATGGTAAAAATGGTAAATTTTGGCTAGTAAAAGGTAATTTTTATTGGGGTATTATTTTGTGGTGTTATTTTTTTGGAGTTGGGTTTATATTTGGTGTTGGACCGGTTGGGTTTGGAAAGCCCAAACCATTTTCTCTCTCTTCTCTCTCCTCCCTCCCGATTCTCTCTCTCTCTCTCTCCCCCCTGCCGGAAGTTCCCCGCGCCCGTCCGCCGCCGTCCGGCCACCGTAGGTCGCCGCACCGGTCCCAAATGGTCGGCTATCTCCTCCTCTTCCTTCCTGGACTGGTGGCAGATTCCCTAGCGCTGCCGTGAAGGAGAAATCGAACCCGGAAGATCCGACTGTTCGGAGTGCTCCGTCGCCGGAACTCGCACCTCCGGCCACCATAGCCGGAGCCACTTGGCTCGTTTGGAAGCCCTCCTCCCGTGTAGCAATCCCTCCAAAGGATTCGCTCCCTCTTGAGCTAGGTAAGGAGAATCTGTGAGTTGAAGTTCTAAAGCTTAAATCACTGTTTTGGTTCGATTACCCTATCTAGGCTTGGAATTTGTGTTTGTGCTAGTTAGGGAAGTTGTTGTGCGTGTTGAGAGGAAGGTTGTGCTAAATTTTGGTAGGTATTGGAGGTCACCGGAGTCGGCCGCCGCTGTTAAGGGAATTTTTAGGGTTTTAGATGTGTTTTCTTAAGGGGAGTGTATTGATGTGAAGTTTGGAATTTTTGGAGGAGTTTTGGATATGTTTTGGATTTTTATAAGATTTGTGAAATATGGCGGTTAATGGGATATAATGCAGTTGTTGGTTAATTGTTGTTAAGACTGGAGATAGTGGTAGTAAGGATGTCGATATTGTGGTAAAGTATGGATCGAAACGAAGTTGAGAATTAAGACGTTAGGCATGGATGAGCGTGCAAAGCTCATAATTAATTTTGCCTAATTTTATATAAGCGTTGGGTTATAGTTGAAGATTTAATTATGTTTTTGGAACAGGACGTGAGGAGGCTCGAGCAGAGGAGGCCTCAGACCGACATCAAACTTAGGCCTAATTTGTGAGTGGACTTTTGTTTTAAATAATGTGCATGCAAATGGTTTATTGATGAATAATTTCTTTTGTTGGAGAATAACCGAAATTGAGAATTTCGGTGATTATATATTCCTGCTTCCGTTGGTTTTAGTAGCTCTGAATACTCTTGGGATAAGACAGTTTGAGTTATGACTTTTGGTTAATGTTATTTGCTAGATTGTATTAGTTTTACTAAGAGTAGTTTCATTCTTGTTTCAACGGTTAAACAAGGAGTGAAGTAATGTACTTGTTCACTCCCTGATCCACTTGTAAACTCCTCCAGAAAGAGAGCCATGCTGCAGCTCACACCCTCCTCCCACCCCCTCCCTCCACAAAGCCTCTCCTTCTCTCTCCTCCAAAGCTGTCAAACCCTGAAAGAAGCCACCCAGGTCCACGCCCTCTCCCTCAAAACCGGCGCCTTCACCAACCCCTCCATCGCCTCCCGCATCTTCTCCCTCTACGCCCACCCCTCCATCAACCACCTCCCCTACGCCCTCTCCGTCTTCCCCCACCTCCCCAACCCCAACCTCATCTCCTTCAACCTCCTCCTCAAATCCCACCTCCTCAACCACCGCTCCCACGACGCCCTCCTCCTCTTCTCCCGCCTCCTCCACCACCACGCGCCCGACAACTTCACGCTCCCCTCCGTCGTCAAGGCCTGCGCGCGCCTTGGCGCCGTTGCGGAGGGGAAGCAGGTGCACGCGCTCGCCGTGAAGATTGGATTAGGGTCGGAGATGTATGTGCAGAGCAGCTTGGTCAGCTTCTACTCCAAATGCGGAGCAATTGAATGTGCACGGAAGGTGTTTGATGCAATGCGTGAGAGGGATTTGGTGGCGTGGAACTCGCTGATTGATGGGTACGCCAGGTGTGGGAGGGTTGACGTTGCGGTGGAGCTCTTTGAGGAGATGGAGGAGAGGGATGAGTTTTCGTGGACGGTTTTGGTCGATGGGCTGTCCAAATGTGGGCAGGTTGAGAAGGCTAGGGAGGTTTTCGAGAGAATGCCGAGTAAGAATGTGGTTTCGTGGAATGCGATGATTAATGGGTACATGAAAGGTGGGGAGTTTGAGAAGGCGAGGGAGTTGTTTGGTCGGATGGGGAGTAGGGATGTGATAAGCTGGAATTCGATGATTGCTGGGTATGAGTTTAATGGGCGGTTTGGGGAGGCGTTGGAGTTGTTTCCGCAAGTGTTGGAGGAGGATGTCAGGCCGAGTCCTGCTACATTGGTCAGTGTGCTTTCTGCGGTTTCGGGATTGGCTGCTTTGAGTAAGGGGAGGATGGTTCATTCTGTGATGGTGAAACATGGGTTTGAATTGGAGGGTGTGCTTGGCACGTCGTTGATAGATATGTATTCTAAGTGTGGAAGCATTGACAGCGCGATGGCTGTGTTTGAAGGGATACAGAGGAAGAAAGTGGGGCATTGGACGGCTATAATTGTTGGTTTAGGAATGCATGGTATGGCTGACCAGGTTCTTCAGCTGTTTCTGGAAATGCGCACAAATGGGATGGAGCCTCATGGTATAACTTTTATCGGAATCTTGAATGCTTGCAGCCATGCTGGATTGGTTGATCTTGGTCGTTACTATTTCAATATGATGAGAAAAGATTATGGTATTGAACCCACAATTGAGCACTACGGTTGCTTTGTGGACATTTTATGTCGAGCTGGCTGTTTGGACGAGGCAAAGGATGTCATTGGGAGTATGCCAATGAAACCAAACAAATTTATTTGGATGAGTTTACTTAGTGGTGCTCGGATCCATAAAAATGTTGAAATTGGTGATTATGCTGCTCAACATCTGATTGAGGTGTCTCCAGATACTATTGGATGCTACGTTGTGCTCTCTAACATGTATGCTGCAGCTGATCAGTGGGAGAAAGTTTCACATGTAAGAGAAATGATGAAAAAGAGAGGTGTCAGAAAGGACCCGGGATGCAGTAGCATAGAGCACAGAGGTACGCTTCATGAGTTTATTGTAGGCGACAAATCCCATCCCCAGACAAAAGAGATATATTCCAAGTTGAGTGAGGTGAGAGAGAAACTGAAATCTGCAGGACATGTTCCCGACACGAGCCAAGTTTTATTGTGTCTTGAGGATGAAAAGGAAAAGGAAGCTGAACTGGAAAACCATAGTGAGAGATTGGCAATTTCATTTGGTCTCATTAATTTGGAACCGAGGAGTCCTATTCGCATCATAAAGAATCTTCGTGTCTGTAATGATTGCCATTCTGTCACTAAACTCCTTTCCAAGATCTATAATCGTGAAATTGTTGTCAGAGATAATAGCCGTTTCCATCACTTCGCCAATGGGTCATGTTCTTGCAAAGATTTTTGGTGACTGACGTCTTAACCAGCTGGCTTTCACGCCCGTGATAATTCCCTCAAGCAAGAAGCAGCTTACCTATATGTGCTTGCACTCTTCAAATTGGAGAAGCAAATGGTATAATTTCTACTCATTTTAAACTTTTCTTTTTGTCTTCGTTTTAGATATGTTTAGCAGTATAGGCAGTCTTGATGTAATGATATTACTTTCCCAGCTGACTTCGCGGTCATAGGTTTGAGTCATGAAAAACAGCCTCTTTTGTAACACAGATATGATTGCAGAGGCCCCTCATATTTAATTTGTGTTCCTCCTACTCAGGTTGTATCGAGAGATAATCGCATTTGCCATATTTTCTTTCATCTGCATTAGTGAAAGGTTTGTAGACTGGGTATCCCCAATATCATAGGCGATCTCCATTATAATGAAATTAAACAGGAGTAAATAGCTATTCCATCTTCCAGGGTATTCTGTGGGTAAAAGTTTGCAGAACAATTTCTTAAATTTATTGTTTTGTGCGTTTTTTTTATAGAAGAAACATAAAGTTATTCTTCCATATTTTTATAGAAGAAACATAAAGTTTGCAGAACATAAAGTTTGCTGGACTGATTGACTCTAATGTGCTGAACCCCAAACCTATGCTCGTCTTAGCAATTTAGGGTAACCACTGTCCACTGGTGTCTCTTTAATTGTAGGCATTTATGTATGTGTTCATGTTATACGTATATTAGTATAGGATATTCTTAAGGCGTGTCGCGACATACGACTTGTTCCATTTTCATAAGACCCTCACTGAATTAGGGACGTGTATTGCCTGCTTATAGTACTGTATTGGCTAGAAACTTGTGCATTGGCCATAGCAAACCAGGCAATCTTTAACTAACTTTAGAGTGAGAAATAATTTCATCATTTCGAAAAGGAATCATAGTTGGGCAGTTTTATTGTTTTACTTTCTCTATCTGTAGTCATTGATATTAGTGCGCTATATGTACAGATAAAGATGTGGAAACTTAGGAAGCTAGGATCAATGAGATAATCATGTGATTTCAGTTTTTTATTTCCCTTCTGATAATCTGATTTGATAATTAAAATTATTCATATCTTCCATTTATCTCATTCATAGCTTAGATTTACCTTATATTGCAGCAAATATTCATCTTTTCATGATAACTCTTGAATGTGCAGGTAATATAGACAGATAAGGAATTCAACCACAAACGAGCTGGGTCTTTTTACTGGATAAAGTGCTTTTGATACAAGCAGTTTCTACTAGGAAATTACATCAGAACTTGCTTCGGAAAATAGATTACATCAGAACTAATAGATTCCCAGAGAAACAACCTCAACAAAATCGAGAAGTTTGTGTAGTGTTGCAGATCAAAAGTATCAACTTAAACTTCTTCACTTTCCGGGGACGAAGTTTGTGGCATAAGCCCATGCGTTGTTAGCAATTGGATCAGCAACATGGTCATAGAGGTTCTCAATAGGACCCTTTCCAGTGACAATAGCCTGAACAAAGAATCCAAACATGGAGGTCATTGCCAGCCGCCCATTTTTCAGTTCCTTCACCTTCAGTTCAGCAAAGGTTTAGGATCATCAGCTAGTCCAAGTGGGTCAAATGATCCTCCTGGGTAAAGTGGATCCAGACCCTCACCAAGGGGGCCTCCACCAACTCTGTACCCCACAATGAAGCTCATGAGGACAACCTGGATGGCCTAGATTGCCAGGATGCTCTGGGCGTCGACAAGGTTTGGGTTGCCGAGGTAGTCCAGGCCGCCCTCGGAAAAGATTTGGGACCCGGCCTTGAACCAAACAGCCTCACCGAACTTGACACCCTTTTTGGACAAGACTTCTGGAAAGACGCAGCCCAATGCACCAAGCATAGCCCATCGGCTGTGGATCACCTCAAGCTCACGGTTCTTGGCAAATGTCTCGGGGTCTGCAGATAGTCCAGCAGTGTCCCATCCGTAGTCACCTGGGAATTCACCAGTCAAGTAGGATGGAGTTTGCTCAGAGAATGGTCCCAAGTATTTTGGGCGGTCAGGACCATACCTGTTTTGTCATATGCAGTCAAAGTGTGTCAGCATAAACTCAAGCTCTTCAAAGGTATGATGTATACTTACTAATGAACATATATGATCATGTTGGTCATATACTCTTATACTTAAAAGCACTGAAGTACTATATTCTGCTAAAAGACTACCATTGTATATTGATTGTTTAATATTTCAATGCCAAGAGTTGTTTTACTACTGACTATATTTACTTTGTTCTCTAATCCTAACCTTTACTACTGACTGTTGAATTGGAAGTCATAGTAAGAGTCCTTTCGAGAAATAGCTTTTAGTCACAGGCTGTAGCCAAGTTACTCACCATATGCTTTCGGGGGCACTCTCTTAACAGTGCACCTCATTGTGATGCGACCACCACCAAGGCCTCCAATCTTTTTGATGAGCTCATTTGACTGCTTCAATGCGGTCTGGCCGGCAAATGCTGACTGCTGGATTTGAGAGGTTGCCATGGCTAGTTTTCTGTTTGAGGTTGGATGGTGTTGATCAGGCTATGAATTGAGATGTTTAGAACTAGGAGACAGCAGGGTTTTATATAATGGGAATGGGATATGATGTGGATTAGGATATCTACATATCAGCAGAGTTCTATTGTTTCTTGATCGGATATAGATTTCCTTACTGATTCTTACAGGGAGGTAAATGTTATCCAGTAGGCATGTGGCAGAAGGCTGCAATGTGTGTGGTTGGTGAATACCAGCCACATAAGCTTTTGTGCTTTGGAAGTTCTTGCCTTCCTGGCAGCTCTAACCAAAAGGACAAATACCCTGTTGGTAAGCTCATAAATTGCACAAACTTCCTGTTGGTGCTTTTTATTTGTAGATTTACAGTAGAAAAAAAAAAACCTCCAACTTCTGGTTTGATCTTTTTTTTTTTTTTTGGAGAAATTGGTTTGATCTACTAGGGTTACATTATCTCGATAGCTTTTAAAACTTGTTCACAATCACACGTGGAGTCTATTCTGAGTAATGTAGTCTCATCAACTGAACCATCCTTTTCTAAGTCTTTACTGACTGATAATCAGCTAAAAGAAAAATCTTCAAAGCATACCAATTTGTGTTGGAACAAGAGCATTCTAGTTTATTTACCACTTTACTGGGCAAATGCAACAGATGTGTTCTGGTCAATTGACTGGGAGGTTCTTATGAATCCCTTGCGTTAAGAGCACAAGTTGTTCAACTCGATCAGTGTCAGCTTCTTTGCTCAAGTGCTTTTCATGCTTCTGAAATTTCATAACCTCGATCTGGTTCCCACATCTGTTCCTACTTCTTTCAATGCATATGACTGTTACGGAGTCGTAATGACACAATTTAATAGATTCTGCTGATCTGCCCATTAGCTAGAAGCCTAGAACACCTGCCAAAATTCCTTGCCTGACCCTTGCCTGATTGTTCAGAAGGCAAATTAAAAGAGAACTTCTCAAATGTCTGCATCATCAAGTTCAGTGGAACTTTCCCCTTCTGTTCTGGCCTGTCATTGTCATCGTCATGCTGTCAGAAGGGTAGAGGCATACCCACAAATGAGCACCAGAACTGCAATCAGAATACAGGCATAAAATGGAAAATTATGCGTACAAGAACTTGGTCTCTACAATAGAATCTTGTAACAGGGTCTTTCTATCTGGACTATCATCCTCAGTCACCAATCTCAGGAATAATACTGATGCTACTGAAATGATGTTAGCTTCTTCATCATGTCATTGACATTGTGTGGGCTGAAGGCTTGTAGAGGTGCTCCTTGTCTTTTTGTTTCGTTCATAATGCAGCTTAGTTTACCTAGTCTAGATGGAAAGATGAGAAAATTTATGAACGTGATAATAACATGATTTGAATTTTTATTCACTTCTAAGAAGTCTGTTTAATTTATTCTGGTTTAAATATACCTATATTGCAGTAAAGCATGCATTTAGTGACATGAACACTTGAATATGCACCACATCTAGACAGATAAACAGTTTTTTTTTTTCTTTTTCTTGTATTCTTTTCTTTTGGCCAATAAACAATAAGCTGTTGAAATAAAGAGGAGCTGCATCTTTTTACTGGATACAGAAAAATAACAACTTTGGGTGATTGTGCAGATGAAAAGCCAGTAATTTAGGTGTCTTCACTTTCCGGGAACGAAGTTGGTGGCATATGCCCATGCATTGTTGGAAACGGGATCAGCAACGTGGTCATAGAGGTTCTCAATTGGCCCTTTTCCAGTTACAATAGCCTGGACAAAGAATCCAAACATTGAGGTCATTGCCAACCGCCCATTCTTGATTTCCTTCACCTTCAGTTCAGCAAAGGCTTCAGGATCATCGGCAAGTCCAAGTGGATCAAAGGCACCTCCTGGGTAAAGTGGGTCAAGGCCCTCACCAAGTGGTCCTCCACCAACTCTGTATCCCTCAATGAATCCCATGAGCACAACCTGGACAGCCCAGATGGCCAGGATGCTTTGGGCATGGACAAGGTTTGGGTTGCCTAGGTAGTCCAGGCCGCCCTCGGAGAAGATTTGAGACCCGGCCTTGAACCAAACAGCTTCACCAAACTTGACACCGTTCTTGGACAAGACTTCTGGGAAGATACAGCCCAATGCACCAAGCATGGCCCACCGGCAGTGGATCACCTCAAGCTCACGGTTCTTGGCGAAGGTCTCGGGGTCTGCAGATAGTCCAGCAGTGTCCCATCCATAGTCACCTGGAAATTCACCGGTTAAGTAGGATGGAGTTTGCTCAGAAAATGGGCCCAAGTATTTTGGACGGTCTGCGCCATACCTGTTTGGTCAGTTACAGATGAATGCGTTAGCATTCAAAGGTATGATTTAAACTTCCTAATGCCTGAAATGAATACTTTGGTGTTGTATGCATTGAGCTACAATACACTGTTTATAGTAAATCATCTTCCTAATGCCTGAAATGAATACTTTGGTGTTGTATGCATTGAGCTACAATACACTGTTTATAGTAAATCATAGTATCATTTCAATGCTAAGAATTGTTTTACCAGTGATTACATACAAGTTTATGGCTTTGTGCATTGATCTTAAGCTAACTGCTACATCATTTATATCAAGTCTTAGTGAGAGTTGTTTCTAGAAACTGACTTGTACTCAAGGCTATAGCCAAGGTACTTACCATATGCTTTCGGGGGCACTTTTAACAGTGCGCCTCATGGTGATGCGGCCATCACCAAGGCCGCCAATCTTTTGAATGAGCTCATTCGACTGCTTCAGAACGGTCTGGCCGGCAAATGCAGACTGCTGGATCGGAGAGGTTGTCATGACTGTTGTTCTGTTTAAAGAAGGGTGGTCTTGAGCAGGTGCTAGCTATGAAATGAAGATGTTTTGAACTAGGAGAGTTTCATCTGTATTTAATGGTAAGGTGATGATGATGTGGATTAGGATATCTACACATCAGCAGCAATCTATTGTTTCTGGATTGGTTTAGATTTCCTTAGAGGGATGGTAGGTTCCTTTGGCCCTGTGGGAGGCAATATGCTGCAATATGTGTGGTTGGTGAATACAGGCCACATGAGCTTGTAATTTGGGTCCATGGTAGCTCTCACCATAAGGACAAACATTTTATAGGTCCACTTATAACCTCATCAAATCTCCCACTTTCCGTTGGGTGCTTTTTATCTGTAGATTTATATGGTAAAAATTGAAGTCTACCTCAGGTTTGATCTATTCATCAAATGCTTCTCATGAGCCGCAATAATTCTTCAGAATTAGCTTGACAATTTACCTAATGTGCATGTAAAATTTTGATCCCTAAATTTGCCTCGCTAGCCATAATCCCCAAACAATCTTCCAAAATGGGGAATTTGAAACATTCTAGATTAGGTGGCTAGTCTTGTTGAATTCCAGACAGGATTCATCAACTCGCTTGTAAATCATATTTCAGTCCAGAACCAAGGAAAGTACCATTATTCCTCGCAGGACTCGTACAAGTTACCATAGAAGAAAAAAACCAATTATTCCAGACAAAAGAAAAAGAAAAGAAGGATAAAAATAAAGAAAAAAGAAAAGAAAAGAAAAGAGAGAAGCTAACTAAAGCAAACAATTTCATAATTAAAGGGCATTGTTATTTTCCGGACTATATATATCTGTGTGTGTGTGTGTGTGTGTTTCATGGTGTTGCTACATATCTTGCATACTATCAGTAGCTTTTCTCTTCATCTTTCCATGAAGATATCATAAGAAATTACTATTGCTGTTCTGAAGATAGAGTGACAAGGTTGGCTAGCTCCAAACTGTAGAAATTCAAGTCTCTCAAATTAAGGTATACGTGCATGAATGGTGGGAATTTTTAGTATTTAAATTTTTTATCTTTTTTATAAATCTTTTCTAATGGATCATTCTGCAATGTAATTCGTTTGTCATTGTTGGCCTTTCTTCTTGTCTCAGTTGTTCCCTTTAATTGATGTGGTCGATCTATATGCGAGAATAATATTGATCAAGTCCAGCTTATATATGCAAAATTAATCGTGTATAAACTAGGGAATATCAATTAAGCTCTCCGGCTGCTTAATTACTTTGCATACAAGTAGAGTTGATTGTTTTGTGTGTACGCTGAATCAGATACAATTTGCTGACAAGTTAAGAGAGATCAGAAATGGATGGGCTTCAACATTTCAGTCACGAACATCCATTGATGTTCAAGGAAGAGGCGCCCAAGGATAGAGATGGTAGAGCAGTAGTTTGCCGTGCGTGTGGGGAACCGGTGCTTGGTCCTAGCTACAGTTGCGCCCAGTGTTCCAAATTATTCATTCTCCACAAGTCATGTGCCGAGCTCCCCCGTGAGATGCATCATCCGATACACCGCAAGCATCCACTTGTTCTCTCATGTATGTACAAGGAGTACACTTGCGATATTTGTTGGAAAACCCTTTCCATCGACTTATTCGCTTACAGATGTGAGCCATGTAGATTCGAACTTCATCTCCAATGTGCTTCTGATTTGAGCAACATAAAATACTTAGAGCACTTCAGTCATGAGCATGCGCTGATCTTTGTGGAAGATCCAAAAAGGCGAGAGGAAGGGTTACCAGTTGTTTGTCAAGGGTGCCAGGAGGATGTGTCGGGTCCAGGCTATTGTTGCAGCCGTTTTCTCTGTCACTACACTCTCCACAAGTCATGTGCGGAGCTTCCCTCGGAGTTTCATCACCCGATGCATACCCAACAACATTCACTTGTTCTAAACAAAGATAGAGGACGAGGATTCCTGTGTGATGCGTGTGACCAAGATTGCAGCCGCAGGTTCACCTATAGTTGCTTCCAGTGTGACTTCAACCTTGACCCAAAATGTGCTTTCAATTGGACCGGTTTTAAACATTTCAGTCACGAGCATCCGTTATTGTTCGAGAGAGAGCCAAAGAAGAAGTACTTTGGTCCTCTGTTCTGCGATGGCTGCCAAGACCCAATACTAACTGGTCTAGTTACACATGCATCAATACCTTCCGGCGTCGCAAATGTGGCTTCAATCTCCATAAAAAATGTGCGGAGCTGCCCCGTGAAATTAAGCACCCGATGCACCGTCAGCACCCTCTTTTTCTTCACAACATTCTTCCGGATAACAAGCAGGTACGTCGCCTTTGTAATGTTTGCAACGAACCTGGCAGATTCCTCTACTGCTGTTCCATATGTGACTTCAACCTTCACCTCAAGTGTGGCTCAAATTGGGAAACTATTCTTGCTAATGACTCTCACGAGCATCAGTTCACAGTCCTCTGGAAGAAAATATCTGACTTCCACGTTAATTGTGAAGTTTGTGGTGAGCACTGGACTGCCACGGTTTACTACATGTGTAGCATTTTCCAGCTCTTGGTCCATAAGGAATGTGCTTCATTACCACGCAGCATCAAAAAACCTGACCATCAACACCACCTGAAGCTGACCTGGTTCCTTGACAATATCTACCCCAACAACCTGTCATGCAAAGTGTGCTCCATAAGCATTGATAAATGTCGCGCTGCTTATTGTTGCGGTGAATGTAGCAGTTATGTCGCCCATGTCGCATGTACGACAGCTGAGTACTCTCGAGAAGATAGTTTTTTTGGACATTGTCGTGAATGAAAATGAGTCTGATGATGCTCTAGAGATCACACACTTCAGTCATCCACATCTATTAGCCGCTAATGATCCTTGTGAGGAAGTTAAAGATGAGCACAGACTAATTACCTGTGAGGGATGCATCCGCCCCATAAATGCCACCAAAGAATCCTTTTATAGCTGCACCAAACAAGAAGATGAGTTGTGTAGTTTCTTTCTCCATAAGGTATGTGCTCCATTACGGAAAATTATACAGCGCACCCGGCCAATCTCACCGTCCATTCACTGTGCCCGGCCCCACCCGGCGATCTCACCGGCGATCTCACCTTTAAATTTCCGGGTGCGCCGCGCTGAATAGGCTAAAAGATGCTTCTCCCTCTACTTCACCAACACCAGTTCACGCTCCTCTCAAGGGCACCTTCTGTTGGTGGTGTCTTCCACTGTTATATGTGTGGTGCTTTTAACCAAGGCTTCACATATACTTGTGAGGAATGTGCCTCACAAAAAGGCGAAACTGTTTTCTTCCTCGACCTTCAATGCAATGCCTACTGGGATAACAAGGCTCTTAAACATGACTCTCATGTTCACCTCCTCTTTCTCAACACAGAATGGGAGGACGTCCGTTGCAGCAGTTGTGGGTGTAATATATTCTTCTGATTTAGTTGTAAGAGATGTGAATTTCATCTCTGTATTCCATGTGTTAGATTACCGCTTACTGCTAGGCACCGTTACGACGATCATCCTCTCAAGCTCACATATGCTAGCGTATATGATGAGCTGGGTTACTACTGTCAAATATGCGAAGGAACTCGAGATCCAACACAATGGTTCTACCGCTGCAACGATTGTGACTTTGATTGCCATGCTCATTGCATTGTGGGGAGGTATCCACAAGTCAAGTTAGGGAGCACTTGCAAGCACGAAGATCATGCTCAACACCTCGTCACCCTTGTTGATAAGGCAAGAAGCCCCATTCGGTTCGATAAGAGAGAAAACATTCTTCCTTGCCTGAAATGTGGAGAGCCTTGTGTAGGATTGGTGTTTGAATGTAGGGAGTGCAATATAAATATCCACCGAGAAGGATTTTGTCAGGTAACAGATTTGGAGAGTTCTGCCAATCATGCCTCCAAAGAAGAGCCAAGCCAATGATTCCAAAGCGAGTTTATTACTCACCTGTATGTTGTATCATGCCATCCAGTTTGTGTTGTTTTTCGTCTGTGTGTGTTGCTATTTTTTGTTGTTGTTCATCTGAAGTGTTGAAGTTTGTAAGTTCTGCTAGCATTACAGAAAGTTTGTATCGTTTGAACTGAAAGCTTATGTAACGGTTTCGGTTTCTGGTATCCCAAATTTATGAAAAGGAAAAGGGAAAATTATATTTTGTGTCTCCAGGCAAAGCAAAAGCAAACTTCTCTCAACAAATGAAAACTCATTGTGTTTCATGACACCCAACATTAGTTTGCCTTTTTCCTAACGCAACAAGGAGAAAAAGATGAGAAAACCTATCAATTCAATGTCGATGCAATTGTTATTTGTTCTCTACTGTGGAAGTTGAGTAGTTGAAGTAGCCTATTTACTTGCTTATGATTTAGATTTACGAATTACCTACACATTATAGTAAAAACTTGCATAAGTTCACATACACATGTGAATGAACGTGCAGCACATTTTAGACAAACAACGAGTTCAAGCACAAGAGCTGGGATATTTTACTCGGCACAATGATTTCCATACAAGGGATTTCTACTAGTAAATTACATCAGAACTAATAATGGAGTCCAAGGAAAGACAACCTCAACATAGCTAACAAGTTTGGGTGATGTTACAGATGAAAAAACACCACAGATGATTCTAGGTTTCCTCTTCACTTTCCGGGGACGAAGTTGGTGGCGTAAGCCCATGCATTGTTGGCCACTGGGTCAGCAACATGGTCGTAAAGGTTCTCGACCGGCCCCTTTCCGGTAACAATTGCCTGAACAAAGAAACCGAACATGGAGGTCATAGCCAGCCTTCCATTCTTGATTTCCTTCACCTTCAGCTCAGCAAAGGCTTCTGGGTCATCAGCCAGTCCAAGTGGGTCAAAGGCACCTCCCGGGTAAAGTGGGTCAAGACCCTCACCCAATGGGCCTCCACCGACTCTGTATCCCTCAATGAAGCCCATGAGGACAACCTGGACGGCCCAGATTGCCAAGATGCTCTGGGCGTGGACGAGGTTTGGGTTGCCGAGGTAGTCCAGGCCGCCCTCGGAGAAGATCTGAGACCCGGCCTTGAACCAAACAGCCTCGCCGAACTTGACTCCATTCTTGGACAAGACTTCTGGGAAGACGCAGCCCAATGCACCGAGCATGGCCCATCGGCAGTGGATCACCTCGAGCTCACGGTTCTTGGCGAAGGTCTCGGGGTCTGCGGATAGCCCGGCAGTGTCCCATCCGTAGTCACCGGGGAATTCACCGGTCAAGTAGGATGGTGTTTGCTCGGAGAATGGGCCCAAGTATTTTGGGCGGTCAGGACCGTACCTGTTTTGTCAATTCAATTACATGTAAATACACTTGTGTGCAATAATAATGAACAAAAGTGATTTTACCACTGACCCAGTCGTATGTATGCATGCAAGTTTTAGAAATGTGCTTACCAAATGCTTTCTGGGGCACTTTTGACAGTGCGCCTCATGGAGATACGGCCACCACCGAGGCTGCCGATCTTTCGGATGAGCTCATTCGATGGCTTCAAAGCAGCCTGGCCGGCAAAGGCGGATTGCTGGACAGCAGAGGTTGCCATGACTAGTCTGAAATGAAGATGTTTAGAGCAAGGAGAGAACGGGGATGTTATAATGATGAATCAGATGATGTGGATTAGGATATCTACACATCAGCAGCATCCTATTGGTTCTCTCACCGGGATTCAGATTTCCTTGCTGATTTTCCCATGGAGATCGAGGTAGAGGTTTTCCCTTAGCCATGTGGCAGGGAATTGATATGCTGCAATATGTGTGGGTAGTGATTACAGGCCACACAAGCTTGCATATTCAAGTTCATGTAGCTCTAACCAAAAGGACAAACAATTTGTACACTTGCTTCATGCATAAATTAATTTCCATGGCTAATATATATTCAGATTTTTTAGATTGCATGGTTGCATAATGCATATGATTCTACAACTAGTAAGCCAAACGATATCCTTTGGATAGGGTTCAACGTATGAACATAGATTCAATTTTGTCTTAAAACAATCTAGCTAGCTACTTGGCTCGTTAAGTTTGCTAAAATTAATTATAAATTATTGAATCATTCAACAATCACGTCTGGTTTTTTCTTCATTTTGCCCACTTAAATAAAACAAGAAGCAAAAACAAAACAAAAAGAAACAATACAAAAACAAAAAGATCTTCGCTTCTGGATCGATATCGGAGTGATTCTGGTTGTTCTGTTCTTCTTTCTTTGTTGTCCACAAAACAGAAGCCTTCTTCCATCTTTGATTTCTAACGACAAGTGTTGAGGTAATGTGTATACAGTACTTCCCTTTCTCTTGCTTCACAAGTTACTTGAGTTAACATAGCATCCCAGCTAGGTACGTATCACCAAAGTTAATACAAGCTTTTGTTACTGCATGTAGTAATAATGCTATGCTAGCTTCTCGATCGCTCTCCCTCTTCCCTCAAACTTTCTATCATCTGCATCTGTATTAGAACTTGGGTGCAGTCCATCATCATCTTCGTTGTTATCATTAGTTTGTTTTTCTATATTTTCAGCACCCGATAACGTCATGGATATCGAGGAGTTCCCAGACTCAAGGTTAGCTTCTTTGTATATATTAGGAGTATATATACAATAGTTATTATGAATTATTCTTAGGTTCACCCCCCTGGACATACGTACATCGTTTACAAATTGGTGCTAGTGTTGGAATTGTGCATGATCATTTCAGTTTATGGTTTAGGTATTGTGAGTGCAATGGCAGAATAATTTGGTTTTAAGAATGCGCACGATTTTGGCACACTATAGATCTAAACAGCAAGTTGAAATTGTTAGATTATTCTTTAAAAAACAAAAATTAAACAGCAATTTCAAATTGACTTTCCTATTAAAGTAGTAATTATTTTAATAAAAATAGAGTTGTCACGACTTAGATGGTTGTTAGGGAGAGAGGTGAATGAGCAGGTTAATTTACTCGGGGTAAACCTAAGATTAATTGTTATGATCTAGACTAATTTACAGTTTCCTTTCTCTCTCTTTTTGTCAATCAGCGTTACAACACCAGATTACATTTCACACGGTAGTGCAGAACAAAAGCCAATTTCTGTAACTCCAATGAGGAAAGCATGGTTAAAAGTTGCTCTTATTTGGGATATATATTCAGCTGGAACAACTATATTGTTAAAGATAGTATTTTCAAGAGTAATCCACTATATACATGAAATTCTAAGTAGGAAATGTATACTTGTGGTATCCTGCATTGCAGTCTCATTGGATCCTTTGTTCCTGTACATTCCGATCATCGATGAAAACAAGTGCCTCGGAATCGACAGAACGTTGAAGATAGTCACGCTAGTTCTCCGATCACTTATAGATATCACTTTCATGACTCACATTATAGGTCTAGTTTCTGACTGGAAATTTTCCGACGAGCCCGAAAGGCACGTCTCCTACTTCGACTCTCACTTTGAGCCAGCATCAGGCTTGCTTTGGAAACTAAAATTTCTTAAACAAGCCATAGCTAAGAGGATGCCATGGTTATCTGGTACTGTCATGATCCACTTTCTTGCTATTCTTCCTATCCCACAGGTATGAACTGCAAGGACTAATATAGTATGCACATTTTTATTTTCTTACTAATATTGCCTATGCTTATATAAGTGGATTTGCCCGATGATCGACTTGTTCTAACTACTGATGTTGTTCAGGTGGCAATATTATTTGTCTTTCCACGAATCGGCTCTGAATTTTTTCTCAAAACTGAGATCATCACCTTGTTTCTTGTCTTCCAATATTTCCCAAGGGTTTGCCAAATCTACATATCAAGTAAGAAAGTTAACATGACCAGAACATGGGTCATAGGTGGGTTCAATTTGTTTTTGTACATCCTTGCAAGTCATGTAAGTTTCATCTCTACTTCAATTCGTAAATATTCGATCTTCTTAATCTTTCATTTCTTTTAATTGTATATCTTTCATCTCTATGGAACTTTTAATAAATTACTGACCAATCTAGTGGTGTTTCAGGTGATTGCAGCCTTCTGGTATTTTTTTGCAATTCATAGAGAGATCTCATGTTGGCACCAGGCTTGTGATAAAAGTGCAGGCTGCCTAGCAACTTATGCTTGTGGTGGCAGCAGTACTTCAATGAATATCACATTCCAAAATGAGCTATGCCCAATATTTCCACCAAATACTACATTATTTGATTTTGGAATATTTCTTGATATTCTTCGGTCTGGTAATGCAGGATCAGTAAACTTCTTGACAAAATTCTTATACTCTCTATGGTGGGGACTGAAAAATCTAAGGTTTGCCTTTACATACAAGCATATGTGGATCTTTTATATAAGCATCTTTGTACTTATTAATTAGTAAATAATAAAAGAAAATGAAATTACATGGTGCCATTATTAGATATCTCACGCATGGTTTATAACTTTATATATAGTATGAACTTATACCATTGTTTTCATTTCAATTTTTGCAGTAGTTTTGGCACAAATCTTGAAACAAGTAGCTACTGGTGGGAAAACTGTTTTGCAATTCTTATCTGTGTTGTTGGCTTGGTACTATTTTTGTACCTCGTTGGAAATGTACAGGTTGGTTATGAATTTCCATATTATCAGTTTCAGCCGTTCAGGAGTAAATTAATTATTATCAAGGCTCCTAAGCACGTAAAGATTTTCAAATTGAGATTGATTTATTTTCTGTTCGTTTTCCTTGAGATAGACATATATGCAGTTTGCAACAACAAAATCAGCGAACTTTGATGATTCAAGACGGACTAGGATCAAAGCCAAGTATCGAGATATAAACAAGTGGATGTCAAAGCATGGTCTTCCTGCAGATATGAGGACAGCAATCAGGAAAGACATAAAAGAATGGAACATAGCCGGGAGATACATAGATCACGATGTGGATGTTCGATTCGTCAACAACATTTGCGGAGGAGGCATCGTATTAGTCCTGTCGGAATTTTTCCGGCTAAATGCTCTAAAGAGAGTATGTTTCTCAACCATGCATATATGTCTAATTTGGTAATTAGTTAAGTAGTAACTTAATTAGTATGTTAATGAATCTAGTTTCTTAAATAGGTACCCATGCTTCAAAATGTGCCAGAGTTCGGGTTGATACTTATCAGCCAATATCTATACCTAGAAACCTATGATGAGAATGCAGTTGTTTCTCGAGCAGGAAAACCGATAGATTTCATGTTCTTCATTATAGATGGAGTGATTGATTGGACCGACGAGACTAACAAGGCTACCGATGCTGAAACCACCGGTTCTTCCTCCTCATCAAAGAGCAGCAAGCTTCAGAACGGTGATTATTTTGGAGAAGAGCTTTTGAGTTGGGCAGCAGATAACTATGGGAGCTCTTATTTTAGCCCGGTTCCTACTTCGACTGGAGATGCCAAATGTCGAACAAAAGTAGAAGTCCTGCAGCTGAGTAGGGGAACGTTAGTAAACACAGAAGTAAGGGACTACATATCTGAGAGTGATTCTTCTCTGGCGCACTTGGAGGAGCTAATGGCAGTTCATCCCCATAACCACATTGATCAGATAATGGACGAGGTTTGAAACTTCATATCCAACATTATTTATCATCATTTCATATAAATGAAGTTAATGAACAATTCATTTTCTTCCTTTCGTTTAGTTTTTCATCTTGATGTTGCAAGCATTTAGTTTAGCAAATATACACTTTCAAACCCTAGCTAAACCTATGTTTCCTAACCGTGAATTACAAAACAATTCTAAGGCAGTTTCGATAATGTAAATAATTGCAAAAATTAGCAAACTAAAAGTAGCCTTGTATATGTAGTCCTAAATTCAAGTCCCATGCATTCTTCTCATTTAGTTGGAGTTGAACTTGAGAAGGATGAAGAAAAAATGTTTAGGAGCTGTAACTTTCTTTCAGTAAAAGGTTCAAGATGCTCTAATTAATTTAACGTTACTATAATGCAAATTGTTAAAAATTGGCATATATATGCAGTATCCTCTTCCTAAGGTGAAATGGAAATGTCCTTACCGTGGATGGCTGAAAGTGAACTGTAGTTCTGTGTGGGAACGTGAATCGAGAGTGGCAGGCATGGCTTGGGTTTGTAGGAATGATGAAGGAGCTTTTGTAGCCGCCGGAAGTCTATGTGGGATAAGATGCATGGACAGGTTTTTCGCCGAAGCTCTCAGCATTGCTAAGGCTATCGAATTTTGTACCACTATTATTGATGAAGTTTCTGGTGACAACTTCGGCCGCATAGTTGTGGAGTCTGATAACCAGGATCTCATGGACTGCCTGCTTCAGCTGCATGAACAGGACCTAGTTGTACCGAAAACATACTTGAATAACTCTAGCTTGGAAACCAATAACCGTATTGGCGAAAACCTTCGACCAATCCTAGGGGATATTTACAGCCGCTTGGCTCCAGGGTTTAAGGCTATTACTTATGTGCATCGTGACAGTGAGTGCAATGCAGCTGCTCATTGCATAGCATCTCATGCCATGGATGATGCTACTGATTCTTCGTCTTGGTATGGTCTTGATGCAGCCCCTAGTTGGCTAATTCCTGCCCTCACGAAGGATAGCCCGCATTTGTACACATGATATACAGTTCCCTTGCAGAGCGGGACACCGTTTTAAAATTAAAGTGTGATGCTCCTTATTTCGCTCACTTTCAAGTCACATTTTCACATCTCCACCGTTCAGTGTCTAGAATATAGCGTCTATATCATTTCTGCAAAGTTTCATCCAATTTGGAGATCATTTGAGCTTCCGTAATTGTGATTTACACGAACGGTTCCGTTTGGACAGATTTTGTTCAGAAGATTCATTTAATCTAATTCGGTACCTAAATGATCTCCAAATTTGATGAAACTTTGCAGGAATGATCTATACACTATGTTCTAGACACTGAACAATGGAGATGTGAAAATTTGATCTAAACGTGAGCGAAATGAGGAGCACCACACTTTAATTTCAAAGTGGTGTCCTGCTGTGGAAGAAAACTGTGTGTATATATATATATATATATAAGTAGATCAGTTGATGATCAAGCAGCTAGTTTAATTCTGTAGTTTGATTTAAGCAAGTCCCCAGCAATGGAGAGCTTGTTGTACTTACTTTACGAGTTCAAGCTATAGGAAATGATGCATAATCCATACATGCATGTGTGCACGTACAGTAGGAAACCAATATTTGAGCCATGTTCATGTTTCCTTTTACTGTTGTAGTGTTGCTCGATTTGTAGGTCGAAGTTGAGCGATTCCAACTTCTGATCATAGTCTTTGTTTCCTTAATGCTATGAGAAATTTCTCATACGTACTTCTGGAGTAGAAGTAACTTGAATCAAATCGAACATACATAAAGCATTGAAACAAAAACAACAAAAAACAAAGAAGGAATTGAAGCAGGTTTATTCACAGTTACAGACTTACAAATGACAGTGTGAAGTGTTGGTGGAAGTTCCCAATAATATATACAATTATACCAGAGGCCTTGTAATATATTGAGATCAAAAGATATACATGGATTCTTGAACATTTCATGGGAAACTAACTTAACTGCTATGTTGTCTATGCATTATCTTCGAAACAATATGATACAGAGAAGATGAGGAACAAGGAAGCACAAATGTAGAATCTACCTCTGCTTGAGGCTCCCATAGGTGAACGCCACAATGCCCAATTTTCTCTTCGGAAGCAAGCAAGTTGCGAGTTTACGGCCCAATGAAACCCCCATGGAAGAGCAGCAAGAAGGAAGCAGGATGCCCACTGTATTGCATCCAACCTCACACCACTGGCTAGTCCTTTCCCAAACTCAACAATCACCACCTGCATGACCATAACAGCTCCCAAGGCCATCAAAAACCAATAGCTGTGAAGAACAACATCTAGCACTTCCTTGTTCACTATGTCCATGGCCCTGAACAGATTAAGGACCTGACACAAGGTGTAACTGTTGAAAACCATGGTACTCTGGACGCCTTGGTTCATGCTCGGTATTACATTTCCCATGAAATGCAAGACCAGCAAGATGGTAGCCTGGTATGAAACTTGAATGGCTATGGTTCTCCAGATGGCATTGGTTATAAGTGGTTGAGTCCTTTGCGTCCAGATGGCATTGGTTATGATTGGTTGAGTCCTTGGCGCCGGTTCTTGAGCAAGTAGCTCCTTGCCTTTTAACCCCATTACCATCATTAGGCCACCTAGAAGGTTCATTATCAAGTTCACCCAAATCAAGTGAATTGCAGTCAATGGAGAGTCCCCTGAGTGCATTGTTGCTACTAACGTTACTAGCAACCCGGATATGCTTGCTGTGAGCTGAATTTGACAGAAGTTCTGAATATTGTAGTAAGCACATCTCGCAGACTTCAAGTTAGGGAACCATAAGCAGCCATCCTTAACTACAATATCAGCATTGTCTCTGGCCATTTCAGTGCTCCATATATCTTGTGTGATTCCAACATCAGCTTCTTTCAAAGTCGGGGTATCGTTTACAGTTAGCCCTCCATAGAATGCTACTATGTGTCCGTTTTTCTTTAACCGCTCCACCATCAGAAGCTTGTCTTTTGGGAGAGAACTTCCCATCACAGATATCAAATTCACCTTATTTAGTCTATCCATGGAGTTCAGTCTTCTGAAAGCTTCACCTGCAATGTTCTCATCACCGTGATTAAAGATTCCAAGATCAGAAGCTTGCGCAGTCGCTATCGAGAGCTCATCCTCAGAAACCAGCTTGATATTTATTCCAGCATCTCGAAAAGCTTCCACTGCAATCTTAAGCTCTTCTTGATATGGGCATCTGACTCCCACCAGTGCCAACAATATCATCCCATGTTCTGTAAATTCTTCAACATTTGTTTTCTTGTAAGCATATGCAATTGGTCTAAGACCCTTCTCCTCCATTTTCTTGATGATCTGCTTAAAGTTTCTCTTCTGAATCTCGATAATAGGACTTTTCCCAGTCTTATAATTATAATGTGAACACATGTCTAAGATTGTTGATGCATCTCCATTCATATGCAGCTGCATATCTTGTGCACTGCCCTCGTTTTTCCTCACCAAGATGCCACTACATTTCTGACTAGAACTCAATTTTCGTTCTTCCAGAGTTATGAATGTCTGATCCAGTAACTCCAAGTCAGTAGAACTAGTACCCCATCTGGTGTTGATCGAAGAAATGAACGATTCATTTGCTGGGGTAACAGGTATCTCTTGATGTAGTCCTTTGAGAGCAAATTGTTCAGTTTGATCAGACTCCACTTCATTGCTTAAATCCTTTTCACCTATCCAAAAATCCATAACCTCCATCTGGTTACACCTTTTCTCACTAGTTGTTTCGATGCAGATGACTGTTATGAGGCCCATGGTGACACAAGCTGATAGATTCTGAGGATCTGCACGGTTTTGGACCACCTTCTCCCTCCATTGACAAAGTGCTAGGGAAATCACAAATGGCATTCCATGTTGTATCCCTATCACCACAATTGCAAGAACACTCACTAAAGTGGAGACCGTTCCTTGTGTTTTCAAGTAAATTTTCTCGAAAGTCTTCATCAGCAGGTTGATTGAAACTTCCCCTTTCAGGTCTGGCCTGTCATTGTAGTTGTCATGCTTCCTGAATACTAGTAACCGTATTAGCACCACAACAGCAATCAGAATAGAAACACAACACGCAAGATACTCCATATAAGTATATGGTTTGTCCATCAAAGCTTGTAACAAAGTCTTCCTATTTGGATTATGATCCTCAGTCACCAAGCTCAGCATCTCTGCAAAAGCTGTATTGACACCAACAGATGTCACAATCATTCGACCCTGGCCCTCAATAACTTTTGAACCAGACAACACAAATGGGTTGTTCTCAAAATCAACTGTGGGGCTCAATACCTCATCCATGACCAGCTTCACACCATGATCTATGAACAAGCCATCAGCAGGAGCATGATCTCCCTTCCTCAAATGAACTATATCACCCACGGAAACATGAGATATCATAACCTCTCTAGATTGTCCATTTCTTTCAACATCCACCAGGAATTTGTTCCTCTCCATCAACTGCTTCACCATCTTCTTTTCATAGCGATAGTTTCCAACTGAAGGGAAAGCGACGAGTAGGAACACAGTAACAAGTATGGCAACACCGTCATGCCACCCTTGTTTGACACCTTGCTTCAGGAATTCAATAGCGAATTGCAAACCAGCTGAGACGAAGAGGAAAAAGATTGTGTACTGATTGCAAGCCTTCAGGAAAAAGTGAAAGAAAACAGGTTTGGTACCCTTGCATGCTAGTTGTGGAACTGGACCACCATCATCAGCATGATCCTGTGAAATGGTGGATCAAATGACTTGGTAAAAGTATATGGTCATTCTCTATCAAGTAAAGCTTAAAGAACAGGAGTTATTTGCTACTTAATCGGTTTCTACCTCAGAGTGAGACCTGAGAAGTGGTGAAACACCATCAACACCACCGTGTGCTTCCAGTGCATTCAAGTTCTTCTCTCTCACAATGCAAGCAACCTCTTCCAGAAGCCGTACGCGTTCTTGGAGAGGGATGTCAATCACATGATTTGAGGCTGCAGCGTCTGGTGGCGTTGTTGGAGTTGTTGATGCTGCTAATAAAGGGATATAAGCAGTACGATCCTGTGACGTGGTGGATGAAGTGACTTGGTAAGTTAAAGAACAAACATAATCTCTAAAAATGGTTAAGGTAGCTATTACTTTCTACCTTGAAGTAGGATCCAAGGTGTAACACCTTCCGTCTCACATCAAGGCGAGCAACCTTGTTCAGAAACCGTTTATGATAAGGGGCCTTTGCTTTGCGGAGGTGTGGCTTGGTTCCGGTGCGCCAGATTAAAACCACAATAGCAAAGCACTTGTACCAGCGGCTCTGCTTGCTCTGCTGGACACAACTACTAACTGTTTGAAGGATAAAATCAGTAGTAAAAGTCGGGTTGCTGATGTCATCGCCATTGGTACTGTTTGGCTGCGGGTACATATTTCTTGTGCCACAAGGAAATTAGAGAGAAACAAAAACGAAAAGATTCAAGCAGCTAGCGGCAGTTTGCAGTTATAAAAAGGTTAAGACAATCTAGGTAAGACAAGGGTCCTATGGTACTAGACTGGTCATGAGTTATAGGTAGTATAGTACTAAATCTAGTTCAGAAAAGGAAATCTCAATGAGTTGTTGAGTATATCAGCTCAACAGAAAACTAAAAGCTCTGCCAGAAACTGATAAAGCCAAAAACATGGGGATGGACATATCAAGACAGACACCAACTGGAAGAAAACAAAAGGTAATAAAACATTCTTATGCAACAAATACAAAAATGCAGTGGAACAGTTCAAGACAGAGAAGTAGAAGTTGAAGTTGGAGAATGAAGAAGGTGAAAGGGGAGTGCCGTTTATTTAAAGGGCTGAGGAAGCTTCGTCGAAAAACCCCGAAAAGGAAACTTCCTAGTTGCTTCTGCTTTGTTACTGTTCCTAGTCCTGTATGACATTTACCCAGAAACTATTTGGTATATACACAGCAAAGTTGTCTTGGTGATAAGCTTTGATGACTAATTGGGTGATCATAACAAAATGGGTGCTCTTCGTTTCTGTAGTAGGCTAAAACTATACACCACCATTCTTTATCACTACGCGGTTCTACGCGGTTGTGTAGAAATGTAAGGGGACGACTGACTTCATATAAAAATCCAAGAGGAATTTGCCAATATAGGTTTGGCTTCCTGTGTTAGAATTGTTGTTAGTACTAGTTGGTAGGGATAGCTTATATTATCTTCTTCAGCTCTTCAACAACAGAATCACATAACGTACCGCAAATTGTAATCAGATTCGATTACTAGTTCAACTTATGATTTTCAAAATGATGCAACATGTAGCAAACAATTTGTAACTGCACTGTTATCTCTTCTAATTCGTGGTAATAAAAATGAACTCACAAGCTATCTGGCAGGTTCATATATCCTGTTCTTCCTACAGTTGATTTGTTCTTGACAAAACCCAGAAGCGTGACTCCACCAGCAGAGCCCATATTCCGAACAAAGCATTCTGGTGGAAAACATACAATTAAAAAAAAAAAAAAAATGTATGATCCCTCAGTACCGGATAATGACTGATGGTAAAAATCAAAAATTAGGGACCAGAGCTGTAATATCAACGGGTACGTACAAATTGTGTGAGGTTATAGTCGCATTGAGAAAATAGCACTAACAACAACAAACCCAGAAACTCATCACTATTGACTGTCATTCCATAGGAACAGGGCCCTCATCCTCTATGGTATCATCCTGTGAACTACCTAGCATGATTGCAGTGAGCATCAGCTTTCCTGCCTCCGAGTAATCCTTGTGCTGCATAAGTATGGCCTCCACAGAAGAAACTGAATCTTTCATGGTTGAAGGCTCCACATTTTCTTGTCTCAGTGTGAGCACTTCATCAAACCCTTCTTCAAAAGTCTCGGCTTCAGGCCCGTAACATCTACTTGAAGCCTGAAAAAGTACCGTCTCTTTCAGGTTCTGCAAGGTTTCCTCATCACTCCACCCTTCAGATACCGATGCTTGGTAGAGTTTACTCCAATCATCTTGATCAGCCGCATTTCTCCAGCAATCCTCCAAGAGGTTTGCATGGGTCCGGCGAAAGGAGGAGCTGGTCCATGCAAATACATCAAACGCCCGCAATGAGAGCTCTGCGCTTTCACCTTCAAGGCACAGCTTGATAAGATCTTCAGGATGAAGTAGGCGCTGGTCAAGGTTTTTCTTTGTTTCAATAGAAGAAAGGAGTTCTATTACTTCTTCCTGCAAGAGAACATGTACGGGGTGAACAATGGCACTGAATAGAGAACGTTAAAACTCTTTTACGTTACATAAGATGGACTAAGATGTTGCAGTAATTCATTCTACAAACTTTTGTTTGAACCAACCTGCACTTTTAGGATCTTCAAATCAGCCTCAATGCGCTTCACCTTGATCTCACAGTCAGCATCCTTACCTGCTAGAGAAGCAAATTAGTCAAGTGGTCACATCACCAGTATAAACACTAAATGTAGCAGATAATATGTACACTGTAACCAAACATGAAAGAAATTATCTCATATTTTCCTCCCCGGTTATTATTTTAATAAAGCAGCTCCAACAACCTGAATTCACACATATACAGTAGTCCTCAGGTTTATACAGCAAATTCTTTAGCAAGGGAGGTTTATTTTATCTTTGAGATATCAAAAACACTCGTAACAATGAAGCCCGCACCAAAAAAAAAAAGTACCTCACAAGCAATAGCGAGAATGAAGTCACTCAAGTGGCTTAACATTACGGTTTGTACTAATTACTATCTCAGCTGATTGGCAATTAAAATAGAACTCTGTTCAAATAAAAGCCGCAGTAAAAGTAAAGATAAAATAGCACGGACCTGCAATTGCAGCTATTTTTGAGAGATTCAAAAGACGCTTTCTATCTGCCAGTTTCGGTAATGTGGTCATATTCCCAGGACCAGTCCCATCTTCAACCTCTGAAATTGAGCTTTCTTCTTGAGAAAGAGCTAATTCATGAAGAGTGTCTGAAGCTGAGGAAAACTGATGAAGGAACACTTCATGAAGCCACAGAAGATCTGGATGATACTTTAAAAATATTGAGAGCGCTTCGTGAAACTCTTCCCCAAGCCTGAGAAGGTTGGAAAATTGTTTCCTCGCATATAGTTGTTTGAACACATAGTAACTGAACCCTCCATTAGGTCCCATGCTGTCATGCTGTATAAAATAAATCATCATCAGGTGAATGAGAAAATTAAAAGATAAAATTAATTATTTCTATTAAAAATGTTAATAGTGACATTAGTAAATCATACGAACGGTGGAGGAACAACAAAGAAATCATTCCATAAGTTTCAGAAACTGATAATAAACAAGTAAAATCAAAATCATACCATCAGATTTTTCAGTAGTTCAGAATCATTAATGTCGCAGCATATTTTCCATAAAGTACTGTAGCATTCATGCCGCTTCGCCATTGGAAGCAAACACGATGAAAGCTTCCCCAAAAGTTCTTCATTGATATCATCAGATCCATCATTCAAATTCTGCAAAGAGAAAGTTCAAGGATATTGTTGAGGGCAAATACTAATAAAAAAATATATATAATTATTCTTTCTAAGCTTGATAAAAATTACCTCATGGCCAACTTCCACAGAATCTTTTACTTGGTGATAAAGTGAGTCTAGGAGTGCATCCCTTCTATTCCAATACTCATCCAATAAGCCTTTGTGTTCGTCACCAAGTTCAACTTTAGCAGTGACAGAACCAGCATATGCCTCGAGCAGAACTTCAGCCAGCACTTCTAGATGAGAATATAAATCTGATTTTGCAGAGACATCAATTTGAGATGCTTCTTTTAATAGTTGCAGCATGAAGGAAGCAACCTGCCACATCCCATTGCGTACAACAGCTTGGCAATACCAAGGTGTTAAGCACTCAGGTGGTGGATACCACAAGTGATGTGTGTTTCTGTATTGCATGGCTGCACGTACAATACTAACACATGCATTTGAGAGTTCGCAAGCTCTCTGGACCTGAATCCCGAATGGCTGCTCTGCAGGGATTACATACTCCAGCTGCTTGTCTAAGCAAGAAAACACTTCTTGAAGATCAGAAACTTTACTGTAGAATACTTCAGCATTGTCCCTGTCCATTAGAAGCACTGTATTCCGACGGGCTCTATCACCAACTAATTGAATAAGATCCCACAGAGCACCGGATATTTGATTTTCTGGACTAGAACGGGAGGTGATGAGTCCACTGGAGCGGTTCTGGCTGATGATGTTCTGCAATTCCCGTAGTTGAATCATTCCAGCAAGCTTTTCTCCGTGTTCCAAGATAATTTGCAAAGAATGTCCTGCCAAGTAAAAACTACAATCTTAGGCTTGGTCAACAGCAGCCCACTGAACCACTAACCCATGTACTCACTACGCTTCTAATTCCATATAGGACACCTTAGTCACCTACAAAGTAATAAATATACTCCATATGTCCAAAGAAATGCAGAGACAAATTAGCAATTGAGCAGAATAGAAAACATAAGAATCTCCCTACATGGTTCACAAATAATTCTCCAGCCAATTTATAAATAAATAAACCTCTAGAATATAATCCAACCTAATCAGTCAATCTGTGTCAATCCAAAGAAAATAACCTTGTAAATCATGCATGCAAGTATAGGTGTTTTTTTTATACCATTGACTGCATTAATTTCGACATGCTGACATCAAAATAACAAATGTTGCAAGTAGCTTACGCATGAGGACATACTCTGTCTAGAACACAGCTCCTCATGACATTTGGAGAGAGCAAGAAACTCCAGAAATTTCATATGCTTCTGTTGCTTATCCGTGAGTTGGTTGGATACCACGGCCATTGACAAAATCTCAGCTCCCCTGGTTCTTGTCCAATGTTTAGCTAAGGTATCAACAATTGACTTGCTCAGTCGTGCAAAAACATTTGTCTCTCTATCCCTTTCAAAAGCCCCCGCATTTTTAAGTTTTTCAAGTGATGCATCAACCTGCCCATGTAAATGATAATTATGGAAAAGCTGGTTCAGTAAAGTTTCTGATTCTTCGTCTTGGGCACTTTGACGTGCGATTACGGGCATAACCCTTCGTCTCTCACCAGCATCCCATGCTTCAGAACTAGCCCTTCTAGGAGCAAGATTCCCTGCAAATGTAAGGTTCTTTCTCTCTTCTTGTGCGGACCCTTCATTGGAGCTACCTTTACGGGATAAACTTCGCTCAGGAGGTTCAACTCCACCAATCATAACAGCCTTCTCGGGTATTGCCCATATTCCTGCCTTCTCAGTTAGAACAACCCATGCCCCTTCTTCACCGTCATCTGTCGAGGGAAGAATTGAAGCATCTAGAACCTTTCCAGCATCATAAGGTAGGTCAAATCTATAGAGCCGTGTGGTCGTTCTATAATAATGGGATACTGTAGCAGTTCCATCACCAGAAATAATAATTGCTGATCCGGAAGGCTTTCCCCCTACCCGTAGTCTCATGGAAAATAAGAAGTCTTCATCTTCTATTCTTGCTTTTGGAATGATCACCTGGATAGGATCTTTTCTCTCTAAAACTGTTTCTTGAGTAGATACTATACTACCTCCAGATTTATACTGCATGGTTAAAAGAGAATACTGTGTGTAGCTTGAACCACTACCCCGGTCCAAGCAGATAATAGCAACTAGAATGGTAATCACTTTACCATGATAGTCTACCTGCATGTCAAGAGGCCAGATTCGCTTCTGGCCAGCCAAATCCTTTTTGATACCCTTGTCACCATCTGAGCCAATAATCTCATGAGACCAAAGCTTTGACACAACATAATCAGGAGAAAGTTCAATGCTAAAACATTGCATTTCGCGATCAGTCAGAACAACAAAATGCCGGCCGGATTCCTCCACATGAAGATTTGGAAAACACCAGGTCAGTGACCTTGGATAGCCCTTGATGTCACTGTCACCGCCTTGGGAGGATGAAATCTGATTGTCCTGATATACTTTCTTACGGCTAACACCAGAGGGGCTACAATGAAACCGCCAAAGCTCACCATTTGAAGTACAGGCAACTGCAACACACTCAAAACGGGAATCAGGGACTGCGCACACAATCAAAGAGTTAAAAGTAGAAGATCCACTCAAGCTACTCCTATGCCTGCTAAGCAACTGCTGCCTCCTTTGGGGGGTCTTCCTATCAACAGGTGAGGACGACACCACCTCCAATTCAACAGAAGACGCAACACTAACAACCGGATCAGCTCTCCCTTCACCGTAAATATCAGGCCAATACACCACAGCCCGTGTCTTCTTATTACACAGCACAATCCCAGCCGAGCTACATTGCTTCACAACTTTCTTGGTTCTCACAGACATACTATCCCAACTGACAACACGCATCATCCACGCGCTCCCACCGCTCCTCACGGCCTCCCCACCTTCGAAAACACTCCCAGGGATCTCAAGCACAGCGCAATTCGCCACCGAAGCAGGAGACATAAAGCTCCACACAAAGAGCCTGCTGCCGCATACAATCCACGCCAACGAGGTCCCTCTCTCCATTCCACCGGACACCGAAGCATCACCTGCAAACAAAAATTCAACATAAACACAGTCTCAAACCAAGCTAAATGGAGGAAACACTGTACTAACCATGGACATGCTTCTGCAGCATAGTGGCCTGTTCGTCACGAACGACCTGCGGAAACTCTCCGACGTATACAGGCTTCATTTCATCCCCTTTCTCGTTTTGATTAGCCCTAGAATTGCAGAAACAGCTCAAATTAACCAATTGAGAAATTAAGCCCTAATAGAGAATCGAGCAGTACCTGGCGAGGACGGAGAGCCGAGGAGCCCAGGGGGCGGGAGTGCCGGTGGAGGGCCGATTGGGGACGGAATTGTCCGGGGAGGAGCGGCGGATCTCCGAGAGAGGAGTGCCCGGAGAGCCTTGGTCGCGGCGAGGTTTGGCGTTGGCCCGCTTCGTTCCCGGAGAGAACATTTTTTTTTTTTTGTGTAAGAAAAAAAAGAGAGGGAAATGTTTAGGGGTTTTGGGTTTCGGTATATAGTCGTATAGGGCTCACAGTCATCACAGTCTTTGCCCTCTTTTTGCTTAAACACGGCAGTAAACAGAGTGCGTTTCGGTCCGAATACAAATAAGACGAAAGTGTTACTAACATGTTAACGTAAATGGCTTGTAATTTCCATTGAGAGAGAACATTGTTCATTGATTTCCTATGTTTGTCTCTCAATGGCTGAATTCAGAATGTCTTTTTGGCTCCTAATCTCTAGCTAGCTACTTCATTTTCTGGTTACATCTTCCATGAACCTCTTATCAGTTTGTTATTTAACCCACTTTGTTTTGATTGTTTTGAGGTCGACTTCAAAGCCATCCCTGTTAAACCCTATGCATATTTGTCCGATGACATCACTTGGTCCCCTGCTCATGGTGATTGGTGCAAATCTTAATGTGGATTGCGATTATTTATGTGAAGGAAAATGAGATAAAGCAGTCATGTAATGATCAATCTTCCACTTTGATTCTATAGACATAGCTTGGGCTTTCATGTGTTTACAACCTTTGGGTGCTCATCCCATTTCAAGTCGACTCATGTTTTATCACTCAGTTGTACACACGACATGTATATACACATAAATAATTAAAATCAGATGACTTAAATATAAAATTACAGATGCACATTGATCTTATATATGAATGGTTATGATTATAAATAACTAAGATTACATAATGTATTTATATCGTGGTTTCATATACACGAAATTTTGTCAGTCCCGTCTAACATAATTTACTTTCTTCATTTGGTTACAAAATGTAGCCTACTTCGTTTTTTAGGTACATGCATGATACATGTAGTATACTTTTGTGTGTAATGAAATCGGGTAAAACCAGAAATACAAAAATAAAAGCAAATTAAGAGAGGAAAATTGAGTGAGGTTGATGGCCCTCTCACTCCCCTTAAAAGACAGAAAAAGAGTGGGCAGAAAAGCAAACGAGTCATATTGAAGTTCCAGAGGCCCCTCTCTCTCTCTCTCTCTCTCTCTGCTCTTCTCTCACTTTCTCTGAAACAAATGTAGAGAATTTTATACCCTCAAAATCCTTACGGTGAGTCCCAAAATTCCAGATTGCTCAAACTTTTTGTTTGGTCCTCCCAGAAATAAGATTTTACAAAAATAAAAATCGGATCTTGGTAACTGTCAGTGTTTGCCATATTTCCCAAACTCATAAGCTATTCTTTTCTCACTTCTCTTTTTCATAAAGATTCAATCTTTGAGGTTATTGGGTTCTGGAGACTGAGAGTCTCTGTGAATAATTGAAGGGTGTAATGGTTAGGGAGATGAGCAGAGAGCAGCCACCGGAGCCTCTTGATTTCTTCATTTGGACTGTTGAGGTAAAAAGTTTCAAACTTTATGTGTTTCTCGTTTTGGGTTCCTTTATTTTGGGATCATTTGATAAAGTAGATCTTGTTTTGAGTCTTTTTGTTTAGTTAGTATTGTGAATTATGCATGTGACCTTCTTTGATTTAGGCTTTGTAAGTTTGGGTGTGTATGTGCTTGTATGATTGAGTTGATTGATATCTTGCAATTCTGTGTTTCTTGTTGATGGGTTTGCTAATTGGAACAGCTTTCAGTTTAGTTTTAATTTTTGTGAAATTCCCCAACTCAATGAAACATCATTCAATCATGTAATATGTGAAGGAAATATCTAGGTAGTTAGTTTTGAGTGGATTTTTTTTATTTTTCATGTATTTTTTGAGGTGTCAGAATTTTGACTGTTCATACTTTTAAGATTCTATCTACCAACCATGTAACTATATGCTACCGAATGTTGCTGGTAAGCTGGTGTGATGCACCGAAGTATCCTACACAATTGATTAGAGCTTATGACCTAAAGCATGAATATGGTTGCTCATTATGGTACTAAGGAAGACTCCACCGAGTTAGTAGAACTAGAAGTTACAGTTGACACTATGCAGCTAAGTTGCATCGAGTATTAATGAATAGAAAATGATTATTGTTATGATAGATTGCGAAGTTGCATCATTTTGTGATGTGGATTAAATGTGTATTGTGATTTACTCAGTATTACAAGTTGAACTATTGAAGTTTAAGGAAGATTTTGAACTTCTAAAGTGATTCTGGGCCAGCTAATACTACGACATAGGGTGACTCACCTTTTAGGCTTTTGAGTATACGGTTGTTAGGTTTGTGAAACAATTATGTTGAAAAGATTGTCCTCTTTTTGTACTGGATTGCTGCTGATCTGTTAAAAATCAAAAAGTAAAAAATCATCCCAAGTTTTTCACCGGGCGGGGCACTATTTTAACAATTGTTATGTGATAACATGATTTTGTCCTTGCTCCCGGATGAAAGCCTAACACTCCAATATGTTTGTCAAACAAAAGCTAAAGTATATGACTTGGTGACATGCATCTTATGTGTTCTTTCCCTTGTGAACAGGATGTTGGTTTATGGTTAGAAGAGATAAATCTGGGGAGTTACCGGCAAACTTTCAAGGAAAATGGTGTCAATGGAGAGTACCTCGAAGGCATGTCTATGTTCACTACTGAGCAGATTCTTCGTTTTATAAGACGATGCCACATGAAATGGGGAGACTTTATCACACTGTGCAAGGAGCTAAGGCGAATTAAAGGTCAGCATTTTCTTCCGGTCTCTGCATTTGTATGACTGTCTTTAAAGACACCTTTTGACTTATGATGAGATGAGGAATGTCATATTTTGCATTCATCATTTGCCTCTTAAAGACACTTTTGGGTATCCTGTTCATTAGAAATTCCTCATGCATTCTTTCCTTGTGGACTGTGGTATACAAAAAATAGGATTAAAATAAGTGAATGCCTCAAAATATTTGTTTAATCACTACTTTTTACTCTATGCAAATGCCAAAGCAGTCCTCTAGTGAAGTGGAGCTCTATATTACTTAGTGAAGTATGGTATGCACACTCATGAGGTGCATCTTCTTTTGAAAGTAATGCTTTCTCTTGAGAAATAGATTTCAACTAAGGCTTCACACTGAGTCTGTTTCCCATATTATGTATAACAGTACAACAATTATTGCAAATTGCAAATTACCATCATTTGTGAAGGAAATGTCAAAGCATATATGTAGAGTGACGACTGGCTTGCCTGCTTCATTAGTCTCATGCTTTCATGTAGTCTACTAATAGCACGCGCTAACATTACAAAATGCTTATCAAACTCTTCTCTTATCATTACACAGTTTTGTTTGAACCTTTCTTAAACCATGTTCTTATATCCTGTGGAATTTGAATTGCATTTAGATACCATCTGTGTTTTTGTGATGAAATCAATTTTTTCTCCAGTCGCTTGCCTGAAAGGAGAGCAAAAGGTACGCAGGCCATGGTGGGCTCCATCTTGCCTCTCAATAGTATTTGTTAAGGTGGCAAAGCGTAACAGACAATCACGCGTTGTTTCCTTGAAGCTGGAACCGTAAGGAAGATCTCATATGTAACTAGTACTTTTTTTTTTTTTTTTTTTTTTTTTTTTTTTTGCTTAGAGAACAGAGTAGGAAAGTATCTTTTTCTTTCTTCCTTTGAATCAATCAAGTTACCTGTTTGTTCTTCGCCGGAGAATTCTGTCTTATATAGTTGATAATGTAACTATTACTGGTCGTTTGATCTTTGTTTACTTTGCAAGCCATGGAGCAACCAACTTTTTGTTGCAAATCATCCAGCCAATGTCTATGAAGTTACTTTCTTCCTTGGACAAGAAATCGTTGATTTACTTTGGATATTATTCAGTGATGATTTTGATCTTCATGTTGCAATGTGGACTCATTTTTACAGTGTACTGAGCACCATGTAATATCGATGTTTACAATTTGACTTATACTTATTGGGTACTCCTCAATGCACTATATTTTGAGATCTTGGGATTTTGGAGGAACCAAGGTTAACAGTATTAGGAGTATATTCAAGTTGGGATTCTGCTACAGGTGCATCTGCATTGTGGTTATAATTGTTTAAGTAGTCCATGGAGTATTGGACCACATATTATTTTGATTATAAATGCAGTCAAATAAGACACATGGAAGACAAAGATGACTGATTTGATTGGGCTGTCTTCAGCATTCCAAAAGTGAAGTTCAGAGGTGCCAAGTTAGATGTGAATCATTCATTTTTCATTATTGCTGGGGGCTAGCGCATTACTGCATGTTGTATGCGGCCCTGTGCCTAGGCCAAGAAGATGATAAATATCTTTCATCAAAAAATGAAATAATTTTGAGCGACAAGTATTTGCCGGAATCGGAAAAGTACCGTCCCTTTCTCAAATTATCTGTCGTTAAATGCCCTCTTCATAAGCCTAGAACCGGTTGATCTGGTGGTATAGTCTCATCTTCGTAATAATTCCACATTGAACAGATCAATCATTAGTAGTGTTTGACAATCTGATCATCTGATGATATAACATGCAGCATTAAGCTCCACTAGTCGAGTGTTTAACCCCGGACTCGTTAGTACCCAGAAAACAGGAAACATTATTGGATGAACAGCATGGTAGGTGCGCAAGGACAGTGATGGTCTACCACATCTAACACTGATAATACAATGGCAGAAAACGAGTCATTATCAAACCTGATAAAGAAACCTTTACTTCCGCAGATGATATAGATGTGACTTTAGAGTAGGGACTTCAAGATTTTTGATTGAAAGCAATTACTCAATTATGAGAACCAGACAGATCTAACATCAAGTTTTAATCATATAAATGGCAAAACCCTAAATTTGAAGATAATCATGTTTGATCACGCACTCAAGCCACATATAATTTGTTTAAAAAGGATTGTTTATAGCTCTAAATTCTCACAAAGTATATAGACAAGTGCAACATTCTAAGGAGTAGGTCAGGCTTGAAAATCATTACAAGCTTAGGATTCCCTAAGAGAATTCCAAGTATGCACAAGCAGGTTTCATAAAGCAGATAGCGTACCTTCCAATCTGGACCAATCGTTCTTGTCATTAAACAGCTTGAAATCTAGAATTCATGTGCATACACGCAGGAAAGTTAATCAACTAGCTTTTCTGCTCAGCAAATTGAAACAAAACAAGAAGTTACAATACCCAGTAATTGTGGTTCATCTTCTCTTCCAAACACTGATTTTGACTAGTGAGAATCTAAGAACCTACGACAAATCTACGAATCCCAATTGTATGTAGCCAACTGCACTTAAAATCTTCAAACAATGCTCTTTTCACAAACTTCAGTTTAGTCTCTGAATTAATGCATATCCACAAAACTGTTTCAGGACATATCATTTTGATCTGCAAACGAACACAGAAATATAACTACCTCCAAAACTTTGGGAAGCAAAGCAAGAATAGTGAAGCCTGGTTGTCCAATGCTAAAGGAGGGAAGCCGAAAGTCTGCTCAATTCCATCCCATATCTCTACAATGTCAAGCTCACATCGAGCATGGACAAAACTGTTGAAGAGACCAAAACAACTGTCAACATAACCTCATAAGCTGCTGCAGCTGATCAAGAAGAAGCACCTGTGGGTCCATTACTCGTTTTGCTAATGACCCCCTTCCCGAAATACTCAGCGATTACAGAAAACCCATCCTTTGAACTTTTAACTTGCTGGAAGAACCGATCCTGATCTTTGGAGTTTTGCTCTAAACTTGTTTTCAATTCTAGAACAGATCTGTATTCAGGAGCACATACAGGGCATTCTTTCTCATTATCACCGAGGCAACGCTGATGGAATGAGTGGATACACATAAAATGTACAGCAGGGAGATCAAGGGTGAAAGTACATGCAGTGCACTTGCTGAGCTGAAAGATCCTTGCATTTGTCCTAAGATCTTGAATTTCTTTTCTCATTGTCAATGTTGCTTCCTGAACAATTAAAAGACACATTAGATAATCTGTCTCAAAGACGCACAAACCCATGAGAGCAAACAATAGATTGAATCAAAACCTAGAATGGTGGCACAAAAAATATGCAAAGAAATTTATTTTATTTTTGAATCATTCACTATAACATAGCTAAAGAAACATAGCAAACTAAAGATGTCTTATCAATTCCCTTGTCTACACTTGAGTGCTCGTTGACGTGCTTTTAAGATTTAACTTTTCACTTGCTAAGTAGTCCTTAAAAGCAAAACTTCCACCAGTCAAGAAAATATCCAAATGTCAAATTGTCAAATGCTACCACAATACATTTGGATTCAATGAAACAAACCATACCGAAACACTATACATATGTTATGTACTTATGTTATTGCCTTTGAGACACTA
Organism: Fragaria iinumae; assembly: GCA_009720345.1. Taxonomy (NCBI): domain Eukaryota; kingdom Viridiplantae; phylum Streptophyta; class Magnoliopsida; order Rosales; family Rosaceae; genus Fragaria; species Fragaria iinumae. The sequence continues at coordinate 35,699,667 of CM019122.1, read as the reverse complement.
CAGAATTTTATAATTTATTCTTTCATTATAATTATTATTATCTTTTCTTCTTTCTTTTTTTCAAATTATAACTAAATGTGCATGTAACCTTATATGATACACTTTCGATAAGATCACCATAGTACCGCTGGAATTGCTTCCAACGAAGAATAGAAAGTGGTAACCAACTTAAGAAAAAACAGAAAGAGGTACTATAATTAAGTTATGAATGGGAGCTGCAGTAACCACCAACCTGGTACTTCTCAATAGATCGACGGTCCTCTTCAATCAGTTTTGATTCTTGTTCAAGCTTTCGAGCAATGTAATCCTTAATGACAGAGAGTGTGAGGCATGGATTTTTGGACAGTGTTTGAAGAACAATAATAGGAGGCAAGATATCATCCCTTTCTATATACGTCAAAACTTCCTTCACTTCTTTGGAACAATCTTCTCCAAGTTCACCAAAATATTTCAACAGATCTGCCCAAAGAGTTGGGTCCCCACCCTTACCTGAATCCCCTAATCGTTTGCAGCATGAAATCAAACCTTCATGGTCATGAGCTTGCATGTAGCAAGAAATCACCTCTTTGTAGAGTTTCATCTTCTCATATATATAGAGAAGCCCTTCCTTAAAGTCATTCATTTCGCAGAGGATTATAGCAAGATCAACATCATATAGCGGATGTTCCAGCTCAGACGGCCATGCACTCTTAAGAAGCCTGAGCCCTTTCTCTTGCCTTTCCATACGGTCCATTTCCTGAGTTAAGTCTTTGCCATCAGCAACAAACTTCCCATTGGACATTGCCCCTGCTCCCAGTCTAGTAGCCGTAACACTAATTTCACCACCATTGCTAGCTTGTGACATCAATGGGAAGTTCAAGTCATTTGACAAATACAACTCCAAGAGTGTGTTATGGATTTCTACTTGAGCAGGAGAGTCTTTGACCTTGTTGGTATACTTTTCAAGGAAAACCATAAGCGACTGAAGATGATGGATGAAGATGTTGAGGAAATCAACAGGAGATGGTAACATAGTTAAGTATGCACCATTAACACCTCCTCTCTTGGCTGATTCTCCATCCTCAGTGCACAGCCTCATCAGTATCTCAATTGTCTCCACAGGCTTGTGCTCTATGAGAATCTTACCATATTCTTTGACTGTTACTCCTGCTTGGCTTGGCTCAAGGCTTGAAATATATTGCAAGGCTTCTTCATATCTGCCAAGGTCTTCAAGTAAGATCTTCAAGTACCACTCATGCTTCCCTGCCTTCTTAGCGACATACATAGCATGTTCATGGTAGTTGGTAGCGCGGCAGACCCGTATTGCCGTCTCCACATCAAACTTATGTTCCCCAAAACCATCCTCACTTTTGATGAACACGTTTAGCTTGTCAACATCTTTCAATTTGGTGTAGCAATTCAATAGAAGAGTGGTATGATCTTTAGAAGCAAGCCCCTTCTCATGTAATTTTTCCAAGTAATTAGTGAGGTTGTAGATTCGTTGTGCATCTAGAAACTTTTGTATAACATAAGACGGCTCAAGGTGACCAATGGTATGGATATACTGAGCCATTGCCTCATCATAATCTTGCTTGCTATATAGATGATCGCCATACTTTCTCAGCACTTCAGCAGTTGCAGCAGCATCAGCTTGCTGACTCTGAACAAGGTTGATGGCAACTGTATATAGATTCTTCTTAAAAAGCATATCTAATTTGCTCTCCATATCCTTCTCCCCGATGCACAACGCAGACTTATCAGCCATTATAAGTATTATGTTACCCCATTCACAGAGCAGGTGTGAAACCTCTTTCACCACAAGGCTGTGGGCAATCAAATGGTTCTTCAGATCATATATGTTGAAAGTGTGGTTACCACTTCTTTGATCTTCAATAATGCACAGAAGATATCCACGGAACCACCCTAAAAACTTCTTTTCTCCTTCAAAAGCCCAACAAGGACCACGCCCATCAACTTCATAAAAATACACAGCCTCAGGTCGACCAATTATCAACTCCTGCTCACAGTAAAATAACAAAGAAATGAATAAAAATGGTAAGATATACATAATACACAGATGAAGGTGAGACTGAATTGCATACCCCGCGATCACTCATGGCAACACTGTTAACATTGCCTCCAATCTGATCCAATGTTTGCCCCCTTGACGGCTGATTCTGCAAGACGAACAAGCACACAGAAGACGGTGTCACAGCAAACAACTGAAGAGCCTGACCATCCACTCTGAACCCCAATCCCGTGATTGCGCACTGGCTCTTGTCAGAAACATTATTCACCTGGAGCTTGAACCGCGTGATACGCTCCCGTGCAATATCCCCTTTGATGCAGTAAATGCAGCCATTATCTAATCCAATAGCTATAAGCAATATCGGAGGCGCTTCCTCTAGTACTAAAAACGACGTAATCTGCAGAAACAAACAATGCCTCCATTAAAAAAACTCCATTCTTTCCATCAAACCAAAACTCATGCTCACAAATTCAGTACGGTCAGTAGTACCTTAGCTTCCGGAAATTGGTTAGTAAAAATCCTCAAGATACCAATGCAATCGGGGCTCGTCGAGCTAGTCCCTTCCGGCTGTATCCTATCTAGGTCAAACACCTTCAAGCACCTTGATTGCTGCGACGAGATTTGCTCATCGTCTCCAATCGTCACCAGAAAGTTCCTTTGCTGATTTAACCATAAAAGCACACAGATTTCAACAACCTAGCTCTCTTCTACACACTTAATCAAACTGAATCGAATATCCGGAAATCCGAAAACCTAAATTCTAAAGCTTTCAATTATATATTCCATTGAAAAGTGAAGATTGAAATGATGAGGAGGAGAGTGAGACCTTGAGCTGCTGAAGGAAGAGAACGGAGGAGTGAGCTTGGAAGCCGTAGCTGAAGTGGAGGCTGCGGTCGAGGAAGCTGACGGAGCCGTCTTCGCAGCCGATCACCACCTTCCCTCGGCCGCTGGAGCAGCACTCGATCTTGCCGCTTACTTCCTCGGGAATCGCGCACTTTCCCGCCAATTTCTCCTCGAAGAACTCGAATTTCCGCCACTGGTACATCGCGGCGGCCTGGGAGCTCGAGCAGATCGGACGGCTCTGGTTTCGCCGGGCGGAGATCGGCGGCGGCCAAACTAACTACTTGGCGCTAAAATTGTAGAGAAGGAAATCAATCTGTCTCTGTGATCAGGTTGGCAGTTGCAGGAGGAAAGAGGATTAGAAACAAAGAGCTTGTCGACGACGTCGTTTTCCTGCAGCTTCCTTTACGAAAATTAGAGCTTGAAGACGACCCCACGATGATTAGTAACAAAACATTGGGCTCAATGTTGGACCAAGGCCCATCACGAAACCGTGGATACCCAAAACGCGAGATAATGTACGCTTTAGGCCTTTTTCGGCCCTTACGGTTTTATTCTATAGATTTCACCCCAAAACGCGTCTCAATATACGGAGCTGACTCTACACATATAAGCATAGCAACTTATCTCCTCCAGGCGATGTCAGACGCGTACACCTGCTAGCTTGTCAATGCCCCGCTCAATCAGGTCACAAGTTTGTCGATGAAAATGTGCCGACGCAGACGTCGAGCTCGTTAAGAGGGGTGGATTGTGGTGACTAGAGTAAGTGGGTGGTGAAGACACTGGCAAGCAAGCAGGTGCTCACATCCCACATCATCCGGGAAGACAAGTTAATGTATTTATATGTACAAAGTCAGCTTCTTAAATTGAGACGCGTTTTGAAATGAAACCTCAAAAACAAAACCATAAGGGCCGGTGGGCTCAAAGCGAAGAATATCTCAATTGGAGTGTAATGAGCTATTACAAGAATTCTAAGTAAAGCAGCCTTGGATAGCAACTAAGAACAAAGTAACCAACGACACTACCAAGTGAAAAATAACACTCGGCTTGTTCAAAGCCCTGCAAGACGTCAGGGTACACCCCTCATATTGTTGTCATCAACCACATGAAACGGTGAGATAACAACTACTACAACCTCGTTATCTTTCTTTAAACTCACTAGAAATAGGTCTCTAGAGTCAACTTGAGTCTCCACAATCATGGTTTCGTTCTGACCATATCAGCGGATGACCCTTCTTCTTATGAGTCTTACCGGCCAGCAGAGCTTGGCACACCGACCGACAAGCAAGTCTTCCTCCGCTAACAAGTTCTTCACGAGAATTAGAACGCCATTTGCGCACCCTTTTCAATAAATTGCCCCTCACAAAACAAGTCTTGTCCCAAGCTGGCCCAGCTGAGTGGGCTCAACAAAGGCTCTCCGCTGCCGCCACTATCCAAAGCTCGAGCACCGACAACGCCGATTTCTCCCCTTGACTCGACACCACCAACTGCTCTGTCACAGCCGCATCTGACGCCATCAAAACCTCTAGAACCTTATTGCAGCCGGCAACATCACGAATTCTTATAAACCTCTAGAACCTTTTAGAAGGTGAAATCAAGCTTCATATAGAGCTTCGATGAAAAGAGAAGGATAGTCATGCCAGAACTTGGCGCCTCACATCGTGAAATAGACGAATTCTTTAGATGATGTATTTCCTCTATAACGTCGTTTGATTGGTCTGGACATACAACCCCAGCTAGTTTCCAACTCGGATTAAAACCTTAACGTTGCGCATTTCAACATGAAGGCCTTTCACAACTAGAGCCTTCGTGAAGGATCTAGTGCTTCTCATCTTATTCAATAAGCACGAAGATCACACCTTCCTCTTGATGAATCACTACGTTCTCCTTTAGCCTCCATACTCCAAACAACGCCGCATTATGAGACGGCACCGTCACCGACTTCTTTCCCTAATACCGGCCACATGGAAGGAAACCAAGGCCGTTGTTCAAATAATGCTACCGGCCGTTGATCAAATAATGCCGATACACGAGCCCAATAATGTCGATACTCTCCCCTCATTTTAGCCACTCGGGGTGCTACTGATATGAAGTTTTAACACACAAGACCTCGACATTAATGTGTGTGGTATCATTCTTTATAACTCAAGGATGATTCTTTTACTTTTCCGATGTGGTATATTAAATAACTTCAATCTAAGCCACATTTTTCTAATAAACTTGATAATCGAACTATTTATAAAAACTGAAACATTGAGGATTGAACAAATTAATTAGAACTTTTGCTTAGTCTCTGAGTTTAATTGCCTAATCTGCAAGAGAATATAGGAAAGTGTACGTTCATCAAGACCCAGTACGAACATCATGATACATGCACATGATGTGGACCTATAACTTCTGCATGGTCCTTGCTTCTCCAGCATGCCTAGAGCAGCAATATCAAAAATCCCCGACACTACCCAGTCAGCACCTACGTACATTTTCTCAGCTCACCGATTCCACCATGCATATAGCAAATAAATCAACTCGATCTAGCTAGCTACCACATTTTTCCTACAAAAACCTCCCAAATCAGAAACCCTGATAACTCAGATCGACAGACATGAATTCTTCACACACACGCATCTCGCTTTCAACACTCGTTTTCGGATCGAGTTGTGGTTTTCATGTCGAAGATCTTTTCGGGTTGAGTTGTGTTTTTCATGTCGAAGATCTCGACAGAAACGTCGCGAAGAAAATCCGAAAAACCATATCCGGAGAGTGGATTTTCTCCATTGCTGTTGGGTCCTCAGCAAATTGCTGATCAGGGTAACCTGGAAATAAGCCAGAAGAGCCCGATAAGGTTCCATTCACTGCTGCCACTCAATACTTGATGTTTCTGATGGGCCATGAACATACTAACAACGCCAGAAACATCACACTCGGCCGTCATAAATCTATATCGATCATGTAAATGTAACACAGTAAAATCGCTAAAATGCAGATAGATTCATATCTATATATATATAGTTGAATGTATCAAAATGATCTGATTAATAAAAGTGGGCCAAACCACATGTTGCCTGGAAAAAGAAGCTGGAGGTGATTAGTTGAACGCATGTGAAGCAACTATCATTCCATTTTTATTTGTCTTATTTTTTTTTTTCCCTAATAAAAGCCATAGCTTGCAGGCCAAATAATAATCACAGCTGGGACTTGCTAACCAAATGGTTTAAAACTTGATTAATATGGACGGTCCAAATTTGATATTATGGTGTTAGTGTACGTACTATATGCTAATCAAATGATTGCAATGGTTTTAATATCATTTTAGAGAAGATATATACCAAATAAAGGTGAGAAAACGTCAGCTTGGTTTGTCTTAAAACGGGTTTGCCTGATAATGACAAGGGTGTCCAAATCACATTGCTTAATCTATTAATTATATAAGCCATTTGGTGTACATGATGTACTTATCACCCTGGATATAATATTATTCTCGGGTCTTCATTATGATAAGGTCAAATCTCTCTTATTCAAAAACTGTGAAGTTTTTTTATTTTAATCTAGAAGTGATGTACGTGACAAGTTAGTAACACACCAAATTAAGAGAGAAAGAGATCGAAACCTTAGGTTAGGTTTCGTAAAAAAACGGCAGCGACGATCTCGGAGGCCCTGACTGTTCAGGGTCCACCCTGAATTTCATTCTGAAATCTGAGGTAAGTCCTGCGGGATTCACCTCCAAGGAAAATTTACCAAAAATTCGGCATAATTTACCTTAAAAATGGACAACCCTTACCTGAAAAATCCAACTTACACTTCTATAACCAAACAAACCAGCCTCAACACATGGAGTCTTCCTGCTCCCCAAGTTCATCACATCTCCCAAAATATCAAATACTAAACTTCTGGAATTCCACAACCAACAACAAAGACAACATTAAATCACTAACTGGTTATCAGAGCATATCTAATATTGAAAGAATAACAATGAATAAAGATTAAGCGAAAGCAGCCTTTGACTATGCCTCGACTCCATGTACGCTCGACCTCAATTAAACTTAGCCTGCAAACTGGACATTTAAAACCAAAGGGCCCAGAGGAAAGTAATTTAAAAACGTTAGAGTGAGTGGACAAAAATAAATTCAATGATTTAACAAAACCACAATTTAAATATTTTCCCACGTTTCAACTTTTAAAACATATATGCACGCAACTTTAATAATCCAAATAACTTTAAATCCAGAATTCCATAAAAATAGACAAACCAGCCCCGCTGGTTAATCAAATACATAACTGAGAAAAATAAAATAAGGGGAAGAGTTATCACCATGTAAGAGGAGCCTCCAAGGCTCGGGTCGGTGCCTCCCAGGCTATAGTAGCGTCTCACGCTAAGTGCTCAACTCATCTATAGTGAGGACCGCTAATAAGGCTAGCTAGCAATAAATAATAATATCCGATTGGTGCCTCCCAGGCTATAATAGCGTCTCACGCTAAGCGTTTGACTCACCTATGGTGATGACCGCTAATAAAGCTAGCTAGTAATGAAATATAAGCGACCATATATTATGGTGACTAAAAACATATGAAATCACTTAAATCCATTAAACTTCCCCAAAATCATACGAATGGTAGGGGTTCCCAACCGTACTTGAAAATCATCATAAGAAATTATATTAAAACTCAATGACGTGTCTCACACGTCCAAATATTCTCAAATCCATAGTAAAGAACGAGATTTAATTATCAAGTATAAATTGTAAATAATTTCTTAATCCGAAAATACTCGCTAAAAATATTCTCAATGTCAAGATCGATAATCCTCAAATAAACGAGAAAGTTATAAAAAGAGAATTACCGAAACTCTCATTTTCGGTAGTCTTTAATATATCTCAAAGTCAACAATAAAGCCGATAATAATTAAATCCGGAAATCATAAATGATATCCAAACTCAAATACCAAATTAATGATCCGAGCTCAAATCCATAAATCATGGTCAACAATTAATCCATGCGTCAAACTCAAAATAATTTCCAAGACATTTCATAAGCCGAAGTATTAATATATGCTCGGAAAATAAAATGATAAATTATAAAATCTTGCATGCATATTTATTAAAAACCAAAGCGTTCACTCACAAATTTAGGCATAAGCCTGACGATATCCGCATCGCCACTTAAGTGAAGTTCCCTTCGTATCCTAACACAATAAATATGCTTAGGACCAAACTTCAATTTTGAAAAATAAATACTTGAATATAAACACTCAAATCTCTTCCGCTTAACCCACTACTCTTACTAAGGTTAAGCTTACCGGATTCACACCAAACTCCACCACAACCTTAATTCATCAATTCTAACATTCTAGAATAAATACCAAGGAAATCTAACGGCAGGATTTTCACTATAACCACCGCTAAAATTCTCAATCTTTGAAAAATCTCAAACTTCACCAAAATTTCTCCCAAAATTCCAAACTTCACCAAAACTTCTCCCAAAATTCCAAACTTCACTTCATTAAATTCCTCTCATTAAAACAAACTCAAAAACATGAAAACTTACCCCTAAGCGGCGGCCGGCCAGCCCAATTCCGGCGACCTCTAATGGCTACCAAATTTTGACACAATCTTCCTCTCAACATTTCAAATAACTTTCATAACTACCACAAAGTTCAATTTCAAGCATAACTAGGGTAATCGAAGCCAAACATAAAAAAAATCTCAATTTAAAACCCTAGAATTTCAAACATTCGATTCTCCTTACCTAGCTCGAGTTAGGTCAAATCCTTTTAGGGGTTTGCTGCTGGAAGGAAGAGATTCAAGACGAGACTAGTAGCTTCGATTTTGGTGGCCAGAAAAAGGAGTTCTGGCGAGAACACCTCCGCGGCACAGCCGTGACTTTCCGGCGATCGTGCTCCTTCACGGCGGCGCGACACGGGCAACCACCTACCTAGACTTGTAGAGGATGCTCCAAGCTTCAATTTGATAACAAGTTTGCCGCTTATCTTGGCGGGACGGCGGTGGATGGAGGCGACGAATCCGGCGGGTTGAAACTGGCACGGGAGAGGAGAGAGAGAGAGAGAGAGAGAGAGAGAGAGAGAGAGAGAGAGAGAGAGAGAGTAACTTCTGATTTTTCGACCTTACCCCAACCGGTATGTTTCCCTTTTTATACCCCCAACAGAAAATAGTAACTTTACATTTTACACCATAACTTTTATATACGAACTCTGATTTTAACGTATAGCATGTCCACGGATTCGTATTAACGTCCTCTACGACTTCCTTAAAGAAATTGTCCCAAAATTTTTTTCCTACAAAAAGTCAACTCTAGAGTCCTCCAATAGTAAACGGTTACTCAAATCAGTAAAATGTCAAAGTAACATCAATAGTAAATACCCGCAAATTAACTTAAGAACCGGGATGTGACAAGACGTCTCTGACTTCGAGTCTGATAGGCAATCAAAGGAGAAAGATGGTCAAGTGTCTGGTGTCCCCTCAAGGTGGTGACGGCTATCACGCGCGGTGACTTGGATCCGACGTTGAGAGGGGCGTTGGCTTCTTGATTTAGTTTAGGATCTTGCATCAGACGGTGAGGCTTTGAAGGTGGGCGTCGGTTCAATAAGAGGCGATTATGTTTTGGGCACAAGTTGGTGGAATAATAAGGAGCGGCGGAGGTAGCGAGGCTTGGGTTGATTTGAGGCTTCGATAGGGGCGGTGTTGTGGCATCTAGGCGTCATGTTTTCTTGGCATTTGAAGCCACCAAACTGATCCGGCAGCAGGGGAAACTCTAGGGACCCTTGTTCAGGCACTGTTTAGACTGAGATTGTAGCTAGGGTTGTTGTGGGCTGGCCTTTAACATAAGATCCCTATGCAATCTTAACAGGGTAATTACCTATTTATATGCGAACATGTACACCGTTAGGTCTATGGGCCTCGATCATGTTGATAAATTTTGTTTAGTTTGTGTAGGTTAATGCTTCCTAGTGTAATAGTTCACTTTGTTAGACGACATTTTAGTTTTCCCTTTCAGTTTTAGTTGTAGGAGAATGAAGAGTTTACTCTTGATCTTGTATTGAAGTTTACTCTTGCGTGACCTACCAATAGTTGGTTGTATGGCTCAATGTCAATGAAGTTATTCATTTACCTTAAAAACAAAAAAAAAGTTAGTAACACACCCACCTTGTCAATATTAGGACCAAGCTTCACAAGAGTATCCCAACAAAGCCAATTAATCTCCTACCGTATGCGCACGTACTTAATAACCCCTCAAACATGTTGGCTACAAAATGATGAGAGTTGAGACTCAAACTCTAGACATGAAGGTTCTATACTAGGAAGCTCGACCAACCTTACCACAACAGGCGGTTACAAACTGTATCAAGTTAAGGTTTCCAAATGTTTGTAAAAAAAGTTAAGTTTTCTAAATATAGATTTTCGATGGTCAATTATATTACTGAGTAGTTAGCTAAAATCAAGCAACAATCCACTTTTGTGTACAAGTGTGCATCTTTCGGTTTGTGTTAAGTCTGACATTATAATGTTTATTGATTAATGTAAATGCATTCGTATCATTTTACGCACGTGTTGTGTCCGCATATATTGAAGGATATCATATATGTGTTTGTGTGCTTTTGTCATATCCCGACTCTTAAATTTTTACCTTAATTACTAGCTTGGTAATAATAAGAATTTTACCGTCTTTGTCAATGAGTTATTAGTTTAAATGGTTCCTAGAGGGGTTTTCGAGGACGTTTATTTCAGAGGAATTATTCGTAGAAGAAAATTGTGACGACAGTAAAATGGTAAATTTTAGCTAGTAAAAGGTAATTTTTATTAGGGTATTATTTCGGGGTGTTAATTTTGGAGTTGGATTTTATTGTTAATGGGTTAGGACCGGTTGGAAAGCCTAACATAACTCTCCCCTCACTTCACTCTCTTCCTCCCGACTCTCTCTCCCCGAGCCCTCTCCCTGCCGGATTTTCTTCTCGCCCGTCCGCCGTCGTCCGGCCACCGTAGACCGCCGCACCGGTCTCTTTCGGTCAGCCCTTGTTCCCTCTTCCTTTCTGGACCAGTGGTAGCCGCCCTAGCTCCGTCGTGAGGGAGTTATCTCGCTCGAAAGGTCCGACTGCCGTGGTGGTTCTCTCGCCGGAACTCCCTTCTCCGGCCGCCATGGCTGGAGCTACTTGGCTCAAAAGGAAGCTCTCATCCCGTGCATTCATTCCCCCAAAGGTTTCACTCCCTCTTGGGCTAGGTAAGGAGAAATATGGAGTTGAAATTCTAAAGCTCATTTGATATTTTTGTTCGATTACCCTAGATAGGCTTGGAATTAGTGTTTGTGCTAGTTAGGGAAGTTGTTGTGTGTGTTAAGAGGAAGGTTGTGCTAAATTTTGGTAGGCATTGGAGGTCGCCGAAGCCGGCCGCTGCTGTTAGGGAGATTTTTATGGTTTTAGATGTGAAATATTAAGGGGAGGTTAATGATCTGAATTTTGGAATTTTAGGAGGAATTTTGGATAGGTTTGGGATTTTTCAAAGTTTGGTATTTTGGCAGTTAATTTGGATAGAATCCGGCCGTTAGATTATTGTTGTTTTGGCTGTAGAAGGTTGGTTTAAGGCCGCCGGTATTTGTGGTGAAGTTTGGACAATATCGATTTTAAGATTGGCGAAGTTGGGCAAGGACGAGAGTAAATAAGATCACATTTAATTTAGCCTATTTTTATATAAGCGTTGATATATAGTTGAGGATTAATTTATGTGTTTGAAACAGGACGTGAGGAAGCTCGAGCTGAAGAGGCTTCGAACCGACATCAGGCTTAAGCTTAATTTTTGAGTGGACTTTTGTTTTAAATAATATACGTGTTATGGTTCTGAGCTGAACAATTTCTTCTGTTGAAGTCATTTTATTTTGTTGGTTTTATTTATTTTGAAGAGTTACCGAAAAGAGGATTTTTCGGTAAATTATAAATATTTTTATGAGGAGAGTATGTATATAAATGCTAGCTAGCCATATGTGTCTGTTCACCTTAATGACGTAGTATCTAATTACATTATGGTGTGACGTGAGCGTTAGACGCAAGCGTAGTAGCCATATATGAGTGTTTAATTCATATAGGGGGTATGGACACATATTTATACACTCGTCCGTCCACCTTGATGGCGTAGTGTAGCACCGCATTAAGGCGTGACGTGAGCGTTCGACGCGAGCGTAGTAGCCCTATATAAATTATTTTAAATCTATAAAATAATTATATAGGGAGTATGGACGTGTGTAAATACATACATATATTGGTATATATTTTTGAGATAAAAGATTTATCGCGTGGAACACGCATTCGACTTTATTGGAAATTTAAATTGAGAAAACAGAAATATTGTTATTTATTTTATTTATTTATTCTTTTTATTTGGTCCACTCACTCTAACGTTTTCGAATGTTTTCTCCTGGGCCATTCGTTTTAAAATGCCCAGTCTGCAGAGTCCGGTTTGACACTAGTAGAAGGCGAGGCATAGTTATCCACTTCTCCACCACTCTTCACCAGTAGGTTACCTGATAAACCTACCAATGTATCTTTATGCTTCCTGTAATTTTTCCTTAGTAGCTCTGACTACCCCTGGGGTTAGCGAATATTTTAATGATGGTGTGCTAAGATTTATGTTATAGTATTTGGATATTTATGGGTAATTCTTGAATTTTCCGGGTTATGGTTGTTCATTTTCAAGGGGGGTTTACCGAGTTCTTCAGTAAATTTTTCTTGGAGGTGAACCTCGCAAGACTTACTTCGAGTTTTAAGGTAAAATTCGGGGCGGGTCTTGACAGCTTTTATGCAACATGCAAGATAAGAGTAGATAGATACTTTTGTTTTCCCAAAACGTGTGACCCCTTTGTTTAATTAGTTTTTTTAGCTGTTGAAAATAATATATTCAACTGTTACAACTGTAGATTGTTGATGACGGTGTATTTCTGTAACCAAACCTTTACGAACAATGAACCAAAAATGGATCCGACACCCGTTTTTCACTGAACTAACATCAACAACCATGATTATCGAACAGCAAAATTATACAAAGAAGGTAAAAATTTCATAAGGAAGAAAATAGATCCCGTTTCATAAAGCTCAAAACGAAACATGCAAGTTCAACCACCAATCACGGAGAAACCGAACCAAAATTTTGTCAGATCGGATTTGCGGGTACGGATGGGCCTCATGGGTCCCACCTCTCAACAAAGGAAACTAAAATCAAATAAAACCCAAAGTACACACTAACAACCAACTTGCGGTTGCGATTCCCTGTGTTATCCTCCCTGGCACCAAACCGCAACTCACTGCACCCGCCACGTGGCATCCATGCATGTGCCACCTTAGATTTTCCCTGCTATTCTTCCCCAGAACAAATCTCAACCGCTCATCTCGTAATCCGCGGGCCCCGCGTCTCCCCCCGCTGCATGTCAACCAGAAAAACCGAAACGACTGGTCCAACTATTTCACATCGGAATTTACGAAACTCAAAAAATAAAAAATTACTTGTAAATAGACGGTATATTTTTTTTTTTTGGATAAAATACACGGTATATTTGGATGATTATGATTTATAATTATTGGACATGGAGACATATTTTATACGTGAATCATGAATGATCAAGATTGCACAGTTTCATTTACACCTCGTATGTGAAAGAATTTTATAATTTTATTAGACATGCATGCATATTTTTACACATGAATATAAGATTGCACGGTTTATTTACATCTTGCGTAAAAGAATATCCTGAAGGTACAACTCTGTTGCTGTTACGTTGTAAAAATAGGGATAAAAACAAATTACTGCGTAGGACTGGCTCAAAAATAAAAGGCGGAGGCTGTTTCGAAAATCCAGGCACAGTTTCCATAAATTTCTGGTAACCACAAAGAGTACACTCTGTAAATTTGAACAATCCCACAAGCAGTCAGCAAAACCATACGGATAAGAGTGAGAGAGAGAGAGAGAGAGAGAGACAGAGTGTAGTGGATTATAGATAATTAGCCTTTTTAAATTTTATTAGTTTAATCACTTTTTATAAAATAGTGATGATTTTGAGTGACAGTGATTTGTGTATATATTTATGCAAGTTGTGGTTTATGTCTGTCTCTGTGTGTGTTTTGAGTTTGAACTAGAGACAAGGCGCTCTCTCTCTTTGCTTCTATCTTCTCTAAGAGCTCTCTCTATCCTTCTGTCATTTTTTGCTTTTTTTTGTTTGTTTGTTTCAGAGAGAATGTGTGTTCTTTTCTGTTTTGGAGAAGAGGAGGAGATTAAAGTAGGCTAGATAGGTAAACTAAACAGAGAGAGGAGCAATCATGGGTATGGAGGAGTTTGAAGGCTTGGATTGTTGTTACTGGCTCCTTTGACTTTGGGTTCCATCTTTTTTCTCTGGCTCTGAAAACTAGAGGTGTGTTGTGAGTCAGATCTTTGCCCATGTTGTTCGTTTGCTTCAGTTTTGTGCTTAATTGTGACTAAAAGGTTTGGTCTTGGTTGTGATTTCTGAGTTCTGAAGCTTTTGTCTGTGTTGCTTCAACTTCTTGTAGTTGTTTGTGTTTCTGGTTTGCTTCAGAGGTTTGCGTCTGATGAGAACATTTTTATCTTTTTAAATGTTTGCTGATCTTGTTCTGGCAAATGCTAATGTCTGTGTTTGTGAACAGATGGTGGTATTTCATTAAAGTTCTGTAAAATTTCTTGATGAAATTAAAGAGTGTTCTTTTTAGAGCAAAATTAAATGGTTCAGCTTCCTGAACAATTGTTTCCCAGGGAAGAATATGTCTTCTGGGTTTGATTTACCCTTGAATTCTGACCAAAATTCACCAGAACAGTATTTATTTCTTTATTGTTGTGCTCATGCTTCTGTATTTTCGTTTTGGCTGGAACTGGTGCTTAGATTCTAGTTTGTAATGATTTTTCTGCTTTTATTTTGTTGGCAATAATGTTAATCTTCCGATTTTTGGTTCAAATGTTTCTTTGAATTTCTTCATATTCTTAGTTCTGACCATGGAGTTGCTGAATTTTGTTTTTTCTTGTTGTAAAACATTAAGGGTATTATTGGTAGCCAAAGTGTGGTGTCAGTCTGACTGATGTATATATTGATTAAGCATGAACCAGTATTAATTATATTTTCATTTATATGTAGTACCTTTTTTGGATATGATTTCCTTACCAGAAATAGCATTCTGCGCTGGTGCTAAAAAGTTAGAATTTATTCATACTGTTGATTCATTACTTCAATAGAGCTGCATAATTTTCAATTTATTTTTGATAACAGAAATTTATCTTCTTCTACGTCATTAATCCCTGATTGGATCATAATGTATACATAGTTTGGTATCATGCTATTCCTGCATTGATTCTGATACATACCTTTGGTTGTACTTTTGCTATTCAGGTTGCAACCTGAAATGGATTTTTCAGAGTCCACAAAAGTAGTTTACAGAAGGATCCAGAAACTAGACCCTGAAAATGTCGGCAAGATTATTGGCATTCTTCTGTTACAAGAACATGGTGAGCGTAACATGATCCGGTTGGCATTTAGCCCTGATAATTTGATCCAGTCTGTGATTAATAAGGCAAAAACCGAGCTATGCAAACATGTAGTGTCGTCTATCTCACCTTCTCAGGTGAACCAAGTGGCTGTTTCAGACCTGCCTATGCAATTCACTCCCTATTCTCCGAGTTTAACACGACCAATCTCGTGTCCCACAACTCTCGGAGCAGCTAATCCATTTAGTAGGGAGGCTCAAGTGGCAGGTGATCAGCAACCACTGCAAGCTGTAGACTTCATCCCACCAGGGTACTTGGATTCTGCTGCTGAAGATTATTGCCTCCAGAGTCATCAAATGCAGTTTCTGCCAGACTTCTCGAGCAATATCTTCTATCATGAACCTGCATTTGGTGTGAGGACTCGAAGGTCTCCAAGCTTGCCTGAGTTTCCTCTTAAGGTTTGCCATTACTTCAGTAAGGGCTTTTGCAAGCATGGAAACAACTGCAGGTACTTCCATGGCCACCCCATGCCAGAGAGCTTTTCACAGTTTTTCTGCCAGAACTCAAATGAGGCTCAAGGTGATGACCATGTTGTCTCTCCTGGCTCCCTTGAGAAGCTAGAGTATGAAATAATTGAACTTCTGAAATCTAGAAGAGGGTTTCCCATATCTATTGCCTCTTTGCCAATGATGTATTATGAGAAATATGGGAGGACTCTTCAGGCCGAGGGGTACCTTACTGAGAGCCAGAGACATGGTAAGGCTGGTTATAGCCTCACAAAGCTTCTTGCTAGATTGAAAAACAGCATTCGTCTCATTGATCGGTAACACTTCGTTACTTGGTAATATATAATCACGGATCATATCTGCTTTTGCTAGAAGCTTGACTACAGTTGTGTTATATAGGCCTCATGGACAACACTCGGTTATATTGGCCGAAGACATTCCAAAATACTTGGAGTATACTGGCGAGAAAACTGAACCTGGTGGAATCATTTCTGGTTCTCGACAGATTTATCTCACTTTTCCAGCTGAGAGTAATTTCACTGAGCAAGATGTTTCCAATTATTTCAAGTGAGGATGCCTAAGAACTGTTGTTGAAATTCTTGTGTTAAATACTTTATCTCTTGGTTTACAAACTTCTGATCTTTGATATTTTTTTTGTAGCAAATATGGGCCAGTTCAAGATGTGCGCATCCCATGCCAGCAGAAGAGGATGTTTGGGTTTGTCACCTTTCTTTATGCAGACACGGTGAGACATATTTTGTCGAAAGGGAACCCTCATTTTGTATGCGGGGCTCGTGTTCTGGTGAAACCTTACAGGGAAAAGTCTAGGCCTGTCGACAGGTAATAATTTTCTAATTTGTTACAATTCAAAGCGACAATTGATCGACCACTGTGCTTTGATTCTTGCAGCATTGGTCACTGTTGGCCTCTTTTCCTTGTAGTATCATCTTATTGAATCACGTATCATGTTGAGTAGGTTTTAAGCTATATTCTTACAGGTGACAGCATGTTCTAGCATGATAGTTTTCCGAGTAGGAATGCTTCTACTGCATTATAAATTTTGTTGCATTCAGTTTTCATGCAACAAAATTTTGCTTCTACTACATATAACCAACCATTCATGAGTTAACTATCATGTGACCATGCCTGAAGTTTTTGCTTACAAAATTTTGTTGCATTCAGTTTTCTTGCACATTTCGTGGGAGGTTTTCTTTTCCATTATCCTTTCATGGTTTTCAACTAGTTTATAAAACTCTGAAGTTTCAAGCTAACTATGTATACAGGAAGTTTTCAGACAAGATGCAGCATTCTCCGTGCTACAATTCACATTACATTGATGCGGATGCAGATCTTCACTCAAGTAAGCAAAGTCTTCATAAATGCAGTAATTATTTATTTTGTGCTATAGAGGTGCAACGAGATTACGCAATAAGTAATATACTTTTGCTTTAGAGTTGCAAAAAGAACACCTTTACCTAATAATATATTTTTGTTTGTGACAGTGCCAAGAATTTGTGACAGTTCAAGACTGCTAAGAAAGCAATTCATAGAGGAGCATCAGCAGGTACTTGAGTGTGAGAGAAGGCGTCGCTCGGAAATGCACTTAGCAGCCAAGCCCTTGTCACATCATCATCATCTCTATTATGGCTACTCTATGGATGATTTCAAGCATCCAGAAGGTATGTTAATCTCATAAAACTAAGAGTACAAACAATTGTTTTTGTTCACTTCCCTGTTAATACGTTTTTTTCCCCTGCATGTAGCTAATGCAGACCAAGCTGAGTTCCCATATGCAAAGGAATTTAACATTTTGCTGGATGCTTGGAATAATGCTTCCATCAGTGAGGACAAAATTCGACACATAAACACTAATTACACTGACCACCAGGATAGGTATATTACTTTCATATGCTTCTCAAGGTTGAAGTAGAAATAATGTTTTTACCATTCTTCTATTTTATCATCTGGGTCATTTTTGTAACCTCTATTCTTGGTTCTCGGCAGCCAAGGTATTATCCTCCCAGAGAGCCCATTCGCATCTGCAGTATCAACAGTTACATAGGGATTCAAACAAACAGTAATTATAGAGAGGTAGAGGTACCGGATTGCTACACTAAGAGACTACTAATTTATGCTTTGGATACAACAGGACAGACCTATATATTCTTCTATTGCACTTTCACTTTACCTCAACTTCATGGGTCTGTTCAGCTAAATATATAGAGTTCGTTCACACCAACTGAAGAACAGAGAGAGACAGTAGAAGTACTTCCATTTTCCCCCAATATGTGGAGGAGAAGAATTCTAAGGAAGAAAGATACAGAAAGCTAATATGTCACAGGTTTCTAAGCCTTTTTCTTTTCGCCCGTTACTTCTTTTAATGTAATCACAGAGGTTGCAATTGAGACTAGAGGCCCTAGAGGGCTTGTGGGGTTTTTTTACTGAAATATAAGTAGTTTGCTATTAGTTGAAGAAGAAAGTAAGTGGTAGTGGAAAAAATGCAGGATATGCAGAGTGAAGAAAAAAGGTGTAGAGAGATCTCTGCAGCACTGAGAAACAGATTCCAATAAAATTTGAGTTATACAAATTTTCTGGTTACCTTGCTATATATTTAAAATGCTTATACCATGCATTATCTGAATTGCTTTTATTCAAATGATGTTGGTTTTCTAAACCTTTTGAAAACAAAGATGCAGAATATCATTCATTTAGTGCAATCTAAAGGTCCATAAATACTGCATTAGGGGTGTATAAACAATTTTGTTGTCCAACTGTTATCATCCTTATTGATCTTTACCTCATAATAATGAAAGATTTAGAATTGCATTCCTAAAGGTGTGTGGAGCTTTGATGTTGGTGTTTTGATAATTCAAAGGGACCCTTTTCTTTTCAGATTGAAGGACAAAACTGGGCCTGCTGGTTTAGATTTGTTTTAGTGGGGAGCGTATACCTTTCACTGTTATGAGACGCTACCAAAAGATACTGAGCTCAGCCATTGGATATTATCCTAATGTTTGCATTATACAGCTAAGCTTCAATAGCCAGATAGAGATTTAAGATTGTGAATATTTTAGGTGTTATAGCATCACCTCAGCTTAACAATTTGTATATAAAATCCCCAATTCTATAGATTTGAGTTCAAGCGGCACATAACCTTTGATTTATGCTAGGATTTGCAGTACATTGACTATATTCTCATCAATTTACCTAGCCAAACCATGAGTACATCACACAAAGCAGCTATTAAAGCAAAGTAACCAGTTCATTGCCTCAAGTCCGGCTCAAGCACTACTACATTAGACAACCTGCAAAAACACAGCATTTCATTCCCAGGCAAGCAAGGATTTCATTCATAGCATTGCAACAAACTCTGCGTGTTGAAACCATTCTATTACACACTGAAAAATAAAGCGAAAACAAAGGCACCAATCTGGAAACTTAATAATAAAGTGAGCAAATGTACTCAAATACATGCATATATGTATATGCCTGCATTTCTCAAACCATTATGGAACCAGTAACAAACTTCACAGAATGTCGATACCATCAGGAACTGGTTGTTTGGTGTCATTTTTTAATTCGAGGAACTGGTGTCGGCCACCATGGAAGCACAAATGGGAAGGCTCCAAATGAATCCCGATAACCATAACCGTAGCATCGCTTCACTGAACTGTACTTGATCATTCCGCTCTTCATGTTGCACTTGCCAAAGTATCCATACATGGAGATCACATAGAAACAGTCCTCGTTAAATGGGTCCAAAGATAGCACACAAAATGCCCCAGTACCCTGTTTGAGAGGCATGCACCACTCTGTAGCAAGTGTAAAACACCATTTCTGAGCATCATCTCCTGATTCCAACTTGTAGATTTCAAAGTTGTTTCTTTCCACATGCGACATGAGGCACATACACCCTTGGCGTACACCTAGGTATTTCTTCCCCAACATACGGTTTCCGGAGACTTGAAATTCAATGAAACGACAACACCGATCGATGAGATTTCTAGAGCTAGTATCACTGTCACATGCCAAGGGATCCAACTCCATGATGCCGCCTTCGCCTAACCAATACAACTTTCCATTGTAGGCAAAGCCGCCTCCACTATTATTGTAAGAACGTTTCACAAGACCATTGTCAATACTGCAATATTTCCTAGATAATTTGGGGCAGCTTACAACAAAGTTTCTCCATTCACCAGACTCAGAGAAAAAGACGTCCATACGGAATCGGAACCAATTCCCTAGAGATTCATATATGAGCACAACACGGCACTTATATTCATCATTGAGGAAGATAGTTCTACTAGTACTATCATTTTGTTGTTCTTTATAGTAGGGTTCACAGATTAATCCCACCTTTGCAACCTGAAGTACGTCGTGGTGGGGAAGAGTTGGAGGAAGAGCAACACTTTGCATGGTATGTAGATTGCAAATGTTGTAGTGATTATCCACAAAGCACAAACCTAGGTCGTTGTGCGTAGCCAGTACTGTGCAACACCCTCTTCTTCCCAATCTGAGTTCCACAGATTCCGGAAGCTTGGACATTGTGGTAAACGAATAACATTTCTCTGAGCTATAGTCTGTGAAAATCATATGACTTTCTAGGGGAGTTTTCATTTCACTTTGGAGGCTTAGAAAACGAGCGAGGAAAGTAGGGCCCGAGATGAGAGTGTACCAACGCTTGGACAAACACTTGCTCCGAGCAACTGAGTTGCGAGGAAGTCGAATAAGGATTTCGATTATTATTTCTTCAGGGAGATCAGGAATTTTGCTGACCTCTGTTGATCTTGATGGTAATCGTCTTTTACCTCTCATGGTGCCAGAACCTTGGAGAAGTGATTGATAGCTAGCTAGGGTTCCAAACTTCCAATCTAATATAAATCAAGGTTGGAGTTAGTTTTTCAAATTGGATGAGCTCAATATGTTGATTCTTGATTCTTCTTGTCAATGGAAACAGATTCTAGTGAAACGAAAAATTCGGATAATTATAGATCACGCCCTAGAGACGATAGAACAGTGATCGGAAAGATTAAAGAGTTAGAACAACACAAGAATCCTAACCAAAGAAAAGATAAATAGATGAAACAAAATCTGAAAAAGCAGAACTATAAAGAACAAGATCTAACCTGGGATTAGTGTGGAGGCCGATTGCATGTAGAAGTTTAGAACAAAAAGATTGTGCAAGGGTTGTGTTTCGACTCTTTTAGTCTTCAGTGCTTAGCGTTTGGGTTTTTGGGTCTGTGCTAGGCTTGTCCGATCTCTAAGCGGAACGACAATACGAGTCGAACTCAGCGCTTCGCCTTTCGCCTTTTTGTATAGGTTTTTTTCAGCCATCCGAGTTCGTTTATGGCTCTCAAACGTAGATTTACTTATTTTCAGTATTTTATGTTTTATATTATTTTTTTAATTTGTTTTTTTAACCCATGAACCTTTTGATTTGGTTGTTAATATATAAGCGCATTTAAACGACTGCAGACGACAATCATTCGTATTAATAAACTTTGAGTTTTTTCAATTTTCCTGATTCTAGAACTTTCGAGAAACCCTAGCTAGTCTTATGGATTCAAGGCTGCCATTGGTATATTCTGACATGATAATTCCACTGCATCACCTTTGGGCACCTGAAGTAACTTTGATTTAAATTTCATACACCCATTAATTACACTAATCGGTACCTCCCATTAACAAGTTTGATACGTTTCGATTCTCTTCATCATAATTTGATTTTTCTGTCGTACTCACCTAATGAACAGTCTTAAGGGTATATGTGAGGGACAACTTGATCTCTGCCACATATATAGATTCAGAAACATACACTATAATAAGTCACTTGAAACTATGCATTTGTTCTCGGCTGCCAGATCCATTTGCCATGCCTCTATCTTTGACGCAGTGTTTCTCTCGTCTCAAACCAGACACGCATAGCCTTCAGGTGAATATCAACACTGTACACATGCACCACCTTTGTCAAGGTAATACCATCCGACGTTGTATCTCGATCCTAAAGCGCTGTTGGCATAGGAGCTACACTAAGGTTGCTAATTGACAGAAAGCACCACCGCTAGTTTAGCTCATAGAGGTGGGCTCTTCTAGCTTGTAAAGAAAGCTCCAGGCCCCGAGTTTGATCTTTGCTCTTAATATGACATTGTCTTCTCATTAAGAGAAGAAAACATCCAGTTACTTGTATATATATCAACTATGTGGGCTTTCATTCCCACTACAAATGAAGATCGAAAAGAATTCTGCAAGTTTGTAACACAACACAAATCGACAAGTCGACAACCTGTAGTGACAGAACCGATTAACACTTGGAGCACACGGTCATCGATTTAACATAACCCGAAACTGACATCTATGGTTCCAAATTCATGGAAAGAGCACAATGTGTTCGCTAAGATGAAGAGATGATATTCAGTTGTACAGGGACTCAGAGAAGTTAGAGTTCTTAGAATAGTAAGCTAGCCCAAGCAGCAATGAAAGCAAGGAGCCAACTTATTGTACTTCCTAATTTGCAATTTGCCCAACTGAATATCAAATTGCAAAACCTTTCAAATTGATATGCTGCAGAGTTTGTAATTTACTTGAACTCTGGAATAATAATAATAATAATGAAAGATTTAGGATTGCATTCCTAAAAGTGTGGGGCTTTGATGTTGGTTTTTTGATAAATCAAAGACTGAAAAACAAAACTGGGCCTGGTGGTTTAGATTTGTTTTAGTGGGGAGTGTAAATGACCTTTCACTGTTATGAGAGGGTACCAAAAGATACTGAGCTCAGCCATCTGATATTTTCCTAAAGTTTGCATTATACAGCTAAGCTTCAGTAGCCAGAGAGGGATTTAAGATTGTGAAAGATGTGATCTTATAGGTGTTGTAGCATCACCTCAGCTTAAGAATTTGTATATAAAATCCCCAATCCATAGATTTGAATTCAAGTGGCACCGAATCTTTGATAAATGCTAGGATTTGCAGTACATTGACAACATTCTCATTATTTTACCTAGCCAAATTAACCAAAGAAACCAGTCATTGCCTGAAGGCCAGCTCAAACTACTACATTAGACAACCTGCAAAAACACAGCAGTTCATTCCCAGGAAAGCAAGAATTTCATTCATAGCATTGCAACAAACTCTGCGTGTTTGAAACCATTCGATCACACACAAAAAATAAAGCGAAAACAAAGGCACCAATCTGGAAACTTAAAAATAAAGTGAGCAAATGTACTCAAATACATGCATATACGTATATTCCTGCATTTCTCAAATATCTGGATCCAGTAACAAACTGCACAGAATGTCAAAACCATTAGGAACTGGTAATTCGAGGAACTGGCGTCGGCCACCATGGGAGCACAAACGGAAAGGCTCCAAATGAATCCCGTTGACCAAAACCATGGCATCGCCTCACTGAATTGAACTCGATCAGTCCGGTCCTCATGTTGCACTTGCCAAAGTATCCAGACAAGGAGAGCACATAGAAGCAGTCATCGTTAAATGGGTCCAAAGATAGTACCCAAAGAGCCCCAGTACCTTGGTTGAGAGGCAAGCACCCCTGTGTAGCAAGTGTAAAACACCATCTGCCTCCATCCAACTGATCATCATTTCCTGATTCCAACTTGTAGATTTCAAACTTGTTTCTACCAAGACACGACATGAGGCACATACTCCCTCGGCATACACCTAGGTATTGACTTGAAATTCAATGAAACGACAACACCGATCGATGAGATTTCTAGAGCTAGTATCACTGTCACATGCCAAGGGATCCAACTCCATGATACCGCCTTCGCCTAACCAATACAACTTTCCATTGTAGGCAAGGCCTCCACTATAATTGTATGAACGTTTCGCAGCACCATTGTCAATACTGCAATAGTACCTAGCTCTTGCGGTTGCGGGGCAGGATACAACAAACTCTCTCCATTCACCAGTCTCAGAGAAAAAGATGTCCATGCAGATTTGGAACGTAGAACTCGTAAATTCATAAATGAGCACAACACGGCACTTATACTCATCATTGAGGATGAAAGTTCTACTAGTACTAGTAGGGTTCACAGAATCCCACTTCTGCAATCTCAAGGTTGTCGTGGTGAGGAAGAGTTGGAGGAAGAGCAACACATTGCATGGTATGTAGATTGCAAATGTTGTAGTAATTATCCGGTAAGCACAAAACTAGGTCATTGTATGTAGCCAGAACTGTGCAAGACCCTCTCTTTCCCAATCTGTGTTTCACAGATTTTGGAAGCTCGGACATTGCGGTAAACGAATAATATCTTTGTGGGTTATAGTCTGAGAAAATCATGCCACTATCAAGAGGGGTTTTTATTTCACTTTGGAGGCTTAGAAAACGAGCGAGGAAATCAGGGTTCGAGGTGAGAGTGTACCAACGCTTGGACAAACACTTGCTCTGAGCAACTGAGTTGCGAGCGAGACGAACAAGGATTTCGATTATTATTTCTTCAGGGAGATCAGGAAGTTTGATGACGTCCTCTGTTGATCGTGATGGTAGTCTTTTTACTCTTTTACCTCTCATGGTGCCAGAAACTTGGGGGAACTGATTGATAGCTAGCTAGGGTTCCAATCCAAAATAACCAAGGTTGGAGTTAGTTTTTCAAATTGGATGACCTCAACATGTTGATTTTTCGTCAATGGAAACAGATTCTAGTGAAACGAAAAATTCAGATAACTAGAAATTATGCCCTAAAGACGAGAACAGTGATCGGAAATATTAGAACAACACAAGAATCCGAACCAAAGCAAAATTACAACCAGGAAAAAAAATAGACCAGACATTAAAGACTTAAAACTAAACCATAAATAGAAGAAAAAAAATCTGAAAAAGCAGAACTAAAGAATAAGATCTAACCTGGGATTAGTGTGGAAGCCGATTGTAGAAGTTTAGAACAAATTAAAAGATTGTGCAAGGGGTTTTGTTTCGACCCTTTATCTTCAGTGCTTAATTAGCGTTTGGCTTTTTGGGTCTAAGCTTAGGTCCAGTGTGTTTTTGGGCTACGCTTGTCCGATCGTTAAGCGGAACGGCAATACGAGTAAAACTTGGCGCTTTGCTCCGATGTATTGGTTTGCTATCCAAATCCGTATAGGACCCCATAACACAGATTTACTTAATTTCAGTATTTTATGTTTTCTATTTTTTTTCTTATTTCGTTTTATTTCAACCCAAATGACCCATGAGTTTTTTGACTTGGTTGTTAGCAGCCTTAGAGTTTAGTTTCTCCTATCTAAGCGTTTTTAAACGACTGCATACAACAATCCTTTCATGTTAATAAACTTTGAGTTTTCTCAATTTTCCTTCTAGAACTTATTGTGGATTCGAGAATCCCTAATCTTGTTCAAAGCTGCCGTTGGTGCATCACTTGTGGGCACATGATTTTAATTTCTTTTTACCAGCACACCCACTAATTACAATATATCGGTTCCTCTAACTACATATTAATTCGTTATAACATAAACAACATGACCAAGCTTATACGTTTTGATTCTCTTTATCAGAATTTTATTTTCTAGTCATACTCAATGAACAGTTTTAAGGGTTTACGAGGGACAACTTAATCTCAAGCCAGATACATAAATTCCATAGTAGACACTATAATAAGTTAATAACTTGAAACTATGCATTTACTCTCGGCCGCTAGATCCATTTGCCCCTTATGGTCCTATTTGTTTCTCTCGTCTCAAACCAGACAGGCCTCACATGCATGGCCCTTCAGGTGGATGTCAACACTACACAGTCTACACTCAAGCACCAACCATATATATGAACAGAAACAAGACCACCTTCCACCTTTGTCATGGAAATACTATCCAACGTTGTATCTCGACAGAATGCAGCACCCCTGGTTTAGCTCATAGAGGTGGGCACTTCTAGCTCGTAATTCCCGAGTTCATAGTAATACTTTGATCTTTTGCTCTTAATATGACATTGTCTTCTCATTAAAAGAAGAAACGTCCAGTTATTTATATATCAAGTTTGTGGGCTTTCATTGCCACTACGCATGAAAATTCTACGAGTTTGTAACACAACACAAATAGACAACCTGTAGTGACAACACCAATTAACAACTGGAGCGCACTCATCAATTTAACATAAACCCGACATTGGCATTTATGGTTCCAAATTCACGGAAAGAGCACAATGTGCTCACTAAGATGAAGAGAAATTCAGTTGTACAGGGACTCAGAGACGTCTCAGAGAAGTTAGAGTTCTTAGAATAGTAAGCTAGCCCAAGCAGCAATGAAAGCAACGCCACCAAAAGGAGCCAATTTATTGTACTTCCTATCTTCGAGTAATGCCACAGTATAACACCTGAAAAGAAAATGAATACGGGTATATCAATCAAGACCACTTCTGATATAAGGTGAACATGAAACTGATAAATTAGTATAAGCACTTCAGTGAATATTGTTCCCTCACAGCAAACTGGACTTTGAAATATACCACAGAAGAAAAGGATTCATTGTCATGAAACAAGATACATCCACCCAACAATTACAACTGCATGTACATTAAATTGACAATTTCTTAGGCAATTATCAGTTTAACCATACCAACACACAACTCTTGCATTAATCGTCTAAAGATTTGTCCCGATTTGAAGAATATAGCGTACGCGCTCTCTGTTCTATGGCAGAGATCTCGCCTCAGAAGCATGAATTTACCTAGTCAAAGCATTGGTAGCAGACCCTTGACACGATCCACATCCCCACCAATAGCAGTAGTGCACTGTGGTGCACATAAAAAAGTTGTATTTAACTACATCGCCACTTCTTCGCATCCTAACAGGCGAGTGCTTTACCCAATTTGCAAAAACTTTCAAATTGATACGCTGCAGAGTTCGTAATTAACTTGAACTCTGGAATAATCTAACATGATAATATGCTGCTTTACAAACAAAATTAAAAGTTGAAACCATCTAACTAGTGAAAAGGAAACGCAGAAGAATGGCACTTACGTCCCCGAGAATGCGAGTATACCAGTAGTTAAAAGGCCTCCAAACTGAAACACAACAACAGGAATTAGCAAAGACCAGTAGACCACTACCTAAAACTCACCAACATAACAAAGTCTGAACTGTGCTTGATCTCCATCATATATTTTTCCTTACAAAAGCAAATACTGCTCAATTTTACAATTCCAACATGTCAAAGAGTCTCAGACCTTTTCTATCATTGCTTGAATTTAGTCAATTTACTACATAGCAGCAAGACAGACACCAGCGAAATAGAAGAGCTATACAAGTATGCTTCCGAAATGCTAAACACCCTAAAAAAGGTAGTTGCAAATCAATAAAGGTTTAAACTTTGAACTCACAATAGTGGGATTTTTTGTGAGAGGGGCAGCAAGCAGAGCTGCTGTGTGAACCAAATGGTACAGAGAAGCCGTTTGCCAAACCTACCCATGATCCAATCAAAGGCATAAACTTTAAGAACTCAAATACCAAACGATCAAACATAATGACTGAAATGAACAAAAATCAAATGGGAGAAAACAGACCTCTTTGTAAACTGGGTTTTGGGGTTTAAAGCCATGGGCACCATATGAGCCCAACCCAAGAGCTGCCATTCCTGTTTATCACAAAATCACAAATTGGGTCCTCTCAGATTGATGCAAAATCACCAGATAAACACAATTTGATACAGAAGTCTTCACACAGAGAATATGACATTTGTAATTAAACACAGGATAAAAATGATAACTTTTCAATACTATAAGAAGGAGATGAGGACAGTACCAGAGACTGCAGCTACTTTGTGCCATAGCATAGGATTCATTGCTGTATTCTTCCCTTAACTTGGTTTCCGACGGAGTCGGTGCAACTGTGCAAGTCTTCTTGTGATGCAATTATCTTTTCTAGGTGTTTTTTTTTTCTTTTATAATTAATTTGGTTTTATTTTTCCAAATAATACCTGAAAGACTTCTTTTTTTCGATAGAAATACCTGTTAAGACTTGAGACTTCATTTAGTATTGCAGTAATTTTTTTGGACAGTATTACGGGACACTGTGACAGCTTTAGAGTTTGAATCTTAGGTTGGATGATTTAAGTATCTTAGTTGAATGGATGTTATGACATATTGGTAATTAGTATTAGAGTTATGAGAAAAGAAAAAATGAAAATACAGTACTGGCAATAAACACAATTCGGAGGAGCAATCAACAATGCAATAGATTGGCAAGAAATGAAGACCTAAAAAAACCATTGCATTAATGCAATAGTGTCGATTTTCCAATCTCTCCTGAATAGTATTACAACTCTCCTGGACAAGTCATAACTGTGGGGGGTAATGGTGTAAACAAACAGTCACTAGAATCGAAATTGTTTGTCACAAGTTTTGCTGGGCAGACATAGCACCCCCTAAATCATATCAGATGGGGTTAATACTACCCAGGTGTGACATATTTGTACAGTTAAACCTAATTTTGTCTAAAGAATGCTAAAATCGAACTCCCAAGCAACCGAATCTTCTGTTCCTCTGCTTTAGTATGTTGTGGTTATGCCTCAGCTTCCCCAGCAGCATGAATCCGCTCGTCTGGAGTTACAGCATGAAGCAGCTCGTCTCTAGTTGCAGCATGAGGTAGCTCGTCTCTTGTTGCAGCATGAGGTAGCTCGTCTCTTGTTGCAGTTTGAGGTAGCTCGTCTGGCATTGCAAGATGAAGCTGCTCGTCTGGAGTTGCAGCATTAAGTAGTCCTTCTGGAGTTGCAGCAGGATCCAGGTCCCAACACTTACCAGGTAGGTTAGTCTCTTCTGCGTCGAGTAACCATGCGGGTACCTGGTGGGAAAAGCGTAACATCTCTCTTCTCGGAATCCATAGAATGGCGCTTCTGTCCGTATCAGTCCGGTATACTGACCTAAATCCAGCCAACTTCACAAGGGGTGAGACACAAACACCAATCTCTTCAGAGTAATCATCAAGAACCTCCACCATTTGATATTGGTGCCTCACTTCATCTGGAGTTGAACTGTCCCAATCTTTTGACCAATTCCGATATAGAGCCCAGATATTCCCACCCTTCGGGTATATCTGAACAATACCTCCTCTAGCTGCTTTCGTGCGGCTCAAAAGATGAGAGAAAATGTTAACGTGCTCAACAACATCAAGGTGACGAGCTCTGAAATTTCCACAAGACTTGGTGAAGCCGCTATCCAGCCAGTTCACGGGCCCGAATTCACTATCAGTTTTAGAGCTCAAGTAAGTAATGAGCAACTTAAATGGTTTGACTGAGACCACTTCACGTACTAGACAGTACAACCTAGGCATGCCATCTTCATCATATAAAGCCCATATTTGCTTTGGCTTAAAACATTCCTCTGATCTATCTTCGTCAAAATTGTGGAAGTCAGAGTCAGGGACCGGCATGTTTTGGGGCTCAGGGTCTCTAGGGAAGTGTGGCTCACTTTTCTTTGTCTCTAATTGATGCCTTGCAGCTCCTTTAGATTGACCCACATCAACACGTCTTTTTGTTTTCTTTAGTGAAGCAGCATCTACTTCAACTTCAACATGCCTTTTTGTTTTCTTTAGAGAAGCAGCAGCCACTACAACTTCAACCTGCTTTTTTGTTTTCTTTACTGTAGCAGCAGCAGCAGCTTCTGAAGCCACCTTCATCTCTTCCAATTTCTTCGAGATTTCTGTTCTTGCCTTCTCTATCAACATCTTCCTAGCATCGAAGGCTGGTGCCATGGAGCATCGTCTGGTGGGAACGTCTGCTGAACTTGGAAATTTCTGATCATGCCCAATGCTGCCATTTCCATTTGCTAAGATTGC
The DNA here is from genome assembly GCA_009720345.1 of Fragaria iinumae. NCBI lineage: Eukaryota > Viridiplantae > Streptophyta > Magnoliopsida > Rosales > Rosaceae > Fragaria > Fragaria iinumae. The sequence goes on along the minus strand of CM019122.1, from coordinate 35,670,054 downwards.
TTCTGAAGCAGGTTTTGATACCCTGTCGTTATCCCCAACTCTAAAAGTTTGTCCCACAACAAGTTTCCTTTTTTTCTCAGTCCCATTGCGCTTGATTTTGGGGCGTTCATCATAGCTAGCAGACACATTCAAATCCACATTGACCACAGCACTTTTCATGGGACGTTTTCCATTCACTCTCAATTTAGGTCTTGCTCCAGCTTTCTTAATTTTTCCATTAGACTGATAAACAACATCAGGGGATATAGCTGATGATGACCCGTGAGGGCTGACAACTCCAGCAGAAGTTCCTGAATATGCGCTCCATTGAAATGAAACATTTGAAACAAATTCATACCCATGTCCAGCATGAAATCCGGGTGCACCATTGGTTGGGAACAATGTACCATTGTTTGGAACATAGGTAATCCCATGATTTGAATGGCCATTACTAGGAACAAATGGCCAAGGACTAGGAGTATAGGGGAAGGAGCCATTTGCTGGGGCTGCCCCAGATTCCACAGCAATGAAAACACCTCGACAGTTCTTACACGAAAGTCTTTTGTTCACATACTTCCGGAGATACTCATACTGGACCTTGCAAGAAGTGCAAACGGTCCAGAAAGTGTCAAGTCTACCATGAGATGTTGTAACCCCACCAGTATGAACTGTAGAGTAATTTGGCTGATTAACTGCAGTTGCCAAGTGCTTGTTTCTCTGAAGATCATAAAAGCTCCTCTTGGTAGTGTCAGACAACAAGCTCATGGCTTCAGAAACAAGTTTGAAAGCGCCATCAGCTCCCACACATTTGTTCTTATCAGGGTGGAGCAACACAGCCATCTTCTTGTACTGCCTCTTCACTGCATCTTTACTTGAGGTAGGCTTCAACCCAAGAATTGAATAATGATCTAATTCACCACAGAATCTGTACTCAGTGGCCGCATAGACTTCAAATGTCGCAATCATTTGAGATATGCCCTCCAGGTCCGGATACAGTGATTTCGCCTTCACTGCATAGTTCACAGCATCTATAAAGTCCTTCTCAGCAAATCGCTTCTCAGCGATCTCTTTCGCCTTAAGAGCCTCCTCTTTGTTAACTTCCATGTAGGAACTCAGATCAGTTCAACACCAAAATCCCGAAAATCCAAATCTAACACGAAAATGCACTTAACCGCGAAAACAGCCCAATTCTCATGCATATCCACATTTTCAATTCTGCAACAACACAACACGAACATTTAGGACATACCAGGTAAAGCTACAAATAATTCCTACAAATGACCATGACAGGGTTATAAATGACAATAAATGCAGAAATCATATATCAAAACCCGAAGGCCAATAATTCAAATCTCACCCGCGGATGAACTTTGATGACCTCGAATCCAATTAAGCTAACACGCTAATGATTAAGATTTGATCTTCATATCAAATCAAGCAAAGATTTGATCTTTACTACACAAGAGACTTAGGATTACTGCATCAATGAAAAAAAATCAATCTTTAACCTCCTTTCATTTTCCAGTCTCTTTCCAAGCAACCAAACACTTCCAGGTATCAAAATTAAACAATCCATATCTCCACCCCCACCAAATCAGCTCCAGTTTTCAAATCCAGCCCCAAATCCCCAGCTTAAAAAATTCGCAGAGATCCAAATCCAAATCCCACATAAATAATTCACCCCAAAATCAAAGCACACAGTACAGATTGCTACACAGCTCCAAGTTAAAGAAGGACTCACTGAAATTTGAGCGGCAAAGAAGATGGAGAAGACCCAGATCGCCACGTGTACTTTGAAGCTCGAGCAAATCAAGCTCAGCTAGCTCTGAATCTCACTGCTCACTGAACCCAAAGCAGAGCAGACAGTAAAGTTTGGACCTTTAGGATTTGGGGAGTGTAGAAGAATCGACGGTGGATTTAGGGAAGAAGACGGCGGTGACCGACGGCGAGAAATGTGGCGATTCCGACGGGAATGGGGGACAAGATTTATTAGGTAATAAAATTTTGGTATGGAAATTTTTTTTATTTTTCTCAGTGAGAAGTAAACAGTGTGTTAATAGTATTTAATGGTGGAGGATGCAATTTTGGGCTGCCTTGCGTTATGGGCGTTTTGGGGTTATTTTTATTTATTTTTGCTCTCTTCTTCTTCTTTCGATTTATGTTTGGTAGTGGGTAGAAGTGGACTTTGCATTATGGTATTTGTTTAATTCAATTTGGTTGCCTAAGATTAGTTTATGTATTTATTAGCTAATAAATACATTGTGTGAATTATTTGAAAATTAATGATAAATTTTGGTTATTTTTATGAATTATGATTTAGAGTTTTGAATTTATAATTATCGTGTGAAATAATTGGTGTTATCTCAAGTCCGATGTAACTGGAGATACGCACAATAACGAAAAGATTTTGAGTAATGGCGTAAAATGGTTGTTCTGTTCTGAAGTCCGATGAAATAGGAGATACGCACATTAATGAAAAGATTTGGATTCGCTTGGTCTTTTCAATTTTACACTTTGTCGTTTTCGATTAGATTGTCTTTCATTTATAATGACAGAAACCATTACTAATAGCTCCGTACTTATAAAGTTATAATCAACTACACGCGTTCTACCAAAGATGTTTAACTTGGAGATCTGTACAGTACAATTATGAGAAGATTTGATTCCATTCTTTAATTTGAGTTCAAATTTTGTCGCCTTGGATAGCCGACAGTTTTTCTTATAATTTATTTATCCAACGAACTCCTTGTTACAAGTATATTGATATGTATAAGTAACAACACATGTACTGTTAACAATGTCTAACTAGGAGATCAATATTGTAGTACAAATATTTGGATTCACTCGCTCTTTTGAAATCAATGTGTTTTGTTTTAAACAACGTTATGATTACCAATTCACCTTTTTAGTTGTCTTCATTCAACCGAAAAAACTAAGGTTGCACGTAGATTGTACTTCAAAACATATGCTTGTGTTCTATATCTTGCAAGAGATAAATTTCGTGACAATCCCACTAGTCAAGTACTTGATTCAATCTAGATTTTCATCTCTTTGAGGATTCTATTATTCGATTAGTTTTCAATGTCCCTTATAGGCCTCTCATTGGTGGATGAAATCTTTTAGCAAAAGATCCTATTTTTCTAGTTTTCTTTTCTCAAAATGACATATCATTTGTGTCACGATTATCTTGTGAGCAAACATCTCGAGAAATCCGCCTCATCATTTTTGAAAAATACTTGATGAGATTTTGTATTTGCTAGAGTTTAATGTATCATTTGTTCTCACTTAACATTACAGGCATCATTAGTCCTCCTTCATATATGATAGGTAATTTCTTCCCTAATTTACTCTTTGCCATCACTACTTCTTGTCTTATGTAATTACTTCAGATCAGCTGTAAGCTTGTAACCATCTTCTCCATAACTGGACTCTCCACCTCTTCACATGTTTGGTGTGATTTGGAATACTTCCAAATATGATTACCTCTACTTCCTCTTTTCCTTGTCTGCCTTGCAAAGGCAACATTGCTCAGATTCTAAATCCCACCACCAAACTGGGTTTTAGGCTTTTAGCCTCACATTAGTACTAAATCATGAACTTCATCTAATCTGCTTAACCAAGTTTTTTTTTTGGTCGAATGCTTAACTAAGTTGAGCTAATGGAAAAAATGAATCACCAAACATGAATGGATATCCACCAAGTCAGGCTCATCATAGAGAGTAGGAGCTAGTGTTTATTGAATTCTGGAGGACTGATTGTACTTGCACAATATATAGTATGACTATTACACAATATCTTGTATTGCGGAGACTAGCTATTATGGATATTATGGGATAGGCTACACCATAATGTGTCTACCTGCTCTTTTGCTTTTTCAAATTGAGATATTCTTCTTTTGGCCCAGAATTTTTTTGTCTGCTATTAAGATTCAAATCTTCATCTTTTAGTTCAGTTCCATACTGCAGATCACAATCTTATTCCTTCTCCCATGAGAAGAACAGTAAGGAAACGAAAAAAAAGAAGAAAGAGTTTCTTTTTCTTGATCATATAGGGAGAATAGATTGAAGTTGGAAGTTCTACAAGCATATTTTAGCTTCTCCAGGGAAATGTAGCTCATTAACTATATTGAATACCTGGTGAGTTTCCTAGCTATTTGTAAGTATGGTAGATAAGGATTGGATGATAGCTAATCACAAGAATAGTGACCTACCTAGGGGAGCTCCTTAAATTACATCTAAAATGACACTTCCTCAGCGTTTTGATTCCGAGAATACCCACTTTCGTTCATGACTTTGATTTGGTTGTATTTTGGGTGATTCCTAATAAATCTAGCTTAATGTTCTAATGTTATTTTCAACCAACATTTTTGTATAAAATTTTGAGTCCGTCCTATTTAGCCTATTAGTCATGAGTTGGCCAGTAAAAACTTAACTGCAGTTGGCCTCCCGCAAAATTTCACTGTAAAATGTGCTAGAAGGTGTCCTGACCCAGGATGAGACTGGTTGGAACTTGGGAGTGTGAAAGGCTGTAAATTCTTCTACATGCATAATGAATCAATGATCATGAGCTATCAAACAGTACTAGTAGAGAAGGAGATCAGGCTGGCTCAATTGTCCAGTCCCAATCAAACAGTTTAGTGGCCCATATCTCACTTGCATAACAGACAACCAAACACAGCCTAGATCATTTACACCATCAAATGCCCAACTGAGAATTGATTCTTTGTGTTGAGTTCTTGTCTCTCTAGGACTCTATGTCAAGGCCTTTCTGCATTTTGCACTGTTTGCCCAGCTGTGTTTTGTTTTTCAACTTACATACCCTACTAGATTTTCATTTCACAACAAACTGGATTTTCATTTCACAACAAACTTCAACGTCGACAGTCTACTTCTAACCGATCAAAATTATAATTCTAATTGATCAAAATTATAAAAATATCACTAAATTTGCTCACAAACAACTCAACCATCAATGTATAGACTCAACACAAGATAATGAAAGAAAACGATTATGTAAACTAACTGCTAATCATATAGGTTCGCTGAATATGACAAACGTCAATTATTGATTTTTTTTTTGGGGAAATTTTTTAGAACCTTGAGCTTGAATGGGAATTTTTTGGGGGTATATAGAAACAAAAGGAAAAGTGAATCCGCTAAACTTTTGTCACATTATCAACCTAACCTTCATTTTCTATGCCTGCTTTACAGAAGATTCTTAGTTCCACAAGGTAATTTTCAATTAGCAAATAGACATTAATTTTTCATACAATTTCCTCAAAGAAAATTACAATAAAATTAAAAAATAATACATAAAAAGCACCACCATCTTCCATTTTCTCTCCCACCCAAATAATAATTCAATATTTTTTTTACCTAATTAAGTAAAGAAATTGATATGTATAACTAAGAACTATTATTACCATCAAACTACAGTCAACGCTCCCAAAAGTCAAACGTTCACAGGGTTGCAGAGGAACATGAGCGAGGACGACGCCGACGCCTCGCCGCCGCCGAGCCTCCTCTCGTAGTAGTCTACACAGAACAACGACAGCGAGAGCTGCACATCGTCCCTAGTCCACACCCGCCTCACCAGGTCCGAGTCGCTGAGTCGACTCAGCACCGGCCGCACGCACACCATGTATAGCCGCTTGTAGCCTCCCAGGGCCACCACGACGGGCCGAACAGAAGAGGGCGGCGGAGACGACACGTGACGGAAGCATAGGTGCTCCCAGAGAGAGTCGTTTCGGGCCACGGAGCACCAGAGACGGCAGACGCAGGCGGCGACGCCGAGGGAGGGGCCGTCGAGGCGTTTGAGGACCTCTACGACAATGTCAATGTGGTCGTTGATGCAGAACTGAGGGCCTCTAATGTTGTTCTCTTCCGGTGAGCTTTGCTGCATGGCTAGATGGGTAAGCTTTGGGACTTGGTAGTGTTGGTGTTTTGGGTTTAGGTCTTAGAGAGAAGAGTGAGAGAGTTGAAGACGGTGAAGAGTGAGTGCAATGGAGTGTGTGTATATTTATATAGGGTTGTGCATGTAGTCATATAAAGTCGGGTTTAGCCGTTTAGGGCCTTGACTTTGCATGACATGAGAGAGATGTAGAATTCCTCTCTCTCTCGACATCCGTATACAATAACGATGGTTACGGCTAAGAAATGATATAACATGATTTTACGATACAGATTAGTTTTTGGCTTGAAAAACATTTGAGGAAACCATGTCATTTTAGAAGAAAAACAATATGTTCACCCAATAATAGCTACGGGGAATGATTAGGGTTTCGAATACGATTAGTTACGTTTTCAGATTGTTATTCTGCAATCTAGAGTTGATGTTTTACGATTTGCAACGTAGAAATTGTATTTAGTTACAGTATGTGGTTTGGTTAGTGAGAAAGTCACGTTCAGAGGAGAAGAAAAATGTGGTTGAAGAGGGTATCGAGGGGAGAGGAGGAAGTGGCCAAAGGAAAAGCTCCAAAGCCAATAACTGGAACCGATGCTGAATGCTGTGCTTTTCACTCGTTTCACTGATTTTAAATAATGTTTTTGGGGTTGAGCAGATTTGTTGTTTGTTGTTCTTGTTGTTTTTTATATTTGTGATTGTGTGTGCAACTGGGAATACTTCAAGACTTTGGTTTGGGGCCGTTGGGAAATAACTTTGGAAGAACATCTATATAGTTTTGAGGGAGGGTCTGCAAAGTCTATGTAAGAGCTAGCTGTGGACGTGTGTTTGTATTAAGGTGTAGGACCATTGATGCTAGGGTGCTGTACTTCTTTAGCTGTGGGAGAGAGTGACTTCTCTAAGGGCTAAAGGACCCTTTAGTTAGGGTCATCTCACTCATCTGTGTGTCTCATTCAATTTCGTGTCCTAGCCTCTTGAATCTTTAGAACAACGGACCTTTGGAGCACTCCCAATTCAAACCCCAACTTGTTGATGGAACTAGCTTAGTCTTGCTTGTCTCAGTTACTCAGTATATGTATAGTTAGGTTGCGCGACTTACGGTTGGATGAAAATGATAATATAAACTTATATTAGAGAGACAATTTCTAACACGATGCAATGATACAACTTGAAATTCATGACATGTTACAATTTATCATTTATAAGTATTAGGCGAGTGATCATGTAGGTTTTTCTTTACTATAGAACACAATACGATTTATAAATGATCTAAACTTTTGCACGAGTTGTTACTATTTGAAAAGCGGTTGTGTATAGTTTGAAGTCATATATGTTTTTCAGTTTTTGTTAGTACTGTCCACTGCAACTATAATAACTTGCTTGTGGGTTCATCAATTGAAAAGCTACAAGAAACTTTTTACATGTTGCATCAGATCCAGAATATGGATTTCTTCTTCTCCTTCTTCTTTCTTCTCCCAATGAAATTAGAGAAGTCATATCATAGGAGGTTGTGTTCCATCTTCCTTTGCAGAAAATAATGTGACATTGGATACCAGCCACAGCAATAAAAGACTTTAGAAGGCAGATGATGAGTAGTCAAGGAGTAGCTATTTTGTTTGTCTCATGGGGTTGGAATTTGGCCCAGAAAGGAAACCTCCCAATCCCTTTTAGACAAAAAGCATATAACCAAACTAATATCAATAAAAATACAGGTCTTGGATTTGAGCCTTTGAGATTGACATTAGATTTGGTACAGACGATGAATCTTACCCCACCCTGATGACCCCCTTCAATATTTTTAGAGGTGAGTGTTGTTTTGTATTGTGTTGGATTTGTTTGTTGGACTTGTTTGAGATAGATAGCACTGTTCCCTATTCTTTGCAGTGAAATGAGTTTGATAATTGCAAAACTACAAGCAGATCAAACCTAGCTTGTAAAGCACATGAAAATTTTCACAGTTTTTTTTTCACTCACTTCCCTGAAGACTTCTGATTTGGTACCATGTTGTTTGTAAAGTATGTGCCACAATAATAGGTCAACATGTATATTATTGTTAGATAGAGTTACCTAGAATCTGATTGGATTTTACATGGATGAATGGACATTACTGTCAGAACCCTTTTGAGATTTTTACATCTGTACTTGGGTAATACATGAAATTTAGGATCAATCTGTATAGAAGAATCCATTCAAGTAGTTTAATATCTATTTTGTTTTTCAAATGTGAAGTCCAGGAGATTAATTAAGAACTTATTTGATCACAAGGTTAAGGGTGTAATAGATTCAGACTCCTGCTTGCCCAAACACATAGAGATAAGAAGTCGGAAACAATGTAATCCAAACAAAGAACCAGGAGGGAAAGGGTAAGCAGAAAAAGACTTGGAAAAGAAACAATGAATTTGCAGCCAGGGTTCTGAATCAATGCAATAGATGACATAGACACATATATAGTAGCTAACTGCTCTCTTATCTAGAAGTGAACCAGTATGGAATCTGTGGTCTCATTGCTTGGGAAGTTTAGCTTCAAATGCTTGTAGGTTTTCTGCGTGGCATTGTTCTATAGGTATGGGGCTGAGTGTACGTGTGTTTTTCATTCAACTTTATAAGTACTTATTGGGGCAAATTTCCTAGTTCATTTGATATGTAGTAACTAACTGCAGAAAAATGCAGCGAATTTTTTGGCATCGGTTAGAAATATGAAAGTTAGCAAAAGTTTATTCACTAACTAGTTCTTGTTAGAATACAAGTACGTTGTAGAGATTCTCGATATTATTTCGGGTCTTTGTAATCATGGGTTTAGGCTTCATGTCCCCCCTTGTATTCGACGGTTTCATTAACGAAGGCTTGAGGGCAACCACACCAGCCCTTTATTAAAAGAAAAAAAAAACTAGTTCTTGTGTTGAGACAGAGAAGGAAGAGAGAAGAGCCTCGAGTTTAGATTCTGAAAAGAGTTTGGATTCATGCAGCTGGCATAAACTGGTATATATGAATTACATATCTTTGGACATTAGTAATGGAATAAATAGATACACACTTACAAAATAACTTGCTAATTATTATGTGAACTAATCAGATCAAGACTTGATTAGTTTGATGATTTTAGAAGTGCCTCAAAACTTCAAACCATTTCTAAAATCCATCAAAACTAATCACATTAACTTTATCTATGCAGTGAAGCACAGTCGGTTAAAAGTATTAAAAGCAACGTTATATCTGGTTTATATATTTCTTGGTTAGGATACCTTTTGTCTCAAAAAAACATCTTGAACTTGAATCATATATATGAATTGGCAGACCAAATTTCTATCTACTCCAGTTTGGCATTTGATTTATAATTCTATCAATAAGGGGGCAAACAAAACACACAAGGCATATAAGTTATAAACAACCATGACGATGATTAGGTAGAAGTTCTACACTTGGCAGCGGTGTATATGCAAGTTGTTCGACGGCTGAAGCAACTTCAACCCCCCTCATGGTTGCTGCCTGACGAGGTGCGTACTTGTTAACATTAGTAATCTGTAGAAAAGAGGCCATTGTAATCGGTGCTTTTGCACCAAGCCTTCTTTGGGGACTGGCTTTAGCCTTTGGTGTGTGGTATTCTTTGTCAAGTAGTTGTACTTGTACCCCCAGTTTTTAATTTCGATGTATTGCTGCGATTAGGGGACTTGCTGGTGGATTCTGCAGAAGAATGCAGAAGGATGCAAACCAGTTATGACCCAGTCATGCTGGGGACAACAAATCTACATACATAAATCACAATTAAGAGACTGAAGATTACAACCCGCTAGGCCCAACCAACGCACGAAATCTGGGTCGGTTTCCTTCTTTTTAAAAGATATGCCTTCCAGCCAGCTAGGCCCAACGCACCTTGAATCCACCTAGGCCCAGCTCATGACCGCCTAGCCCGCAAGAATTATTTTTACTTATTTTTTTTCTTTTTATCCCCATATTTGTCTCACACTCCGTCACAAACTCTAGACAAATGGAAGTGTTTTGATTTGATTACCTCCTTGTTGTTGTGCTCTTGGACGGCGAAGCAAGCCAGATCGTCGGTTTCGATGCTGCTCCGGGAACCCGAATCCGACGACGGCGGCCATTTCCGGTGAGTTGACAAACTTGAATTCAAACTTAATTAGTTTGATGATTTTCAGAAGTGCCTCAAAACTTCAAACCATTTCTAAAATCCATCAAAACTAATCAAATTAACTTTATCTATGCAGTGAAGCACAGTCAGTTAAAAGTATTAACCAGCAACGTTCTATCTGGTTTATTTCTAGGTTAGGATAACAGGTAGGCAGCTCATGCATGCCTCTTGTTATCGGATTTGATACAAATAGAGCAAATGTTATTACACCAGAGTCTGCAGACGATGTCTGTCTGCTCAAAATATACAAATCTTACAAACCAATACACCATAAAATACATTATGCATAAGAACAACATGATCATATATAATAGCCCTAGTACTGCTTTAGGCTTTGAACCCCCTCCTCCGCCTCAAGAGAAGAGGGAGCCGTCAAGCAACTCAAGGAGAGGAAGTACAGTTCAGAGCCCAGAGGAGATCGATCTCTCGACTCAGAAAATCGATCTTTTCCCCTGTTCTTTTATCTTTAGTATTTTCTTTTCTTCCCAAACCTCATGAAATTCTTTTGTGTGTTTTCAAAGATGATGAGTGACTAATTTTACCTTAGTTAGGGGCTGCTTCCAAGCCCTAGACATGATGTAACTATGAAGTTGGCGTTTATTTAATTTGTTCCATGGATTTCGGATATTCATTGGTTTATCGTTATATCATTGATCAACTTTGTATGTTTATTGATGGTGGCCAGCATTAGTATGCATGCTAGGTTGTAAAGCTATGAATGTTTTGTATGATCATCATGTCTACTTGCATTCTAGAGTAGCGAGTGAGTGATTTGAGCCCATTCACATAAATCAATGTCTAGGTAGATTAGGACAACATCAGTACCGACATTGTCGAGCCTTATTCATAATCTTTTAGACCTTAATGACTTCTAGGTGAGAGATGTGCGAGAACATCACTCTGGGCTCCATTCTAGTTAAGTTGAAAACATCATTCTCTTAACATACCAAGTAAGAAAGTTTGATAGGTTAAGTTCAACACATCATTGGCTTAGCTTGAGTAAGGATATCCGAATGAATTGAACATTTTAGTAAACACATCATAGATGTAATCATTGTCTAAGGATATCCGTTGATTGGTGTAGACTTCGCTGATGACATAAGGGCCATCCTACTTTGACTTGAACTTGGGACCGGTCTTGTGTGTCATGATGATGGGTCTACGTACAGCAAGGACTAAGTCGCCAATTTGAAAGGATCGAGGCCGAACTCCTTTGTTGAAGGCACACGACATCCGGGCTTGGTAGCATTCTAGATGTTGTTGCGCATCGAGCCTCTTCTCGTCTAAAGCTTCCAACTCTTGAAGTCGTAGCTTGATATTTTCTTCATTTGTGAGGCCTTCTTGCAAAGCAATCCTCAATGAGGGAATTTGATTCTCTAATGGCAAGACGGCTTCAACACCATAAACCAGAGAGTAAGGTGTAGCATTTGTGGCAGTTCGATATGTCGTTCTATATGCCCACAATGCTTCGCCCATCTTCTCATGCCAGTCTCTTTGTGATTTGTTGACGGTCTTCTTCAAGATGTTGCAGAGCGTCTTATTGAATGCCTCCGCCAAACCATTAGCTGGTGCATTGTACATTGACGAAAAGTGTAGCTTGAAGTGATACTTTTCGCTAAGTTTTTGCATGGCACTATTTGAGAAATACTTGGCGTTATCCGTGATGATGCAACGTGGCACACCATATCGCTGGATGATGCATGTCTTGATGAAGTCTACAACGGTCTTTTTCTTTATCTCTTTAAGCGGTACTGCCTCTGACCACTTTGAGAAGAAATCCGTGGCTGCCAAAATGTACATGTGGCCTCCGGAAGATTTCCGATTTATGGGTCCCACAACGTCTATCCCCCAGACATCAAACGGGTGAGAAGCGATCGTAGGATGCAATAGCTCAGGCGGTTGATGGATAAAGTTCGCGTGGAATTGACAAGCTTTACATTTCTGTGCGTACTCCATGCAATCCTTGACCATCGTGGGCCAGTAGTAACCCATTCGCCTTACTTGAAAATGTAATTTAGGACCTGATTGATGAGCTCCACATATTCCGGAATGGACCTCTTCCATGGCTTTGGACGCCTCTTCTTTTTCCAAACACCTAAGGAGTAACCCGTCAAATGATCGTCGATAAATAGTCTCCTTGTAGTAGAAAAAGCGTGGGGCTCTTCGTTGATATCCGTTGGCTGTTTTAGATCGTCAGGTAGCTTGCTATGCTCAATGTAGTCGATCAAAGGATGCCTCCAATCTTCGACGTCGATAACATAGACGGAGACCACATTGGAATTTTCGCATAATGGGACAATCTTTGTTGAGACAACCCATCGTTGGCAAATTGAAAGGTCCACAATTTCATCATTTGATAATGCCAAAGTTGCTGCTAGGTTGGCCAAGGCATCCGCCATCTGGTTTTCTTTCCTTGGCACATGTTCTAGTGTAACAACATCGAAACCCGTCAAGAGTTGTGTAGCGAGACGGAAATAAGGAACCAAATCCTCTTTCCTGACTTCGTAATTAGTTAGTAGTTGATCAATTACTAACTTTGAATCCCCGTACACTTCTAGATTTGCAATTTGCATTTCTAAGGCCGTTTGCAATCCCATGATGAGAGCTTGGTATTCCGCAACATTGTTGGAACACAATTCACCGAGAGTGAAGGCATATGACAATATTTGCTTTTGTGGGGTGACGAAGACAACGCCGGCCCCTGCTCCGTCTACTCTTGAAGATCCATCAAAGAACATCTTCCAAGTGGGGAGAATTTCTGCAAGAAAGACTTCTTCATCCGGCAAGTCATCTAAAATTTCCCAATCGGCAAGGATTGGGTGATCCGCTAGAAAGTCAGCAACAACTTGGTCTTTGACTGCCTTGGCAGGTACATAGACAATGTCATGTTGATTGAGGAGCAAAGCCCACTTTGTCATTCGTCCTGATAAGACTGGTTTAGACATGATAAACTTGACTGGGTCAGCTCGGGCTACTAAATGCACCGTGTAAGCTTGCATATAATGCCTCAACTTTTGGATGGAAAAGATGAGAGCGAGACATGTCTTCTCTATTGGAGTATAATTTAATTCTGCTCCTATGAGAGTTCGACTTAAATAGTATAAGGCCATCTCCCTTCTTTCCTCGTTTTCTTGAGCTAGAAGTGCTCCAAGCGATCTTTCTTGAGCTGCGATGTAAAGAGTAAGAGGTTTCCCAGGAATGGGTGCACCAAACACCGGAGCGTTAGCCAAGTACTTTTTAATGCTTTCGAAAGCATTGTGACATGCTTCATCCCACACGAAAGGCACATTCTTCTTCATGAGTCGACTAAAAGGTTGACATCGACCTGCGAGGTTGGAGATGAACCGCCTGATAAACGCGAGTTTTCCTTGAAGGCTTCTCAATTCTTTTAAACTTGTTGGCTCCGGCATTTCTTGAATGACCTTAATCTTTGATTGATCTACTTCAATGCCCCGATGCTTCACAATGAATCCAAGGAACTTGCCTGAACTCACACCAAAAGCGCACTTCAATGGGTTCATTTTGAGTTGGTACTCGCGTAACCTATCGAACACTTTTCGTAAGTCTTGCAAGTGATCACTCCTTTTTCTTAGCTTGACAACCAAATCATCCACATAGCATTCAACGTACTTGTGAAGCATGTCTCCAAAGACCTTCTACATGGCACGTTGGTATGTTGCACCGGCATTCTTTAATCCAAACGGCATGACTTTGTAACAGTAAATGCCTTTGGGAGTGCGAAATGCAGTTAACTCCTCGTCTTCTTGCGCCATCTTTATTTGGTTGTAGCCAAACGACCCATCCATGAAAGACAAAGCTTCATGACTTGTGGTTGCATCCACCATGAGTTCGATGATAGGCAAAGGGAAATCATCTTTCGGACATGCATCATTCAAGTCGCGAAAGTCTACGCACACACGCATTTATCCATTCTTCTTTTCAACTGGGACAATGTTTGCGATCCACCTGGGATATTGGACTTCTTTGATGAAGCCTGCAGCGATCAACTTGTCAACCTCTTCTTCAATTTGAGTTTGAACCTCCGTTCGAAAACGTCATGTCAGCTGTTTGATGGGTCGAACCTCCGGTTTAACATCTAATCGATGAACTGCTACTTTAGGGTCAAGACCGGGCATTTCTATGTAGGTCCAAGCGAAGACATCCCTGTATTCAAGCAACAAGTCATAGTATTCTTTCTCCTCTTGGGGACGTAGTGATGCGCTTACAAATATCGGTCTTGGGTCTTCCTCCGTCCCCAGATTGATTTTCTTAAGTTCATCGACCGTAGATTTCACCCCATCTTCAAGTTCTGGAGGAGCTGCCTCTACTTCATATTCGAAGCCTTCATGGTCATCCTCTTCGTAAGCTTCTACCTCTGCTACGGTGATGTGATAAGCACATTGAGTAACATCATCCTCATTGCCGCTAGCATCGTCGCCTTCTTTATCTTGACCAGTCACTTTAAGCTGGTCAGTCGAATTCAGCTCTAGCACACAATGTCTTTTCATGCGTGATGGGATGAGACTTTGGATTTCTTTTTTTTCCGACTGACCAACTTTTTTTCTTTTTCTATCTTGTTGTTCTTTAGGAGCTTGGATCCTTTCAAATACCGACTTTCGAGGAGTTGGCTTTATTTGTTTATTTTCTTCATTTGACGATGACAACCTTTTGAACACAGAAGTTCGTGTAGTTGCGGTGTCAAGACGATCGAAGATGGAGCTTCGACTTATTGACTTTTCAACACCTTCAAACACCGAAACTCTACCTGTTGATTTAGTATAAGTACTTTGAGAACTTGGGCAGATGCGATCGAACGCTGAAGTGCGAGGAACATATTGGATTTGTGGAATCTCATCTTCTATTTCTTCGACGCTTATGTACTACATGCTTGCCCTCTCCGCCTTTCTTCTGCCTGAGATTTTGACTGGCTTGCTTGGGACAAAACCAAGTCCCGTTTTAACAGAGTCACTTGTTTTTCCCTGTTCTCTCAACTTCTTTTGAGACTCATTGAGCTCATGTGCTTTCTTGCTGACAACTTGATCATCCTCTTTACTTGACGAACCAAAGTCGAATCCAGCCTTTGCCAACAATTTGTAAGCATTGGGGTCAAACCCTTCATTTGTTCTTTTCTCGGGTAAAGGTCCGTGTTCTACCCTTCCTCGGATTGGTTTGACAAATCCCTTCAATGGTTGCTTGGTAGGAGTTTGGTCGTTTAAATATTTCAATGGCAATATTGATGCTTCCTTCAATAATTTTATGTCCTCAACTTCCGGGGACTCACTTGCCGCTTTGTTCCCGCAAACGGAGACTCTCCTTCCTTGCGCTTGGACTTTGGCACATATCGAAGAATTGGGACAATTGGACTAGACTTGTCTGATGTCGCAGTTTTGGATGGAAGCTTATGCGACTCTTCATTTCCCTTGCCTTTTGCTTCAACTTCTTTCCTTGTTGCCGTCGTAGCCTTCCCTGTTGAGGGTACTTTGACTGAAAGAACTTCTATTACCGATTCCTCATCTGAATAGAACTTGGAATCTGCGTAGTAAGACTCAGCTTCGGTGAATGGCTTGGTATCACCTATCACTGTTTTCACGCCTCCGCGGTAGAACTTGAAGCATTGATGCAGAGTTGAAGGCACGACATCATTTTCATGAATCTATGGTCGCCCCAACAATATGTTGTATGAAGTCTTTGCATCGATCACATGGAACAAAGTGTGTGACTCCAATTCGCCAATAACCATGTCTAGTCGAATCATGCCTATCGCTCTTTGCTCTCCTTGGTTAAAACCTTGGATCATGAGACGACTTTTAGATAACTCGTCGATATTGATGCCGAGTCGAGACATTGTTGATTTTGGCATAATGTTCACAGCAGACCCTCCATCTACAAGCATGTGGTTTAACTTTTGCTCTCGCATGTAACCTGTCACAAAAAGAGGTCGATTGTGTGGTTTTGAACCCAATTGCAAATCTTCATCCGTGAAGTGAATGGCGTCACAACACGCCACGCATGCCACACACTCATTGGTGTTCGAAGAATGCTGGCCTTCATCAAGCAACAACTGAACTAACGCACGTCTCGCCGATTTGGAAAGTTGCGACAGGTTAGAGAGGCTAAATTTTAGAGGCAAATCTTCCAATTGTCTCAGCACTTTAGTTTCTTCAAACTTCTCATCATCTTTGGAATCACCTTTAAAGCTTGTTGTCATTGAGCTAGCTCTTAGACTCGGTCGCGCCTTGGGCATATATTTCGTTGGCGGATTTTGATTGAGGGACTTTTGTACACAAGGAGCGAATTTCTCCTTTATACATCTTGTCTCATTTCTCGCGAGGCATTGCCGACTCCCATGTGGTCGTTTATGATCTGGCTGTGAGAGTGGTGGACTTGACAACACACCTTTGCGCGCTTTTCGTCGAGTGACAAACATCCATCCCTCGCCATCATCGCATAGGGCGGCTTTAGGAGCGAGGTTTATTTGCTGGATTGGCTTCACTCCTTCTAACTTTTTATCATTGCCTGTCTCGTTCGAGTAATGGCATGGCGCTTTTACTGGCGTGGAAGGTACTTGAACCGGCTCAAAAGACCCAAACGAAATGGTAGTGCAATTGACCGCAGCAACCTCGTCGACATCTAACTCGATTCTTCCTTGTTTGGCAAGCTTCATGATCAAATCCTTCAAAACAAAGCACTTCTCAACTGGGTGGCTGACGAGGCGATGAAACTTGCAATACTTCGGATCATTGACCCGATGCATTTCTTCTGGACGTTTGCATTCTGGAAGTTCTATCACCATGTTCTCAAGCAAATCTTCCAACATGCCTGCCACGTCGGAATCTGGGAATGGATAAGTCTTTTGCTCCCACTCAGTCAATGGATGCTTCTTCCTCCCATAGGCTTGAGTTTGTTCTACTCTCTTAATCTCATTCTTGTCTCGTGTGGAGATTTTGATTGGAGCAACACTTACAGTCATTGACTCATTTGTAGATCTTTTCACGACCTTGTCAACTTTGCTGCTCAAAGCTTTGTCTTTTCGTTGATCATTGACAAACTCCTTCTTACCCTTGTGGCTAGCTATGCTCAACTCCATATCATGGGCTCGCGTAGCTAGTTCTTCAAAGGATCGAGGCTTGATACCTTGGAGAATGTACAACAAATCAAAATGCATGCCTTGGATGCACATCTCTACCGCTGACGTCTCCGACAAGCGGTCTTTACAATCGAGGCTGAACGAGCGTCACCTGTTGATGAAGTCAATCGCTGGTTCGTCTCTCCATTGTTTTGTGTTGGTGAGTTCCATCATGCCCACAGTTCGCCTTGTACTGTAGAAGCGGTTTAAGAATTCACGTTTCATTTGGTCCCAACTGTCGATGGATTCGGGCTCTAAGTCCGTGTACCATTCAAAGGCATTGCCTTTCAACGAGCGAACGAATTGCTTGACAAGGTGGTCACCTTCTGTCCCAGCGTTATTGCAGGTTTCGATGAAGTGAGCAACATGTTGCTTTGGATTGCCCTTCCTTTCGAATTGCTGGAACTTTGGCGGCTGGTATCCCAACGGCATCCTTAGTCCATTAATTCTTTTGGTGTAGGGTTTGGAGTAGGTGAGAGAATCACGAGAAGGACCTCCATATTGAGCTCTGATGGAGTTGGTGATGATGTCTTGCAATTGCTGAAAGGACATAGATCCAAGCGAGCCATCATCGTCTTTGTCAATGTTCTTGGAGCTCTCGCCTACTTTGTACTTCTTTTCTTCATCTTGACTTTCAAGCCTGCTGTAGAGCTCGGCGATCTGCATGTCTTTTTCTTCCACCGTTTTGGTGAGCTTCTCAACCGTTCCCATCAGATTGGCTATTTGCTCTTCAATGGTGGATGCGCCTGTCACCATGACTTGCATAGGGATAGGTTGTGATGAATAGTCCGTTGGCAGGCCATACGTGTTGTCTTCATCACCATTTGGACTTCCATCATATGAAGCCGTGCTTGATTCATCATCCGTGGCAGGTGAGAATGATCGCTCCCTTGATTTGTTTGGAGTTTCCTTCTCTTCACTTCGCGAGGCGCGCTTGTCTTCACCTCGCGAGGCATGCTTACTCGCGAGATTCGCCAAGGTGATGACTGGTTCGCGAGGGTTGGAAGGCAAAGCCACAAATGTTGTGGGTTGATTCCTCGCCATGCTACGGGTGACATGACCAGAGGGCTCGCTGTTTGACCTCGCGGTCATTGGTTTAGACTTCTTCGTCGAGATGGCTTGAGTGCTCTTGGAGGCCATTACTTCGAGCGGATTTGGGCTTTCCTGCGGAGAAGGAGATGAGAGGCAAAGATGGTCCCACTGGGCGTGCCACTTTTGTAAACACAAAAATATCTGCAACAAATAACAGAACAACACGTGTACAAAGAATAATTTAATTTAAATCAATGCGAATGCAGGTTACAATCTTTGTGAACTCCTCTGATTCTATCTCCGAATTTAGGTCTAACTCAAGGGTGACAAACACTTGTTCTTGAGAGTTACGCGGGTTGATCACGTAACAGGTATTTAGGTTTAGTGAAGAACTGGCTACCTGGGGAGCTTGATAGTTCTTCAAGGATCTAGTGAAGAACTGGCTATCTGGGGAGCTTGATAGTTCTTCAAGGATCTAGGGGAGACTTCTGAGCTTGCAGAGGGATTTCTCTCTCTCTAGTTCGCTGCCTTCTTTTATGCTCTCCTTTTGGTTTCGCTCCCCCTCCTCTTGGTATGAGAGGGGGTATTTATAGTGTTAACATGCCTCCAATTAAGACAAGTAATTAAGATTTTGAATCAATAATATTTCCTTAATCGAATCAATGAATCTTGACTGATTGATTTACTTGCCGATTTTAACATAATCAATCAAATCTTGAGATTTAGATATGCCCAGATCGCTTTTGGATTGAATGTCCCATTTTGGACAAGATCTTTAGTAAGGGGCGAGCTATCTCGCGGACATGGAAAGTATCCACCGAGGAGGCTTGATCTCCAAGCGAACCGTGATTTCTAAATCCATTTCGCGGATGACTTATCTTAGACGTACATCCCTGCATGCATGCGAACTCTGTCGTCTAGTTACTTCGTGAATTTCCCAACGCGGAGCCAACTCGCCTCGCCTTCGCGTGAAACTACGCGCGCGGAGTCATTCCACCTCTCCTTCATGCTCGCGAAGTCATTCCACCTCGCCTTCACGTACATGCGCGCGGAGTCATTCCGCCTCACCACTGTTTAAGTCTACGCGAAGTAAAGTCCAGTTCGCCTCGCCTTCATTTATCTCTACACGAAGTCATTTCACCTCGCCACTGTTTAAGTCTACGCGAAGTGAAGTCTAGTTCGCCTCGCGAAGTTTAGTTCGCCTGGCGGAGTCTATTTCGCCTCACGAAGTCTAGTTCGCCTGGCAAAGTTTAGTTCGCCTCAGGAAATTCAGCGTGCCTCGCGAAGTCTACTCTCTAGCTCGCCTGACCGCTGGCGAACCATCACCAGTTATTTTTGGGGATGTCCGATTAATTGATATCTGATCATCAATCGACACTTGATAATTGATTTCAATCGGGATTTAAGGTTTTGTTGTCGGCCGACCATTTCCACGTTGCCACGTGTTATTTCTGGCGGCTTTCCAATGTTGTTTATTCACATGCCACATATTTACTTGGATTATTCAACGACTATTATTATCGTTAAATTTTATATGTCTACAACTGTTATCAAGTCCTAAAATTGATCCAGGAACATAGAAATCTCTCTGCATGTTTCTAACCTAAACTGAAGTCCCAGTTCTATTGTGTGTGATACAGAACAGTCGGTAAGAATGGAATAGATTCCTATTTCTTCACTCAATTCAAAGCCTTTGTCCAGTAGATTTATACATTTCTTGGGTATTAATAGCTTTTATTTTAATTATTTTATATAATTTTCCAGAAAATTAAGTAGAAAGAAAAGACCCAAAATGAGACCATCAGTCCAAACAAAACAAAGAGAGGAGACAAACATTTCTTCTGTATGTTTTCTATCATGCTCAGTTCTCTTGGAAATGAAGCAATAACCCTGCAATTATTAGGAGTTACATGGAGTACTACAAGTATTAACAGCAAGGTTAACTGAGAGACCTATGTTATATCTGGTTTATGTCTTGGTCAAGATAGCAGCTTTTCTAAATCATCAAACTAAAATGTATCAAATTCATGGTGATTTGAGTCTTTTGACTGACCACAATTTGACCCAACTCCTTAAGATGTAGCTGAGAAAGCCAGTGTCTCATGAATAGTCATTTCTACTATATGAAGATCATTTTGATTTATTTAAGCTGATGTTCTGAGGAGAAAATTCTGCCATATTGTGCCCATTATGCGTAACTTTCACCGAAGACCTAAGATACATCAATTACCCTATTAGACCAGATATTTACTGAAGAAAATTCATGAACAAAAAGGGCCAAAGTTAACAGTTTTTACTTTTGTATCTTTACCAAGTATTCCTGCAAGAGCTAATAGTGATGTTGTTTTCCTCTTGGGGGATCCAAAAGTAAAGTCATTCTGCAAGAATAGATTGAAATAAGAGTTGTTTGATAAGAGCTAGAATCCAAATGCGGGAATCAATAAATGAAAGTGTTACTACACAAATACCATCATCACAGGTTTTGTCATAAGATCTATCACTGCAAAACATACAACTTCATTGTTATCGAATCCACAACACCTACCACTGCTTGAGCAAACCATCAGCGTAAGGTACATGGTTTTGATCTGGATCTAAATGTTCCGGGCAATGTTTATGCAATGTCTGATCCAACACCAGCATACCAACTTAGAAGTGATTCATTTTGCATATAAAATCATAAACAATTCTATTATATTGCCTCAATCAATCAATCACAGTCAACTCAGTGGACAACAAAGATTCATGCAAACCCTCTTTGTTTTTATATACAAACCCGTTGTATACACACACACAGCCTAGAACATCTTTATTTGTATGTTTTTACATGTCCATGCCAAACCCTCTTTGTTTTTCTCTTTTTTGATCCAATCTTGATAATTAAGCAGTAGGTAGTTTCTTTTCATCTCTGTGTACCAAACCATGTATGACTCCAAGTTAATATATAAAAAGAAATGTAAACAATATGTGAATTCAAAGGTTACTGAATGTCTGTGTTTGATATACATGTGACAGATGAGAAGATGAGTTATTTGTTGATGATGATTGAATCACTAATTGCCAACTTGTAACAATTTTCTTCATTTTTGTTTTGCTCTTTTTTTTACTTGCTTTTCTTAAAGCTTTTGACCTTAAAAATTCATCTTTGGATTGAATCGGACAGAAAACTGAGGTTAAAAGATATGGATTTACTTTCCACCTGTAGAAAATGATTAGACAGCTTCAATTATTTTGGTGACGCAGCACTGCTTCTGGTCTGAAACACACATTTCCTACAATTAATTTCATGAGACAAATTCAGAACCCAATTAGAATACACACCTACAATACAGATACAACTAACCAAACATCCAAATACCTTATTATGTTAGGAAAACTTATCGCTATTCTGGCAAAATCAGAAATCAGGCAAACTATGCTCAAACTATGCACTCACAAATCAAAATCCCAAGAAAACTCACAGATCAAAATTGTTCATATATATATATATATTTAAGGAATTTTTTTAATAAACACACATGTAACTGTTGATTGAATTTTAGAGTTCAGGGTTTCTCCAATGAACAAACACAAAAAAGTTCCAGCCAACAAAATCAAACCTGCAATTTCGTCCACCAAATCCTAATACTTTGAATCATCAAGATGTTATTTTTCTTCAGCCTTTCCACAATCTAAACTGGTTCACTGAAATGAAAATTGCATGCTGAAATCAAAACATGCAAAAAGTAATCACCAAATTACTATTATGTCATGGAAGCTTTCAATATAAACCAAACCATTAACATGCAAGTAAAAAATTGATAGGTAAATACCTGTGTCCGTCATAGGAAGACCTGACACAATCTTTGCCCAAAAATAAAAAACCTATGCAAGCCAAATCAGAATTTGGTTTAACCAAAGAAAAAACGAAAATGCAAGTGAAATCAGAAAACCAAACAGATAATCTAACCAAAGGAACCGACATCGAAGTACCTGAGTGAATGAGATTAAGGCCGAATCAATGGTATCACTATCCAGGCAGAACCAACAGTGCACAACACAACAGATTACCAACCCCGATCAAACGACTGACATGCAAACAAAAATAGAGAAAAACCCCCATCATCCCGTACCTTGGAACACAGTAAGCCAGAACAACCCAAAAACGTTGATCACACACAAACCCAACCACCAACCACGAAACACCGCCCGACTGAAACTCTGGAGATAAACTAATTGAGGAGAAGAAAGAAAGGGACTGATGTCTTTTTCACTCACAACCGTGCCAAAGCAGAGATTTTTTTTTTTTTGAAGGACGGAGAGAGGGAGCGAGGAAAAGACGTGTGTGAAATAAAAGGATAACGCCACGCTGCAACAACATGCAAGTGATGGCAGTTTGGCAATTATTTGCGAACTGAGGGGCAAAGCCGAGATTTTGCCACTTGAATGAACAGTGATGCTGCCTTTATTGTTTTAGGATATCTAATTTGCTTCCTTTGGATCCTTCGCTCTTTTGATAGAAGCTATATCGGATAGTAAGAATATATTGTTATATCTGGTTAGATATCAGCTAGGCAGCTGATGCCTCGAGGTTTTTTAATTGGACATGTTGAACAAAAAATACTCGAGACATTGTGAAGGTTAAATATAGTCACTACCCAAGAGTCGGCAGACTTGTCAGTCTGCTCAATATATACAAAGTTACAAACCTAACAAACACATAAACCAGAACACATAACATATATAATACATAAGAAAAACACAATATTATCCCCAATACTGCTCTAAACACTAGGAATATGAAGCTAATGTTCATGAACTGAGCACCTACATACATGGAATAAATAAGGACCAAGTTCTGATTCCCCTCTCTCACCTTGTGCTTCTCGGCTAACTCCTGCTAAATGTCTCCACAGACCCGTGATGCTTCTTGGCTGTCCAAAAGTTTTCCCCAACCACACTCCAACTATTAGACCAGTAACAGCTCCTGGCAGAATCACATACCAATCTAGTTCAATTTGAAATCCCGAGTCTTCCTCTTGTTCAAAAGTTGGTGTTTGTGGTGTTGCGCTCTCAGAATCTTCACATTTATTTGATAAAGGTTTTCCACATAAACCAGAGTTTCCTTGGTACATATTCTCTTGGAATGTATCAAACTGTCGACCTTGTGGGATAGGACCATAAAGAAGATTGTGGGATACATTAAAGTATGCAAGGAATGTCAGTTGTGCTAGATCACTGGGAATCTTTCCTGAGAGCTGATTTTTGGAGAGATCCAACGACTCAACAGCAGTCAAGTTCCCAAAAGAAGAGGGGATGGGACCAGTGAGCGTGTTGTTGGAAAGATTGAGCAAATGAAGCGCTCTTAGATTCCCAATGAGAGCTGGAATCTGCCCTTCAAATCTGTTACTCGAGAGGTCTATGAGTCTCAGAAGATAGGGGGTCTTGAAATACTTCAATTCCACACCTTTGCTAAAAACTGTGATCGGGTAATCATAGCGAAACGTGTCAGGATACATACCGAAGATTATAGCGGTTTGGACATATATTTGCTCGTTTTCATCAACAGATTTCATGGCATTCCAGTTCTCTAAGTAGTCGGAGGGCAACATGCCTGAAAAATTGTTGCTAGATAAATCAACAATGGACAGCAAAGGGAACTCATGGCTACTTGTAGGCTTTCCAATTATGCCATGAAATGCATTAGACCGCAAAATGAGAACTCTTAATTGTTGAAGCACTCCTAACGAAGATGGGAATGTATCACTGATCTGATTATTTCCCAAATTAAGAAACATCAACTGAGGACAATTGGCAATTGATCTTGGTAGCTTCCCCTGTAGCTGATTATAACTCAAGTCAATAGCGGCTAACTCCATACTCGTGTTTAAACATATTTGAGGAATATCCCCATGAAAAGAATTGTTCCGCAGTTTCAATATCTGAAGAGCTCCAAAATTCTCAAAGCATTGGGGAATCATGCCATTCAGGTTGTTGTTAGATAAATCAAGAATATTCAGGGTCCTCGCATTGCAGAATGTTGCTGGAATTTCTCCCGTGTATCCATTGTTTGAAATAGAATAGACCGCAATTGACGGCGCTGGGACTGGCAGCGATCCTCGTAACATGTTAGAGTCTAGCTGTAAGGAGCTTAACTGATGCCATGGAATAATGACTGGATTTTCTTCAAATCCAGTTAAGTGGTTATGAGAGAGGTTGAGGTATCTCAACGATTCACTAGTAGAATTCCACATCCATTTTGGTATTTGGCCATGAAGATTGTTGTCAGATAGATCTAGATGCATCAGTTCACTAGTGTGTTTCAAAAATTCTGGAAACTCCGTTAAATTGCATGAACCCAATTCTAGTAAATTAATCTTTGGAGGAATAGCAGTAAATCCAGTTTTGATCTGCACAGATAACTTGTTGAGCGACAAACGAAGTCCCCTCAACTTTTTTAGCTTGGAAATTTCATCAAATTCAACATATCCACTCAAGTTATTTGAGTTGAGGAATATATATTTGTTAATATATGCCTTGAATCATCCAATCTGTGCTGACGGGTTATACTAGGTTATGGTTTCCAAGGTTATGGTTACCTATTAGGACTAGTATATCGGATTTAGGGCTGTATATAAACAACCTATTGTGTGTTGTGTACATGTTGTTCTGTATTTTTTGCTCAACATAATAAAAACTGTTCTCCTTCTGTCCGTGGACGTAGCTAACACGTCGTTAGTGAACCACGTAAATCTGTGTTCTTTCTTGCACTCGTTATAACAAATTGGTATCAGAGCAAGGTTTATCTGGCCTGGTTGTGATTTCCGCCAAGAAAGATGTCTGGTTTGAATGTGAAGATTGATAAATTTACAGGGAGGAACAGTTTCAGTTTATGGCAGATCAAGATGCGAGCCTTGTTAAAACAACAAGGGATGTGGGCGCCGCTGGTTAAGAAGTCAGGGGATCAAGAAATCGCTGAGATGGCCAGTCTGGAGGAGAAGGCACACTCGACAATTATGTTGTGCCTTGCAGATGATATAATCACCGAGGTCGCAGAGGAGGAAACTGCGGCTGGTCTGTGGTTGAAGCTTGAGAGTCTATACATGACGAAGTCTTTAACCAACAAGTTGCTTCTAAAGCGACGTCTGTTCGGTCTGCGTATGGAAGAAGGTACATCTCTAAGAGATCACTTAGATCAGTTAAACACTGTTCTATTAGAGTTGCGTAATATCGATGTTAAAATTGATGATGAGGATGCTGCTCTAATCCTGTTGGTATCTCTACCTTCGTCGTATGAGAATTTTGTGGATTCTTTTATTGGTGGGAGAGATACTCTGACTCTGGAGGATGTTAGATCATCTTTACATACTAGAGATATGCGCCATAAGGTGACCGGTACTAGTTCAGACAGTCAGGCTGCAGGGTTGGTAGCCAGTGGAAGTTTGGGACAAAAAGGCTCGGGGAAGAAGAAATACAAGAATCCAGTTTCAAAGGGTTCCAAATCCAATGATGTCTGTAACTACTGTAAAGAGAAGGGACATTGGAAAAACGAATGTCCAAAGAAGAAGAAGCAGTCTGAGAAAGCATCAGGTACTGCTGTTGTAGCAGAAGTTGACACCACTTCGGAAGAAGATCTGGCCTTGGTTGCAGATGCACACATACATCACAGGGATGTGTGGATTTTGGATACCGGGGCGTCTTATCATATATGTCCACGCAGAGAGTGGTTTTCAACCTATGAGCAGATAGATGGAGGCAATATTTCTATGGCAAACAGTTCTGCAAGTAAGGTGGTTGGAATTGGCTCAATAAAAATACGGACACATGATGGTAAATTCTGTACATTGAATGATGTTAGACATGCTCCACACATGACGAAAAACCTGATTTCTTTGGGTCTTCTAGATAGCAAAGGTTTCAAGTACAAAGGCTCGTGTGGAATTTTAAATGTCTACAAAGGTGTCAATGTGGTTCTGAAAGGTGTCAAGCGAGGTACTTTATATATTCTGCAAGGTTCAACGCTGTCAGGCTCGGCTGCTGTTGCATCATCAGAAGTTCACAAGGATGATATGACCAAGCTATGGCACATGAGGCTTGGTCATATAAGTGAAAGAGGGATGCAAATTCTGTCAAAGAATGATCTTCTTGGTGGTCACAAGGTCAAGGATTTTAGTTTCTGTGAACATTGTATCTTTGGGAAGCTACATCGCAGAAAATTTCCTAAAGTAATTCATAGAACTAAAGGCACGCTTGATTATATCCATTCTGATTGTTGGGGCCCCTCTCGCGTTGACTCTTTGGGAGGTCACAGATATTTTGTGTCTATGATTGATGACTACTCAAGAATGACTTGGGTGTTCATGATGAAGCATAAAAGTGACGCCTTCAAGAATTTCAAGCAGTGGAAGGCATTAGTTGAAAACCAAACAGGGAAGAAGATCAAGAGGCTGCGAACTGATAATGGTCTGGAATTCTGTTCTGCTGAATTTGATGATTTCTGCAAGACTGAAGGTATTGCAAGGCATCATACAGTCCGGAATACACCACAGCAAAATGGTGTAGCAGAACGTATGAATCAGACACTTCTGGAGAGAGCTAGATGCATGCTCTCTAATGCTGGATTAGAAAGAAGGTTCTGTGCAGAAGCGGTGAATATTGCTTGCTATTTGATAAATCGTGGACCACACACAGGTATACATCTCAAAACACCTTATGAGATGTGGTCTGGTAAGTCTGCTGATTACTCTAATCTGAGGGTTTTTGGGTGTTCTGCTTACTATCATGTAAGTGAGGGTAAGTTAGAACCAAGAGCTAAAAAAGGAGTGTTTGTAGGCTATGGAGATGGGGTTAAAGGTTTCAGAATCTGGTCTCCATCTGAAAGGAGGGTTATACTGAGTAGGAACGTAGTATTTGATGAAAATTCTATGTTTAACCCTACTGTGAAGTCTGTGGTTGTATCAGAAAATTGTAGTGTTGAGAAACAGGTGGAGCAACAAGTCACTGAAGATGTGAGTGAACCACAACAAGAAGATCAATACCTACATTCAGAATCAGAACAAATGGCTGCTAATCAGCATAGTTTGACTCATGAGCGATCTAGGAGATCAAACTTTGGGAAACCACCTACAAGGTATGGTTTTGAGGACATGGTGGCTTATGCACTACAGGTTGCTGAAGAGGTGGATCCTCATGAGCCGTCCACCTACAAGGAAGCAGTTACAAGTACAGAGTCAGCTCAATGGCTTGCTGCAATGGGAGATGAAATGGAATCACTTCAGAAAAATCAGACTTGGGAACTGACCAAACGACCTGATCAGGGGAGAAAGGTTATTACTTGCAAATGGGTTTTCAAGAAGAAAGAAGGGTTGTCACCTGCTGAGGGCATCAAGTATAAAGCTCGAGTAGTTGCAAGAGGGTTCCATCAGAAAGAGGGAGTTGACTACAATGAGATTTTCTCACCTGTGGTCAGACATACTTCTATCAGGGTGCTACTAGCCATAGTTGCACATCATAATCTGGAGCTTGAGCAACTAGATGTGAAGACAGCGTTCTTACATGGAGAATTGGAAGAAGAGATTTACATGACTCAGCCAGATGGTTTTCAAGTCCCTGGAAAGGAAGACTATGTTTGCAAGTTGAAGAAGTCCTTGTATGGACTAAAGCAGTCTCCTAGACAGTGGTACAAGAGGTTTGATAGCTATATGATAGAAATCGGCTACATCAGGAGTCCGTATGATTGTTGTGTCTACTACAACAAGTTAACAAATGATTCCCTCATTTATCTGATCCTGTATGTAGATGATATGCTGATAGCTGCAAAAGACAAGTCTGATATTCAGAAGTTGAAGGGTCTTCTCAGTGCAGAGTTTGAGATGAAGGATTTGGGAGCAGCCCGGAAAATTTTGGGAATGGAGATTTACAGGGATAGAAGTCAGAAGAAGCTTTTCTTATCTCAGAAAGGCTACATCCAGAAAATATTATCCAGGTTTGGTATGTCTACATCCAGATCTTTAGATACTCCAAGTGCTGCAAATATTCATCTGTCTACTGCGTTTGCACCTAAATCTGCTGAGGAGAAGGAATACATGTCTCGAGTTCCTTATGCTAGTGCAGTAGGAAGCTTGATGTATGCTATGGTTTGCACTAGGCCTGATCTTGCACATGCTGTTAGTGTTGTCAGCAGATTTATGGGTGATCCCGGAAAGGAGCATTGGCAGGCTGTGAAGAGAATTTTTCGGTATCTCAAAGGTACGTCTGATGTTGGTCTCATTTATGGAGGTGATACAAAATGTTTGGTAACAGGCTATTCAGATAGCGATTATGCTGGAGATGTTGACACTAGGAGATCTATGACTGGTTATGTCTTTACTCTTGGTGGCTCTGTTGTTAGCTGGAAAGCTACTTTGCAGCCTACAGTGACTTTGTCTACTACTGAAGCAGAGTACATGGCTCTGACAGCCGCTGCAAAGGAAGGCATATGGTTAAGGGGACTGGTCAGTAGTCTTGGTTTGCATCATGATCAGGCTATAGTATATTGCGACAGTTTGAGTGCAATATGTTTAGCTAAGGATCAAGTTCATCATGAGAGGACTAAGCACATTGATGTCAGGTATCATTTTCTGAGAGATGAGAGCAGAATTAAGGTGAAGAAGGTGGGCACTGCTGACAATCCCGCTGATATGTTCACCAAGTCGGTTCCACACAGCAAGTTCCAACATTGTTTGGACTTGCTAAATGTTACAAGCTGTTAGTTGCCCTTTGGGGGCGACATCTGAGGCAGAAGGAGTTATCTGTACATCTGGCATCACTATGGTGCATCTGGTACATCTGTTATTTGTGAGAGGATTCAAGTCAAGGTGGAGATTTGTTAATATATGCCTTGAATCATCCAATCTGTGCTGACGGGTTATACTAGGTTATGGTTTCCAAGGTTATGGTTACCTATTAGGACTAGTATATCGGATTTAGGGCTGTATATAAACAACCTATTGTGTGTTGTGTACATGTTGTTCTGTATTTTTTGCTCAACATAATAAAAACTGTTCTCCTTCTGTCCGTGGACGTAGCTAACACGTCGTTAGTGAACCACGTAAATCTGTGTTCTTTCTTGCACTCGTTATAACAATATTCAAGACTTGTAAGCTGGAAAAGTGACCTGGGGATTGTTCCTTGAAGATGGTTGAATCGTAAGTCTAATAATGTCAATCGGTTCAACTGCTCTAGGCAAGAAGGGATTTGACCACTTATTTGATTGTAGCCCAATCGTAATTTTGAAAGTTGTGTCAGATTTGCGAAAAAGCATGGGATTTCACCACTTATTTGATTCTGGCTCAAGTCTAACTCCAATAGTTGAGTCAGATTAGCCAAAGAAGATGGCGAATCTCCCCTTAAGTTGGTATCCTGAAGAACCAAGATGTAGAGTTCGGTCAGCTTTCCTATCCCAGACCAGGAATCTGAAAGTTGGCCACTGAAAGTATGGATTGATGGAAGGTAAGGTCGATAACTATAGTCATAAAAGGAAGAAAGATCAAGAAGATTGAGCTGGGTAAGGTTGGAAAGTGAAGATGGAACAAGGGGATAAAAGTGACAGGATGATATATTCAGCAAATTTAAGGCACGAAGGTTTCCGATTGAATCAGGTAGATGACCAGAGAAATTGGTTGACGGCAGATTCAATATCTTCAAGGGGCTGCTCATGTTAAGGTCCTCAGGAAAATAACCGGTTAGATTGTTGTTATAGGCCAAGTCAAGTACTTGCAAGTTTGGTAGGTGGAAAATGCCTACCGGGAAGTTTCCCTCCAAGTTACATGCTTGAAGACGGAGAGATGTCAGAGAAGACAGATTCACCAACGTGCTAGGCACTGTGGAGGATATCTCTACCAAACTAAGATGAAGTTGTTTTATGTTGGTCAAGTTCTGAACTAGACTTCTGAAGTTGGGCATTTTGAGATGATTTTCATAATTAGAAGACAGATCCAGGGCGGACAACTTGGATAGATATGACATTTCTGATGGAATTTGGCCAGAAAATGACGACATCGAAAGGTTGAGATATGTTAGACTAGTAAGATCATGGCCTAACCTGGATGGTATTTCAGAGAAGCTGAAGTTATTGTCAGAGAGATCAAGCCTCTGCAACTTAACAAGTTGAAACAGACTACTACTGGAGTTGATGGAACCATAAAGGCAGCTGCTGGCAAGGTCAAGGCCAATAACATGGCCAGAGTCCTCATTACATTCAATACCATCCCAGGAACAACAATTACTCCTTCGAGGATCACCTTCTGGGCTGTCCCAAGATGCGACCTTTGGATAAGCAAGGGGATCACTAGAAGCAGTCGTGTTTGTCGTGAGACTAGCCTTGAATTGCAGTAAGGCAGAGCGCTCCTCTTGGCGGCAAAGCGTCTGCCTCTGCACAAAAGAAGCACTGCATGCAGGATTATTGAACAATAATAATGCAAAATAAAGCAGAGCTAAGAATTTACACCAGCAGGATGATGCCATTGGCGTTCTTTGAAAAGTGTTTATGTAGGTTCATGGGTTTCAAATCAAAAGCAATCTGGTGCTTCATATATATAAGAATTTTTACAACAGTAACCTTTATAGAGGTTTATGTATGTATATAGGTTTATAAAATTCTGTTATCTTGACCAATCCAGTCCGTGAATGAGAATACAATAAATATACAATGAAAAATCAAACTTTGCAGCATGACTAGCTACCTGCGTTTTTCTTCGTCTTCCACTCTCTATTGTTGTGGGACTAAGCTCATGCTGAAAGCTTTGATTTTTTTCATTTTATATTAAATGCATTCTCCTACGAACTGTGGTGGCCATCTGAAAAACCAAATGGATAATTTTCTCAATCTTCAGGTAACTTACAATGACATTGACAATGAAAATAGGTCTTGAACAATTGTCATGGTGTCTCAGGCTAGTTTCTGCTAGTTCTGTTGTTTGTTATTCTGTTCATACAGTTTCCATTTACTAAATTGAAAATTCCAATAATGCATTCTTATAGTCAATTCAATATTGAATATTCTTTGTGACTTAGGTAAGCAGGTCTTTTCTCTTAGTTGAATATAAGTTTTGTTTTCTTTGTATTGGGTCCATCTCTCTATAATAGTTCTCACCAATCTGAATAGAAGTTATTGAAAAATAAGCAATGTAGATGTGCAAAGGTAACACTTTTTCATGTTCAACATGGGCCTGACTGTCTTTGTTTTGCTGTTTCTTACTTTCTTTGCCCTTGATGCAAGCTTAATAGAGCGGTGAAGAAACGGGCCCAAAATGAACAAATCAGTCCAAACAGAAGTCTGAGGCCCAAAGACTACCAGTGGAGAAATCTAAGTACATGTTTATCAGGATTTATTAATCCGGGTTATTGTTAACTCCGCGGGTTCTTTGATCAGATCAAAACGTGATTCCCAAGTGCGTTAGATCTTGAAAGCATTCCAAATCAATCAAATTTTACTTCTTTGCTTTGATGCAGTGAAGCAGAGATGGACCTCATTAATTTTGCACTTCTTCCTTCTCAATCTGCCTTTATCAAGGTTAGTACTAGTTCCATGTCACTGCATAATTTCATCTCAGTGTTCAGACACCGTAGGGTTAAAAATGCTTTTAAAGGCCCATAATTGATCATGGAACTTAAATGTCTCTGCTTGTTACTGTCCTAAATTGAAATCCCAGTTTCTATTTGTATGATACAGCACAGTAGGTAAGAATGACTAGATTCCTTGCTCAATTCAAAGGGGTCAGACCTACTTTTTCATGGTCTCAAGCCCATGTATCAGATTTATGTTTAGAATTCTAAAAACAGAGAGTCGTTAAATAGCTTATGCTTCAAGGTTTTTGATAGGTTATGCATACAACATAGAAACTAAATCAGACTGTTAGTCCGCTAAAAAATATACAAACCTAAGAAACGAATACACCAGAAAATATAAGGTATTTCACAAGAACAACATAGTATTCTGATTTAGTCGAGTATTAAATAGGGATTTAGTTTAAGTACCATATAGGGATTTTGTCGAAGTACTGAATTATGCTCAACTCAGAGATCTGTTGTTGTTTATTCAGAGTTTCAGACACCTTATTGTAATCTTAGATTATGTTTAGGCCGTATTGTCAACGTTGGAGTGAAAAATCGGAAACACGACGGTACTGAATAATGCTTAACTCAGAGAAACAGAAGCTATATACACCTATTACCTTAAAGATAAGATATACGAACAATAAGTACTGAAGACAGTGGTACACATATTCAACCAGATTTTATTAGTAACCACACAATCCTGATTAGAAAATATAAAACAAGGCACGGCACAGCAACGTGAATATTGGTCTTGAACATCTAAAATACAATTCCCTCGAGCACCTAGATACACAAAGCAGCACTGTATGCATGGTTAATATGACCAAGGTCTCTGTTCTCTCCTCAGTCGTGTACGTTTAGCCTGCCTTCTCCTCCTGCTGAATGTATCCACAAACCACTCATGCTTCTTGGCTGTCCAAAAGTTTCCCCCAATCACTCCAACTATTAGACCGGCAACAACTCCTGGCAGAACCATAAACCAATCAATCTCAACTTGAAACCCAGAGTCTTCGTCTTCTTCAAAGCTCTCAGAATTTTTACATTTCTTTGACAAAGGTTTTCCACACAAACCTGAGTTTCCTTGGTACATATCCTCTTGGAATGTATCAAACTGTCGACCTTGTGGGATATAACCATAAAGACGATTGTTGGATACATTGAAGTATGCAAGGAATGTCAGTTGTGCCAAATCAATGGGGATCTTTCCTGAGAGCTGATTTTGGGAGAGATCCATAGATTCAAGAGCAATCAAGTTCCCAAAAGAAGAGGGGATGGGACCGCTGAGAGTGTTGTTGCAAAGATTAAGCAGATTAAGCCCTCTTAGGTTCCCAATGATACCTGGAATCTCTCCTACAAATCTGTTACTTGAGAGGTCTATGAGTCTCATAAGATAAGGGGTCTTGATATACTTCAATTCAACCCCTTTGCTGAAAACTGTAATCGGGTAATCATAGTAGAATGTTTGTAGATACGTGCCGAAGAAGAACATGTATTGGATGTATATTTCTTCGTTTGCATTAACAGATTTCATGGCATTCCAGTTCTCAATGTAGTTGGAGGGCAATATACCTGAAAAATCATTGCTGGATAAATCAATGATGGACAGCTCAGGGAACTCATTGCTACTTGTAGGCTTCCCGATTATACCATGAAATGCATTAGACCGCAGCATGAGAACTTTCAATTTTTGAAGCTTTCCTAACCAAGACGGGAAAGTATCACTGATCTGATTATTTCCGAAATTTAGAAACATTAACTTAGAACAATTGCCAATTGATCTTGGTAGCTTCCCTTGTAGCTGATTATAACTCATGTCAATCCCTCTTAACCACAAGCATCTTTTCAAACCTATTTGAGGAATATCACCGTGAAAGGAATTGTTCTGTAGTTTCAGTAACTGAAGAAATCTGAGATTCTCAAAACATTGTGGAATCTTGCCATTGAGGTTGTTGTTAGACAAGTCAAGAATACATAGTGGCCTTGTCTTGCAGAATGTTGCTGGAATTTCTCCTGCGTATTCATTGTTTGAAACAGAATAGTATGATATCAATGGTGATGGAATGGGCAGTGATCCTTGTAACATGTTAGAGTCGAGCTGTAAAGAGTATAACCCATGCCATGGAATAATGACCGGATTTTCTTCAAATCCATTTAAGTGGTTGTGAGAGAGGTTGAGAAACCTCAAAGTTTCACTAGTGGAATTCCACATCCATTTCGGTATTTGGCCATGAAGATTGTTGTTACATAGATCTAAATCCTCCAGTACATTAGGGTATTTCAAGAACTCCGGAAACTCTTTTATGTTGCATGACCCCAAACCTAGTACTTCAAGCTTTGGAGCTATAGCATTAAACCCAGTTTTGATCTGCACAGAGAACTTGTTGAGCGACAAACGAAGTCCCCTCAACTTCTCCAGCTTGGAAAACTCATCCAATACAACAGACCCACTCAAGTCATTTGAGTGGAGGTAAATATGTTTAAGATTCCTAAGCTTGAATAGTGACCTGGGAATTGCTCCTTGCAGATTGTTGAATCGTAGGTCTAACAAAGTTAACTGGGTCAACTGCACAAGGCAAGATGGGATTTGACCAGTTATTTGATTGTAGCCCAAGCTTAATTTTGAAAGTTGTTTCAGATTAGCCAAACAACATGGGATTTCACCAGTGATCTCATTCTGGTCCAAGTCTAGTACCAAAAGTTGAGTGAGATTAGCCAAAGAACATGGCAAATCTCCCCTTAAGTGGGTAGTATCAAGGGCCAAGTGGTTAAGTTTGGTTAGCTTTCGAAACCAAGACCAGGAATTGTTACTGAAAGCATGAATTGTTAAAATGTCTGGTAGATAAGCATAGTCATAAAAGGAAGAAAGATCAAGGAAATTGAGCTGGGTGAGGTTGGAAAGTGAAGATGGAACATAGGGATAAAAGTTACAGGATCGTATGTTCAACAAGTTTAAGTCACGCAGGTCTCCTAATGAAGCAGGTATATGACCAGAAAAATCGGTTGCCTGCAAATTCAATATCTTCAAGGGGCTGCTCTTGTTAAGGTCATCAGGAAAATAACCGGTTAGATCAAAGTTATTGGCCAAATCAAGTACTTGCAAGTTTGGTAGGTTGAAAATGCCTGCTGGGAATTGCCCCTTCAGTTTACATGCCTGAAGACGGAGAGATGTGAGAGAAGACAGATTCACAAATGTATTAGGCACGGTGGAGACCATTTCTACCGAACTAAGATGAAGTTGTTTTATGCTGGTAAAATTTTGAATTAGGCTTCTGAAGTTGGGCAGTTTGAGAGGAGGCCAGGAACTTGAAGACAGATCAAGGGTAGACAGTTTTGATAGATATGGAATTTCTAATGGAATTTGTCCAGAAAATGAAGACATTGAAAGGTTGAGATATGTTAGACTAGTAAGAGCATGGCCTAACCTGGATGGAATTTGAGAGAAGCTGAAGTTATTATCAGAGAGGTCAAGGCTCTGCAGGTGAACAAGTTGAAAAAGACTGCTATTGGAATCGATGGAACCATGAAGATAACTGCTGGCAAGGTCAAGGCCAATAACATGGCCAGAGTTGTCGTTGCATTCAACACCATCCCATGAACAACAATTATTCCTTTGAGTATCTCCTGCTAACTTACCCCAGGATGCAACTTTCGGAAAAGCAAAGGGATCTTGGGAAGCAGACTTCTCTATAGTGAAACTAGCTTTGAATTGCAACAAGGCAGAGCGCTCATCATCATGGCAAAGTGCCTGCGTCTGTACAAAAGAGAAACAGACTGCAGCATTCATGAGCAACACAAGTGTAAAATAACGCAGAGGAAAGAAATCGCACCAGGACGATCCCATGAAAAATTATCTGGAAGTGTATGCTTGTATGTAGGTTTTGTGGGTTTCACATAACAGAGAACTGAAACTCTCTTAATACACAAAGAACAGAGTTTCTTTCATGGGCTGGGATGGTATACTAGAAGCCAAAGTCTTCAGGAAATTTACAATGACATGCAAAGGTCTAATTCATTTGATGATGGGCCTCACCTCATATGACCGGGTGCATTGTCTGCAAACCACCAAAGATAAAACTTACCGATAGTGTAGATCGACGTTAATCGACCAAGTCAACCGGCTCAGAATTTTCACATTTCTTTGACAGAGGTTTTCCACACGAACCTGAGTTTCCTTGGTACATATCCTCTTGGAATGTATCAAACTGTCGACCTTATGGGATAGGACCATAAAGCTGATTGTGGGACACATTGAAGTATGCAAGGAATGTCAGTTGTGCTAGATCACTCGGGATCTTTCCTGAGAGCTGATTTTGAGAGAGATCCAATGATTCAAGAGCAGTCAAGTTCCCCATAGACGAGGGGATGGGACCAGTGAGAGTGTTGTTGGAAAGATTGAGCAGATGAAGCCCTCTTAGATTCCCAATGATACCTGGAATCTCTCCTTCAAATCTGTTACTTGACAGGTCTATGAGTCTCAGAAGATAAGGGGTTTTCAAATACTTCAACTCAACACCTTTGCTAAAAACTGTAATCGGGAAATCATAGAGGAAGAAATTGTTATATGCCCCAAAGGTAAAAAACTGGAAATATATTTTCTCATTTCCATCAACAGGTTTTATGAAATTCCCAGTCTCTAAGTAATTGGAGGGAAACATATTTGAAAAAAAGTTGTTAGATAAGTCAATGATGGACAAGTTAGGGAACTCATGGCTACTAGCAGGCTTCCCAATTGTACCATAAAATCTATTAAACCGCAGAATGAGAAACCTTAATATTGAGTATTTTTCTGTTAAAGTTATATTGAACTATTGAAGGAGAAATTCATGGGATTGAAGAAAGAAATTTTTTTTTTTGGGTCGAACAATTGAAGGAAGATTTTGGAGTGGGAAGTTTTGGACAGTTTAACACAGTGCAAAATCAAACGCGTAACTTGAATGAGGAACCATAAAAATGAAGCTTGCATTGGGTTGATTAAGGGTAATTGTGTCTTCTCCTCCTCCTAAAATGTCATTTTTCATTAACTTTTATATTAGAGGTCAAAATTCAATTTGAGAACCAAATAATGGTTATTTATCAAAATTTCTCAGGGTGATGATGTCATTCCAGTTCCCATGAAAAGTTCTATTATCTCTATATAAGGTGTATATAGGTTTATGCGTATCACAGAATGAAGAATTTACTTTTAGCTCGAATTATTGGTATCATGGGTGATAAGTTTACAAACAAATCACACCATACTCTCGCTCATTGAAAAGAAGCAAGAATATCAAAATAAAAAGGAATTGAGAAATTAGAAGATAGCAGTAGCTATGTTATTGATCGATGAATCTCCAACGAGTTAATTGGGAGGGTTACAAACATACAAGCTGATCCTCTATATAAAATTCCTACAACACAACTATGAGACAAGCGTGTCGTGAGTCAATGTGCAAGGAAAAATCAAAGTTGGCGGCATGACTAGGCAGACTAGCTACATGCATATTCCACAATAGATAGTAGAAGACAGAAAACCAATTATGTCGTGAGCCAAGATCGTTTGATGAGTTTGTACTGATGTAGTGTAGGTTACACCAGGCTGCTCCTATCTTGCTCACTCTCTGACAGTACTCCATGTTTGAATCAGACTGATCATTTGGCTCAATGTGTGAAGTGGTAGCAGTGTTTTCTGACTTTTCTCCTGCTTGTAGTAGATGCTTGATTATATGGACACAGTTGAGTCATGGGAGTAGCTCTCAATGAGATGAAAACCTACTGTATGAAGCTTATGCTTATAGCTAAGGTTACCATGGATATGTGATGTGTGAAAGAGGTAATAGGTTTCAGGTACTAATAGGAACTAACACCTCCTGGTTTTCATACCTTCAGAAAGTTTTTATAATTTCAAGACTGTACATTTAACAAAAGACGACTTGTATTTCCAATATAAAGAAAAGAGATTTGAGTAATGCTCACAACCATTGCCAAAATACTCCTCATTATAGATAACTAAAATGTTAGTTCTCGCTTCATGATCATTCATAATTAGAGCAGTGGTGGAACTTGAAACAAAATACCGGAGGAGACAATATACACCATATTCTTGAACTGAATACCAATACATAATTATATTATAATTAGGAGGAAATTTAGAAATTTGGGGGGAGGAAATTAGCATAATTATATCATACTAGTTATTTCCACCTTTGGAGAGAAGAGTGATGACTGATGAGTGGGATAAAGATGAAACGAGCCCAAAAGGACACAAAGCAGTCCACAATGAAAAGGTGCAGTCCATTTTGAGCCTCAAAATTATCAATTGGGGATTTAAGTACATGTTAAGCCCCATTTGCTATAACTTCGCTTCTTAAAAAATCAGTTTTATTTGAATTTTTAGATTTTATGGTGTTTAGTAAATAGAAGAAAAACAGTTTTTTTTTGGAGTGAAATTTACACACTCCTTTTTACAATCAACACACCTCTGCTCCATTTTTTATAAGAAAATGTCTAAATTATCTATATTTTAATCTCTTCAAGTTGTATAAGATAGAGACATTTTAGACATTTTCTTATAAAAAGTGGGGCATAAGTGTGTGTGTAAATTTCAACCTTTTTTTTTTTTTTTTTTGAAAATTACAGGTCACTGAACAGCAGTTTTTAGTAGCAATCTCAAGGTTGCTTTTAGAATTTTGTCAATAAAAACACTAGAAATAAAAAAATAAAAAATTTGTTTTGGCAACACTTTTAAAACTAATATTTACCAAACACAAAACTGTTTTAATTCACAGCTGATCATTTTCGCAGTACAACAGCAGTTTTTTTTTCAGAGTCCCAACAATTTCAAACTAGCCCTTAATCAGGTAATAAATCCGAGTTAATTTACAATTGTTAACTCTGGTGGGTTTGTGATCAGATCAAAACGTGATCTACAATTGCGTTGAATCTTCGAAAGCATTTCAAGATCAATCAAATTTTACTAATTTTACTTTTTTTATTTTATTTAAGTTAACTGTTTATGCTCAATTAGGAGGAGATAGACCTACTGTTGTCATTGAAACACATCTCTAATTTATGTTTAAAAACTCTAAATCCTGATAGTTGTTAGACAGTTGATATGCCTCCAGGTTTTTGACAGGACAAGCATACAAAATAAAACTACATCAGACATTCAGGTTATGTATATAAACCTAACAAAGGATTACACCAGAAAATGAGAAAAAAATAAGGTAATGCACAAGAACAACATGAATTCGGATTTAGTCGAAGTATTAAATAGGAATTTAGTTGAAGTACCATGGAAGGGTTTAGCGGAAGTAATGAATAACGCTTAAAAGAGAGATCTGTTGTTTATTCAGAGTTTCAGACACATTTATGTTATTTATGATCATGCTTAGGTCGACATTGCCGGTGTCGGAGGAAAATTGGAAACAGGGTTTTGCAGTGAGATATAGAAGCTAAAAACACCTCTACCTTAAAGATAAGATATACAAACAATAAGTACTCAAGACAGTGTTACACTTGTTAAACCAGATTATATCAATCTCCACACAATTCTGATTAGAAAATATAACACAAAGCAGAGCAGTACAAAGTGAAAAATTGGCCTTGAACTTCTAAAATACAGTTTTCCTCAAACACCTATATAGACAAAGCAGCACTGTATGCATGGTTACTATGACCATGGTCTCTGTTCCATCCTCCGTTGTCTACGTTTAGCCTGCCTTCTCCTCCTGCTGAATGTATCTACAAACCACTCTGTCCACTCATGCTTCTTGGCTGTCCAAAAGTTTTCTCCAACGACTCCAACTATTAGACCAGCAACAATTCCTGGCAGAAACATGAACCAGTCAAGGTCAACTTGAAACCCAGAGTCCTCATCTTGTTCAATAGTTGTTTGTGGTGTTCCGCTCTCAGAATCTTCACATTTCTTTGACAAAAGTTTTCCACACAAACCTGAGTTCCCTTGGTACATATCTTCTTGGAATGTATCAAACTGTGGACCTTCTGGGATAGGACCATAGAGACTGTTGTTGGATACATCGAAGTATGCAAGGAATGTCAGTTGTGCTAAATTGCTGGGGATCTTTCCTGAGAGCTGATTTTGGGAGAGATCCAACGATTCAAGAGCACTCAAGTTCCCCAAAGACAAGGGGATGAGACCAGTGAGAGTGTTGTTGGAAAGATTAAGCAGATTAAGCCCTCTTAGGTTCCCAATGACACCTGGAATCTCTCCTGCAAATCTGTTACTTGAGAAGTCTATGAGTCTCATAAGATAAGGGGTCTTGATATACTTCAACTTAACACCTTTGCTGGAAACTGTAATCGGGTAATCATAGTAGAATGTTTCTTGATATGTCCCGCCAAAGAAGAACATGGATTGGAAGTATACTTGCTCGTTTGCATTAACAGTTTTCATGGCATTCCAGTTCTCTATGTAATTGGAGGGCAGTATACCTGAAAAATCATTGCTGGATAAATCAATGATGGACAGCTCAGGGAACTCATGGCTACTTGTGGGCTTTCCAATTATTCCATGAAATGCATTAGATCGCAAAATGAGAACTTTGAACTGTTGAAGCACTCCTAACCAAGATGGGAAAGTATCACTGATCTGATTATTTCCCAAATTAAGATACATCAACTTAGAACAATTGGCAATTGATCTTGGTAGCTTCCCTTGTAGCTGATTATCACTCATGTCAATCCCTCTTAACCACAGGCATCTTTTTAAACCTATTTGAGGAATAGCACCGTGAAAGGAATTGTTCTGTAGTTTCAGTAACTGAAGAAATCTGAGATTCTCAAAACATTGTGGAATCTTGCCATTGAGGTTGTTGTTAGACAAGTCAAGAATACATAGTGGCCTTGTCTTGCAGAATGTTGCTGGAATTTCTCCTGCGTATTCATTGTTTGAAACAGAATAGTATGATATCAATGGCGATGGAATTGGCAGTGATCCTCGTAACATGTTAGAGTCAAGCTCTAAAGAGTATAACCCATTCCATGGAATAATGACCGGATCTTCTTCAAATCTGGTTAAGTTGTTGTATGACAGGTTTAGAAACCTCAAAGTTTCACCAGTTGAAATCCACATCCACTTTGGTATTTGGCCATGCAGATTGTTGTCAGATAGATCCAGATCCTCCAGTTCACCAGCGTATTTCAAAAATTCCGGGAACTCTGTTATGTTGCAAGAACCCAATCCTAGTACTTTAAGCCTTGGAGCAATGGCTTTGAATCCAGTTTTGATCTGCACAGAAAACATGTTGAGTGACAAACGAAGTCCCCTCAACTTCTCCAGCTTGGAAAACTCATCCAATACAACAGACCCACTCAAGTTATTTGAGTGGAGGTAAATATGTTCAAGATTTCTTAGCTCAAAAAGTGACCTGGGAATTTCTCCTTGCAGATTGTTGAATCGTAGGTCTAACAAAGTTAACTGGGTCAACTTCACAAGGCAAGATGGGATTTGACCAGTTATTTGATTGTGGCCTAAGCTTAATTTTGCAAGTTGTTTCAGATTAGCCAAACAACATGGGATTTCACCAGTAATCTCATTCTGGTCCAAGTCTAATACCAAAAGTTGAGTGAGATTAGCCAAAGAACATGGCAAATCTCCCCTTAAGTGGGTAGTATCAAGGGCCAAGTAGTTAAGTTTGGATAGCTTTCCAAACCAAGACCAGGAATCTGAAACTTGGTCACTGAAAGTATGGATTGTTGGAAGGTCTGGTAGATAACTATAGTCATAAAAGGAAGAAAGTTCAAGGAAATTGAGCTCGGTAAGGTTGGAAAGGAAAGATGGAACATAGGGATAAAAGTTACAAGAACGTATATTCAACAAATTTAAGGCACGAAGGTCTCCAATTGAAGCTGGTATATGACCAGAGAAATCGGTTGCCTGCAAATTCAATATCTTCAAGGGGCTGCTGGTGTTAAGGTCATCAGGAATATAACCGGTTAGATCATAGTTATCGGACAAATCAAGTACTTGCAAGTTTGGTAGGTGGAAAATGCCTACTGGGAATTTCCCTTCCAATTTACATGCATGAAGACGGAGAGATGTGAGAGAAGACAAGTTCATCAATGTATTAGGCACAGTGGAGCTTATCTCAACGTCAAAAAGATGAAGCTGTTTTATGTTGGTCAAGTTCTGAACTAGACTTCTGAAGTCAGGCATTTTGAGAGGAGGGATTTTGAAATCTGGAGCCGAATTTGATGACAGATGAAGTGTAGATAGGTTGGATAGATATGACATTTCTGAAGGAATTTGGCCAGAAAATGAAGACATTGAAAGGTTGAGATATGTTAGACTGGTAAGAGCATGGCCTAACCTGGATGGAATTTGAGAGAAGCTGAAGTTATTATCAGAGAGGTCAAGGCTCTGCAGGTGAACAAGTTCAAAAAGACTGCTATTGGAATTGATGAAACCATGAAGATAACTGCTGGCAAGGTCAAGGCCAATAACATGGCCAGAGTTGTCGTTGCATTCAACACCATCCCATGAACAACAATTATTCCTTTGAGTATCTCCTGCTAACCTACCCCAGGATGCAACTTTCGGAAAAGCAAAGGGATCTTGGGAAGCAGACTTGTCTATAGTGAAACTAGCTTTGAATTGCAACAAGGCAGAGCGCTCAGCATCCTGGCAAAGTGCCTGCGTCTGTACAAAAAAGATACAGCCTGCAGCATTCATGAGCAACACAAGTGTAAAATAACGCAGAGGAAAGAAATCGCACCAGGACGATCCCATGAAAAATTATCTGGAAGTGTATGTATGTAGGTTTGTGTGTTTCACATAACAGAGAACTGAATCTCCAAAGAACAGAGCTTCTTTCATGTGCTGGGATGGTCAAAGTCTTCAGGAAGCCAAAGTCTTCAGGAAATGTCTTTGTTTGTCATATGTTGATGGGCCTCACCATACCGAGTGCATTGTCTGCAAACCACCAAAGATAAAAGTTAAAACGCACCGACACTGTAGATGGACATTAAAAATTGAGAGCGTATTCGGAGCACCCGGGTGCGCCGCGCACCCGGAAATTTAACGGTAAGATCGCCGGTGAGATCACCGGGTGGGGCCGGTACGGGTGAGTGGACGGTGAGATCGGCCGGGTGCGCGGCGCACCCGGGTGCGTTCTATAATTTTCGTTAAAAATTGACCAAATCAACCGGCACAGAACAGGGAAGATGATAGTGTGAATGGAGTAGTTACCTACCCCAAAGTGCTTTCGAGGGAGAGGAGAAAGGCATGTGTTTTGAGGAAGACTTGCAAGTTGGAAGTCTGCCAACCAGAGCAGGGACCCCATAAGAATGACATGCATCAAATTGGGGCAAATTTCCAACCCGCCTTATCGCCATTGAAGTCGTCACTCAATCTCAGACAAGCAGATGATGCAACAATCCAAATGTTATTCAAGTACAAGTCGAGGTCAGTCGTATTCATTTTCCCATCGTAGTAATTATATACAAGTTTCCTTTAATTTCTTGTAGCTGTATGAAAAACTAAATTAAACATGGTAAAGTAGGAATTTAGGAAGAAATTTCAGTAGTTAGGAACTTAGGATTTTGATGGAGTGAGAGATATATTGCTATTGATTTAGGCATGAGGTGTTACTCGTGTCCTGGTTTGGCATTGCCAATGTTAGGAAGAAGAATTGGATAGATTTCATGTTTCCTTCAAAGACTATTGAAGGAATCAAAAGTAAACAAGACAAGCTCA
Organism: Fragaria iinumae; assembly: GCA_009720345.1. Classification (NCBI taxonomy): domain Eukaryota; kingdom Viridiplantae; phylum Streptophyta; class Magnoliopsida; order Rosales; family Rosaceae; genus Fragaria; species Fragaria iinumae. The sequence goes on along the minus strand of CM019122.1, from coordinate 35,626,602 downwards.
AACAAATTCTAAAACATTTCATGTTTCCTAGCTTGGATACTTTTACAATCAAACCATGTGAAACTAAATCTCTGATCGAACTTGCTATTTTATGTCACACACATAGAGATGTTTACCTGCTGAATTGATCAAGGTATAGAACTTTGGTAATGTTTAGCTGCTGATCATGGATCACCCGATAAGCGTATAAAGTATATATGGCACATTACTATATAAAGGATCATGGCTCACCAATCTCATTGATTAAAACACACTGAAAACTGCCTCTTCTGGTACGAGAGCTAAACCCTAAACCCTTGAAACTACATTCTGCTGTTGCAACTAACTGTCACACTCCAAATTAGGTTTCATTGATATGCAGAGTTAAGATTTCATGTATTAAAACAGATATGATATGACTTCCTGAACATGAGGATGCAGGATTATCAAAAATGCAAAGAGGGAGCAAAACCTTCCCTCGACCTTGATCTCTCCATGACGAAAAAGGAAGTGTGGGCTGTGAAGAAATGAGCCCAAAATGAATTAATGCAGTCCACAAGGCCCAAAGTCATTTCTCCATTGATACTATCTAAATGTTTATCAGGTAATAAATCCGAGTTAATTTATGAATTAATATTGTTAACTGCGGTCGGTTCTTGATCAGATCAATACGTGATTTACATGTTCCTGCTTGATTTCATTTCAGTAGAGTGACATGCAATTGGTTATCAAGGCCCATAATTGATCTTAGAACCTTAAATTTCTCTGCTTGATACTGTTTAGGTATGAAACTAGAGAGCCTATTCAGCGCACGCGGGTGCGGCCGAGCCCGGTGAGATGGCCGGGTGCGCGGCGCACTGAAATCTCAGTTCTCTTTGTATATGACAGCACTGTAGGTAAGGATAAATAGATTCCCTGTTTTTCATTTTTCTATTTATGCTCAGTTCAAAGGGTATAGACCTACTGTTGTCATTGAAGCACAAGAATAGTTGCATTGCTTATTCTCAATTCCCTGTGTATGCTGCATTATGTATCTAATTTATGTTTAAGAATAGTTATGTAGCTTATGCCTCAAGGTTTTTGATAGGATATGTATACAACATAAGTACATCAGAATTTCAGACTGCTAAAAGTTCAGAATATACAAATCTATCAAACGAATACACCAAAAAATGAGAAAATATAGGGTAATGCTCAAGAATAACACGATATTCTGATTTAGTACGAGTTGTTTAGTTGAAGTACAGAATAATGCATAACTGAGAGATTTGTTGTTGTTTATCAGAGTGTCAAACACTTCTATGTAATTTACGTATATGTTTAGGTTGACATTGCCAATGTCGGAGTGAAAAATCAGAAAAGAAACAAATTAAACAAACCTCTTACTGATAAGATGTACACTTACTCAACCAGATTATAATCAGTCTCCACACAATTCTGATTAGAAAGTATAATACAAGGGACAGCAGAACAAAGTGAATATTGGTTTTGAACTTCCAAAGTACAGTTTTCATCGAACACCTACCTATATAGACAAAGCAGCACTTTATGTATGGTTAATATGACCAAGGTCTCTGTTCCCTCCTCCGTTGTGTACGTTTAGCCAGTCTTCTCCTCCTGTTGAATGTATCTACAAACCAGTCATGCTTCTTGGCGGTCCAAAATTTTCCCCCAACCACTCCAACTATAAGACCAGTAATAACTCCTGGCAGAACCACAAACCAATCTAGCTCAATTTGAAATCCAGAGTCTTCATCTTCTTCAAAGGTTGTTTGTGGTGTTGCGCTCTCAGAATCTCCACATTTCTTTGACAAAGGTTTTCCGCACAATCCTGGGTTTCCTTGGTACATATCTTCTTGGAATGTATCAAACTGAGGACTTTGTGGGATTGCACCATAAAGACCATTGTGGGATACATTGAAGTATGAAAGGAATGTCAGTTGTGCTAGATTGGTGGGGATCTTTCCTGATAGCTGATTTTGGGAGAGATCCAACGATTCAAGAGCAGTCAAATTCCACAAAGACGAGGGGATGGGACCGGTGAGAGTGTTGTTGGAAAGATTGAGCAAAAGAAGCGCTCTTAGATTCCCAATGATAACAGGAATCTCTCCTTCAAATTTGTTACTTGAGAGGTCTATGAGTCTTAGAAGATAAGGGGTCTTCATATACTTCAATTCAACACCTTTGCTGAAAACTGTAATCGGGTAATCATAGTGGAATATGTCTGGGTACATCCCGAAGATGATAGCGGATTGGATGTAAATTTGCTCGTTTTCATCAACAGATTTCATGGCATTCCAGTTCTCTAAGTAGTCGGAGGGTAGACTTCCTGAAAAATCATTGCTAGATAAATCAACAATGGACAGCTCAGGGAACTCATGGCTACTTGCAGGCTTTCCAATTGTGCCATGAAATGCATTCGACTGCAAAATCAGAACTTTTAACTGTTGAAGTGTTCCTAGCCAAGATGGAAAGGTATCGATGATCTGATTATTTCCCAGATTAAGAAACATCAACTGAGGACAATTGGCAATTGATCTTGGTAGCTTCCCCTGTAGCTGATTATAACTCAAGTCAATAGCTGCTAACTCCATACTTGTGTTTAAACATATTTGAGGAATATCCCCGCGAAAAGAATTGTTCCTCAGTTTCAATATCTGAAGAGCCCCGAGATTCTGAAAACATTTTGGAATCATGCCCTTCAGTTTGTTGTTAGACAAATCAAGAATAGTTAGGGTCCCTGTGTTGCAGAATTTTTCTGGAATTTCTCCTGCATATTCATTGTTTGAAACAGAATAGACTGCCATTGATGATGCTGGTATTGGCAGTGATCCTCGTAACATGTTAGAGTCGAGCACTAAAGAGCTTAACCGATGCCATGGAATAATGACTGGATTTTCTTCATATCCAGTTAAGTGGTTGTGAGAGAGGTTGAGAAACAACAAAGTTTCACTAGTTGAGTTCCACAGCCATTTTGGTATTTGGCCTTGAAGATTGTTGTCAGATAGATCAAGATGCATCAGTTCACTTGTGTATTTCAAAAATTCTGGAAACTCTGTTAAGTTGCATGTACTCAGTTCCAGTAAGTTGAGCTTAGGAGGAATAGCTCTAAATCCAGTTTTGATCTGCACTGATAACTTGTTGAGCGACAAGCGAAGTCCCCTCAACATTTGGAGCTTGGAAATCTCATCAAATTCAAGGTATCCACTCAAGTTATTTGAGTTAAGGAAAATATATTCAAGACTTTTAAGCTGGAACAATGACCTGGGAATTGCACCTTGGATATTGTTGAATCGTAGGTCTAACAAAGTTAATTGAGTCAACTGCACAAGGCAAGATGGTATTTCACCAGTTATTTGATTGTGGCCCAAGCGTAATTTTGTAAGTTGTGTCAGATTTGCCAAAAGACATGGGATTTCACCACTTATTTGATTCTGGCTCAAGTCTAATACCAAAAGTTGAGTCAGATTAGCCAAAGAATATGGCATATGCAGATCAAGGATAGACAGTTTGGATAGATATGAAATTTCTGATGGAATGTGCCCAGAGAATGAAGACATTGAAAGGTTGAGATATGTTAGACTAGTAAGATCATGGCCTAATCTGGATGGTATTTGAGAGTAGCTGAAGTTGTTGTCAGAGAGGTCAAGCCTTTGCAAGTGAACAAGCTTAAAAAGACTGCTATTGGAGTTGATGGAACCATGAAGATAGCTGCTGGCAAGATCAAGGCCAATAACATGGCCAGAGTCGTCGTTGCATTCAACACCATCCCATGAACAACAATTACTGCTTTGAGGTTTTCTTTCTAGACTACCCCAAGATTCAACTTTTGGATAAGCAAAGGGATCTTGGGAAGCAGACATGTCTATAGTGAAACTAGCTTTGAACTGCAACAACGCAGAGCGTTCGTCATCTTGGCAAAGTGTTTGTGTCTGCACAAAAGAAAACCAGCATGCAAAATTAATGAGCAACAAGAGTGTGAAATGATGTACCAAAAAGAAGTCGAACCAGGATGATCCCATTCCCATTCCTATGAAAATTTCTGTTTTCTTAGTACATGTGTATGTAGGTTTGTGGGTTGCATATAACTAAGAAGTTAAACTCCTTGATGGACAAAGCACAGAGCTTCTATCATGAGCTAGGAGTTTGGTGGTACGTTTCCCTATATTTATGTTGCTAGTGTGCCTAACTTGTTGCTTCTTGGTCACGCCTGGTGTGCGTTGGCTTAGCATCTCAGAAGATCAGCATACATTGATCCTGTCAATAATACGAGTTAGACGTAGCTCTCGAGAGATGAAATCATACAATACTATATGGTGCTTGTGTCATGGTGTTCATATTCCACAAATTATAGCTAAATGGATGCCATTACTTTATCCTATCGCTTTCTTATTTACAATGCTGCGTATTATTGCTTCAATTACATAATGGATGAGGACAGTGTGGTTGCTATAGATATACCTGCCATGGATAGAGACTTTATGATGTACTGTTGTTTGTTGCCTCTGTTTCTTCTTGTTGCTTATTTTCACAGTTCCATTTGGTCTTTGCCCTTGTGGCTCTTGATGCAAGCTTCATGGACCAAGAAAGACTGAAGCAAGGGCCCAACATGAAACAAAGTCCATTCAATTGGAGAAATTCTACATGTTTGTCAGGTAATAAATCCGAGTTAATTCTTGATCAGATCGAAACGTGATTTACAAGTGCGTTAATCTGGAAACCTTTTTGAAATCAATCAAATTTTACTGATTTCTTTTTCTTTCTTGCTTGATGTAGTGAAGCAGAGACAGAGCTCATTGATATATTGTGCACCACCACCTTCTTCCTCTGCCTTGATCAAGGTTAGTACTAGTTCCATGTTCCTGCTTGATTTCATTGCAGTGTTCTGATAAAGTAGTAAAAAAATTGGTCATAAAGGCCCAAAATTGATCCTGAAACATGAAATTTCTCTATTGAAATCCCACTTGTGTATATACAGAACAGAAGCTAAGAACGAACAGATTCCCATTTCTTCACTTACTTTTTTATTCATGCTCAATTTGAAGGGGGTAGACCTATTATTGCTCAATGAGGCACATGTGTACGTCCCAAACTCCAAATGCGGATAGTAGCTAGATACCATCACCCTCGAGGGGTTTTTTTTTTTTTTTTTTTTTTTTTTTTGTGGTGAGAAATGAATAATTCATTAATCAAGGGACAAAACCCAATTACAAAGCATGCAAAACGCAAGACCGGAAAATGACTAATAATAAAGAGCATGAGTCTCCACCTCGATCAAACTAGAAAGAGTAAGAGGAGACCAACAACTCGCTAAACTATGGACCGATGGCCCTACAAGACTATCAGTCTGCGAAAAATTCAAAATATACAAACCTGACTAATAAACAAATGCACCAGAATATTTAAGATATCGGATGTAGTTGAAGTACTAGATAGGGATTTTGCAGGTGTTGTTGTTGTTGTTGTTTTAGACACCTCTGTGCATTATTTTTAGGTTAGGCCAACATTGCCAATGAGTGAAAATTGGAAACACAGATATGCAGTGAGACTTGGAAACTAGACACCTCTTACGTACCTTAAATCTTAGATATATGAACAATAAGTACTCAAGACAGTGTTAAGTGTTAACACATAATGAAGTCTCCACACAATTGCTCCATATACAATATGTCTTTTTATATAATGATAGTGAAGGTATACATAAGCTGGATCCTTTGAAGTTTACATTCTAGACATCATTCTTGATGGAGGAGCTGTATCCATCGAGATCATCATAATACTTGGACCAAAGCATGACACCTCCATATTTTGCTGAATTTTTGATAGCCGGAAGGACTTGTGAGTTAAGATCAGTCGCTGGAATAAATCCACTACCAGCAGCTTGGGGTGCAGCAGGAAGTCCTAAGAAAATCTTATGTGCAGGAATGGCAGTAGTCCATTGCTTCCAACCATTTTCTAGGTTTGAAATATCGCCAGAAGTGTACTGGCAAGGAGGGTTGTTGTAGAATTGCACCCAAACAAAGTCGAAGAGGCCTGTGTTCAGTGCATTTCCAACATAAGCATCAGGAAAGGGACACTGTGGAGCAGCAGTCAAGTAAACTTTCTGGCCCTCGTTGCTGTAACCTGAAAGGTACCTCGCGAGGTCATCCCAATATTGATCAGACCCTCCCTCAATGTCAAAATCAACTCCATCCAAAACTGCATCTCCCAACGGCCTTGAAGAGGACTGCCCTCCCAAGAAGTTGTTCCACAAGTAAGTAGCAACTTGGCGAGCATCGTCGGATGACGCCAATGAGTAGCTCCCTGAAGCTCCTCCTATGGAGAGTATGACCTTAATGCCTTTGGCCTGGCAGGACTTGATATCGGGGCTCAACTTGGTGCATTCGTCGGTGGAGGGGTCACAGTGACCGGCAAGGTTTATGGTAGGGGTTTGGCCATTACCAAATGATGAGAGGAAAGCTAAGTTTACGAATTGGTAGTTCCCTGAACCACAAGTTTCCGCTAATGTGCCTTCATTCCCATTTTGGCCCCAGTATATAGCAATTCCACCTGCATTGGATCCAACAGCTAGAAATAGTAGCAATATTGCCACTGAAAATGTAGACTTGGAAGCCATCTAACTCGAGCTTTGGTTGAACTGTTTGTGAGAAATGTTGTCTATGCTCGATGATGGAGGATATGAAGTATGAAATGTGGGAGTTCTTTTATAGAGGAAAAGGCCGTAGTATTTGCCATAACGTATTGTGCTAATGTTCAGAAATCGAACCGTGGCATTACAGTCACGTAGGCTTAGCTTTCTTTGTTATTTTGTGTTTGGCTTCAACTTACACATTGAATAGTTAATTAAGGAATACACTGTCTATATGTAAGTAGTTGTCTATTAGCACCCAAATTCATCTTTGGAAGTGGATTAGTAACTTGATTATGTGACTATTTGTATGTGGGGATGGGATTAGGCTACAATTCTTGACGGAGTATGAATCATTTTGGTTGCTGTCAGCCACATTTGGGAGGAATGTTGTTTTGGAATTATTCGTATCTTCAATTCCTCGATCTTTTGGGATTTTTCATAAACCTCAGGGTTATAAAAAATTGAAAATAAAAACTTTTCGATTGGGTATGACAAGCGCAACAGTACTTGTGTGTGTTTTTTTTCCTTTTTTTATTTTTAAGAAAATTACATAGAGAGCCTCTAGAGCATCCAATATTAATAGAATGTAGATGAAGAGCTTGAGCAGCCTGAGATGCGAGGATACTAAACCAAATCTTCTGAGACCAGGCCGGGCTCATGACCAAGATTTTCAAAAACATCGGCAAGGAAGTTAGTTGTGAACATTAATACTGCAACTGCTTATTACTTTCAAATCTTTTTCTTTTTATCACTAATTAATTGTTTGTCAATATATCGGCATGCATGTAAATTTCAACCATCCCATTTCAATTGGTATCTTGCTTGCTTAGCAAGTCTCACTTTATCGATGAACCGTGACCTGATTGGTTAAGGTATTAACTAATAACTTTGAGATTATATATTCAAATCTCATTGATATTTGTAAGGTGTGTGAGTTATTTAATTTTTTATTTTTTTAAAAAAAAAAACAAGGGCTCACTTTGTCATGATGACCAAGTTTAGCCCAAATCATTAAGCACAATACAGGTAAGTATATGATATCAGACACATCATTTGCTACAACTAACCAGTAACCACCAACCACACTGCTTTGAATGTGCATATTTAGGATCTTTCTTCACTGCTCATTCCCTAATGGTTCGTCCCATTTTCAAACAACATATTCCTCTTTTCTCTTTTTCATACTTGCTAAGCTTAACTGCGTACTGTTTCAGCTCACCAGCCTATCCCGTGATCCATCCGGAGCTGCATTCTTTGTTTGTCTCTGGACATTACCATACTATTGTTGAATGTGGAAATGTTTATTGTCTTTATTATATAAACTTGATAATAAACAGTTTGTGATATTTTTGAATAAGCAATTGAAGTATATGATGATTCAACTGAATTAACTTTCTCGTTCATGTAGCCAAATCTAAAACTATTCGTGCATTTAGACTTATAATATCACATGAAGATAAGCTGAGCAACTGAATTAACCTTCTCGTTCATGTTGATAATTGGGTTTTCTTTGTCCAACTTACAAGATCACATGAAAATAAGACGTCGTTTTATTCATGTATTTATTAAAGAGATTGAATCAGGATTGAAAATGTTGTTCATGTTATCTCTATTATTGTAAAACTAAGCCAAAAAGTGTTTCACATCGCACTGATAGTTTGTATAATCATGTGACCAATTAATATATGATTAATTTGAATAAGTTCTCATTGTTTGAAAAGCATAAAAGACAATGAGCGATATTTCCGGTTGCTGCTCCAAAAAATTTATTATAATTTTTGGTTTCTTCCGGTGTCCCAATTCTAATGTATGTGGAAACATAATTGGTAGTCATTTTCACTCATACACAAAATAATCAAGTTGATCAAGCACTACAACAATATTGATCAATGGCTACATATCAAGTGTAGCCAATAAAGGTGTTGCAAACTTATAATTCTTATGTGTGTGGTATTTTCCCCTCGTATTCCACCCATTTGCCACACTTACGGGTAATTGCAAGTTTGCAACTCCTTTATTGGCTACACTTGATATGTGGTCATTGATCTATATTGTTGTAGTGAAGTTATCAAGACAATGAAATTGTTTCTGTTTTAAATGGCAGAAAACCAATGTTTTTGTGTGTTGCTTATTGCCATACAAACTGCATTGTGTTGTGAGAAGTTTCTCACAAAGTCGGTGTGATGCATTGAGGAAAAGGCCTTTACATGTTAGTACCTGCCATAGCGTATTGTGCTGATGTTCATAAATAAAACCGTGGCATTACAGTCACGTAGGGTTTCATTGTTATTTTCTGTTTGGCTACAACTTAAAACTTTTGGGATTTCTAATTTTCCTAATAGGTTTTGAAGAAGAGGTTGGTAGTTAGTACATAGAACATTTTTATTTGATGATGTTACAAACGCAGCATCATCTATCAAAGGATTCATTTCCCAAATGATCCACACATTACAGAAGAGCTATAAGCCTATAACAATAATCTTAATATGCGACAGCACAATATTGTTCACTGCTAAAATTTATGTTCCCATTTCGTTTCAGTTTGTTGCATAAAGTTTTTTGTTTCATTTGAGATTCACTAGGGAGCTTAACATCCGTCGCCAAACCAATAGCTTCCAGAAACCTAATGAAATACCATGCAACATTAATTTGCCACCACTCCAGACCTTGTCGAGCTGAGTACTCAAATGCATGGTGGTTATTATGCCATCCTTCACCAAGTGCTAGCACTCCAAAAAACCTATGTCAAACAATTAAAATTCATTACTAATTACCGAATACTTGAATCACAAATCATTTCCTCTCAAATATTAGTTATAAAGAATCGATAATATTCACCGGGTCAACAATCAACATGATCACTTACCATCAGATTGAAACTCAAGGATTCGAGATTAAAAACAATTACAATATTTTGTTTTATTCAATTTCAACATTGATTTTCAATCTAAAGGTTGGTGATCATGAAATTTTAGGTCATATATTGACCTTGTGCAATGTGTATGTTAGTATATACAAATTTTTTGATATATGCAAAAAGATCCGGCTCTTCTAAAATAAAAAACGTGAATACATACCAATTGTTTTTCGACGAATCATAGGTGTCCCAAACTTGCTTTCCCAAATATGGCAAATCGAATTTATCGAAAACGTTACGTGGTGGGTAACTACCATCCTGACACCCTACAAAGTACAAAGTAAATTTATGCATAATATCTACTTGAATAAGATCAAGTTACTATATATATATATATATATATATATATATATATATATATATGCATGAGTTACCAGATCCAGCAGTACGCAAAGATCAATGAGTACTACTTTTATTGGAAGAAAATAGCAGACTTATCCTTAATTCCTTACCAGTCCCCATACTAGAAAGGGTAGTCCTCCTGCTGCATACAATACAACTCCAATAGAAACTGCATGAAAGTGGTACGTATAATGCAGAAACCTATAGTACCACTGCTTCTTTAAATCTTCAACGTTCTTCAGTAACTTTGCTTCATCCTGCAACGACAACATTCTGAATGAAAGCTCCATCACAGAGAGAGAGAGAGAGAGAGAGAGAGAGAGAGAGAGAGAGAGAGAGAGAGAGAGAGAGAGTGGCAAAGCGAGAATGATAAGCAATGATCCAACCAACATGACTATACCAAAACCCCTTCAATGGTGGTGTATGAGGGTCACTCGATGTGTCTGCAAACCTATGGTGGGTTCTGTGTGTGCTCACCCAATCAATCGGACTCCCCTACAAATCAAAATAAGCACGTAGTACGTACTACTAAGGTACAAGCTAAGATGCATCATGCATGCATGGCTATTGTTGGATCACAAACCTGAAGTGAAAGAACGGCTCAATAGGCAAGAGAGTACTCGAGCCATTTCGGAAGCTTAAAACTCCAGTGAGCAAGGTTCCTATGGTAAGAGACAGTTACGCCGAAACCGGTGACATAGAAGATCGCCATGGCCGTCCAAAATGCAGACCAGCTGAAATGAAACGGCGCTAGATGAGCGAGGCCATGCATAGCCAGAAGAACAATGACAGTGATTAAATCAATGGCAGTCCATAGCCTCCCGAACCATTCTCCCTCCCACTGCATCACCCTAACAAGCTCACCTGCCATTTTCGAAGCTAGCTTGTGTTTGCAAAAATGAAGGTATAAGGATGATTGGCAATCATTTACCATGCAAAACACATGGAGTTATTGTCATATGAACAAGAACAAGTTACAGAAGTCACTAACATCCCTTCGCTTTCTATCTTAATGTTGTGTTCGTTGTTGTCTGCATTTTCAAAAAACCTGTTATTCCAGTTTAATAGGTCTTTGATGTTTTTCAAATTCAAATTGACAACTGATTGTCTGGGAAGGGCCTTGGCGCTCAAATCAGTCTAAAGGTTGAGATCTTTTGTTATGTCAACCCATGACTAAATGGTTTGATGCTCAAGGCTCCAGCTTGGATTTTATGATACATTATCCTATACATAGCTGGTCCCTGTGTGATTCAAATACCAGTCGCTATCGGCTGTGTCAAGGTCCACTAATGGATTGAGTAAGAGGGTTTGAAACCTCTTTGCTCCTTGTTTGAATCGTTCTTGTTCTAGGAAATGTATCTTTGTCTTATTGAGGTTGTTTGTGTCAACTCTCCATTTAGATACATCACTTTCAGTATTGTAGCCAAACACTGATGTCCAAAATCTTTCTGAAACATGTTTAGGTCAGCTTGCATCATCTTTGATGCCTTGTCTGCCTATATATAGCTTTGGGTTTGCTCAATGGTTGTTGAAAACTGCCTTATTGGGTTTTCTTTATTGAGTCTAGTTTTAGCTTGCATTGTTTATGCTGCTCTAAGTCTTCTTCGTGACTGTAAACCTTAGAGCTTGAACTCAAAACTTTTTTCATCAACTCATATCATGTTGCATACCATAAGGGATGTGTAGTGCAACCAACCCAAGAAGCGTTCACGGTTGAATCTGCTATTGGTTAGCTGAATTCACGAACAAGACTTCTGAAAGTGTTCCATGTTGTAAAGGCTTAGAAACAAGAGAGGGAATATGTCTACACTAGTTTGGGACTAGATAGGATAGCATTGTGGTAGTGTATCTTTAGAACTGTTATTCTTGTAAAATGTTACTTCAACTTGGTGGAAAGTTTTGTCTCTCAAGAGTTAGAGGCACATAGTTTTTCTTCATACATTCAGGGTTTCTGTGAGTAAAAAACATCTTCGTGTTGTTTGTTTATTTACTGCAATTTATTTTCTGCAAACTCGTATCCTGTGAATCTGGGATAGCACAAGTTATTGTTATCCTCGGATACAGAAGTTAACGAAAATTCAAAAAGGCCTATTCACCACCTCTTTGTTGTTTAATTTTCGTTAATAAACGTTTTGTTGGCAATTAACCCGTGCATATGAACTGTATGTTTTTTCTTGCTGGTATTGATTTTCATGATGTGGTCTGCGTGTTTGATAGCAATTGGGTAAAATATGATATTTGTTCTGATATTTCTGTGCATCGCGATTGAACAATGGAAATTATTTATCTTATGCTATCAAATAATGGAATACAGATATAGTATGAAATTTCAAATCGGTTTAAGTTTTGTTGGTGTATATAATCACGCTTTCTGTTTTAGACATGTAACATCATATGAAAATAAGACAATTAGCCATTACGTAGGAGATTGAATTGATTGGGAGCGAAAAATACTTTTCATCTTATTTGAATGGATATCTGTGGTAAGCATCTATTCATTTTAATGGATCGGTTTACATCATTTGAGAAAAGAAAAGGACAAAGATTTTTAATTCTCATTTTCCTAGGAGGTACAAAGTGGCCTCGTTAAAAAACCCTACCTGATCTAAGTAAGAAAAAAGAGCGCCGCCACACTCTTACGTCAATACATCAATGGAACATTTCATCTATTACTACATCATTGAGTCATGGTGGCCCAGACTCCTTCCAGAACTCAATTCATGTGCTTCGTTTTGCCTCATTTCATCTATCTAAACGTTATTCTTGATATTTTATTATAATTTTTGGTTTCGTCCAATGTCCCAATTCTCAAGTGAAAATAAATGTATGTAGAAAGATAATTGATAATCATTCTCAGTTGATAATCATTTTCAGACACACACATATATCAAATCGATCAAGTTATCAAGAGAATGAAATTACTTTCGTTTTAAATGGCAAAAGACCAAAGTTTTTGTGTGCTGTTTATGCCATACACACTGCATGTGTTGCGAGAAGTTTTCTCACAAAGTCAGTGTGACGCATAGAGGAGAAAGCCTTTAGTATTTGCCATAGCGTATTGTGTGCTAATGTTCATAAACCAAATTTTCATAAACCTAAAACTTTTGATTGGGAGGACAAATCATTGAAACCAAATTTGTAGACAATCCTTCTAAATTCATTGAAACCAAATTGCTGATATCTGACTTTCTTAAGCGGCTGGCTTGACAACAATGTATGTTGTCATGATCATCTGGTTTCTAGGGTTTCCAGTCTTGAAACTGCTACGAAACGCGATAATGGATGATGAAAGATTGCAAGGTGTCCAATCCGATGAGATTTTGCTAGTCAATATAATAGTCTTGTGCTTCTACGTCTTTGTCTCTCCAGGCAATGGTAAACGATTTTGAAGGGAAATGATCGAGGAGACCTGTAGTTACTTATCAACATTATCTTGAAGAATGATCCATGGAGAAATTAAGTATATTTCTGTTCAAAAGTCAAGGGCATGCTTCAGGAATGGGGAGAATTGTCTAAGAGGATTAGCTTGACAACAACGTATGTGGAATTTGATGAAATGCCTGATCATTGAAGCCTTTGAAGTCTTCATGGACAATGCTAGATATATTGACAAAGATAGTTGAATTATTGAACTTGAGATCGAATGGAAGGAATTATGAAAGGTGCATTCCCCTCTGAGATTATACGAAGCATCTAGATTTTATGAAATTCATGTCACTTTACGACTTCCTCGTTGGAATTCATTTAATCTAATTCGGTACCCAAATTATCTCCAAATTGGATGAAACTTTGCAAGAATGATCTACACACTATGTTCTAGACACTGAACGGTGGAGATGTGAAAATATGAGCTAAAAGTGAGCGAAACGAGAAGCACCACACTTTAATTTCAAAGCAGTGTCCCGCTCTGGAAGGGAAGTGTGTGTGTGTGTATTATCAGGTCCAAATATCTTTATTTATTCAAAAGGTACGGATTTTCTTAATTGACCCAATTTTAGATCATATTTTCTCATTTTAACCATTCACATTGTAGGTATATATGAGTATATCATCTCTACAAATTTTCAGCCAAATTGATAATCGTTAAGGTATCGAAACTATATGATTACAATGAACGAACCAAATCTATTCAACATAAACCGTTCGTGTAATTCACAATTTTGAATACCTTAATGATTATCAATTTGACTAAAATTTTATAGACATGATCTACTCATATATACCTAAAAGATGAATGGTTGAGATGAGAAAATATGATCGAAAAGTATGTCAATTAAGGAAATCCGTACCTTTTGAATAAATAAGGAGGTCCGTATTTGAAAAGACATGTATATCAATCAAAACCAAAATTGTCTCGAGAAGAGGTACATAAGGGTAGTCGGGTAGATGCCTGTTTATTAATCAAAATCAAAATTCCTCATCAAAATTATGTGCAATCATAAACAAAACTAAATGCAATCAACATGCAATCAGGATCTAACAGATGGGCAGGTTTTATTGTTTACTATAGATTTTACTTTTCCAACTTCAGTGGCTTCCATTTTTGGTTCGACACTTCTGAGATTCCCCCCTATTTATCCACTTCTGAGTTGTATATTATTGACTTGATCTTTTGTCATACCCTATATATTACAAGTTTGGCTATCTTGATACACAAATCAGAAAACAAAATCATTCTCATGGGAATGGGATTGCCAAGTTGTTACTTGTATGCTGTGCAATGCCTTATCTTTCTGTTGCTCAATGCTTCCCAATGTGCTTCATTTGTGCAGACAATTGGTCATGCAGATGAGTGTTCTGCCTTGATCCAGTTCAACCAAAGCTTTACAACAAGCAAGTCTGCATCTTTAGATCCTTTCGCTTATCCGAAGGTTGCATCATGGACGCAAGAAGGGGCGAGGAGCAATTGCTGCTCATGGGATGGTGTGGAGTGCAATGAGGACACTGGCCATGTTATTGGCCTCAACCTCAACAGCAGCTGCCTCTATGGTTCTCTCAACTCCAGCAGCAGCCTTTTCCAGCTTGTTCACTTGCAAAGGTTAGACCTTTCGGATAATCACTTCAACTTCTCAGAAATACCTTCAAGATTAGGCCATGATCTTACCAGTCTAACATTTCTGAACCTTTCTCAGTCTTCATTTTCTGGCCAAATTCCATCAGAAATTTCATACCTTTCCAAGCTGTCTACCCTTGATCTTTCTGCTACTAGCTATTTGGATCTGACATTTGATTATGATCATTTTTCATCTTACAAGATTTTGGAACTGACACATGCCAACCTCAAAAGCATGGTTCAAAATCTAACCAACATACAAGAACTTCATCTTAATAAGGTACACATACCTTCCACTCTACCCGGTATCTTTGCAAATGCAACTTCTCTCCAATCTCTCTATCTTCAAAGCTGTGGTTTGTCTGGAGAATTTCCAGTAGGCATTTTTCAGTTACCAAACTTGGAAGTTCTCGATTTGACATATAACGAAGACTTAATCGGTTTCTTTCCTGAATTTAACAAGACTAGTCCCTTCAAGAAACTGAATGTTGCAAGGACAAATTTCTCTGGTCATATACCTGCTTCAATTGGAGACCTAAGCTCCTTAGAGTACTTGAACCTTGCATTGTGTAATTTTTATCCTTATGTTCCATCTTCACTCGGAAACCTTACACAGCTTAGTTACCTTAGCCTTTCTTTCTTTTTCGATCACAGTTATACTTACTTCGATGTTTCAAGAAACAGTTTCAGTGGCCAAATTTCTGAGTCCTGGTCTTGGGTTGGAAAGTTAACCAAACTCTACCACTTGAGCCTTGCCTATACCTACTTAGAAGGAGAGTTCCCAAGTTTTGTTGCTAACCTGACTCAGATTCAAGAGTTAGACTTGGCCTATAACCAAATCACAGGTGAAATCCCATCTTGGCTTGTCAACCTGACCAAACTAACTGCTCCATACTTCCCATTCAACAATCTGCAAGGAGCAATTCCAAGGTCATTTTTCCAGCTTACAAACCTTCAGTATATCGACTTGTCCTCGAATAACTTGAGCGGAACAGTTGAGTTGGATGAATTTTTCAAGCTCAAAATGTTAACAGTGCTGCGACTTTCGTTCAACAAATTATCTGTGCACATCAAAACTGGTTTGGCTGCTACTTCTCCAAAGTTTGTTGCACTAGCATTGGGGTCATGCAACTTAAGAGAGTTTCCAGATTTTTTACATGATAATAGCAAATTGGTGGAGCTAGACCTTTCTGATAACAACATTCATGGCCAAATACCAAGATGGCTGTGGAACTCAACTGGTGAATCTCTGTGGTATTTGAACCTCTCTCACAACTCTCTGACAGGATTTGAGCAAAATCCTGTCAATCTTCCATGGAAGAATCTGCATCTTTTAGAGCTTGGATCCAACAGGTTACAAGGGCCATTGCTGATTCCACCACTGTCGATTGAATTTTATTCAGTGCCACACAATGGTTATACTGGAGAGATTTCAGCATCTTTCTGCAACTTGAAAGATCTGTTTATTCTTGATTTGTCCAACAACAACCAAAGTGGCATGCTTCCACAATGTTTAGGGAACTCTACTGCATTCGAATTTCTGAAGCTCCGCAACAATTCTTTTCATGGTGATATTCCTGATCAAATGTGTCCAACGGGAAACAGTTCACTAAAGATGGTTGATATGAGTTATAATCAGCTACAGGGTAAGCTACCAAGATCAATGGCAAAATGCACTCGGTTAGAGTTTCTTGATTTCGGAAACAATCACATTAGTGACAGCTTCCCATCATGGTTAGGAGAACTTCCTGTACTAAGGGTACTCATTCTGGGGACTAACGGATTTCATGGCACTATTGGCAAACCTGCAACCAACCATGAGTTCCCAAACCTCTGCATTATTGACCTATCCAACAATGGTTTCTCAAGTTCGTTGCCTTCGGAATACTTAGAGAGCTGGAATTGCATGAAAAAATCTGTTGATGAAGATGAAGTGAAGACATATTTTCAAGACACCATAATGGTCGCCACATACACAATTCACCAGTATGATTACTCAATATCCATTTTTGGCAAAGGTGTAGAGTTGAAGTATTTGAAGACACCTTATCTTCTCAGGTTTATAGATTTCTCAAGTAATAGATTTGAAGGCGCCATTCCTGGTAATATTGGGAATCTCACAGGGCTTCATTTGCTTGATCTTTCCAACAACACTCTCAATGGTCACATCCCCTCATCTTTGGGGAACTTGTCTGCTCTTGAATCCTTGGATCTCTCTCAAAATCAACTCTCAGGAGAGATCCCCGGCAATTTAGCCAAACTCACTTTCCTTGCATACTTCAATGTATCCCAAAATCACCTTTCAGGCCCTATCCCACATGGACAACAATTTGATACATTCCAAGAGGAACTGTACAAAGGAAACTCAGGTTTGTGTGGAGAGCCTTTGTTAAAGAAATGTGAAGGTTCTGATAGCTCAATGCCGCCACCTTCAATGACCGAAGAAGACGATGAATCCGGGATTCAGGTTGAATTAGATTGGTTTGTAGTTCTGCCGGGAGTTGTAAGTGGGCTAGTAGTTGGAATGGTTGCTGGGAACACTTTGGGAAACAAGAAACATGAATGGTTTGCAAAGACATTTGACAAGAGGAGGTCTCAAGTGAGGTGGCAGCTGATATGGCAGCAAATTAGATGCAGAGGTAGGATTGGATATATGACTCGTTCTAGTCCAACGTCTGCTACTGCCTATTCCTCAACAGATGACAGCTCCATCATTTGGAACATGTCCAGCAGTAGCTGATAGTTCCATTGTTTATGTTCTTGTTTATTGTTTTAGTTGAGTTTTCTCATTTATGGAAATATGAGTCTTAGTTTTGGCACATATTTTTCTTCCTTTCTACAACAATTTTCGGTAATGATTTTATGGAATGGCAGGTAGAAGTTTCATGTCAGAAAATCAGTTGAACTTAGATACAATGAGACTACAAACTGCTTTGTAGCTCTGGCAATAGGACTGAAGTTAGACACTCTTTCGAAGCTTATATTTTGACTATTACAAGGAAAACATTGTTTAGAATTTACATGTTTCCTACTGCATTCTCACTCTCTTCTCCACAGCAAATAATCTTCGCCATGTCAAAATCTTGAGGTATGAGGCGTCTAGATTCCATCTCTCTGCATAGCAATTCTACCAATTTTCCTTTCCCGCAACGTCTAAGTCCCAGACATAGATCAGATACGATACCTGAATCAGGAACAAAATTTCTCTCAAACATTTCTTTCAAGATTTCCACTGCTCCATCAAAATCCCTATTATTGCAAAAACTAGACAACAACATCTTGAAAGTATGTTCATCAGGATGATAGCCGCTCCTGACCATGCTCTTATACAACAGAAAAGCACGATCTGAGTTCTTTCTCACACACTCCCCACCAACAAGTGCAGAAAAGGTCGAGGGATTTGGGACAAAGTTCTTACTGTCAAGCTCTTTTACCAGATATGCAGCTTTCTTCGTTTTACCCTCCTTGCAAAGTCCCAAAATCAGTCCATTATAAGTCAGAATATCAGCGCTAACTCGATTCTTCGACATCTCCTCAAAAAGCCTACTACCCATCTCACTATTACCTGCTTGACCATACCCATTTATCAGGGTATTATAGGTTACTGTATTAGGAGCCACATTCGCAGCTTTCATCTCACTAAAAATTCTATTTGCTTCTGGTAGTTTACCTTGCTTACAAAACCCATCGATAAGTGTGTTAAAAGTTACCACACTCGGGTGCAATCCATTCTTCGCCATCAACTTTTTCAACTTCACAGCAGAACTCAGAAGACCCTTTTTGCAATGTCCTGCAATCAGTGTATTATACGATACAACGGTGGGACTGAAACCCATGCTCTCCATCTTCTCAAGGACCTCAACAGCATTCTCTAATTTCCCAACTCTACAGTAAGCACACATAACCATATTAAGAGTATAAACATTGGGCGAAATCCGACACCGCCTCATTTCCCTATAGAACGCCAAAGCAACATCAGCTCTATTCAAATCAAGCAATGAGCTCACATACGCATTGCAAGACTCAACTGTCGGGTAAAACCCATAATCCTTCATCCTACAAAACGTGTCTGTGGCATTCCTAAACTTCTTCATATGCGCAAATGTCTTGAAAAGCAAGTCACAAACCCGAGGAGAGGAATCACACAAGCGGTACGAATACAGTATCGCCTCAAACAGCTTGGAAGGCAAGTCTATGTTCCCTGGCACAAGAATCTTCCTCAAAATCGACTCGGCAGACTTGAACTTTCGATGCTTGGTGAGAATGTGGAGGATCATGGAATGTGTTTCGAGGGTATGTGAAGTGGGTTTGTGAGTTCCGACCCAGTTGAAAAACTCAAGGGAAACAACATAGTCTTTCTGAACTTTCAGCAAAACATGTTTCACTCTGAAAGCAGTTAGACCATTGGCTAAAGAGTTGAGCTTGGCCCAGTCAGAGTGAATCAAATGGCTGTTTACAACATTAACAAAATCAAGGTCTTGGCCTTTGGGTTCAGGAATGGTTCTGTGGGGAATAGGAATTGGGTTCCAATTCCTTGTTTCCAGTTTCACATAAACTGAGGGTTTTGTAAAGGTGGGTTCTTTAGGAATTGAAGTGGGCAAGATTGAAATTTGACGTACTGGGAGTTTATTCATAGTTAAGCTAGCGTATCATGTAGAACCCAGTTCTGTCTTTTAGGTCTGTAAGTTCTTACAAGCAGATAGATTCAAGTTTGGGGATCAATATGAAAATTTCTATCAGAATTTTGATCCAGTGAGACAGGAAGTTGAAAAGAACTGAAGGTGGGCGTTGATGAGAAAAAGAATGAACTGGGAAAAGGGTGATGAAGACTCACTAACCTTGTTGGAGGCTGAGGATGAAGATGACGGTGCAGAATGAGCACTGCCTGTGCTTCACCTTGTGTGTAACCAACGAGTCGAGAACAAGTAGCAAATGAATATTTGTCAAAAATATTTCCCAAACAAAAATTGCGCAAGTAAATTTCCACATCAGATATTGTGGAAACTTTGATTATTATTGTGAAGAATATAAATGTGGGCTCAGATGTGAATTAGTACACGCAGATATTAATATACCGGCTAACTAATGAGAAAGATAAACACATAATCGTATTATGTAACAAAGAGTGAGATTGTATTTTGAGAGTTCACTGATAACATAATTGACCTACGAAATTCGTCTCCCTTAAAGTAGTAACACCGTTTTTAGGTCATTTATTCTAGAATTTATACTAGGGGTGGAATTTTGAAACCGAAAACAAAAAAAAACAGAGCCAAAAACTAAACCGAAACCGGAAAAAACCAAACTGAACCAAAAAACAGAATCTCTCTAAAACGACGTCGTTTTTTGTCTTTATTTTCGTATTAAATATTTGATTTGAACAATATGATTTTAGGTTTTATGTTTTATATAATTATATGTTTGTCTTTTCTAATATTTTGCTTTTTATTTTCGTTTTATGTACATATAGAAATGTTTTAGGTGTCGTGTATGCGAAGTATAGAGAGTGATATGTACGTTACCTCTAAAATCGAAGACCTTATTATTGCAAGCTTTAGATTATATATTCTAATATTTAATTTATTTTTCTCTTATTTATTCAAATTTATGATTTTTAAACTTTAAAATTCAGAATTTATTTAGATGGACTTTAAACTATGGAGTCTATATTTTCTGTTCAAGATGAACTTAAAATTTTTTAAATTATGGTTTTATGGTGTGCTAGTGTGATCAATTCTCAATACTTTCGAAATTATTGAGTATTAAACTTTCAAAGTATCTATTTGGTTTATAAATTGTTGGTTTGTTGAAGAATCATTGTCAAAAATTGTATTGATATATTATATGTGCTTATAAAAACAAGTAATGGAAGAAAAAAAGACCTAAAATACGATAATTTTTTAATAAGCCAAAAGCATACAAATTATAAGAAAAATTATTTTAAAAAAGAAAAAGAAAAACCGAAAAAAAACCGAAAACGAACCGAACCACGGTTTAGTTTGGTTTCCGGTTTAAAATCTCAAAAAATGTCAAACCAAACCAAACCGAACCGAATTTTTTATTCGGTTTGATTTTTAGTTTTAGATGAAAACCGAACCGAATAAAACCGAACCCACCCCTAATTTATACTATACTGAGATTTCTTATTTGCTCTTTCTCATTTTTCACATCATTGTTGCAGTCAATTGATGCTCAGGGAGGTTGTGTTTAGAATTTTGGTTTGACTTCATGTCGGAGTATCTGCCCCAGGAGTCAGTATCTATCACTAATCAAATGCCAAAACAATATCTTGATCCTTCCAAACACAAGTAATGAATCCCAAAGTTGGAGAGGAGTCGTTGTTCGTATTTCTCATTAAACCAATGAAACCAGTGTCAAAACTCAAAACAATGGATATCTGGACTACAAAAGCTTTCTCAGCAATAACTCACAAGTCTTCAACAGCATGCCAATACTAATTTTTGGACAAAGGTTCCAAATATCAATACAACAAATTTGGGATTATTAGCATAGCTCTTTTGTACTATCAGAATCACAATCTTCCATATAACTAGGACCTGTGTGAACCCACCTATGCCTACTTTAATGTATCAGAGGTTCTACTTACCATCACAACACATCTTCACCAGCTTCAGCCGCAGCTATCTTTGAATCCAATGTGTTTATCAGCCTCTCACTTACGCTTTGTGCCACAGATATCATGTCAAGAATGACGCTTGGATCTAGTCCCGCACCACCCCTTTTTGTCAACCCACATATGTTCCCTTGCCTGTTGACTGATATAGAAACAGCTGAGCTCATTTGGGATTCCTCTTCTGATGTCGCATCTACAATATAGTGCCTACCGACCTGAAAAGCATATGGGTAGAGATTAATAATGGGTAATAAACATGGAAGTTTGCTGAAGACACAAGAGATAGGTCAGATAATATCACCTTCGTTATTGTAACAATGACGGGGACTATGGTTGTGTCAAACTGCAGAAATTCCTCATCACTTACGTCAACCTCTGGTTGGTCATCTCCTTCCACACCAGCTGCAACATTTACTCTTGGGATGCCTGTATTGCTCAAAGCAGCCTTTGGGAATATGAGTTTTTATTCTTACATAACTTTATATGCAATTACCAATTTTTTTTATTTCCTATCTGTTATTTGATAGTAGTTTTATCAAACATGTCCCTTTATTTCCTATCTATTTGTTGATAATAGTTGCATCATGTTACAACAATACCAATATTGGGATTCACTCATCAGTCCTCACTAATCGAACACCCAATCCTTGTTCTATAGTTTTAGCCTACAAGTATTGCTGCTGTGCTATGCACTCAATCGACCTAGCTCTGCAGTTTTCTTCCAAAGTTAGAGATACAAGCAATTGGAGAAATCAAAATACGTCTGGCAAGATTTCCCCTGTCCAAAACGAAGCCAAGACCACCACTAACAAAATCTTGAGATGGGGGGAGCAAAAAATGTAATCCAATTTCATTGGAGCGCATCTCCATGGATTTAAGGAGAAGACTCATAGAGAGGATTTCATTTCGTTGTACGCACAAATAAAATCCTGGAAATTACTTTTTAGCTTTCCAAGAAGAACTATGTGCATATTTGCAATATTGCATTAGAAGAGGAAAAAAAAAAAACAATACAACAGAAACCTATAACCCAGAACCAAAAAAACAAACAAAACTCAAAAGAAACAGAGCAAACAGAGATCTCCATTCTCTACTCAGAAAGGCTTTGAGGCTGAGCGGTAGCATGATATGCAATAACCAAAATAACTGCACTCAGTTTTCACTTTTTCTCCTTTTCTTTTGACAGAAATTAGGATTGCCAATGCAACTCAGTTACCACAAAAAAGAAAGAATATGGCTAAATGATTGTAAAGACTGGTTGGATAAGAGAACTAGGCTCAAACTAGTAAAATGTCAGGATATAACTAGTATTGTGTGTTAGTTTATATATCCTCAACTTCATTCTTGACAAGCTCTTCAAACGAAAAGATATCATTCATCTATTCTCTCTTTGAAACTAGATAAACCTTATAACCACCAGAGAATTCCTATATTGTCCTGTTAGTATATTTGCATGAAGGGAAATTAAATAAGAGTATGTTCTACATAATTAAGAATACCAAGAGTACCTTAATAGCAGCACCTAGGGCATCTAGTAGATTTCCGTCTGAGCTAACAACAAGGCCTTCAATGTAAAGATCCCAACAAATCTTTCCATCCACAATTGCCAGAGAAGAGAGATCAATTCCAGCACCTGGGACAAATAAACACAACCATTTTTATCAACAGTAAGATGGATTAAAATGCTTGCACAGTTAAATGATATATTGACTGTACAGAGATGTACAGAATTTAAAAAATAAACTAAAACACAATACAATTTAATTGTGGTCCTCTTATTTAAATGATAGTACAGACCTGATCCACTTTTACCACCCAATAGACAACGCTGAAGGGCAACTGAGAGTTCTGTGGATAGCTCTTCACCCCCTCTGCCCTATAAAAATGAAACAAACAACAGCTTCAGAAGAGTACGGACATAGGTTGTACAAAAGCAAAAGAGGCTTTGCAATGGTTCAGTAGTTCATACTCCAAAAAGAAAAGTTTGCATCAGAGGATTACAGAAAGACAATAAATAAACAGAAGTTGAGATTTGGTTTTCATATTTTATCATTATGCACTAGATTAACCCTTTAAGTGAGGCTATAACCATATTGTTGCTTCTTTTCTTTTCTGTTTTTTGTAAGAAGACTATATTGATACCATCATGTTCTTTGCACCCATACATCACAAGGAAGGCTTCAGCTAGCATACAAATAAAATATTGAAGTGTGTGTGTGTGTGTGTGCGTGTGCGTGTATTATGAAGTTAACAAGTTTCTTCATGACAATAGTTCCACATAACTAGTGTACTGTGAAGAAACAAAAATGTCTGTTTAGCCTCGATTGCAAAGTAAAAAATGAGATATAGCAGATAACATAAATGCTAACCTCAAATATTGGTGCTGCAGTTGGACTGCAATCAACATTAATGAAGATCTTTCCTTTGTCAGGATGCAATGCGCTTGGCCTTCCAAGTTCAGCCTGCACTTGTTCAAACATATACCAGGTGCAATAAGAAGACCAGGGTTTAATAAAGAAGACTAAATATGAAATTTCATTAAACGAATTCCAAAGGCCAACAAACCTAAAGAGCTAGGCATCAAGCCCATCTAATACCTTCACACTGGCAATGACTTCGGTGGCACCAATCCTGAACCTTGATGAACCATTTGACTGCAAGAAGGCCATGAAGAATACAGATTATAACAACATAAGTAAAAATAACGCAAACCAAGAAAATCCAATATAAATGAAAAATATCAAACCTGGGAGATGACTCCAGTTTCAACAAACATGGGCCTAGATGTCAATCTTTTCCGACCATCACTGCGAAGGTCCTGAGCAATGCCACCCTGTATGAAATACTTTTCTCCTACAGATAATCCAACCATCTCTGAATACACAACATGCAGTAAACCATTAGTTCCGAAAAAAGATGGCTCAATCAACATGAACAATCAGGTCAAAGATAAAAGACAGTCACCCCGAACACTCGCGTTAACATAGAGCAATAACTAGCCAGATGGGTAATGTAGACTCAGGACAAGCTATACATTCTCACACCTACAGATTCAGGGATACTCCATATTCAACTTATTTTTCGATACCCAGAAATCTCATACACCCCTTTCGCAGACCCGGTCTCAAAATCGGGGTCTCCTGCCCAACCCTACACTCTTTAGGAACTAAAAAACACTCCTTTAGCAAACCAATTCAGCTAGTCCTATCCCAAATCCAACCAATACCACCATTTAGTTCCAAGTTTCACTTTTTAACCAAAATATGTTTCTTTCATTCAGATTCAACTAGGGCTTATTCAAGTAATCAGGCTACAAAATTTTGACCCAACCCAATTTCTAAAGAGATTTAAGCAAAATTCTACAAACAATTCGATTAACTCTACAATTAAAATAAAACCAATTACCGGGAAAGACTTGCTGACTTCTCCCCAACGACTTAAAAGAAGGCTACGGCGGCGGCGGCGCTGCTGAGTCCGAGAAAGATGGAGGTAACGGCGATTAGGGTTTTCCAAAATCCAAAATTAGGGCTTTTATTTTTTTTAGCGGGAACGCCGTACTTCACTGCCAGCCTTATTAGCCTCTCTTCCTCAGATAACGTGTTCCTGTGCGCACCGTTCCACCTTTCACACCCTGGTCTACGCTGAAATTATTAACACGTGTACTTTTTATATATAATGGAGTGAGAGTTGCTTACGTGGCGCAATGTGTGAAAGATAGATGAGAGCAGCACATAATCTCGCTACCACCCAACTCCACTGCCCTTGTGAAAGGAAAATACTTACAACGACTCTCTCTTATTTACATACATTTAACAGTGTGAATCATAATTATAATCGTTTAAAAGTTAGATCAACCAATAAAAATCATCTTTACAAAAAATCAAAGTAAACAAAAATCGTTTGTTAAGCTAAATGAATCAAACAAATGAACGGCTAATCATGAGGCTGTTAACTTTCAACAGAATTGTCCATTTGTTTAATGCAATCGGGTCAGCAAACAAATTTTGTTTACATTGATTTTTTATAGAGATGATCTTTATCGGTTGATCAAACTTTTGAACGGTTAAAATTATGATTTACATCGCCCGAAAGTATGTAAATAACAGAAAGTCCGGACGCAAGTATGTTACCTAATAAAAACACTAATGTGAAAAGTCAGTGATTACCCCCGCGATTCAATTTATTTACGGATTCGTATCCGGCTGTATCGAACGTGTATCGGACCGTTTCTGACGCGTAACTGGGGTAACCTAGAATAGACTCTGAACCTAACCGGTACATGTTGGTATGGTCGGAAACGTCTGGAAACGGTTGGAAACAGCCCGATAAGCTTCTTATACGTCCGGATATGTATCCGTAAATAAATCGGATGGTGGGGCCAAAAGTGACTTTTCATCCTAATGTTATTGAAATCTGCAAATGTCGGGCCGAATCCTCCTGCAACCGAAGAAATCCCCAATCTGAAGAAATTAGGGTTTTGAAATTAGGACTTTGATTTATTAGGGTTTTACATTTCCTTCCACTCTCGGTGCAATTCGATCGATGGGTCGGTCCCGAGCGGTGGCGCAATCCGCTCCCGGCGATTCGAACCAGAGGTTTGTTCAATTTCGCTTCAAATTTCAGAGCTTTTTTGCGTTATTAAGATTGGTAATTGTTTAATTGGGTGAGTGTGCAGTAGAGGTAAGAGAAAGAGAACAGCTTCAGGTGCAGAAGTAGCTGAGAATAGTAGTGCAGCTCAGAAGGGTTTAGCCCAGGAGCTTAGCGAGCCCAAAGGAGCTTTTTACCATTGTAATTATTGCCAGAAAGATATATCTGGGAAGATTCGGATAAAATGTGGGGTGTGTCCGGATTTTGATCTCTGCATTGAGTGCTTCTCTGTTGGAGTTGAGGTTACACCTCACAAATGTAATCATCCATATAGAGTTATGGTAAGTGAAGTTTTTTACTGTGCTTAAAGTTACTTGCTTTCGGTTATTTTGAGAGTTGAATTGCTCTTGTTGGGGTGTTGTAGTGAATTTAAACTAGTAGAAAGTGTTGATGCTTGAAGAAATGTGACTTTTTATTTTGTACTAAAGCTGAATGTGAAATCCAGAAATAGGATGAAGAGCAAGATGTTAGATGATTAAAAAATGTATTGACAGTAATGATCCAAATTGAAGCTCCATATACTGCTTGCAGATGAATTGTTTTCGTCAGTATGCAATGTTGCTCTTCAAATCTGTGTGCAAACAGCTATGAGTGTTCTCTTATATGAGATTTTCATTAGAGAACTTCTGTTTTCTTCTTCGTTTGAATAGATGTTTTTCAATGTTGCATGGAGAAGCACATATGCATATTATGATTGAGGACGTTTCGATTTTTCAACAGGACAATTTGTCTTTTCCACTAATATGTCCTGACTGGAATGCTGATGAAGAGATGCTTTTGCTCGAGGGTATTGAAATGTATGGTTTTGGTAATTGGACTGAAGTTTCTGAACATGTTGGAACAAGAAGAAGGCAACAGTGTATCGACCACTATAATGCTATATATATGAACTCCCCTTGCTTTCCTCTCCCAGTAAGACCAGTGTTTTAATTGTTACATGTCCACACACATTTGTGCACAGTCATATATATCATAGCATTCTATTAAAAATGATGAAAAATAATAACTAATTTAGTTCTCATTATGTATCTATTCAGGACATGTCTCGTGTTATGGGAAAGAGCAGAGAGGATCTTCTTGCCTTGTCTAAGGGGTCTGGTGAAATCAAGAAAGGTCAGTTTGCAATGCTTTATTATTAGCCAAGGCTTCATAGCTGTTGGGGGAACCTATTTCCTTGTACCAACAATAGCATCTTTTTTTTTACGATGAAATTGCGCTGCAAGCAACTATGTGCCAGCATCTGTATAGCTGAAGCCAAATATCTCTCTTTGCAGCATTTGTATTCAAGGATCTGCTGTTGTATTGTTCATTATCATGTGTTGTCTCTGTCATATATGCTGATTACCCCTTTAAACTGACCAATTCATATTACTTCTTCAATGTCACTTGTTTATCATATATGGCTTATAGTTTTGTTCTAAATGTATATTATATGTAATACCTAATTACTGACAGTATATATAATGGTTTACAACGTCCATCTCATTTTCTATTTCTTTTTTTCCCACAGAGCTGCCTATGTTTATGGAGATAACACTGAAAGAAGAATCTCCTTTTTCTCCACGAGTCAAGTATGGCTATTCTTATCTTCGTTTCTATTTTCTTTGTGTTCAGGTTCCTTGTGTCTTTTTTCCCTTGACTTGTTTTAATGTGCATGATCAGAAGCGAAGAACCAAAAAAGACTGCTGCTTCTAAAGCTTCATCCCACTCAACTGCTGGTACAGCAACAAATATTCGTGACAATTGCTTTTTCAACAATTCACTTTCATCACGTATGTTTTTGTATTTGTGCATGAGTTTCAGGGCCTAATATTTTGTTTTACATTAGATGGTGTGTCTGGAGCTGGAAAGAAGGCCTCCAACAAATTGCAGATTAAGGATGAACCTAAAGTCACGAAAGTGGAAGGTATGCTTTTAAGATCATATCTTACATAGCATCTGTGAATAACATAATGCAGTATACACAATAAATTGTTATGAAGGTACTAAATGGGAAGGATTGTTTCAATTGTAAGAAGCATGGTTTATGGGAATTATGGGAACCTGAAAAGAGAATAAGTATGTAAAGTGAAAACTCTTGCATCTGTGGTTTTTCAAAGGGGTAAGTGTCTCCAACAACAATGCAACCAGTTTATTTGATCGTTCGATCTCAGATAAGAAAACTGTTGTTTTTTCTTTGCTAAAATACAGAATCCAAAATTAAGTATGTAAAGTCAATGAGAAACATGTCAAGAAACCTCTGTTCCTGTCACCTTCACCTCTGATTAGCTTTTCGATGTGCTTCCTGAGATGATAATTAGTCTCATTATTTTTGCATATGCGCATGCATTGAATTCTATCCTAAGATGATGTGTTGTTTCTCAGCTGTTAGGTAAGATGTGAATGATTTAGAAACAGTGAGAAACATTATTTCATTTAAGGGCATTAATTAAAGACATTACGGGAGAAGAACTATTTATAATGAAAGAGGAGAAGCTCATTTTGTGGTATATTGTCTGCAGAATCTCAGCGGAGCATTGGAGGGAAAAAACTAAGGAGTTTAGTGGAGGAGGGCCCTTCTGTGACAGAATTGAGTGGCTATAACTACAAGAGGCAAGAGTTTGAAATTGAATACGATAATGATGCTGAGCAGATACTAGCAGATATGGAATTTCACGATACTGACACTGATGGTGATCGTGAATTAAAACTACGAGTTCTGCATGTCTATGGAAAAAGGTAGTTATCTGTTTATTTTTTTAGATTTAGGGAAGATAGGCAGAATTTCTTGATTAAAGAAGTTAAGAAGGGGGAAAGGTAAAATGTAGTTAATTTAACCTGGTCAACAAAGCCTTCCTTTGAGACATACAGTGCTGCCCAATCGATATCTCTTTGTTGTCTAGATTATCCACGATCCTGATTCCACTTAGTTTTCTTCTTGATTTTTGCTGTATTTGAAGTTGCCATTTGTTTACTTGGATTTATACGGTTACTGAAGTTCAGGATGTTTCCAACCTTTTAGCACCAAATTATTTGTTTATCCATCTGTTTAGCATATTTCAGGCATCCCTTCATATAAGTGATATTATTACTGAAAACAATAGACGTATTGTCCGCGTTTCAGTTTTCTACTTCATATTCTCAAACATTGTGTGGAAATTTGGACAGGCTTGATGAGAGGAAACGCAGGAAGGATTTCGTACTAGAAAGAAATTTGCTTCATCCCAATCCATTGGAGAAGAACCTCTCACCAGAAGTGAGAGAAATACATCAGCGCTTCATGGTCTTCATGCGGTTCCACTCAAATGAAGACCACAAGGAGTTGCTTAAGAGTATCATTGAGGAACAACAAATTGTCAAAAGAATACTAGATCTTCAGGTCTGATGTCTCGCACTTGACCTCTGTTTCTGTAACTTTATCTCCCTTGATTTCTCTATTTCAGTAACACCATAATCAAGACTAGATTTACCTTGTTCACAGAAATTATGGTATGCTTGTCACGCCCTTTTTAGACGAATCAAATAATTAAACTATACAATCGCTTGCTAGAATGTAACTATGGAGCTCAAATGAACTCATATAGACTTCTTGAGCTCGAAAAAGCAGCTTTCCGCAGCAATTCAGACAGATGCTTATTTTCTACATTGTTTATGAGCATGTCTTTCATATAATAAGCAATCATGTGAAGTAAGTGCTGGTTAAATGATTTGCCTAAATATAGCAATACTTCTGCAGGAGGCTCGAGCTGCAGGATGTAGAACAGCCACTGAGGCAAGCAATTACCTCAAGCAGAAAAGAAAGAATGAAAGTGAGGAAAGTTTGCTAAAGATTAAGGAAAACGCTCAGGCTGGTGCAAGTGTTAAAATCTTACAACAGATCAGCCCCCGGGGAGCCGCTAGGGGATCAGCAATTCTGCATCCTGGACCGAAGGACTTGTCATTAATTACGCAACCTATTTCAAACTCCTTGGATGATTGGGATATCAGTGGACTTATGGGAGCTGATTTACTCTCTGAAACTGTAAGATCACCACTCCTTTAGCACAGAAGCAGAACACAGATTTTTTTGTTTTTTTCCATTGATTAAACTTCTGCTGTTTATGTCGTTAACAATTTTATGACTGCTATACATGCAGGAGAAAAGGCTTTGCTGTGAGCTCAGAATCCTACCATCCCATTATCTACACATGCTGCAGACCATCTCCACAGAGACTTTGAACGGGAATGTCAAGAAGAAATCCGACGCCCACAGCCTCTTCAAGGTTGATCCAGACAAAGTCGATAGAGTTTACGATATGGTAATACAAAAGGGACTAACCCTAGCATAGTTATATCTCCACCATTGTAGAACAAGTCTGTACAGCATTATATCTTAATTGAAGAGAAGCCCTATTTTGTCCATTAATCTTGCAACTACATTTGGATACACAAATCACGGTTTTGCACATTAATGAAAAGGTAAAATACGGTATAGTTCTTGTGGTTTGAAGTCGACATATATTCAATCTTTATGGTTTTATTTTAACCGGAATGGTTATTAAAGTCATGATTTTTCATCCAAATGGTTATTCCGTCAATTTTCTCAATTAAATGACTAACGTGACCGTTAAAAATTAAAATGTCTTTAATGGCCACATTTTTAACGGTCACGTCAGTATTTTAACAAAAAAAAATTAACGAAATAACTATTTAGATGAAAAATCATGACTTTAAAGACCATTTAGATTAAAATAAAATCATAAAGACTAAACATATCTCCTTTTCAAACCACAAAAATTAAAAAAATTTCAATTCTTAATAAAAAGCACAAGATTATGGATAACATGTCAACTTCCTTTGCAACTAATATGACTAGAGACCAGTCATGTTGATGAAGACAAAAGAAGGTACAAAGACAATACTGAAAGAATGAGTTACATTACACATAATAGACAAGGAGACAAACAAAGGGGAGCACAGAGAGGCCTTAGAGATTTCATTGCAAAGAGAGCCTATAGCTCTTCAATCATAAATTTTTGGTATTTTCTGCATCATAGAATCCCCCAAGAATAATAATAATAATAACAACCCAATTAACTACAACAAGTCATCATAAATTTAAAGTACAACAGATAGCAACTATTCAGGTATCCCTCCCAGAACCTGAACAACACTAGACTGTAGGGTACCAAATAAGAGAGATAAGGACTTTGATCTTGATGTCCTCCTGTAGGGCACCTTGTAGGGTTATTACCCTAAAAAATGGTCCACTCTACCCTAATGTTTTTGTTCAATACTACTACACTTGGTTATGTCAGTCCCCTCCATAAAATCCAATCCCCCAATTTTGCTCTAGGCTTTGTTTTGTCAGTGTCACATTAAACTCCTTCCTACTATCTACTCCCCTGCACCAAAGTCCCACAGGTGCAGTGTCGTATCACTCCCCCATGCTGCGACATGTCGTTCGTCGCACACAAAAGCGCTGACCGCCCCCACGCGCTCCCTGAAATCGTAAAGATACTCGCCCCTCTCCACCTCCCAAACCTTAACCACTCCGCCGCCGCACATCAGCGCGTACCCGCCGTTCATGCAACCCATCACCCCCATCTGCCCGGCTCCGATCACCGTGAACCTGCACATCTCCTGCGCCGTGTCCGCCCGCCGCACCCTGGCCATGCCCCTGTTCCCGACGACGACGTAACGCCCGTTGCTGACGTCGACCGACGTCACCACGATCCCTCTTCTGTATTCGTCGTCCGCCAGGACCACTCCTTGGTTCCGCAGGTCGAAGACGATGACACGCGCGCTCGTGCACGCCACCGCCGTCTCCTGCGTCGTGACCCGGACCCGGCCCACGAACCCGGTCAACTCCCTCAGCATGTGCCAACCCGCCACCGATTCCGGGTCGGTCAACGACCCGCCCACGAAAACAAGCTCTTCGGTGCTCCCGTCCCAGATATGAATAGCACGACCCGGAACTCCGGCGTAGAGACCCACCCACCACCGCCCGCAGCCGGTGAAGTCCACCAAAACGCCGTCGTTCATCCACTCCCCCAGGTGGGCCCTCCGCGTGATCGGCGGGCCATGCAAAACCGCCACGTGGATGTCCCCGTCCAGCGTGGCGAAAACGAGCCGAGAATCACTGATCACGATCCCCGTAACCGCCCGGGAAAATCTCCCCAAACGGTCACGGTGGTGGGGCCGGTACGTGCTGACGTGGAGGCGCGTGGTGAGGTCGAAGAGCCTTACCGCTCCGTCGGCAAAGCCGCACGCGAGGTGGGTGTCGGAGAGAGCCAGGCACCGGCAGGTCAACCCGTCCGGGTCGTCCACGTCAGACGGGTCAAAGTAAAGCCTCGTGTGCGTGTACCTCCCCGTCCGGAAGTTTCTAGCCGTCCGATGCCAGTACACATACTCATCACGCCACGTGTCCTGAGTACGTCCAGTCCGCCCCCAAATCCGGCCAGTCAGCTGGTGCCATAGCAATTCTGAGCGGGAAACGGCGCGCCACGTCGAACACACCTGCCAATCACAAAAAGCCACGTGGAATCATTAAACTCATTCATGCACACGTATGCAAATAGAACTGTGTATAAAGTCGTAGGCTCATAATCGAGATTTTCTGGGTTTCTAATCTAGGGCTTCATAGCTAGGGCACATGAAGTTTGAGGCTCCCCAGAATAATATTAGATCCCACGCTGGCATGTGCACAGGGGCTACTGTAGGGCCATTAATGAAATTTTTAACCAGAAAGTTATAGCTGGGTCTCATATGCAGGTTAGTTTAACCCAGAAGTTAAAAGCGTGGGAGAGAGAACGGTTTGAGTGTTTGACTCGAAATATATAAATATATATATATATATATATATATATATATATATTCCATACAAGAAGAAGAGACAAGCAGAAGAAAACAAAGCTCAGCGATGCGCGTTCTCCATTAATTATATGTGAACACGAAGAAGCCAAAATGCAGAACAGAACCCTAGACACAGTCATGTCTATGTAATTGTGAGAGGGGATCGAAGAAGAAGAAGACCTTGAAGATGGAGCCTGTAGAGAGAGAGAGCAGGGGCTAGAGTACAGATGCAATAGTAGCCTAAGAAGAAGTAGCTGTGGCCCTTAAGGGTTTAGGGTTCAGTACGTAAAAGAAGGAAAGAAAGACATCACAGTCAGGCAGTCAGACTGCGAGAGTAGTCAGCTCATATATATATATATATACATATAAAGCAGTATGGATACTACTGCAATCTCTGATATGATTTGCCGGAGTCGTCATCTTCATCATTTCACAGTCTGCGTTATGTCTCCCCCTTCCCTTCCTTCCTCCTTCTTCTTCTTCTTCCTCCTCCTGCCTTTAATAGGGTACGCTCCCAAGTACATATCAGAGACTATTGATTAAAGCCAGGCTGAGGATGAAGACGATGAACAGGCCAGAAAGGAAGGCATGTAATGTAGTATATAAATGTCGAAAGGGTTAGGGAATGTGTAGCACAAAGCTAAGGACAAAGGTGATGAACATTTGTGGTCCAAAACATGAAATATGTAACGTGGTACCACCAAAATGTTACTTTGACATGCACGACCATATATGAAAAACATAAGATTTGGAACTATATTCAAACGTGTACTCGATTCAACGCGAGCTTTATTTTCTTCTTCTTTCATTTCCAAGAAAAGGGGGGGGGGGGGGGGGGGGGGGGGAGGGGTAGCACAAAGCCAAAGCCTGTCTCGTCGAAAGCAGCGAATCTTTTTTTCCTCTCTTGCTCTTCCAACCCTATCTTAGCTAACCAAGTGCATTTCTCTTTTGACTCTTGTCTCCCTCACTCACCTATTTGCATCTCTCTACTTCTTCTTCTTCTACCTCCCTGGTTACTCTCTTTTCGAGTCTCTTCAGGTTTGGATCAGGTAAATACTAAATAGTGTTTGACATAGGGCATAAGGTTAATTTCAGGTTAATTTTCACAGCTTCACGTAAAGCTTCAAGTTTCTCATTTCTGCAGATTGCAGTTAGAGTGAACTAGACTGAAATATTATGTGTAAATTTGATAAAATTGAAGAAGCTACAAACACAGTGGTGAAACTATAATTACCCAAATAATTGGAATGTGGCAAACTTTGGCATCTAACCCAAACACTTGAATAAAAGAAAGAAAATGCCAAAGAAGAGTGTTAAAAAGACAATGCCAGTAAGACAAAAACAACAAGAGAGAGACTATTTAGAAGTCATATATGCACCATTCTTTTTCTGAGTCCATGTATAACAAGAATAGATCACCTCTCTCATATCTCTCAACTCTTTTGCCTCTTATTGTATAATTAGCTGGACATGAATATACGTGTATATATATGTTATATATATCACTTTGAACACCAAACCAGCATTGGGTTCCATGTGAAAAATAGCATGGGGCACATGCATACTGCTTCTTCAGTCAGAGATCACTCTGAGTGACCCTCACACTTGATCAATACAACCCTATCCTTTGGTCAATTGACTCAATTTCTTCAAATCAAGATCAAGGTAATTTTTTTTCTTCATTTTTTCAACTGATCCTACTAGTTAATCTATCATTTGGTTATAAACTTAATCCAATCCCAGTTTTTCTCCAACCTAATATCCTTTCAGTAAAATACTGAGTTAATTGATTCTCTAATTCTTAGTTGAGTTCCCAGGCCAGTATAAGCACCTAAATGTGTTCAACTGGATGTTTTGATTAATTTATGGGATCTACAATAGGTTCTCTCTGCTTTTCTTCTTACATATGTTCTCTAAACCCTACTTCCAAGAATTTTTAGATCTGTTTTTCAGGGTTTAGGTAAAAACTAGACAAGCAAATGATCTAAATCTAAACTACTACAGATTTTAATAAGTAGACTACAATATAAAAGTTACAATTATGAGTATAACCTCATACTAAGTGCTTTCAAACTTGAATAGTTAGGTATTGTGTTACCAAGAATAGTTCTAACTAAACCCACTGACAATTTCTGTCCAAACTCAATATCTAACCAGATCAGAATCAACTTCCTAGAAAGTAGTTATCAATATCAAAAACAATATTTCACCCATCAATGAAACAATTGATGACAATGTTCCAGAAAAGAGACATGAAAATGTTCATACACATAGCCTACAGATGTTTCCAGTGTACTCAAAACTTAGCTAAATAATAGGGCATGTATAATAATAGCTCTATGACAGCAACCTTGCCAACACATAACTGAAAAAAGAAAACTTAGCTAAATATAGGAAAATGTAAAGACCATACATGCAGGATCAGGGAAATATCACACAGCAATATCATTATATAGTTCCCAATGAAAAAAAAGTCATCCAAGAAAGCCAGAGAAAAAAAAAATTAGAGTAGTTTACAAAGCTAAGAAAGTTGAGTCAAAAAGAAGGGGAAGATTACTACTTTGCTAGAGCTGAAAAGGGTTACATGCCAATAAAGGGAATGAAGGAAAGGAAATTTCAATTCAAAGCCAAAAGAACCCTTTTCATTAGATCTGGAAAAACAGTGCAAAAACAGACAGTTTTTGTTTTGTAATGGTCAAGTAGACCAAAGAAACTACACAGCCTCTAAAGAAAAATTGTGAAAGGGACATTCATATGAGAAGTGAGAATTGACCCATACAAACCCAGTTGCTTTCAGAAATAAAACCCTTATTTCCTTGGAAGCAATCATCTATTACTACTACCATGTCTATCTGCATTTAGCTCCCTTCATCAAAATTGCCCAAAAAATCAAAGTTGAATTTTGGCCAATGAAAAACCCATACAACTAAAATTTGAAAACTTTGGAATATTCCATTGAAATTATAATTTTCTGTGACAAGTTTACATCAGTTTCATATGGCCTTTGACTTAGACCAACATTTTGTCCATTTTTGGCATTAAAAAAGAAAAGAGAAGTATCAGTTTGATTGCTCCTATTATCTAAACCACGCAAAGAGACATTACCAGTTCTTGGATATAACCGTTGTATACAAAACTGAGTCTCATAGACTAAACGTGGGAGAGATTCATCACTAAATTTCACATGTAATCAATCAACCAAACATTTCATGAACACTACTAACTGGTTAATTTGAAAAAAGTTTTGAAAATTCTGGATTGGATTGCATACCTGGAAGATATTGGCGAGTGCAGCAGCGACGGCGAGGCGGCCAATGTTGCGAGAAGCGTCAATGGCAATCTGGGCGGCGAGTGCTTCGATGAAAGGCTCCGGCCAGACCTCACTGACGGCACGTCGTCTCGAAGATGATGGCCCTTCAAAATCACTACCCCTTCTTTGTCGTACAGTGCTAGTACCAGCCGCATTGCCTCTATCATTCTGAGATGTGGAAGGTGATGAAGATGATGGCGAAGATGATGATGATGAAGAAGAAGACATGAATGGAAAGAAAGTGATATAAAGGGAAGACCAAACAAAGAAGGAAGGAAAAAAAAGAGAGGGAGAAGAGAGAAACTTGAGGAAAAGGAACAAGGACAAAAAGGTATAGATAAAGACACACACAGTGAGTGAGGGGACCCAAATTGATATATAAACTTTCACACTCGCTCTCTCTCTCCCTCGGCCTCTTCCATTGTTATCATATTTTTGCTTTCTCTACTCTACGGGGGAATAGGTAAATCGAAGTTGGTATAATTTGGGTTTTGAAGAGGGAGGTTGGGTTTGAATTCCCGCCCTGCAAAGACGGCGGAGGCGGGTGGTGTTGAGGAACTGTGGCTGGGACCTCTGGATTTTTCAGGGGATTTTTAGAGCAAAGCTCTCTTTGGTCCTTTTGGACCTCTCTGGCTCTCTCACCTCTCTCTCCCTCTTTCACTGTGTATCTGTATCACTGTGTATCTATTTCAAAAAAATAGGCCTGCCCGTTGAATCCAAAATGAAAGTGAGAGTAAAGACCTTCACCCTTTGGGAATACAAAGACAGATAGCCGATAATAAGTGTTTTGGTTCTTGGGGGAATTTGATTAGGTGTGCACGGTCAGAATCAGAAACTCAGAATGCAAAGAGAACGAGTGGGAATTTTGTTGAATTAACGCATCCCACTTAAATTGGTTAACATTTTTAATCAACTAAACAACTCGAATACAACAACTAGTTTACTAACGTAAATTTACCCGTTGGGTCACTTGACTAAGTTAATCTAGATCACTCCATTAAACGGCAGTTTCAATATGTTTATGTCGGTTAAGTGTTAATCGGTCACCATGTATCACTTGTTATGGTTGGAAAATGACTCTCTTAATGTGGTGGTTTGCTTCTTTTCTAAGACTTTTTCTACTCCATGAAATTTAAGAGTTCGTTGGACAATTGTCTTTCTATAATCCGTCAAATGAACTTCCGTTGCAATCATATTTTTAGATAAAGAAATATGGTAGCTGACAAGATGGCAAACTTAGGGCTGTCAAATGCTTCATTTACTTGGTATGATAATCCTCCTACTAAGCTTCATGGATTCTTATAGGCGGATTATTTGGGTTTTCCAAATTATCGATTTTCATAGTGGGAGGATTACATGGTTTTTATGAGTAGAATAAACAATGTCATTTGGAATGTTGTTTTGATTTATTGTTGAAATGGTTTTGGACTAGTCTCTCATTCCTCACCTCATGTAGTTTCTTTTTATTATAATATATGATAAGGGACAGGCGGTGGGTTCCCAGTTGTAGCAGACTGTTACAGATGAGTTAATATCGCATAATCATTGTCAATAAATTTTATATAAATAAATAAAAAACCACGTATCACTTGTTGTTTCTTGGTAATTATATAAAATAGGCTCTATACCAGCGATATTTACGTGTCAAAAATGTTTTCAATAGATAATTATTTTTTTCCTCATTTCTAACATTTTTTTTTTTTCATTTTATGAAGTTAGTGGGTAATGGGAATTGTAGAGTTTCTTGACAGTTATAACTCTCACCCGTTACAGTTATCTCTTTCCCACTTTTCTCTCCTCAGTTATCTCATTTTATTTATCTTGTTTTTTTTATCTCTTTACCATGATAACTTTCGTGTTTAGTTGTAAGGGTAATGTGATAACTGGGTAAAATCTGCAATTCACATTTTAGTGAATTTGTTGAACGGCTGGCTTAATTGTAATAGAGATGATTGAGAATGTTTTTCAAAATTTTTCTTAGGGTCCTAGATATAAAAGTTTAATAATAAGTTCCTCAAAAATAAAAAAAGGTCTGATGATAAGGTATAGATATAAAAGTTTAATAATAAGTTCCTCAAAAATAAAAAAAGGTCTGATGATAAGGTATGTGACTCCATGAGTACGTGGGTTA
Source organism: Fragaria iinumae (assembly GCA_009720345.1). Classification (NCBI taxonomy): domain Eukaryota; kingdom Viridiplantae; phylum Streptophyta; class Magnoliopsida; order Rosales; family Rosaceae; genus Fragaria; species Fragaria iinumae. Next base: position 35,588,145 of record CM019122.1, on the reverse strand, counting down.
TTTCAGGAAATTCTTTAGTTAACGGGTATTGTCTATGATATTTTGAAATTTTAAAATATTCAGAAAATCAAAATTTCAAGCGGTGTAATATGGACCATCTAAATCTTCACCATTTGATCTCAGTTGAATGGATTTATACATAAGAGCAATTGCACCTGTAGGCAATTGGTATTTGCTGATTTGCCAATTGAATTGCCCTTGTCACTATTCATCCCAAATTGGTAATTGCCTCTTCTTTATCAATGCAGTCGTTGAAGGCAATTTACATGCTAATTCATTATTACATTTTAATTTTAAATAACTTATTAATTGAAAATGTTAAACTTATAATTTGATTAATTAATAATGTGATTAATCATACAACAGTCATTATTGTTAAATAGATTATTAATTAATGTTTTAATAAATTATCAAATATCTTATGATTTCTGATAAGATATTTGTCTAATCTTCATTTGATACGTGTCAACTTCAGATATCGTTATCTTCTAGAAATATATCTTGGATATTTGATAAGATTTTCAACATATCTTTACGTGACACGTGTACTTATCCGAAACTTTTTATCTCCAAAATTATTAATAAATAACCCTCAGACTTCATTCTCTACTCACACGTACATTTCCTCTCATTCTACCTTCATCTCTTTTGAAATATCATCACTCATCCCATTCTCCTCTTTTCAATGGATGAATTAAACATGTGGTTGCTAGAAAAGGATCATGAAAATAACCACCTAGAAAAGGATCATGAAAATATGGACGAGCTGGAGCGAATTCTAGCTACAAACTCTCAAGCGGTTGCATTAGTGGGGCAATATCAACTGGGGAACAGACACCTAGAGGGTGTGGTTCACGACCTGGTCGTGCGCCAAATGTGGAGAGACACAGAGAAGTCCAAGGTCAATTCCTCTTGTAGGATTATTTTGTTGAACGTCTAGTGTATGACGAAGCAAGCTTTCAGACGCGGTACCGGATGCATAAACATGTCTTTCAACGCATAATGGAGGATCTTTGCAACCACGACAGTTTTTGGAGGCAAAAACCAAATGCCACTAGAAAAATAGGATTGCTTCATGAACAAAAGATGACAGGTGCCCTCAGAATGCTCACATACGGTGCAGCTGCTGATCAATGTGATGAAATCACTCGGATGGGAACTTCTACAGCACTGAAATGTCTGAAGAAATTTTGCAGACAGATCGAGTTTATGTACGGTGAGTGATTCCTTTGTCCTCCCAATTCTGCTGACTCATATAGGCTTCTCAATAGAGGACAGCGTCGCGGGTTTCCAGCCATGATTGGGAGCATCGATTGCATGCATTGAGAGTGGAAGAACTACCCAACCGACTGGGCTGGAGCTGGTACACCAATGGTTACTACCTTGCTGATGGAATTTACCCTAGGTGGTCTACTTTTGTCAAAACAATATCAAACCCCAGAACAGAACAGGAGAAGCACTTTTGTAAAAAACAAGAGGCTTACCGCAAAGATATGGAGCGATGCTTTGGTATCATCCAATCACGATGGGCGATATTGCGTCACGGTGCTAGGTTGTTTAAACTAGAAGATCTTCGAGCCATCATGATAAGTTGTATCATTCTTCATAACATGATTGTGGAGGATGAATTTGTTGAAGAAGAATTTGTGGAGCCTGAAGAAGATGATTTAATGAATCCATCCATGGCAACTGTCTATGATTGGCCTGTGCATCCGAATACTGGAGAACCTATTCAGTTCGAATAAGTGGGGAGAGATGGACAACACCTTCCTGCATTCAGGGATCTTGAATTTTAAATAGAGTCTGCCTACCTCCACAAATGTCTACAAGATGATTTGATGATGCATAATTGGAACATGGATGGCAACTGAGTATGAACCACCACAATCAAGGAATCAGATTTAAATAAATTGTGGTTTGTGATTTTAATTAATGTACTCTCTGTTTGTGTATTCAGTTCGAATCAGTGGGGAGAGATGGACAACACCTTCTTGCATTCAGGGATCGCGAATTTCAAGTAGAGTTTGCCTACCTCCACAAATGTCTACAAGATGATTTGGTGATGCATAATTGGAACATGGATGGCAACTGAGTATGAACCACCACAATCAAGGAATCAGATTTAAATAAATTGTGGTTTGTGATTTTAATTAATGTACTCTCTGTTTGTGTGCTTTATTAATAAGTTTGATTTTATTTGTAATCTTTTTTTACGTTTATTTATGTTTAACAATAAACTTTGGTTTGGTTTGACATACTTGTTATTATTAATGTTGTTGAGTTTATTTATTACTTTATTCAATGCATAGACTTTTATTTCATGAAATTAAAATTACATAAGCGGAATATAAATTACATGATTTCCTAAACAACATTTTATAATCGAAAAATATAACTAATCAAACCCAGGTGTGTAGCAATCACTGCTACCATCATCAAACAAAGTTTTTGCCATAACACTTCTCTTCCTTGTTTTCCACCAACGCTTTTCATCTGAAGACATATTACTAGTATCCTTGCCCATAATTCTGGCATCTTCTTTCGCCTCTTCTAATTCCATAACCCTCTTTGAGTGAGCGGCAATTTCTTCATTTCTTTGCCTCACTAGCTCAACAGAAGCTTGCGTTAACTCGGCCATGGATTGAATAGAAAGAGCCATACTTGAAGCAACATCTTGCACTTTCTTTCCTTTCCTCGTTGCTTCTTTGGCTCTCTTTTGTCTCATTGGTCCCAGCAAAGAGCTAGGTAGTGTCTCCATAACTTCATCATCATCCAAGTCAATTGGAGACTCATTTTCGGAAGTAATATGTGTCGGAAATGATTCTGGTGGTCTTTCTTTGCTTGGTGGATCAACAAAACAAGGGTGATGCTTAACTTTCTCCCAACAAGCCCACTTATCAAATTTTTTGGGATGATGTTTCAAGTAGATAGATTATGCTTGATTCAGCTAAAAAAGGAGAATAAATCAATTAAAATCTACCGATATAATTTAAATAATTGTTAGGGATAAATTTGACATAAATAACAATAATGTTACAATTAATAATATAGAGAAGAAGAAAAACATGGTCCATCATGTTATGGCCGCTCGCTATATTATTGCGGAATTGAAGTTGTGCATTGTGCCAATCTTTGAGCATCTTTTTCAAATGCTGAAATTGAGATTGAAGAGCACTAGGGCTTCGACTTGTTGGAGGACCACACCAATTTTCCACATAATCGGCAAAAACTTTTTTCCATAACTTTGAAAGACTTATCGATTTTCCGGTGATCGGACACACGGTTACACGGGCCCAAGAATCACATAATTGAATTTTCTCATCTTCTTGCCAATTGCAATTAGATTCTCCCATAGTTGGATGAGATAAGAAGACATAGAAGCTAAAATTGATGAAGGAAGAAGATGGGGAGGAAAACTTTTGAAAGTTTTGGTGTGAGAAATTACAGAATGAAGATGAGTATTTATAGCAAAACTTTTGACCGTTGTAGCTGCAATTATAGCCATTGAGTAGAAATTATGGTGTCGTTGCAACTAATATGGTGGACCCTACTTGTTATTGCCCAAGCGATTTGATTGCCAAAAATTGGCAACCGGATTTACCAATCGATTTCTCTGACGCGAGCCCCATGATTTGCCCGAGCGATCAGTTTGCCACTGCATTCATTATTTGGCTGAAAAGACACGGGTCCCACTAATTGCCCCTTCAATTAGCGCAGCGGTGCAACTGCTCTAAAGGCACTATCATATCGAAATCTTATATCATTCGAGCTGAAAACCCAAATACCCGTGAGGACGATCCGCCTGTCTTCGCCATCACGTCGCCTTTGGTCGACGCACTGATCATCTCTATGTCATCCTCACTTTTGTGGTAGTGGTTTGGTATATCGTTGACTAAAGAGAGATAATCGAGAGTTGGAAGCTTCAACAACTCTGAGCTTTTTCAGCCGATTTTGTTACATTTTTCAGTGACTCTGATCACCGTTCTAGCTTGCGTGTGTTATGAAACTTAATCTCTCTTGTCATGTTTTACACGATTGTTCTATTAGTTGTTTAAATAGATTATGTTTTGACGATTAGGTTTCTTGGTTTGTTTGGTCTCATCCATAGTCCTCTATGTTAAACAACGACAGGTGTAGTCCATGGATCATCATTGTACCGATTGTTCCAATTTAAACACCTTCAAGGTGTTGGGTTTTTTTTTGTTCACATAAAACCTTGATACAATTAAGTATTATCCACCCACTTGTAAGGTATATTTTATATGTCACTTTTCTGATATAGGATCTTCACTCTCCAACACGCCCCTTCACATGCAACCTAACTTTAGGTATGCATGTGAAACTGATAACAAACCCAGGCCCCATGACAATGGAAGGAACCAAACCCAGACCCATTACAATAGAAAGAACCAAACGGGCCCATGATAACAGAAAGAACTAAACCCGGGGCCATGACCCCCAGAAAGAACCAACCCGGGCTCTTGGGAACGCAACTGAAGTGGGATACGTTCTGATACCATGTTAAACATCAACAAGTGTAGCCCGTTGATTATCATTGTACCGATATTGTCCAAACTTAACCACTTTTAAAGTGTTAGGTTATAACAAAAGGCTTCGGTATAATTATGAATTATCCATGTACCCACTTATAAGTTATATTTTATTTGTCACTTTTCTGATGTAAGATCCCCTCTCCAACACTACACGCCGGCAAAATTTTACTGAAAGGTTGGGCGGCTTCTGTTGATGTCGTGGAGGACGTCATACACGTTGTGGGGTTTGGATTAAGCTGGACTGGGGTTATTAACCTGAGTCTGACTGGGTTTGGCTTGCATTTTTTTATTCTCTATTTTGATTTGTTAGAACTATTTTAAAAATTTGAATATTCTAAATGCTATTTTAGTATTTGGACATTCTCACCTTATACATTTTCAATTATATAATAAATGTTATAAGGAAAAATTTTATGAATAATACATGACAATCGGTCCACTCTCAATTTTAGTATTTTAAGTTTCAAAACAATCAAAAAGGCGGCACACTTTTTATATTATGTTTTCTTTTTCTTTTTTTCTATTTATATACTTTTTTAATCTTGTAAGCTCATACCACATATTCTCTGTCACACCCCAATTTTCGAAGAATAAATTTCAAAAATTTGGACATGATAAATCTCAAAATACTATAATCTCAAAACCTGTTTCAACAAACTATCTCAAGCACTAAAACTCACTTGCAGAAATGTAAATGTCACACAACCAAACGTTGAGTTAAATATTACATTTGCTTCTTTACATAAACTTGAAAATCAAGAAAATGAAAACAATCTCAAGAGTTTAAAACTGTCTACCCAATATACAAAAAAGACAGTGTACATCAAAACCTAACCAAGACCCTTCCACTAAGCCTCCGCCTCAACCCTGCTAATCCTCACCTGCAGGTCTAACCCCTACACAGAGAATTGGTGCACTGGGTTGTAAAATAACAAACCCGGTAAATTAAAAATCTCGTATGAGTAATCTCAAAAATAACACAACACTTCTCATATCCAAATATACCACAAGAGCAATTAGATCAGTAATTAAAATCCACACATTCGACACATTTACTTAAGACATGTACCCATGAGTCCCAGATATTAATAAACACCTCTCATGACCTACAACAAAAAAATTGTGTACCCATGGGTCCCAGATACCATAAGGTATCTCCCATGACCTACACCGACAGACGGACTAGAGTTCTATTCCTAACCGTAACCAATCATCCGACCAAAAGCTTGGAACCCAGTTTGATTGTCTAATAAAAATCACAAAATAAAATTGCATTATAACTGTAACCAATCACCCGGTTAAAGGCTTGGAACCCGGTTTGACTATTTTGAACAACAATTCACTATATCAACACATCATCATCAACAACACATGATTCACATCATAAAATTATATCATTCACAAAGATATAATTATATGAACAATATATATTATTCAACAAGAATAACTTATCAATAATTAATAAAATTATGATCACAAGAACCTCAAAAATAAACATATAAGGAAAAATTGTTTTATCTTACCTATGAGCCGTTGGCGATCAAGCTCATATATTTAAAAACGATTAATAGCATATTATTGAATCCAACATCAACATCCAATGACCATAATAAAATTAGGTCCAAAAGTGAACCGTGGTGAGATTTACTCACCTAAAAATCCCGTTGCGATTTCCACAACACAACAAAAGCAAGTCAAATCACAACTTCACAAATCACCTAAAATCACAAAATTAACAACCTTAGTAACCAAAGTACTATAGGATAACACAATGCCCTTAAACTGACCCTTAACTCAAAGGAGGACAACTTTTCAAAATCGTTGAACTCAACAACACAATAAAGCTGCCTCTAATCCTCAAAACCTAAACTCAAACCTCAACCAAGCCAAAAATACACCTAAGGTTCTAACATGCAATCCTTGCTCAAAACCTAGCATTACTACCTCTCAACATGCTCACAACAGCAAGAGCTAGCTAACCACAGAAAACTAAGGCCGCAACACAGCTAGACGCGCCGCCACAGGTGGGGGTGAATGAGCCCCACGCGCCACCCCAAACTTTCGAATTAGGAGAAACTCACAACATGAAACTTGTAGATTAAAGCATGCTGAACAACTTAATACATGGAGGTTCAACCAGTTAGGCCGGAAAAGGCCTCGAAACACCAAATCGAAATCAAAAACAAAACCTACAAATCCGGCGCCCAAACTTGATTTTTAGGTCACCAAAGAGGTGTAAACATCTTTAGAGGAAGGAGAGGAGTAAGACTCACCTAAATCTCACCGAAAACGCCGGTTTTTCGGCAATACAGCAGCAGCTCCGCCGCTCCATGGCGGCTTCCAGGCGGCGAGACGGCGAGCGAGGCTGTCCCAGGAGTGGAGAGGAGACCCGTGCCGACCCAACGGGACCGACGACGTCCACTTTGGTGGCCGGACGAAGGAGAACCGAGCCGGAGAAAAGAGAGAGTGGGATGAGGTCAGGAGAGAGGAGAGAGAAAGTGAGGCTGCTAGGTTTCCAAAAATAACTCCCACATAATTTTCTACGTATATAGTTTCCAAAACCGGAAACTGACTTCCTCTTACCATTATTTTCTCATAAGACATCCGTTTTATGCGTGCCGCATGTCTACGAACTCGTATTAACAAACTTTACAACTTTCATGAAGGAAGTTTTCACAAATAACTTACAGAAAAGAAAGTCAACTTTTGACCTCTTAAAAGTCAAAGCACCTTAAAAATTACTCCCGAAACTTCAACTTTGCACAACCAAATAAGAATTTCCATAAATAATCCTTCATAATACTTCGCCCCGAAATTCAAAAATACTAACCCAAAAAGTAGTGACCCGGCTCACCACAATTGAAACACTTCAAATGTGCTGACTGTCTAATACGTGGAACCCAAATAGGTGCAGCTGCTGCTCTAGTTGGAGCCAGTTGATGAGTCTGCCCCCTCTTCCCATAACCACCTCTGTGGTCCCCTGAACTGCTAGTATCTACCAGGGCCTTGCCCTTCCCTTGCACATCTCTTTGCCCCTCAGTCTTATGCATGGCCTCTTCTTGCTCAACTTGCAAGGGCACTCTCAACCGCTTCTGCTAAAGTTGTCAAGACCCACCCCGAATTTCACCCTGAAACCCGAGGTAAGTTCTGCGAGGACCACCTCCAAGGAAAAGTTACCGAAGAACTCGGCAAACCTCCCTTGAAAATGGACAACCCTAACCCGGAAAAATATAGAACATCCTCTTAACCAAAATATTAATCTTCAACTCAATCAAAATAACCGAATAAAAATAATACACAATTATTTTTCCGAAAGTATTCAGAGCTACTAAAAGAAAGACGACGGAAGCTGATAGAAATCCTAGTGGGTTAAACAGATAACCTACTGGCAGACAGTAGTGGAAATGTGGGTGACTATGCCTCGTCGCCTCCTTCTAGACCCCATTCGAACTCTGCAGACTGGGCATTCAAAAACAAAGGAAAAGCTCAGGGGAAAATATTTAATTACGTCAGAGTGAGTGGAGAAAAGTAATCTCGCCAAACAAATATTTCTCCAAGAAAACTTTCAAGAACACGAATAGTTCCGGCTAGTCTCCAAAACTTAAACAAATACAGCCTCTCCGGCTAAAATTAAATATATCAGTATGTATATGCACTCATCTACTCCTTGTATGATTTCTTTGAAGGAATAAAAGAAAAACAGAAATTCATACAAGGCTACTACGCTCGCGTCTACCGCTCACGTCACCCCATAATGTCATTTTTCCTCATTATGGGGGAATCGCACGAGTGGATATATATATATATATATATATATATATATATATATATATATATATATACGTGCTTACTCCTTGTACGAATCTATGAATGAGTACGAAAAGAAAATAGAAAGTCGTACCAGGCTACGACGCTGGCGTCTAACGCCCACGTCACCCCATAATGACATTTTTCCTCACTATGGGGGGAAATCACGTATTGCTAGCTAGCGTTTACTTATATACATACTATTCTCATAAACGTCAATAAATGAGTATAAACACAGAAATTCTCAATTCAGGATAAATTCCAACAAAAGAAATTATTCAACAATAAAACATTATTTAAAAACAAAGGTCCACTCACAAATTAGGCCGAAGCCCGATGTCGGTCGGGGGTTTCTTCCGCTCGGGCCTCCTCATGTCCTGTTCCAAAACATAGATAAATCCTTAAATAAAACACCGACGCTTGAAGAAAATAGACATAATTAAATATGAGCTTCTCGCGCTCAACCATGCCTATCGCCATAAATCTTTACTTCACTGCCAGCCATAAAGCTCCACAATTTTTCCGACATCCTCAAAAGCATCTTCTACCTTTCTAACCATAAATAATCCAATGGCCGGAATTTTAACTTATTAATCCGCCAAAAATACAAACTTTAACAATTTCCAAACATATCCAAAACTCCTCCAAAAATTCTAAAACTCATTCCATTAAACTCCTCATAAAAATCTCCACCAAAAACAATTTTTCAGCGGCGGCCGGCGACCTCCAATGCCCACCAAAATTTGACAGCACCTTCCTCTCAACCTCCTCTACAACATTCCTAACTAGCACAAACTCCAATTCTAAGCCTAACCATGTCAATCGAACAAAAACAACCATAAAAAGCCTAGAATTTCTTTTACCGATTTCTCCTTACCTAACTCAAGAGGGAGCGAATCCTTTGGAGAGATTGGAGCACGGGAGGATGGCTTCCTTTTCAGCCAAGGATCGCCAGCTATGGCGGTCGGAGGAGGGAGTTCCGGCGAGAAAACCGATCTGGCAGTCGGAGCTTTCGGGGTTGTTTTCTCCCTCACGGCGGCGCTAGGGAGGCTGCCACCGGTTTGGAACGGAAGCTGGGTTGGAGACCGATCGATTGGGACCGGTGCGGCGGTCTGGGGCGGCCGGACGACGGCGGACGGGCGGTCGGAAGTTTTCCGGGCGGAGGGAGAGGGAGAGAGAATCGGGAGGGAGGAGAGAGAAAGGAAAGGGGGAAGAAAAAATGTTGGGCTTGGCCCAACCGGTCCAACATCCCCAAATAAACCCACTTCAAAAATTCAACACCCCAAAATAATACACCCAAAAAAATTACCTTTTATTAGCTAAAATTACAGTCGTCACATTTTTCTCCTACGAATAATTCTTTCGAAATATTCGTCCCTCAACACACCTCTAGGGACCTTAGGACTAAAAATCCAATGACGAAGATGATAAAATTCTTATTACCACAATGCTAGTAATTAAGGTAAAATTTAAGAGTCGGGGCGTGACAATTCTCCTACTCCCTCAGGAAAATACTCCCTCAGTATCAAGAAAATACATCTCCTGAAAGAGCTGAACAAACCCCTCCCAAGTCAAGGCGGTCACATCTCTAGCTCTCTCTACCCCGCTTCACCATACCCGTGCCTCATCCTTGAGAAGAAACGTAGCAATACGTATCTTCTCAATCTCCGTACAAGTGATCATGGTGAAGTATGTCTCGATGCCCTCTATCCAATGATCAACCACAAGGTAGTCTGTACCTCCCAGAAAGGAAGGCGCTTCTAACCTGATGATACCCTGAGCCAGCCTGGCCAGACGTAGACCATCATCTACCACAACTGGAACCGACATCTCCAACACCACCTCCTCCTCAAAGAAATCATCTACAGGTGGAGACCTACCTCTGCCTCTGGCCCTACCTGCCCCTCTGGCCCTACCTCGGCCTCTATCTCTTCCTCGCGGAGGATCCATCACCTAAGAAGCGAGTAAACCTTGGTTAACTCATGCATAAAACTTAAACCAAAGTATAAGTCTAATACAACTTTTATTAACCAAGGCATTATCTCAAGATGGAACACAAAGATTCAAAATCTCACTAACAAAGTATTCTCTACTCTGACATCCTATTGACCTAGAGGCGACACCTAACCCTTCACATACCCAATGACATATCAATACCGAAGAGCTTATTATGGTGATCCGCTGCAGTCGGGCCATCAGTCCGAATATTGATTATCACCAAATATGTTAACCTACGCTCTGATATCAAACTGTCACACCCCAATTTTCGAAGGATAAATTTCAAAAATTTGGACATGATAAATCTCAAAATACTATAATCCCGAAACATGTTTCAACAAACTATCTCAAGCACTAAAACTCATTTGCAGATATGTAAATGTCACACAACCAAACGATGAGTTAAATATTACATTTGCTTCTTTACATAAACTTGAAAATCAAGAAAATGAAAACAATCTGAAGAGTTTAAAACTGTCTACCCAATATACAAAAAAGACAGTGTACATCAAAACCTAACCAAGACCCTTCCACTAAGCCTCCGCCTCAACCCTGCTAATCCTCACCTGCAGGTCTAACTCTTACACAGAGAATTGGTACACAGGGTTGTAAAATAACAAACCCGGTAAATTAAAAAGCTCGTATAAGTAATCTAAAAAATAACACAACACTTCTCACATCCAAATATACCACAAGAGCAATTAGATCAATAATTAAAATCCACACATCCGACACATTTACTTAACACATGTTACCTATGAGTCCCAGATATTAATAAATACCTCTCATGACCTACAACAATAAAATTGTGTACTCATGGGTCTCAAATACCATAAGGTATCTCCCATGACCTACACCGACAGACGGACTAGAGCTCTATTCCTAACCGTATACAATCACCCGGCCAAAGACTTGGAACCCAGTTTGACTGTCCAATAAAAATCACAAAATAAAATTGCATCATAACCGTAACCAATCACCCGGTTAAAGGCTTGAAACCCGGTTTGACTATTTTGAACAACAATTCACTATATCACCACATCAACATCAACAACACATGATTCACATCATAAAATTATATCTTTCACAAAGATATAATTATATGAACAATATATATTATTCCACAAGAATAGCTTATCAATAATTAATAAAATTATGATCACAAGAACCTCAAAAATAAACATATAAGGAAAACTTTTTTATCTTACCTATGAGCCGTTGGCGATCAAGCTCATATATTTAAAAAGATTAATAGCATATTATTGAATCCAACATCAACATCCAATGACCAAAATAAAATTAGGTCCAAAAGTGAACCGTGGTGAGATTTACTCATCTAAAAATCCCGCTGCGATTTCCACAACACAACAAAAGCAAGCCAAATCACAACTTCACAAATCATCTAAAATCACACAATTAACAACCTTAGTAACCAAAGTACTATAGGATAACACAATACCCTTAAACTAACCCTTAGCTTAGCTCAAAGGATGACAACTTTCCAAAGTCGTTGAACTCAACGACACAATAAAGCTGCCTCTAATCCTCAAAACCTAAACTCAAACCTCAACCAAGCCAAAAATACACCTAAGGTCCTAACATGCAATCATTGCTCAAAACCTAGCATTACTACCTCTCAACATGCTCACAACAGCAAGAGCTAGCTAACCACAGAAAATTAAGGCCGCAACACAGCCGGACGCGCTGCCACGCGCCACCCCAAACTTCCGAGTTAGGAGAAACTCATAACATGAAACTTCTAGATTAAAGCATGGTGAACAACTTTAATACCTGGAGGTTCAACCAGTTAGGCCGGAATCGGCCGGAAAACGCCTCGAAACACCCAACCGAAATCAAAAACCACACCTGCAAATCCGACGCCCAAACTTGATTTTTAGGTCACCAAAGAGGTGTAAACATCTCTAGAGGAAAGAAATGAGCAAGACTCACCTAACTCTCACCGAAAACGTCGTCGAAATCGCCGGTTTTCCAGCGATAGAGCAGCAGCTCCGCCACTCCGTGGCGACTTTCAGGCGGCGAGACGGCGAGTGAGGCTGCCCCAGGAGTGGAGAGGAGGCCCGTGCCAACCCAACAGGACCGGCGGCGTCCACTTTGGTGGCCGGACGAAGGAGAACCGAGCCGGAGAAAAGAGAGAGTGGGAGGAGGTCGGGAGAGAGGAGAGAGAAAGTGAGGCTGCTAGGTTTCCAAAAATAACTCTCACACAATTTTCTACTTATACAGTTTCCAAAACCGGAAACTGACTTCCTCTGACCATAAATTTCTCATACGACATCCGTTTTACGCGTGTCGCATGTCTACGAACTCGTATCGCCAAACTCTACAACTTTCATGAAGGAAGTTTTCACAAATAACTTGCAAAAAATAAAGTCAACTTTTGGCCTCTTAAAAGTCAAAGCACCTTAAAAATTACTCCCGAAACTTCAACTTTGCACAACCAAATAAGAATTTGCATAAATAATCCTTTATTAATTATGGGAATAATACAAGAAAAATGATATGAAAATCTAGGGTATTACATTCTCAAAGACTATTGTTTTCTCCTTACCTGGTTTCTTTGCTTACTATTCGTTGTATTTGTAAGTTACTGGGTTTTGTTTTAATGAAAGGTTCTTATTCATCAAAAAAAGTGTTGTTGGTATATATACCGCAAGCATAAGCAACGACCGAGTAGACTGTTCTCCGGCGACGAAGGGTCCCGCCACCGACATACTTCCGGTAGACCGACATCCGGGCTACCTCGCCATGGTGAAAGATCATCAGTACCACATCGGGAAGGTGCTCCTTCAAGCTCCGCAAGAAGACACCATGATAAGATATATGTATAGTTAGTCCCACATCGGAAACATAATATGTGAGGGAACCTTCCTTAGCTATAAAATGAAGACTTCCCATATGTAGAATCCCTCTCGGTTTGGCTGACGGAAACTCTTTCTGTCTGGCTGGCTGAATCTCTCCCTCCTGTTCCCTACTCACTCCATCTCGGAGAGCTCTTGTAACACCAAAGGCCTATTAGCCATGATAGTTGATTCATAAGTGGACGTAGCCATGTCCTCCGATGGCATGGTGAACCACTATATGTCCCTGAGTCTCCTGTGCATGATTGTCTCTTGTTTACATGTTCTACCGTGATTCTGCATAGCTTACGGAATTATGCAAAAACATTTGGCGCCGTTTGTGGGAATCTTTACTAAAAGTCTTGTTGCTCTACCAGTAAGCTCATGCAGGGAGGTCAGCCCAAGATATCCAGTGTGCAGGCCTAAAGCCATCGGGCCCAACCCATCAGGAGGCAATATGCAGGCCTAAGCCTCCAAGAGGGATGGCATGACTCGCCCGGGTTCTTTTTAGCATCGGGACGTCACCAAGAGCCAAGCCACCCGCCCGGGCTCATGACCGACGCCTCCAGCCATCGCTTGGAGATGATCCAACTGGACCCGTGACTCTACCGGCAGCATTCGAAGATCCGCCCGGGATGAGATGTCCCCCAGAAAGAGGGGACCTGCCTAGCATTCAGTCTCCGGGTAGCGGGTTTCAAGTTCGGGCCAAGCAACTTCATGTGTCTGGTTGGCCGAGTTCATGAGGAGAGGGTTGTGCAAATTGGGATCAGGCTCGATCAATTCGACACCACTGATCGGGAGGTAGGGATCAGTCACGATCAGTCGAATATCTAGTTTGCCTCAAAAGGACGAGCTGGCTTGCACATCCATTGTTATCACCAGCCGGTTCCCGGGTCCGACCTAAGTAACTCTTCCGGGACTATCTCGTCGACCACCGGCCATGAATGATTCGCCGGGCACCGACATGCTCTGCTTACTGATTTTCGAAATCCATTCTGGTCAAGTTCAGTCCGGGAGCATTCTTCCGGGTCGAAAGATGGGATGATTGAATGAGTCTTCGGCACTCGCTAGCTTTATGAAGAAAGATTATCGGGTTTAAATGGCATTGGGTCATCCGCTGTGCAAATCACATAGCCCTACTGATGATACCAATAGGTTTGGTCGAATGATCCTCCGGGAAGTCCATTTGATCCAGCGGTTACGGAGCTCTAGATAATGATCAATGACAAGTTTGGTCTTATCACGCATCTACTCTCGGTCGGCATCGGTTAAAAGCAGGGAAGGAATACTCTTGGCACCCTAACAACAATTAGCCAACTGCTATGGACACCCAGAAGAAGTCATTCCCGGTAGCAGTAAGTCTTGTTCTTCCCGGTGAGTCGGTGACCTCACCTATGTTCTGAACCTCCCAAACCCGATGACTCCAGATTGAAAGAATTAGCCACCGGGAGCAGAGAAAGAAATGTTCAACCACTGGAAGCAAAAAGAAAATAGTCACCCACCGGGAGCAGAGCAATTGAGGAGGGTAGAGAATTGACCCCGTGCGATCAACGGGTCTCAGTGGAAAAAAAACAAAAACAAAAAAAAGCTATGGACACCCGGAGCTATTTGCCTGGAAAAAGTCAACAAATCTTGTAGGCAGCCCGACCGTACTGGCAACAAGGATTCATTGTCCAGGAGTAGTACGGGCATGAATCTGCACCTCTTGTGTGCACCAATTCGGCAGCTATTTTCACAGGTAAGTCCCTCATTTTATTGCCTTTCATTGGATTGAAAACACAATCAGGATATGAAAGTCTTCATGATTAGACTGAGAAACCACCGAGAGATTGGCATTCGACCGAGATAGGCATTCCACCAAGATTGACATTCCACCGAGAGAGCATTTCACCGAGAGATTGACATTCGACCGAGATAGGCATTCCACCAAGATTGACATTCCACCGAGAGAGAGGCATTCCACCAAGAGATTGGCATTCGATCGAGATAGGCATTCCACCAAGATTGGCATTCGACCAAGAGATAGGCATTCGACCGAGAGATTGGCATTCAACCGAAAGTCATAAAACTTATATCTTCCTTTTAAAAACGGAGCAAGTGGCTTGATAACCCATAGACGGCGTTAACACCCCGTCACTCGAGTAGTAACACAGGATATGGAAAGGGCTCGCTACCTTTGTCCATGAAAAATGTAACACCCGGATGGTCGTAAAAGGATGTTTCAGTTGGCGGGGCACCGAGGTTAGAGACCCATCTCGTGTGTCACCGAGATCATAACACATAGTTGGCCAGGTACAAGATCCACCTCGCGTGTATCACCGAGTTACTAGACCCATCTCGCGTGTCACGGAGATACAAGACCCATCTCGCGTGGAACAAGATCCATCTCGGGTGAGTCGCCGAGATCGTCCTTGCGCGCACGCGAACTACTCAGGTCGCGCGGTAGTCCTTGTGCGCGGAGCAAGATCCTCAGCCCGCGCGGTAGTCCCTATGCGTAGAGCGAAATCCACAGCTCGTGCGGTAGTCCTTGTGCGCGGAGCGGACTCCAAATCCTCAGCCCGCGCCGTAGTCCCTTTGCGCGGGGTGAAATCCATAGCCCGCGCGATAGTCTTTTTACGCGGAGCGGACTCCACAGCTCGTGCGGTAGTTATAGTGCGCGGAGCATGCTCCTCAGCTCGCAGGTAGTCCTTGTGCACGTGAGCTTCTCAGCTCGCGGGTAGTCCTTATGCATGCGAGATCCTTAGCTCGCGTGGTAGTCCTTATGTGTGGAGCACTGCTCAGCTCGCGGGTAGTCCTTGTGCATGCGAGATCCTTAGCTCGCGTGGTAGTCCTTATGGGCGGAGCACCCCTCAGCTCGCTCGATAATGTCAGTTCTTGTGTGCGGAGCGGACTCCACGGCTCGCACGTGAGCCCCTCAGCTCGCTCGATAATGTCAGTTCTTGTGTGCGAAACGGAGTCCACCGGAAGCGCCCGAGCTCTTCAACTCGCCTGGTAGTGTCATTCCATGTGTGCGAAGCGGACTATTCAGCTCGCTCGCTAGTCAGTCCTGTGCCAAGCGGACTCTACAGCTCGCACGCGAGCTCCTCGCCTGGTCAAATCAGTTTTGAGGCTGGGGGTCAGGAGGGACTCGGCGGACTTGAAGACGCGGAATCAGCAAAGACAAGACCCAAGTAGCCCCCATGTATAGAAAATATCAACAAAGTAAGACCCAAGGCCCACATTGAGCATTACCCGCCCGAGCAATCTTCGAGCAAGACTTAGGGGGACATAGTGAATCTTGTCACTCCACTCCAAAAGAGAAGAAAATCGTGAGAAAGGGGGAGAGGGAAATAATTTCGAGTAAGAGAACCTTCTTCCTCGGAGAGCTAGGGGGACAGGGGGTGTATGCCGTTACTCGGTCATTACTTATGCTTGGCGGCATACAATTTATTTTTAACTCTCCCAGTAAGATTGTCCTCTTACTCGGGAGTTGGGGGGGACATGTTATTGGTATATATACCGCAAGCATAAGCAACGACCGAGTAGACCATTCTCCGGCGACGAAGGGTCACGCCCCCGACATACTTCCGGTAGACCGACATCCGGGCTACCTCGCCATGGTGAAAGATCATCGGTACCGCATCGGGAATGTGCTCCTCCAAGCTCCACAAGAAGGCACCATGATAAGATATATGTATAGTTAGTCCCACATCGGAAACATAATATGTGAGGGAACCTTCCTTAGCTATAAAAGGAAGGCTTCCCATATGTAGAAGCCCTCTCAGTCTGGCTGACGGAAACTCTCTCTGTCTGGCTGACTGAATCTCTCCCTCCCGATCCCTACTCACTCCATCTCGGAGAGCTCTTGTAACACCAAAGTCCTATTGGTCATGATAGTTGATTCGTAAGTGGACGTAGCCATGTCCTCCGATGGCATGGTGAACCATTATATGTCCTTGAGTCTCATGTGCATGATTGTCTCTTGTTTATATGTTCTACCGTGATTCTGCATAGCTTACGGGATTATGTAATCAACTTTTTCTCCCCATCATCACATATTATAATATTTCTAAATTACCCAAACCTTAAAAAATTGTAAACATTCTAACTGCATTTCTTGTAGGGGTATTTTAATAATCAAACTAGTTTTAATTCTGATTTCATATGGTAAATAAACAACATCAATCGTAATTAGTTCTATTTATGTTTTGATTCCTTATGGTAAGTAAACAATATAATAAAATAAAATATTCTCATACCGATTAATGATAATTTTCATTTCAAATTCGTAAACGTGTTTATCAACACATCAAGGAATTAGAATTAGTATGAGTCCCACATACTTATCAGAAATTGATTCATGACAAACTCTTAACTTGATACCCAAAAGGGGAAGATGGCGAGTTTAGGAATCAAAACCTCCAGTATATAAATTTTCTTTCCAAAATACCCTCATGTTGACAGTATCTTTCGTATTATAAAACTGTGTTAGTTTGTTGTGAGTTGTGACAATATTTTAGAGTTTAGAAATGAACTCCATAAATCAGTTTGAAGCGGTTAGATTAAAACAATGAGTAAATAGTTTGAAGAGCTCCACCATTAATAATTCAGAGTTCAAAATAATTCACTTAGCTCAACCATAAAGTATAAACAGTTTGCAATTCAACAGTTTTGGACTTCTGAATATTAATGCCTGAAATACCGTAGAACAGAGGAGCATGTCTGAGAGTATGTACGTATCTAAGCAAGTAGCTGGCATCTGCAAAATCATGAACTAGTGTAAAGAATTAAACCCAGTCGACAAGAGAGAGTGTGTGTAGAAAGATTTGAAGGAAGCAAGAGGGATTGGCTGGGACCCCGATGGGAGAGAGAGAGAGAGAGAAGGGGGTGGTCTGCGATAGTGCTTTTTGACTAGAATGGCATGCTCATGTCTAATCAGCGATTCTCTTTCTCGATGGAATATAACTGAAAGATCTTTTATATCCCCGAAGTTGGCTAAGCCTTCCATTCGTCTATTCCTCAAGTACAACTCTCTCCTTCTCTCTCTCTCTCTCTCTCTCTCTCTCTCTCTCTCAACATAAAAGAAAGTGCATGCAGACTGACCTGGATAGATAGATCGAAAGCTGGTCCTGGAGTGTCCCTACTGCTACTCTACTAGTCTCTCCTATGTAGGTGTGGCATGCATAGTTACTCAGGCTCATCTTCTCTCCTTGCCATCTCTCTCTCTCTCTCTGCTCGCCCCTCTGAGTTCTCAGTCTGTAACTATCATACACCAGTATCCCACACCACACACACACACCAGGTACAAGTACAACCTCCATCACTAGACCACTGCTTTCTCTCTTCTCTGCCCCTCCCTCTTCCTCATACTTCCTCATAAGAAGATCCTGGCCGGTTATTTTGATTCAACGGGTATGATCTCTTCAACCAATATTAAAGCCTATTTTCTCATAAGTCCCATCTCAGTCTCTCTCACAAGTCACAACTAATATCTCTCGTTCTCCTCTGGAACCAGAAATTCTCGTCTCGACCCGCCGCCGGCGTCGTTTTTCATGATTGGGTGGGGGGACTGGGGGTTTTTGGTTCTCCATCTCCACGGGCACCGTTGAACTTTTTCTTTAATTCGTTACTTTTCATGTTAATCTTGAGTTTCATAGGTTCTTAATCTCAGCATTGCTGTAATTTTATTGTTGTAGGTCTTGTGTGTGTGTGTGAGAAAGGCCATCAGTAGAAGCATGAGCTCGCTAATTCAAGGAAAAACAGTTTTTTTTTTTTTTTTTTTTTTTTTTTTTTCAGAATAGCAGTGATGCTGCCGTTAAATTGCATTGCAATTTGGAGATCTTGATTGAAGTCAGAGTCTTCCCTACTTGGCTGAAGTGTGGAAAAGATTTTGTAACTTGGTCCTTGCTGTTTCTAAATTCATTGTCAAGTTCTAACTACGTTGTAATATACAAGTTATAGAACTGAATGTGTTAAACTCCCAGTAACATGTAGGCTTGTAGCTTTCCACTCTAATTACAAAAAGTGATCTGAGATGAAATATTTGGCTGTGTTTTTGCTCCATCTCTGTTCAGTTTTAAATTACTTGAATTATATGAACTTGGTTGGTAGTCTATATATGCCACTTCTGAATTGAAAGCTGAGAAATTTAGACAATTAGACTCATCACACAGTCATTATTTATCACAGAACAAAAGAAGCAAAGTTGGGGACTTCAAGAGTACACCAGTATTTCTGCATATGCAACTTGGTTAATATGCTATAGATTTACTTCATTGGTAGCATTGTTGCTGCTCTGGTTACAAACTGAGGAGGAAGGTAAAAAGCAACTCCCTTGAGTATAAGAACCCTAAACCCTAAACCCTAAATTCAGTCTCGTTCTATTGCTACATCCTGGAACACGGACACCTGAAACATGTCTTTCCACACGCTATCTTTACCATGGTTACGTTTTTGGTCTCGTTGCTTTCCCGGAGGATTCAAACCGTACCTGAGAAAAAGGACATAGGAGGGATCTTATTCTTCAAGCTCGCTAGCCATGGAGAGAGAGAGAGCCCAACCGGCGCGGGAAGACGCCGGCGGCGGGTCGAGGAGGACGCCTGAGATGGACTTGTGAGAAAATAGGCTTTAATATTGGTTGAAGAGATCTTACCCGTTGAATAAAAATAAACGGTCAGGATCCCTTCCATCTTTCTTGTCATGGACCTACCTCTCTTCTCCTTCTCATCTAACTTGTCAGCATTCATCAAGACTCGAGAGTTTAAATGCTCATTTCAAACTCTTAATGCAAGATTCCAGTGCAAGGTTTTGTACTGGACTCCCGCATGACACTTTACGATTATTTGACAGGATTGATGATTGCTATTTAGGAAGATCGAGCAGATAAACGAGCCGTCGGAAAAGGAACATCAGTGCTGAAGTTAGAGGCACGCTTAAGTTGATAGGACGGTGCAGCTCAGTTGGGAACAAGGGAGCTCAAGTTGGAGGAACTTGTGATGTGTATTATGTTTCTTTAAACATTACCCAGTTTCCATCATTTGCTCTGTGGCCTAAAACTGTGGTGGCTTTTGCTGTTTATGACATAAAATAACAGTTAGAATAATTGGGTCTGCCCAGTTGGGATGACACTACAGCACTTGTATAGTTGATGCCTTGATGGTAATATATTGCTATTTCCGTTCCAATAATCAACTACAAAGTTATTGCTTTGCAGCCTTTGCAAACAGTTTTCTTGCACTTCCATGATAACAATTTCTAATGAAATCCACCACAAATCATGACAATAAAAGTATATTCGGTATTTAAATATATATATATATTCGGATGTAAACAATCAATGGCGGAAATGGGAACATGAACCAGTCATAAGCAAGCCAAACCTGAGAATGAAGTATTTCTCACTTCATAATTCCTCGTCTCCAAGATCTCCCCATCTAACATTGTGCTTTGCAGCAAGATAGTGGGGTCCTACTGGCCCTCTGCTACCATAGGGGTATAGCTCGGGAACAACCTTTCTCTGTTCGAGCTCATTCAACAATGGTGTGAATAGTGACCAAGCAGCATCGAGCTCATCGCTTCTTATGAACAACCTTCGTTCCCCTTCAATTGCATCTAACAGTAGCCTCTCGTATGCATCTGGTATTTCTCTTGGATACCTGCACATTGTAACGGACAACATTGGATCATTATAGAGGCATAGAAGTTCTTGTATCATCTAAACTTTTACCAGTGTAAGAGTTTTGTCATCACCAAGTTTAAAAAAGACTACTGTACCTAGCTGAATAAAGCAAATTTAGGTCACTCCGATCTAGTCTCATTCCAAGACCGGGGACTTTGTTGTTGATCTTCAGGAATATGGCTTCATCAGGTTGTACACGAAGCACAAGCTCATTTGTAGCTTTATCTATATCAGTTCCAAAATTCCGCTTGTACAGGTTACCCGGGACATGTCTGAATTGAACTCTGATCTCTGCACTGGGTAGTCAAACGAAAAAAACCAGGTCACTAAACTGTTTAGAGCCTTACCATATGAGGGAATATTAAAAGAACTGATACTAAAGAACATGAAACATTTCCACATACAGCTTAGTATGGAGGGCCTTTCCTGCTTTCATCAGGAAAGGAACCCCATCCCATCTAGCATTATCAATAAAGAGAGCTGCTGCTGCAAATGTAGGGGTGAGACTGTCGTTTGGCACAGTTGGGTCATCTATATAAGCAGGAAATGATTTACCACCCTTGCTGTGGCCCTTGTATTGGCCAACAACTACATCTTCAAGCTGCAATGGCCTCATTGATCTTAGAACCTTTACCTGAGTTCAGACCAACCACACCAATCAAATATATTATCATCCACTCATGGTGAGAGCATTAAGGGGATTATCAGAAAGAAACAGAAGAGTTCTTTAGACCACATTTTTGACATTAAGAAATATTAAATGAAAAAGCTACAATACCTTTTCATTCCTGATATCCTCAGCATCTAAGCTGACTGGTGTTTCCATCGCAAAAAGTGCTAGTATTTGTAGAAGATGATTTTGCATTATGTCCCGTATGATTCCATACTTATCAAAATATCTGGAAGCATGCATGGGACAAACATTCAAATGACTGAAAGTGGTAAAATAATTTTTTTCCAACAACAATGTTGAGGAAGAAGCTCACCCCCCTCTTCCCTCTGTGCCAAAATCTTCAGAAAAAATCAGTTGCACATTCTTAATGTAGTTACGTGACCACACAGGCTCAAAAACAAGATTTGAGAAGCGAAGCACTGATAGATTCTCGACAAGCTCCTTTCCCAAGTAATGGTCAATCCTGAAATTTTATCAACATGATGAATCTTCTTCCTCTATATAGGAATTTGACTAATTATAAGAAAAGAGAGCAAAATTCACCTAAATATCTGGTCTTCAGTAAGGTACTGCTTTAAACATCTGGTTAGCTCCGCAGAGGATTCAGAGTCACGACCAAATGGCTTCTCAACAATGACCCGAGTCCACCCATTTTCTGAAGAAGCTCTAAGGCTAGCACATCTCACCACGTCCACAAATATGTTTGGAGGTATCGATAAATAAAACAGCCTATTTGACTTTCTTCCAGCCTGGAAACAAGAAACTTCAATGATATTAAACCATCTATCAAAATTATTTACCTTTTATTTTTTAACTATTTATCAATATAATTTAGTGTGCACCACAGAATCTTCTTTCAGCATGACAGTTCTTCATGGCACATACTAGAACACCATTACATACTTTCAGATCAGTATCTGAGCCGATTTCACCAACCTTGAAAACTTGACTAGCTTTGATAGTTTAGCTGAAATTAAAAGATTAGTATATGTTGACCTTCACTCTTTTTTTTTTTTTTTTTTTTTGAAAGTATGTTGACCTTCACTCTTAACCCTTGAACAATTGTAGAGACCCCAGGTAAGATTGCTATGCATACATGGTATTCTAGGATATAACGGTAACATCACTTTCCAATGTAACAGTTTAAGTTAGTGCATCCAGATACTTTTAATGCTTTGCTGCTGCACCCAGGCTTAAATATTTGTTGACATGGGCCTCGAGTAGCCAATTCAAACAAATTAGCATTACTGATAACAGTTGCTCATTTTCTGCTCTAACAAAAGTAGCTGATATGGATCACACTTGAACACACCAAAAAATAATGTAGTGAACACATTACCTCCTTCTCTTTCAGCTTGATGTGCAACTCTGCGAAATTCTCCTCAGAACTATACAGACCAGAATGGTAGAAGCATCTTTTTAAGAAGTGGTCCATTTTGTCCTCACAATTTGCCCTGTCATTAATTATTGCATGTCAATTTATAGAAATTGCAAAGGCTTATGTAACACATGTTCACTGTGGCTTTGCAGAATAAAAGACCTCTTATCTATTCTGCAAGTCAAGGTTCTGCTGATCATGTTCCTTAGCTCTTCATCAGTCATTTTAGTTCGAGCAAAACCAAACACTATAAAATCCTACATGAACACACAAACAGAATGTCATGAGCAAAAAGTTTGATTATTACCATTACAAAGTAAAATTTGATGCAAGAGATGAGGACTAGAACCTCCGGTAGACAATCTTCATAATAAAGAGCGAAAAGTGCTGGGAATATCTTCTTCTTGGCAAGGTCTCCAGAAGCACCAACAACAGTTATGCTCAACTTAGAGTCGACATTTTTCAAATCCGACACCGGAAAGGAACCCTCTTTGACATGAGGTTCAGATTGTTCTTGGTCAATAGAATTTCCATCTGAAAACCCCCAAATGCCCATTTAACATTGAGCACTCATAATATTACCAAAGACAACTGACTAAGTGCATGATAAATTGTGGCTTTCACACAGCCAAATTGAGCATGAAAAAACAGTGGTCTGAAACTTTGAACATCCAAAACCACCTTAAAGCTTCCAAAGATAGTTACTTTGATCACTGATTGAAAAAAAAATAGCTACTTTACAATCACTGATTGAGAAATTGTTCGAATAAGCACGCAGGGATTGCTTTTCTTATTTAGCATTAGAAAATGGACAATGTCTAATAGTTAAAGATTGCTTCTTGCTTTCATAGGGCTAACACTAACCATGAACTGAAATGAAATGAAATCTCTATCCAAATTTCAATGCAATTATTCAAATAATCAATGAAACTAACTAGTCAAGGCTAAGCAAATGGAACAACAAAAGCACATAACAAGAGAAGAATGAAGAAACAGACCGCCATGAAAAGACAGAGCATTGAGTGGATGCCCGTTTGAGGATTTGAGCTGAAATTGATTTCTGGGGCGAATCTGAGAGACCCATCTGAAGGAATGACCTTCTCCTAACAAAGTGATGAACTTGGCGAAGTGGGTAGTCTTGTTCTTGAATGAAGAGGGTGTGAATGAGGTTGAAGAAGACGAACAAGGACTCAGGTGGGCAGCCATGCAATACGTTCAGTCAAGATGAAGCTCAAAATTGAGAGGTACTGTGAGACAAAGTTGTATCTACAAATATCTGCAACTCTGTAAGTGTTGTGCTGTAACTAGTGAGGAATGCTGGAGTGGATTGTATGGTCTATTTTTGTTAATTGGTTACTTGCTTAATAAAGTAGTGTATACTCTAATTCTTATCATTGGTATTCATTGTGGCCTTTACCTTTGTTGAAAGGCCAATTGGCACACTTAGGTTGCTAATATTTCATGACACAGGACTTGTGTGCATAATGACTAGCTCTCAAGTGAATCAAACTTTGATTTTCTCATGGGTTTGACTTGCATTTCTATCATCTGGTTTCAATTTTGTCACTTCATCATTAGGTCAACTCCTTTTTTATTTTTGAAAAGCGTAGAGGGATTACTTTATCATCGTCTCCTCACGAAAATTTATTAATAAAAAAAAAGTACAAGAAACTGAGGACTAGGCCAAAGTCAGCCATAAAGAACAAATAACCTCTTTTGTAAATGAACAAGTAATCACATAAAAACATTAATGAGCACATGACAAACATATTAACAAATACGAAAATTTTGGAGACCAAGTGCATCTTACCGGCAATGATCAACGATGGAAGGAGGAGGAACATCCCACCAAGACATGTCAGTCAATGACAACCTAATATTAGCAAGCGCATCCGCCACTTGATTACCTTCTCTGAAAAATGAGAGGACCGAAAATGCATATGTGAGATATGGTGCAAGCAATTACTCCAGGCCACCCGTAACCGCCAAGGAACAAGATGAGGATCCCGAAGATATTGAAGGACAGGAGTCGAATCCACCTCAAGCCATATATGTTTCCATTCTCTGACCCAAGCTAACTCAATAGCTTGGATTACTGCCATGACTTCAGCCTTAACGGAGCTAGGAATATTAAGATTAGACGCAAAAGCACCAAGAAAAGAACCACGAAAGTCACGAAAAATACCACCGTAGCCGGCTCGTCCTGATACACGTTGCCACGTACCATTAGTATTAATTTTCACCTACCCAAGGATTGGAGGATGCCAATTAACATCAATAATACGAGGAGCTTTACGTGGATGACATGAAATATTATAATTCTTCAGGACCCGCAACTCCTCCAAAGAGTTGAACATACAACCTGTAGCTAATCTACTAGCAGCTTGTATGTGCCCCAAAATAAGCCTACGTAAAGCATCCACACCAATGAAACGACCATCATGCTTCATTATGTTCAACTCCTTTCATTTTCAACGTAATATTGCTCGATTATTGAGATGTCACATACTCTTTCATAGATGATTGTTTCCAAGCAAACTACTTGACTATTAAAGGTGTATGATCTTCATAAACTCGTATAATTGAAGTGTTATATTAAGCGTCAGAAATAACCATCATGTTATATTATAACGGTTGAGATTTGACATCTTAAGAAGACCGTCAATAAAGAAGCTATTATCATTAAAACACATAAACCAAATTGACAAAACTATAATCCAAATGTGCTTTCGGATCAAAACAGTAAGATTGGAACTTTTTATCAGCAACTAATGTCTGGAATGGAATTTGTGGTTGGATGAAAACTAAGAACACAAACTCAAACAAATGAAATGCAGTCGGTTTGGGTTAAGGCTATCAGAATGAAACCCTCAACTATAAGTTAGACAAAGCCCACATCGGCTTGGAGAACAAAGGCGTCTATGAGATCAGTATCGCAAGACGTGTTGGTGGAAAAATTATAGTGTGAATCCTCACAGATCTGTTCAACATCCTGCCACACGGTTTCACATCTTCACATGGTAAGATTCATTCAACTTCGTATTCTCAGGTATGTACTCTGTAATCTGTATATTCTAACTCCAATATATTGAATTGGAAAATTCATACTCGCTTAGTCGTACTATTGTAGATCTTAAACTTCTTAGTCAATCCTTATTTAACAAACTGACCTTGAAGTTTATAAGTCACTCCTAGGAATCTAAGATAGTTAGTTGGTGGACTAAACCTTCTCCCATTGCCATGATTCATCAATTAATCTAGAAGTGAATTGTTAAAATGATAATCACCCTTTGAGCAAATGCACCTATTTTGAGTAGGTTGAATCGATACACTATCCATTCAAATCAGTTTTTATTTCTTGGTTTAACAATACAACAACGAGATCAATCCGATAACTAATAACTATTCTTTGGTAGGCCAGACAAAGCAAAATAACTGCAAAGGGAAAATGCATATGATTCTATGCGCAAAATCATGTGATTGTAGCAGGCCCACGGTTAAATTGCATGTGCTCGTCCTACCATCTTTTGTAGTTAAAGGCTCACCTGTGTTTGAACCTTTCAGCTGTACCATCAGAACGGGAAACCTAACCACGTACCTGAAAGGGAAGAAAGAACTCAAAGACAAACCTAAATTTAGTTTTGGCCTTGAAGAGGCTAATAGTAATAACTAATTAATAAGACAGCAAGAAGAACCACCATAAATCCCTTTTAAGTTTCTGGAACAACAACCATGACTATAACTACTTTTTTGTTTTCGGAATGAACATGTATCATTTCAAGTCTTGGTCAGTTGGTCTCCTAAAAAAAGAAATATTAAAGAGGTAGTTGACTCCATTAGGGGTCCATTTCTATTATTTCTCTTGCTAAAACGAGTGTAGCCAATAGTATATTCATGCTCCAACCTTATATAAACCTTCACCAATCACCATGTTCGTATCATAAGCCATACTCTAATCCAAGCTATCTTCACTGAGCTTTCTGAGAATACCCTTCAAGAAAAGAAAGCTTCTTTCTTCTCAACAGCAGAAACAATAAAGATGGATTCTATCATTCATAGCAAAGCCATCAAGTTTTTGCTTTCAATCTCTGTCTTTTCAATCTTGTTCACTCATTCTTCTCTAATTTCTTTCCTTGTTCATTTCTCCAATGCCTTCATATCTTCACTTTCTGTGAGACTGTTCAGCTTCACTTTTGACAAGAACTATATGTTCCTGTTTTGCAATGGACTCCTGGTGTGCATTGTGAAGAACTCTGGTCTTATTGGGACTTCTCCACAGGGGTCTAATCTCAACAATGATGAAGATGATGTGAAGATCAATGATGAAACCCGGGAAGTAGGAGTGGTCGAGTTGACAGAAATAAAGGCACAAATGGCAAAGGAAGATCAAGTTATCAATGTAGAAACTGAACAAGTGCAAGTGCAAGAAGATGAAAACGAGGAAGAAGATGACTGCATAAATGGATTAGTGAATGTGGAAGATCATGATGAATTTGAAGGACAAGCAGAAGGAGAAGAAGAAGTTGGGTTTCTGAGTACAGAAGAGTTGAACAAGAAATGTGATGAGTTTATAAGAAGGGTCAGAGAGGGAATTAAACTTGAAGTCCAACAATCTATGATCATGGTTTCATGTCACTGATCAAATTGAACTCACTAGGACGTTTGTTAGTAGAAGACTAGCTATTCTTTTTTCCTTCTTTGGTCTGAATTATAAGACTGCACTGTAACTTTACGAGTGTCATAAGTTTTGTAGAAATATATAACTTCTTCAGCATGTCTTCTTATACTCTTCATCATCAAATATATCAGTCAATACTACAACTTTTAGCTCAATTGTGTTGTAGGTAGGAACCGTAGGATTAGAACTTGCAACTTACAACTATAATGTATTTGAATTCCAACAGTAATCCATCTAAAATTTAGATCACCACAGCTATCTGTACAACATTTAGGCCATTTTCGATCGCGATCATCTAAAATTTTAGTCAGTCCAATAGTACTATTCATCCAAATAATAAGTCATGTAATTCACTCAGATTTAAAGTGTAATTCGCCTTTATAATGTAGTTGATAAATACAATAAATGTATAGATACACGGTATTACTTGTTTGGTAGAAGCATTGTTAGTTCGGGTTTAATTCTCAGTAGTGTTAGTAACAAATAGCCAAAGCCAAGAGTGAGCAACAAAGGTTGAACTTATCGCTGGGTTTGAGATGCATTTAGCAAAATTAAAATAAGATATGATCCAGTTGAGTACTAAATAAAATCCTTGATTTCACTTTTGTCCTTGTACTACATGTACAGTGGATATGTTTGATTCTTTTTCTTGATTTATCTCAATGCATGTTAGTCTCTCTGCATTGAGAGTAGACACCAAGAAATTTCTCACTTGACTTGGTTCCATTCCAGGGTCTTCCAGGAAAGGACAACTGAATCAATAATAAAATTCCAAGTACTAACAAAGAAGCAGTCTTATTCACAGAATTCAGATTTGTCTGGTCACATCACCAGACACTAATTTTCTTTTAAACAAAAACAGATCTGTGTTTGTACATGTTGCATCATGAAAACATGAACAATCTATATTAGCAACAAATTCAGAAAAAAAAAAAAAATGTTTTCTTGTCGAAAATCTGAAATACTATATTATCCAAATCCCTAGCCATATGGAATCAAAGCTTAGGATTGGTCCTTGACCAAACTTGGTGCCAATTTGATTGGTTTGCTTCATGGTGCTGTTTTAGCAAGCAGAAAGGGACCACCTTTGATTGATTTTCATTATGAGAGGCACAACATTATGTCTCAAATCTATATGTGACAAGGAACATAGACCAAATAATTATGCATCACCATTCACCACCAACAAATCAATTTCATCAAGATTTGCCTAATCCCCATGTTTCGTCACACACTTCGCATAAACTAGATGATTAAAATAGTGTACACGCTTATAGCTTCACATGCATTAGTAGTCTGCTCCAACATTCCCAACATTCAAGGCCAGTGTTCGACACTCGGTTCTCATTTTCATACTTTTGCACTCATGACGCTCGCGGCTAGAGTTCGACTCTCAACCCTCATTCTTCTTTACTTTCACATGGACTCGTGACACTCATGGCTAGAGGTCGAATCTCAACTCTCGTTCTCCATTTCTTGCATTAAGGAGAAAGCACAATGAGTGCAACTGACTTTGGCACTTGACCTAGTGTTCTTGGAGCCCAACACTCCCAGACATTGCAGTTGAAAAGCTATAATAGTGTGGGAGACATGAATATGTAACCGTGTTTTACCTGCCCCCAACCCCAATCAGACGTTTTCATCAAATTAGTCCACCGATAATAATGAAATTGGACATTGATTTCTATTTATGAACCTATACAACCAGGCCATTCTCATTTACCACCGCACCCACTCTAAACAAGGGATGAAATAAAGCAAGTCTTGGT
The DNA here is from genome assembly GCA_009720345.1 of Fragaria iinumae. Taxonomy (NCBI): domain Eukaryota; kingdom Viridiplantae; phylum Streptophyta; class Magnoliopsida; order Rosales; family Rosaceae; genus Fragaria; species Fragaria iinumae. The sequence goes on along the minus strand of CM019122.1, from coordinate 35,558,777 downwards.
TTCTCCGTAAGAAGACTTCAGGTAACTTGACAAGCGATGAGATTATGAGAAAGAAAGTCTTGAGGCAACTGTAGGTGTAATTGAGCAGTGTTTACAAGCAGAACAAATTTAAATATGTTCTTGTTTGGCCCTAAATGATGAAAAACCGAGCTCTTTAACCATAACCCCATTTCAGTACCAGAATGATAATGAATTAGCCAACATGTACATATATTCTTTCTGAAAAGAGTAGAAATGCAGGATATCGCAAAATTTCTTCACAATTCAGATGAAGAAACGACAGATACACTATTATCTTGAAAAAGAAACAACAAGATACACTGACCAAGATGAACTCAATCTTCTGGTTATATTAGTCATACAACCAAAGCCTTCTTTCACATTGCATAACCAAACCAGAAGAACAAGTTCTAAAGGAATTATGAATCCTCATGGTGCGTCTTCCAATCAGGTAATTTGAACAAATAACACTAAACTGAGGTAAGGCTTTATACAGAGAAAAGAAAACAGCATTGTCCAGATGGAGTATACTGTTAATTACAACTTACAGTCTTATACTACAGAGTACAGACTGAAATATTACCAACCTCCTACCCTCAGCCAACATTACTTACACCCAAAAGTAAAATATACAATTTACCCAAAAGAAACGGTAAAGACACCATTTACTCTAACCACACCAATGACACCATCTATTTTAAACGACAACGTAAATACACTGTAAAATTGACACCCATCGAGAACATCTGAGCTGGCTTGCCATGGTAGATAAAAGAATTTGTATTCCTGTATCTTTGTTTGCAAGTATTCAAAGTATGAGCTAATAAATGTTAATGGCTAGTAGTTGATGCCTTCCACACCAACATACTTCATCCTCTTCACCAAAAAAAAAAACATACTTCATCCTCCACAATCCTGATGCAGCATTTATATTAAATGCAAAATCAAGATGCCTAACTGTCGCTGATGCTATTAACTGCCATATTCATAGCATACTCGTCAATTACTGGCATATTCCTAACATGTTCAAGAATACTCGAAAGTTCTCTATGAACATAATTAAATCTGTCCTTGGAGACTAATGACTCTGTCAACAGACTAGCAGTGAGAGTGTTAAAGGACTGGGCACAGTCCCCAGCGCTGCTTTGAGCATTTTCATCAGCCAAATAACCTAAGGAACTTTCTAGTCGCCAACGTAGTAGATAATATTTTTCAGGGAGTTGAAAGTAGTTTTTTACCGTAAGGACACGAAGGGAATGCCTGCACAATATCCCAGAATGCTCAAATTCCTTACAGGAACAGTGAATTTGTTCATCGTCTGGTATCCAAATGACAAGACACTCTCCATCCAATTTCTTGTAGTGTCGCACAAGATATGATCCATTTGCCATTTCTGTTGTTGCATATTGCACAGAAAGAACAATTTCATGCTGTAAGACGCTGAAAGCATAAGGTGTAAGAATATTACGTGCATGTTCTTCAATAGGCATGCCAGTCTTCACATTCATATACTGCATCCCCTCTCTGGTCTGGCTCCCAAAGTTGGCAGCAATACTAACCTTCAAGATCCCAAAATAGAACTTAATAGCGAAGAATTCATATTTGAAGAATACTTATACAGAGAAAATAACATACCTGCTCAAATAATACTTGCAGACACGTCTGTGCATTCAAAATTCTTTTCAAGAATGACTCCAGAGCTACTGAAAACTCAGCTGTCAGTGTACGAGCCAGAAAGTAGCCTCTAATGTAAGACAGTGACCAGGATTCTCGAGATGAATACAATAAATCTATATGCTTATCGGGCACAAGGCCAAACCGAGCAACCAAAATGTTCCATTGATGTTCAAAGTCTTCTACACTCTCCAGATGAGACAAAATTTCAAACTCAGCTTTGAAATTTTCATACTGCGGTCCAAGAGGCAAAGAGAACCAACTGGAAATTTTGGATAGAATGTGCCATATACATATAACATGTCTAGTACTGGTCAACTCCCTTGATATAGCATCTCTAAGCCCTGAGTCTATATCGGTTAGAATAGTCTGTGGACATCTTCCTCTCATAAATCGCATAAAAGCCTGTTCAAAAGAAGTATAATTATAAAAATTATGAAGACTGGTTCATAGTCATCACAAAATTTTATATCCACTAACCTGCAGAGCCCAAGCAAATGAATGAGAACTTTCATCATGTAGCAGCACACAGCCTAAAAAAATTGCCTTGCCGTGATTATCCATACCAAACCACACTCCAAGGAGCAATCCATAAGTGATAGAACGGTAGGTTGTGTCAAAAGCAACTACATCACCAAAAACAGTATATGCACGAACGGAGTCACCATATGACCATGCAATATTTTCAACCTTTTCGTTTTCGTCTATGGTATAATCATAAACAAAACCTGGATCTCTCTCTGTCATAGACTTGCAGGCCTCAAGAAGTTCTAGTATATCATTCTCTCTTTTCTCATTGAGCAAAGCATCATTATCTTGAACACTTTTCTTACAAGTGCGAATAAAATTCCTGATATCTTTCTCAATGAAGGGCAACTGTCCAGGTTGAACTCCCTTCTCTAGCTCCAACACTTTCACTATCCGGTTTACAGGAAAGCCTGCTTTGGAAAGTAAGAGAATCCGTTCTTGATCTGCCGCTTGTATTTTACGATATGCAGGAAGTAAGCGCACTTGGTCATCTTCCAATAACTCATGATTATGAACGTTACTAAACTGTGAAACATACCATTGACTATTGCCATCAACAATTTCCTTTGTCAAATACAACTTGGCGTCACATCCACATCGTACTGATTTTCTCTCCCTGGGATGCTCAACATTGGCCTTTTTTCTTGGTTGATTAAATCCTGACCGATAGCAAACAAAGTCTCGTCTATATATCCCTAAGTTTTGGCTTTCTGTTGAGCGTGCTTTTCTAATAGAAAATCCATTCTTCCGTGCAAAGTTGCTGTAGTATTCAAAAGCATCATCATCAGTTTTGAAAATTTGACCAACATAAGGGGTGAAGACAGCTTCTGATGAGGACGAGGATGAAGTTATCTCACTCTTTACATGTAGAGAGCTTACTGAGGCTGGATCATCTCCTTCATACTTAATATAACACTTCCAATCTCCACAAGGGCACTGTTGGTGCCGAATCCAGATGTTATTTGATGGCTTCATTTTTCATGAAACAACAGAAGTGTCCAAGCTTACATATTCTTTTGCCACAGAAACAGCAAAAAAGAGGAAAAGGATTAGAATAATGAAAACTACAACTCCCAAATACGTTGCATTTTAAACTGTCATATGCAAGATATATAACTATTTACTAACTCGACAGGGAACTATTCACTCGAGTTTAGTAGCTTAAGATTATACATAGTTATCACAGGAACTAAATGATAACAAACACATGGTTGCATTTTTTTTTTTTGATTAAATTCAGTTTACCCTCCTTAGGTTTGGGGTTAACCTCATTTCAGTCCCCGGTCTCTCAATTTTGAAAATTTACCCCCTAAAGTTTCTAAATTTCATCAGCTTTGGTTACTTGCTAGAATTCCGTCAACATTGAACGTTAATTTTCACTTTACAGCTCACTTTAAGGGCTAAAACAGTCATTTAACGACAAAAATCACACTTTAGGATCTCTTTTCTAAGATTCCATGTTAGCATTTAACCTCTAAATCAAAAAAACTGAGGTAAAATGAATTTAATCCTTTTTTTTTTTTTTTTACTTTTCATTTAATTTCTCCTAGAGCTTTATGAAAAAGTGGATATATGAGCCTACAAGAAAACAAAACATGATGAATTATGTACATCAGTACTGCGGCATTTCCATGCGATCAAACGAATCTCTGTTCAAAAACGTAAAAGAATTAACTACTTCATTGCCTTGCTGTTCTTAAATTTCCGACCCATTGAAGGGACATATGTTCAAATGCCTAACCAAAAAAGAATCTAATTCTGCAAACAACTCTGTTTACACAAGTGAGGTTTCTGTATTTAGCTCGGAATCATTTAAAACCAAGTATTATTTCCTTAGAAAGAAAAATTCATAAAGTGGTTGAAGTGCAAACAGATTAAACAAGTCACAGAACCACACTGCTGAGAGCTGAACCAAAACAAACCAGACCCACTTCATGTCAATTGGAAACCAAACTAAAACTATGTACACATTCATTGAAACTATGGAGGGACTAACAAAACACCCATGATTACAATTTGGACAGAAGAAATGAGAAAAAGCAAAGTAGACCCATCATCAGGCAAGGATTGTAGTTTCAGTTTCTGAAGAAAACCCCCTAAAGATTTGAGCTTTTTAGAGTGAAAGAAGCTAAACTTGAAGCACGTACCAGAAACAGAGGTGAAGATCGTTGAATTCTGACTTTCCCTGCAAGTGTTTAGAGTTCAACAATAAGAAAAGATTAAAGAGAATTTGAACGCAAAGTAGAGAGTAATGTAAAGAATTGAACTTTGAAACAGGGGTTGGTGAATTGGAGGAGGAATTGCATACCCAAGAATCAAAGTAGAGCCCTTTTGGGTATTGGGTTCCTCTTCTTCATCGTCTTTGCAAAACAAGAAAGACTTTTCAGTTGTTTTCAGTGAATTTCATGACACATTTATTGTATGGCCGCCAAGTCAGAATGAGTTCTGGGCCTATTACCTTTGCATAATTTCATATGGGTTTCTTGAGGCCCATTTCTTGTTGCCAGAATGGGGAAAGGAAATTTTGATGAATATCAGAAAATTATAAGCATAGTACATGTGGGAAACTACCCAACCCAATTATGAAATACAGGAAATAAAAAAGCATTTCTATTGGCGAGTGAATACATTTCTGATGCACATATATACGTACCAAGAAGTAGTACTCAACAAAAAAAAAAAAAAAACAAGAGAATAGACCATAAAGGGAATTTGATATGGCCGAATGCCTATGAAATCTCAAATCTCTCAGCTAAATTGAAACCCCTTGAGGGTCACAACTGTCAAGAACCACATTACCGGATTTTAATTTGAGCTTTCCAATTTCATACGTTTAATTACAATATCATTAGTCAATCTACGTCAAATCACTCAAACTCAACTCTTACTATAGATAGACCTACTGATGGAAGACAAACATTATGAACAAACTGCTCACAAACTATGTCCTATGGGACATGGGTGTAAGTAAGTTGGTGATTTCTACTTACTAATGTAGAATAAGTGAGTAGTTAGTTTCCAAAAAAAAAAAAAAAAAAAATTTAGTTATTGATTTAAGTTTTGATTGCTTTTATTCCGACTACATGGACACAAATGAAGCACATTGGGCTTCATTACTGACGGCCTATTGGGAACGGAACCCAACCCTATTATAGGACCCGAGTCGCATAAAATCATTAAAATGAGGAAAAGATACCCTGCATATGAACAACAAAACAAGAAGCTCTAGAATCTAACTGACAGTAAAGTCAAGATTCCAGATGACAGTAGTCACAGTACTAACAATTCATGATGCAGATGAAATAATCCGGAAAGAAAAACAGAACAACTAAAACCAAAGAAGCAACATCTTTGTCCATCAGACGTTTCATGTTAAAGGAAGTCTAACTAGGCCAGATGGGCGGGGAAAGGGGAGCAATTAGCAAAACTTGGTCACTCTCGCAGCTAAAGCATACAATGCTCGAGTCACTTTACAATCAAATAACTGTGAATCTATTCTTCGCATAGAATGCTCGGTTCAGAAAACATTGAGTACTAGAAAGAGCACCATACAGAACAAACTGTGTACATATTCGTGGCAGTGCTCCCCACTTGGCTAGCATCATCCTGCCCAACCTATTCAACCAAAAGATAGACTCTTACTTTTCTAACTTCACAACATGATTTGAGTAAATCAACAGTTCAAATACAAGAATAGAGGTCCTTACATGAATTGTGAAGACTATAGTTTCCTTGCTATCCAGAAAGCCCTTCCATTGTTTGCCAATACTCACCTGTACAAGAAAGACGATGTGATTCACATAGGAGTATCTCATCATTTGTAATAAGGAAATAGTTGAGAGGCAATAGCTAATAGGTAATTGGTTAGACGAATTCACTTTGATTCTATATCTGTTGTCACACTTTATGGTTAGACACGAAGATGAAGAAGAGAATAGGCAATTGATTGACTCTGGTCGGCAGTAAGCCTTCATGTAACATGATATAAAATCTCCGGATGGTCCTTGAGAGGCAACATGTACAGTAGATATATTTTAAGAGCAGCCTAACAAATACAGTAAGTAGGACATAGCAATTACCTGAGCACCCTCATTTGTAGCATTTTTGGTCCAAAGAGCAATGCTTTCTTGCCCATTTCTGACATTCACTACTGCTCCACAAATTTCATCTCGATGTTTAAACTCTTCCTTGACCAGTGCTTGCAACTAATATGTACCAGTAAATACAAACAATCAGAGAACACATAGAAACTAAAACTAACTCAGGATAACATCTCAAGTTTAGACCATACCTTATCCATCCAAGAACGATCCGATTCCCCATTAGAAAATGTCAGTCCATTTCCCTCCAGTAGCACAAACAGGATCCTCCCACTTTGGCTCAATATTTTCTTTGAGGAGGTAAAAGTCGTAACCAGGAGTCAACTTGCTTGGATGGTGCATGTTGTTGTACATGCTGAAAGAGAAGTACAGTTTAAGTGATTATGAAGACAACGAGGGACCAAACTAATTTTAGGCCTAAAGTTTGAGGGGGTAAACTAAATTTAATCCAAAAAACAATGAGGGAATTTCAGACATTTCATTGAAAATGAGAGGATAAAGCTAAATTATGGGTCCTATTGTCAGTTCCAACAGCTTTGGTGACGTCATATTTCGAGAGGAATTCAAAAATTGGACCATACTGATGTGTTTACAAAAGTTGAAGGGGCGAACTGATTTAAAAAAAGTTATAGGACTGAACTGATTTTGGCACCAAAGATTTGGAGGGTAAACTGAATTTAATTCAAGAAAAAAAGATTGAATTCAGAACATGATTTTGGTAATGTAATGAACTTATTTCATATTTTAGGATATATTTTTATATATTAAAAATACATAAATATATTATTCCTTTTACCGTGTCCAAGCCGTGTCGGAAACTCAGTTTTTAAGTTTTACTATGTCGCCATGTCGCGCCGTGTCGTGTCGCCGTGTCCGTGCAACATAGTAGGCCTGGTCCCCAAGTCTCTTCTCCAAGCTCTTTAACCCTAGCCTCTTCGCTTGGTTTCTGTTTATCCTTATGTTTCTCGCTCTTTCAACACCAACGCCCAGAGGTCCAGCTACAGCCATGATGACAGCAGCGTCTCCGTCGACCGCACCACCTTCGGCTCTCCCTCTCACTGCCGCACTGAGGTCCATTTTTTTATTTTTTTTTCCTCTTGTGTTTTCAATCTTTGACTCAGGATCTTGCAAGATTGTTGAGCTTCAGTTAGCTCTATGTTAATATGTAAAAATCTCTACTGGGTTAAATGTTACTGTCATTCTGTGTAAATCTCTATTGGGTCTCGATAATTGCGTGAATTCTGAACTAGGTTTCTTTTAATTGTGTAAACTCAACTGGGTTTGTAATAATTTTATGAAAGCTCGATTGGTTTTTGTTAATTATGTGAAATCTCAACTGGGGTTTTGTTAAGTATATGAAATTCAACATGTTAGACGTGAGTGACAGGGATACTCTAGACACTTGAGTTCTATTATTTGGAGATAAATTGTGAAAGTCGACTTTCAATGGGCTATATTAATGTCCGGGCTTTCGGGCCAGAAATATTATCTAATATCAGGGACCGAGTTCGACCGGCTGTTAATGGGACCAAACCGGACTGGCAGAAAAAGAAAATAGGATTGTGAAAAAGCCTAGCCTAGCCCGGTCGGGCCGACCGGTTCGGTTCGGGTTTTATGTTAGAGCAAGTTTACCCGTTGGGTCAAAAGGTCTGGGTCACTGGGTCAAGATATTATTCACTACTACTGAACCTGTGTTTCCACCCGTTATGTTTCTTGACCGGTCATGTACTGTTCATTTAATAATTTATAATTTCATTTTTTGTAAAATTACAATTTATTTGAAGTAACTAAAATTATTAGAAAGGGTAATTGAAATATATATGATGCAAATACATGGAAGGTTAAGGTATATAGCACCACAAATAAACATTTTTTGGGGTTTGAGACGTAAAATAAATGGTAGGTGGTCGTGGAAATTTTTTAGAATTTTTGTCACTGTTTTTGTTTTTGTTTTTCTTTAAGAAGGGTCACACTGCTTTGTTATATTTATATACAGACATAAATTAATGGGTAAAATATTGTATAGTCCTTGTTGTTTGAAGTCGATATTTGTTTAGTCCTTATGGTTTTATTTTAATCTGAATAGTCCTTAGAGTTAAGATTTTTCATCCAAATAATCCTTATGGTTTTATTTTAATCTGAATAGTCCTTAAAGTCATGATTTTTCATCCAAATAGTCCTTATGCCCTTTAACTGAGAAAATTGTCGGAATGACTATTTGGATGAAAAATTATGATTTTAAGGACTATTCAGATTAAAATAAAATCATCAGGACTATTTGGATAAAAAATTGTGACTTTAAGGACTATTCAGATTAAAATAAAACCATAAGGACTAAACAAATATCGACTTCAAACCATAAGGACTAAACAAATTTCAATTATAAATTAATTTTACACCGTAGATCTTCATTGAAGGAAATATACGGTCTATATTCATTGAGCGTTCTCAATTTTCTAAGCCAACCAATGAGTAGTCTCCACATGGAGTATGTAGTCCCATTTGTTTAGCACACAGTAGACTCTCTCTCCACATGAAGGCTTAGTGGATCCACATCTTCTGTTGGGTCTAGCTAGCAATCGGCTTCTCTAGCTGGGTCAAGAATTGGGTCAAGATACTCGCCTTTTTCTTAGGCCGGGTCAGTAAATGTCTAAACAAAACTAGTCAACAAACCACCGGTGGAAGCAAGTTTTTTTGAAATCATGGTCACCACCTCAGCAATCATAGGTGGAGACTGGCTAATTGCATACCGCTGAACATGCTCTTAGGGTTCAAACATATCTGTTAGAGTTCTAGATAGAGATAGTAGTCGCGTTTAGTGCGCCGTACATAGTTTGTTTGTCTTTTTTAGTTACAATTGTAATTGACTTGTCTTTGTTCATAGTGAAATCTAATAAAGTAGTCTGAGTTCACGTCCAAAGTCAATTGACAATAAATGAAGTAACATAAACTCTAAACTCTTATAAATCACACAAGGAACGAGGCCTTAGTGTATATCCTTAACGAGGAACGATCATATATCTACATTGTTTTCCACTTCTCTATATATCGACCTGCTCCCATAAGAAGGATTTCGACTAACAAGATCAATATGGAGAAGCAGACTGCAGTCTGCAGTCTTTGTAGAACACTACAGGGTGTTCTTGGTTTAGCATCTGGTAAGGAAGGCAACAAGCTTGATGAGGAACAGATTAAAAAGGCGTACAGAACAAAGATTTTGCAGTTACAGGTAAACAATCCCTCCGCCAAGGCCAAGTTCCAAAGGCTCAAGTCCTTCTATGCCATACTCATGGATCCAAAAGCCCGGAAACAGTTTGACGACTCTTTTCCAAGAGGACTTGTTCTCACCAAGGACCAACGGAATATACTGTTTGGGTTATTAGGTTACCTTATCTTTGTTGCTGGAGAACCAAACTCCACGGTGTAGCGACGATACTTTGTTATCACCTTGCTTTTAGAAGAAATCCGAGTCAGGCTATCACCAATAATCAAGAGCCAAAATCACAGGAAGGCAGTTATATGAGATCAGTCTTTAAATCTTTATTAATTAGATGGGTTTCTTGAACAATTAAGGAGATATGATCCAGTTGATTGTTACTTGTGACATATAAATGATCTACTACTCCGCGATCCTTTGATTGACTCTCAGGGTTTGATCACAGCTCAATATATAGTCATTTGATTTCTCTGGGCATTAGCTAATATTGTTGAATAATATAAATTAATGGATATTATTCAAAAATAAATAAAAATGCCAGTGAACATTAACTAAGAAACTTCAGAGTTCAGACGAAGTTGGATATTATTTGAAGTGCTGAACTGCTAAATGGACTGATTAGATCTTACATGAACTTCATTAACGTTTACTATAAACCTAGCTAAATAACATGCACTAGCCAGCTGGGAAGAAATGAATTTCATTGCAAGTGTGGTTAGTGCCGTGAAAGACCGGCCACTACTTCATGCCAACATCCTTATTTCGAGATGTTCGGTGGCCGCAGATTCATCGGAAGCACTCGAACTGGCCATGGCACATGGACCTGGACTTGCACTAGGCAACAGGCTAGGTTTGAAGAGGGTTCAAAATCGATGGCTACCTTTTGCCTCTTCTGGCAGTGCCCGGCGAAGCTGCAAGTGAAATATAATGTGCCGGGATTGGCAGATCCAATATATACTGGACCCTCCAATTGTAATAATTGTTCAGCTGTGTTGCAGGTGTGGAAATTTTCCTTTGTTACCAGAATCAAGTCATTTTCTCCTGCTTCGAAGTTGAACCCTGCAGAAAACAAAAGCAACCATATGGAAATATGTACGTAACAGTTAAGTTCAACTGTTAAAGATTCAAAAGTTACATATATATTGAGTGCTAGTTTACCTAGAAGATCCTTGTTAACTTTGAAGGTGTACTTGGAAGCCCATGAAGCATAAGTGGCAGCGCCGCCGGGAGGGATAGTCCAACCCAAGTTGCCTCCGACTCTATACTTTTTGGCTTCTGTTCCCTGTAACATTGCCGCTGCCACTGTGATAACAAGGATCGCAATGACATGATTCACATTCATAGTTCTAACCACCTTAAGTAAATTGTGTTCTTCTCGTGTAGGTATGCACTTATGAAGGGCTATGTAGTGTCAGGATTTATATAGGATGAAAGGAGCTCTGAGATTCCAAGAACCTATATGCTACACAAAATACTTGAAAACAAGATGCAACATGTGTTGGGTTATGCGGAAGAATAAACTGTAGAATAGAATTGAAAAATTCACAACCACAAATGTAAAATGTAGTGGAAAGAAAACGATAAAGAACACCGGGAATTAACGTGGTTCGGCAAAGTGCCTACGTCCACGGGGCAACAACAACAAAGAACCTCCACTATACGAATAAAGGTTACACGGAGAGAAACACTACTTCAAGACTCACTCTTGAAGGGATACACTCTCACACACACTTTGTTTTGTTACACACACAAACTCTCAACTTGGAGTTTTCTCTCTATCTCACACTCTTGTATAGCACAAGGTGAACTCACCGGTACTTCTATTGCACCATTGCTCATGTCTTATATAGGCAAACTTCTTCATGCATTTCCCATGCAAATCCTTCACGTCCATGCACAAGGAAGAGAATTCAAACTTCTTCCTTAATTCAAGCTTCAATGTTTGTGTGCACCATGAATGCATCTCCATTCTTTTGTCAAACATTTCAGCCACCCACAAGCCTATACATATAGGTTCTCTCTTGCATTTCAACATATACACACCACCAACTTTGCTATTCATCTAGCATCTTGCCTCTTGGTTAATTGAATGGGTCTTGAGGCTTCACCGAAAGGTTTTTCACATGTAGTAAACTACATGACATCCTCCTCCAAATAAGGAGGGAAATTTGACCCATCAATCTCCCCCTCCCGACTTAATTGGAGGGGTGCGTCATCCCTGACGCACTTCTGCAAAACTCGAACTTCCCTTTCGGTAAAGACTTCGTCATCATATCTGAACTGTTCTTATCTGTATGAATCTTCTTTAGCAATATCTCCTTAGCTTCCAACACATCACGTATCCAATGATACCTCACATCAATGTGTTTCGACCTCGAGTGAAAACTTAAATTCTTGCTCAAGTGAATTGCGCTTTGATTGTCACAACGCAAAACAAACTCTTGTTGTGCATGACCTAATTCCAGTAGGAATCTCTTCAACCACAAAATATCTTTGCACGCTTCCGTAGCTGCAATATACTCTGCTTCTGTAGTTGATAAAGCAACACATTTTTGCAGCTTTGATTGCCACGAGACAGCTCCCCCTGAAAATGTAATCAAGTACCCTGATGTGGACTTTCTCGTGTCAATATCCCCAACCATATCTGTATCTGTGAAACCAACTAGTTCAGACTTGCCACTTCCAAAGCATAGACTCATCTTTGAAGTTCCCTGCAAGTATTTCAGAATCCACTTAACAGCATTCCAGTGCTCCTTACCTGGATTAGATAAGAATCTGCTAACAACACCAACTGCATGTGTTATGTCTGGTCTGGTACAAACCATCGCGTACATCAAGCTCCCTACTGCTGAGGCATATGGCACTGTTGCCATTTCTTCCTCCTCCTTCTGACTTGTAAAACTCTGCTTTGAGCTGAGCTTCATGTGACTGGCAAGTGGAGTAGCAACTGGTTTTGCTTTCTCCATGTGGAACCTCTCCAGTACCTTCTCGATGTACTTTTCTTGTGATAACCACAATTTCTTATTCCCTCGATCACGGGTAATCTCCATGCCCAAAATCCGCTTGGCTGGTCCCAAATCCTTCATATCAAAGGACTCTGACAAATTTGTTTTTAACTGCTGAATCATAGCAGTATCTTTGCTGACAATCAACATATCATCTACATAGAGTAGTAAGATGATAAAATTACCTCCAGCGGATTGTTGAATATACACACACGGATCAGCTGACGATTTCTTGTACCCATGACTCCCTATGAAGGAGTCAAACTTCTTGTACCACTGTCTTGGTGCTTGCTTCAATCCGTACAAGCTTTTCTTCAACTTGCAAACCATATGCTCCTTTCCGTTGACTTCAAAGCCTTCTGGTTGCTCCATGTATATTTCTTCTTCTAAATCACCGTGAAAAAATGCAGTCTTCACATCCATTTGCTCCACCTCAAGATCCATGCTTGCAGCCATGCCCAAAATGACTCTAATCGAAGTCATTTTGACAACAGGTGAGAAAATCTCATCAAAATCGATTCCTTCTTTCTGGCTGAATCCTTTGACAACTAAACGAGCCTTGTACTTCGTAAGCTTCTCATTCTCATCTCGCTTCAGCTTGAACACCCACTTGTTCTTGAGTGCTTTCCGGCCTTTAGGAAGCTTCACCAACTCGTAGGTGCCGTTCTTCAGTAAAGATTCCATCTCAGACTCCATGGCTAGCCTCCATTTGTCGTGGTCTTGATGAATCTTTGCTTCCTCATAACTTTCAGGCTTTCCGTCACTAGTCAAAAGGATGTAATTTGCATAAGGATCATCTCCATCGTTAGTCACCAAAATATATTGTGATGATGGATACTTGGTGGATTGAATCAGCCTCCTAGTGCTTCTGCGAACTGCTGCTTGATTATTCACAGGTTGCTCCCCCTGATCAAGCTCCCCCTCATCTTCGGCTTCAGCATCAACCATGTCTGGTACATCTTGAACTCTATCACCTTGTAGCCCAACATTAGATTCTTGCTGCAATGGTGAATCATAAATGCGGCTGTCAGTTGCTGCATTTCTCGGTAGTACCTCTTTGTCGAAATCTGCAATTGATTGGTTTTCATGAAAAACCACATCTCTGCTTCTTATGAATTTCTTCGTCTTTGGATCCCACAACCGGTAGCCAAACTCTTCATCGCCATAGCCAACAAATATGCATGGCAACGCCTTGTCATCCAGCTTTGATCTCTGCTCCTTGGATACATGTGCGAATGCTTTACATCCAAATACTCTCAGATGCGAGTATGATGCATCTTTGCCGGTCCAAACTCCATTTGGAGTCTCAAATTCCAAAGGTACACACGGTGCTCTGTTGATGAGGTAACACGCAGTCTTCACAGCTTCTCCCCAAAATTCTTTTGACAATTTGGCCATCTTCAACATGCATCTGACTTTCTCCATAATGGTACGGTTCATCCGCTCTGCTATGCCATTATGTTGGGGTGTTCTAGGAACCGTCTTCTCATGTCTGATGCCATACTTCGCACAATAATCTCTGAATTCATGCGATGTGTACTCTCCGCCATTGTCACTGCGAAGGCACTTCAATTTTCTTCCAGTCTCCCTTTCCACCATGTTGTGGAAAATTGTAAACGTCTGGAACACCTGGTCTTTGGATTTCAGCAAATAAACCCAAACTTTCCGTGAAACATCATCGATATAAGTAACAAAATACTTATGTATACTCAATGATTCGACTTCCATCGGACCACACACATCCGAATGTACAAGATCTAGAATATTTTCTTTCCTTGTGAAAGACTTCGAAAAACTGATTTTCTTCTGCTTACCAAATAAACAATAATCGCAAGAGTCTAGTGAGTTACCTTTGGTAACAGGAATTAGCGACTTCTTCGCCAACATCTGTAGTCCTTTCTCACTCATGTGGCCAAGACGTCTATGCCACAAACTTGGAGAGGATTCCTCGATTGCATTTAGCTCACTCTTGCAAATCTTCCCATAAGTCTTGTAGAGCGTGCAACACATTTTTCCTTTAGCAACTACAAGAGATCCTTTGGTAAGCTTCCACTTTCCATCACCGCCATGATGATGAAAGCCTTGTTGATCAAGTACACCGGTTGACATAAGATTGAGACGTAGACCAGGAACATGTCTCACATCTTTCAGCATTAACTGGTAGCCCACATCCGTCTGCAAGCAAATATCTCCAATCCCAGCAATATTGGAGTAGCTGTCATTGCCCATCTTCACTTTACCTAAGTCACCTGCTTTGTACGTAGTGAAGAACTCTACGTGGGACGTGGCATGAAACGAGGCTCCGGAATCAACAATCCATTGAACTCCAGGATGATCTATCAGTAGGCATTCACCTCCAAGTGACAGGAACTCACACTCATCATGAGACACCGCAGCAGAAACATTGTTCGTGTCCTCCTTTTGTTGATGAGTAGCATCTTCTCGCCTTTCTTTGAATTCCCGCTTCAACTTGTAACAATTTTTCTTCATGTGGCCTGGAAGACCACAATGATGACATTTTCCGTTAAACCTTGTTCTGGATTTGCTCATACTTCTTCCATGGCCTCTCGGTCCTCTGCTCTTGCTCCTTCCTCTATTCTCCGCAACGAAGAATTGACCATTTTCTGAACTTGACGAAGAACTCCTTCTAGTTTCTTCGTTCATCATATTATCTTTAATATTTTCCATAGATAATACACCATTAGGAGCAGAGTTACTTACAGTAACAACAAATGTCTCCCAGCTATCTGGTAATGACCCGAGCAGCAACAAGGCTTGTAACTCATCATCAATCTTCATGCTCATCGTGGCTAATTGATTGAGTACACTCTGGAAGTTGTTGAGGTGCTCAGTCACTCGAACGCCTCCCCGATACTTCATGTTGACGAGCTCTTTAATGAGAAAAGCTTTCTTGGCAGTAGTCTTTTTCTCAAACAAGGACTCCAACTTCAACCATAGCTCATGCGCACTGGTTTCGTTGGCAACATGGTGGAACACACTGTCGTCCACCCATTCACGAATATGACCGATGGTTTTGCGGTTCATCTTCGTCCAAATTGCTGGTGTAGTACCTTCTGGCTTGGCATCGTCTCCCTCGATCGGCTCGTGCAAATCTTTGCAATAGAGAATATCCTCCATTCTCGGCTTCCACGTAATCCAGTTAGAGTGGTTGAGTCTGATCATGGTACTCCGTGATCCTTCCATTCTAGCAGCTCCCGGTCAGAACCAAGAGCTCTGATACCACTGTTGGGTTATGCGGAAGAATAAACTGTAGAATAGAATTGAAAAATTCACAACCACAAATGTAAAATGTAGTGGAAAGAAAACGATAAAGAACACCGGGAATTAACGTGGTTCGACAAAGTGCCTACGTCCACGGGGCAACAACAACAAAGAACCTCCACTATACGAATAAAGGTTACACGGAGAGAAACACTACTTCAAGACTCACTCTTGAAGGGATACACTCTCACACACACTTTGTTTTGTTACACACACAAACTCTCAACTTGGAGTTTTCTCTCTATCTCACACTCTTGTATAGCACAAGGTGAACTCACCGGTACTTCTATTGCACCATTGCTCATGTCTTATATAGGCAAACTTCTTCATGCATTTCCCATGCAAATCCTTCACGTCCATGCACAAGGAAGAGAATTCAAACTTCTTCCTTAATTCAAGCTTCAATGTTTGTGTGCACCATGAATGCATCTCCATTCTTTTGTCAAACATTTCAGCCACCCACAAGCCTATACATATAGGTTCTCTCTTGCATTTCAACATATACACACCACCAACTTTGCTATTCATCTAGCATCTTGCCTCTTGGTTAATTGAATGGGTCTTGAGGCTTCACCGAAAGGTTTTTCACATGTAGTAAACTACATGACATCCTCCTCCAAATAAGGAGGGAAATTTGACCCATCAACATGTTCATGTATGCCCTGCCAAGTAACATTGCACTGAAATTCGATCTTGTCAATATAGTTTGTAAGACACTAACATAGTAACATTCAATGTATGAATGCTCCTGGACTAATAAAGCTGTTACAAAACTTGGAAAAACTTCAAAGCTTATGACAACGTTCAAATCAAAGTTTAATCTAGTAACAGTGCTGAATCATCTGGTTACGTCGACATGAATTTCATTAAGCTATCAATATGTCTAGATCTCATACACTAGGTACACTCGAGTTATTCATAAGAATGCGACAGAAGAATTGAATTTCGTTGCAGGTGTGGTTGGATGACTAAGATCCATGGAATCCCGGCTACTTCATGCCATCACCATTATTTTGAGCTGCCCGGTTGTCACATCTTCATCAGATGCACTTGGACTTGGACTGGGACTTGGACTTAGAGCTGCTCTAGGTTGCCCGGTTAAAGAGGGTGCAAAATCAATGGCTACCTTTTGCCCCTTGTGGCAGTGCCCGGCGAAGCTGCAGGTGAAATAAAATGTGCCCGGCATGGAAGCTCCGACAACTACACCCGGACTCTTGAATTGATACAACGGATCCTTGGTGTTGCAGGAGTCATAATTCTCCTTGGTTACTATAGTCAAGTCATTTTCTCCTGCTTTAAAATCGAACACTGCAGAATACAAAAACAACCAGCGAAATTTGTCTTCATAGTCATGAAAGTTGAAATGTACATGTACTGCGTAGTGTGTACTAGATGCATTACCTAGAGTATCCTTGTCAACTTTAAGGGTGTGCTTTGAAGCCCATGAAGCATAAGTGGAAGCGCCGCCGGGAGGGATAGTCCAACCCAAGTCGCCTCCGACTTGATACTTTTTGGCTTTTGTTCCATGCAACATTGCTGCTGCCAATGCTATAACAAGGACCACGATCACATGATTCAGCTTCATAGCTCTAACCAGCTTAAGTAATCTCCTTCTCCTTGAGGACTTGTGTTCTTGTTGTATAGGTATGCACTAACTGAGGGTCGTCGGATTTATATAGGGATGAGGTTTTGGATTTTAGGAAGCGCCTGAGTGAGTAACACCAATTTTTTGACATGGAGATCTTTGCATTGTGTTGACATCCAGCAGGAGATTGCAGGCTAGCTGCATATAAAACTATAAACATAGAAATGTCAATAAGAGCTACCGTCCATAGGAATTATGTGCCACAAAACTAAAAATAAATGGTCATCCATCAATACTCAAATATTATAGCTGAATTTCTTCTGAAAAAATAACAGTTAGAGTTGATAATGTGGCAAATCAGTAATTGATTTTAATTAGTAAAAGCAAAGTTAAAAGTAAAACAATAAAAACTGAGTTCAGACAAAAGTTGAAACTTGTAAGTTGTAACCTTTTCATTTGTATCCGGTGTACTCTTTGTTCATGACGGATATATCAAACATGGTTAATGAGATTGGTTATTTCTCAGTGACGTTTAGCTTGTTCACCTAAAATTATAATCTACTTTACAACATAGGTTGATAAACTCACTTGATGTAATACACACTGTTCAGCTGCTTCAGTTTTTTGCTCATATCTTGCATCAATGCCCCCAATCAAAACTATGGCGTTAAAAACCATGATCAAACTCCCACCTGGTACAAAGTGATAACAGGTCAGTTACCAGAAATCCCCACAAGAACACTTGCCATCCGCAAAGTGATGAAATCTGTTTGAATCCCGCAATACTATTTGCCTGTCAACAATCTTCGATATGTATTTGAAGGCAGAGTGGCAGTCACCACAAACCCGGAGATTTTTCATAATCCTTATAGGCAACTGTGACTGGCGAGTAAGAACATATGCAACTGCAAGCTTTTCACTGTGATAGCTAAGCAGTTCTTCCTTGTTTTCCAGTTCAAGATCGTATAGTGCAAATTTCGTTTCAGGCACATATCCAGCATCCCTCATTTTCTTGTTAAGTTCCTTCAGTTTTTCATATATCAAATCTTTCTCTGGGTGTAATTTGTCTCCGGCTACAAAAACATGAACTCCATCTTTCATGGTCACCCAACTGCACCCAGCTTCCTTCTTCACTGCTGCCTTCCTCATTGTCATCCTAGCTTTTGCCACATCATCCCACTTTCCACCAGAAGCATACATGTTGGCAAGTAGCACATAGTTCACAGCATTTTGGGGTTCCAACTCCAAAAGCATTTCACCAGCCATCCTGCCTAGCTCTGTGTTACGACCATTAGCTCGGCAACAAGCCCCTAAAACTGTCCTCCAAATAAGAACATTAGGCTTCATTGGCATCTTTTTGATAAAGTCCTCTATCATATTTTGTTTTCCTGCCCTTCCAAGAAGATCAACCATACATGAAAAGTGCTCCATCCTAGGAGCCAGTCCATGTACCTTACTCATAGAATTGAAATGCTGAAACCCTTCATCCACGAGCCCTGCATGGCTACAAGCTGATAGGACCCCAACAAAGGTAACATGATCTGGCGGCTGATCTTGTTGCTTCATTTGTGTGAAAATCCTAAGAGCATTTTGTCCATCGCCATTGCGAGCATATCCTGATATTAATGAATTCCAGGAATACACATTTCTAACTGGCATCAACTCAAAGAATCTTGAAGCATAATCAATCCTTCCACACTTTGAGTACATGTCGACAAGTGCACTCCCAACTACAACATCAGATTCCAAACAAGATCTTATAGCACATGCATGAACTTCCATCCCACGCTCTAATGTTGCAACTGAGGCACAAGCACTCAGAACAGTAGCAAAAGTAAAAGAGTTTAATTTCTGACCCTTCTGCATCATAAACCAGACCAAATCGATGGCCTTGGGTAAGAGCTCATTGTGTATGTATCCAGAAATCATGGAATTCCAACTTACTTCATCTCTTCTTTCAGGCATTCTAGAAAATATCTTCTCACAGTCATCTATATATCCACACTTACCATAGCAAGCAATAAGTGCATTCTCAATCGCACAGTCTTTTGCAGCATTGTATTTTAATACTACAGCATGAATCTGCTGGCCTAGATCGTGAAGTGAGAGAGATGAAACTGCTGAAAGAATGCTAATAAATGTTACTCTATTAAGTTGCCATCCAGATCGCATCATTTCCAATAAATATTCTATAGCCTCAGAAACTGAAGCCTCTGAACTAGCTAAAGCCCCAACAATTGAATTCCACGACACTTGGTCATACTCCTGCATCAAGAAGAAAACATTCCGGGATTCATTAAGACATCCCGTCTCGGAATACAATGCAAGAAGAGCATTTGAAACTGAGACATCCAAATCAAGTCCCAGTTTAAGTGCTTCACAATGTATTTGCTGTCCCATCTTGATCCACTCCAAGCTTGCACATGAACTCAAAGCACTAATTAATGTGAAATTTGAAGGCGTCAACTCAGATCTTCTCACTTCAGAGAACTTCATGACTGCGTCTTCAAAACGCTCGTTCTGGTCGAGACCAGAAATCAGAGAGTTCCATGAGATTGAGTCTTTGTCTACCATGAGCCTGAAAACTGAACAAGCATCATCAATAGCACCACATTTGGCATACATATTTACAAGTCCATTCTCTATTGCGACCTTGCTGCGAATCAAGCCAGTCGCAATTACATATGCATGAACCTCCCTTCCCTTACTTTTCCCGTCCTCTAAAACATAAAATTCAGCGAAAGAACTCAAAAGAACCACAAGCGAATCGATGTTCATTCCAACCAAGTCCTTCATCTCCATGAAAACCCGAGCGGCTTCTTCTCCTCGCTTCTGCCTCACCAGTCCAACCATCAACCCGTTCATCGAAACTACATTCCTCTCACCCATTTGCTCAAAAATCTTCCTAGCATAATCAACCAACCCAACCCTCGCGAATCCACTAACCAAAGCACTTCCCACATACAAATCCTGCAAAAATCCAGCTTTGCACACCCTGCTCAGCATTTGCTGCAGCAAAACCAAACCAGAATCCGCCAAATTACAACAAGCAGGCACTAAGCTACCGAAAGTATACTCATTCGGCTGCAAATCAAAACCCACACCATCCTTCTGCATTTTCGAAAAAATCTCATAAGCAGACACTGCATCCCCTCGTTGACAATAAACCGAAATAATCGAATTCCACGACACTAAATTCTTAAACTTGCTCTCGCAAAAAGCGCGGTAAGCATCATCCGCGGCACCCAAACACCTCCCATACATTGACATTACCACATTAGCTAGCAACACATCACACTCATGCATTTTCGACAACAAACCATGAACCTGCATCCCAAACTTGAGCCTGCCAGGACCCAACTCCTGGCAGGCCCTGAGAACAGCCCCGAAAGCATACACACTCGGCACGAAGCCATCGCAAACCATGCGTTTGAAATGCCCGCAGGCCTCGTCTGGTGTTATGCTCCGGGCGTACCCTGAAATGAGGCAGGCCCAGGTGACCGAGTTCCTATGAGGCATTTCGTCGAACAGGTTGCGTGCATTGGATAAAGAACCGATTTTGACGTAGAGATTGAGGAGGGTGTTGGATAAGAAGAGGTCTTGAGTGAGGCCGTGTTTGAGGATTTGTGAATGAAAGGTTTCGGCTTCGTTTTGGGTGAGGGAGTTTTTGAACTGATGGAGAAGATTGGCGTAGGTTGGAGTGGAATGTGGGAGTGGGTTTTCGGTTTGGGGGTGAGGTGAGTCTGAGAGTAGAGGTGAGGCGGCGAGAGAAGTGAAAGCAGGGTGGGAAGGGCAGCGGGGTTTTGGTTTGGGGTTGAGGAGAGAGCGGAACATAGTGTTGTGTTTTGGTTTTCGCGGGATTTTCAGTAATTATAACAACAGTTTCAAACAAAATGTTGTCTGATACATTACACATAATTTTCGCTCGCTTGATACAACTAGAGTGAACAACATAGCAATCGCTCCGGGAATCAAGTTGTAGACGTCATTTAACTATGGACAGCTATTTCCATCTATTTCCATATACAAATTGTTCAAAAGCAGCAATTATCATGAATAAAGCACCATGGTTTCAGTATGCAACGATTGGGAAAGAATGATCAACAAGCGTACACATATTACTATATTAAATGCTTCAAGGTGCAGGAGAAGGCGGTATGCCGTTTGGATATCCCAACGTGTCTAAGAATGTAGCCATTCCATCTAATCTTCGTCCCTGTGTAGCCATATCATCATGAATCTGTCGAGCTAGAACCTGCTGCTCCCGAAGCATGTCACCCTGAAGCTGAATAATCTGTTCAAGTCTCTGTTCAATAGTACTACCAGATGTAGATGCTCCCGTAAGCGCAACGCTTTCTTTTGGTTCTCCTCTACCTTTATCTGATTGCATTTCCTTCATCTTCATCTGTTTTGACTCCTCAATTTCCTCGAATTTTCTAGATTCCGACGGCATGTTTATCTGTTTCATAGCATACGCTCATCAATCAGTCCATCAGATACTACAAGGTATACGGTATATTGGAGCGTCATGTAAATACATGGAGAGGGGGCATTAATCTGTCATTAGTCATGATCGAACTTGAAAGAAATTAAAGCTGCATTTCACCTGGTTTGATGTCTCATTAGTGTTGTCACGGGGAAGTGTTGGCCTAGCTTCACGCATTAACTCTATCAAGTCTTTGGCAGTGATACAAAGGGCTTCCACTTTGGTGAGACATTTGACATCTCGGGTCCAAATAGGACGAGTGGCAGAACAGTCCTCATACCGAAGCTCATGGTTCAGTAATGCCCAATTCAACAGTTCGTCTCCATAGTGATCACCTTTCTCAAGATGCTTGGTCATTATCATTGATGATGAACCCGTTGTTTCAGTACCGTCAAACTGTGTCTCCGTCAATTCAAGTTCGCCTTCTACTACGTAGACAACCAAATCACACTGTTCACCCGCTCGAACGATGTAGCTATTCTCGGTGTAGACAACTGGTCTCAAATTACCGTAGACCCAATGATACGGTTCTTCACGACCTTCTTCGATGAGATGACTCTCAAACATCAGTACCTAAATAAGGACATTCGTATTTTAATTTCTAAACGAAATTTCGCTCTAGATAAGAACGATAAGAACTATATATATTATTGGTCCAACGAGAACAAGATATCAAACAGCACAAATGAACATTACCAGTATGTTGATGAACAGCTTGATCGATGTAAGATGAACAAGAAAGATTGTAGGGTGACAATAGCCACTCCTAGTCAAATCAATGAACATTTGACATTTATACAATAATCCTGTTGTCCTACAAATCGACTGACCAAGGTCGAGAGGTCAAATAGAAAGAGATTGGGTTGAGAAACGTACTTTCTTTAAAGCGTTCTTTCGTAGAAAACTCCACACAGATCGTGCAACATCATGTTGTTGGGCACGGTAGAAATACAACAGATCTACCGGAACTTCTATGTATTTCTCCGCTACGTTGTGTTGTTTAATACATCCCCTGATCCTTGTCTTTAAATCCTCCGAGAGACCCTTATCTGACATCCACATTTTAATTTCTCGATATTTCATTTTAATTCTTGTCCGTCTTGATTCCTCTGTTTTCTCTTCAATCTTCATCGACTCCGTAGTTGCCAACTGTATATATGTCTGTCAACCAAAGTAATGAATCAAAGAACTCAGTCAAAATTAGGATTAGTCAGCACCAGACAACCAGACTAGAGAAAATTTTGGTGGCAGCTGACTGCAGCTAAGTCACTAGACTACAAGGAGCAAAGAAAATCCATCCGACTCGTCCAAAACTTATGCAGAAAACCCTTCAAAGTGTGCCGTTCCGTACGACTAGAACGTAATTGCTTAGGTCTTTTAGTACGTACGAATTAGAGTTACCAAGGTAAACCATATAATTAACTTTAAATTAGAGGGGACTCATATTTACAAACCTGCACATTTCCAATGAGATACAGAAATAGAAGCAAGCCAAACAGACCAATCACAATTGCAAAGCAGTTCTCCCAGACGTAACTACTTGTTTCCAGGTTTGTGCCAAAATTACTGCAAGATTCATCAACCCAGTTAAGATCATATAGCTAGCGCCGTAGTTCGATAACAAGCCCTACTAAAATCAGCACCCCCGTCAAAGTAAGATAAAGAAACAACTATGAAGATAATATGTATGCCACCTTAAATTTCTGATGCCCCACCAGAGAGAGTAGAAGAACTTTCTGGGAAATTCTATTGATTCTGTGTTACCAGATCGGAGGAGGTCAAGGTATATTCCAAAATCAAATACGGTAGCATTCGGTGAATTTATAGGGCACAATTCATTTAGAAGTGATATCTTTGTGGGAGTACTACTGTCGCTGCATCCATACGTAGATATGCAATCGGTAACATTTCTACAAGTTTGATGGCAGCATGATGTCTCTCGTTGAATGGAAAAGAAGTACCAAAACGATGCAAGTACCTATAAGAAAAAGACCAAAGGATGAGATACTGACCTAAAAGACCAATAATGTACATAACCTCAATAACTAGATCAAATAACACAAGAGAAGAGACCAATAATGTACATAATCTCAATAACTAGATCAAATAACAAAAGAGAAGAGACCCCATGCCTTATTTGGTTCACGGAAAGTAAACATCAAGTGAGGAAAGTTGTTCTTTTCCTACGTGTGGAGAAACAAATTCAATGGAACCATTTTCCTCCCTTTGTTAGTTACATTCATTACTCACAAAACAATATTGAGAAAATTAGATAAAAACCCAAAATACTAGATCTTTTTTAAGATAAACTCATACATATTTTTCTTTTATTTTACACTCATTCCACATAAGCAAACATACCATATAGAGCAAATGTCTATAATTAATAGTTTTCTTCATTTTTCGGTTTCTCTAATTTGCCCTTCAGACAGTAGAAAACTAAATTTGGTATATTTCTCAATTTTGGATTTAACTTTGTCATAATCAATTACATTCTTTAATTTATTACATTGTTATTACTAACTTGAGTTTATATATATATATATATATATATATATATATATATATGCTATATACATAAGTATGTCATTTGTAATAGGATGATACTTTTCATTCCTAAGCTCACATTTAGTGTCTCTCTACATAGTCGAAAAATGTCTAATTGTAAGGTACACGTTCTTGTTCTTTGATTAATTTTCTTCTTTTTAGGTATATTATTATATCATTTCCCATCCTAATCGAGAGAACATTTTACTCTCTACTACTTACGTTTCTAATGTACCTATTAAGTAGGGCATGATATGATAATATACCTAAAAAGAAGAAACTCAAAATTGGGTTTAGGGTATAGGGTTAAGGTATAGGGTTTAGGGTATAGAGTTAGGGTATAGGTTCAGGGTATAGGGTATATGGTATAGGGTGTAGGGTGTAGGGTGTAGGGTTTAGGGTTTAGATCATATATCTTATTCATATTATATTTTACCTTATGTATAGATTAGAGAATGAATTCATTTAATCTAGATTTTTTTCATAAAAATAAAGAAAACTACATGATTCTTGCAAATTGATTGAAAAATGTTAGTGTTAGAAGAAAAACTCATAATCAAGGTATTTAAGACAACATCAATTAAGCTTATTTATTATATTAATATGTTATAGTTGAATGGTGGCAATTGTGTAAAATTTAGAAAAAATAGGACATAATATTTATCATAATTGATACATTTTAGATGTCTATCAGATAAGAATATTAGATGGGTTTTATTTAAAACCACTCTTCAAAATTGGGTGTATATGAAAATTCCCCAACAATATTTTAATATATTAATTATCAACCATTTAACAAATTTTCATATGGTTTTTCTTACGTTACCGAACATCAGAATGAACAATTCTTATAAAATTTCACTTTCTTTGGGAACCTTTTTACGAACCAAATGAGGCCATGAAACAACATGCATGTACTTATTTATAGGATTAAATATTTGAGACAACCTATATCATACACCCTAAAAACTATTTGTCTCCCAGTTTTTAAATTTAACTAAAACATCCCTAATCTCTCATTTATCAACACTTTGTTCCGTTCTGTCAAATAAATCTGTTATCATACTGATGTGACAAATATTAGATATTAAAATGACAAAGATACGCTCGTATATATACATATGTATAAAGAAAACAATGTATTAGAAAATAGAGGTAAAACTTACATGCCCAGCAAGGATGTAAAGAATTAAGTTGAATACACATTTAAGCCATATTCCAGTCGGTTTCAGTTTCTTGCTTGATAGGTAGATTTGACAAACTCTCGGCACATATTGGAATATAAGAAAGATATTGAGAATCGTTCTTTTAAGGAACAATTTTGAGCTTCCCATTCTGAAAAAGACAATTATTATTGCCACCTGAAAAATGAAGCTATGTATTACAATTGAGAAGTTTTGAGTTTGTGCAAAAATAACTAGTTATTATGGAATAATATGTTACAAGTTCTTGTAATAACTTTGACAAAACATAGCAAACAAAAATAAAAATGAAGTTACACACCCTTAATTGCAATTGCAATCCAAACACGCCTTAATAAGTGAGATGTTGTAAGTTCGACTTATGAAAGACTAGTTGTAGACTTGTAATATGAGTTGTTTACCCGATCAAAAAAAAAATCCAAACACACCCTGATAATTTATTATGTCAAAAATGTTCTCATCCCTTGACAATTTGAAGAGAAAAAAAAAGATTGAATAAAATAAAAAATTGGGGGACCCACTCTTATTTTACCTCTGAAGTTTAAGGGAAAAGAGCCGAGACATTTTCACACTAAAAAAATGTATAGATTGTAATTGGGTGTCTGTAATTTTATATGAAGACATTTAAATAAACGGTTAAATGATTGTTTTACGTTTTAGTTGACATTTTCAAATTCTAACACGCACATCATCCAAACGCTCATTAGAAGCTCTCCCTTCAATTTTCTTATCTAAAAAATAGTAATATACATACAAAATCAAATTTGGAGATGGCAGTAGTAGTGTTACCTGTGGGATAGGAAGAAGAGCAAGAAAATCAATCATGAGAAAGACAGATAACCAAGGCATCCTCCCATGTATTGCCTCTACAACGGAGTTTAATTTTTGCAACAGATATGATGGCGTCTCGGGTTCAAAGTAGGAATCGGTGTCGGCGTGGGAGTTCTGGTTCTGGTAGATGCTCCAATCCCGGATTTGAGATATAATATGCAATACACTAGCTAAATCCATTAGTGATCGCAACACAAGAAGTGTGTTCCTGAGTTTTATGTCAACTCCAAGACACTTGTTCTCTTGATTAATGATTGGAATGTAAAAGAAGAAAGTATCCACCGAGACTGCAATACATGATATTACAAATGTCTGCTCCCAACTCAGAATCGGCTTCCTTGATAATATCTTCTCTAGCAGTTTCCATGTAAAACTGATGGGTGAAGTGACTATAACTGCCAGAAATGAAATCACAACTACAATATAGGTTATTGGAGTTGCACGGATAGCATGGTTTCCAGCGAATCCAGCTATTATTAGATGCGACATGACATGATATCTCACTTGCAAACATAAATTTCTAATTGGATAACCAGTAACTTTTGACCATAGTTGTCTAATTGGAGAAGTCGTTATCAGCCATAATTGTCTGATTGAAGCTGTAGCTGCTGAGTTCTCTGTACCATGATCTTGTGACGATGGAAAGCTGGTAAAAAAACAAAAGCCAAAAAAGAAGAAATAAAACGAATTAAAATGGTCAAGTTAAGGCATTTCCATACCTATTTTTCCTCATCAAAAACCTGAAATGACGCGGGTCTGGAAGAGGAAAATCATAAAGTTAAATTCAGTATAGGTTCCTAAACTTTAGTGACAAAGTCAACGTGATACCTACACTCATAAATATACAATTGTGATACTTGAAGTCTTATTTTGACAACAAAAGGGGGTCTCCGGTTAGTTTTAAGAATATTTCGTTAAAATATTCCGTTAGTAGAAAACCAAAAATTTGTTTTGTGCTAATTTTTAGTAAGAATTCAGTAAAACAAAAATTGACGGAGCATGGTGGACCTAGGAAAACTTATCTAACATATTGAATTTTTTTATCTAACATATTGCAGATATATAAACTTATCCTCTTTACTCAAAGGTAAACAATTAATTTTTCATCATTGGAGAATCTATTGATACTAGATTAGATTATTTATCAGAAGTTAGACAGTCTTATAAAGAATTGCAAGAAAAAAGAAAAAAATTAAGAAAACTAAAGGAATTTCGAGCTAAGCTTCATAGAAGTACTAAAAATTATTGGGATATTATCTATCGGATCCTGAAAAGGATTTATCACTTAGAAGAAGAGGTAAAAATTCTCAAAGAAACATTCGAAGAAGATCAAAAGCCTCTTGATTATTTGAGCATCGGTTAGATCCGCCATAGGTGGTATCAGAGCCTGCTTTGCTCAAAGGCAAGTAAGAAAAAGGTGTATGCCACAGAGTTGGCTTCTCTTGACAAACAAAAGAGAATCCAAACTTAAAAATTATCAGTCCTATTGTACTGCAAAAGGAACCGATAAGTGGGAAGTGCGCTTTCATACAAGGCATATTCAAGAAAATCAATACTCCATTGAATACATCTGTAGAGTATTAAATACTCTATACGACGAACATATTCATCTCCAAAGAGAGATCGGAGTAGAAGAGCTTGATCCATCAAGACCAAGCTTAATCGAGTTCCTAGATTATTTATCTAGGGATAAAACCTCTGAAAATGTTACAGAACAACTCGAGAGATTTAATCTACGGACTAATCACTTGAGGAAATAAATTCAAAAATTGCTAGGCTTGAAATCAAGCTAAATTATCTCAAAGAGAAGCAATATCTAATAGATATTGAAAGAAAATTAGTTTGCACTGAGAATCTTGCAAACAATATTCATCAGCAAGCAGAACTAAAAAATACTCAAGAAAATTTGAAAAAGTTTTTAGAAACTCTTATCTCCAGGATAGGATGAATCAAAGAGTAGATCTAAAAGTAAAACATGAAGATGTTAAAGCTATCAGCTTTCATCGTCCTACAGAAAAACTTGCTGAAAATGTGGAAGCAATAATTCATCAGCAGAATTATAATATCGCTTATCTCCAAGAGATAGGTACTGACCTCAAAATTCAATTTCGAGAGTTACATAATAAGATCTCAAATCTACAAAAGATTGTAGAAAAAATGAAAGAAGGAGAAAGTTATGAGAAGATCGATGAAGAGTTGCTAGCTCAAAATGTAGCTAGTAAAATCATCATACATTCTCCACCCTCACCAATGGGAGAAAGTAGACTAAGGTTTAGTGAACCAAAGCTACTTGAATGGAAATCATCGAAAACATCAAAATCTACAACAAAGAGAGATGTGAAGATGCTGAGCAGAATCCTCAGTAAAAGAAACACAGTTCCAGTACAGTTAATAAATGCTCAAGAATTTGAATCTAGTGTGCGAGAAGCATCTGCTCCTAGATTTAAATTCAATGAGATCTATAAGAAATGATCTTTCATTATGGATTCTCACAGATTCAAGATACTAGAATTAACTATTCCAGCCACAAGTGGTGAAACAGACATCAGATTAATAACTCCAAAGGAGGTAAGTGAAGCTTTCCAGAAAAAATATTCATGTATGCATATTGGAGCAGTCCAAGTAGGAATAAAACTCTGCCAGAGATGGAATTGACTGTTCCGTTCTATGTGTCTTACAAGACGATAGAATAACAGATTTTTAAAAAAGATTGTTAGGAACAATAGAAGCTTCCTTGTGCAACCAAGTTGCATATTTCAATGTGTTTCCAAATTTCACAACGCATCTCAGAGATGCCGCTCATTGTCTAAGACTGAGAATGCAGAAAATCCGGCAGGAAATTCTAAGGCTTTCTACCTTGCAAATCTTGAAAGTACTAAAATTCCAATATTAGCACTAAAAGAATCTGAATGGTATAACTTTCATAATCTCTTAGATGAAGGTAAAGATGTTCTTCCACGAACATTATTAGCAGTCCCTGGCCCATATTATGGGAGATATTTGGTTGATGTTCAAGCAGAGCATCCCCAAAAAACACAAGTTATGGCTTGTAAAAAATGGTTTTGTTCATAACCTTTGGACAAAAACCAATGAAGATTTAAAAGGATTCCCAGATATAATATTTGAAGCTGTCAAGAACATTAGACCTGATGGATGTATTTTGAGGTTAAAATTCATTTCAACTCCTCTAGAGTGGACAATGGTAGATGGACAGACGAATTATATCTCTCCATATCATTATGTCAGATTAATCCAAAGTCCAGTTCAAAAACCAGCCGTTGTAGGTGGCAATGGTAGACCAAATCAAAGCATCCCATGGATGAAAGCTATGGCTATAGCTATTATCAAAGACGTGGTCCTAAGAGACTATGATTCAAGTCTTTTGGCAAGTGGAGAGAAAATAATGGTCACATGCTATGATCACCCTCCACCAGAGAATTGTGACTTTTTCACAGCCCTTATGAGGAAGGAGGTTGATTGCACTTTAGCTACAACTATATGGCTATAAAAAGTTGAGAAGGTTGAAAAGTATAAGATTTATTATCCTTTTGATTCGGATCTTGACAATGAAGAAGATGACACTACACGAGAATGAAAATACAGTGGTCCTAACTCTTCAGCAGGATATGAGGAAAATCCGGAAGAATACCACAACATAGTAAATATGTGGGAAAAATGAACGGTTGCCTACACATCAAAACAAAAAAGCTTTTCTTTTTTGATAAGAAGTGAGTGGCTGCTGACGCATGAAGACAAATGACTTTACTTTTTCAAAAGTAAAGTTATCAGGATAAGATTCTTTTGTCGTCCACTTAGTATAGAAGAGTTTTATTTTCAGTTTGGAGTCCGCTCCCTATATAAGGAGGCTTAGGCGTTAGTAGGAAGACATCAGAAACTTGAGATAGAAGTTCGAAGTTCTCTCAACCTTTCTCAAGAAGTAAGCTAACAAGAATACAGTCCTAGTAGTATAGTGTGAGAATAGTAGAGTGCTTACTGTGTGGTGTGCTGTAATCATCTGGTGTGGTGTGCTTTGTTTACAAGTAAGTGTTTATCTTGTAATTATAAGTATGATCAATAACTAAACAACTTTTAGCTGTTTACCTAAGAGCGAGGCTCTGGGTTTTATATTTGTATTTATGTTGGATTAAATAAATTATATCTTGTGTCCTATAATCCGTCACAAAAATATGAAGTGTTAGTATATGCTTAAAATTAAATCTGCTTGTGTGCTTGTTTTAAATACTTTGCTTTTAGGATCTAAGATTTTCCTATCTAAGGCAGTAGTGATTCCGCCATAATTAATAACCATTTAGACAGGAGTCGTTAGGTGAAATGTTGGCATGTTGAATGCTAGTTCTTAAGATGGAAAATTTTAGTTTCATAAAAGTAAGGTAAGATAAAAAAAAAATTAACAGAATAGTTACTAAAAGTTAACAGAAGCATCTCTTTGATACAAAATTAGGAGTATAGGTACTACTTATACCGATACTGTCACAACTTAACCACCTTTAAAAGTGATGAGTTTTAATCACAAAAAATCTCGGTACAATTAGGAATGATTCATCTACTTATAAGTTATATTTTATTTGTCACTTTTCTAATGTGGGATCTCTCATCTCCAAAAGTTGACACTCGCCTAGACAATAGTACGTATGAAGACGTTGAACTCTCAAACACGAGTGTTTTAGTTAGGACATGGTTATCTTTTGTTATTGTGTGACACACTTAGAGTAAATATAGATACATATCTTTTTGTCTATTTATTTAGGAAAATTCTACAATGTGATAATCTTAGTCCTTAAAGTTATAAATATTCTTAATTACCACATAAGTCCTTATACTAGTAATATTAATCCTTAAAGTGGTAGTATGAGTCGTTAAAGTGAATACTGGTCACTCCATTAACTTTCATACACTCGACAGTTTACTTCAATATCTTTCAATTTCAATTGATCACTCTTCAAACTATCCAATGTAACACTATTGGGTCCACCTAACATCTCCTTCCAAATCAGTGGTTAACTAGCTGACGTGCCAAGCTCATACATGGTGACTTGGCAAGTTGAATAGTCACGTGGATCCACATCATATTGTAAAATTACATTAATAACCCTAGTCTATTACACTCGTATCTAAATCCGTAACTCAGCTCTAAACCACCAAAAACCCTAAATTTAAATCGGCGTCGAGCTCTAGCTTCCTAATACCCAGAACCTATCAAATTTCCACCTTTCTAAAACCTTCCCCATTTGTGATAAAATCTGCATCTTATTCCAGTCACAAAATAGGGAAGTACATCTAAAGGCAGCGACACGGTGATGAACCCAGATTTCTGGGTTCCTAGAGGTGAAGAAGGGCGGAAAGCTGGCATCCTTGATTACAGTAAGTTCTAGACTTTGGGCTTCTAAATCGTTTGATTGAAAATTGCAGGTTTATAGGGTTTTCGATTTTGGGGGAAAAATAAGAAGTTTTGAATTCAACAGTGTTGAGGTTGATTTTAAACAGTATTTTGTGGGTTTTGAAAGACTGCGGCAATTTGTATATGGTTTAGGTTTATGGCTTTAAGGCAGGGTATTTGGATTTAAGACCTGGGTTTGATAGTTGTTGGAGACTTGGGTTTGGCTTTTAATATCGTTGAAATTGTTGTTAGAGACCTGGGTTTGGTTTTTATTATAGTACTTTATGTGTAGTGTTTAATTGTGGTCCGGATAAACAAAATGGTTTGATACTTGCACTTGGACAGATTGTCAGCAGAGCTGAAATCAGATTTTGTGTTAGGCACTTATGGACCAATTTTACAAAGCTATTTCCTAGAATGGTGTTGAAATATCAGATGTGGGCTTGTGCAAAGTCAACTACTCTGCCTTATTTTCAGAAGAAGATTGAAACTATGAAGGAACTTGAGCTTGATGCTTATATATAACTGGCTTACAGGTACTTGCATATTTCTTTATCTTGTTCATATGGTATATGTTGATCTAAATTAACAGATTTTTAATTAGTAAACTTGGTTGTGTTTGCAGCAAAGGAAATGTCTGCTAAACATTGGTGCAGAGCATATTTCAACACAGTTGTGGATTGTGATATCATGATTAACAACATATGTGAGAGCTTTAATGGCTGGATATTGGAGGCAAGGGGTAAGTCATCAATCACCATGTTTGAAGAGTTGAGGGTGAAGTTGATGAAGAGAATCGCAAACAGAAAGAAAAAAAATGGAAGCTTACCATGACAATATTTGTCCAAAGATAAGGGAGATTGTAGAGAAGAATAAGTTGAAGGCTGCAATAGACTACACCTTGGCATTGAATGGTGGGGACATTGCTGAGGTTGAAAACATTGAGGGAACAAAGAATGTGGTTAATCTTGCAAGGAGGATATGCACTTGCAAGCGGTGATACTTGTCTGGAATTCCATGTAAGCATGTTATCTCAGCCATTTACTTAAAGAGAGAAGATCCAGATGATTATGTGTCAAGATGCTATATGAAGACAACTTATATGAGCATCTACAACAATCTCATCCAACCGGTAAATAACATGGATTTGTGGTCTAGATGTGAAGATCCCCTTATTCAGCCTCCTCAATACTTAAGACAGCCTAGTAGGCCCAAGAAAGCAAGAGATAAGGCTGTTTATGAAAAGCAGAAAGATGGTGCCACTGTGAGGAAAATGATGCAAAAGTCTCTAAGGTGTGGCAACTGTAAACAACAAGACAACAATAGGAAAACATGTCAAAGACATTAATTTGCCACCCAAGGAAAAAGCTACTGCTGCTAGAAATAAAAAGAGGAAACTCAATACTGATGAAGGACAAACTGCTCAAACACAGGTAAGTTTTACTCCTAAATTTTATTTCAGTTTGGTACTTGTAACTTGACTAAGAATAAGTTCTGACTTTACATTTTTATTGGTGGGTGCAGCTTAAGAAACGAAAAACTTCCCATGACCAAGAATGAGCTCAGAAAGATGATTAAAGAAATGAATGAGTATATGAGGGTAACTAACTATTGCTTAAAGGCTTTCCATCAATCTTATTCATCTTTTTCATTAAGTTGTTGTTGTTGTTGTTGTTGTGTTTATATTGTCTGAAGGAATGAGTATATGTTGCTTGTGTAAATGTTGTGTTATGTGTCCAGTTAAGAAAGAATGAGTATATGTTGCTTGTGTAAATGTTGTGTTATGTGTCCAGTTAAGAAAGGATGAATTGAAAGCTTCAAAAATGGAAGCTAACAAGACTGCTCCAAAGAGAACAAGGCATGTACATGCTGCATCTGCTTAGCAAAGTTCAAGGCTGGATCCGCTCCTACAACACTTCAAGGTCTGTACAAGGTCCCAATACATCGACCAACAAGGTTGCAACATCATGAACCTCTCAAAGAATTAGACAGAACTCGGGTAAAGGAGTTGGAAAGTAGTTCTGTTTGTGAAATTGGATAGATTTGATATTAGCTAGCCCCAACATTTGTGCATCATATTTTTGGGCAACCTTGTGCTTTGTGACTTGGTTGCTAGCTCTAATCTTTTGATAAGAAGATTAGAGCTAACATATTAGTACTTGAACAATTTGACCATTTGATGATGTAATGTTGGTTTTTGGTAAATTAGTCGGTTTGTTATTGGCTTGTTAATGTTAAAGATACAATGTATTTTTTAGTATTATGAATGTAGGTCAATGTTGGTTTCCCATTTTTTGTGCTTCACTTTATGATTGAGCATAAAATGTACTTTTGTGCTTCAGTGTTATGAATGAATGTAGGTCAAACAGTGCATGCGGAGGGAAATGATGTGTATTTTGGAGGGATTTCATCTTCTTTTGGTTGAAAAGAGGGAAAATGAATTAGGGGGTGTTAAATGAAATTTCTCCTTTCATCTAGTTGGGTTGGTATTGAAAAATATGTCCAATCAGTAAGTTGACGACACAATTGGACGACCACTTAACAAATAGATTTAATAGTGTGACATTAGATAGTTAGAGG
Organism: Fragaria iinumae; assembly: GCA_009720345.1. Classification (NCBI taxonomy): domain Eukaryota; kingdom Viridiplantae; phylum Streptophyta; class Magnoliopsida; order Rosales; family Rosaceae; genus Fragaria; species Fragaria iinumae. Next base: position 35,524,342 of record CM019122.1, on the reverse strand, counting down.
AGTGATCGATTGAAATTGAAAGATATTGGAGTAAACTGTCGAGTGCATTAAAGTTAACGGAGTGACCAATATTTTCTCTTTATTTATATTTCTTATTATCATGTGACGGTAATGCTCACGTCGTATGAAATAATTAACAAATTATTGAAACTCAAATGCTAATTTTTCTTTTAATATTTCAAGAAGATTTAGATGCTAATTTAGAAGTTTGAAACACTCTTAGAAAATATAAACCATATGACAACCCCTCACTTCACCAGTGATTTCACTCTCACCTCAGATCCGCCGATCGACTTACCAACTATCAAAACCTACCAGGCTACAAGTATACGTACCTAACTCCAAAAGACCAAAACTACCAAATCGGTACGTAATCTATTCTCACCGATACGCTGCAATGAGCAGACTAGTCCGCAAAACAGAAATACTGACGTACAATTTGATCATTTGATGAACACTGGTAAGTAAATAAGTAATTTACATAAGACTAACCTTAAGACGACGCTTTCGCCCGGTTGGATTTCCATTACTTTCACCTATATATCGATTTCCGATGGAAAAACCAGCTGGTATCAGTATCGTTCTCCGAATAGTTTATCGCCCAGAAAGATTTTTTGGCTGGGAGAGCTGAGACAGGTAAGATATATAAGCCTGAACCTGAAGGCTAGGGCAAGACCTTTTCAATCTATACAGTAAGCCCTTCACAATAGACAGCAAGTCTATCGACCCAGACTTGATTTGAAATTAAAAAAGGAGAGTTTGGATAACAGGGTCTATAATTCAATAATTGAATCCAGTCTTCTACTGCATGCGTCCAGCTAATGTGTTCACCCACCTTCATGTTATAAGCAACAGTACTAAACAAAGACAATTAGACTTGAGCAACAGTAGTAAACAAAGACCAATTAAGAGAGATATAGTTTACACTTGCAAATTAATCGATTCTTTTGTCCTCGATCATCGACATGCAATTTAAAAAAATTGTGGCTGCTGGGATTCGAGCCCAGGTCTCCACGGCCACAACGTGGAATTCTTACCACTAAACTACAGCCACAGGGTGATTGTTGCATTACATTTGACCTAATTACACTCTAATTAGAGAGGGTGATTGTTCAAATTTCAATTTTGACGTCCTAAACTGTCCCTCTCTAAGCTTCACTTGAAGATGTGTACAGCGTAGAAAGACACAAATCAACTTTACTGAAAGAAATGAAGCTACTAAAATGGTTGACATTTGATTCAGAATTATAATCAAACACAAATTTGGGAGACCTTCCACTGACTTGAATTTTATTTGCTAATTGCTAGTAACTCCCTCATCTCCAGTAGATAGTATCCCAGTTTCCAATTTGAGCAGTGAAAAATCAGTATCATATAGGCACTTAGTTATTGCTGTAGTGGTTAATTGTGAGTCCTCGGAGAAGATATATCAGCTGCTAGAGTGGTGAACCAGCGGAAAGTCTACGAGGATTCTAAAGGATGATGTCTCTTCTCCTCTGTGATATTGTACCGTGCCATTCATGATCTTCACCAGATTTTGGCTGATGTGTAAGCAGAGCCCTTCCCTTGAGACGCGATGGCTTTTGTGAAACATCTCTTGAATCAGATAATCCGGCAGTCCTGGTGCTGGATGAGTGATTCTGCAATGTCAATCACGTGTCTTAGTCACAGTCATCAGTTATATAGACAGCTTTTTTGTCTAGCAAAGGAGGAATATGAACCCTGATATAGACAAAGAAGACTTACCGAAACTCTAGATGAACAATGAGCATTTTAGTCCCTACAAGTTCCTTCATTGGAATCGCTGTGAGAACAACACTTGATCCATCAAAAGAAGGCGTGAAATGGATTGCATTGGTCAAGAAATCTGAGACAACTTGTTGTAGCCTCAAATTGTCTCCATACAAGACCATGGTTGACACTTCAGCAGGTGAATCATGGATGACCTGCACCTGCCGCTCCCGACTCAAGATCATAACTTGATTAACGACAACTTCCAATGCTTCACCGAGATTGAATTCAACACAATTCATCTCCATGTAGCTGTAAGTAGGTACTCCAAAATTAAAGGTTGTTCAGAAGGGTTTCAGTAAATTTAATGTCCAAATCCTAATGGCCAAACTATTAAGACCAGCAGAAAGCAAAATATACAAAACAAACAAATTGACACTGAAAACACTCAAAACAGACCTCATGAAATTATATTATTGCAAGTCAAAATAATAAATTAGTTGTTACCATCTAATATGAGAATAACTTGACAAGTTTGCAATATCTATATTGAGAAGACAAAACGAAAAAGAACTTACCATTCCTCCATACTTTCAACATCAGTGTCATCAACAATTTTGGTCAGTTGTTCCAGACACAATGTGCTCTTCTTATGTAGCTGCTTCTGCTCTTTGCTCAAGTTAGAAGACCCCATTAGATTTTGCATTAGCATAATCCCACTTACAGGCTTTTTGATTTCTTGACGAATGTAGGCCACTTTCCTAAGACTATCAGCTGCAGCCTGCTCTGCTAGTCGTTGCACCTGTGTAGTATACTGAAGCTCTGGACTAGCAACATGTATAAAGCACAAAACCCCAGTTATCCTCCCTTTTTCGTCACTTCTTTTGTTAGCAGAAAGTAGTGCTTCAATGTAATTACCCTGTAGATCAAAAAACCCGAAAAGCAATTTACTGGCATCCTGGCCTGCAAGTACCTCATTCAGCAGTATCCTAAGCTTGGTTAATGTGTAATGATCTTTAACACGACAGCCAAAATCGCTAGTTGTGAAGACTTCCCCAAGGAGTGCTCGACCAACAGCTTCTTCCCTTCGCAAGCCAGACAAATTTTGCATAGCATCATTCCATTCTGAGCAATGACAATTTTCATCCGTCATAAATATAGGAGGAATTAGTGCTGAGGGGGTTTGCACTATTCCAACATAATCACCTAGTAAACGAGTGTATTTGTCCTTAACAATCTTTTCTCCTGTAAGATCTTGGGCAACAAAGCAAACTCCAACAACATCTTCCTTTATATCTCGGCTACAACATGCATTAACCACCAAAATTGTAAGACTTCCATTTTCTTGATGACCAAATGCTTTCAATTTGATTTCAACATTTTGCCTCTCTAAGCCTGCCATCCATTTTATAATTGCATCAGATGGGATCAATTAGAATAGAAATTAAATAATACAATCAAGTAATCAATCAAATGAAAAATTGCAGAGAAAACAAAAGATATGGAACCCCAAGAAATGAGCAAATTTGACAATTGGCATGTATGTTGGATAAATGAAAGGCAGCCTACTAAGATATATCTGTCTTTATTTTAAAAACTTTGAAACATTGCTTATGATAGAAAGATAATATAATATATCCAAGGAAAGAAGAGTAGCATCACCTTGTAATGCAAATGAGAGCATGTTCTTCACCACTTCAGTTGAATCTTCCCCCACAATATCAACTAGTGGCGTACCAATAACTTGCTCAACAGCTAATCCTGTTAGTTCAGCTGCCTTGTTATTCCAACCATTTATATTACCAGTAACATCAACAGCAAAAATGGGAACTGCAGCTGTCTCAATAAGTCGAACCATTTCAGTTGTGGCAATACGCAATTCATCCACTCTCTCCATCCTGTCATCAACTGATGGACCAGTCACAATCATTTTGGAATCATTTATAGTACTGTTCTGCAATGATTCTCTCAATATCAGCTGTAGTGAATGGATGACATCCATTTCTATATCTTCCCATGGTGTGCTTCGTCGCTTAACTACCTCCAAAAAGGCTTTGAATGATGACCTGGGATGCATCTTTCTTCGATCATCCTTCTCATCAGGATCATGCTTTGCACCACTCCACTTGATTTCCTTTGTGGTGTGGGACCGAAACCAAAAGAGGAAGTCCGTTGAAGTTATTCTAATCGCAGCCATTCCACAAACTTCATCACCAAGATCTGAAGCACCTGGATAGCCAGCTTCCATAAGGCTATCAGTACTTAGGCCTGTGCTCTCACTATGGTATTCAAGCAGCCATGCAGCAATATCTCCAATTTGTGCCTCAGATGGTGTGACCCCAAGTAACCACAATTTCTTCCTGTAATACAATGCAGCTCCATCACACTTGACAAGATCCATCACATTAGGTGACTGTGTAACAATACCTAGAGGGGCATCCCTAAGGAGCATGTCACAAAGCAGAGATTGTGTTTTCATAATATGTTTCTCCCTTGACTGAGCAGCCAACTCCACTTCTTTATGGATCTGTACACCAAAGACTTGAATCAAAAACTCACATGCGTACCTTAAAGGAAAGGGAACAAATCTAGGACTTGTGTGATGGCAGACCACTAAACCCCACAATTTTCTTCCCCTCTGCTGATCATGCTCCATCTCATCATCGTCGCCATTGATCGTCACAGACATTACAAGAGATGCAACAGAACCCATGTTTGCCATATACTGTGCATGACAGTCATGAGGAGATCTCAATGCTGATCCACAAAGACTCAATGGCTGAGCTAATGTTTTGTCTTGAATTACTTTAACTGAAGGGGCAAAACAATCACATATCATCCTAACCTTGTTCTTCATAAAGAGGAATCTTGATGCCTGTGGTATATCAGTGGCTGGGTAGTGCAAACCCAGATAAGATTCCAGCTCAGGTCTATGGCACTCAGCAACAACTTCCCCATGTTCATCTTCATGAAATTTATACACCATCGTGCGATCATACCCCGTCAAATCTCTAACTTCCTTCACTATAACATCGCATAACAATGGTATATCCCCACTTGGCAAGGATTGCAATCTTGAGATGGCTTTGGCTGCAAGCTTATAAGATTTCAATGCCCCCGCAGCAGTGACCGGAACATCATCTAGACCTACTGGTTCTAAATCTATTACTAAGCCAACATCAACTCGATGCAGAATTGCATAAAAGGGCTTACCCGAAGTTTTACAATGCACCAATATGGGATTGAAAAGATTAACTTCCCCATGATTAGCTGCTTTCTGCAATGCAGCAGCACCTGGGAACTGAAAGAGTGTGCGAACATCTGTTCCAAATGTCAAAGCTTCTTGCTGCCGAATATTTGGAACAGTATGGGGAGCCAAGTCCAACATCTCTGGAGCATTTTCACTGTAGGCAAGAACTCTAAAGGTTTGCTCATCAATAGCGATCAAGCAACCAAATGGTTGAATGAGCCGGCCTCTCTGCATATTCCGGAGGTAAGCTGATATAGTGGCGGAGGGGACATTGCTGGTTGAACTTGAGATATTACAGTCAACTGAGGTGGAGTAATCAAAACGCTGTACAGATTCTCTAAAGTCTACATCTAGCTTTGCATCAAAGGGTGTCTGCGAAACCACACGAGCTCCATGTTTTGATCTAGAAGAGCTACTTCTAGAACTACTTGTCTTGTTCAAAGACACTGATGACATCTCTCACTCTCAGCCTCCTTAACTAGCTCAGTTCAATCAATCCAACACATATGCACCAAACAATGGAGTACCCCAGAGTCCAAAACGAATAAAGTCCTAGTAATCTTGGTCACTGGACTCTACCGGACCCAAGAATCAGCATGAACCAGGAAAAGAGAGAATACCAGCAACTGGATGCCAGAAAGGCAATCCCTTTCTTCAATCACCAAGACACCAACAAAAGCTTGACAAGAAAGAGCAACTCTATACAATTCACTTAGTCTTCATGAATCATGATTCTATTCTTAGCCAAAATATCACCAACACAAGAAAAGGGTCATCACAAACAAATTCTCCTAGAGCATCACAAAACTTATTGACAAACTCAGAAAGCAGAACCCAGCTAAAACCCCACAAAGTTCCCAACTTTCTCACAAACCCATTTGCAGAAACTCAATTACAAAGCTTAAACTCCTCCAACTTCTTCAGAAAGATGAACAAATCAATACATTACCTAGTTGACATTCCAATCTCTTCCCACAAATTTCAGATCCCCAAACCAGGATTTTGCACAGAATTCCAGGATTACAGAAATCCAAAAACACATAAACAACCAAATTAACTTGATGTGGAAGAAGGGTGGGTATGACTGACCATCAGAGCTTGCAGGGTATAGATGAGCCCGACACGTGCAAACTGACCAGAATTCTTGGGAATCCAGACTCCTCACCACCCCAAGTTAACAAGCAGCAAATAAATGAAGCAAGAAAGACTTCTACTACATATGGGGCCTGTTTGTTCAGCTTTGGTACAAGGTTGTGTTAATTTCACTTTTCAACTTCTTTTGGTGTCCAGCTGAAAGAAAGGTCACTTTTGCGGTCCGGATTCTCTGTTTAAATTTAAATTGTTTGGATTTGCTTGGATGTCTTATAACCATTAGATGAAGTAAAAATGATATAAAGATGACATGGTGGTTCCAAATTGTACTCAATCCAATGGTTAGAAGTCATCCAAGCAAAACCAAACAACATAAATCCAAGTAGAGAAGCCAAATTTCACTTTTTGTTGCTTCTGGGGAGGTAAGAGCAGGTAAAACAGAGATTTGACTTGGGTTTTAAGTTTTAACCAACACTGAAACACCTGTTCAGAAAAAAAAAAAAAAAAAAACTAACACTGAAACAAAAATGTCACCAGTTTCATGATGATGGTAATAGGAAATTAGCTTATGATGAAGTACAAACAGCATTCCTCTGCTACATGCTTTATGATTTCGTAACTCATAAGCTTGTACAGTACCAAATTATGAATCTTTACTGGGCAAAAACTACTGATAATATATGTGGAATTTATGCCTTTTCCTTTTTCTTTTTGTATTTCATTTCCTGGGGGTGATTTTGAAGAAAAGAACTGAAGAATTCGATTATGTTTGGTTGCAACCATTATGGAAAGAAAAAGGGGAAGACCCATGTGGCTAGATACAGAGATGCTCCAAAAATTTGTAACTGGGTGGTCCTTCAGTCCTTCTCCAATCTCCATGGCCAACCGGAAGAAAGGAGAAAGTGATTTTGGCACTTAGAACAAGTCCACCATTTTGGCAAAAAAAAAATTTAGGCACCAAGACTTGTATTAGGATAACCAATAATCATATATCAAGTCTTGATCGACTTTATTAGGGGACATACGGGTGTAAGATTTCTCATTACGTTTAATGTTTGATTTGTATCGAATTCACGTTAAGCATAAAAAAGTTATGGTATTTTTACTGTTAGATTACTATTCAGATCATCAACCTAGTGATGAGAGTTTTGTAGTTATCGACTCTTTGATTTAACATCAAGTATTAAGATTAGATGTAACAAAATTTAAGTGTTTCAATTTTGAGACACATTTGACTATTGCTTCAATACCATTGAAGTTGCAATAGAGTGATCCAATTAGATCCCTCACCTAAAAAAAACTTTAATTATCCCTTTAAGTCGTCGTGCACCTATAAGTTCTACATTGTCAAACTACTCACCAGTATCATATCAAGACATATTTCTAATGTAAAGAAACTGGGAGTGGCTTTTCGTTAGTTCATGTTTAATATGTTTTTCTGCATAATTTATATCATCAACTCCAGCGATTATCTCACAATATTGTAATTGGAGACTTCAGATGACAAGATTTAAGCGAGCATAATTTGCTGTTGCTTGGAATTGAAGTTAAGGAAATTCTACTATTTGTTTCAGAAAAGCCAGAAATGGCATCTAAAAAACAATGTTTGCCTGTGAAGTAGTTTCCTTCTGGAATAAATCTTTGGAGAAGTTGATTTTATAACAGATTGCTAGGCTAAATAGGACAGTGAGGTTATTGAACTTGGACGCGATGCCTTCCGCTTAATGTCATTGATGCTTTGAATTTTGGTTTGTTTAGTGTAGGCTCAAGGAGTTAAGGAGCTTGTCTTTCGATTTCTTTTCTGCATCCAAACATAAAGAGCTTTTGCACCAAGCAAGCATATAGATCCTTGGTTGAAATATACAACATTTTCCATCTCTAAATGAAAGAAAAACAAGCTTGAAATTTGCGAGCTCCCCAAACAAAATCGACATAACCAGATGCTTAAGACTAGATTACCAAAGCAGATTCTGTATGAAGAAAGTAAAATCTGAGTTCTCTTGGGCAACATTTTGAAGAAACAAAAGATAGCCAAAGCGCAGATTCCATATGAAGCATGTAAAATATGATTGCAACATTATGAAGAAACAAAGGCGAACATGAATAAGATGATACAAACATGTAACACTACTTTTGCCATTGATCAATCACTCAACAAAAAGAAATCCCAGATATTACCCATTACAACAGTTTGGAGCAATAAAATGGGGAAGAACAATGTCTATATGTAACTTTATAAATGATACATCTGAGCAAAATTCAAGCACAACTGATGGTCTCTCTTGTCACCCCAACCTCCCCAACCCTTGAACCCAGCTTTATACCCGGGCTGATTCTCAAAGACTCGCACTTCCCAGTCTGGATTGATGTTTGCAACCTTGTCTACATCTTCCACTTGAAAGTTTACCTCGCCATTATCAATGCACGCTTTCTGGCCCTCCTGGCCCTGGTGCAAACCACACTTTCCAAAGTGCACTGCACTTGTCCTAGGCCCTCGTAACGTGAAAACAGCATTACCAAATGAGGGATAAACAGTTGCCCACATTGTAATATCCCAATTGTAATCATCAAAGAAACAGAACTTGCTGGTCTTCTTATGGATTTTCCTCCAAACAGTCCGGTTAAATGTATAACCAACATTTCCCATTCTCTCTGCAATCAAACTATCCCAACCTTCTCCCCTGGTAGTCACATCACAAGGTGCCAAATTCGCGGCATAGCAATGGGGACATTTTTTAGGCTTCAGCGCTGTCAGTATCTTCAAGTTCTGATACGCATTGGGATACAGAAAGTGGTCTTCCTCTATGAAAAGAATATGACCATTGTGATCTCTAGTCTCATCCAATCCATCCCATACCGTGTTCATCATCCACCACCAATGATGCTTCAAAGACACAATCTTTGGCGACCTGTGGTTCCCATACTGATCAGGAGTCCCTTTACAGTGCTTCTCCGCAGCATCATCCTTCTCCTTACAATCCGCGGGTGAGAGTCCCGGAAAGCCTTTGGGAAAGACATGCGGCGAGAAAGGAGCAAATATCTGCTTCACTTGGCAAAACCTAATACCCTCAACAATCTTATTCATTTCCTCAAAGTACCCATCATGACTAACTATCAGTAAAGTCTCATTGATTCCTCCAACCTGAGATATACTACCAACAGCTACTTTCAGATACTGTGGCCGGTTGTGTACATAAAGAACAACAGTTATATGATCCTTGGCTAGACTCGGATACAGATCTAAATTCCTAGGAGGCATCTGATTTCTCTTCTCCAACTCAATTGACAATTCATTCTGCTTTGGAAGGTTAAGCCTTCGGCTAATAAGTGATCGATTATAACTCCTTGGCAACACATCATCAAACTCATCCGAATTCGGCACCTCAAAATTCGAACTTGAATTCATTCTTAGCAGGAAAACCAGCAAGAAAACTGCTAAACATGTAATCGAAACAAGTGACACGAAACGCCGGAAAGAGGCATCGTCTTTCAGACGCTGCTTCTTACTAGTAACACTACTACTATAAGCCATGGAATCAACAACAGTTGGCAGTAAAACACGTTTCATACGACAGTTACAGTATTCATAGCTATATCACAGAGAGAACACATAAACCCTGATAAGGGAAAGACCAAAACTTTGAGTTCAAACTTGAAAAAGGAGACCAACCCAATTGAGAAGAGAGCAAACTAGCAAAAGGGTAAGCAGCAAAAACCTCCAGAACAGTGCGTGCTGAGATTGAAGCAACCCAGAACTTGATCTACTTGGAATAAAAATCAAAGCTTTAGGGAGATGGGCAGCCGTAAAGGACCAATCTTTGAGCACCAGATTGGTGGAAATGGTGAGATGAACGGTTTGGATATCAGAGTTGACTGACTGAGGGAGCAGGGTGTGACTAGAAAGGAAATTTCAGAGCTTTGAAAAGTAGAAAACTTGTCTGCGTAGAATGAGGTAAAAACAAATGGGAGTAACTGGTTTGGTTTGGGGGTTACAATCAAACTGAGTATGCCGGTGACTTCAAGGCACGGCTTTGATTGCAAACCACGAATTTGAAGCGGAGACTACAAGTTATATATGACCTCTTTTATTTATGGGACTCTTTCCAGTTTCTACATAGCTATTTCTACATTTGTATATCACTGTTCACCTATATTTCACGGTATTGTAATGACCTGGGGAGGTGCAAATTCTTTTTACTCTCTTTCTAGATGGTTGCCACATTTTTTTCTTTTTTCAATTAAATCGGAACTTCGCTACGAAAATGATTGTTACAAACTACAAAGATATTTCGACCAAAAAAAAAACTACAAAGATATGATACACTAATGAAAGTAGTTCACCAAAAACAAAGTAGTTCTCTGCTCTCTCCCATTAGAACGAAAAGTGAACGGAAATGAAATTTCCAAAGAAGTTTTAATTCCGATGTTTGATAACGTAAGGAAAGCCATCGGGAAAGTTGTTAAAAAATATTATAAAATATTATAGTGTAAGTAATAAATGCTGGGAAAAAATGAATGAACCACTTTCCCCCATATTTTCCTTTTATGCAGGAAAGTCGTTCTTTTCCTTCTGTTTTCCCAAACGGAGGAAATGAACAACTTTACTTTCATGATGCATACTTTCCGCGAAACAAACGAGACATAAATGTCAACTTATGAATATCCGTAGACGGAACCTCTATAAATCTCAATGGATCCGGCTCTTCTAAAGTGAGGAGCTTGTGAAGTTAGTTAAAGTTCATAAAATCCACACTCTTTATCTTATCCAAGCATGTCACATCACTCTTGGATCAATTTAGCCTAAACTATGGTTAACTTGGGTTAACTCAAAAAAAAAAAAAAAAAAAAATAACTTAGACTCCAGTTTCTGGAAACAACTCAGGCATGACAACTCTTTCGGTTGAAAATTTGCATACATAACAACTCTGGAAACTAATTGGAAACAAAGATTTCTTATTAACCTTGGCATTTTGGCAACCAAGAGGATCCCAACCAAAATACATCTGGATTATTAACAAAGATTGATCGACACTAGCTAAGCACGTCAGTAGTCGTAGGCTTGTAACTGAAATTTTCTTGTCAGTTTCTAGAAAATGGCCTTTCAGTTACGTTTGGAAGTGCATGTAAACCAGTTTTCTAGGGGTGTCATCCACAAACCCTAAAAACAGGGTGCAGGCTCCTGAGAATTTTTGAAGACAAAACTGACAAGTGGAACAATTTGGACTAGGCCTCAGCAGTTTGTTAAGGTTTAACATTCTTTCATCTATTCGATCCTACAGGGCTAGTGTCATTGATATTGCAAATCAGTTTTGGCCGTAAAATAATTTGATATATACATCAAGTTGATTGGATCAATACTCAATACTTTCTTCAACATTGTTGTGAATTAGTATTAGATCTTATGAAAAGCTTAAAATTCTAAACATTAGATTCTACAGATATCCCTCTTGACCTCTTGTCCTAGTCCTAGTGTTGAACACCACAGTTCTGAAAAGGAACAGGTCACTTTGAGTGAAGTTGTCGCATTAGTCATATGTGGCTCAGATAAGATTTTAGTATCCATAGCTAAATATCTGTCTCCATTGTGACCACATCACCATATCCAAAACCAGTGACATATATGTGAAGCTCAAGAGATGGGCAAAGAAGAGCACACTTCTCAGAAAAATGGCAGCTAGGTTGGCTCTCTTCTCTCCCACCACAACATTTCTAGCCCCCTCAGGCCAGTCACCACTATCTCCTCTTTCTTTCACTTCCACTGCACCAAAGAGGATAGCAAACAGTTTCAAGATTCAAGCAAATTTGGGTAAAATCATCTTTGTTTTTATTTGGTATATATTTTTATGTTAATGCTTGAGTGGTTCTTGAGCTTCCTAAGCTAATGGTTGTCCAATTGAGGCTGAGATAGTAACCTGCCTTTTGTTCAATGTTTTTAGGTGGTGGAGATGCAGAATCAAATAAGGGAGGAAAGAAAAAGTTTATAACTAGAGAACAAGAGCCAGAGCAGTAAGCTATAACTTTTCACCGTTTACAATTTAATTATTGTCACTTTCAGCAAGATACCTTAGAATTAGAGATAGTGATTCAAGTTCTCCAAGAAATTTACTGTTGACAAATTTACAGGTACTGGCAAACAGCAGGAGAAAGGGAAGGGGAAAATCCCATGATGACACCTCTTCCTTACATTATCATCTTTGGCATGTCCACACCTTTTGTCATCTTAGCTATTGCTTTTGCTAATGGTTGGATTAAGGTGCCAGTTCGATGATCAACTGCCGGATTTTCGTCCCTACAAACCGTCGGTTGCTTACAACCATGTGTTCGCAGACCTCTCCCCTGGGGGCATATTTTCTCTTCACTGCCGTTGCAGCTTATAGTGAAGCAGTAACACATGATATTCTAATATTGTTTAGTTAAATATTACACCTTTTCATTTACCATTTGAGTTCTTCTCAAATACTTGCAGAATTTCTTCCCTGCTATATTTGATGAAAGTTGTGACTTCTGAGTTTCTCATACGAACAAAAGTCGGAGTCTACTGTAAATGTTTATATCAAACAAGTTTTTGACATTGTTGTAGCTAGCAAACTCAGTCAGATTACAAATGTAACAAAAATGATAAAAGGGTAAATATCATATCCAAAATGAAGTACTCATGGTATATTTTGCACACAATCTTACTCTTACAGATTGACCTACATGAGCTGCTTTCTCAACCTACTGAATCATAAGAATTTCAAATGATATACTCGTATTACAAATCTACATATTCTAGTTCCCATAATGAAGATACAAATTATGGATTTTCTCTGTTCAATCCCTTGTATAACACCATTGTAACAAATTTTTGACGAAACCTATGTGTAGAACTGAGTGCGAAAAGCTCGCCACCAATTTGGTTCTGGATGTACAAATGGTTCAATTGTGAATAATGAGGCATTGACAATGGCTGGTCACTAGCATTTGAAGAGCTGGATGGCCTGTTTAAAAATGGGACTTGTAGTTGTGGAGGTACTTCTGGCGGAGGTTTACTGAAATCGTCTTCACTTAAGCATCTGTTATCATAGCTTGAAGGTGGGGATGGAGGTGTTTCGAACTTCAACAGGCGTTCAGGCAGTTCTAAACCATATTCCTGCATGATGTATTTTGGCAGTGAAACAGGATGCAGTAGCGTTAGACATACACTTGGCAATTTTAAAGCTGTAAACACCAGCAATTACTCCAACTATATGTTCTTCAACTGTCATAAATTAAACAAGAAGGAATTCTTAAATTTTGAGCACTCAGGCAACTTCCATCATCTCTTAAATTACCAAACTTATTTAAAGCTTCCACATGCATGTTCTTCACTTAGCTACTCGGCTAAGAAGGAGCTCTAAAAGTAAACACTTGTGGAGATATACTCAATTTCGATCCTCTACTGGTACAAATCAGAACCATGAAATATAAATATAAAAGTGTGCAAAGAGATGCTGCAAGATCAAACAATTCAGTTGCTAAATGCAGAAAACCTGTTGTATTGGTAACAAGTATTGACAATGCACTGAGAAGTTGTAAGCAAGTGGAATTGGAACATATGATTGTTAGATAGTGTGCAAATCGTTTCTAATACTTGGACTCATATGCAGATTAAATGGCCCTATGAACCTTTTAGCCTTAAAGCTCCAACTGATAATACTCAGAAATAAGCAGTGATTGAATACAAGTTCAAATATCGGCCTGCTGGTTTGGTCCATCCTCATTAGCACATCCTGCTTGCTTTTTAGGTCAAGTGATGCAAGTAAAAGCAATCAGAAATAACCCGCTGTAAATGATTTCATGCTATAACGAAAAGTTGAGTTGAAATTGAACGTCTAGCCAATCTTTTGTTGAGAATCAAAATACAACTCATCAGGGAGCTTGGAGCTTGGATGGGAGAGATTTTCATCTCTCAAAGATAGAATATCTTTACTGTCCTTATTTATTTGACAGCTACGGCTTTTGTTGATCAACAACTGCAACTTAACATCCATGTACAAGCCGTAAGTTGCAAACTGTGAATCCTATATAACGAAGCATTTAGCTTCATGTACAAGCGTGAGTGTCACTAGGAACTGATTTCTATGACATGCTGTTCTATGCTCCCTAAAACATATCCTGATGATTCTTCATATGTAGACGGAGCTCTACTCAACAAAACTAAGCGAAAGATATAAACCTTTACATAAAAACGATAAAGGACAGAGTAAAGGACTAGTGCAAGGGATATTTTAGAAGTATGAACTAGACATGACCACATTATAAGCCATAAATTTACCTGCAAATCCAAAACATTGTAGGCAGTTCCCGATTCGTCATACAACCATGGCAAGTCTGGAGCACACCTCCAACACCCATCAACAATGAAGCGGTACTGATAGAGACCTGATGGAAGCAACTTTATGACAATGAATTCGTTACCTGTATTCTGCAGCGGCTCCCTAATATAAGGAAATGAAGTAGATCACATCAGAAATGGTGTTATAAACAGAAAATGAATATTGTTGTCAAACAATGAAACTCCTAGAAAATTCAGTACCTGGTCTCCCAATTGTCCCATGATCCTGTGACTGCAACTTGCCTGCCACCATGAGTCCATGAGATCTTCATGCGTCTAAAGTTCTGATTTTGTACATTATCATTATATTCTATGTTTTGCGGTAACACATGAGTTTGAGTCCGTACTGCCTCACCCGCTCTTGTTAACGTGACCCCAGGATTCTGAAGTAGAAATGCAGATAAGTATAATTAAGGAGTTTCATCTCTATGAGACAGATGGACACTTACAATACCAGATTTCGTACAACAGACAAACGTGATGTACCTCATTAAGATTTTCATCAAATAAGTAGTGACCAGATTAATGTTTTAAGCTTAGGGTGAAATGTCGGTAGATATTGCGATTCTTACTTGTATTGATAGACAGTTCTTATTCTTCTTGTACTGAACAGTGTAGAGACTTGCAATACTAAAGTAAAGAACTTTGAACCCCTTACTGTTCTATACTCAACTTACAATTTTAAACCAAAATAAACAACCAAAAGATAGCCTATCTGGGCAACTCTTCTTCAAAGTTTCAAACTTTTGGGCAAAAAAGCAAAGCATACATACACACAAATGAAATTTCTGAAAAATGAAAAACAGAAAAGAACTCACTTGTGAAGTGATGAAGGGGTTATGGGGAGGTGAGTGAGCCATGGGTTCATCATTCTCTTGAAAGTTGTTAACTCCAGAAGAAGAGCCTTCTCCTTCCTCTCTACCACAGGCATTCCCCATTACTGAAAACAAAGGAAACCCAGTTAGGCAGTTATCATCTGATTCATCTTCACCATGAAACCATCAAAACTAAAAAGAACACAAATATCAGAAAAATCCAAAAGGAAAATCATTTTCTATGCTGAAGATTTGGAAAAGGCAGAAAAGGAAACAAGAACAAACTCAAAAACAGAAAAAGCAAAAGAAGAGGATACAAGTGACTGAAAGAAAGATTTGGGGTTTGATGACATACCCATCTCTGTAAGCAGATTGCTGTAGAAACCCAACCAGGAACTGACTGAAGAACAAGGAAAGTTCGCATTATTTTTGCAGCTTTAGTGTGTTGTTGCAGAGTTTCATGTCCAAAAAAATTGACAGCACAGTTTGGTGCTCTGTTTTCTGTCTTCTCTTTTTCTCTTTTTGAGTGTTGAAAAAGGCAAAACTGCAGTGAATTTGATTCTCCAACGAATTGGGAAGATCCTACGGTAGACTAGTGATGCTGTTTGTTTCAAAGGAGGAACGTTGCCTTGTGCTGTGGGCCTCCTTTGTGCTTGTTTCCTCAGTTGCCTGTGCGGTCTATACAACTCGATGCAGCTATCCAATCATATTTAGAAAACTTGGTGCAGCCATCCAACTACAGCTTTGCTTGTTCACTGCAGTGACAGTTCCGAAATCACCGCCTTAATTAACCTTCAACTTCACCAAATTTGGGTATGTGTGGAAATTTCTTTTTTGTTTTGGACTTTGAAACTTTTTATGGTACATAAAATTTTGCTTCAAAAAGTATTTTGGTAATCAATCAAATAAAAATAAGGAATTGAAATTTCACTGGTTTAAAAAAAAAAAAAAACTTTTATTAATGAGAGGAATTACGGTTTTATTTTTTTAAAATTACACATATGCTTTAGTCGTTATACGGTTTTGCACCAGTAAATGGACTATTGGGTTAAATTTTATAACTTTTTTGAGTCTAAGCTAAAAAACTCTATTAGGTGTCATGATTACATGTGATTTTTAGATCTCTTAGCTTGATTGAGTGAGGTAGTGTATAATCTTTTCAATTAATGAAATATATGCATTCCTTTCAAAAATCTACAATACCACCTAAGTGCTTAACTTTATGTTTGACCAATCCCTAAAAACCATCCGCTCCAATTGACCACCGCCGACCTAGATCCATGGTGCTACCGCAAGGGAACCATTCCACAAAACTATAAGTCGTTTGCAAGCCATGCATGTCTTCGCACCAGCCTAACCAAGACCCAACTACCATACCCTAAGACATGTTGACCACCGGAGTGATAGTATTCCAAAACCCTTCGACGGTAACAAGACCGTAATCCCAACCACCTGTCCAAGCATCGTCAGAAGAGAACGAGGTCGTGAAATAGGTCGAGGCAACTGGTTGGAGATCTTGTTTCCAACCTATATACTATCAATACAATAACTTTAAGTCAAGTTACCTTATTAGTTTGACCAATTTTGTAAGCAATTGGAGTTACGTGTATTGGGTGCAAAATGTGCTCTGTTATTAATTTATTTTTTGAAATAAAATCATTGTATTAAAGCTCAAACCAAAATGGCAAAGTACCATTGCTTTGTAATTTGTGCCCTTTTTTTTCTTAAAAAAATGCAATACTAGAGTTAATATACACTATCTCCAATGTGCTCAACTGCGGTACTTCAAGTATATATCAACCATCTCACGGATCCAAGATCATATTGGTCTATAGGCTAAGATACCACAACTTCAGTTACAGTTAGTTTGAAATCAGGCCCAACAGCCTAATTCCAAATATGACCTTTTTGGGCTTGAGGCTAGACCTAAGCCCAACATTCACAAACTCTACAAGATTTGCATCGTATTCTGTCGATAATCTTCACCCGCATTGAAAGCGGCCAAGGCGGCTCAGCCACCAGCGCTCTGACCCTGTCGGCGTCATCATCAAACCCAACCCGGCGAGCGTTCGACAAGATCCTCATAGTGGCATCGCCTGCTTCCAAAAAGACGTCGCCCGCCTCCTTAGCGAAGCCGTCGCCGTCCTTACAATTGCTAAGAGCACCCAAAAACATGTCCATATCGATGTTTTTTTTTTAAAGGAATGTCGTATTCGGCTTTGGATACTAAAGAAGGAAATTACATGTACATAACTTACCCAAGAAGAGCCACGTAAGAATCAAGCCATGCAGGGTACCCTAAAGTAACCTAATGCAATCACCAAAGGAAGCACAAAGAACAAAGAACAAGTAGAACCCAAATCGTGCTAGCAAATCTAGCTTATTAGGGTTGGGTTCCACAATAACAGATTAAAAACTTAGAAAACCAGATTAAAAACTCTAAATAGACTATGTCAAGCCTAGTCCCATAAACCAGCACCATGGAAGCAAAAGAGGACCAGCATCCACCAACAACCACCACCCGGTCGACCTCGTCATCGCCGGCATCACCAACTCACACCAGAAGAGAGAGAGAAGAGTGGCGCTCTTACCCCCATCAAAAGGAACGAATCCGGTGCTCCCAGACGAACGTCGCCAATCGACTTCCTCATCTTCTTCTCCAATCCTTGCATGCCCGACCTCCTTCACCATCACACAAGCCGAAGAGAAAATCAGAACACATTAGTAACATACCCGACCCACGAGGTCGACGAAGCCTCGTCCGATGACGGCGTAGAAGCACGCCGCCGGACAGGGAGGATCTCACTCTGGTCGCTCTCTCTCGCTAGGGTTAGAGAGAGGAGGCGGCTTCCCTAATGTTTAGCAATAATTTAATCTTTATTTTTCTTCTCCATATATCGATATGTATTTTTGATCAAAATGTCCATATCAAATATAAGTACATCACATGACATTAATGTTTTGGTAATAACATACTTTTTGACCTACCCTCTTACAAAGCATACAACTTATTATAAACCCATCATTTAATAAATAATACTTCTTGTATTTGACGGTTTAATTAATGATTCATCAAAGGTAACAGTATGAGCCATTTACTTATAAAAAATATATACAACAAGAAAATGTGAATACAAAGTCAAAACCATGTCTTTGAGACCAAAAGAAACCCATCTCTTTCAACCGAACGGTTAAAAAAACTCATGTTCTCTCTTTGTCCTCTCGTGCGAGAGGTTTCTCGGAGACGGCTAGGTCAGACTAGCAGTGGCTTTGTATCTTCGATTGAGAGAGGGATCTCTTCCTCTCTCTCTCTCTCGTCAAACTTGTGGGAGTAACAGCGGGCATGCTTGATGGTCCTCTCTATATACATGTTTTGGCGGTTTTCCTGCTGCTTTTGTTGGGGAGGTTGTTGGCGGCGTCGATACATGCCTGGTGAACTGGATCTGGTTTCGTGTTGAATGGGAGACGAAGTTGAAGGCTTTGGTTTTTGGTGGTGATAGAGAGATTGATATTGGCTGGAAGGACGGTTGTTTCCTTCCAATTGTTATCAAGGACAGTGGAATTGAGGGTGAGGCAGCCGTGAGTGAGCCTTGCGTGGCGGTTCAGGATGGGGTTCATGTGACGGTGTTACGGGACGGTGACGCCAACATTTAGATCGATGGTGAATGGAAACCTAGAGATTCTTTTCTTCTTCCTCACGTCGTCACTGTGGTTGATGGCGGAGTGTTGGGAGGGCTGCGTCACCTTCTTGATTGGGCTGTTGATGGTGGGTGTCACAATGTTGGGGCGACAACAGTGGTTTCAGGGTGGGGTGCCGGCGGCGCTGCACGTTGGTTGATGGTGGCTAGGGTTTCCATCAGGCTGACATTAGCTGAGCTTTGTTGGGCTTGGGTTGTTATTTTGTTGTTTAATTTTATTTCTTTTTTGGGTTCATATCTTTTTTCACAAAAGGATATTGGACCTTTTATTATCTTGCCTTGAGTGAGAGAGATCGCAAAGGAAATAGAGACTCGGTGGTCCCTTAATTGAGACTTATATTTTATTAGTCGGATTTTATAATTTCTTTGTTTTGGGCTTCATATAAGAAGATGGGTGTACTAGGAGATTGTTAGTATAGTTTGCTCCTTTTTGGGTGGATTTGTAGTAGTTTCTACGGAACGGTTCTTTCTGTAGTCCTCACTGAGGGGGATCGTTTTTGTACTGTTTGCTGAGCTAATAAAGGATGACCTCTTTTTATAAAAAAAAAAAAAAAAAAACCATCTCTTTCAATATGACAAAAAAGATTCTATCTATATATGTCATATAATTGCTATATTGTTTTAGAAAAAAGAATTGACATGGAGGAAAGTATTGAGAATACATTCTTTCCCATTCTTTTGAAATTTTAATTTCTGCTTTATTCTTGAGAGTGACATTGACACCCTACCTAAGCACCCCTACCTAAGCATGTTTTAGCACCAAGACAAACCTAAACCCTTGATTAACAAAGTGAAGCCACGTACCCTTTAAAACAAACCAATTACATTGTCCTCAAGTTTCAATTCCACTGATTTAGTGACCTATATGGTTGGAACTTGGAACACCCCATTAATTAACAATAACAACACACCACATTAACGTCACTGTATAGTTAATACACTGATTAACTTCATGTTTGAGCCAAAATATGAGTATGATTAACTAATTACACAATGAATCCGTAATAGCTGCAGATCGATTAGAATTTAGCAACTGATCACTTATATGCATGTTTGTTTTTCATTATCGTGGGTTTTGTAAGTTTTTGGAGTTTTTAGGTTGCTTTAAGCTAGTTCCATCAAGCTTTGTGTGTGTGTGTGTATACACACACGAAAACGATATGAAGCGGACGTCGGCATTGTCCTTAAAGTGCGGACGTCCCTCCGTTCGCCACCGTTCGGCGCCGACGACGGCGCGCCTCCACCTGAGCGGACTCCAGCAGCGTCCCCGATCACTTTCTCTCCCCGGCGAGTCTGCCGAATTCCAATTTTCCGGTGAGATCGATCTTGTTTGAAGTTTTGGGTGATCTCGCCGGAAAACTGGAATTCGGCGAACTCGCCGGAGAGGGAAAGTGGTCGGGGACACTGCTGGAGTCCGCTCGGGTGGAGGCGCACCGTCGTTGGCGCCGGATGGTGGCAAACGGAGGGACATCCGCACTTTAAGGACAGTGCGGACGTCCGCTCCACATCTGACATGTGTGTGTGTGTGTGTGTGTATATATTTAGAGTATCAACGACGGTATCTTCAAAGGCTTTTCAGGCTCAGAGACTAATCTGCGCCGAGGGATCTTGTCAGAACGTTTCTTCCCCTCTGACCACCAAGAATAAATTGAGATTTAACTCCAATTACCGTCGGCTGAGATTTGAACTTGAGTATGGGGTTTCACACATAGGCTCTTACTAACTCGACCAGCTGTAGTGGTTATTAAGCTTTGCATATACAACAACTCTACCCCATTACAAAAAAAAAAAAAAAAAAAAAAGGATCCTGGCGACCTGGCCTATATCCATGTGATTTCACTACAACATTTATCAAAGAATTCGAATATGCCTACTATATATGTATTGCTGCATAGATCATGAGCATGTTATGGATACTTTCAAATACCCTAGTAGCTTATAAGCAAGCAGATGAACATATATATATATGAGATCAAAGAATTGAGGAGGCTATAGTGGATTAGTGGGCATCTCCCTACCTTTTGTTCATCCACTCAAAACACAACAAAGCTAAAAAGTAAATATGCAGTTAGATGCTAACAAATCCCAGTCTCAAAACCTCTGTAAAACAACAAAATTCGTCTAGACAGCATAATATCGATATTATTTGGAAATTCATGAGAAATATGTTACATATATACAACGTTATTAGTTAAGTTACAATCACTTATCTCTATAAATATGCGAATAACATTTAATCGTGAATAATGATCATAATATTCAAAATAGTTGCACAGAGTTGTCAATGACGGAAATCTTTCAATACCCGACCGTGGACCATTCATCATTGGTGGAGCACTTTTCCATGGTGTTGTACAAAATTTTGGGGGACTTGGGACAAAGATAGAATTGACATGTAATTAGTTTGCATTATATATATAAAGGAGAAATACATTAAAAGGTTGGTGGTTAAGTGTTGGCATCAGCTAGGGTGGAAAAGTGACATAGGAGGAGAATCTGTTTGCTGGGTCGGTGTCATAGGACAGCAACATGCATCTATTCTGCCCAGAAAATATCTCATTTCCTATCGAGTTTGTTCAATTGCATGATTCATATGAATACAAGATGGCCACCTATATTCTGAAGCAGGCTGATGATCGAATCAGACCAAACCACACTATATAGGTTGAGGTTTCACCAAAATATGTATTGATTATGAGTCGGTTAGGGTACGATTAGGATTTCATTTACATAGTCGACACACTGGTGATTATGAAGTTGTAGCTAGGGAGTGGATATTACACTATATTTGAGCCATTTGATCTCCAACAATTTTCACCTCAGTGAGGTACGTACAAGTCATCTTCAGATGTCCTTCAATATTTACAGTACGTGTTGTTGAAAAGAGGGGGACCGGCGGTGGGTTCGGAATCAATAGGTTGTATTGGTCTGTTATGTCATAGTTTGGTTCGACAACGAAACTTGACTTTTCAACTCATTCTACGTATAACGCGTTGAAATGTCAAAGTGTCACGTAATACTCCGACATTTCAACGCACTTAAACCTTTAGGGTGCCTAACTTAGCATTCCAAGTTTCCAATCTTACACTATCACCAAGTGTCTTGGACAATCACTAAGTGCTTGTTTGGTACATGAGACTAAATGGTATTGTACTAGATAAGAGGTGCTAAGTAGTTTATCCTGTGTTTGGTGTGAGTGAGTACTAAAATAAATGGTACTACGTAACACCAGTTTTGGCTCTTAACCTCCTTAGGTGGTGTTATTGTGAGTACTCATTTTTGAGGTCCCAAAATAACACATCTCTCTCCTTCCTCTATTTCCTCTCTTCGTCTGTGACTTCACTTTCTCTCCTAAGACAATCAACTATTCTAATCTTCTTCTCTCAAGAGTGCTGCCAAAAACCCAGAATCTTTTCCTCCCAAAATAACCAATCTTGTCAAGCCTCCTCCTGCCAAAAACTTAGCCAAAGGAGGCGTGACCGCCAACATAATCAGGACCTGAATCTGAAATAGAACCTTGTTGCAGAGAAAAGCCAATGTCAAAACGTTGCCACTAGTGGCCGCCAGCTTCGTCGTCCTCCTTTCTCGTCAACAATATATAGCCGCCGATAGCCCAACTGCTGAGGTGGGTTTCTCTTCGCTGGAGGTTTTAAGAGGGTTTAGGTTGGGAAGCTTCTCAATCAGCGATTCCACATCGCCACCTTGCCGCACTTCTTCAGGAGCTCGTATAAGCAAACACCGGCCATTGATGCAGAGGAAGGAGGAAAAGGAGCTTTCGTGGGTTCAGGTTTTGGGTTATGGGATTTTAAGAGAGAAGAGTTGAGATCAATCTTGAATTTGGGTATTGCAAATTTTCTTATGAATTTTTTATCTGGAACAATTTATGATGATTGAGGAAAAATCGCACCATAGACTGTACTGCATCACCAAACATGGTACAAGGGAGTATTGAGTAACCCTACTCAAATGAGAGTAGGACAAGTACTAACAATAGAGTGACCCAGAATAATATTGGGTACCAAACATGCACTAAGTGTCTTGGGCAATTACCAAGTGATTACCTCACTTTCAAGCATGGCAAGACTAGAGCATATCATAACCTAACCATTAGAGAAGCCAAGTCCAAATGAAATTAAGAGCGTCAACTCTCAGGCCAAGAGTTCAACATCCGAGGCTTATAAGCCTCGACCCTTGATTGTCATAGCCATAACCTCTGAGGCTAATCCTCGACCCTCAGGTCACTCTTAGACATGCAATAGTCAGCTGGAGTGTCAAGGAGAAACTCAACTCACCAACTCTTCCACGTGACATGCTCCAACATCAAGTATGGGTATCATGACATATGAATAGTGATTCGAGAGTCAAAGCTATCTTGGATGTGTGACACGTGTCCTGACACTCCACCGACTATCCAACATGATGGTATTAGCCACCCACTCAACCAAGCTCATGCTTGTTAGCCCTATCTCATGCCAGTCACCCTTCTCATTTGACCATGCTTGTTGTCATAACCCCATTAGTACATGAGGGATGGTGCAATTGGAAAGGAACCAGGGATACTGCAACACGTGTCAGCACTGACAAAACCATATTTGAAGAAAACCATAGAAAGGATGACATGTGTTACTGATCTGACAACCCCATGCATGTTAGAGACTAAAGACTACAGTTGCCATAGAGGTAAGGTGAAGCCATGCTTAAACATACTGATGTGTCAGAAGAGCCCATGCTGAGAGCACTGACTTTTTAGGAGGTAAGTTGATGTGCATGCTTTAAGTACAAAGCCATACTTCAAACAACAACCAGAACCACCCCTTTAGCCTTATAAAAGGAAGCCACCCTTCATTCATTTGTAGATCTTGACAACTCCATTTCTTCTCCTCTTCTCTTCCAAAAATCATGCCAAAATGCATATGAGAAGTTATCTCACTTCTCCCCCCAAAGATTATGCCAATGTGCATAATCTCTCTTTATCCCTTTCTTTGCTCGCATGATATGATGCATCAGCCCAATGCCAAAGCATCATACACTTCTCATATCTTTATTCACTGTTCAAACACTATTGATTTGGGCGTCAAAGAGTGTTTGGCTGGCCTTAGGCTGGTCCTCCGATTACCTTCCTTCTCTTCACTTTTGTAGATCATCTTCATGGCGAAAGTTGCTCTCGTCATCAAGTGGAGGAAGCTCAATGTCGAGTGGAGGAAGTACAAGAGGAGAGTATCAGCATCATCCAACAAAGAAGCAAGGACACCACTATCACATTTAAGAAGTCCACAATCCAATGGAGTAAGCTCAACGTTGAGTGGATGAAGTCCAAGAGGAGACTATTAGTTCCACCTAACAAAGGATTGTGAAGGCTCAACATCGATTGAAGGAAACCCACCATCAACACTCGAGGCTATACTATCAGTTTCACCCGGCAAATGAGTGGAGGAAGCTCACCATCGAGTGAAGGATGTCAAAGGCTATATGATTATCACCTCCGCTAAACAACACCAACAATGCTCTAAGACACCATACTTTAAGAAGATCGAGGAGAGCTAACGTCCATGATCAAAAATCCAATCTCATTCAAGGAAGTCGGATACACAAGACCATCAATGTCATTCCTCTAGTCACATGCGGTGGACCACCAAGACACAATCCTAGACCACGGATGCATACCTTCATTAATCAGAAGTGGATGAACAAGACTACGCTTGTGGACAAACTAACCCAAGGAGGAAGATAGGCTCACCACAAGAGTACATCTCCACCACTTTACACGTTGGATGGCAACAGAACCCCCGTTGACCCGTTGGTGCTAAAAATCGGCATCAACATGGTCTTCGATCTCCCTTTGGGGAGGGTTGGCGTCTCGCGTGATAACCACTACTAAGAAACTAATATTGCATATATAATCCTTTTTTTATGATTATTGTTCTGCGGCGAATGGTTAACTGCCAACCTCTAACTCATCCGTCTACCAGTTAATTGAAAAGAAAAAACAATACGTGTTATTGACTTCAAACCAATTTTCACCAAGTCGCGTTCATATGTTGTTTGTTCAAAATTTTTAAGTGTGCAACTCCAAACTGATTTGATAATTATTTAAGCCACGCACCTTGACCCACATATAGTATATATGGAAATGTCAGGCATTTTTGACAATTCCATAATAAAAAGTGGATTAGAGTGTGTGGGTTGAAATTAAAGGTGTGCAAATTTCACTAGATAGATGTTTTAGGGTAGACGAAGGATCTGCTACTCTGGAAACTCACCGCCCCCCCCCTTCCCTAATTATACTCTCGTCCAGTCTCAAAGGCTTAGAATTTACCACTCTGAGAACTCACCGCCATCCCCACTGTTTTGTTTATTATTTTTATTTTTTATTTATTTTTGATCAAAAGGTCATACAATTCAATAATGAGCAAGCAGTACAAAAACGACGCACCCCAGAGGGGTCATCAGAAAACATCGTTTTGCAGAATCCCCAATCCTACACTATCCAAAGCATAAGCCAAGACATTCCTAGTACACCTACCGTTTAGCTCTTAAGCACCTTTATTATAGAAGTAAACTAGGTTTCGTAGAAAGAAATCAAGAATCTACGAACACTACCAGTCTACCTGGACCAAAACCAAACTAAACAGATTCTGTGAGAGACGCCAGACGCATCTTCCTCACCCTTCTTAGCCTACGCCTCAATCATCATCATTTCTATCTCTGGCTCCTGAGTTGATGCCTCCTTAAGCATCCCCACCTCACAAACCATACCACCAGAAACCTGTTGCATCCCTACAATTGGGTTACCTCCTGTCTCCCCTTCCAGATTCTTCTTGGTGACCAAAGGATTCACCGAACCTACAAAAACAAGCCCTTGATTAGCGATCTTCTCGGAGGAGGATACTTCCTTATGACTCTTCCATTTCTTGACCACAGGAGCAGACTCTGTTCTAGGTTTGTTCTTGCTGCCATAAAGGCGACCTAACTTTTTCCTCTTCTTTGGGGATACAACCAAACGACCTTGATGATGTACCAAAGCCACACATCCTGTCTCAGCAACATTCAGAGATGGTTCAGGGAAATTAAGAAAGCGTTTACCTGTACGCTCTAATAAGACCACAGCCTTACGCTTACTCCCAACAGTGCACGACTTTTTCTGTCACTCCACCACCATAGGGGCTGCTGAACATACCACCGGCTCCACACCTCCACCACTACCTTTCACCGGTGATACCACTGAGTTAGAGCTACCACCTATGTCTACAGAGAGCAAAGAAGTTGTCTTAGACTTCAGTGCATGGGCAGACCTCGGGCCACCCTCAGAAACCCTAGGAACAAAAACCGGGTTTGAGAACAGAGAGAGATTGCCTAACTCCTCCGTCGGAGGGGCCTTGATAGCTGCGCTCTCAAGCTCCACCATCCGGTCACAACCTATAGCATTATGCATGAAAAGACCACACCTCTTACAAAAACCTTTCACCTTCTCAAAAGTGAAATCCAATTCCACCACAATCTTGTCAACTTCGAATTCAACCTCTTGCCTAACCCTAATACGACGACGAACATCAAACTCCAAACGAATGCGCTGGATCTCATCCTTCCGCTTCAAAGCTTGTGGATCGAACCGAATGACACGGCCAAGACATGTACCCACCATTCTCAAAGCCGTAGAGTTTCTAAGAAGGTGCGGCAGTCCCTGAACATCCACCCACATCTCAAGCAAATTGAGAAAGACAGCAGCAGGGTCACCTCTCCTGTCATACTCACCAAGGACAAGCATCGTGTTCCTATAGTGCCACGGACCACCATGGAGGACCTAATTACGAACCGAAACTCGATTGAATTGGAACACATAACAATCCCCAGCATTGGAGACGGACAACCCCTTCTTCACTCTCCAAATCGTGGAGATGGTACCTTTGAAGCCTGGAAACTTGTCCTTAGAGCCCAACAATCGACCTACTAGGTAGGAATGATCATCTTTGATTGCCGCCCCCCTTTCAATTCTGATCTTGAGTCGAGATGAGTTCGAGAGCAGCAGATTGGATGACGCGGCTTGAAAGGCCATCGACAAAGATGCAATAGCGGAAGCCATGGATCTGGGTTTTCGAAGGATGAGAACGAAACCCTAGCAGAGCTTTTGAGAGCGGCTAGGTCGAAAAATGTCAAATATTAAAAAAGAAAAACCCTACCGTTTTGTTTATTTAAACTCACTCTAGATTCATACGTTTAAATCGTACTTTGATCTAGTCTCATAACTTTGTTCGAATTGTTTCACTAGCGATTCTGATGCCACTTGTTATAGATGTCAATTCGATTGATCGATGAGTTACATATATATGTATCTCAGTATACACCCACCTGAATAGAAGGTGAACTATGAATAGACTAGATTGCATGCTTACATTTATTGGGAAACCACAAATTAAGTTTTGTCATAATGTTCTAACTTCAAAAAACTTCATGACATACTCTGATCACTTGTTAATGCTCAAAGTATTCAAGTTCGATCCTATGATTTTGATTTAAGGGAAATTGAAATGTGCTACATGCCGGAGCCCTAATTGGTTGCGATATACAAACATATATTGATATATAATTGGTACGCGTATTTTGAGTCATGAGTTGTTTGATCCTTAAAAGTACAAGAGACCACTGATTGAACATACTAAAAACATAAACAAAATATATATGATACGAAAATATTTTTTTTAATATTTAAAAACCTGAATAGTGATTTATCAATTTGATATCTTTGTCTTTCATTATATGTGATTCACGTCGCCGTACGTTGTCAACTAAAAAAATATATTAATGTGGTCACTATCACGAAGCGTAAACATATATACCATCTATTTCCAAACAAACATTGATGCATTGGTGCTCAAGAACAAGTTAGATCTAAGAAATTGAATTTTTCTTGATCAACAGGTTGATGTGTTATAATATGGTTGTCATGGCTAGTACTAGCTAACAGTCACTTTAAACTTTGCTTTGCAAGCAATAACCTATCAACTCCATAAGTAAACTAAGGATTAAACTAGTAAGAAGAGAGCAGATGTTACTATTATTTCAGCTCTAGCTTCAAAGCAAAATTATGGTATCCATAAAACTTGACAGTTCGATGAAACATCCATGGAGACTAAGCTATGGTCCCCTCCCATTTCCGTCCACCCCTCGATCTCACAGCTCAAAACATTCCTCGATCGAGTTTACATAAAGATTTGAGTGTCTTTACTTCAAGACAGAAAAATCCCAGAACTCCAAAACAGTTGTAATATAAGTAAGGAATTATATCTACTCAGGTTGTTCTCAATGTCTTGTAATTAGGGTTCATATGTTTGTGATACTGCTTTATTGTGCAGCAAGCAGAAGCAAATGGGCGACAAGTGGCATCATACTCTCGTTGATTTTATTTTCTTTGACAACACATTATGGTTTCATTTCAATTTTTGTTTTCAGTGTTCAAATCCCACTTATTACTTCTGTATAGTTTGAAATCCATGAGGAGTTCTAGGAAAACTTGGGGAGAAAAAGATGAAGTGGTCC
Source organism: Fragaria iinumae (assembly GCA_009720345.1). Taxonomy (NCBI): domain Eukaryota; kingdom Viridiplantae; phylum Streptophyta; class Magnoliopsida; order Rosales; family Rosaceae; genus Fragaria; species Fragaria iinumae. The sequence goes on along the minus strand of CM019122.1, from coordinate 35,495,866 downwards.
ATGGTGAAAAAGCATAGGAAAAATGTATGAGATTTCTTGTGTAGCACAAACCGAGGACAGTGAGGAAATTCTTTTAAGATGGTTAATTTGGTGCTAGCTAATTTGAAAGAATATAGAAACGAGAACATGAATACATTATTAGATAGGGTGAAAAGACACATGAACTGAGCAATCTGGATTAGTTGTTTCTTTCTTTCTCTTTTCTTTCTTCGGTGAGCAATTGGACTCAAACTCATGTCAATGGAATATATTCACTCTCTTTCGAAAAAAAAGAGGATCAAAGAAGGAGAGGAAAATTCAAAATGCTACCTAATTGTTTTTTGGACTCAAAATTGGATGAACATGTGAAAGTCCTCAAACCCTCGGACATGAATTTCATGGCATGGATGGATGGAACTGAGGAGTAGGCCATCCACACTAATTTGGAGCTTACTAATAAGGCTAATTATTCAAGCAAGCAGCAGATGATAATTGTGTAGTTGGTGAAGAGTATGGAAAAGATGGATATAGCTATAGAAGGCCCCATATGTTGAAGCATACTTGAAGAATATCATCATTAGTTAAGCAACCCAGAAACACTAACCAAGATTAACAATATATCTAATTAAAGATGGAACCATTAGTCACCACCACTCACCATAATGTCATTATCTCTATAATGTTTCATTGTATCTTTTCATTTCACAAAGATGATTTATGAGTTGATCATCTTTTCCTAGCTGAGCTTGTGTGTGATGGGAAGAGTAATTATCAAGACCAAAGTTTGAGGTGATCGATATCCCTACCTAATAATTCTCAAATGGTCATGCAGTCATGCTAAAACAAAGTAGAACTGCAGGATATACAGTTACCACCTTTTGTTTTCTCTTTTTCTTTGGGATGAATCAGTGACCATGCCTGGTTGCTTTTGTCTCTGACTGCTTATAGTTCCATTCTCAAACAGCTATGCATGGGTTTTCTGCAGAATGCATCTATGATTTGTGGCTGAAGATACAATAGGTTTGGATACATGCTTGAAGTTTGAAATTTGACTAATAAGTTAGGTCTTCTTTGACTGCCATTCTTCCTATAAATTGCTGAAAAAGAAATGGTTTTGGTTGATTGGTCTCCAAGATCAGGTAGTCTAAGACAAGTGTCAGAGCAATTTGGTTCCTGCAGAAAACTGGGGCTTTTGAATTGAGTTTCTTTGAATGATCCATGAAGAAAAGCGTGCTTGTGTGATGAGAAATGAGCCAAGGAAGGGGTTCATCCATCTTTGATGAAGCTTCAGGTACATTTTCTGAGAAACCCTTCTTGGAGTTGAAGAGACAACAATGAATAAAGGGATAGAAAATCAAAAATATTACAGTCAATTCCACTGTTCTTGGTCCAATTTCTTGTAAGTTTTCTATTCCTCTCTTTGTTTTTGTTGCATTGAAGTTGGATGCGAAGTGCCATGTGTGAGCTCAGATGGGTGGCACATGGTTTTCTCTAATTTCCAAGCTTTTCAAACTATAACCAATAACCAATACAGGGGAACTAGGGTGGAGGGTTTTGGGTTTTTCAAGAGAATCAGTTGCAGAGGAAAACAAACTTGATTGGTGTTAGTTGTAATCAGAAACCCAGTTGTTTAGGATTAATGGGGACTTGGGAACTGTGAGTCTCTCTGAAGAGAGAACCAACCCTCTAATTTTATATATACTGTTAAGTAAATATATAATATATCTTCTTCTGCTCACTTTGCTTCCCCTTTGCAGACTAGTTAATTAGGTGAGACGTGCACCTCAAATCTCAAAGCACATTACCTGATTACAGCTTAGGTTCTTACTGGTTTCCTCCCTCTACTTCATGCCCTTTTTCATAGAGCTTAATATCATAAGCTCTATGCTTTCTAGTTTTGAAGTACTATATGTTCATATACCTGAGCAAGAAAACCACTAACTATTTGAAGATTGTACTTTGTTTCTTGAAAAGTCTCCAATCTTAGATCTTTCATTTTGCTTATTCTGGAGCTGAAAAGGGAATCTGTCAGCTTTCTGCATTATATGTTTCAGTTCAATCATAGAGGAAAGTTTGATCTCCTCTCAAATTTAGCTGAATTTTGTTTCTTGCTAATTAGGCTTCAGTGGTTCTTCATGGAGTTGAAAAACATACTTGAAGATCAAATGGCTACTCCTTTGTGGTTCTTCAGATTCCCACCACCATTGATTGTGGTTCTTGCTCCATTGCTTATATTGGTGGGTTTGATATTGGGCTTTAGTTTCTACTCCATCTTCCTAACATCTATAGCATTGATACTGTCAACTATTTTCTTCACATGTTCCAAGCAAAAACCTGTTCTGCTTGAGAAATTAGTTGAAGAGGAAGTTGTTCTTAAATCTGATAATGGAAGTGCTGCTACACAAGAGAAGGAAGTTCAAGAAGCAAGTATGAATAGTGAGGCTCCCAAATACTTGGCAGCACCACAAAGTTCAACACCAGATTTGGTAGCAGAAAGTGCATGCCTTGACGACTTATCATCTAGTGGGGACTCTGAAGTACTTGACTGGCCATTTGGAGACAATGTGGATCGTAGTCCGGATTGCTCAGACGGTTCCATCTCCGATGAGGAAAGCCTTATCGAGATATCCCTTTCCGGTGAATATTATGTTGATCATGACAAGGAAGAAGAGTCCATCTTTAGTCTGCAGCAGAAAATGTCAGGTTTGTCACAGAAGGCCATTTTCCAACAGCATACTCTATTTGAGTTCTTAGCTGAGATCAATGAGGAAGAAAATATGATTGAAATTGACATATCCATGGGATCTATCAAGTGTTCAAGGTTTGAGATTGAAGCTTGATTGAAGAGTTAGCTAGCCCATTTTCACAGTTCACCATATTTTGAGTTTTTGATCCTCCTGGATTTGGTTGCTGATGTTATAGATTAGTACATGCTTCTGTTCTTATTTGTTACTTTGTGCTTATGACTAACTTTGGATACCTACTAAAGCACTTGTACTATTGTCCCCTTGCTCTTTTCTCATAATGCACATTAATTTAAGTATCAAAAGCTTAAAAGTCAATAAACATATGATTTTTGATGGAATTCCTACTTTTGCTTTTCTTTTCTGCTCAACATCTTTTTGCTCTCTAGCAATTTAGATCTGTTTTCTCACTTATGTGGATTCTGGAAGACAATTCAGGGTTAAGTTTATAGTGGGAGCCCTTCTAGTGAGGATCCTTAAGTTGAGGATTAATTGAGGACTTTTCGGTTTATGGTTTAAAAGACATATTTTTCGATCCATATTGGCACTCATCCGTTCAGTTTTTATGTCTATATGTGTAGATCAACCCTACAAATTTTCAGCCAAATCGGTGATCGTTAAAGTAACAAACTAAATCAAATTAATAAACGAACCAAATCTGTCTAACATGAACCGTTCAGGTTCATAATTGGTAAATCACACTTATGAATGTCTTAACGATTTTCAATATGGTTGAAAATTTGCAGAAATGATCTACTCATAAATACCTATAAACTGAACGGTCAAAATGTAGATATAAGATCGAAAAGTGGGATAAGCCGAAAAGTCTTCAACTAGTCCTCAACTTAAGAGTCCTCATTAGCAAGGCTTCCTAAGTTTATATACCTTTTACTACATCAAATCAAATATATATTGGCCCTTGACTCCTTGAAAATATACAACTAATTCATAACATAGCCTCTCTAGATTTCATCTTTTCACTGAGATCCGTCATAATTCTAATTTTTTGTTCATTTCTGTGCTAATGAATCCTGCATTTAATTTGCAACTATTATTGAAACTCTAAGACAGCCGGGAGCTGTCAAATTAGTTTACTATGTAAGATATATACACCGCAAACAAGGACTTGCCCAACGGCTCCATGTTGCAAAATGTTAATACTTCGGAGCAGTATGGAATTTCTAATATGTTAATACAGAAATTAACTTTGAACTTCTTATTCAGACGGTAAAGTCTTTCTCTGTCAATGGAGAATCATAGCAGCTGGCCTTTCAGTTTGCACATATCTTATTTCTCTGCCTGCCATTGGCAGGCTTTACATAATTAAGTTGAATAGCTGGAAATCTCAGAGATGATGACAGGGACAATAAATTTTTGCCATAAGACTTCTGAGCACATAGTAAATGGGATTCTGGCTGCCCATATTGCAGCTTATCCATATTGGCAGATATTGCTTCCTTCTCCATCCCTCCTGGTAATATCTTCAAGGGGAGAAGAATACACATACTTTCCACAGAACCTTTCTGTGTTGAGGTCAAAGTCCATAAGCATTTTTTTTTTGTTTTTTAAAAAAAAGTAGTAAATTTTTTGTTTCTAATTCCCTACCATTCAGTCCAGTTATGCAAATAATTAGATTAGCCTTATTATTAGTCTTTTGAATTTTTTTTTTTTTTGAGATGTGGACGTCACGCTAATTGTATTGAGAGTGCGGCTATTGAGACCTCTAAATTTACTCATTAGACCTCAGTCTATTGTAAATTATTAAATGACATATATCATCATACACAATGACTATTAAAGACAATAATTATACAAAAAAAAATATTATATTTATTCTCTCTAAATTTTCTAATTCAATAATCATCAATTCCAATTCAATAATGATTGATTCCATATAGGGTGCCTCCGAGTTAGTCGGAGCTCTCTTCACTGAACCCTAGGGTTCAGATATGGCGGCGGCGTCCTCTCGAGGGTGGTGATCGTGTTGTGAGATTGGTGGTGGCGTTGCAGAAACTCGGCGGTGACCATGCCGTGGCAACGAGAGGTGATTCCATCTCTTCGATCGTGTTTTTAGGAGAGGAGGAGCGACCGGGCTCGGGTTGACTGAGACGACGACGAGATCGAATGGTGGTGCGCCATGCTGGGATCAGCAACGGTGGTCGGAATCGGTGCTGGCTAGTTTCGGGACTAGTTGCCGGACGCTGGTGGATTGGACCATGGTGGCGGTTTGGATGGCTTCCAAGGGTAGCGGTTGTTGGGGTTGGTCTCTTATGGGGTCGATTCAGATTTGCTGGTGACTTGGTCGGGTGGTGGTGAGGATGCAGAGATCTGGTTCTGTGTTGGCCTGAGGACGGGATAGGTGACTGAGGTGAGAGCTCGGTGGTGGTCGCTTGTGTTGGTGCAAGACATGCACACACTCGAGTGATGTTGGTAGGCGCTAATCTGGTCTTGTTTGGCAGATCGATGGTTAACCTTGATATTGGAGATGTAGGCTTGGTGGCTGTCGGGTTTGGCTGTGGTTAGAAACAGAGGTCGCCGGATATTATGGGATGGGAAGTGGAGTTGAAGGAGGTGATGGTGATCAGAGTCTGAGCGGGGTCTGGTGGCGGAGCTCTTGGCAGAGCAGCCGGAAACCTTAAGATTCTAGGGTGGACTGCTGGTGGGTCGGGCCGGGTTTTTGCTGGACCAACAACTTGGTGGCTAGCTGGGCTGGAAGAGGACCCAAGGGATAAGAGTGTTGTTAGAGCACTTTGGTAGACTGTGGGTTGCTGGACTCAATTTGGTGGGCCTCCCTCAATTAATTAGGCTCAGTGTTGGGCTTCTGTGGGAGTAGAATCCCTAGCATAGCTAGGAAAGATCCCTTCTAAACTTCAACAATTCCTCTCTTTCTTTTCAATTCGATGAAAGGTACGTCACTGAGTCTTAGGCCTGATTCGATTGAAAGTTGAGTCGTTGCTAGAGTGTAGAAGGTTATATGTTTTTTACTCGTCATATCCACCTTTTTTGATGTAGTTTTGAGGTTGTCTTTCAACTCTTAGATGTAGTTTGATTTAGGTTTGCTATGCATTTGTATAGTCCTTGGATTATTCATGCTTGACCATTTGGTCGTCATGATCTATGATCAATGAAGTTTTTTCCTTTTCTCTCAAAATAATAATTGATTACATTCTTTATTATTTTTCTTATATATTTTTGTTTTCCAATTTCTTTTTATTAAAGCATATATATAGTTCATAAGAGCTAAAACAATGATCAATATCGATCATGTGACGTCATAAATATTTTTGCAAAAAAAAAAATCTATCGATTATAGAAAATAGATTTATTGGAAATAATTTATTATGAGGTACAAAATAGAGATCAAATTATTCAAAAGAAAAAAAATAGAGAAAAAATAACAGAGTGAATTTTACATATAGTGCCCCAACAACAACTCATTCATCATTGGTATATCATTTTTTGAAACTATCACATATGTACCTTAACACTAAAACTCAAACCAATTTTAATACATACCCGTTATAACGGTGTCAAACCTCTATTTCTCAAAGGATATTTTCGTCACTCAATATTTCAGCTCAACTTTCTATTTTTTATTATTTATTACTATCTCAATTTTTTGTTGGTTCAACTCAAAAATATATATATATATCCTCCCAGACCCTCTAACTAAATCCTTTCTCTCTTCTGCGACCGAGGAGCCTTCGTATACATCACCAGCACAAAAGTTCATAGGATCATGACCCAACCCTTTACTTCACTTTTGGGTTCCTCTAAGAGTAAAACATAGAATTCAGAATTGACTCTTTCAACAGAAAGACAACAGGATTGAAGGTCGTTCATTGGTAATGATGAGTACATGAATTTGGTTGTAGATGACGTTGAAGAAGTGAGCATCAAGAACAATACCGGAAGACACTAGTTAAGGAATTTTCCTCAACAATTAACATAACTCTCACAATGAACATGAGAAAATGATGATCGATTTGACTCAAAGCCCTATCAGCCTTTTGATTTGAAATTGTTGTTTATACTTTTTGGGTTTTGGTGGCATGAATTTGACTATTTGAGATGGGGAGAGAGAGTAAAAGACGAAGTTGCCCACTGAATATCTTATATGGCAATGGAGTTGTCACGCCCCGACTCTTAAATTTTTACCTTATTTACTAGCATGGTGTTAATAAGAGTTTTACCGTCTTCGTCAATGAGTTAGAATTTAATCGGTCCCTAGAAGAGTGTTGAGGGACGGATATTTCTAAAGATTGATTCGTAGGAGAAAATATTGACGACGGTAAAAATGGTAAATTATAGCTAGTAAAAGGTAATTTTTATTGGGGTATTATTTTTGGGTGTTAAATTATGGATTTGGGTTATTTAGTGGTGTTGGACCGGGTTGGCCCAAAACCCATCTCTCATTTCTCTCTCTTCCCTCCCGATTCTCTCTCCCTCTCCCTCCGCCCAGAAAAGCTTCCCGAGCCCGACCGCCGCCGTCCGGCCACCGTTCGCCACCTTACTGGTCCCAAACGGTCGGCCTCCGACCCAGCTCCCATCCTAGACTGGTGGCAGCCTCCCTAGCACCGCCGTGAGGGAGAGAAGCCACCCGGAAGTCCTGACTGCCCAAAACTTCCCGTCGTCGGAACTCCCTCCTCCGGCCGCCATAGCCGGAGCTGCTAGGCTCAAAAGAAAGCCCTCCTCCCGTACGTGCATCTCCCCAAAGGATTCGCTCCTTCTTGAATTAGGTAAGGAGAAATCGGTGTTTGAAATTCTAGGGTTTTTTGTGATGTTGAGAGGAAGATGCTGTCAAAATTTGGTAGGCATTGGAGGTTGCCGGAGTCGGCCGCCGGCCGCCGCTTTTAGGGGGATTTTTATGGTTTTAGATGTAGAATATTAAGGGGAGTTTAATGATGTGAATTTTGAAATTTTTGGAGGAGTTTTGAATAGGTTTGAAAATTGTTGAAGTTTGATAATTTTGGTGGATTAAAATGGAAGAATCCGGCCATGAGTTTAATGTTGTATAGACTCTGGAAGGTTGCGTTAAGGCTGCCGTTATTTTTCCGGTGAGGTTTGGATAATATTGAGTTAAGAATGGCGAAGTTGGGCAAGGACGAGCGTGGTTAAGGCTCACAGTTAATTTTGCCTATTTTGATTAATATTGGATTTTAAGTTGGGAAATTAATATTATATTTGGAACAGGATGTGAGGAGGCTCAAGCAGAAGAGGTCTCGGACCGACAACAGGCTTAGGCCTAAATAGTGAGTGGACCTTTGTTTTAAATATTATGCCAGCAAAAAAGTTTATTGATGAATATTTCCTTTTATTAGAGAATAACCGAAATTGAGAATTTCGGTGATGATATATTTATATATGGACGTTTATGAGAATAATATGTATATAAATAAATGCTAACTAGCTATATGTGTTTTTCACCATAATGAGGTAAAATGCCATTATGGTGTGATGTGAGCGTTAGACGCAATCGTAGTAGCCCTATATGAATATAATAATGATTCATATAAGGAGTATGCACGTATATAAATACACCCATCTTTTCCCCATAATGAGGTAAAATTCCATTATGGCGTGACGTGACCGTTAGACGCAAGCGTAGTAGCCTTGTATAAATTTCTATTTTCTTAAATTTCTTCATAAGAAATCATACAAGGAGTATGACGAGTGTAAATACATACATATATATATTCTAGCCTGAGAGGCTGTATTTTATTAAGTTTTGGAGACTTGCCGGAGCTAGTCAGTTACTTGTCAGTTTTTGAGCTGTCGCATGCAGCATAATTTCTATGGAAATTAAATTGGGGAAGCATAAATATTTTCATTAAATTTATTTTTGTCCACTCACTCTAACGTTTACAAATGTTTTCCCCTGGGCTCTTCGTTTTTAAAATGCCTAGTCTGCAAAGTACGGGTTGGTACTAGTAGGAGGAGACGAGGCATAGTCCCCCAGTTTTCAGCCACTTTTCACCAGTAGGTTACCTGCTTAACCTACTAGGGTAGTTTCCTGCTTCTGTTGTCTTTAGTAGCTCTGAATACTCTTGGGATTATTGTATAATATTTTGATGGATTGTGCTAAGATTCGTGTTATATTATTTGGATTATTTTTATGGGTAATTCCTGGATTCTCCGGTTTAGGGTTGTCCATTTTCAAGGGAGGTTTGCCGAATCCTTCGGTAAATTTTCCTTAGAGGTGGACCCCGCAGGACTTACCTCGGGTTTTAGGGTGAAATTCGGGGTGGGTCTTGACAGTTGGTATCAGAGCTCTAGGTTTCATTCCTTTCTCCTTAGTACTATCATATTTGCCTAAGAAGCACGTAGTTCCTATAGAGTGGTGATCTAACCGCGGCAGATTCACTAGCATTTTATGCTTTGGATGCTATGTGTTATTAGGTATGTGTGATAGTTCTGTTAGTCTTGTATATAGACTACTAAATATCTCCTTCCTCAGGTACTATGCCTCCTAGACGCCAACCCCATGTGGCTACCTCGACCAACGCGAATGAGGGTGACGAAGTTAGAGGATTAGTTGATTCCATTGGGAATATGCTGAGGGGTGTATTAGACAGGGTTCAGCACCTTCGGTCTGTGAGGAAGAAGGATGTCTTCGATGCTGGGGCAATTGAGTTCAAGGGTGCCAAGGGACCCCTTGATGCATACACATGGGTAGACAAGATGGAAAAGGGTTTTGAGAGCACTGATATGCCGGAAGAGAAGAAAGTGAAGATGACACTGACTTTTCTAGATGACTCAGCGCATCATTAGTAGACTCTCGCTAGCAGGAATAATGGTGGTGCTCAGGACATGACTTGGGAACAGTTTAAGACGCTCTTCTTGGGTCAGTATTTCAGTCATGCTCATCGTAGTAGAATTCAGACGGATTTTCTGAACATGAAAAAGAGGGTTAATGAGGGTGTCATCAAGTTTGTGCAGAGGTTCACTACCTTGAGCTACCATATGCCATATTTGGTTCCTGATGAGAGGACCAGGATTGATATGTTTATTGGGGCACTTGGTGGAGTGTATGCAAATAGGATGACAAGTGTTATTTACCTGACTTTTCTTGATGCGGTTAGTGCAGCCATGGCCATTGAGACAAGGGGAACATATAGTGCTCGGCCTCGAGATTTCAGTGGTCCCAGTCAGGGTCCATCGAAGAAGGCTGCTTCCTCATCCGCTTCTGGATCTTCAGCTGGTAGTGGTTATAGCAGCGGATCGAGCTCTGGTGTACGGAACAGGGCTAGAGGACGTTTCAGGAGACCTTTTAGGAGTCAGTTGGGTACGCAGCAGACTGGTCAATTTAGTGCTGGTGGCAGTTTCTATGGTGGGGCATATGATGGTCAGACCTTTTCTTTTGGTCAATAGAAGTATTCTGGGTGCTTTGAGTGTGGTGGTCAGGATCATTTCAGGAGGAATTGTCCATTATTGGCTCAAAGGACCACCCCTACTCAGCTAGCCGGTCAATCTTCAGTCAGAGGCTCCAGTGGTGGTTCTCAGGGTGGTTTAGCAGCCAGGAGTGGCTCTCACCAGAGTAGTGGTCAGCGTGGACGTCCCATGACTCGCGCTAGACTTAATGCTATGACTCAGTAGGAGAGTCGTACTTCTCCAGATGTCATCATTGGTATGTTATTAATTTGTGGGCAGCCAGCTCTTACTTTAATTGACCCCGGAGCCACGCATTCATTTATGTCTAGTAGATTTGCTCTCCATGCCAATGTGTCATCATCGTCTCTTCCAGGCGAGTGGCATGTGTCTCTACCCTCCGGTGAGGTGATGAGAATAAATTGGGTGTTTAGTGCTTGTGAAGTGTTGATAGAAGGGACTAAGTTTAAGGAGGATCTAATCCCTTTAGATATTGTGGAGTTTGATTTGATCTTGGGAATGGACTTTTTAGAGGCTTATAGAGCTATGGTAGATTGTTTTCAAAAAGAACTGGTGTTTCGAAATCCAGATGGATTTGAGGTTGCTTTTCAAGGAGAAAGATATGTTATTTCGAGTTGCCTGATATCAGCTGTTACTGCTAGGAAATTGTTAAACAAAGACTGTCAGGCATACTTAGCTCACATTGTAGATACAAGTGTGGGAGTGTTGGAAGTAGAGGATATTCCTGTAGTAAGAGAGTTCCCGGATGTGTTTCCTGACGAGTTGCCTGGTTTGCCTCCTATAAGGGAGATAGATTTTTCTATCGAGTTACTTCCTGGAACTACGCATATCTCTTAAGCACCTTACAGAATGGCTCCTGCAAAATTGAAAGAGTTGAAGACTCAACTACAGGAGTTAGTAGACAAGGGTTTTGTTCGGCCTAGCATGTCTCCATGGGGTGCTCCGGTGTTGTTTGTTAAGAAGAAGGATGGCACCATGAGACTATGCATTGATTATAGGAAGCTAAATCAAGTCACGGTGAAGAATAAATATCCGTTGCCTCTCATTGATGATTTGTTTGATCAGTTGAGGGGTGCTTCTGTTTTCTCAAAGATTGACTTGAGATCTGGTTATCATCAGTTGCGGATCGGGGAGAGTGACATAGCCAAGACTGTTTTTCGATCACGCTATGGTCATTGTGAGTTTATGGTGATGCCTTTTGGACTTACTAATGCACCCGCTGCCTTTATGGATCTCATGAATAGGGTGTTTCGTCCATATCTTGACCGTTTCGTGATCGTATTCATAGATGACATTTTGGTATACTCGAGAAGTGAGAAGCAGCATGTCAAACATCTAAGAATGATATTGCAGACTTTGAGAGATGCTCAACTATATGCTAAATGCAGCAAGTGTGAATTTTGGCTGGATAAAGTGGGGTTCTTGGGTCATGTAGTTTCGGAAGAAGGTGTTAGTGTGGATCCCCAAAAGGTGGAAGCAGTGTCAAATTGGAAAAGACCCACCACTGTGACGGAGATTCGTAGTTTCTTGGGGTTAGCAGGTTATTATCAACGCTTTGTGCAAGATTTTTCAAAGATTGTTGCTTCACTTACAAGATTGACGAAGAAGGGAGTTAAGTTCGAATTGTCAGATCAGTGTGAGCAAAGTTTTCAAGAATTAAAGGATCGTTTGACTAGTGCTCCTGTATGGGCCCTTCCAGATGATAGTGGGGAATATGTGGTTTATTGTGATGCTTCTAGACGAGGTCTATGCGGAGTCTTGATGGAACATGATCGAGTTATTGCCTACGCTTCTAGACAATTGAAGCCGCATGAGGCGAATTATCCCACTCATGATCTAGAGCTTGCAACTGTGGTATTTACTCTCAAGTTTTGGAGACACTATCTTTATGGGGCCAAGTGTCAGATTTTTACCGATCACAAGAGTCTTCGGTATGTGTTTACTTAAAGAGAGTTAAATATGAGGCAGAAAAGGTGGATGGAATTAATCAATGATTATGATTGCACTATTGAGTATCATCCTGGAAAAGCTAATGTGGTAGCTGATGCTCTTAGTAGAAATCCCACCATATCTTTGTCTCACCTGAGGACGGTTCGAATTCCATTTCTTTTTGAGTTGCGAGCTTCAGGAGTGGATTTGGCGGTGGATGAAATGGGTGCCTTAATAGCTAGTTTCCATGTGAGGCCAGTTTTGGTGGATAAAGTGCGTGAGGCACAGTATAATGATCATTCCATAGCTCAGTTGATAGAAAGAGCATTGAATGGAACCGCTGTGGATTTTTCGGTAAGAAGAGATGGAACTTTATTGTTCAAAAATAGGTTGTGTGTTCCAAAAAGGAATGAAAAGTTAAAGATAGAGATAATAGAGGAAGCTCATAGTTCTGCATATGCTGCTCATCCGGGTAGTACAAAGATGTATCGGATTTTGAAGGATTATTATTGGTGGCCAAACATGAAGAGAGAAATTGCAACTTTTATTAGTAGGTGTTTGATCTGTCAGCAAGTGAAGGCTGAAAGGCTGAAACATTCAGGATTGCTTGAGTCGTTACCTATCCCAGTGTGGAAGTGGGACTACATCACCATGGATTTTGTTTTCAGTTTACCTCGTACCCGTGAAGGGCATGACATATTTGGGTGATTGTGGATAGACTCACCAAATCTACACATTTCTTGCCGGTGGGAAAGAAGTATACACTGGATAAATTGGCGGAGCTTTATGTGAATGAGATCGTGAGACTTCATGGTGTACCTGAATCAATAGTGTCGGATCGAGATCCTAGGTTTGCTTCTAAATTCTGGGGAGCTCTTCAGGCAGCGTTAGGCACCCGATTGCACTTCAGCACTGCTTTTCATCCTCAGACCGATGGGCAATCGGAGATGACTATTCAAACTTTAGAGGATATGTTGAGAGCTTGTGCCTTGCAGTTCAGGGGGAGTTGGGATAGAAACATGTCTTTGATGGAGTTTGCTTACAACAACAGCTACCATTCTAGTATTGGTATGGCTCCCTTTGAGGCACTTTATGGGAAGCAGTGTCGTACACCTTTGTGTTGGAATGAAATAGGGGAAAAAGAGCTTTGTGATCCTGAGTTAATCCATGATACTAGTGAGAAGATTAAAGTAGTCAGAGATAGACTCAAGGCCGATCAGAGTAGGCAAAAGAGTTATGCAGATGTCTGCAGGAAGGACCTTGAGTTTCAAGTAGGTGATTGGGTGTTCTTGAAACTATCTCCTTGGAAAGGAGTAGTACGTTTTGGTATGCGTGGGAAGCTTAGTCCGAGATATATCGGGCCTTATGAGATAATAGAGCGAGTTGGCTCACTTGCTTATCGGTTACTCTTGCCCCCAAAATTATCCAGGATACATAATGTGTTTCATGTATCCATGCTTCGCAAGTATATTGCCGATCCCTCTCATGTGTTGCAAGAGCAGCCGATTAGTTTGACGAGAGATTTGACCTATAAAGAGGAACCGGTTCAGATTCTTGACCGAAAGGAGCAAGTGCTTAGGAACAAGACAATCCCACTTGTCAAGGTGCTCTGGAGAAGTCATCAAGTAGAAGAAGCTACATGGGAATCAGAGGAGCAAATGAGGCAACAATATCCCTACCTCTTTGTTTGACATGTATGTAAATTTCGAGGACGAAATTTTTTATAAGGATGGGAGAATTGTCACGCCCCAACTCTTAAATTTTTACATTATTTACTAGCATGGTGTTAATAAGAGTTTTACCGTCTTCGTCAATGAGTTATAATTTAATTGGTCCCTAGAGGAGTGTTGAGGGACGGATATTTCGAAAGATTGATTCGTAGGAGAAAATATTGACGACGGTAAAAATGGTAAATTATAGCTAGTAAAAGGTAATTTTTATTGGGTATTATTTTTGGGCATAAAATTATGGATTTGGGTTATTTAGTGGTGTTGGACCGGGTTGGCCCAAAACTCATTTCTCCTTTCTCTCTCTTCCCTCCCGATTCTCTCTCCCTCTCCCTCCGCCCGGAAAAGCTTCCCGAGCCCGACCGCCGCCGTCCGGCCACCGTTCGTTGCCGCACCGGTCCCAAACGGTCGGCCTCCGACCTAACTCCCATCCTAGACCGGTGGCAGCCTCCCTCGCGCCGCCGTGAGGGAGAGAAGCCGCCCGGAAGTCCCGACTACCCAAAACTTCCCGTCGCCGGAACTCCCTCCTCCGGCTGCCATTGCCGGAGCTGCTAGGCTCAAAAGGAAGCCCTCCTCCCGTACGTGCATCCCCCCAAAGGATTCGCTCCCTTTTGAGCTAGGTAAGGAGAAATCGGTGTTTGAAATTCTAGGGTTTTTTGTGATGTTTTCGTTCGATTGACATGGTTAGGCTTAGAATTGGAGTTTGTGCTAGTTAAGAAAGTTGTAGGGGAGGTTGAGAGGAAGATGCTGTCAAAATTTGGTAGGCATTGGAGGTCGCCGGAGTCGGCCACCGGCCGCCGCTGCCGGCAGAGCCGCCGCTGTTAGGGGGATTTTTATGGTTTTAGATGTAGAATATTAAGGGGAGTTTAATGATGTGAATTTTGGAATTTTTGGAGGAGTTTTGGATAGGTTTGGAAATTGTTGAAGTTTGGTAATTTTAGCGGATTAAAATGGTAGAATCCGGCCATGGGTTTAATGTTGTATAGACTGTGGGAGGTTGCGTTAAGGCTGCCGTTATTTTTCTGGTGAGGTTTGGATAATATTGAGTTACGAATGGCGAAGTTGGGCAAGGATAAGCGTGGTTAAGGCTCACAGTTAATTTTGCCTATTTTGATTAATATTGGATTTTAAGTTGGGAAATTAATATTATATTTGGAACAGGACATGAGGAGGCTCGAGCAGAAGAGGCCTCGGACCGACAACAGGCTTAGGCCTAAATAGTGAGTGGACCTTTGTTTTAAATATTATGCCAGCAAAAAGATTTATTGATGAATATTTCCTTTTGTTAGAGAATAACCGAAATTGAGAATTTCGGTGATGATATATTCGTCACGCCCCGACTCTTAAATTTTACCTTAATTACTAGCATTGTGGTAATAAGAGTTTTACCGTCTTCGTCATTAAGTGGATAATTTAATTGGTCCCCAGAGAGGTTGTGGGTACAATTATTTTGTAGGATTTATGCGAAGGAAGAAATTGTGACGACGGTAAAAATGGTAATTTTTGCTAGTAAAAGGTAATTTTTATCGGGGTATTATTTTTGGGGTGTTGAATTTTGGAATGGGTATATGGTGGTGTTGTGGACCGGTTTAGGCCAAGCCCAATCTTTCCTCTCTCTCTCTCCTTTCTCTCTCTTCCTCCCGATTCTCTCTCCCCGAGCCTCTCCCTGCCGGAACTTTCGGCCGCCCGTCCGCCGCCGTCCGGCCGCCCCAGACCGCCGCGCTGGTCCCAAACGATCGGTCTCCGACCCAGCTTCCTTTCTAGACCGGTGACAGCCTCCCTAGCGCCGCCGTGAGGGAGAGACGCCGCCCGAAAGTCCCGACTGCCCAAAGCTTCCCGTAGCCGGAACTTCCTCCTCCGGCCGCCATAGCTGGTGCCCCTTGGCTCAAAAGGAAACCCTCCTCCCGTGCTCCTATCCCTCCAAAGGATTCGCTCCCTCATGAGCTAGGTAAGGAGAAATCGGTAAAGGAAATTCTAGGGCTTTTATTGTTGTTTTCATTCGATTGACATGGTTAGGCTTAGAATTGGAGTTTGTGCTAGTTAGGAATGTTGTAGAGGAGGTTGAGAGGAAGGTGTTGTCAAATTTTGGTGAGCATTGGAGGTCGCCGGCGCTGGCCGCCGGCGGAGCCGCTGAAAAATTGTTTTTAGTGGAGAATTTTATGAGGAATTTAATGGAATGAGTTTTAGAATTTTTCGAGGATTTTTGGATAGGTTTGGAAATTGTTAAAGTTTGGTATTTTTGGCGGATTATTAAGTTAAAATCCGGCCATTGGATTATTTATGATTAGGACGGTGGAAGGTGATGTTTTTGGGATGTAGGTTTTTATGGAGAATTATGGTTGGCAGTGAAGTTAATATTTAGGGCGATAGACATGGTTGAGCGCGAAAAGCTCATATTTAATTATGCCTATTTTCTTTAAGCGTCGGTGTTTTATTTAAGGATTTATTTATGTTTTGGAACAGGACGTGAGGAGGCTCGAGCAGAGAAGACCTCCGACCGACATCGGGCTTAGGCCTAAGTTGTGAGTGGACCTTTTTTTTTAAATAATGTTTTATTGTTGAATAATTCATTTTGTTGGAATTTAACTGGAAATTGAGAATTTCAGTGTTTATACTCATTTATTGACGTTTATGAGAATAGTATGTATATAAGTAAACGCTAGCTAGCAATACGTTATTTCCCCCCATAATGAGGAAAAATGTTATTATGGGGTGACGTGAGCGTTAGACGCAAGCGTCGTAGCCTTATACGACTTTCTATTTTTTTTTTTTGTATTCATGCCTAGAATTCGTACAAGGAGTAAGCACGTATATATATATCGGGCATTTCCCCCATAATGAGGAAAAATGTCATTATGGGGTGACGTGAGCGTTAGACGCGAGCGTAGTAGCCTTGTATGAATTTCTCTTTTTCTTTTATCTCTTCAAAGAAATCATACAAGGAGTAGACGAGTGTATATACATACTGATATATTTATAATTTAGCCCGAGAGGCTGTATTTGTTTAAGTTTTGGAGACTAGCCGGAACTAGTCGTGTCCTTGCCAGTTTTTGAGCTGTCGCTTGCATAGCGTTTTCCTTGAAAGTTTTCTTAGGGAAATATTATTGTTTGTTGAGATTACTTTTGTCCACTCACTCTGACGTAATTAAATATGTTTCCCCTGGGCCTTTCCTTCATTTTTAAATGCCCAGTCTGCAGAGTTCGGATGGGGTCTAAAAGAAGGCGACGAGGCATAGTCACCCATCTTTCCCCTACTGTTCGCCAGTAGGTTATCTGTTTAACCCACTAGGATTTTTATCAGCTTCCGTTGTCTTTCTTGTAGTAGCTCTGAATACTTTCGGAAAAATATTGTGTAATTATTTTATTCGGTTATTTGGATTGAGTTGAAGAATGACATTTTGGTTAAGAGGGTGTTATATATTTTTCCAGGTTAGGGTTGTCCATTTTCATGGGAGGTTTGCCGAGTTCTTCGGTAAATTTTCCTTGGAGGTGGTCCCCGCAGGACTTACCTCGGGTTTCAGGGTGAAATTCGGGGTAGGTCTTGACAATATTTATATATGGACGTTTATGAGAATAGTATGTATATAAATAAATGCTAGCTAGCTATACGTGCTTTTCCGCCATAATGAGGTCAAATGTCATTATGGTGTGACGTGAGCGTTAGACGCAATCGTATATAAATACACCCGTCTTTTCCGCATAATGAGGTAAAATTCCATTATGGCGTGACGTGAGCGTTAGACGCAAGCGTAGTAGCTTTGTATGAATTTCTATTTTCTTAAATTTCTTCATAAGAAATCATACAAGGAGTATGACGAGTGTAAATACATACATATATATATTCTAGCCTGAGAGGTTGTATTTTATTAAGTTTTGGAGACTTGCCGGAGCTAGTCAGTTACTTGCCAGTTTTTGAGCTGTCGCATGCAGCATAATTTCTATGGAAATTAAATTAGGTGAGCATAAATATTTTCATTAAATTTATTTTTGTCTACTCACTCTAACGTTTTCAAATGTTTTTCCCTGCGCTCTTCGTTTCTTAAAATGTCCAGTCTGCAGAGTACGAGTTGGTACTAGTAGGAGGAGACGAGACATAGTCACCCACCTTTCACCAGTAGGTTACTTGCTTAACTAGGGTAGTTTCCTGTTTCCGTTGTCTTTAGTAGCTCTGAATACTCTTAGGATTATTGTATAATATTTTAATGGAGTGTGCTAAGATTCGAGTTATATTATTTGAATTATTTTTATGGGTAATTCATGGATTCTCCGGTTTAGGGTTGTCTATTTTCAAGGGAGGTTTGCCGAGTCCTTCGGTATATTTTCCTTGGAGGTGGACCCCGCAGGACTTACCTCGGGTTTCAGGATGAAATTCGGGGTGGGTCTTAACAGGAGTTGTCGCCGCCAATGACGGCAGGTACTAAAAGGTTCTTGAGGTTCGATGTTGAGGTGCTGATATTATAGTTTTCAAAATTAGTATACTGAAATGATGAATGACTCTTACTTGGGGTACCATTTGTAAATTTTTCTCAAAATTACACATACAAAAGAGAGAAAAAAAAAACTTAAAAAGATATATAGAATAGTTCATGATAGAACATTTTCTTGCATTAAAAAATAATAAAAAAATGAAGGTAGGGTCGTAGGGATAATGGATTTTCAAAAACAGAGAATGAGAGGTTTATTAAGTAAATAAGAGGTAAAATAAGTAATTAATTAAAATATATGTCAATAAATAATTAAGGGTATGTTAAGAATTTGAAAAGAGGTCTAGTGAGCAAATATTTATATTGAAAAGTAAAAGGTGGTGTAAAGAGAATAAGAGGTATATTGAGCAAATATGGAGGTCTCAATAGCCACACTCTTGTATTGATAGTAGTAGGAAAACAACATGAACACGATTAACCCTCACAAGGTACTAGCAACCAAGACATGTAGGCTGACCTACGTATTTTTTAGAACTCGAAACCACCCTACGCAGAGGAGGTCTCCCCGGGAGAACTCTTGTTTGAAGGACTTATTTGCTCAATCACAGAGCCACTAGACGGCTCTCCAAGCAACATGACTTTTCGAGCTCCACTTCCCCTTCTTGGCTTTTTTGCGCTACGGGTGGGGCAACTAAAGGGAATTTGAAGCACACCGACTGCGCTTCTAGCTTTATCGCAACGATGCCAGGGCAAAGAGAACGAGAGAGATGGAATCCCTGCCACAACATTGAGCTTTAATCCTGTCATAGCAAAAGGGTTAGCATAAGTATTCACCGTAAATGCGTTGCAAGAAAAGTGGAGGCTTAGTCCATGATGAACTAGGATTAGGGTTATGGTTTGTAGAAGCCCTAGTCATTCCACCATAGCCAAACAGGGTCTTCATGAGCTCAATCTCAATGAATCGAGGAGTGAAGGTCAGAGCACTGCTGCAACCCGTCACCGATTGCTCCATCTCGCCGCAGACACGACAAAAGCCCAATGTCCGATCATACTTAAACCACATATTCACCATAACTCGTGGAGAGCCAAACTCGAATGGGTAAGAATGGAAAGGTCTCCTAGTCACTCAAGTGGTGCAAAACCCTAACCCGAGCCCTAATGGCTATGCAAAACCATCTAATTATTCTTGCAAGGTATGAGAAGGAGGGTCTCAAAATCAAGAATTCCATAGCCAATCACATTTATCTAAATGTGCTTCATAAACACTTTAAATAACTTTCCTTCAGCCAGCACCCATTATTTACCATTCGAAGTGACATGTTTCTCTGGGTAGTAATAGTAGTTGGATTCTATTACGGCGATTTCAAAAGTGTCACCAACTCTCACATCATTATATCATCACATCATCGTCGAGATCTTATTTATCACGATGAGAAAATGAGCCGTACCACGTGACACATTTGACTTCCCAAATTACGTGAAAGCTGTAACGAGTTTTTCACATGCCAGACCAAAATTATCTCAAGCATTGCATGTATAAATGAAAATATGTGATTGGCAAATCCCCTCCAACCCACTTCAAATTTTCTTCTGTATGAAGTCCATTATATTTAGCTCGTGGAAAAAATGCTCCACTACAGTGTAACGGAGCAGCCGCCAAAAGAATCTCCAAAAACACACTATATCACATGTCAAATTCTGAACCGTCTAGATCGCCGACCCCACAACCCATCCAACACTCCAAAACCGGCCACGTGTACCACACTTATCGTCAAACAAACGGATCACCATCCGCCACGTGTCGCAGCTCAGCATTATTACCCAACCGATCCAACGGACCCCAACAAGTCTTCTCCCCAAAGTCTCTCGCTCTTCAACGCAGCAGCTCAGCCCCTCCGAAAAACCCGGAAACCCTACCAATCTCCGATGGCCGACTCGGACAACGACTCCGGCGGCCACAACGGCCACTCGCAGGGCGGCGAGCTTTCGGCGCGTGAGCAGGACCGGTTCCTCCCGATCGCGAACGTCAGCCGCATCATGAAGAAGGCATTGCCGGCGAACGCCAAGATCTCCAAGGACGCCAAAGAGACCGTGCAGGAGTGCGTCTCCGAGTTCATCAGCTTCGTCACCGGCGAGGCCTCCGACAAGTGCCAGCGCGAGAAGCGCAAGACCATCAACGGCGACGATCTCCTCTGGGCCATGACCACCTTGGGATTCGAGGAGTACGTCGAGCCCCTCAAGATCTATCTCCAGAAGTACCGCGAGATGGAAGGCGAGAAAGGCGCCGCCGTCGGAACCGCCGGTCGCGACAAGGACGGCGGCTCCGGCGGCGGAGGATCGGCTGCAGGCGTCGGCGGCGGGGGAGGAAGTAGCGGAGGCGGATTGAGCTCCGGGACCAGCGGAGGAGGCGGCGCGTTTAATGGTGTTTATGGCGGGATGGGAATGCTAGGTCATCATCAGGGACACGTGTACGGCTCGGGCGGGTATCAACATCAAATGGGAGTTGGAGTTGGAGCGGAGAAGCGCAGTGGTTCCGGCGGCGGAGCTTCGGTGAGGTGAAGGTAGGTAACTTTTAACTTACCAAAGATGGTGAATTGTTGTGGTAAACCTTCGCTATATAATGTGTGTAATTGTAAGAAATGGAAAATGATAGTGTGTGCTATAGTGCACAGTACAATGTAGCTAATTTGAGTGAGAGGAGATGAAGAAGAAGAAACAGAAACTTTTTTTGGGTCTGTTTTTCTTTTTTGTATGATATTGGATTTTTCATGCAGTAGTAGAGCTTCTTCCTAGTTGTTTTCATCAATGTGGTTCAGCACTTCAGCATCAATGATTCAATGGGATTTGTATTTTGTTGTTTTGAGAAAAGAGTACTAGTTTAACAATGACCTAAGCATTTAGCTGCTCTTTCAGTTTTCTTGTGTGTTACCGGATAGAGAAATGTCCAAGGAAGCAGTAACATCTGCACTGACCTGAATTGGAAATTAGACATTGTTTTCGTACTATTGAATTGATTTTGGTGTACCAATATATATTATTGATGTGGTTGTGGTGAAAGACAGCTACCTTGATTTAGGCAGGTTTGATTCTGATGGGTTGTTGAAATTTCCAAGTTTGAAGGTTAAGTGTGGCTCCTTATACCTAGAAAGGGCACTAATTGACCTTTAGTTTCTATAATGAGGGGCTCCAGTGATTGTAGTCCTAAGAGGGTTTTTGGTCTTTAGAAATTAATTGTCTTTTTGGTATTTAACTGTGCATTTATCTTATAGTTAGTTAACTACATTGGTTTTGAGGGGTTCTTTGGAAGTCTTGAGTGGCTCCATAACCCAACTTTGTTGGAACAATTGGACCAAGTAGGAATTTGGTTATGACTACATTACGAAGTGGTTAATTATGACGTTATCGTATAACATTCCTGGCTGTGCTAGGATCTGTGAATCCACGGTATACACTACACAGGTTGAGAATTCAAGACTATCCTTGTGATGGTAATAGTATCAAAATCCAGTATTTGTAAGGGAAGCTCTGCATTGGCTGGTGATGACCATGAAATCAGCTGTACTACAGTGATGGTTGGTAATGATCATAAAATGCGTCAGTACTAAAGTTAAGTCATGCTTGCTTACGCTTACAAATGGAGTAAAGCTTCTTTTTTTTTTTTTGTAAGTAATGGAGTAAAGCTTTGATAAGAAGGTAAATTATTAGGCTTGGAATGATTGACATCAAAAATGAAATGGAGTGTGTAGCTTATGCAAACTTCAGGTCAGGCTATGCTTGCATCAGAATATACATATGTGAAATCACTAGCAGAGACCCAAGTAGCAGTTAGCAGACCCAAGCAGCCCAGGAATGTTATTACCAACTAGTTTCTAGCTCCAGTTTTACAAACCATATATACACAAATATATGATCACTAACATGGAAATAATATCAGTACATTTTCAGAAGAAGCTCCATTTAACACACACTCCTCTAACTTCCACAAGCTGTGCACTCTTCACGGTTTGTCAGAGAGCATACCATCTGTACCATCTGGGTAGTGTCATCATCTTCCATGCATTTGGAACGCACCGCCCGTCTCTCTTCACCTCATACATGGTCAGATGGTCTTTCTCTTCATTTCTTGCCTCGAATGAAGAACTATTCATTGGAGGCATGGATGCTAGGGTAGGTTAAACGAGTTGTTCTGAAGTTTTCCCTCCCAAAATAATGATTTGTCTTTGGATGGAACCCTAATGGGCTCAGCTTGGAGACTTACCTTTGCAAGTAGTTGGGTCCTCTACTTGTAAAACAGCATGAATCCACTGAGGACAAACCCCTAGAGGCATCGCCCATCTATCGTTTTATAAGACTTTAAGAAAGTCTTTAATACACACCATTGCGTATCTACATACGTGGATAGTTAAGATTTAATGGCATTAATGCAGAAGAATGCAGTCAATGAGCAATTTAGAATCTCCTTCAACAATAACGTGCTTGAAATTGTTGAGAATAGTTGTACACAAACCTTCTCGTAGAGCCACAACTTCAGCTACTTATACTTTTGTAATGGCCTTACATGCTGACATAATCGGGTTTCCAACAGTTATTTTTCCTTGCCTCACAGAACAATCAAAGTTTAGTATCGACTTCTCATTCTCTGAAGATAGCCAAGAGATGCATGTAGGCTTAGAAAGAGCATTGCCTGCCTAGCTAATTCGCAGTATAAAAGCCATACAGTAAACTTGATTAGGCTGAAAATCATTTTTGGAAAATGATTTGCTTAAGTGCAGTCCATGAGCACTATAATAATACACATGCACCCTCAATTACAATCCACACATCCGAACTCACTTTTAACCGTGAAAATGTGAAAAATGTCTTTATCTTAGAAAATTTGAAGAGAATACGTAAGAGGGACATTTTCACAATAAAAAGTGGGTCACGATGTATGGATTGTAATTGAGGGTTGACAAATTTCACTCTTAAGAAATATTAAAGCATTAATCTCAAGTTTAGTAGAATGACATATATGATCCAACTAAGAATAAATTTGAAGAGAAAACGTAAGAGGGACATTTTCACAATGTCAAGCGTTACATTTAGATAAGTTATGAAGGGGTGTTCCTCATGATTATGCAATTGCTGTTTGTTTTTACGTCTTTTAAAAAATTTAAATAAGTCTTTCTCTTTTTCGTTTTAGGTTTATAGTGGTTGTTCTAGAAAAATGTGTTTTGTTATGTAATCATTTAGAAAAATGTACGTTTTTTTTTTTTTTTATGCTTACATATATGTACGTTACTATGCTATTTCAATCTCCTGGTACAGATACATACATATTTCGAGGAAAATAAGTAGAGACAAGCACAATCTTTCAAACCAAAAAGATTAGAAAAGGATGTTGAAGAATATCGACCATAGGGCATGAACAACTAATTGTCAATCTTTAGACATACATAAATATTCTATTCCTGTATTACTGAGTGTACTACATACATATACCTACCCTGCTAAACAAGCAAAGCCACCTCCCTTTTCCTTGTTGCTCTGAAACCTTCATTCACACAAAATCTGCAGCTGACAACTTTCAACAGCCAATAACAACTTCAGTAACTCACACTGTTTCTTCTATATTCTCTGATTCATAAAGCAGCAGTGCAGCACAGTTATGCAAGTAATTAAGCAAGTTAATCACAAAAAAGAAACCGACACTAAAACATAGCTCGAACAATACAAACAAAACCAAATCGGATTTAGCATGTTTGAATATCATACTTAACAGCTAACCCTGTACCCAGATGGAGAAAATTAAGTTTGAAAACAAAACTCCAACCATCGTATTATGATTGAAAATGTGTTTTATGTGTAATTTTCTTAAGGGGATCACCAACAACCATCGCTGTCCATGTAGGCCTTAATAAGCATGATAAATTGTTCAAACCAGTCTGGCTTTCTGAAGGAGCATGCTGCCGACACATGTTTATGGCTTAAACTAAACCCCTCTCATTTTTGTTCTTTTGCTAATCTGGGTTCCTGTAAGCTTAGTTTAATCTATTAGTACATGAGCAGCATGGAGAATTATGATGTTGTTGTTTCATCTAACTCTACGAAGAAGTTCTTACATTTCTGTTTTAGGATCCGTTTTTTTTAAAGTCACAACAATATCAAATTAGCCCTTATTACTCTTGCCACCCAACGGAGCGCTCATTCTCCTTGTTGTTCTCTTTGCTAGGTGATTTTGAGGTCCCATTTGATGTAGATTTTCGATTCATTACGAGCAAAAAGTCTCCCAAAAAAACTAGAAGATAATTGATCTCTTGGAAAGTTAAGTATCAACTAACTCAAATTAGTCCTTTTAAGCGCACAGTAAAGGATGTGTTGGTGCAATTACGTAAGCATCGATCTTGTTTTGATTCTTTTCATTTAGTCGTTTTCATTTATGAATAATGAAGGACTTGCTAGATCATGTGTCCCTATCTCTCATTGTATTTTTAAACTATCATGCATCATTTACAGCTTCTAAACTCAATTATTGCTCCTTCTAGGAGCAAACATTTTTGAAACAGTAAAAGAGCACACATTCTATATGTGATATTGGTGACAAGTCTGGTGGACCAGTTAGTGATGACTGGCTACTTGATTGGATTTGAGGTATTACTTATTACATTCATCCAACTTTATTGGCCAATACCTATCTTTTATTGTTACAAAAATAGCGGCAGAGTCGGCTATTTTTCGTGAGCCGGGAGCAATGTTCTTTACAAACCTAGGTGTTCGAACTAAGAACTTCATATTATTAAGAGGAGTTGTGCACACCCAATATACAGCTTAGTATGTTTCCATTAAACTAATCTCATTGGTTAGTATTTCAGTCGTATAGAATTGAAGTTTGAATCTTAATTAGTTTTTGGTGATTAAGAAGGGAGGAACTGTTTTGACGCTTAGGCTACACAATTAAAATAGTTCCGTCGCCTAAGTGTTTTTTTCTAATAATGAGAGAGGAACTGTTTTGACATGATATCTCAATACAGATCAGACGATAAGCTAAAGGTCTTCGAGGATCTCATGTTAAATCTATGAAAGAAAATTTCATCCACATTCACATTCACATTCTCATTCCAGTTTTATATGAAATCTTTCTCCTGCCACATTCAATTTATCTCTAATTATCCCCCAAGTAAATAAGATGTTTAGAAGATGACTTTAGATCTTTGCCAATGTAAGAACAAAATGTGGTGCACAAAGATACTCCCCTAAAGTTCACAACTGTATACCTCCATTATCTCCCAAGACCCCATCACTATATATAATACCCTCATGGCCATCCCTACCTAAACCAAGCTGTCATATATACTTTGAGGGAACATATACTTGTGAAGCACCACTACCACTCATCACTCTATCACTCATCACATAAAACCCTCCCATCTCTTTCCTCTTCCTATTCTCCCTTTTGCCATAACCTCCAAATATGGCACCACCACCGCCCTTCACCTCCACCCTAGCTCTCTCCCTCTCCGCCATCCTCCTCCTCCTCTTCTCCTCCACCTCCCAAGCACACAACATCACCCGCATTCTCGCCAAGCACCCCTCTCTCTCCACCTTCAACCACTACCTCACTCTCACCCACCTCGCCGCCGAGATCAACCGCCGCCAGACCATCACCGTTCTCGCTATCGACAATGCCGCCATGGACGCCATCCTCGCCAAGCACTTCTCCATCCCTACCCTCAAGAATGTGCTTTCCCTCCACGTCCTCGTGGATTACTTCGGCGCCAAGAAGCTCCACCAGCTCACCGGTGGCACCACCTTGACCGCCACTATGTTCCAGTCCACCGGCACGGCCGACGGGACCTCCGGCTACGTGAACATCACCAACCTCAAGGGCGGTAAAGTTGGGTTTGGTACTGAAGACAACGATGGGAAGCTCAACTCTTTCTACGAGAAGTCTGTGCAGGAGATCCCATACAACATCTCCGTTCTCCAAATCAGTCAGGTACACATCATTCCAAGCAACATTGCACAATTTGGTTAAATTTCTTCACCAATTTAGAACCTTATCCAACCGTAAACTTAATTAACTGGGTATATATGAGCTTAATTAGCCGCTACAATTTCTGAACTAAATTTTCTTGTTATAACTCTGACATTTTGATTCTTGTTTGATCTCAAGAAATATAAAATTCTAAATTCATACATTTTATTTTGCCACTAGACAAAAGTACAGCTAATTGATGATGAATAAACTAATTTTCAGCCACTTAAATTATTAAAGCTACCCAAAAATCATTGAGATACGGTAGATTCTTCTTTTATGATTAGGTATTAGTAAAATTGGTCCACCGACACTTGCATTATACCGTTGAACAAATAATTGAATATATATAACTGAACGTTTTACAACGGTTCATATTAATTAACGACGTAAAAAACATCATATTTTACTCAACTTAATGAAACAGTAAACTGTAATAATATTAATATCACTAATTACTTGTATTAGATTTCGTTAATGGTTATGGCGTGAAAGCTGTCGTTTTAGTCTTTGTATTAAAAAAAAAAACCTATAATACTATTGATATCACTAGTTACTTGTTATTAGAATTGAATCCATCTACATTTGTTGTTTTAATCCATCGAAATCGCACAAATTTTTTTTTTACATTGTCTGCAAAGAATAGTAAAAAAGAAATAATAGTTTTGTGTACCTCAAAATGACCATGTGTAAAACGACCACATACTTTGTTCAGGTCCTAACTTCAGCTGAAGCAGAGGCGCCAACAGCCGGTCCAAGCGACGTGAACCTAACCTCCATCCTAGCCAAGCAAGGCTGCAAAGCCTTCTCCGACTTGCTGATCTCAACCGGTGCTGACACCACTTTCCAGAACAACGTGGACGGAGGACTCACCGTCTTCTGCCCCACCGACGCCGTGATCAGTGCCTTCGCTCCCAAGTTCAAAAACCTAACTGCACCACAAAAGCTGGCATTGGTTTTGTACCACGGCATCCCTGTGTACCAGTCTCTCCAAATGTTGAAGTCCAACAATGGAGTCATCAACACTCTTGCCACTGACAAAGCCAACAAGTACGACTTCACGGTGCAGAATGACGGCGAGGAGGTGAGCTTGGAGACCAAGGTGGTGACGGCGAAGATCACCGGAACAGTGTTGGACCAGGATCCTTTAGTGATCTACAAGGTGAACAAAGTGTTGCAGCCAAAGGAGTTGTTTAAGGTGGTGAAGACTAAGGCTGCTCCGAGTCCTAAGAAGGCTGCCGCGCCATCGGAGGATGGTGCTGACGCGCCGTCAGAGGACGATGCTGATGCGCCGTCAGCGGATGATTCGGCGGATGCGACGGCGGATGACAATGGAGTGAGTGGATTGATGAAGGGAGGGAATTTGGTTGTGGTTGGTTTGAGTTTGTGCGTTGGGGTTTTGCTTATGTGATTACTAGATTGAGAGAGGTTGAATTTTCTGGTGGGAGATTTGAATTCTTTTCTTCATTTGGTGCAGTGAATAATATTGAAAAATTGGAAGGTGAGTGTTTTATTCAAATTGAGTGTACTTCTTTTAGTTTTTGGGGCTGTTCGTGATTTGTATAGTATCAATGTACTAAGTTATCGAAAAGAAAAGAAAAAGGAAGTCTACTTCTACTATATAGAGTTCCAAAAAAAAAGAAGAGATTCGAGTGTATCCTTGTGTGATGTAAATGTTGATTGTAATTTACCAATGATCTAAACTTCCCCCATAAATTGTGAATCTTCTCAAGTCTCTCCGAATAACGTCTCAAAAGAATAAATTGAAGACCAAATAGGTTCCACGAGATCCTTATCCTGCCTGTAATTGGATTACCATTGTGCGTCTTAATCTTTTGATGCGATCGGCTCTATTTGTTATTGCTCATGTCTTGGTTGTTTTTTAATTATGTTGTTTCTTCCAAAAGGGTTTTGGCTTAGTGTCCACCATTAGGTACTATCTTTTTAATTTAATAAATTTTTTGATTGCAAAAAAAATTACTTCCCTTCAAAAACGTGTCCGTAGATCAAAAAAACACTTCATTTAATAAAATTTTGTGATTTGTTAAACATTTTGCTCAGCTTCCATATAAGGTGGGAATCCAACACTGTAGTAACATTACAGATGGAAAATACAGCCATATATTGACAAATGACAATTGTAGCATCCATAGTTACAAACATCTGAATTTTATTTTGTACATCAGAATTTGACTGAGCACCTTATACATATGTAGTGGAAGAATACATGGAACAGATTTAGATTTGAGATGTGAAGAAGAAAGAAACCAATAGCTTACAGCGGACAATGGATGAGTGACGAGTCACTCCATGTCAACAATCGAATTTTACTACACTGTCTACACAGTATATATAGTACTAGTACTCCTCATTCGTTCAATCTTCGTAACCAAAATCTCCTAATGTAACATTGTGCTCTGCAGCAAGATAATGCACTCCGACAGGTCCACTACTACCATAGCTGTACAGCTCTGGCACAACCTTCTTCTCTTCCAGTTCCTTCAACAATGGAGTGAATACTGCCCAAGCTGCTTCAAGCTCATCGCTTCTAATAAATGATCGTCGCTCTCCTTTCATTGCATCTAATAGCAGCCTCTCATATGCATCTGGGAACTCTCTTGGATACCTTCATAAATACCCCAGTTAAGTTCCAGTCTATTAATGTTGGACAGAGTTTTTTAAGTTTCTACACGAATATCTGCAGTCTTATAATTGTACAAGAGAACAAAACATAGAGTACCATACTATCATGTCTGTGTATGACAATTTCTTACCTTGATTTATACAGCAAATTAAGATCACTACGGTCCAGCCTCATTCCAAGTCCAGGAACCTTGTTGTTCACCTTTAAATAGACAGCTTCTTCAGGTTGTATACGAAGCACGAGTTCATTAGTAGCCTTATCTAAGTCCGTTCCAGAGTTCCGGTTAAACAAGTTTCCCGGGACATGTCTGAACTGAACTCTTATTTCCGCTCTGCATTTTCATTGGAAAAAGTTATACATTGGTCAGTTTATTCTTCAATTCCAACAGCAACAGGCACACTGGCCAAGAATGTACACCAACCTCTTTGACTGAAGGGCTTTGCCTGCTATCAGCATGATTGGAACTCCATCCCACCGTGAATTATTAATAAACATAGTAGCGGCTGCGAAAGTTGGTGTGAGGCTATCATTTGAAACAGTTCGATCATCAGTATAAGCAGGATAGCAAACATTCCCCTCGCAATGGCGCTTATATTGACCCACGACAACATCTTTGAGCTCAACAGGTTTAATGGAACGTAAAACCTTAACCTGATAAACAATCAAAACAACAGTCACCACCATATAACATAGGGTAATACAATTTGTACTAGTGTGAACTGAAACGTGCATGATACCTTTTCATTCCTTATATCTTCAGCATCTAAGCTGACAGGTGTGTCCATTGCAAACAGTGACAATATTTGGAGGAGATGGTTTTGCATTATATCCCGGATGATACCATAGTTTTCAAAGTATCTAGATGGATATTAGCACAGTTAGGCAACCTGCTTCATGAAACAATGACATGATTTTACAAGACTACCAATAGTTGGGAATATCTTAAACCAAGTAACTAACCTGCCTCTCCCTTCTACCCCAAAATCTTCAGAAAAAATCAGCTGTACACTGCGGATGTAGTTCCTGGACCATAAAGGCTCGAAAACCAGGTTGGAGAAACGAAGTACCAAGAGATTTTCTACCAGTTCCTCACCCAACTGATGGTCAATTCTGTCAACAATGCTCCGGAGGTGAGTTCATGTGACAAGTTCTATCATAGAACCGAAATGCAGAAAAATGTACCTGAATATTTGATCCTCAGTTAGATACTGCTTTAAAGTTCTGGTCAGCTCTTTGGATGACTCTGTATCACGACCAAATGGTTTTTCAACAATGACGCGAGTCCATCCATTTTCTGAAGAAGCACGATGTTTGGCACATCTAGTTGCATCCACAAACACATCTGGGGGTATTGCCAAGTAGAACAGCCTATTTGATTGTCTTCCAGCCTGAAAGAAGTTTTTCATCAAGACTTAACCTTCAAAGGAATATGAGCTTATGCAGTTTCTGTAAATATCCATAAGGACATCAGAGACAAAGACCCGAATTTGTTTAGTTCAAACTTTTAGACAGAGACCAGAATTTGTAGTTTTATCCAGACAGCAGAGTCTCTAATCTCTATGTTCTACTAATTTTGCCATTCAATGTAAGGTGGAGTTTACCATACCTCTTTCTCCCTCAGCTTGCTGTCCAACTCTAAAAAGTGCTCCTCCGAGCTGTACTGACCCGAATGGTAAAAGCATCTCTTTAAGAAGTGATTAATCTTTTCCTCGCAATTTTCCCTATATACAATATGTTGATAAGCATCAGAATACAAGACAGAATAGAGGGGGGCTATGGGAACAATCAAACAAACGGAAGTCAAAGAGACAAAAAGTGGACAACCTCTTATCTATTCTGCATGTCAAGGTTCTGCTAATTACATTCCTTAGCTCCATGTCAGTCATCACACTCCGAGCATAGCCATAGATTGTAAAATTCTGAATCATAGAAATAGAAGGTGTTCAATTATAGTGAAACGATAAAACAATCAATAGTACCAAAGTATAATTCAGCATGACTAGTATGATTGAAGATAAAAAGTGGAATGTGAAAGTAGAGTGGGACCTGAGGTAGATGATCATCGTAAAAAAGAGCAAAAAGAGCTGGGAATATCTTCTTTCTTGCAAGATCCCCAGAAGCCCCTACAACTACAATGCTGAGAGTAGACTTGTCCTTATCGGTTTCCAAGAATGGACTGAACCCCTCGTTAACTGGAGTTTCGACAAGTTCAGCATCCAAAACATTTGCTGTTGGACCTGATTCATCAAGCAAATAAGGTTGAGCATTTGACGTTCAAGATTCAGCTATTAGAAATTAGACAATGTCCAAGATATACTACATAACATTGTTTGTTGCAATAACTCAGCAAACAAAGAGCACATGTTTATTTTGAACAAAAGACAAACAAAACAAAACAAAAAAACAAAAACAAAAGGTGATCAACCAAGATTAAGCACATTGAAGTTTCTGTGAAGGGAATTTCCAAAGAAGATATGCTTTCCCTAGTTTAAGTAGGCAAAGTTGAGTTCATAGAGACATTTTCTCATACAGTTTATCTGCTAAAGGAGTAACACCATCCTTATTGTTATATGGAAAGCAAAGCAAAGAACTCACCAGCCTGCAAAGAAGCAGCATTAAGCGGTTGCACATTGGAAGCCGAAGCTCTGATTTCGAAATGCTTGTGTTGAACGCTTGAAGTTTTCTGAAAACCCCAACTGCTCAAGAACCTCTTTGTTTGCAAAGCCTCATGCTTGAAACAACTGGTTTCAAGAAAAGAAGAACAATGCCCCAAGCGTAAAGCCATGTCGGCTTAATCGTTTAGACAAAAAACAACAAAGCTGCTTAGAAGCTTTGTTCTTTATCTCTGGGAAATGCAAGCATCAATCTTGGATCTTGATCCAAGAAAATCCATAAAAAATCTTGGTCTTATATAACCACCAAGCTCAAAAGTAACTGAAAGTCTGGAGCCACCTAGGAAATGTTGAACCCGGAAGCAGGTTAAACAACCTACTCTTTTTCTTTTTCAGTACCATTATTAGCTCTGAAACTCACTCTGACTTGCTGGTGTACCACTACGTACTACCTGACCAGTTTTTCTCCAGGGCTCAGAGCTCTGACTTTTAGATGGTCATAGTTAGATTGGGATATATAATAGCCGCCAAAAAAATAATGAACCAATAATTAGGTGTGTAATCCTATACTTTGTTAATAAAACCTGTGCTTCATGCCAAGGTTATCAAATGCCAAAAATCAGAAAGTGTCATGAATTAGATGGGAAACAAGGTACCAATTATATATGATCAGCTAGATGAATGTTGGAGAATAGCCTACAGTAGTGCTCAGCACTACTGCTTCTTCCCACCTGGTGACGACCAAAATTTGGTGACAACCAATACTGAAAACATTTAGAACATTGCTCAAGTCGGAAGCGATTTTGTTAGAAACAAATCAATGTTTTATGAAAAAAAAAAAAACACTGAATGAAAATATATGCACTTGAAAAGTTAGAACCGGAGAAGTACTGAAGAATTTCTGTAACTTATAAAACGCTTATAACTATTTTTGTCAATTGAAGATCAAAAGCAGCAAGACTTGAAGATTGGAACACAGAACAAAAGATGAAATGATCAAACTACTCTATACACAAATCAACAGTTTTGGAAATCCATAATACAACCTCGTTCCTGACATCAAAGTCATTTCTAGGTCTTATTTACACACATTTGTAACCCATAAGTTCTTGTGTTTCTGTGACATGTGGTGGATGATACGATAAGCTGATTACTTTTCATCTGTTTCGAAATGAGGAGTGAAGAAGAAAATGTCATCAAGTCGATCATTACTCGGCGAATTCCCACCATAGACCAAAAGCCCTACTCGGCCATCTCGTTCCCCACCAGTAAATGCACACCACCCACGAGGTCCGGGATGATGACTCGAGTTCAAGCCATCGTCCAATTGCTTCCACAACAATGTCTCTGTGTCCAATGCATAAGCTTGGGCAGTAAACTTCCCAGCACCCATATGACCCAAGTCACTGGGGTCAACTTCTCCACCGTATACAACTATGTATTTCCCAATTGCAACGGTAGAAAATACACTTCGAGCAGTTGGTTTCTCCCCACTTGTCTCAACTTGGGTCCACTCTTTAAGGGCTAGATCAAATGTGTGTACATCATCTGCTTCCTCTCCAGCAAACCCATACACAACCCATATCTTTCCTTGCGCCACTAGGAGTCCAGGTCCACCTCTTCCCCTTAAATTGTCACCTGGTTTTGGATATTGGATCCACTTTTGATCAACAACGTCGTAAGCCCATAGATCATTGAGGCGGCCGGCCACTCCACAGCCGCCAAA
This sequence comes from Fragaria iinumae, assembly GCA_009720345.1. Taxonomy (NCBI): domain Eukaryota; kingdom Viridiplantae; phylum Streptophyta; class Magnoliopsida; order Rosales; family Rosaceae; genus Fragaria; species Fragaria iinumae. The sequence continues at coordinate 35,462,678 of CM019122.1, read as the reverse complement.
AATATAGACATGGCGGTCATCGGTAGTCACAGAGTGGTAGCTCCGGTGAGGGGGGCCAACATCCCCACTGGAAATTAGGGTCCAATTGTTTGTGGATGTGTCAAAGGAGTAAAGCTCATTGAGCTCCTTATGCTCATTGTCCCTGCCACCAAATACATAAATGGTCTTTCCAATAGTTGCCATTGTCACACCGACACGTGGCGGTGGAACATCACCGGTGCCGGAAATTGCAGACCACGTCAGCTCTTTGAGGTCGAACAAGTGCATCTTGTTGTCCACTGGGACACGTGGCTGGAATTCGCCACCAAAGGCATAGGCTTTTTGTCCAACTTGGGTGATGGCATGTGAGCTTCTTGCTTCAGGTCCAGTTCCACCTTGATCAAGCTGACACAAGGACATAGATTTACCAATGCGGATAAGTAATTTATGTTAAGATTAGATTACTGTGTATATCTGTACGATTTTTAGTTATCTACTAACATCTCATCAATTATTTTGGTCTATATAACTGAGTTTCAAGAGCTTTTCTGCTATGATTGATGTTGAATTGTCATGCTGCAAGAAGAGTATATCAACAAAAGTCATGGCTTTGATAAGAACAATCATTATTTTGGTTACAAAATCATCTTTTTTGTTACCGACCAAATGCATGCTCTTCAATTAAGAAAAAGGCGAGACTGATAAACAAGATTAAGTATTTTTCGTGCAGAATGACATGCTATACAACAGAATAGAATTTGGTGGAGTTATACCCCTAATGTACTGTGATTAACATCATCTATTCTGATAATTGACAATCACAGAAGAAACTTACAGTGCCTATAATAGGGGTAACCATATATATCTGGGTGAAAACCCAGACCAGAAGCAAACAAGTCATATATAAGCAGTACTATTTTGGCTTAAATATAAAAGTAGTACAGTAGTGAGCAAAGGACAGTCATGCATCACTCACATATGGCAAACTTGTTGTTATCACTCTAATTTGATCATATATAATAATTTGCAGCAGAATTGTGTGATAATTAAACAGTGTGATCCAATATGTCAAAACTGATATACTACACCTCTACAACAGATCAAGATTGGATTTTTAATTTTTAATTTTTTTAACCATTTCATTGATCTTGAGGAAGATGGAAATTTAAAACCCAGATTTGTAGGAGAAACAAAAAAACCCACAATTGAATAGATTGGGTTGTTGATATATCCAAAGAGTAACAAGATGGTGATGATGATCAGAATCAAAAGTTGTGGTAAGTAGGAAACAGACCTTGATCCACTTGCCTTGCCTGAGAGCCATGGCTGAAGATGAAGAACCCTTTAGAAAATGGACTGTGAACTGAAGAGGAATCACTGGTGAATTGGGTTTCTCAGATGCCTGGTACTTGGTACTTTATATATGAACGACCCATGTGATGTGGTTACCCTTTTGGTATTAACCTGGGCAGGTTCATTAGTTCTGAAATTACAATATTACCACCACACAACACCTAAAACTTGTCATACTCTCTGTCATTTTGTGCTTTAATAAGGCCATAAAATTTGTTTTGTTAAGTTGATTATTGGAGTAGAGAATTGAGATTAAATAGAGGCATGGGATGTGCCTTTTGTTTTTCTGGCAAGGCATGGGATATGCTTTGCTTTGCTCATCATGAAAATGAAGGTGGTAAATTTCTGACCTAAAACTAATTTCATAGTGTCTTTTGCCCCCGTAGGTTCATTTAGGTTTTATATTGTTTGATGTCACTCTTAAGCAAATTGCATAATAACACACCAAATTTATTCATTTAACTCAACTTTCGAGGATGATATCAATGCATGAGCACTCTGTTTTAAAACCACTGGGCAAGTGTTGGTCTCTATCAAAGATGTTTGTATTTTATTGTAAGATAGAGATAAGAATAAATATTCACATAAGCAAATTGTAGTTTTTCTTCTGGTTGATAACCACAAGGGTAGTGGTCTTTAGGTACATATGGGGAACTGCATATTCAGGGTGGAGCCCGAAATCATAATTGAGAGGGTCAATATAAAAATGTTGAAAAATAAAGATAAACTCAATGATCGAAACTAGTACTTCTTATATTATAACAAGGTTTTCAAACTGAATTATACATCAAAAAGAGACTCGTCACTCCTACATATTGTGAAAATTATTAATAATCCAGTTTTCTTTTCAATGTACATAATCAAATAGTCTATAAGAAGACGGTTCTTCATTCTAATCTCTGAAGTCTAGTTTACACTCTTCTGAATAGCTAGGACAAGATTAACTACTTTCTTTCTTAAAAAAGAAAAATATTATTTTTTTACATGTAAATATAATCTAACGAACTTAAAACAAGTTATATAATGAGACAACTACCCTAAAAGAGCTGCTAAAACATGGGGTGGGAGGGTGCCAATTTACATGGTTTAACTAAAGTCTGGTTCAATTCAACCAAGTTCTCAATAATAAAAACACATACACATACACAATTTGAAATTTGGACGGGTGCCTGAATGCTTCCGCCATTGTGTATATTACTAGATAGCTGACCCCCGCACTGCTGCGCAGAGAGAGAGAGAGAAAGAGCAAAATTGGAGGAAAGAACGGTAATTGAGCTGGCCACTCAAACTGCGGAAATTACTATTTTACCCCGCTATAAATACCGGTCTATAAATACCATTTTGTTTTTTGTTTTTTCGTAATTTACAAAATTGTCACTATCTCTCTCAACTGAATGACAGTCCCGTAAATAAAATAAAAACGATGGTACATCGGCAATTTCCGGGAAGATGAACAATGTAGCTACAATGCAAACTCCTGACTCTGAAATAGAGTATTGTAAATGTCGTCACATCTCTGCAAACCAGAGCTTGCAGAATCAGTAATGCCTTAAGAGGCAGAGAAAGTAGCACATATAGTTTGCGGAGCATATTGAAGTATTGAACAGATCGGTTTCTAATATATAATCCCAAAGTCACACAGCTTGTAGCAAATTAACAACATTAGCATATGAGCATATAAATGACATTCTTACAAACTGTTAGGAAACCAGTGCACTGACATTCTTAAAACTCACTACCATGAATCATGAAAAAATATCCACCACCATCACACCATGAATGTTTCAAAAAGTTACACTACCATAGAGATCCAATATGACTGCTCTCGCAATTATGTTATGGAGTTGGAGATGATTAACAGAAGTTCATAGGTTTCCCTTATCGCGGTTGTTGAAGTACAAGTAGCTTGTATGTCCAGAGGAAGTAGTTGTGGCCTGAAAAGTAAAACCGGCATAGTCCTGATCCAATTTCACTAAACATATCTGTGCTACATCATGAAACAGTGTTTTTTGATGAAAGGTTGAGCTGCATAGTCCTCAATCAGCATCCACTGTAAATTAATCCCAGAAAGTAACACATTAGAATAATTTAGTTTCGTGAAGTTTTCATCGATTCTGCATTGAGCTAGTGACTATATGACAACACATGCTATGTTTGCTATGAAAGTAATTTTCTTCTTAGACAAATATTGAGTTCTGTGAAAAATTATCAAGATTTTATCTCCAAAGAAGATGTGATCAACTATGAAACTATTACCGATGTTGATACTGAAGATGTGTCCCTGTACACTTTCTTGTGTACCTTAACTGCAGCATCAACAAAAATCAAAACTTGAATTGGCACCTAAATCCAAATTCCCTTCTTCCCCTAAAGAAACAATAGACATAAGGGACCAATAATTTATTTATATTTTTTTTGTTCTCAAAAGGGATCAATGAAATTGAAATTTCATACTTAAAAGAAACATTAGTACCTTCTGCTTCCATTGTGACATTGAAGCTCTGAGCGAAGAAGAAAGAACCTCAGAATCCAAGGGCTGATGATCCTTCATGTCAACAACCACTCCCTCATAAGAATCCTCAACTGAAACAAGCAACTGAATCAGCTCAACTCCATTTTCAGGCGCATTTACTTGTTCTTCAACGAGGATATACTTAAACCGGCATAACTTGATTCAAACGATTTCTATCTTCTAGTCATGAGGAAGCAACTAAACAATGTGAAACAAGCAGGGTTATAAAACAAGTCATGTACAAAAAGTGTATAAATCGCAAGAGCTAAAGAAAGAAAGAAAGAAATAACTTCCTAAAATGCATACACTTAACACTTTATATGGAAGGAGTCATTCATTCTAGAAATAATTGACCGCCAATCAGAAATATTAAACAGTGAGATTCAAATTTAGAGATAAACCCAACAATGGCATACAAACCAAGGACTAAATCAGCATGAAACACACACGTTTGGGGAAGCCAACCCAGGAGGGTGAATCTGTATTCTGTACACAAAAGACGAAGTCTCTTCGGCAAGACTGCAAGAAAAGAAGCTAGAAAGATTTCCTTGCTGCATGAATTAACAAAATTCATATCATTATTTTGAGTTTTTGACCATGAAATGGTCAAAACTAAAGAACAAGTTTGACCCCAGAAACACATATATGGAAACTAACCTGCACCTCCTTGTGAAATAAGTGGAAGTTCCTTTTGAAACAAGTGAGCTAGGAACTAGATAGAATATAAATTGAAGAACAGATGGTGTAAATTCTAGATGTAGCAACAGAGGCATCTGCAAGCTCTTACTTTCAACTGATTTATTAGAATTCACAAATCAACATATGATGAAACCTTCTGAAATTGACATATTTCTTTTAATGGGCAAAAGAATTGATAGATTGCCAACTTCGTTGGAAGCTCGTAAAAACAGTGAATCACAAAAAAATAAAAATAGAAATCACTGGCATGTTGGAAACTTGCAACAAGATATATACAACTATCAGAGAGGGGAAATGATATGTGGCATCCTATCCCGGCCAGGAGAAAGATTTGAACTCATCGCTCACAATTCAACGGACATCTGAGGTCTCATCAATCTTTCCAAGTGAAAGCCAAATAGGCATGAAGATCCAAACAGTGAACAATGGCAAGAGCGATAGGGCAAACATATTTGATTTATTGTACTAAAGAATAAAGAGACAGAGCAAATGACACATTACAGTTGGGAAATTACATCAAACCAATTAGCAGATTTCACTGCGTACAGACATATACATGACACATAATCTACAGGAATCGTTATTGACACTACTTTGACCATTAAGACATCAATGTACACATGTACAAGGTTAAACCCAAACCTGAATGAATTCTCTGACACTATTTGTAACACTAAAAGGGATTTCACAACGATGGTGATTCACAGGAATTGTTCTGGCATATTTGTTATGGAGTTGGAACAAGTTTTCTATTGTTGTTTATCAGAAGTGAGTAGGTCACCCATATCTCGGTTGTTAAAATACAAGTAGCTTGCTTTTCCGGATGATGTAGTTGTTGCTAGAGGAGTAAAACCGGTATACTGCTCATCTGTTTTTGCCAAACATATTTCTGCTACAAAATCAAAGAGTTTGTTTTGTTTGACAAAGGGTTGAGCTGCATAGTCCTCAAATGGCATCCACTGAAGAAAATTCCCAGAAAATAACATTAAATTAGTTTTTCATCTTGGTTTTCGTTGATTTTACATAAGATTGAATGCTATTCAACAGTTAAAAGAGTATAACAAGTCTTTTCACCTATCAACTCATTATATATATATATATATATATATATATATATATATATATATATTGGTCTAGTAGAAATTACCTGGGCTGCGGCAATCTCTTGATTCTGTTCCTGGATGTCAAAGGTTTGTGGTTTTAACATGCAAACGAAAAATAAATCTGATTTTCGAAAGAATGACTTGTGGCTCTGCCTGTAAAGAGAGAGAGAGAGAGAGAGAGAGAGAGAGAGAGAGAGAGAGAGAGAGAGAGAGAGAATGAAGACGGTATAACTGAATATGAAAAGAGCAGCATGCATTGTTCCATGTCTGATTTGAACTTATATATCTGTGTGTGTGGATATATATATATATATATATATATATATATATATATATCAGTTCCCTTCCAGAGCGGTGTCCCGCTTTGAAATTAAAGTATGGACCTCCTTATTTCGCTCACTTTCAGATCGCATTTTCACATCTCAACCGTATAATGTCTAGAACATAGTGTGTATATCATTCATGCACAGTTTCATCTAATTTGGAGATCATTTGGGTACCGAATTAGATTAAATAAATCAACAGAACAAAAGTTGTCCAAACAGAACCGTTCGTGTAAATCACGATTGCGGAAGCTCAAATGATCTTCAGATTGGATAAAATTTTGCATAAATGATCTACACATTGTGTTTTAGACACTGAAATGTGGAGTTGTGGAAATGTGACCTGAAAGTGAGTGAAATAAGGAGGTCCACACTTTAATTTCAAAACGGGACACCGCTCTAGAAGAGAAATATATATATATAATCCTTTTCAAATAAGGATATCCTTACCTTAGTTAAGGAATGGATTTCCTTATTAGACCCACTTTTCGATGACATTTTCTCATCTTAACCGTTCAATATCTAGGTATATATGAGTAGATAATCTCTACGAATTTTCAGTCAAATTGATAAACGTTAAGGCATTCAAAACTGTGATAAGAACGTACGGTTCAAGATGAACAGATTCGGTTCGTTCATTTAATACATTTTTGATACCTTAACGATTACCAAATTAGCTGAAAATTTGCAGAGATGATCAAGTCATGTATATCTAAATACTGAATGGCTATGATGAGAAAATATGATTAGAAAGTGGGTCAAATTAAGGAAATATGTACCTTAACTAAGGTAAGGAGGTGTGTGTATATATATATATATAATTTGAATCTGTATTGGATAACCTGATGCCTTCCATGCTATATGCCAAGTAAACACAAGTATCTAAAATGCGATTGAAGACTAGTTTCTTACCTGAACGCTAATATTTCCACGAACTCTGTCTCAATCTGTACCAAAACAATTAAAAAAAAGACTTCGTATTAAATTTACATTATGGGAGTTCAATCAGTTAATTGTACTTACAGTTGATCAGTAATCACTTACTCCTGTCTCTTCTTTGACTTCCCTAACTGCGGCTGCACATATATCCTCACCCTGTGGATGGAGTAAAAACAAAACCCATAAGGAGATGAAAATTGTGAATTATATTGCTCTTGCATACAATATACTCACTTCATTAACAGCCCCAGTTGGCATCTTCCAGATACCCGTATCTTTGAATCTGCCATTGATCTCCTGAACCACAAGCACCTGACAAACGAGTAAAATTATTAGGGGAAAAAATATAGTATACAGCAACAGAAACATGATGTACTCAAAGACAGATACAACATAAGAAGCTTACAGAATTATGTAGAATGATGGAAAATTCTAAAAGTTTTGCTTGTATTGCATATGCAGGTTTTCTACGTAGCAATTAGAAAGAAGAAATGCTAGGTGATTTATTTGAACTGTAGATCAGAGCACAAGACTGAAACTGGGGATACATGCCATATTATTCAATTGAAAATTATATCACTATAAGCACTTCATAAAAAATTCTTTTGTATGAAATGAAGACTGCCAACTGCCTGTGCTATTGTCTCTTCATTTTGAGTAGGCTGTTCTAGTGTTTCCATGTGATTTGGTTTAATGAAGTTGTTGAGTCAAAGACACTGAGTTGATCACTTAGAACCATGCAATGAACATGTATGGCAATTATTATCTGATCTAGAAGCTAACAACATTCCCAAGTCAGTGCTAGAAAGATCAATTTTAGGTTAGAAAATGGCTATCAAACAAGAGGAAATTGTGATTTCGAATGCCAACAATGTTACTAGTGTAAAACTGTAAACGTTAGAAAGATATCATTCTAGATGTCAAGAACAGTAGGAAACTTAGATCTGAATGCAGAAGGCATACCTCTCTCTTACTGTTCATGATGAAAGCACCAATGCCTACTCGATGAGAAGCATTTGCGGGAAGAGTATCAACAGTTTCAGGCAGCCAACGTTTTAGCATTAGGTAATCTGATTCAGCATGGTGATAAGTAAATCCTTCCTGCACAAGTAAAAAAGAAAAAAGGGAACTCTAGTGTTGAAGATTGTGTCTCAATTTCTTAATAAGTTTCAGTCAAAGGCTAGAGTTTGTATTCTGTAAGCTACTTGTTTGGATTTACTAGAATAAAATAGATTTTTGTATCCCTATCCAACAAAGAAAGTAGTTTTTCTTCTGGTTAAAAGAATAATCAGTTCAACGCTTGGTGTTATAAATTAAATAATAATGATAGAAAGACTATTTGGAGTAATGATGAAGAATTCAATGTTTTGAGTTTCAGATATACAGCGAGTTCTTCAATAAAATCGTATACCTTAACTGCAGCATGAACAAGATTTGAGAGTTCAATCGGCAATTTGATCCAAACACCCTTCTTTTCCTACGAAATAGAATTTAAGTAAATAACATAATCAGATCCTCAGAGATGCCAGCAGCCTTTACATCAAGTGAACACCAGAAATGGAATGGGATGATGACATTAAGAAATATACATAACAAAAACAAGAATATAAACCTTTTGCCTCCATTCTGACAGTGAAGCTTTGAGCAAGGAAGCGAAATCCTCACAATCCATAGGCTGGTCATCCATGTCTACAACGACACCCCCATGTAAATCATCAAGGGCCCTGAGCAATTCAATCTGCTCAACTCCACTTTCGGGCATCAACCCTTGTTTTGCAACAGCGCATGAACTTGTTGAAACTGACATGACTTGATTTAAGAATGGGTTTGTATCTTTTGGGTCTACAGAAACAAGTAAACAATGAGCAATAAGCTTTGTTATAAAACAAGTCATGCATAGGACTTATTTCTTTAACAAATACACAATCCACAAGTCAAAACTGAAAAGCAAATGCATAGATTCCAATTTCCAAATGCTAAAAACAGAATAGAAAATATAGTCCCACTCTGTTAAGTCTCTGCATTATTAAGGCATACATGACTAGACTTCTCATGGTATTATCTTAGAATAAAGAATTAAATTCAGTTTACCTCCTAAATTTTTGGTGTCAAAATCAGTTCAGTCCTGTAACTTTTTTTTTAAATCAGTTCGCCCCCTCAACTTTCATAAACACATCAGTTTGGTCCAATTTTTGAATTCTCCTCAAAATATGACGTCACCAAACTGACAATGGGACCTATAATTTAGCTTAGTAACATGTATGAGAAGTCCCTGATAACTATAAAGTTGAATTATGGGTCCCCTTGTTAGTTTGGTGACGTCATATTTTGAGAGGAATTCAAAAATTGGACCAAATTGATGTGTTTACGAAAGTTGAGGTGGCGAACTGATTTAAAAAAAGTTGCAGGACTGAACTGATTTTGACACCAAAGATTTGGAGAGTAAACTGAATTTAATTCTAGAATAAAACACAGCCTACCAGAAATAGTTAACACTAACTGCTCGATCAAAATAAAATGCAACATGAGTATTCCCACAACCCCACAAAGTCTAAACCCAAAACAGTGTTTTAAGCTCATCATCTTTTATTATCTTGAGTTCTTGACTTTGAACTCAAACCTTGAAATCTCTAAAAGTACTCTTGCATTGAGATAACCTCATTAATGAAATGAAAAGAAATGATCATAAAACCCTTTCAATTTGTCCACTAATGGCTATACCACTGCAGCCAATTAGACATAAACCCATCAATGGTAGAGAGGACCAAAGCCCTTATGCTACCAGACCAACATAGCCAGTTAGAGATAAACCCATCAATGGCATGAAAAAGAAATAACCAAACCCAATCAATTTTGTGAAATGGCTACCAATCCACAACAGCCAATTAAAGATATGACCCATCAATGGCATGAAAGAATGGATTAAACCCCTTTCAGTGTCTGAAATGGCTACCAGACCACCATTGCCAATTACAGATAAACCCCATCAATGCAATGCAGATGACCAAACACAAAACAAAACCTTAAAGGTAAAACCTTTCAGTTTCAAAAACCAAGGATCAAGTCATATTGAAGCATATATATACCTTTGGGGAACCCAAACCAGGAGGAGGATGAAACTGAAAATCCAAGACCAGGGCTTTTTGCAAGCACTACACCAGAAGAATAATGTGGAGAGATCTTCTTCCCTGAAAGGAGTGGCAAAAACTTGGTGGTGGCCCTGAACCTCTGCATGAATATATATTTCAAATGTTTATGTGAAATTCTGATCGGAAACGTGTATCTTCAAAGTTAAGAGATCGAGGTGCTAATATTGATGACACTTGGGCTGGAATTTATACCTTTTCTGATTGGGAAGAACCACTTGAACTTTCCAGTTAGCTTTGATTGCTGTACGGGTTTGCGAGACTTTTGAATTAGTCCTTGTGTACCTTGGCACGCTATTCTTGTTCAAATTTCCAAGAGGAATCATGTAATTTTGTAAAGGGTCAAAACTCAAAACACAGGAGAGCACAAAACGAACAAGTTAGACCCAGAAACACTTGGCAGATTGCATGCATCTTCCCGATGGTTTCTTGATGACACGATTCTTTGTCTGTTACAAGTTACAACCTTATGTGTCAAATGTGCATGATAGGTGGTGAAGTAAAAAGAAAGTTACCCATATAATAAAAGGATTAACTCTTCGAAGCTCAAAAACCATTTCGCGTCTATTGTCAAGTCAAAACGTTTCCTGATTTTTAACAATAAATTGTGATTTAAGCTCCGATCAACGTTCGTAAAATGCAAACATGTATATGGAGGTTTTACACCTAAACTCTTACGGTCTTACCAGTTATCAGATGAACACTTGTGTCCTGTGGTGATTAGATCTTGTATGTATCATTTAGATTCACTTTGTGAAGACATATTAGAGACGTCCAAATGTTTACTTATGTAATTTACACGAGAAGTTGCACAATAATTTAATATAGTGTTTTTTTTTTTGGAATAATTTGATAAAGTGTTATGAGTCTCATACTCTCGTAAGTCATAACACTCGTTTTGATAAATGAGAAATTCTAAGTTTCACTCTTAAAACATAGAATTAAGTATCGAAGCTCTAGTAACAAGCGGAAATAACGCATATACTACAAATATTTACCGGTGCAACAAATAAACAAGAAAGACTATCGAGTATTAAACATGATCGTAGCAAGCAAATTAGCGTGTGTACAGATGACCATAATGTTTAACAAGTCAATCTTGTGACTTTTACCAACAAGTTTGACATCACAGGAATAATGGTTTGAAAGGTTCACCACGTACTTCCATCAATTTTCTATAAGATAAAGTAAGAAAGCAATGAAAAATCTCACAGTCTGCTAAGAAGTTTTCATGTAAGCACTAACCCTTGTATTCCACGTGATATTTTACATGTCATGTAACAGGTGGCTACAAAGTAGGAAAATACTAGCGTCCGGACTATGTATGTGTCAGGACCCACTTCGAATTTCATTCTGAAATCCGAAATAAATCTTGCATTAACCACCTTAAAAGGAGATGTTACCGAAAATTCGGCATAACCTCTCTTGAAAATGGACAACCATTCCTAAAAATACCTGTAAACACTTCTAATATCCAACTCCAACTTTGTACTCATGTAGCCTTTGTGCTCTCCAAATTCACAACACCTCCCAATTTATTTATTAATTTAAAAATAATCTCACAACCAACATTCATAAGTTCAGAACAACCCTAATAGTGAAGGAAGGAAACAAAAATTATACAAATAAGCGGAAGCTATATTATGGACTATGCCTCGACTCCATGTACGCCTGATCTCAACTATGCTATCCTGCAAACTGGGCATTTAAAACCGAATGACCCAAGGGAGAAGCATTTGAAAACGTTAGAGTGAGTGAACAAAAAGAAAGTTTAAAAGAAACAAATGATTACAAAAGTCTTTATGCTTTCCCAAATAAATCTCTTCACTCAGAAATTGGCAAATACTGAAATACGTAACTAGCCCCGTTAGACTCCAATACTTTATGATATTGAGCCTCCCACGCTCTATTATATAAATATATATTTACACACGTCCATATTACCTATACGAATTTTTACGGATTTAAGAGTTCATACATGGCTACTACGCTTGCGTCCCACGCTCACGTCACATCATAATGGTGACGGTTATTCTCTGCACCATTAAGGCGGAAAAACGAGTGTATATACATGCCCATACCCCCTATATGAATTTATACATTCATATAGGGTTACTACGCTTGCATCCCACGCTCACGTCATACCATAATGGTGGCTAATCTATCCTTTCCTCAACCATGACCAAATCGGAGAACCAACAGAAGAACAAGGAACCTTCCTTCACCGAACCTCCCTTGCTTAAAATCACAGTAGCTTCCTCCAACCCTTCCCAAGACGTGTCTGGGCTCCAATCAACCATTTATAGACTCACCGGAGCTCGGTAGTCTTGCCAGAGCTCCAAGAACAAACTCGCCGGAAAACCTCAACAAAAACCCAGAAACACAAAATAGGGCTTTTTGAATTAGAACTCGATTTGAAGGATCAAAGGCATAGAAAGAAAGAAGAAGGACAAAGGAGACGAACCCTACCGTTCGGGCGCCAAGTTGTGGCCGACATCGTCAAGAATCGACGGAGGACCGCCGCGCCTCTTCTCGTCGATCTCCTCCTAGGATTCGTGCACGGGTGAATTGAAGGCTGGGTTTTGTAGGGAAGAAGGAGAGGAAGAGATTGATGGTGGTCTCGGTGGCCGGACGGCGCCACTCCGACGCGGAGAAGAAAGAGAGAGGAGGGCGAGGATGGAGCTCGGGTCAACGCCCGAGTTTAGGTTCTTGACCTAGTCAACCCCCCTCTATTTCTTTATACTTGAATCAACGGTTGAGATCAAAACCCTAATTGATCAGACGACCCAGATTAAAAGTGTTATTTTCTAATTTCAGAAAATTAATTTCTTTTTACGAAACTTCGATAAATCGTAGAAAATAGCCCGAAGTTTCGCAAAATAATCCGAAGACACCGATGAACTCGTGTCGACACGCACTACGACATTGGGGCCTTAAAAAAGAATTTGACTTTTTGAGAAAAACTCAAAAATAAACTCAAGCGTTAATTTACCAGGTTACCGAGTACGGTTAAATTCTTCAGTAACTATTAGAAAACTCGGTAAATTGGTAAAATTAGGTTCGGGGTGTTACAGTATGTGTGCGTCCGGATTCTCTCTTATTTACATACTTTCAGCAATGTAACTCATGATTTTAACCGTTCAAAAATTGGATTAACCGATAAAGATCACCTCTGTAAAAGATCAAAGTAAACAAAAATCAAATCCTAAGCCGAATGAATCAAAAAAATTGACGGCTAATCATGAGGCTGTTAACTTTTACTAGAACTGTCCATTTGTTTAATACAATCAGGTGAGCAGACAAATTTTTTTGTTTACATTGATTTTTTGCAGAGATGATCTTTATTGGTTAATCCAACTTTTGAACGATTAAGATTATGATTTACATTGCCGAAAGTATGTAAATAAAAGAGATTTTTTGCAGAGATGATCTTTATTGGTTAATCCAACTTTTGAACGATTAAAATTATAATTTACATTGCCGAAAGTATGTAAATAAAAGAGAATCCAAACGCACACGTACATACTAGTTCGGACGTAAGTATTTTCCCACAAAGTATTACATATCAATTGCGTATGATATATGGCTACATTTGCAACTAATTAATTTGGAGAATATTTATTAGGTATCAAAACTATCACGTTTGATCCATCAATCACAACTTTCAACCTCGATCTCGTATGATTGAGTTTCCATGTAACAACCTTAGAGTTCCTTCCTTGCAAAGTGAGTTTCTCCTAATTTTCTTCTCCCCATATGTTATCGTTTTATCAAATTCAACTCCAAAGTCCAAAACTCCATTCTTGCGGCAAATTTAGGTAGAGCAGGGCCACGGGGTTTGGTCTGGTTAGGTTAGAAGAACATGGAAGTGATGCATATAGGTCACTCTCACTCTCACATATCATAAATCAATGTGCTATTGCATAGTCCAAAACAGAAAGTTGATAGTTTAACCTCTAAAGTCTAAAACAGGATCACAGCAATTTTGCTCCCACCTCGAATGCCAAAATCCCAAGTGCAGTTCCGTCTGGATCTCCATCACCAGAACAACATAATCTGTCCAAAATGCAGAAGGATTTAGGATCGAGGATTAGATGTTTTCCCAATTTGTATTACTAAAGTTACAACTCCTTTCAATTTGTTTGAACTTTAGTTCTCTTACATCACAAACATGATATGATTGGTAATGTTCTTTTCACACATGAAGAAAAGGGTTATTTTCACTTCACACATACATTGCCTTCACCTTGATTTTGGAAAAGAACAAACCACTTTGCTGTTGTTGAGCAATGGCTAAATTTGAGAGAGTCGGTTTCACCAATAATCTTTTCGAAAACGCTAGAATCTTCCCTGCCGTCGACTGCTGCCCCCTTAAGATGTTTGTGTATGAACAATCCAACTATTAAGAGGATTAAGGCAAGCTAATAAGAATTTGAAATATAAGCGAGTAATTAACACCTAATATCACAAATGACCACTATTTTTGAGTAAGGAAAGATCGAAATATAAAAACTTATATATTTACTAATTGTTATGAGCTTATAGCAATTAGTAAATATATAATCTTTCTATGCCAGACTACGTAACATGTGGTATGATTTGTGCGAGACCACATAACAAAGACATTCTTATGAACTAGTGTACTCGGATGTGTTTTGCCATTTTTGATGTCATTCTTGATAACAATTGGCATCCACGAAGCAAAATGGTGGCATGCTAAGTTTCTAACCTTCCCTTCTACGTATTCTGATATGATATTTTTTTCCAATGACAGTGACACACCGTAGACTATGAGAGGATTGAGAGCATAGCCAGTAGAATTTACCAGATCTGAGACTTGCCACGTGACATGAACTGGTACGAATGTATAGGTGCCCAACACGCACCAAGCAACTGAATGGCGCCAGTTTAACACACCCTTTTCAGTTTTTTGTCTTCAACACAAATTGCTTGCTCCCAACACCAAGACTCTGCCTTGGACGCAATACTCTTGGAAACTTTGGACACACCTCTCATGTTGTCCACGTTCTTCTTCTTCTTGTTATAGTAACCTATTACGTATCTGACCTCTCACTTCCTCATTAGTATTATTCTTTCTATTAAAGTACTGCCTGCTTGTAAATTTTGTTGAGAAACCCATTAAATATTGCTCCACAAGTCCACCTTCTTTCTCCAAGACTCCCATAGTTTGTGAAAGAGTGGAGCTTTGGTTCTGATTCCTCCAGTTCTTCATACCCAGTAAGTTTGTTTAGTCTTTCTTGCAACTGGGTTGTCTTTGGTTTCATAGAATTATATCAAGTTTTATGCTTTTAGTTGGCTTGCAATATGGTCTTCTTGAAATTTCTGTCCAATTCCAATGCTTTTCTGTCTGAAATGTGTTCATTATCTAACTTGAGTGCTGGTTGGGTCAGGTTTGTTCATATGCATGTTGAAGCTCAGATGATCGTTTATTGAGAATTCCATTTTACTATGAACAGTTGAACACTAACGTTGTGGTCTTCTTCAGTTTTCTGGTTCAGTTTTATAAAGTTTCTCCTTTAAAAAAGCTCTATATGTTTCAATTCTTTGAAGCCAAGTTGGGATTTGGGATTTTTCATTTTTAAATGTTGATTCAGAGTTTCTGTGGTTATTGTGTGCTGTAGGTGTCTGCAATCATAGATGGCTGCAGTACTGGCTACAAATAGATGCTATGGGCACAATGTGGAGGTGATAAATCAAGGGAAATCAGTAAATAGTCTTAGTTTTTCAAGCTCAATTTCGGTTCCTAAATTCCTCAATTCCGGGAGACCAACTAGTAATCCGGCTCAGGCCAATCAATGTCTTCGGTTTCAAGTGGAAATGCGACAGTCTGAGTCATCATCTTCAAGGCTTGGTGTCAATGGAAGGTCTGTGAAAATGGTGCCTGCTAGTGAGGTAATGAAAAGACAAACTTCATCTACTAATAAGCCGGACATAGTGAATGGCGTGAATGGTTCGAAGCCGGTTATTAATGGAGCAACTCTAGTTAGACGAGTTTCTACTCCAGCTGCAACCTTGGTTAAGACACAGAAATCTAAATCCTCTAAGAAACTTCCACCATCGGAGGAGCTAAGAGTTTTGCCCTCAGATGAGAGCTTCAGTTGGGCCAATGAAAACTATAATTCGTGGCAACGATCTGCAGATGTGTGGTCTTTTGTTCTCTCATTGCGCGTTCGTATTCTGTTGGACAATGCAAAATGGGCATATGTAGGAGGTTTCACAGAAGATAAGCAGGTGGGTTTGTTGGTTTTGTGAGCTTCAAGTCTGTTTTGCTTTATGTCATTCCTGGCCAAGTGTGTCCCCTCAGTTGTTGGTTTGTGGACTTCTTTGCTCAAGTCTTTATTAAAAAATCTCTCATTCAGAAAATCAGAAGGCGCAAGACTGCCTCATGGCTGCGAGAGCGTGTACTGCAGCTTGGCCCAACCTTTATCAAACTCGGACAACTATCTTCCACAAGATCGGATCTGTTTCCACAGGAGTTTGTGGAAGAGCTGGCCAAGTTACAGGTACTTAATGATTTAGGTTACAGTACTTTTTGATAGGGCTGTGCTCAGAAATTTTAATAGTTTAAGATTAGCTCTCAAGCGTTTGTGCAGTTATGTTCTAGATGAATTCAAGGTTAGTATTCCTCTTGTGATTCATGTGATTCTCATGTTATATAATTCAGGACAGGGTCCCCGCCTTCTCACCAGCAAAAGCGAAAGGCTTTATTGAGACTGAACTAGGAGCTCCAATCAATATATTGTTTAAGGAGTTCGAGGACCAGCCAATTGCTGCTGCTAGTCTTGGTCAGGTATTTTAGCTTCAGTACTATGTTGCCTGTCTATATTGTTCATTATTCTCTTTAGCTAATCAATGATTCATGTTTTTAGGTTCATCGCGCTATCCTGCATAATGGAGAGAAAGTAGTTGTGAAAGTTCAGAGACCTGGTCTGAAGAAGCTTTTTGACATTGACTTAAGTAAGTGCATAACATCAGACATGTATATATGGAGTTCTTTGATTTTGTATCTAGCTAGCTGATGTGCTTGTCATATCTCTTAGAGGAGTACAATATTAGTAATTTAGAAGTTAAGTTAGCTGTCTAATCCTCTGCTCTTTCCTTTCAGAAAACCTTAAGCTAATTGCAGAGTATTTCCAGAGAAGTGAAAGCTTTGGTGGTCCATCAAAGGACTGGATTGGTGTATATGAAGAATGTGCCACGTATGTACTAAATGTATCTTGGTTTCTTGTTAATATTTCATATTTGTTGACATTTCTTGGACTATTAGTGTAAGGATGTGAATTTGAGCTTGGCCGAAAGATTCTAGTGAAACATGTCTCATTTCTCCCTTCAGATAATGTGAGATCAGATGCTTTGAATCATACTTTTACTACATGTATTGCAGGATTTTGTATCAAGAAATTGATTATATAAATGAAGGGAAGAATGCTGACAGATTTCGCAGAGACTTTCGGAATGTAAAGTGGGTTCGAGTACCTGTATGTTTCTTGCTACAGAGCTACAAGATGAGCCTTAAATATGTGATTTTGTTAGGGGACTAAAACCTATAAAACTGCAATCTCTTGTTCAATGTTGTTGATTTATATTTAAACAACATTCTTCCATTTTGTAGATGGTCTTCTGGGATTATACTGCAACAAAGGTGCTGACATTGGAGTATGTTCCAGGTTTTGCTCTATACTGATGTATCTTCTCCACTTTTTCAGATCTTGTATTTGCCTTCTGCTGTTGGTCAGCATCAACTTTATGTTGTTGATAAGTTGTCTTTCTTCCATCACCAGGTATTAAGATAAACCAGCTAGATATGCTAGACGCACAGGGTTTTAATCGTTCTCAAATTGCATCACATGCTATTGAAGCATACTTGATCCAGGTCGGTTCCTTTGTTCTTCTCCACACCAATTCCTGTGATCACTCATCTTGCTGTTCCTTTCTTTTGATTACGATAACTAACAAATTCATCTTATATAGGTGAATAATACTAAATTTTTCTGTGCTTGCAGATACTCAGAACTGGTTTCTTCCACGCTGATCCTCATCCAGGAAATCTCGCTATTGATGTGGATGAAACTCTAATCTATTATGATTTTGGCATGATGGGAGATATTAAATCTTTCACCCGAGAGAGACTACTTGAACTTTTCTATTCTATATATGAAAAAGATGCCAAAAAGGTCCAATTTTCTATCTTTAGTTCTGTCTGCTCCCTATGAACTTTTCTATTCTGATTTTCAATTCCCACACATAATATAAACATTTGTCATCTGTGACAGATTTGATCATCTAAGCATTAGCATGACTCTGAAGCATGCATATAAAGAACACTTGAATATATTCTAAATTTTCTGGCTTCAAATGCTTAGTCTGATAAAATCAAATTGCAGGTTATGCAATGCCTCATAGATCTTGGAGCACTTCAGCCCACAGGAGACTTGTCGTCCGTATGCAACTTGCCAGAACTCATATAATGTTTAAAGGTTGATTTTCTAGAGCATTAGGTACTAATTTTTTTTCTCTTTTCTTCCCTTATCTCTAGGTAAGGAGATCCGTTCAATTCTTTTTGAACAATTTGCTGGACCAGACACCAGATCAGCAGACTACCTTTTCTGCAATTGGGGAGGTATACTTATGTTTGTCACTCCAAGCGAGTTCAAGTGATACTTACTGAAAATAGCTTCCACTTTTATCTGTATAGATAGGGTTAGAAATGGGGACATGATGAAACAAACACAGCTTCTACTAGCTATTAGTATATTGACTGTAAACCATTTACAAAGTTGATATTTTTGGTTAGTTGCGTCACTGCGTTGATGAAGATCAATGTTGAATAATTCACCCTTTCCATTCTATAGAAACTTTTTATGATCTAAAGTTGGTAAAATTTCTCAATGGCAGGATTTGTTTGCAATTGCACAAGATCAGCCTTTTCGATTCCCATCCACATTTACTTTTGTACTCAGGGCATTCTCAACCCTGGAAGGTGCTCTCTCTCACCCTGATACTCTATAACTAAAGATTTCCCATTTTTTTGGAACATTTTAGTCATTGATTCTGTGTTTTCCTAGATGAAACGACTGTTCTTTCCAATTCAAAGATGAGATCTCTTGTGCATATTACCTTTACGTTTTGGATCTATTTCTCACTAGAAATTTTGCTTTCAGGCATAGGCTATATTCTAAATCCAGATTTCTCCTTCGTGAAGATTGCTGCACCTTATGCCCAGGTTTCTTACATTTTCCTAACAATAATAATTTACCACTTGGTGAATAACAAATTGTGGTTTCCCTTGGCAATGGTTTGGAAACATATCACTGATGATATTATGCCATATGCAGGAACTCTTAGATTTAAGACAGAAGCGGCGTACTGGGACACAGCTTGTAAATGAAATCAGGAAACAAGCCGATGATGTACTGAAACTTAACTGGCTTTCTTTCATTTAGTTCCATGTTCTTGTTTCCATGAAGTGCATGTTCAAGAAAAACTTAAGAGTTTCTGTATGCATTTTTAGGCCAGAAGCTACACAATGTCCATGCCATACAGAGTTCAGAGAATAGAGGAGTTTGTGAAAGAACTTGAGTCAGGGGATTTGAAACTCCGAGTTCGGGTGCTTGAGGTATTCCACTAATCGTTCATTTCTGACTAGAGTGGATACATTTTTCACTTGTAACATACTATCTGAGCATATACAAACACAAGTTCACTTTATAATGATAAAAGAAAACTACATTTGACAGTCAGAAAGAGCTGCTAAGAAAGCAAATATTCTCCAAATGGCGACGGTGTATACAGTCCTAGGGAGTACCCTGCTCAACCTTGGGGTCACTTTGGGCAGTCAAGGCAATCTGGCTTTTGCAAATGGGTCATACGTCGGTGCAGGTGATCACCTTTTACGCCAAAATTTTTGATATAAAGACTCCATTTGCCAATTTAAAGATTGCCTTCATCAAATTCATTTCTTTGTAACTGTGCAGGAGTTCTTTTCGCACTGTTTGCTAGGTGTATGCAAAGGGTGAAGAATCTTGATAAGTTTGAGAAGATGATATAGTTCCTCAACCTGGAATGCTAGAACAGAAACTTAGGACCAATATTCTTGCCTATATAATATGGGCCTTATAGCCACTTACTCTAATTTTTCAATTTTTTGCATGCAAACAAGAGTTGCATGCCTTGTATACACAGAAAATTGAACCTTTGTATATATGCATTGATTGTTCAAAGAAGAAATATAATGCTATTGGTTGCAGAGAAAACGACCAGAGATAATTGTTCTTATGAATTCAAAGGGGAAACCATTATGGTTTGGGAAAGTGACAATAGGTTGATGGCCTCCAATTTTTTCAAGCCAAGCAAAATACCTGAATTGCTTCCATAAAAGGGTGCTTGTTTCTCTATATGAGCATCTTGATCACACAATCGATCAAAAATTATATTTTTCAAATGTGGTACTTGATATTTAACCTGTGTTAGAATCCCTTCATGAACTCTAAGGATCATTTCACTGTATATGTTCGTTTCCTTTAACAAGTTCAAAACAAACTTCCCTGATGATCATATGCTTTGTCAATTAAACATGTTTAACTTGCAAACAGTATGTATTCTTTGATCACTCTGGCAGACATATTCATGTTTTCATTGACATCAAGGAATTGAAAATTAAAAGACATGCAGCAGTGATCAGTGGACTTGTAGAGGATGCTGGCAGTGACGAACTGCAGTTGAAGTCAACAAAAGGCTTCTATAGATTGTGTAATAATTGCTGGTTGGTGAAATTTGACTCAGACTTTCATGATCCACGAAATATTATAGAGATCCACACAAGAAACAGAATTTGATCTCATATTAATACGTTGAGATATAAATCTCACACCGGGAAAATGAGATATTATCTCAGGTTTATAAGGGTATGAGTTACTCCATTCATTGTTTATTGGTTTTAGACGTGAACGTCATATTACTTTATCATGATATCAGCGAGATTCACGTCCACGTATATTTAAGACTACTTTATCAGAATCATTCTCTTGGTAAAAACTACTAAAAACTAGCAAGGCATAACAATTTGTCTGTAGAAAGAACTCAGTAAGAAGATCAATGAAAGTGCGTAAAATTGATATATTAGGTACTGCATTGATATATTCCTGCTTATTGTGTACTTGTGTAGAACATAAAGATCATCATATTATGGACACTTGGCTCAGGTTGACTTAATCACATGAAATGTCATGTTCATTCACAATGAGAATTGAAATTAAAATTTTCTCCTTACTTGCTGGCTTAAATTGTTTAAGTCTTATTGCGTTGAAAATGATTGTTCAACAACTTAGCTTAAATGATTAGTTGCTGCATGAAGATTTGGGTAAAAGTTTAGCAGCTGCATAAATACTTGTAGCTACTCTAAGTTTACCAATTCATTTGGAATTTGCTTCACTATTTTCAACTTCCCACTCCTACACTTCTCCTAATTAAGATTTCTTAATCGACTTTCGGTATAAGCACAATATCAACTCATAAGTCACAACAAGAAACTCTTCTCACATCGAGCCATTTGATTCTATGTTTTGTACGTTATTACAAACTAATTTCTTCTCCAACCTGGGTACTACTAATCCAAGTTTGCATTGTTATTACCATCTAGGCTGTTATTACAACCAATTCTGGGAATATAAGCTTAAATATATGCAGCAGACCCTAATCACAGATCATTTGGTAGCTAGGCAGGAGACAATCAAATTAAGCCAGATTAGTGAATTCATCCCATTCTTACCAATTAAAAAGCAATGTGTGGTTGGCTTTGCCCATTTGCCACAAAACGTACATATATGAGCTCCCCTTAGTTGACCAAAAACAAACAAAATAAGATCATTTGCATCATACCTTACACAAGTCCTTACGCCTTTTAATAGTGCAGAGACGTCTCATCCATGTTCTTTGTCAAACTTGACGCCTAGGCACCCCTTTGAAAGCTACCAAATCCAATTAATATTACATTTCTTTGGTTGGCGCCTCCGTTATATTCTCATCAAACTATTACTTGAGAAACTAATATTCATATGAATTGATGATAAAAGAAAGATAAGTATATGTCCCTATGCTATAGTAAATAGCTAGTTAATAAAAATCATTCATTTTAGACTGCGAGTTATTGACTTAGAGGACACTATTTCTTGATTAAG
The DNA here is from genome assembly GCA_009720345.1 of Fragaria iinumae. Classification (NCBI taxonomy): domain Eukaryota; kingdom Viridiplantae; phylum Streptophyta; class Magnoliopsida; order Rosales; family Rosaceae; genus Fragaria; species Fragaria iinumae. The sequence continues at coordinate 35,440,427 of CM019122.1, read as the reverse complement.
AGAACAATATCATTAATTACCGACGAAAATAATATAACACTCTCGTGAATTATGAATGAGAACACTACTAACGGTTGATATTCAAAACTGCTACAACGAGTCTACTGTGAGTTGACCTCTCATTTACGAGGAGAAACTTATGTCACTAAATCAAACGGTATTAAGCAGAACTATTAAAGGTTTGCCCCGATAAAGAAAATTTAATCAATTTTATTTGCTTAATTTTTTATTTTTTTATTTTTAAAATGAAAGTGATTATTTTCTAGATCAGTTTTTAGGGTCACTTAAGGAAACTGGCACCTCACGTGCGTCGGAGCTCCTCCTCCTCCTATATAAGTAGCCATGGTTGTATGATGTAGCTGACCAGCTCCAAGTGTAAGACAAGTTTCTTTCTACTACTCGATCACTTGTGTTACTCTGCACATCTCATCTCTACCAAACCCCCAAGAACCCAAAGGTAATGTCTTGTCTCTTCACTCTCATCTCAAACCTCAACTCCTACACTCATTTCATTCATCTATTTGGTCAATCTTGGCGGATCGACTAAGATCCGTCTTTAGTCGATAAATTCAGAGCGTTCTTAGATTTTTTATGATTGTTTGGGTGCGGATGATAGATCTATCTATGTTTGGTTGTTGAAAGATACGAACTTTACATAGTAGTATGTGAAATTGGGTTCTCCTCTAGCTGTTTCACAATGACCCAAGTTGATAAACAAGTCAAATTTTCTTTGATTTCTGAGAATATTACGCAGATGATCAAATGGAAACCTGTGTTGATGTTAACTGGTCAGCTAAATAGAGGGTGGAGTAGATATTATGAGTTGTTAAGATGTTTTCTTGTTTTGAATGAAATCTATTATTAAGCTGCAACTGTTTTGATTTTTGCGTGAAAGATTGAAAATTTAACGATTTCATATTTGTTTTGAGTCCACTTAGTGCATTGACATGCTCACTCTATGATGTATTTTTTTAACTAACCAAGTATGGTTTAATTGTTGCAGATCTCCATTAACTTGTCTCAATGGCACCAGTCGCAGCAGAAGCATGTGCAGATTCGATTAGTCCTAGAGGTTTGTACTTTTCTCTGTTTTGTGGCCAATCTGGAGTTTATAGTAACTATATCAGATGGTTTTTTTTTTTGAATCATTGTTGCTGGTGTTCTTGTATTTATGCCTCTGTGGTGAACTTATATTTCCCGTTGTATGCACTAGATACTTGTCTGCTTTACATGCAATAAGAAAAAGCTCATTTTGTATATTCTTTGAGTAGATTAGAACGAATTCTTTTATTCTCAAAAGTTCTGTATGTTTAGTCTTTGTGGTTTATTATTGCAGGTGTTTACATCGTTGGAGTTGCACGAACACCCATGGGTGCATTTCTCGGTGCACTTTCATCTTTACCTGCCACCAAGCTTGGATCTATAGCCATTGAGGGTAAGTAAAACATCTCCAACTTCCATTATGGGTAATCTTTGCATTTTGTATTTATTTTCTCATAAGATGCCTCTTCTGGTCTTACATTCTTTTTTCTCAACTTGCAGCTGCCCTTAAAAGAGCAAATGTTGATCCATCCCTTGTAGAAGAAGTTTTCTTCGGCAACGTTCTTAGTGCAAATTTGGGGCAGGCTCCTGCTAGACAAGCAGCTTTAGGTGCAGGACTATCTCATTCAGTGGTCTGTACCACTGTTAACAAAGTCTGTGCATCAGGGTTGAAAGGTGTGTGCACTATCACCATTGCAATTGCAGTTCATTTAAAAGTAGAGTTCCTCTTCTTTGACACAAAATTGATATTAGAATAACACATTTATTTTTTTGTTGCAGCTACCATGCTTGCAGCACAAAGCATCCAGTTGGGCATCAATGACGTTGTTGTAGCTGGTGGAATGGAAAGCATGTCTAATGTGCCCAAGTATCTTGCAGAAGCAAGGTTAATATTTTCTGCTGATTAATGAACCTCTTTGATTTCAATATTTATACCCAATGGGCGCTAATTTTTTTTTTTTTTTTTTTTTTTAAATGCAGGAAGGGTTCTCGACTTGGACATGATTCTCTTGTTGATGGAATGTTGAAAGATGGTTTGTGGGATGTCTACAATGATTACGGCATGGGAGTCTGTGCTGAATTGTGTGCTGATCAGCATTCAGTGACCAGGGAGGAGCAGGTAAATTTAAACCTTTTTATGCATTAAAATAATTTTATAATATTTTAGCAAGGTTACCATTATATATGTTCACTGTTCACTGTTCACTGATACATGCATTTATGATCCCTGCAGGATAACTTTGCTTGTCAGAGCTTTGAGCGTGGTATCGCTGCCAAAGATGCTGGTGCATTTTCATGGGAAATTGTTCCAGTTGAGGTTTCTGGAGGAAGGGGAAGGCCATCAACAATTGTTGACAAGGATGAAGGTCTAGGAAAGGTATTAACAACTCATTCTTATGTCAGTCAGACACCATACAAACTTTTCTTTGTAAAATATTGGGTCCTTGTAGTCTTGGGTATATCTAAATCATATTCCTTGAACTCCATCCAAAAATCTTCATATGTTGCTTTTTTCTGATGCCAGTTTGACGCTGCCAAATTGAGGAAGCTCAGACCCAGTTTTAAGGAGACCGGAGGTTCTGTTACTGCTGGCAATGCTTCTAGCATAAGGTTTGTTAATTTGTATATTTTGATGATTAATTGACTTATTCTGTTTCTTTGTTGTAATGCCTGTACATTTTCACTGGAATATGCAAAAAATGTCAAATGTCAAGTTGCTGGTTTTATTTTCTATCATGGAAGAAAATCATATGGCCTTGCAGTCATTTTATGCTTTGTAAGTTTTTGAAATGTACAAGCCGGAGGTTTTTCTAAAAAGTGAAATTCCTTTCATAAACAGTGATGGAGCTGCTGCATTAGTTCTAGTGAGTGGAGAGAAGGTACTAAAGCTTGGGCTACAAGTGATAGCAAAGATTAGTGGATTCGCTGATGCTGCTCAGGTAAACTACAAGTTCTTTCATATCTGATGTTGAATCCTTTGCAGATATTGAAAGTTGAAAATTCGTTGTGCATTGACATCATTTTATACGACATGATGCTTATATGAGATTGATTTCACAGGCACCAGAATTATTTACAACAGCTCCTTCCCTTGCCATTCCAAAAGCTATTTCAAACGCTGGCTTAGAAGCTTCTCAAATCGACTACTACGAAATCAATGAAGCCTTTGCTGTCGTGGCTCTTGCAAACCAGAAACTCCTTGGACTTGACCCAGCCAAAGTTAATGTCCATGGTGGAGCCGTAGCTTTGGGACATCCTCTTGGTTGCAGTGGAGCTCGTATCTTGGTCACTCTTTTAGGAGTACTGAAACAGAAGAGCGCGAAATATGGTGTTGGCGGTATTTGCAACGGTGGAGGTGGTGCATCTGCTCTTGTTCTGGAGCTTTTGTAAGCAACTTCAAGTTAACTCGTTAGTCTGATGAATACTATCGTGTGAGATGGAAGTCTGGAACTGTCACTAGCAAAGTTCCTTGTTGTGCAATTCACTCTAATTTTTTTTTCCTGTTGCCTCGTTTCCAGAATAAATTACAAATGTATTTAGCTTTTAGAAGAAATATAATTTCAACATTGTTCAAACCTCTCCCGCTTCCTCTTGTTCCGGTTTGGTTGTATGTGGTAGCCACAAAGCCAATGGCATTTGTATGAGAATTCAAAAGAGCCTGGTCACCAATTGAACGCCAATTTCCTGGGAAGCCGCAAGTACTACTAGGTTCTTCTGTCATAACTATGTTTTACCTCGACTATATATTTCCAGCTTTCGTTGTATGAATTTCGAAAGCTTGACTTCAACATCACGTTAGCAGTTTTGATAAATGTCCAAGAACATCACTGTCACTAAGATTGCTATAAGAACAGTCATCCAACTTCAGAAATGCCAAGTCAGGAAACACGTTTTGCTGTATGAGGTACATGCAATCAGCAGATAATCCAACATTATCATTGCATTATGCCTACGGTGAATAAGTAAAACACAGGTCGGAATTGGTTGAAGACTTTTCGGTTATTTATCAATCGAAAAAGATAAAGGCTCCGTCCTTTTAAGTATCCGGCTCACATTCGTCCCAACTTACAAGTTTCCGATACAGACCAAAACCCTTGGTGTCATCTTTTGGTATATCCGGAGCATTATTATCTACCGAAGAGAATAAAAAAGGCAACACAGAATGGCACACCGCTGGAAGCAGGTTCAGGTGGTCCAGTTAGTGGGCCCCCAAAAGCCCATTATCCTCCATTATTCCGTGGCCCACCTGGCCCACTTCATCTTTCTCTGTTATAGCAAAACCTGAAGAGCAGAAAAGCAAAGCAAGAATCTTTATCATCCTCATCTCCGAAACCCAACCAAAGCAGGCGCCTTTTCTCATCACCAACAACAACCTGCCGTAAATCACAACCAACGGAATCCATGGCGGTAGGCTACCCAGTCTTTTCTTTGATTTCAGTTTATTCATTTTCGATGAACTTGTGTTTGATCTGAGACTCTCTCTGTTTGTGTGTGTGGAGTGTTTCGTTTCTGGTTTTCTGAGTGCTGATTGTTTGAAATGACTATATTGTCCTTCCCTCCTGTGCTTGCTTTGAGTTCTCGGCTAAAGCTTCTTGCTTGGATTTGCACTCCGAAGTATTTCAGTGTCAAATTTATTCTTGTATACTGATATACTATATAGATGCATGTGATACATTCATGTATGTGATAGATAAGTAACCAAGGCTGAGTATGAGAGTTGTTGGTTTTCTGTATATCTGTGTAGTGTGTTACAGTAGTCTTTTGGGTTTGGTTAGTGTCGAAAGCTGAATCACTGGGGTATACTTGTTTTCGCTAGTAAAGAATAATTGAAATGTGGAGGAAGGTGAGAGGATGTTTGATATGGGTGTGAGGAACAAGTGAGAGAGATTAATTGAGTTATTAGATCAGGTGGATAAACATAAAGGATTCTTACGTTTTTGTGTGTGGTGTTTCTAGGTCAAATGTATAAACTTGGAAGTTCCAGATTTAGAGGTTTGATATGCATTGGCTTAGGTTTTCAAGATGTTTATTTCTGGAAACTAAATTGCTTTTGCCGAGATTACATATTTGTCAATGTTTCATCTTCTTTGTTCTTTTTTGTAACTAGAGGCATCAATTTATAAACCAATAGATGAATAGACTGCCTATGTGCAGTTGTTCTGTTTTTATGCCTTAGTAGTGAAAATAATTGGAATTGATTAGCTAAGCTGGGCTCTCTAATTTATGTCGATAAATGTTCTAGGTTGGATACATCGAACTCTCCTCAGACCTCTGAATGGTGGGAGATTGTGGTCTGGACCATCCTTTACAGTAGATTCTTGCTTAGAATCTGGTGTACAAATATTCTTTGGTACTTCCTATATAGACATACACTACCACAGAATTTAATGAAATGAGTTAAAGCGCCTTAGCTGTTTGATCCATTGTTTTTTTCATAACTAAGGGTTACTACTGCTGAGTTAGTAGGGCTTCTTTGATTCAGTTCCGGAATACAGTCACTAGCCATTATGCAATTACTGTGTTATATGTGGTATTTGTTACTTTCCTTCTTGGGTTAGGACATATCTGAATGAGATTGGAATCTTGTAGTTGTTGAATGCTGAACTGTTACAAGTTTGTATACTTGTGAACATCTTTTTTCTTTCGCATCTACCTACGAAGTTGCGTACAAACAAACTCTTGAATTTATAAGACTTCCTATGTCTTGACCTTCTGTTCTCATTCATAGGACCAAAAATTACGGTAGAATCAAGTAGATGTTTTGTTTTAGACTTTCAGCGCATGGATATGTATATCACCTTAATCTAAGTCAGGATATAACTTATTTGGATAAACATTTCCGTTCTCTTTCCGTGCAAGCATCTGAAGCATGAAATTTGGATCATAATAAGATTACATTTTTTTATAGACATCAACAGCTGACTCCCGCATGAAATTTTCTTTCCTCAGGATAAGGGCGTACCACTGCCAAAGTTCGGTGAATGGGACGTCAATGATCCAGCATCAGCCGAGGGATTCACAGTAATCTTCAACAAGGCTAGGACTGAGAAAAAGACAGGTGGCAGACCTGAGTCACCAGCAAAGGATGACTGCACATATAAGCATGGAGCAGTTCTCGGAAAGCCTCCCACTGTAAGTTGTACTTGCTTACCTTACAGTTACTCTGGTTTTCTCAATAGCACTATGTATAGTGCCTTCCACATCTTTGCTTTAATATCCAAAAAGGAGGATGACTGTGCCATCCACTCGAGACAGAACATTGTGTTGAATTATAGTGGGTATTTTTCGTTACAGAACCATAATGTGTTCCAGAAGTACAATATTTTGTAAACTTTACTTAGACATATCAAAATTTGCATGAGACTAATTTTTCCCCATAAATATGTTTCCCAAATTATAGTACTCAAATTTTCAAAATATATGTCAATTTATAAAACAAAATTCTCCCAGGAAGTGGTACTTCATTTCCATTCCATGTTGTTTGGCTTAAATTTTGCTCGGCACTTCTGTTCCATCTCAAATTTGTGTTACTTTAATCCTTAAGAACCATGAGTTTCAAATTAGCCTATGTATGAACTGCAACTATTTGAATTAAATCTATGAATTCCTACATTTACTAAATGAACATCTGAAGCATATTTTGATCTTCCTGTCCTCACTTGGTGCCAACCTGGCTCCTGTTGATCCCACATATTCATTTGTTTTGTATACCATACTTTCATGTATTCATTTGGCAATTTAACTTCCTCATCCAGGAAGCATTCATGTACTAATGATATGATGTCCAATTAACTTGGCACCAAAGAGTGAAAGAAAGAGGAAAGGAAAGAGAATGATATCAGTTGGTTTTAACTAACAAAGGATAAGTTGACAACATCCTACAATCAAAGAGATGATAACATCAAAAGGGATATAAACTATTGGTTTCTGATATTTTCAAGTGTTTCGATTTGTAGAAAAAATGGTTTTGTTGCTTGCGTGCGGAATCGTGAGGAAGCTCCCACCATGTCATAGATTTTACAGGAAATGCTATTATGTATTTATGTCCCCATGCCGTTATGTATTCCAGAAGACTGGAGCTATGTTCAAAAGCCGTGATTGGTCCTGCTGGAATCTGTTTGCTGTCTTTTTGAACATTTGGTAGAATTGTGGACTTATTTGGGGAGACAAATGATTGCTGTATTAAGTTTCTGTACCGGTCAATATTTTTGTCAAGTTTTTTTCTTAGTTCTTGATTTTAAGTCAGGGCCGATAGTTTTAATTTGTTCTGCGAGTAGATTTTGAGTCTCTTTGATGCATGTGTTCACACTGCAGCCTTCTAGTCCTTTTAATCTCTTCAAAATGGGAAGTTCAAACTCTGAGGCATCCCCTTGATCCCCAATAATGAATTATTTTATGTGCTTCATTCCCTGAGTTATAACCATGGGAGAAATGGAACCTTTCTCTTAAAGCAAAAGCTTCAGCATGAATAGCATGCTTCCTTGAATTCACAAGTTTGCAGGTTCCCGCTGGTATTCAGAGTCCATGGGTCACGTTGCATACAAAAACAATATATGTAAAAGTTAGTTCCACATGAATTCCAACTCTAGCATCAGTTTAAACGGATTGCAAAGGAAGCCATTGTCCTGCAAAGCTCAGAATGACCAATTCAAAGACAATAATGAAAACTAACAATAATGTTTACAGACTCCAGTTAATGATGTTCCCGCAAGTGCCATTCTGTAGGACAACTCAAGAATACAATAAGCAACCAAACCATCTTGAAACTATTGATTCCATGTAATGGTACAGTTTCTGTTCTGAAATATTTCACCATGTAAAATAATTTTCCATTGTGTAATGTTACAACTGATGTTACTGAATGGTCTAGACTCTAGATGATCCAAGCTTGCGCTCAAACAAACGTTTCAAAAGAAATACTTGGAGGAAGCTGGTTCCAATAAGTGCGGCTGACTCAAATATTGCTTTGTGAGTTGCTCTCTGACTCATTCCTTCATTCACTGCAGCACAGTTATATGAGCATAAGTTCCAAGATTGAGGCAATTACACAGAAAGCATAACCGATAAAGCATAACCACACTCAGTGTGTGTGTGTGTGTGCGCTATGTCAAAATTGTATATCTGTAAGTATGATAGCCGCAAAAGCACACAACCATGAATTGAGACAGCTATCAAATTTGACAGAAAAGTGATAAGCAATTACATATTGCTTGGCGGTCAGTCTCAGCCTCAAGCCAGTGTTGTTCAAATTGGATGTTGAAAATGGCTTCCTCCAACTTTTGAATCTGCTCGAACAAGGGCTTGAAATGCTCTGCAGACAATCAGAACAATCAGCAATCGTTCTTTGTCACAAAAATTACTTCAAAAGGTGTAATGACAAGAAATGGACTCTCACCATCTTTAGCATGCTCATCATAGTATGTAAAGTGTGCAGAATGTACATCAAAATCAATGGTTTCATGGTAAGGAGACTTGTTTGTGAAGCAGAAGCGATGAACACCAGCCTTCTGAACCACAAATTCAAACTTCTCACTTGTTTTGTCACGTATATCATTAAGTTGTTCGCCAGAAGGCCCCTTCACCTAATAATGCAAACAAAGTCCACACATCAATCATACAAATTCGAACGGGCATCATTTCCATTGTTATCATCCACCCTATAGCATCTATTTCCTAACTTCTTCAAAATATAATACCTTTTGCTTAGACCAGTAATTGACAGGTTATGAACAGCAAAGGGTCCTTTATACTAACAATTATCACAACAATTCTACTGATAATCAACAAACCAAACAAATTGTGCAATCTCAAATCACCAAAATGAAACAAGACAAACGAAAAATACACCATACCACAAGATCAACTCCATCTTGATTGTAATGCCAAGTCGAATCGATTTTGATAACAACAAAGGAGACATGAACAGTGTCACCTTCATACTTTGCATCATGAGAGAAGCACTCTTCTCTATCTATCACGAACCTCAACCCAGCCGAGCCTTTCATTTGGCACAAGACCACAAAACCCATCATTAACAATCCCAGTAGCCCCATCTTCTCTGCCATTTTCATCATCAACCCATAAAATAACAACATCAGTTGCAAAATATAGATACACATGTAAATCCATAGATCAAGAACATAAAATGCAAACTTTACCTGAGACGATCAAACTTGGAGAGAGGAAAAGAACAGGGTACGGAGTATTTGATTATGGGTTTGACTGAGTTTGAGTTTTGTGTTTCGGGGGTTTGGACTCTTCGATTTAGCGACCAAACTAAACAGTCGGAAGCTAATAATTGCTGTCGGACCACCGCGCTGGTTCTTATTGGACCAGCAGAGAACTAGCTGCGACGTCGTTTTGGTGTTTGGTTCAATTGATCCAGCGTGGTGGGTGTGATTCAATCACCTGATCCTAAGACCAATTATAAGGTTACACGTTGGAAGGTGCTTGCCAGATAGGATAAAGCATTAAATCACCAATTTTTTTTACATTTTCTATTTAATAACTCTCGTTTAGTCGTTTTTCATGGGTGCAAGATAAGGGCAATATGAGAATAAGGTGGTTTAATTTGATATATTTAGAAAATAAAATATTTGTTAGGTTTATTTAAAAGTTTGATACATTTGACTTTCTCTAATTTCTCTCTGTTAAGACGAATCAAGCGTGTCACATGACAGTATGCATAACGCCATAACCGATCGTTGTTTGTGCAGTGGTGTTTTGGATATTTCATTATAATTAAACATGAGTTAGGAATAAAATTAATAGCAAATCACATATACATCATTTAAAATGATTTGAAACACAAATAAATCCATTTGTGTTGTTATTAAACAAATAAAGACAGTTTTTAACAATTAAGGACAATCTTTTCTTTGTATGTCATGTGTCATAATTTAATTTACCAAACTAACCATACACTAATTAAATATGTTTTAGAAGAGAAAAGTCTCTCTTTTAGAGATTTTTCAGTAAATAGAATACAGTAGCAGGTTTTCAATAACTTAGTGTAGTAGTAGCAGTTAATTCCAGTAGAAATAGTAGCAGGGGTTAACATTCCAGTAGAAAGTAGTAGCAGGGGTTAACATCCCAATAGAAGTAGTAGCAGGGGTTAACATCTTCCAGTAGAAGTAGTAGGAGGGGTTAACATTCCAGTAGAAGTAGTAACAGATGTTAATATCCTAATAGAAGTAGTAGCAAGAGTTAACATCTTTCAGTAGAAGTAGTAGCAGGGGCTAACATCTTAGTAGAAGTAGTAGCAGGGGTTAACATCCCAGTAGAAGTAGTAGCAAGGGTTAATATTCCAGTAGAAGTAGTAGCAGTTAATTCTAGTAGAAGTAATAGCAGAAGTTAACATTCTAGTAGAAGTAGTAGTAGGGGTTAACATCCCAGTAGAAGTAGTAGCAGAGGTTAATAACATCTCAGTAGTAGCACAAGTATGCTTCAGCAATACTCTAGTTCTTCTACTGCTTGAAGACTAAGACAATGAAGGTTAACTCTGCTACTACTTTATCCTCCACTTCTGCTACTGCAGTTATCCACTTCTACTACTAAAACTCTAACATTACAAAACTAGCAAACTATATATACATCTTTGGAAAAGATTCAATACACAAATAAGGACATGACTTCTGTTTTACAACTTATAAGGACAAAATCTTATAAATAAGGACAAATTGTTTTTATGTTTCCATGTGTGAACAATTCATTTACAATTATAACCTTTACACATGAATAACTATATATTATTATTTAGATTTCCAGCAAATGTAGTAGCGGGTTTTTAATGGCTCAGCTAGTGTAGTAGCAGTTACTTCCAGTAAATGCAGTAGCAACTATTTCTAATAAATGTAGTAGCAGGTTTTCAGTGGCTCAGCCGATATAGTAGCAAAGCTATTTCCAGTTAATGTAGTAGCAGGATTTTAGTGACTTAACTAATGTGGTAGCAGCTATTTAAAAAAAAAAAAACGCAGTAGCATGTTTTTAGTGGCTCAATTAGTTGGTAGCAACTATTTCCAAAAAATGCAGTAACAAGGTATTACCAGTAGAGTAGTAGCAAGCTTTTAACGACTTAGCTAGTGTAGTATCATCAACTTTTAAAAATTACAGTAGCAGGTATTTAGCGAAATCAATAAATAGTAGCTTAATTAACACATATTAGTATAAACTTCATCTAATTATCTTGTCTATAAATTGTTATTCTAATGTGCAAAAATGGATTTATTCTCACATCATCATTACCGAACCAGTAACAATTAGATTATCAACATGTAAAAGGGTTTTGTATAACAACAACCTCATTGAGGACTTTCATCAAACACCTTATGTGCATGACTCTCATTGTGCTTAAAACCCAAAAAAAGATAATCAAATCTTTTGAAACAAATACACCCATTTGCCTAAAATCAATTCAAGTTTCCCAAATAAATTCTAATTCAAAACAATACTCCTTCAAGGGATCCCACTCCTTCAAATGTAACAAAACAATTAAAATTGCCAATTTAGCCAACAAACCTCCATAGCTTTTTCGAATAAGAGGAAGAGAGGAGGACTTGGTCGACGACATCGAGGTCGTTGAGGATCCAACTGGCTCTGATGCTACTACCTTGGGGTATTGCTTCTCTGATTCTCTAAGAAAGTGAAAACGAAGAGAGAGATAGAGAGACCTTGAAGCGCTTGAGGATTTCGGTGTGTGGGCGATCGATGTGTTGCTTGAGAGATCTTGGCAATGAGGCGAGGTATTTCATATTGGGAATTGAAGCTAGGCCATGGGCGTCGACGGGCTGCTAGAGACGCGACGCAGATCAGATTATGGAAGAAGCCTTGGTAGAGAGAGAGAGAGAGAGAGAGAGAGAGAGAGAGAGAGAGAGAGAGAGAGAGAGAGAGAGAGAGAGAGAGAGAGAGAGAGAGAGGTTTTAGGAGAGAAGAATGGTAAAACATATAATTTTGTTTATAAATTGGATAGTTTGGTAATTTCACGATGAAAATTGCAGTCAACATATGATATTATTGACTTTGGGTTTGAGCTTATGTCCTTATTTGTTTAAATATTTTGAAATATGAGTTTTCTGTTTTTTTCAACTGTTTAGGGTAGTAGGATATCATTTTCTATAAAATTAAAGAAGTAGAGACGTGATTTGTCAAATATTCCATGTTTGTCCTACGGATTTCTCCGGTCTTGTCTTTCTCTAGTTTTAATTTTCAGCCAAAGTGTGTCCCTTTTGTGGAAGGTCATTCGTTGCCAAAGGTAGAGATGTACGAACAAATGCTGGCTAGTTGTGGCTTGCCTTATTTGAACTCACAGACCTTGATGGATTCAGTTCCATTGTGAAAACGAGAAAAACTATAGATGAAGGTTGTTACCATAGCACCAAGAACAACTACAACATATACAAAACTATATCTTCTTTTCCATATTCAAAATTGTGCAATCTACAATCTGGAAATACATATGCCCTCTATATAAGTCGAAGCATTGCACAAGTAAATGCAAGTCTAGAAAATGTGCCCTGAGCCCTCCCGCTACACATAGGTATATATGATAGAAAAGGTAGCTGCATGTGTTTTTTACGGTTGATTTTGAAAATTACTGCACAAGTGACAAAAGCTTACACCACTCTCCTGTACTTCTGTGAGATCTTACCCTCTTCGAGATGTAACCCCTGCTGAAGTCCACACTGGTGTTTAGTGAACTCTTTAAACATTATCTGTAGCTCCTTAGCTTCCATGTACTCCCGAGTCCCCAAAAAGACAACATTCAACTCATTGCTACTTAGGGTTCTTCTATCCAGTAGCGTCTGAAAATCGATACAGTCTTACTTTTAGTGCCGAGTTGATGCTTTATAATTGTTATTTTAGATCTTATGAAAGTTGGTAACACTTCCTCAGTCTTCCTTTTTCTGAGGAAGATGAGAAAGAAATTCTGCTAGGAAAGCCATCCAGGTATCATGGCAAACCCATTGCAAGTTTAAATAAAATGAGACTTTCCAAACAATGATTAGTCAATGACACTACTGAGCTTCATGTTACTGAACCAAATATCAATTGACATGCACTTTTATTCTTAAAATCACAATTACAAGAGAAGTTATAGGAAGCTAACTTGAGATAAAAGCATGAAGGTTTGGGTTGATGGCCTTAGTGTCTTGGGTAATTCTTTTTTCTCAGTCACGAGCCAAGGCCTGCAGAGAATTACAAAAGTATGAAATATGAACATTGATAAATCAATGAGTAAAACTGAAGGTTCAGAATCTTAAAAAGCACAACCAGGTTCAGGTACCTGTGACATCCAAACAGGCGTTACGATCTTGTGCTCAGATAATCAATAAATCAGGCGAAGTAAAGTTTATCATAAATGCACAGTGACATACTTCATGATTAATGAAATTTACAAAAGATATACCTTCCAGCGGACGAAATGATGACGTGATCTGGACTCTCAAGAAAGTCGGATAACTTCTCAAGATTTTCTTTGCTGTCTAACAGGATAATTGCACGTGTATACAATTCTGATGACTTACTTGCCGAAACAGAGGCTCGACATGTGATTGAAACTTGCTGTTGTATAAACTCCATAATTGTGAATGGTGATATTTCCTTCTCCAGATTCTCAACTATTACCATATAGAGAGCCCCTCCTACATCCATGTCATCATGTCCATCTATATCAGAAGGATTACCACCCATTCCTGATTTAAAAAAAAAAAATATATATATATATATATATATATATATATGTTAAGGATCAAGAAACTAATGCATCTGGGTATGACTTGAAGAAAATATGTACAAACCTTCAACGTAGCAGCTCAGAGCTAAAGATCCCCTGGGAGTACTTGTATCCTACAAATAGATAAACAATAAATTATTATCAGATAAGAGTATCATAGTAAACTAAAAAAGAAAATTAGAAGTAAAATGGCAAGCATTCTGTTAAAAAAAAAAAAAAAATATATATATATATATATACATACAGATTTTCTCAGGTGGGGATGTCCGCATTTATTCTTACGGTGCGGATTTCCATTTTACACTCACTTTTCAATCGAATTTTCACATCTCCACCGTCTAGTACTAATGTATAGATCATCTCTGCAAAATTTCAGCCAATTTGGTTATCATTAAGGCACTCAAACTCGATTAAAACAATGGATAAACAGAATTCTGTCGAACTTGAACCGTTCATGTTTATAACAGAAAAACGCAGTTTTGAGTGCCTTCATGATAACCAAATTGGCTGAAATTTTGCAGAGATGATCTATACATTAATATCTAAGTACTAGACGGTGGAGATGTGAAAATTCAATTGAAAAGTGAGTGTAAAGTGGAAATCCACACCGTAAGAATAAATGCGGACGTCCGCAGCTGAGAAGCTCTGTATATATATATATATATATATACAGGGCCCTTCCACAAAGGGATCCCTTTTTTTGACATATATGAGGGATGAGGGATTACACCAACTTTTCGATCACAAAATCACATCTCCACCATTCAATATGTAGTTCTATACGAGTAGATCACTTCTGTAAATTTTCAGAAATTTTGGTAATCGTTAAGGCATTCAAAACTACGATTTATAATTATAAGCATGAACGGTTCATGTTTAGCAGATTTGGTTCGTTCATTGATTTAATCTTGTTCGACACCTTAACGATCACCAAATTGGCTGAAAATTTGCATAATTGATCTATATATAAGGACTTTAGTGGTGTAATCCCCCATCCCTCATATAAACCAAAATAAGGGATCCCTTAGTGGAAGGGCCCTATATATATATATATATATATATATATATATATATATATATATATATATATGTTAAACTTTGTTTGGAACTTCTTCTAAAACTGGTAAGAGTACTTTCCATTTGTGAAAGCGTTTTGGCATAGTTTTGCAAGAACATCTAGAAATGTTTCTTAAGTTATATAAGCACTCCTAATGATGAACCACATTTTCAGGTACTACTTGCATCTCACCATATGTGGCAGCTGATGTGGCTGTAAATGAAATTACGTAATAGGTTTGACTTTCTGCTACATCACTGCCACATAAGGCGGGATGCATGTAATACCTCAAAAGGTGGTTCACCTAGCATTAATCTTTTGAAGTACTTGGTATGTGCTTGGTAAAAGTAGTAGCACAAACCCATACTTCTTACAAAACCACTTCTGAAGAAGTAATCTCAAAGAGAGCCTTAGTGTGACTAGGAGACCTTTTTATCACACAACTAACAACACCCATTATATGCTTCTAACAAAACCGCTTATAGTGGAATTGCTACGTAAGAAAAACACTTAAAACGAAGAAATTGCAATTGCCTTACTCTAAATTGGAGAGTTTTGATGATACAACAACCAACAAACTATGAGAGTCTGATTCAGGACCTCCTGAATGCAAAACTTACGGCAGTACACCAAATCATTGTGGCCGTGACTCGGAGATTTTACTAGAACTTTTAAAACTCTAAAGGCCCCATAACATAATGAATGATTCAATCTAGTGCAGATAAAATAAAAACGAACAATTTAACGTAATGAAGAAAAAAACTAATGTCATGCTCAAAAAAAAAATTCAAACTCATTTCACCTCCCTCAACTTTACGCCTAAAACCATTCATCCCTAGGGTTTTAGTTTGATCACATATGCCTTTCTATTCTCCAGTTCGATCAACCATACCCATCAATCAACTCATTTCTCAATTATTTCGTGATTTGTTGATGTGATGAGTCTACCCGGGACATATAATCATAAATGATGTAAATACTGTGTTTCTTGGTTGACACATCATTTAAAACTAGTTTAATAGACTCGCCGCATACGCAATTCATGAAGAAATTGATGGAACAGATAAGAGTTGGCTATGTTTGATCAAATTGGAGAGTACTAGGGCACATGTGATCAAACTAGAAGTTCAGCAGCACATACGATTTTGAGTGTAAAGCCTATGAAAGTAAGATGACTTGCTCTTAAAAAGTAGATTCGCAAATAAAAGACAAGGTACCCCACACACGCTTGTACCCCATCTGGCTGATTTCCTTATTTTAATTTTCGATGCTTTCTGTTTCTTTTCAACAAAGGAATAAAAGCCAACTGACTCGCACAGGTGAGCACATCAACAGGTAAATATTCAGTATAACTGTTACAATTTGGCATGTAGAGGAACAGCTAAATCATAGATTGCAGTCCAAAAATATTCTTGAGTGTTATTCTAACAATCAAATATCACTACATTTATTCTATTATGATCCAAAAACTAAGGGTTGAAAAGAGCTTGCCTCGTGGCGCTTTTTGGTATCATGAGCAACTCCATAAGAAATCCTCAATGGATTAAGATCCATACCCATTCCTGTGTTTAAAAAATAGTTGAAGATCAATAAAACAATGTATATGAAAAGAACGTATGAAAACAAATCTCTACAAACCTTCAACAGAGCCGCTCAGAGCTATGGATGCCATGGAAGAGCCTCTATCCTACAAATAGGCAAACCTTTGTGAGAAAAGTATCAAACACAAATGTATCCAAACACCAACTAAACTGGCTAACTATTTCTGGAATCAAACTCAAATTAGATTCTCCAATCAGTATCACTTGATATTAGTACTACGAAATATGAAAAATGCGAACAAACTGGTAAACATATGAGTGTTATTCCAACAATTCAATTAGTCTCACAAATTTAAAACACTCAAACAGTTTGAGAAAAACCTTGCCTTGTGTGAGTTGCGTCGCCCTCGGAGCCTCAACAGAGTACAAGAAGCACTCTCGATTCCCTCCTTGGCCTTGTCCAGAAACGAAATCAAAGCCGGATCCAACTCTTCATCTGTGGCATTCTGCACCCTGCAAATGTTCTCAACACTGCATGAACCAGCTTCACCACTGTCAACCCATTCGAGGCTGTAGCTGCATGTGCACACTTCCTCTCCATTTTCCGAAACCCGATGCTCGTTGCGCACCACCTAATCACACATTGCCATTTTCACAAACACTTAGACAGCAGCAGCAGCAGCAGCAACAACAACAACAAAAACAGAGACAGCGGAGAAAACCAAACCCCGGTCAAAACGGCGTCGTAGAATTTCATGTCGTAGTCGCCGTCGGGTCGGGCGGCGCAGACGAGCAGGCACGGGTCGACCCGGGAGCAATCGGAGTCCTGAAATTGGGAAGATATTTTCCTGAAGCGAGACCTGAGAGCGTCGACGTCGCCGAGGTTGTTCAAGTGCTTGGCGTGGACGACCTCGTCCTCGTCGTCGCCGAAGTTGAAGAACTTGATTCTGAGGCGGCGGTTACGGCGGCCCTCCGTGACGACGCGAGCGTCGTACCACGCGTCGTCCTTGAAGGACCTGAACTCTAACGCCATATGTATTCGAGTGCTCGGGGAGTGTGTGTGCCTACTTGTCAAGGTTGGTGAGAAGAAAATGGACTTTGTGGACATGGAATTACTGTGAAACAGTAAAAGTCAGAGTTACTGCTTCCACATTATTATGACCAAGAAAACAAGAATCGGGAGAAGAGGGAGATGGAAACGAGGATGAGTGAATAGAAGTTTAGAACTTCAAATCCCAATTGTCTCATCCCCATTTTAGTATTATGAAAGAAAGCTGCTCGTTTGACACTCCACTGAGTCCACTTTTGACAACTTGTAAATTATAAACTACTTTGAATCGAAAGTGAGTAGTTACATTAGATTAGATGTTTTATTCCTCTTTTAATATTTATTGAAAGAAAATCGAAAGTGAGTAGTTACATTAGATTAGATGTTTTATTCCTCTTTTAATATTTATTGAAAGAAAACGACTCGTGTGACACTCTATTTTCGGCAAAAAACTTGTTAGTTATAAACTAATTTGAATTGGCAAACTTGTTAGTTAGAGTATCTCTAACAGTTTTCTTAAAATTTCTCTAAAATAGGGAAGTAAAATTCAAAATCTCCAAAAAAATTTGCTTTAACTCCGACAACTTCCCTATTTTAGAGATTTTTGCATTTATTATCATCTTTAATTATAACAAAAAAGAAATATTATATATCTTATTATAACAATCAAATACTCAATAATATATTTTATATTTTTTTCCTCTCATTAGAGCATGTGAGGAATTTATGATAATGCTAATTTCGATAATTTGAGGAATGAAGACTTTGCTGCAAATGTGGGGAATGAGTGATTTTCTTTCTTCTTCATCCCCATTTTGGAGAACGGAATGAAGAAGTTATTGGACCTAAAAACAGCTCTATATTCTCCAAAATTTAAAAGTTCAAGAAAATAGAGAACATGTTGGAGATGCTCTTATAAACTAATTTGAATTGAAAGTGAGTTGTTAAATTAGATTCAAAGTTCGATTCCTCTTTAAATATTACTTTAAGAAAGCGGCTTGTTTGACACGTTTCTCTCAACAAACTTGTGGCATCAAGTAGTTCGAAGAATGTATTTTTGCTTCATGTATCGTTTTTCCCTTATTGTGTTTCTCAGGCTGATTTAGTTGATAATTTGTTTTAAATCATGCTATCATTGGAAAATGAGTGTGAATGACTGATGACTGACCAAATTTGTGCAGTTCAACCTGGACTGTCTCTGGTCCAACTTCATTCTCGGAACCTTTGAACAAGATGGCTCTATAACTCACAAATAGGACCGGCGATGACTCGCAAAGAAACATCTGCCAGAGCTGGATCTACATAAGATTCACAAAGAGTTGGGCACATATCAATAGAAGCTCAAGTAAACTCAATGTCAGAATTCTAAAGTTGGATAATTAGGGAATACAGAAAGTTCTAAGTACACACGCGTAATACATGTCATCAGTCATCATAACCTTCAGATGCAACACTAACAATGCCCCTAGGAACTAGGCTTTAAGAACGTCACATATCTTCTGCATCAAATAGCTGAGCGATCTTTGCCTCTTCAGCACGAAACCTCTGGTGAAGTCGAGCTTGATGATTAATAAATTCCCAGAATAAATCCTTCAGCAGCATAGCTGTGTTGTATTCTTCAGTTCCAGAGAGGACAACCTTCAATTCATTGCTAGTTTCAGTTTCTCTACCCTGTAGCATAGTCTGCACAATTGAAAAGAATGGTACTTTCAGTGGAGTGTTGATGTTTTATTCTGTCCAGTTTTGGTATGCTTCTAGAGAGTGACTGTCTTACGAACTTTATGTAGTTATCAATCCCAAAATACATTCTAATGAACAGAAGATCGAATGAATTATTTCCAAACAATGTGGCTGCAGTATGATGATGCTGAAACACTTACAGAGTAACATTGAATTATTTTCAAACAATGCCCTTACTGTATCATGTTCTTGAACCCTTTCACCAGTCGTTTTCTTTGGGCTTTACAAGTCATTCAAAGCCTAATCTTCACATGTCAATCAAGTAAGAAAAACACGAGTTTCCCAAATCTAACACAAAAGCCACTAGGTACTGGAACGCCAAAGAAGATCGAATGAATTATTTCCAAACAATGTGGGTGCAGTATGATGATGCTGAAACACTTACAGAGTAACAATGAATTATTTCCAAACAATGCACTCACTGTATCATGTTCTTGACTCTTTCACCAGTCTCTTCCTTTGGAATTTACAAGTCCTTCAAAGCTTAATCTTCACATGTCATGCAGAAAGAAAAGCTCGACGTCCCCAACTTTAACACAAAAGCCACTAGGTACTAGAAGCCACTTTATAGAATACTATGGTATATTCATGCTCTTTACAAAAAATATATAAACTAGAGAATAGAGATGAACCACCAAACCACAAGTTTATACAGCAAAAGACGTTCTGCTTATCGATTAGACTTGCTCTCAAACAAATCATAGTTGATGGTGGCTCATGGTGTGGTATTTAGTATATGTTATGATATTTTTTAACTCATGGAACTACATTTCAGTCCTTTCTAAGAAAATAAACACAGGAGAATACAATATATGAAATTAACCTGATAGTTAGCCATGAGGGCTTGAATTGAAGCCAATGGAATATCATGTGCTGGCCATTTCTGAGTAAGTACCCAAGGCCTGCAGAGAATTACAAAAGGATGATTATAACGAATCAATGAATAAACATAATAACTTAGAATCCCAAAAATCACATCCAGGTTCGGGTTGGCTGTTTAAGCTACAGAAAGGCTTAAATTTTTTCATCTCAAGTATCCCATCACCAGATGGTCGGCAACTACCTTCCACCTGAGGAAACGATGCAGTGATTTGGATTCTCCAAAAACTCAGACAACTTGTCCTGATTCCTTTTGCTGCTCACAGTGATGGTTGCTCTTGAATATGCCTCACGCGACAAACTTGGAGAAACAAGTACTTGACATGAGATTGAAATTTGCTGATGGATGAATTCCATAATTGTAAACGGTGATATCCCCTTCTCAAGGTTCTCCACCATTACCACATAGGGAACACCTCCAATATCGACGTCGTGTCGATCCCTTTCAAAAGAAGCAGTGCCCATCTGTGCATCAAACAACAAAATATAGCCCATCATTCAGAATCTAATGCATTTAAGGAAAGCTTCAAGGATATGTGTAGAATCCCATGAAAGACTATAAATATGATAGAAACTTTCAAAGATCAACACACCCAAATCACTATTAGGTTCTCTTTCAAAGATGACCAACGATTCATGGTCATATAAAGACAAATTTGACGTTTAGTAGCCATTTGATTTGATCATCGTATCGATAGTCTCCCTATTGTATCATAAAGATTGTATTTTTATCGATTGGAGTTGAATTGCGAATCTGTTTTCGAGTCGGCTGCTCTTTTACATGAATGGGGACTCTAAAGGGTCACAAAACCACATAGCTGGGCAAGCCTTTGTCTAAAGCGTTCGTCTTCAAAATTTACCATGTTATAACACAGAGCATTAAAGTGAAGAAGAAGACGAAAACTGACCTGGTGAACAACTGAACAAGGGTGTGGTAGAGCTAGCCCTTGGCTTTTTGTTTCTTCTTCTTCTTGTTCTCGTGGTCACTCAACAGTTCGAACTCCGAACTCTAAAACTGCTGCTGCTTCAGTTTGGTGATCACGTCTTCACTTGTCGTCTTCCCGGATATTTTTTGTGGGCATATAATCTCAATCTATTTTAAACACACATACTTTGGTTTTATTTTTTTATTTTTGATAAAGATGACGAGATCACACAGTTTTTTTTAAAAACATTTTATATCCAGTGACTAATCTGTGTCAAGAGATCATATTAAAATGCTTAATCCTTCCTAACCATCAACAATAAATTGTTATTTAACTTTCAAACCTGAATAGGAAGTTCCAAACAAAAATCTTACCACAACTCGACCATAAATTATTATTATTATTTTTTTAGAAAAGAATGTTGGAGACGTTTTGAATGTTTCACATGTCGGTTTGTTGGAGTTTGTAGTTTGTTAGGTTTCTGCTGTTCAAGTCAGTCGATAACTCTTGTTGTTTAGGAGCTTGTTTTGTTTTCAGTTAGTACTTGACTATTTCCTTAGCTAATTACTACAATATTAGGGTTGTTAAGAGATGTGGGTTGCCTTTGTGCTTTTCTGTTATTTGTAATGGTTTTATAAAGCCAAGCTTATTTCAATTGAATAATAACAATCATTCAAAGAGAGTTAGTGAAACACTTTTGTTTAGAGTCTGGTTGTTCTTTCATTCTGGTTTCATTCTAGTATCAAAGCTCCAAAAGGGGCTTGATTGTGAGAAGAGTGAAATACTACGAGTGAAAGAAAGTGAGTGTGAAGATGGCAGCAGAAACAAGCAATTTTGCTCAGCCTTGTGTTCCCAAGTTTGACAGAGATTATGATCATTGGAGTATGATCATGGAGAATCTCTTGAGATCAAAGGAGCACTGGAGTCTTGTTAAAATAGGCTACAGAGAACCGGCTGTTGGAGAGGTGTTGACAAACCCACAGAAGAAAAGCTTGGATGAGATGAAGTTGAAGGATTTGAAGGTTAAGAACTACCTCTTCCAATCTATTGACAAGTCTATTCTTAAAACCATCACTCAAAAGGAGACTTCCAAACAGCTGTGGGATTCGATGAAGATTAAGTATCAAGGGAATGCTAGGGTGAAGCGTGCTCAACTTCAAACTCTTCGCAGAGATTTTGAGGTTCTAGAGATGAAGCTTGGAGAGTCAGTCACAGATTATTTTTCAAGAGTGATGATGGTGGCCAACGACATGAGAAACATTGGATGTCAAGATTGTTGAGAAGGTCTAGTGCACCCTCATAGAAAATTTTAACTACATTGTTTGTTCAATTGAGGAGTCAAAAGGACATTGGTAGTCTTTCAGTGGATGAATGCAGAGCTCGTTGCTTGTTCATGAGCAAAAGTTTCAGAAAAGTGGTGGAGATGAGCAAGCACTGAAGGTTACCTATGAAGAAAGAGCTGGTGGTAGAGGAAGAGGACGTGGAACTTTCAGAGGCAGAGGACAAGGCCGTGGGAGGCATGACTTCAACAAAGCAGTGGTAGAGTGCTTTAAAGGCCACAAGCTAGAGTTGGGAGAAAGCTGCAAACTATGCAGAGATAGATGAAGAAGAAGAGCTTCTCCTGATGGCTTATGTTGAGCTTAATGGTGCAAAAAGGGAAGAAGTTTGGTTTCTTGACTCAAGGTGCTCGAATCATATGTCACGGAACAAGGAATGGTTTGTGGATTTTGATGAGCAATTCCGGCATGCAGTAAAGCTGGGGAACAATTCAAGGATGGCGGTAATGGGAAAGGGAAACATCAAGCTAGAAGTCGGAGGAGTAACTCAGGTAGTGACTGATGTGTACTACATTCCTGAGCTTACAAATAATTTGTTAAGCCTTGATCAACTACAAGAGAAGGGGCTAGCTATTCTGATTCAGGAGGGAGCATGCATAATTTATCATCCCATAAGAGGTCTCATAATTCATACTCAGATGACGGCGAATAGAATGTTCGTATTGCTTGCCTCTGTAAAACCACAAGCATAAAAATGTCTTCAAGTCACAATTGAAGACACTACTGATCTCTGGCATCGAAGGTATGGTCATCTGAACAGCAAGAACCTTAGAACTTTGCAATACAAACAACTTGTAAAAGGGCTGCCACAACTGAAAACTGTGAAGAAGGTGTGCACTGTTTGTAACATTGGAAAGCAACATCAAGAGACTATGCCAAAGAAAAGTCAGTGGAGAGCTTCGGAAAGGTTGCAATTGATACATGCCGATATTTGTGGCCCCATTCACCAATGTCGAATAGCAAAAAAAGGTACGTTTTGAGCTTTATCGATGACTATAGTAGGAAGAATTGGGTTTACTATGTCACATCTCGGTTCTTAAGTTAATTTGCGGGTATTTACTTTTGTGTTACTTTGGTTTTTTACCATTTTGAGTAACTGTTTACTACTTAAGGTCTCTAGAGTTAACTTTTTGTAGGAAAATTATTTCGGGAAAATTTCTTAAAGGAGGTCGTATAGGACGTTAATACGAATTCGTAGACATGCTATACGTTAAAATTGAAGTTAGCATGTTAAAGTTAGCAAATAAAAAGGGTAAATTTGAGTTGGTAAAAAGGGGGTAAATTTTCATTAGGCTTTATGTTTGGGTATTAAGAGTTGGATCGGGTGGAAAAAGCCCATTTTCTTTCTCTCCCTTCTCTCTCCTCTCCCGCAAGATCTCCCGCAAGCTCTCCCGACCCCGCCGGACTCTCCACCTCCGTCTGCCGTCGTTCAGCCATCTCAGACTGCCGCGCCGGTCCCGTTTGACTCGGCATTGTCTTTGCTATCGTTTTGGGCAGGTGATTGATCGTGCCTCGCCGCCGTGAGGGAGAAAACTCGACCGGAAGGGCGACTGTGCAGCAGAGGAGTTTCTGCCGGAATCTCCCTCCTCCGGCCATTGTAGCTGGAGCCTTTTGGCTCATCTTGAAGGCCTTTCTTGGTACATCAATACTCTAGAAGGAATCAATCCATTTTGCTTCAGGTAAGGAGGATTTTCGGATGGAAATTCTAGGGTTTGAGAATTGGGATTTTTGGTTATTTTGGTTTGATTACCCTAATTAGACTTAGAATTGAACTTTGTGCTAGTTATGGAAATTGTTGTGCGTGTTGAGAGAAATATTGTGTTAACTTTTGGGAAGCATTGGATGTCGCCGGAGTAAGGCTGCCGGCTAGGGCTGTGACTTCCAAACCGAAAACCAAAAAAAGCCGCACCGCAAATCAAACCGTAACCGAAAAAACCGCACCGAAAAAAAAACCGGGCCGAACCAGATCTGTTTGGTTCGGTTATTGGTTTTGGGCCTCTGAAAACCGAACTGAACCGAAGTCAACAGTCAACGGTAAAACGACGTCGTTTTGATTAAAAAAAAAACCCTAGTTCTTTACTCTTCAGCCGAAAACCACACTTCCTTCACTCTTTCTCACTTTCTCCTCCAATTCTCCCGACTCGGACTCTCCCTCTTCTCCTCTGCCTCTCGCCTGACTCGCTGGACTCTCCCAAATCTGAATCTCCTCCGTCCGATCGGATCCCCTCCCACTCTTTCATTACCCCCAATTGTCATCCACTCTAGATCTGAGTAGAGAGAGAGAGAGAGAGAGAGAGAGAGAGAAACTAAATGGTGGAAGCCCAGACATGGACGACGCGTCGTATGAGCAACCCGCGGTTTCTCGACTCCTCCTCCTCCCCCGCCGCCAACCTCGCCGTCGACATCCCCGCCACTCCCCCCGGCGACGTCCGCAACGGCACTAGCTACTCCACCTACGGCGGATCCTTCCCCCTCACACCGACTCTCTCCACGGCGGCGATCATCAGGTCGTGGTACTTGTCCAACATCTGAGTCCTCCTCCTCAACAAGTACCTCCTTAGCTACTACGGTTACGACTACCCTATCTTCCTCACAATGCTCCACATGCTCTCTTGCGCCGCCTACAGCTACGTCGCCATCCACTTACTCGAGCTCGTGCCACGTCAGCACATCGTCTCTCGGCATCAGTTCCTCAACAACGTCATTTTGATAAAAATAAATAAATTAAAAAAAAATAGAAGGAAAACGAACCGGGCTGAACCGTTTGGTTCAGTTCGGTTTTCGGTTTACATTTTTAAAAAAAAAACCGAACCGAAATTTTAGTTCGGTTTGGTTTTCGGTTTTAGGTGGAAATTGAACCGAATAAAACCGATAACACCCCTACTGCCGGCCGCCGCTACCGGCGGAGCAAACGGCGGCGCCGCCTCTTAGGGGTAGTTTTGCATGTTTTTGAGTTTGTTTTAATTAGAGGAGTTTAATGATGTGAAGTTTGAAATTTTTTGAGGAGTTTTGGTTAGGTTTGAGATTTTTCAAAGATTGAAGATTTTGGCGGTTGTTAGAATAAAGATCGAATCGCTGAATTTCCTTGGTATCTATTTTAAAATGTTAGAATCGATGATTTAAGGTTGTGGTGGAGTTTGGTGTGAATCCGGTAATCTTAACCCTAGTAAGGGTAGTGGGTTAAGCGGAAGAGATTTTGGTGTTTATATTTAAATATTTATTTTTCTGGAATTGAAGTTTGGTCATAAGCATGGTTATTGTGCCAGGATATGAGGAGACCTCATTTGAGTGGCGATTCAGAATTCGTCAGACTTAGGCCTAAATCTGTGAGTGGATATTTTGGTTTTTAATTAATATGCATGCATGATTTTATAAGTTATCCATTATATTTTCCGAGCGTATATTATAATTTCAGCTTTTGATTTGGTTATAGAATTTATTTGAGATTGACAGATTGGTTATGTTTTCAATAATGAACTTATGGATTTGAGCTTGGGTTAGAGATTTGGTATTTGAGTTTTGATATTCTTTATGATTTCCAGATTTGAGATTACATACAGATTTGCATATTGTCTGGTTTTCGAAAGATGATAATTATTTGAGTTATTTATTTCATTGAGCATTTTAACGTGTGGGACACGTCGTTGAATTTAATTAATTTCTTTGCTCTTTGAATTCTTTAAGTACGGTTGGGAATCGTACTTATGCTTTAGTTATGAGCATGGATTTATGTTTCTTTATTTATGTCATACTTGTCGGATAATATATTACTAATGCTAGCATGTTGTTCTGCCTTTCGAGGCGATGTGGCTACCACATTCCAAGTGGAGTCACGCAAGCCATTTCCACCTTCGGGTGATGTAATGTAGTCGACGACATCACGCAAGCCTTGCACCCTCTCTGTTATCATAACGTGAAGGTGTAGGGAGTATGAGAGTACTTTTGCCTGAGAGGCACCCGAGCCTAGGAGGCTCACTTGTATGGCTATATCTGCTTCTTATTTATTGTTGTTGTCTTGACTAGCGGGGCTAGTCCATCTTTTTGATATTTCTTTTTACAAAGATCTTTATGAATCCTTATTGTTGTTTTGACTAGCGGGGCTAGTCCATTGTTCTGGTACCTTCTTCTATGAAAGTTATTATTTATCTTTGTCGATATTTTGACTAGCGAGGGGTCCGTTTTCTCGGGATTTTCTTTTGAAGGCGTTATCAACACTTTCATGCAACAGATTTATTGCTTATCGGAAAGTGGGAAAATATTTAAGTTTTGGTTTCTTATCCTATATCATTTTATTTATTTATTTTTGTCCACTCACTCTAACGTTTTTAAATTACTTTCCCCTGGGCCATTTGGTTTCAAATGCCTAGTTTGCAGGCTAAGTTTATTTGAGGTCGAGCGTACATGGAGTCGAGGCATAGTTAGAGGCTGCTTCCGCTTATTCTTTATTTATTGTTTTTCGTTCATTATTAGATGTGCTATGAAAATCCATTAGTAAATTATTAAATGTCTTTGTTGTTGGTGGTGGGATTCTTTTAGATTGGTATTTGATATTTTGGGAGATGTGTTAAACTTGGGGAGTAAACTTGGGGAGCAGGAAGGCTCCAGGAGTACAAGGTTGGAGTATGATTTTAGAAGTGTGTTGCAGGTTGGTTTTGATTAGGTAGGGTTGTCTGTTTTCTAGGGAAGTTATTCCAAAAATTTTGGTAAAATCTCTCTTGAGATGGACCCCGTAGGGTTTACCCCAGATTTTAAGGGTGAAATTCGGGGTGAGTCTTGTCATACTATATGTCTGAAAAGAGTGAAGCATTTACATCTTTCAAGAATTTTAAAAGTCTTGTTGAGAAGGAAGTAGGAAGTGGTATATGTTGTTTAAGAATTGACCGAGGTGGTGAATTCAGCTCGAATGAGTTTAACAATTTTTGTAAGGTTCATAGTATTAAGAGGCAGCTTACAACAGCATACACTCCTCAGCAGAATGGGGTTGCAGAACGTAAGAATTGAACTATCATGAATATGGTTCGATGCTTACTTACAGAGAAGCAAATGCCTAAGGTGTTCTGGCCAAAAGTTGTTCGGTGGACAATACATGTGTTAAACAGAAGCCCTACTGTGGTGGTAAAAGACAAGACTCCAGAAGAATGTTGGAGTGGAATCAAGCCAACTGTAGATTACTTCTGAGTTTTTGGTTGCATTGGTCATGTTCACATACCAGACAACAAGAGATCAAAGTTGGACAACAAAAGTTACAAATGTGTGTTTCTCGGATATAGTGAAGAGTCCAAGGCTTACAGGTTGTTCGATCCCATTGCCAAGAAAATTGTAACCAACAGAGATGTGGTGTTTGAAGAAAATAAAAGCTGGAACTAGGGGAAGAGTGAAGAAGAGGTGAAGCTCGATGTACTTGATTGGGGAGATGGTGACTATGAAGATGGTGATCATGATTTCAGTGACTCTGATGAGAGTGAAGGAGGTGCATACGAAGAAGGTCAAAATGAATCACCTGCTCAAGTTGACTTGAATGAAGGTAGTGGACAAAGCTCATCTGAAGATAGTACCTCGAGCTCACTTGGAAAAAGAGTTGGAAGACCACTTGATTGGATACAAGACTATGTAAGCGGAGAGGGTCTATCAAGAGGAGGAGAATCTCATAACCTTGCCTTGTTCATTTCACATGAAGATCCAACCTGCTATGAAGAGGCTGCAAAGAGTGAGAAGTGGAGGAACGCAATGGATTTGGAAATAGAAGCTATTATGAAGAATGATACTTGAGAGTTGGTGAATTTGTCAGTTGGTGCAAAGAAGATTGGTGTCAAATTGGTGTACAAAACTAAGCTAAACGAAAGTGGGGAGATTGATAAATGCAAAGCTCGCTTGGTGGCAAAAGGTTATGCTCAGAAACATGGAATAGACTATAATGAGGTGTTTGCTCCAGTGGAACGATGTGATACGATTAGCATGATTTTGGCTTTGGCTGCTCAGAAGGGTTGGTTGGTGTTTCAGCTAGATGTAAAAAATGCATTTCTGCACATAGAATTAAAGGAGACCGTATTCATCGAACAACCACAAGGTTATGAGCGGAAAGGTGAAGAAGAGAAGGTTTATCAACTCAGGAAGGCTCTGTATGGCCTAAAGCAGGCTCCAAGGGCCTGGTACAACAAGATTGAGGGTTATTTTCTCAAATAGGGTTTTGAAAGATGTAGTCATGAGCCTAGCTACCTTGTTTGTCAAAGCAGAAGCTAGAGGGAAGATCTTAATTGTAAGTCTTTATGTAGACGACTTAATCTTTACTGGTAATGATGCTTGTTTGATTGAGGAGTTTAAGTGCTCAATGAAGTCTAAGTTCGAGATGACAGATTTAAGAAAGATGAGATATTTCCTAGGTGTTGAAGTTCAGCAGGGTTAGAAAGGCATTCATCTGTGTCAGAAAAAGTATGCTCAAGAAATACTTGATAGATTTGGTATGGGAAAGTGCAATTTAGTAGAGAATCTCATAGTGCCTTGTTCAAAGTTGACAAAAGAAGGTGAAGGGAAAAAAGTCGATGCAACTCAGTTCAAACAAATGGTTGGTAGCCTCATGTATTTAACGACTAGCTACCATACCTGGCCTTATGTATAGTGTTTGTCTCATCAACAGATATATGGTCAATCCAACTGAAGGGCATTGGTTTGCTACAAAGAGGGTGCTTAGGTACCTCAAGGAAACTTTTTAGTATGGTGTGTTTTATGAAAGAAAAGGTGCAGTAGAGTTGGTTGCATATACAGATAGCGATTATGCTAGTGATTGTGATGACAGGAAAAGCACCTCAGGCTATGTGTTTAAGCTGAGTGGAGGTGTTGTGGCTTGGTCT
Source organism: Fragaria iinumae (assembly GCA_009720345.1). Lineage (NCBI taxonomy): Eukaryota > Viridiplantae > Streptophyta > Magnoliopsida > Rosales > Rosaceae > Fragaria > Fragaria iinumae. The sequence goes on along the minus strand of CM019122.1, from coordinate 35,411,277 downwards.
TCAAAGAAGCAACCTATTGTAACTCTTTCTACAACAGAAGCGGAGTATGTTGTAGCAACAACATGTGCTTGTCAAAGTATTTGGATGAAAGAGAGTGCTCAGTTAGTTCAACCCTTCTCAAAGTAAGTCTATTACTGTGTTTTGTGATAACTCATCTACTATTAAGTTGTCAAAGAAGCCAGTTTTACATAGGAGAAGCAAACATATAGATGTGAGGTTTCATTTTCTACATGATCTCACAAGGGATGATGAGGTTGAATTAAAGTATTGTGGTACAAGTGAGCAGCTTGCAGACATCATGACTAAACCTTTGAAGTTGGAGAGTTTTGTGAAACTTCAAGAGTTGTTGGGAATGAAGCGCTTGATTGAGATAAACTGATTGCCTTTGGCTATTCCAGTTTAGGGGAGGAAATGTTGGAGATGTTTTGAATGTTTCAAATGTCTGTCTGTTGGAGTTTGTAGTTTGTTAGGTTTCTGCTGTTCAAGTTAGTCGATAACTCTTGTTGTTTAGGAGCATGTTTTGTTTTCAGTTAGTACTTGACTATTTCCTTAGCTAATTACCACAATCTTAGGGTGGTTAAGAGATGTGGGATGCGTTTGTGCTTTTATGTTATTTGTAATGGCTTTATAAAGTCGAGCTTATTTCAATTGAATACTAACAATCATTTAGAGAGAGTTAGTGAAACACTTTTGTTTAGAGTCTAGTTGTTCTTTCAACCACAAGTGGTTGATTTGGTTATATTGTGAAAATAAAATAAAACATATATGATTACCTGATTAGTTTATATGGGGATGTCTTTCGGTTCTTCACACCTTTTTTTTTTTTTTTTTGACAAAGTGGTTCTTCATACTTATACTACATTTCTCTAAATAATCTCGAGATAACCGAGCATGACAGTTTCATTAGGCCCAACATAATATAGGCTCAGGACATGGACCAAGCAGAATTTAACATGTAAACGAACTGTGGTTGGTACGAGTCTTAGCACGATAGTAAATAAGTCAACCTGAGCATGAGATAAAATACAACTAGGCCTACTTAAAAAAGATTGGGCTAAGCTGCGCTGATCCATTTGAATATAGGTTACTCATTATCATTATTCACAAGGTAATCGTAGGTTGTGCATGTTTGTTTGTTGGGACTAGGTGAGAGTGAGAGTGAGACTGTGCTAAATAAGGATTCCATTTTGGTTAATACCATGTTTGGTGTCACCAGGTATAAAAATAAATTGGCTTACGTAACACTTGTTTTCATTTTGTCCTCTATAAATAGTGTTACGGTTAGTACTCAAATTAGTCATTCTTATATAACACAATCATTCTAAACTATGAATAAAGCAAACTACTCTCTAATCTCGTGCAACACCAAACATGTGTTAATATTAGTACAATTTAAGGCAGCTCAAGTGAATCCAGGAAAGTCATAAAAGATAAGGAGGTGTAATGTAGTCTTAACTCTTAAGTACCAAACATGCACCATGCATGTACATAAAATTAGTGTTATCTCAGTTTGATATTGAATTTGTATGTTGCAATAATACAAGATCGTGTTTACGTAACTAAACGTCTAACCCAATAACTTTGTTTAACTTCTTTTTTTTTGGATTCAAGATTGCGGTATTCTAAAGGCTTCCTAGGCTTAAGGACTAATCCGCTGGGAGCCCGAATAGCCAGCAGGGCATTACAGCCCCTCCCTTGACCACTTTTGACAGTGTTGTGATTCGAACCTAAGTTGGACACCCAACTAGGCAAGAACCACTAAACTACATTGCAGTGGTTACTTTGTTTAACTTCTTAATCTGATGTAAACCATAATCTTCCACCATTTTCTTACTTCTCTTAATCTTCATCATCTAACTTTTTTGGGGTCAATTTCATTGTAATCTTGACCACGTTGATTGAATAATTGCTTCAGCCGTTGAGCTTTCTTGAATTCTTGACTGCCAAATTTAACAAGTTTCAATTTGTTGCAAATTATAGTCCTATCCTGCAAGATTGACCACCGCAATGTTTAAGAACACAAACATTTTTTGATGATGAAAGGTTTTAGAACACAAACATTTTATAGTAGTAGGAAGTTGAAAGTGGAAACAACTAGCTACTCTCACAAGCTAGTAGAGTAAAAGATCAAAACAGACGTACATGAGACATCAGCTCGCAGCCTCTATCTGATATCCTTAGTGTCTCATCTAATTGTATCATTTCGGTCATTACCCAGGGCCTGTAAATAATGAGAGAAAAGAAGTTACTTTTTTTTACCATACACTTGAGGAAATGATTACAAAAACACATATTAAACTACACTAATTAGTAATTACCTTCCACTTGGGGAAATGATTAGTTGAACCGGATCGTCAAGAAAGCGGGATAACTTGTCCAGATTATATTTACCCTTAACCATGATCATTCCTTTGACATATGGTTCAGACGGCTCGCTTGGCCAAACAGATGCATGGCATGATATGCATAGTTGTTCATGTATGAATTCCATAATAGTAAATGGTGAGATCCCCTTCTCAAGGTTCTTTACCACAACTATGAATGAAACCCCTCCCCTATCCTGGTCACGCTCGTCTCTTTCAGAAGATGCATGTTGAGGTATTGTGGGAAGAGTAGCAAGAGGAACATGGCTATGCTCGTTGTTGCGGATCCTACTCTTTACTGTTTGTAGAAACAAGGTCACAAGTGGATGAACTTCTTCCGTCTGAGGCTGGACTCTGCAGATATCTCCGACGAACTGAGTCGTAAGGCTTCCACCGTTCGGCCCGTGTCTCCAAAACAGGATGAACTCGCATCGGCATTCTTCTTCACCATCCACAATCTGATGCCTCTTACGTTTCACCTAATAATTCAAAATCACAACCAACGGTTAATTTTTATTCACCAATATTTGAGAAAATAATAAGAGTAAGAGTATGAGTATAGAATCATCACCTTGTTAACAACGGCATCAAAGTAACGACAATCGTCGGGTCGATTTGAAACTGCGGCACACACGAGCATGCCCTCTACCACGTTTGGGCACTCCGAGTCTTGTACTTGAACAGATGCAGACCTAAACCTTGACTCGAAAGCTTCCATGTGTTTAACGGATGTCAGATTCTTTCCCTCGTACACCTCGTCGTATTCGGCTCCGAATTCGCAGAACCTCACTCTCAGGCGTTCTCCATAGTCGCCTTCTGTCAAAATTTTGACAGCGTACCATGCGTCGTCCACTCCAGACCTGTACTCTATTTCCATAGTTATCTCTCACGTTAAAAATAAAAATATATAAATGACTGACTAAATATGCTAGCTAACAATTGGATTGTTTAGTGACTGGTTCATTTCATATGGAGGTGAATTTATACAAGAGAGAAATTAAGGTGGTAATGTGAAACTATGGTTGGTGATTGATGTTCTAATTAACTTGGTTGGATTCACTACTGGATACAGTTTGGATTGATTACCTTTTTAGTCCTCATGTTTTTATTTTTCTGAGTCAATAAACATATCGGTAAAATGTTAACTATATAGAAAGATGTCAATATATACAATCTTATCTGGTAATAATATTTTCTTATGCATCAAAACAAGGAAAATGCAACTCTTTAAAAATCACATTTTGATGAAGTATAAAGGGTAAAGACAAAAAGATCTAATAAGAGAATGAGAATCATCATCTTATTCATTGATAAGAGCCCTTTATATAGGGAATTACAAAGTACCAATATGGTAATAATAAGGAATACATAGTCTTATTCTAACTACATATCCTGATGGCATAAGGTCAAGACACACATATGGAATATCCTAGAACACTCCCCCTTGTGCCGCGCGCCGGTATGCCGGTGGTGCTGATATGTCGCCTCGTTAAAAACATCGTCAAGGAACAAAAACTCTGTGGGAGAAAAACTAAATCTTGATCATGGGAGAAAAAGAGTACAACGCACCCTTCACATTTGATAGTAACATGTATGTATGTGCTAGACTCCCCCTGAAGTTCGCACTTCCTCTTGATCTTTACATCAATCATAAGGCTCTTCCTGATTTTATAGATCACGGAAGTTGTTTACGCCTAAATTAATATTTTACTGGATAATAAATGTCTATGTAAATATTAATTATTTCTTGGTTCATGTCACAGCCGGCGAGCTCAAGTTCTTCAAGTTTACAAAATGATGGCCCGCCAGTGAGGCCGTGCGGACTGAGTTACACTGCATGCGGAAAGGACCACGCGGACTGGGTTATACAGTCCGCGCGCGGAACGTACTTCGCGCACGCTTAAACAGACTTCGCGCGAGATGCTGATCTCGCGTGCAGGATGACTTCGCGAGGTGACAAGCGAATTACGCGAGGCGAACTAGCCCGCTTGCGAGGCTCCGCGAACAAGTCTTGACATATGCTTCCGCGTGTACCACTTTTAAGGCTTGCGAGCTGCAATAGCCCGCGAGATGGAAGCGAGCTAGAAAGGCCCACGAATTGGAGTCAGAAGCCTATGTGAAGTGTGCGAACTGGGCAGGTGTCACCAATTGGTTGGTTCGCATGGACGAAGCAGTGTCCTCGTGCGAATAGGGTTTCAGAGTCCGACTTGGATTCTAATTATACTTTTATTCTGCCGCAAGTCGAGCTACTATATAAGGGGGCTCGAACCCTAACAAAAGGACTCTCAAAACAATACACAAAAACACAATACAAACTGAAACCAGTTACCCTTCGAGCTCCTCGAAACCCTAACCCTAAGCGCCGCCGCCTAGGTTTCTTCTTCAAAGCCCTCCGGACTCTACCCCCCGACTTCTCTCTAAACTCCCTATAGTTGCTCTGCTCGCGCCGCCCTCAGTATCGATCGCTTGTGCTCGTAAATCCTCGTCTGAGGTGGCACCTGTAACCCCCTTCGCCTGATCAGAAGTCAAGCGCACCCCTACTATTCTTTCCTCGTCCACGAGGTGGCACGCCCGCAACTCCCCTTTCTCTTTGTTCGCTAGAAACCTCTGCTCCACGCGCTGAGGATCGTGGCCAAAACATTGGCACGCCCAGTGGGACAGAGAGTACAAGCGATTCACCATAGGGAAGCCAGAAGAATCATCAATACAGTTTTCAGCTTCATCGGGATCGGAGATCGGACGCAAAAAAAAATGTGATAATGAATTGGGACGATTTGCAAGAAAAATTAGCAGCTAACCAGGAAAGATTAGCTGTCATCCATAGGAGATGTGTCGAACAAGTGGCTGCCATCTGCAAGCGACAAGCTGAGCGGGCGGCCAGAGAGGCTGCTGAAGAAAACGAAAAGGTTTTACAATGCCTTAATCTAAAGCCTATAGTTGACAAGCATGCCCTTGCCAAAAAAATTGAGTTGCCTAGCAGCCAATCTCATGGTGAAGATTCTTCTTTGGATGAACCCACGTCCGAAGAACTTGAGGTCGAGGTCGCTGAGATTTTGGGTAATTATCCTATCTCAAAGATCGGCGTTGTTCCTCAGGAAAAGAAGCCTGAAGATAAGACAGAACAGTCCATCTTTGAAGCAGAGATTGGTTCGCACACTAATGATGATGGCGAACCACAAGTTCGCATGAAAGGTGACCCAGGCGCTAGCTTTCCTATGCGAGACTTATATGCGGACACAGGTCAGCCGCATGGGGGGCAAGGCGGAGCTCGCCTTCCTTCTTTATTTAACCACCATGATCAAGGGTGTGATCAGCTCAAGCTTTGTCCAATTACTGGACGTGATCAAGACGCTGCCTCAAATCACGACAAGCGAAAAGAAGCTGTGATAATGAATTGGCGCAGATTTGACGAACTGTGGGTAGTCTGCCGCAAGCAACTAGATACGTGAGCAGCTGCTGAAGAGAATGAAGTGGCTTTACAATGCCAGAATGTGAAGCCTACGGCTGGTGAAGCTTCTTCTTTGGATGAACTTACGTCCAAAGAAGAGACTGCTTTGTCAATCAATGACAAAGAATCTGAGGTCGAGGCTTTGGATAATGATCTTATCTCAAAAGCCGACGTTGTTCCCCAGGAAGATAAGCTTGAAGGTAGGACAGAACAGTCCACCCTAGAAAAAGAGAGCGGGTCAAACACTGGTGGCGAATCACAAATTCGCATGCAAGGTGACCCAGGAGCCAGCTTTCCTATGCGAGACATATATGTGGACACAGGTCAAACACATGGGGGGCAAACTCGTATCCTCAAACGTCCTCACCGAGAGGTTGATCCTACTAGCCGTGAAGAAAACATGTGTGGCCAATTTATCCCATGCAATAAAGAAGGGGTTTCTGGCCTTATCGAGGAAGGTGGTAGTCAAGAAGCTGTTGGATCTGATCATAATCGAGGATTTGATCAATCCAACTTAGCTGTTGGACGGTTGCATGGCTTCCCTGCGAACCAGTCATTGTGCTGCATAGCTCGCCTTCCCTACGAGCTACCTCATTCAAGCTTTCAAGTTGTTGGTGCACAACATCTCAGCTCCACGCTTGGAGCTTCTCGACAAAAAAAGTTTCATGCCGAGAACACAACGGCATCGAGGCTTGGAGTGAAGTGTGGGAGGCCTCCCCCATGGCCTAACGAAGGGTACCTAATCAAGCTATGATACCATCTTTTCTTTGTTCCTAGCTTTCCTTCAGTTTTTACTGCCACTTCTTTCAATTCCCTTCCTTTTTCGCATTGAAAAAGAAAATACCAAAAAAATCAAATAGCAAAAAACCCAAAAAGAGATCATTGGTCTTGCTGAAATGCAAGGCAACGTTCTTGCCTCTGAAGGCTTGAACTTTACTTAAGAGCCTATCCCTGAGGCTTGATGCCAACAGGCATTCCGCATGCCTTCGAGTTACTGCCAACGAAGTCAAGTCAGAAAGGCAATACAACTAGTTTGCCATTCTCAAACATGCACCAGCCACTACCAGACAGTCCACTTCGCGGACTTCATTGGAATGATCCAGGAAACATTAGCCGGCGCACCTTATATCAACAGAAAGCTCTGGATGTCTACTTTCCAGAGGATTTTACGGTTCATCATTTCGCCATTCCTAGAGAGAGTTATGGCAATTTGAATGCAGACAGGTCAGGATACGCACGGATTTGCAATGTGCATTTTCAATGTGTTTTCATGACCTTGTAGCCTGCTTTCCTCACTGGGGGGCATTGGTACCGCAACTCCTTCCCCGGGGGGCATGCTAAAGTTTTGATGTCCTTCATTCTTCTCAAGAAGCTTCGGCGAACAGACATCAAAATTGGGGGGCACATTGGAGGATCATGTCCCAGAAATTTCAGGCTTTAGACCTTCTTCAAGTGTCTTAGTCATTAGTTAGGCCAATTCCTGTGGTCTCCAAATTTTCAAACTTGGTTCGCCAGCTTTATGCGGCCGTTCGCCAACTCCTTTGTTTACTTCTCATTGGTTCGCACTAGAGGGCAGCGAAGTGCGTGGCCTTTAAATTTCAGACTTTAGACCTTCTTCAAATGTCTTAGTCATTAGTTAGGCCAATTACTGTGGCCTCCAAATTTTCAAATTTGGTTCGCCAGCTTTATGCGGCCGTTCGCCGACTCCTTTGTTTACTTTTCATTGGTTCGCACTGGGGGGCAGCGAAGTGCATGGCCTTTAAATTTTTTTTCATCTCCCACTGGTTCGCACTGGGGGGCAGCAAGGTACTTGGCCATTGTCATTCCATGTTTATCACTAAGTTGATTCGCCAACGCCAAGAGCTCGTCAAGGGCCATCTTTGGAATCTACTCAAGTTACATGCGTCTGCTCAAGATACATCCATGCGAGCTACATTCTCTCGCGGTATGGGCAATGTACTATGTCTTCAAAGCAGAGCAGGCGAATGCGGGCTAAGAGCACGCGAATGCAGGCATTTTCAAGTTCAAGTCCAAGTTGCCTAGGCGAGCCGTGCAGCAGTTCACTGCATTGCCTTGCTGGGTGCTTGGGTTTCAAGGCCTATTCACAGGCTTGTTTCTTCACACTCCTTTTATGTATGACCCGAGCCAATACTATTGGCTTTGGAGCAACATGAACATAAACCTCTTCAGTCATTCTCGACATTTCATGACTTCGAGGCTAGGGGCAATGTTTACGCCTAAATTAATATTTTACCGGATAGTAAATGTCTATGTAAATATTAATTATTTCTTGGTTCATGTCACAGCCGGCGAGCCCAAGTTCTTCAAGTTTACAAAATGATGGCCCGCCAGTGAGGCCATGCGGACTGAGTTACACCGCATGCGGAAAGGACCACGCGGACTGGGTTATACAGTCTACGCGCCGAACGTACTTCTCGCAAGCTTAAGCAGACTTCGCGCGAGATGCAGATCTCGCGTGCAAGATCACTCCGCGAGGTGACAAGCGAATTACGCGAGGTGAACTGGGGAACTGGCCCGCCTGCGAGGCTCTGCGAACAAGTCTTGACATATGCTTCCGCGTGTACCACTTTTAAGGCTCGCGAGCTGCAATAGCCCGCGAGATGGAAGCGAGCTAGAAAGGCCCGTGAATTGGAGTCAGAAGCCTATGTGAAGTGTGCGAACTGGGCAGATGTCACCAATTGGTTGGTTCGCATGGACGAAGCAGTGTCCTCGTGCGAATAGGGTTTCAGAGTCCGACTTGGATTCTAATTATACTTTTATTCTGCCGCAAGTCGAGCTACTATATAAGGGGGCTCGAACCCTAACAAAAGGACTCTCAAAACAATACACAAAAACACAATACAAACTGAAACCAGTTACCCTTCGAGCTCCTCGAAACCCTAACCCTAAGCGCCGCCGCCTAGGTTTCTTCTTCAGAGCCCTCCGGACTCTACCCCCCGACTTCTCTCTAAACTCCCTATAGTTGCTCTGCTCGCGCCGCCCTTAGTATCGATCGCTTGTGCTCGTAAATCCTCGTCTGAGGTGGCACCTGTAACCCCCTTCGCCTGATCAGAAGTCAAGCGCACCCCTACTATTCTTTCCTCGACCGCGAGGTGGCACGCCCGCAACTCCCCTTTCTCTCCGCGCGCTGAGGATCGTGGCCAAAACAGAAGTTTCAACAACTTAACATGTCAATGCTTTTTAACATGTCTTCAAATGTGGCATTGGGAAATGATTATCTAGATCATGCCATATTGTCCTCAAACATGATCTTTTTCACTTAGATCTTGAGGAGAATGCCGCTTGTGAACTCAAAACATAAGTTCGTCCAGGAAATCAGATTTCCGCGCAGCATGACCTTCAGTTACTAGAACAGCCGTAACTTCCCCTAGTAAATACGTATGAACAAACCGTAAACGGTTTTGGAAACTATACTCATTTATATTTCCAACTGTATATTACACACATTCTAGTTTATCAGGAGCTGTTCAAAAAGTCCGGTCGAAGTTGACTGTTTTGCCAAAATCAGATTCTCGGACAGATTCGTCCTACTTTACGAAAACGGACATAACTCACTCAATATGATAGATATAATTAAATGGTTTGTGTCACTGGAAAGTAGACACATAGATCTTTCTAATGGTACCAATTTCACCATTTTCCAGTGAGTGAGATTTCCTATAGGTCCCGTGGAATTTGACCTACGAAACTTGGCAGATTCTGATTTCGCTATTGATGTGTTTTTCTTATGTGGGAATAGAATAAGCCTCAACCTTTCATACCATTAAGCATTGAAAAAGGAGTGTCATTACATTGGCGTTGCGTGGGCATATAGCTATACTTAGCTTTACAATTTTTCATAGCGAATGAGATGTCAAGTCTTTCGTATTGTGTTGAGTACATTGATGCGTCTTATTGTACTTAGATGTGAACTCCATCTCTTAACACATATATGTCATATTTCTTTAGACAAAACAACGGATATCTCTCTTTAGAGCAAAGACTTTGAATAATCATGGGAGTATATGTAGGCCTCACTAGTTATAGAGCGTCTAACCGATTGATGGAAAATCATCATCAATACAGTCATCGAGTGTCTTATCAAGACCGTGTCTTCCCAAGATCTTTTTCATTCTAACTTTGGATGTTGATACATATTGGCATCTCTTGTTCAATCAAGAGTCCATGTAAATCCGGAATGAACACGCAAAGGCATAATTCACCATATCCCTTCCAAATGAAGTAGAGTCCATGTGCATTTCAATACATTTAGCAAACACATGCTCCTGTGGTCTGGAGCCACTTGATTCGGATGAATGATTGAAGTTCGTTTAAGATCTTCATGTATATCTCTGATCCCGTAAAGATGTTATTATGACCACATTCATAGACTGCATGTTCAGTTATTCGGAAACTACCAAACTGACAAAGTAGTGGAGTTCAATGACATCCATTACGAGAGCATATCTCATTATAGTCGATCTCAGTGCGTGTTAGTGAGAGACCTTGCGCCATAAAATGAGTCTAAACTCTTGTTCTCACTACGCTATCTAATAAAGACATATTTGATAGGATTTAGCTTGCGGTGTCGGCATCACCTGCCCAAGGACCTATCTCTTTGTTAATGTTGGATCGCATCTTTCCATTAGGCTAATCAACTAAGTTGATATCCATCAACGAAGGGTGGTTCGATAGTAGACTCATTATCCCAAGTCTTCATGTACACTAGTGTAATACTTGTAGAGATCTCTATATGGATTGGATTTTACATTGAGGCGTCCCCCAACGATAATCACAATTCAGACTTCATGAGACGAATTTGAGTATCACTGATCAATGGATCAGGTTGTGCCAATCTCGCTTTCTTCCTAGTGCGAGAAAGTATTGAACCTAAGGGCCTCCCTCCTTTTGGAGAGCCACACAACCTCGTGACACCAATTTTGCCACTATATGGCGTCACCATATCACCATTCATGGTGATGGCGTCAAGACCAACACCTTTTGGTCGTGCCATGTCCTTTTGATAGGACATCAATCCGTACAGATATATTTGCAGGATGTGATCTCGTCACTTTAACACTTTAAGCATTTGGGATCAAGATGAGACTTAGTGGGGACAAATCACGATAATTCATGTCGTTTCACTTGAACACTTGTGTTCTTATCTCCCCCTAACGGCGAGAATATTGTCTCATCAAAGTGACCATCCGTAATTTAGTGGTGAATGAGATTGCCTGACAAGGTTTCTATATAAGCGGATTATAGGTGGAGGTTCATATCTAACCTAAACTTATTCATCTCAAATGACTCATCATTGTGCGCAGTGGCATTGTGATTTGGCACCTAGAAATAACATCTTGCCGAGCTCAAAGATTAGAGATCCGTTTCAATCTTGTTTGAGCTCAAGGATTGCAATTTTGTGTCAATTCTGGTACATAATCACGAGCTGTAGTACAACAATATTCAATGATGGTGGGTCATAGATAAATAGTAAAGTTGCATGCAAATATTGCATAGCCCTAAGACGCAATAGAAAGATTGGTGCGTATCAATAATGTTCGAGCAACAAGCTAAAGTTGCTTGGTTGTAGCCTCGGTAAGATCGTATTGCGTGTGAATATGGGGTACAGAACACTTCAATTTATATCCCAATAAACTTCTTTAAAGAATCGGTAGTGAGCCCGTAGAAGTATAAGTAACATAAGCAGTAGATAATAGTGTAATACGTGACCAGTGTGTTAACACTTCAACCAACACCATAAAGCATAAAAAGATGTCCGCAAGTTGGTTGTATCTATCTATATAGTTTGATGTAAGAATGAAGTATTCTCTTTTGTGTCATTTAGCGTAGGAGGGTCTCGCTCCTAATTTAGCTAAAAATAGGCATTTAAAATGAGTAATGAGTAATGCAGGGGACCAATGAGACATCGAGGAAAGACCGGTGCACCTCAATTGCTTGAGGGATTGACCGGACGGCCTCCAGGAAGTTGGAGTCGTGTTCGGGTGACGTCAATGTCCCCCGGGTGCCTCCATTTACAACAATGGCGTCACTACCATGCTTCATGATGAAGCTAGATCCAGAATATCTTCGTTTTGAGCGGAAGAATGGATGTCCATGAGAAATTTGGACCATTATATCTCTACCAGGATGACCGATTTAGTCAAACCAAAGCCTATATGAGTCGGTGTCCCAAATATCATGTTTGGCGACTACATGTGATTCGATATTCGAATCATAGTGACACACAGTCCACTAGATTGACTCATAAACTTCTCTAAAATGCACTTCAGTCTGCATTTATGAGAAGGTATACACAAAAGAACTCTTATTCATTCTCACAATGTGTTTTCAAATGAAAACTATTAGCAGGAATGTCTTTAAAGCTCAACATGGTTCGGTTGCCTCTCAATGCATAGAGGGCGTCTATGATGTTGATTATGGTGTCATGAAGTATCAAGATTCAAGCAAAATCGTGTCCCTGAATGACCGGTATGATTCAATCATTGTAGTCACAGAAGATTTACAAGGCACAAAATCCAGAGATAGTTGCCGGTTCCTTAGAATGTTATGGATAGTTCCACTATCTGCGAAGCACTCAATGTCTCTATAAGACAGATCTACAAAATAGAGTAGATAGGAGAGTAAATAGTTCCACTTGAACCATTTAGAAGGATTGAAAGAAGCTACAAAAAGCTGCAATCTCGAGAGCGCATAAAAATTTCCGCGCAGAATGACTTTTGTGCACTAAAACAGCCATAACTTCTTCATTAAAATAGATATGGATGAACCGCAAAAGGTTCTGAAAACTAGACTCGTAGAGATTTCCATTGATATAAAGCTCACTGTCTGGTTCGTCCGGAGCTGTTCAAAAAGCTCAAACGAAGTTGACTGTCCAGAGGGACAGATTGCTGTTTTCGCAGAATTGGCATGTGCGAAGCTGTGAAGCTTGTAGGTGGCGTGTAGGCTTTTGCCTTAGCCAAAAGTGACGTGTATATGATCAAAACCAAGTTCTTTCGGTCATTCTAAGGTCGTAAACTCCATAACTAGTTAGCAAAAGCTCCCTGACATGAACATAAACTAACTCAGATGACCTAGAGGATTCAATCATGATGATGATTGTCCGGTTTTGATAAGTCTTCAACGTCTTTTGGAAGACAGAAATTGGTTTAATAGCGTATGGGGATCCAAAATCAAAAGCTTTAGGTAACTCCAAGTCAGTATGACCAGGCATGTCCGTGGAGGGTCGGTAGTGCGAGGCACACTTGAAACCACTATCTCCTTAATTTTGGACAATTCTAAGACATCACACTGAGCTTAAATTAGCCTAGTTGAACAATTGATGATGGAAAATCCGCTATAGGGTAGAAGACTTAAACGGAAAACACGTGGGCGATCATCCTTGAGGATGCGGTGCCGTGAGTCACCTTCAAAGGAAGGGACCAAAATCGGCACAATATGCCTTGTTTCTAAGGACGATGTAAGAATGTACATCTTGTTTGTAAATCAATACAGACCATAAGAGAAGAATAGTTTCATAACTTTGAAAAAATTCTCAAGGCATTCATTATTGCTAATGTGAGTACATCGAGGTCTCAAATAGACGAAGGACGTCGATATGACGCCTTATTACATATAACTTGAAAAGAAAATCAATGTCTAGCCAATGACGTCAAAGTCAGGGGTAGCTACATCTGGATCCGAATCTTTGAAATTCGTGATCATAAGGATCACGTTATTGTCCTCATATTGATTTTCCATACCTTTTTGTATGCATTCATAATTTGAAGGAGAGCTCGACAACTCTTGAACCAGTGATCCGGAGATCCACAAGGGTTGCATTGTCATGAGCTGGCATGAGTAGTTTTGACAAATTGGTGTCTAGATCGGGAGTGTTGCCATTAGGGCCGGCGACACCTCCCCCTCTTTTCTAGGCATCGGCACGGCGTTTTCTGCCGTTGTCGTGACCCATATTGTTGTCCCCACATTAGGGGACAATCCTAAATATGTTTATCACATTAGCGTATATACAATTCCCGTTTGCATCGTTGGTAATTCCAAACCAACTTGGAGGACCTAGAGAACTTGATGATGATCGAATCTGCTAAAGATTATGGATCATGATGCCACAAAAGATCATCGACAATATGTAGTCATTTAAAGTGGTAAGCAATCCACTTGACTAATAACTCAACAAATAGAGTTATATGAACGTTTCAAGAAACGCTCCATGAGTGCATTCCACAGTACTTTGTGGTCATTACTTTTTACACAGATTGTCATTGAAGGTTTTTGTCGATGTGGCGCTTCAAAACTTTGAGCGCGTGAGATATGAAATCTCGGCATCTGGGCTTGTTAGGCTGGGGGTCAAAACATATGGTTTAATCCTTTCTAATGAAAGGTTCCACAGATACCTAGCAAAGATCCGCCTTAGGCATCGAATACGTCAAAACTCAAAGGAGCAGAATGTTATATTGCTCTTGCATACAAAACTAAGTTGTGATGAGACTCGATAGAGGTCACAAACGATGTTTTTAATGGTTTGTCCTTCGGATTGATCACACACAATCCGGAAAAACCGCGAATTGATCAAACACAATTCGGAAAAAGGCCTCGGATTGATCAAACACAATCCGGAGAAAGGTCGAGGTTGATCATACACAACCCTGACAAGGAAACAAGAGTGATCAAACACACTCTTGACCCGCGAATAAAATTCCAGGATTTTGGTACCTGCACGCACAAAATCCCAAGCATAGAATGAAGATGGAGAAGGGAGGAAAGGATTTTATCCTCCCCGAGTTATTGAACTTGGAAAAGTTTAGGGTTTCAAAACATACCTTTCGAAACTTCAAACACTTGAAGATGTCGAAAATTGTAGACGGAGGAAACCAAGAATCATCGACAGGTGGCGGCCAAGGGATTGGCAATCGGTGATGTCGGACGGCGGCCGGGAAAACAGGCGGCGGTGGTCGGACAAAGGAGCCAAAAAACGCTTTTTTTTTTTAGGGTTTCAGAAAACAAATGGTGGGTTATTAGTTCTAAGGTTAGAACAAAGTGCATGATAACGTGACGAAGTATAAAGGGTAGAGACAAAGAGATCATCATCTTATTCATTGATAGAAGCCCTTTATATAGGGAATTACAAAGTACTAATATGGTAATGATAAATAATACATAGTCATATTTTAACTACATATCCGGATGACATAAGGCCAAGGCACACATATGGAATATCCTAGAACACATTTTAGATTATTACATATTTGGTCAAGATATATATAGTCTTTTTCCTGGTAAAGACATTTCCTTATGAATTAAAATAAGGAGATATGCAACCGGTTGGTAATCACATGTTGAATTACCCCAGTTAATTTGATAAGTTGTATCATTTTCAATTTTTCTTTGTTTAACTTAATCTACATACCAAATACTATTTGGTCTAGCGGCATAGTCTCTTCTTAGTAAATGGGAGATTTTGAGTTCAACTCACGAAATTGTAATATTTAAGTTGTTTACCTGATCAAAAAAAAAAAAAACTTAATCTACATGTCGGATTTTTTAGTCCACGAAACAAAAACTTTGTCTAAAAAATTTCAAATCTTTGAAAGAATATGGACCTATAAGAAAATTAAAGAAAGAAACATCACAAACATGAAAAAGAGGTAAAGAATATGGACCTCTGGTAAATCATCGATTCAATGAGAACTAAACTCTGCGGCTACTAACAACGATCCTTTTCATATTAGCATGCCTCAACACCTTAATTAACTGTATTAGAAGAAGGAGATATGATATATTGATATTTGGTTATAGATGTTTATTGGAACTCATCGGTCTATGTCTCGTTTTATAGACGGAACAGGGGGTTGGTGGGAGAGTAGAATTGAGGTTTTAGAGAAAGACAATTAATGTGATATTTTGGAAGTAAATGAGGATTCTAAAATGCGGTGTGCGGTTTCAAAAACAACGTGCGCACTATTGGGAAAAACCACTTAGGAGACGGAATTATTTTAATTTCAAAGAAAAAAGAAAAAAATGTGCATATGCTCGGAAATACTGCCTGACCATCATGCCATAAGTCACATGTATCCTTGCACTTCTAATTTCATCACATGTACCTCTATATTTGAAAAAAATTAGAACTAATACGAGGTTAGTCTTATTTGCCTCTGGACTAGTATGTACGCGTGCGTCCGGACTTTATCTTATTTACATATTTTTATTAATATAAATTATAATCTTAACCGTTTAAAAGTTGAATTAACCAATAAAGATCAGCTCTGTAAAAAATCAATGTAAACAAAATTTGTTTGTTTAGGCGAATGTATAAAACAAATAGACGACTGATCAGGAGACTGCTACATTTCACCAGAACTGTCGATTTGTTTAATGCAATCGGTTGAGCAAACGAATTTTGTTTACATTGATTTCTTGCAGAGTTAATCTTTATTAGTTAATTCAACTTTTGAACGGTTAAGATTATGATTTACATTGGCAAAAGTATGAAATAATAGAGAGTTCAGACGCACATATACATACTAGTC
The DNA here is from genome assembly GCA_009720345.1 of Fragaria iinumae. Lineage (NCBI taxonomy): Eukaryota > Viridiplantae > Streptophyta > Magnoliopsida > Rosales > Rosaceae > Fragaria > Fragaria iinumae. The sequence continues at coordinate 35,394,922 of CM019122.1, read as the reverse complement.
GGGACACAAGTTTTATCCGTCAATTTCATCAATTGATGACGCAAGTGCCATGTGGGATCTCTGCAACCATCAATTTCATCTCTAGTGAAGCTTCAGTACCTTAGAAATCGTGATGTGCCTTTAAGAAAGCTAAAGGAGTTTGCCATGCAGAATCAGTTGAGGTCGGCTGAGACATTGAGACTTATGTCTCACCAAATAACCCATGTTTTTTTTTTTCCTGAAGGGACTCGAGTGTCAGTCAATTAAAAGTATTAATCTTTACAAGCTAGATAGCTCATCCTAAGAGTGTTTTGACAAGATTGTGTCATTCTTGGGTGGCCATTTTGGTTTAAAACCACAATGTAAGCTAAACAAGATCACCTAAATCTTAAATGTTGTAACAATTCATCGGAATGAAAGAAAACAAAGCAACTAGAGATAATAGTTCCTTGACAATACTAAGAAGTAGACCGGAACGATCAAAACCAAATATCTCCTAGCTTATTCAAAACAGAGAAAAGAACTACTCAGTTGCCTTTATAAGCACGTTGCTTCCATCATGCTCCATCGTAACAGTTCATATCCAAGCACAGAGACCCAAACCCAAGCCCATTTTCAAAAACCTAGAAAGCCTTCAAAACAGGCCCAACCTTCAGCCCAAATCCAAATAGTTTGGGAATATGCCCAAAAAAGAAATGCTAGTTTAATTCAAAACTAGAACTTTGCGACGGCAATTTCACCGTCACGAAGCATTAGTCGATGGCATCGCATTGACATTTATGACAGCATTTTACAGTCGTAACATTCTTGCAACAACAACGGTATAGCGTCGCTTGTAAGTTTGCTACTAAAAAATATCGTTGCGAATATCAATAGTGACGCCACCGACTACGGTGCATTGTCGTCGTCATTGGTCTGTTGCGACGGCAATTTCACTTTGCACTACGGCATTACACCGTGGCCAATTGAATATTTTTTTTGCAGTGCACACCCAAAGGTATGGGCACTCCAGTCACAAGACCAAAGTCGTCGCCATCAACGCCCATGCCGAGTCCAAACCCAAATCTTTGCCTGCCCTTGACCTCCGGAGTAAATCCTAGCCCCAAAATCGCCGCCACCAAAAGAAGTTTGGTGCTCAAACCAGCACCTCCACTAATACCTGTAATGCCATTGATACCGCCACTAGCACCACTATCAATATCATCCGAAATCACATCTAAAACCTGGCATAGAGCCAGCCCGAACTCTCATGAGACCGCAAACCGCCGTCGTCAGGAGAAAAAGAGGCATTCACCAGCTACCCAACTCAAGATAAAAAGGAGGAAGACCGGTGGGTAGCCAAAACAGAGTACCTGATGGTACATCCAGGAAAAACAAAGGTGCATAACGAGATGCTAGGCTAAAAAGAGTTAAAATGGATAGTTGAGGATCAGAGTGTGATCTTAGCCAAAATAAGGTCAAAAAGAGATTATCAATGAAAAAGAAAAAGAAAAAGAATGATCACAAGTTCACAACCATGTAACGCAGACAAATTATTTGACCACCTCTTCATTGAGGACAAGACAATGTCACATGAAATATTTGCAGTTTAACCTGTTTTCAGGTCAAACTTCAGTCGTTGAGGCTTTAAGCCATTGAACAAGGCTGCGTGTCTCCCTAATCTGTCTCATTCATATCTCACACAGAAATATCTCTACCAAAAAGTTGAGCTATTCCTTTCTTTGGGTCACTCTGTTTCACAATGGACTCTCCAACCAAAACCGCTTTAACACCAGCTTCTTGCACATAGGCAATGTCATCAGGAGTAAACAGCCCAGATTCTCCTACCACAATTATTCCTCTCTCACGGATCACTTCACCACGCTTTCCTTCAAGAAGCTTCTTTGTGTTACTAGTATCAACCTCAAATGTTTCTGCAGGCAAGCAATAGTAAGCTTATTATATGACAAAATAGATTTTATGGCTTAATCCTGTTGCATATAAAGCCAAGAAATGAAAAAATAACAATCTTTTAAGTAATCAGTGCAATTGAAACAAAGAGTTACATAATACTTCTAATACTGACGTTGGCCATCCACGACAATATACATAAACAATCATGCTATTATTGAACATTGATACGTTAAAGTAACATGAAACAACAAGCATAAGCTAATTCACAGGACTTGGTTTTACCAAGATTGCGGTTGTTAATGCCAATAAACTCAATCCCCTCGATTCCAAGAACTCGGTCCATTTCTTTCTCATCATGCACCTGCAAAATGTATCACAAGTCCAAATTAAGAAAATTCTCTGACCCACTTCAATTTGATCAAAATGAAAGAAAAAAAATTTAGAACTAAAAGCAAAATCATTTGCATCAACACATATGGAAGAAAAGGAGAATCTAAAGTTATCCTGAAATCAGAAACAAATGGAAGTACTGACTTTGGAGTCTATGATAATGCTCCATAAGAGTCAACGAATTCAATCACTAAACTAAGAGTTGCAAACTAGCACACAGCATGTAGCTAACGACTAGATATTGGGATGAGAAAAACATGCTGCAACAGACACATCAACTCTGTATTTAAGCGGCTGAGACAATTTCAGACATTTAAAAATAGTGACCCATATGCAACTCAAATAACAATATGTAGGTTTCTATATAGTTAAAACCTCACAACCAGTAAACCTATCATAAAAATAAAGTATTTGGAGAAGAGTGGAGTAGAACTCGAACCTCAACAAGGGTAGCCATCTTAAGCTTCTTGCATATCTTAGTCATGTAACCGATATCGAGGTCCGGCAAAACAGCAGCAATCAAAAGAATAGCATCTGCCCCTTTAGCCCGAGCATAGTAGATTTGCCAAGCGTCGACAATAAATTCTTTGCACAACAGAGGACACTGCATATTTTTTTCAGTCAAAAACACAAACTTATACAAATACAACATGCTCGCATGCATGAAGACAATATTGATTTAAGGAACAAACCTGAACTCCAGCATTTCTTATAGCTACCATATTTTCATAACTTCCCTGTATTAATTAAGCCAAAAGAAAAGTCAGGTAAAACTAACAAACTGTAACCTTGCTGGAAGATGAACAAAATTATCAAATTAAATTATCCACCTGAAAATACTTCTCATCTGCCAAAACACTAAGACAAGCAGCTCCCCCACTTTCATAAGCTTGGGCAATTTCAACCTATCAAAAGAAAGTTCAGACCGATAAGACCTATTGTAACAAATAAGCAGATTAAAAGCTTCAAAACATAAATGTGTGTTTCGTTAAGTCTTAAAAGATCAGGAACTGGGACAAAAAGCTGCAGACTTTTACCGGATCAAAATCTTCCCTCAAAACTCCTCTACTCGGAGAAGCCTTCTTCACTTCAGCTATCAAACCCGGCACTCCAGTTCTTTCATGGGCCGCCCTGAGCGCTCCAACGAAATCCCTAACAGGAGGAGCCTTCTCAAGGTCTTTCAACAACCTATGCAGAGGCTTCTTCTCTCTCCACTGAAAAATCACCAACATTTCAATCTTTTTAAAACCGCATTTCTAAAAAAACCAGCAGCCAAAAACAACACATTATTTGATCAAACTACCCGGATTTTCGCCAATTGGGCCCCAATTCCAAGACAAGAAAACAAGTAAGAAGTAGCAAAACATATGTACCCTGGCGACTTCTTGGTCCTTGTGCCATATGATCTCCTCCAAGATATTCCTGGGAGTATTGCCCTCGTTCTCCAGTCGAAACTCGAACGGCCCAACATAGTGCTTAGGCGGCCCAGTCGGCGGCCTCCTCCTGATCTTGATACCCTGCGCCGCGGCCACTTCGTTGTGGAACATCCCCACCTCCCACTCCTTGATTTTCAGCTCATCTTTCACCGGCTCCGATTCGCTAGCCATTGCAACCTAAACGTCACCAAATCCGACGTTGAGTTACGACGGAATAAACTAAACAAATTAGAGCGATAAATTGGAGGATTCAAGCGCAAAACCTGCTGGGCGCGAACAACGGAGTAAGAAGGAAGAGAGAGGTTGGGTCTGCATGTGAAGGAAGGGACAGACCTGATGGAAGCTAAACCCTCCATTAGGCGATAGGAGGGAGCTGCGATTTTGAGAGGAGGAGGGTGGTCTGCTGTGAGACTGTGATTTGGTCAAAGATAGTAAATTCAGGTAATAAGGATACGTTATTACTTTTTACTGGGAAGTGTTGTAAAACAAAAGTAAAAGAGATTAAGGAATGAGAGAAACAACCAAGAGAATGAGGAAATATGTTATCTATATCATTAAGGTGAGAACTCTCTCTTATATAGAGATAAGTTCATTATGTAAATTACAATAACAACCTTATATGGTTAATTACAAGAATGCCCATTAAATAAACTATTTACAACACTCCGCCTTAGGTATTCTTTGTTATTAGCTTCCTCTGATATGTGCTTCAGGGTTGTCTCGTCAAAACCTTGCCAGGTAATAAAAACTCTATGAGACAAAAACAATCCTGGTTGAAGGAGAAAAGAGTACAATGCACACGTAGCGGTGGTAGTCAGAACCCTTAATTTCGGTGAAGCGGTTTAGCCTGGATCATAAGATATGTCTATGGGAGATAGATGCATAATAGTTTCTACACCAAAACCTTGCCCGGTAAACCCAGTGGGACAAACCCGTGGTCGAAGGAAAAAGATGAGCAAATGCATATATTTCAAATAAAGGCATCTTCAAGATGAAGTATGAGTATGGTGACCAATTTAATGTGTGTTTCGTTAAAACCTTGTCATGTAACAAAACCCAGTGGGACAAAATAACCCTGGACGAAGGACAAAAGAGTACACAATGGTCAAGAGTATGCTTCAGGATACTCCCCCTAAAAACTACACATTACGTAAAACTGCTACATTGATCATGCTTCTTCAATAACTTAATAGTCAACATGACTTAAAAAAGTTTTTGTTTCATATACCTCTAAGATTATTGTATTCCCTATAGTAAAGACATAACTAGTCAGGAATAAGCCTTGTGTCGGTTTACATAACTCATGTCACCATATTTAACAAGGAAAACATCATTCCAAGGATCATAGGCGGTTGATCCATTTCATAATGCCTAGGGATATAATGAGCCATTTTCCGTCATACATTTAAAGTAACGGAAAATTGTCTTTTGTGCCATTTACGGAGGCGGCATGTTGGCGCAGAGCTATATCTAGCTAACAAATTCACATCGGGTGAGATTTCTGGTCTAGGGCATTTAGCCAAGTACAATAATGCGTATATTGTACTTAGATATGAGTCTTTTGGTCCCAATATCTCTCATTATCATCTACACGATAATACGAGTCTCACTAGATTTCAAACGATTATGAGTGAGCTTGAAGACTTTGCTTTATCCTCATTAAAGCATCTTAACATCTTCTAGATGTAATTTGATTGATGAACCAAAATTCCATTTGCACTTTGCACGACTCCAGGTCGAGAAAATGATTTGGTCTCCGAAAGTCTTTCATCTCAAACTCCGACTTCAGGTGTTTTGTGGTTTTCTTGATCTCTTCAAGAGTATCAATCAAATTCATGCTATTGACGTAGATCACCAAAATTTTGTTGTCTTAATAAACACGCATGGGCATTGTCCATTGTTCATATATTCCATCCCAAGCAAATATTCACTTAGACGGTTATACCAACTCCGTCTGGATTGTTTGAACCCCTAAAGTGAACTACTCTAGCAAATGGAGAGCATGTTATGTGGTCTAGAACTATTTGCATTGGGTAACAGAAGTCCTTCAGGAAACTTCATGTATATCTCTATATTCATATCCCCATAGAGATAAGTTGTTACCACATTCATAGGCTGCTTATTCAGTTATTCAGAAACTACCAAACTGATAAGGTAGTGGAACGTTATGATGTCTATTACGGGAAAGTACGTCTCCTCGTAATCAATCACAGGGTGTTGAGAAAATCCTTGCGCCACTAAACAAGACTTATATCACAATCTCGTTTTTCTCATTACGCTTCCTTACAAATACCCATCTAAACAATATAGGTTTAACATGGGTAGGTGTGGGAACAACAGGCCCATAACACCTTTCTCTTAGTTAAGGAATCTGATTTGACCTGGATTGTTTCTTTTCTTTTTAGCCAGTCGTCTCTTCGTTGAGATCTATCAACGAAACAAGGTTCAACATCATCGCTTATTATAAATTCAATGGCCACCACAAATACAAACATATCATCAATGAACTCTCATTCCGATTCAATATCTCACAAAATTTACCGAGATTTTCTATTCTCGGGTGTGGGTTTAAATGTTGGAGCGTCCCCCAACTTTGTCTCCTCTAGGACGAACCCATAATCCGGATTAATCTCGTGAGTTGAATTAGTTTGAGATTGCGATGGCAAGAAGATTCATCTGTGCCAAGTTTACCCTCTTCTAGGGATAAGAATCGTTCGAACCTAATGATCTACCTCGCTTCTGGGCAGGGACATATGACTGGTTAGCCGCCATGGCCGTACCTCATCCAACTAGGACGATACATCCTACGGGGACGTTTATCCTTGCAGGTTTGCAGCAGGTATATATGACCTCGTCACTTTAACTAGATCTAATGAAGTAGATCTAGAATTCTTTGCACTTCAACTGGAAGTAGAATTCTTCGCACTGCAATATCACATGTGCGGTTTGGGGATCAAGATGAGACATTCTACATGTTGTTCATCAGGAACGGCGACGTTCTCATCTCCCCCTAACGGCGGGAAGACTGTCTCATCAAAGTGACGACCGCAAATCTAGCGGTATAGAGATCGCCTGTCAAGGGCTCTAAAGAGCACATAATGGATAGGGTTCATAATCGACATATATGCTCATTCTTTGTTGAGGACCCGATTTTGTACATTGTGGCGGCACAATTGGCACGGGAACTGCACACCTAAATCTGTGTAAGTGCGAAACACCAGGTTTGCACCCAGTCACCAACTGTACACAAAGTAAGGTGGGTAGCAGTGGGCCTCAACCAGACCGACATGGCTGCATGCAAGATTGCATAGCCCAACACTAGAAGCTTGGTGCGCATTACCAAGGTTCTACTTGCGAGACCATCTTGGGTGTGAACATAGGAAACTATATGTTCAACAAATCCCAAGGGATATGCAATAATCATCAGAAGCCATCGATGTAAACTCTCCAGCATTATCAAGCCTTATAGACTTTATAAGATAATCCGAGTGGTGTATCCTAAATTTCATGGGTGAGAGTTTAACAAACGCAGCATTTTTTCTTATGGACAGTGATGTGACATCTGATCACTTTTTTCGATGCATCAACCAAAACCATTAATATTTAACTGGTCTGTATGGTGGTTGGATAGGTTCACGAATTTTCCCTTGCATTCTGTGCATAAAGAGATAGTGTACATTCTAGTATTTGCATATGATGGTCTGGTATTCAACATCCTTAACGAGCAACTTGACATAATATGTCATTAAAGACAAGACCCTTATTCTGAAGGGGATGCCCGTGTGATAATTGAGTTGAGGATACGGTGCATCATATATTTTTCCCGGGTGCATCAAACACCAATACTATAGCTAGTATTTGCTCGAATCATTTAGCTTCTAGCTAATAAATTTTAATATCTTCAATGTACGCTTTGACCACACATTTGAAGGTTATGCAAAGATATTACACCATTTTTCTAGTGGTTTCAATGTTTTAAGCATTGATTTCAATGAACTTACATTTTGATAACATTCTTCTGAAACGTAGAGGTATTTTGCCTCGTCAGTCAGACGAAAACGCTCAGTTCCTTAATATTGATAACACATATCAATTTTGATTTAGATTCTAAGGCATCAAGTCTTTTCATTTCAATATTTTCTTGCTTCATGCAAGGAAGATGTCTAGTTCAGATTGTTTCTTCTGGAGACTTCCAATTAACATGATATGAATAAAAGCCATTGATTTTATCTTGTCTGGTGAATTTATGAATGAAACTTCAAGTTTCTTAAGGGGGTTATTATCGAAACTACAAGTTCGATTTATACATGAACTACTGGTTCATTTCTAAACTACCGATTCATTAGGTACATGTATTTTCAAATTATAATCATGTAGCAAATGATGATATTAATTCTACGTTACTAATTTAGCATAGTGAATATGTCACGTAACTATGTGTAAATGCTTCTGGCAATTAACTACACATTAAATATGGTGAATATTTAACAACAACCATTATGAGAAAATATTTGGAATGTCTTATAGACATACATAATGACTAGGTACAAAAATCCAGTGTCATTATATTATTTTCCTTTTGTTTGATTCTGCTGGACCAAAGGAATTGCGTTTAATTAAAGTGAAAGAAATAAACCTCTTCATACTTTACAAGCATAAGGGGCACAATCTGAGATGTATGCTGGGCTTCTAGGTCCCGTATAGGGAGAGTGGGCTTACTGGGCTCAGAATGGTCTACCAACAAATGCAATGTTATTAGTCAACCCTTTCGGTAACTCCAATTGTATATGACCAGGTAAGCAATAATGAGGTGGTGGAGCGAGGCTCACTTAAGTACACAGCCTTGTCAACACGAAAATAACAGAACAACACGTGTACAAAGAATAATTTAATTTAATCAATGCGAATGCGGGTTACAATCTTTGTGAACTCCTCTGATTCTATCTCCGAATATAGGTTTAACTCAAGGGTGACAAGCACCTGTTCTTGAGGGTTACGCGGATTGATCATGTAACGAATATTTGGGATTTGGGTTTGGGTTTAGTGAAGAACTGGCTATTTGGGGAGCTTGATAGTTCTTCAAGGATTTTGGATTTGGATTTGGTGAAGAACTGGCTGTTCAGGGAGCTTGATAGTTCTTCAAGGGTTTTGGGGAGATTTCTGAGCTCGCGGAGGGATTTCTCTCTCTCTAGTTCGCTGCCTTGTTTATGCCCCCTTCCTCTCGGTATGAGAGGGGGTATTTATAGTGTTAACATGCCTCCACTTAAGGCATGTAATGAAGATTCTGAATCAATAATATTTCCTTAATCGAATCAATGAATCTTGACTGATTTACTTGCCGATTTTAGCATAATCAAATCAATCAAATCTTGAGATTTAGATATGCCCAGATCGCTTTGGATTGAATGTCCTGTTCTGAGCAAGATCCTTAGTAAGGGGCGAGCTATCTCGCGGATATGGAAGGTATCCCGCGAGGAAGCTTGATTTCCAAGCAAGCGGTGATTTCTAATCCTACTTCGCGGACGACTTATCTTAGACGTACATCCCCGCATGCATACGAACTTTGTCGTCTAGCTACTTCGCGAGTTTCCCTACGCGGGGCCATCTCGCCTTGCCTTTATGTCAATCTACGCGCGTGGAGCCATCTCGCCTTCATGTACATACGCGCGGAGTCATCTTGCCTCGCGAAGTCTTGTTCGTCTGGCGAAGTCTTGTTCGCCTCGCGAAGTCTTGTTTGCCTGGCGAAGTCTTGTTCGTTCGCCTGGCGAAGTCTTGTTCGCCTTCGCGAAGTCTTGTTCGCCTTCGCGAAGTCTTGTTCGCCTTCGCGAAGTCTTATTCGTCTCGCGAAGTCTTGTTCGCCTCACCAAGTCTTGTTCGCCTGGCAAGTCTTGTTCGTTCGCCTGGCGAAGTCTTGTTTGCCTCGCGAAGTCTTGTTCGCCTGGCGAAGTCTTGTTCGCCTCGCCAAGTCTTGTTCGCCTTCGCGAAGTCTCGTTCGCCTCGCCAAGTCTTGTTCGCCTCGCGAAGTCTAGTTCACCTTGCGAACTCTACTCTCTAGCTCGCCTGACCGCTGGCGAACCATCACCAATTATTTTTGGGGATGTTCGATTAATTTAATTTAACTGATATATGATCATCAATCGACACTTGATAATTGATTTCAATCAGGATTTAAAGTTTTGTTGTCGGCCGACCATTTTCACGTTGCCACGTGTTATTTTCAACGGCTTTCCAATTTTGTCGACTCACGAGCCACATATTTGCTTGAATTATTCAACGACTATTATTATCATTAAATTTTATATGTCTACAAGCCTCAAAAGAACTTTCCTAGACATCGCATCCAGCTAGATGAGCCTAGTTTGAGAAGAATTATATTCATTGTATGGACTCATGACGACACATGGCGAGCTTCTGTGCTAGCTTTGTAGCTTGCGTCGAGTTTCTGGCTCAATTTGCGTATATTCAGGCTTGATTTAAGCTTCTGACTTAACATCATTAATATTCACCAATATAACATAATCCAATGCAATATATGTTATTAAATCGTAACATACAAACTTAATGTGAAAGCAATTATATGAAACCGAAATAAATTAAATTATAACGGAAACAATTTAATTCATATCGACATAATGTATATGCAATAAAATTATTGAACCAATAAATGTCAATAACGTAGCGGTTACATGCAAAACTAACTTATTTGCATCATCAATTGCTTTTGGCATTAATATGTCATTACATACTCATAATAATTATCGATATAAACGATAACATAATTGAGAACTAATTGAATAAAACTGACGCAATTTGAATTTGGTAACCGACAGTTAATATATGACATAAATTACTAAATAAATATCATTTATGCAACGGTTAAGTACCAAAGGCAATGAGTTCAAATCTCATTCATGCTTCTAGCATTACACATAAGTATTAAATTGGATAAATGCTTCTGGCATAACATTTATGTAATAATTGCGTAATTAAACCCTAATGCTTCAAGCACAATTTATGGGGTTATAAATGTGTAATTGCTTCTGGCATTATATCCTCATAAACGTCAAATTGAAATGAAGATGATTCTAATTTGTAATTAACATTAAATTAGAATCCGACATAAAGTCAATAGTAAATATCATTTATGTAGCGGTTATGGGTTTAAATCTCATTAATGCTTATGACATTATGTATTACTGTATTAGTAATAAATGAGGTAAATGCTATTGGCATAACGTTTATATAATAGTTATGTAATTAAACCAAAAATTCATGCATAATGAATTATAATGGCAATTATTCAAATTAACGTAACTGAATATTAAATTCATAACGTTTCTATCATAATTTGCACAATAATTTGGCCCATAATGCTTGTAGCATAATGTGGGTTGTAAATTGGTAAATGCTTTTGACATTAATTACATACCCTTAAATGACATTGAATCTGACACAATTCAAATCAGTAACTGACAAAACGTAGATTTTAATTTATACGTAAATAACATCATCAGTGCTATGCGTCATTATTCAAATGGCATTACATTTCTAAACGGATTTTATTCAAACTCTATTAAGAGCAATATTAATTCATTTGTATGATTAAATGCTTCAGGCATAAATATTACATATATGTAACGTCTAGCATAAACGAACAAATTAATGGTTATGAGCGTTACTTCTGGAGCTCATGCATATACTTGAATTTGACACATGTACTTGTTGATCTATGCGCCTTTTGGTTTGCACTACTAGGCAGGTGGTTATGGCTAATTACGAAGGCTACTGGCCGTTCAATGATTTTCAATGCCAATTTTTCTTTCCAAAATCGAAACATGAACAGAAATAGATCAATAATATGAATTTGGCGGTTCATGCATCAAATGAAATTTTCTATATACTACACAAATTAATAAGCATATATATATATATATATATATATATATATATATATATATATATATATATATATATATATTTCGAATGGATAAACGAAATATGGTTTATGCTTCATGATGTAGCTTTTCATATAATCATGGCTTGAAGAAATGAATTAGAATTAAGATTTGGAAAACTTTACTCAATACGGAGCGAGAATGATCTTCATCTCAGTTGAAGTGCAAAACTTGTCAGCCAATCCAATTGCTTCTTTATGATGATCTTGAACCAGGTTGAATGATCGTCCTTTGCTTGGTTGATCAACAATTTCAGAGTTTTTCGTGCAACAGCAAATTAAACTCAACGTTAGAACTATTCGTGCTGATAACGTGTTGTAAAACAAAAGTAAAAGAGATTAAGAAAGGAGAGAAACAACCAAGAGAATGAGGGAATATGTTATCTATATCATTGAGGTGAGAACTCTCTCTTATATAGAGATGAGATCATTATGTAAATTACAATAACAACCTTATATAGTTAATTACAAGAATGCTCATCAAATAAACTATTTACAATAGAAAGCTTTTTTCGGCCATATTAGTTGAATTTGTTACCGGATATGTTGAAGAATTGGAAGGAGAAAGGGAATTTGGATATTCTTCCATATTTACCATAATACCAAATTACAAAGCTCAATGCATAGTTGAAGGCCAGAAGTATTTCAGATGTGCCTAGGAAGCCTTTGAGATACCCTAACACTGTAAACAAAAATGTTTCGGCATATGTTTAAAGGAAATATAGCCTAATTGCCCTTGTAAAATGCCTTACTGATGAATTTGTACCATAATTTTTCTAAGTTTACTTCATTAATTTGAATATTTGATAGAGAAAACGTTTTGAATTCTGTCTAGTGTTGGACTATTCAGAAAATTTGAAATCAACCCTGAATGGTACATCTTGGATGAACTCTAGTCTATTATAGCTTTGTTTTTCCCTTTGTTACACACAAGTCATTGAACAATACAAGAATGTGAATGTTGTAACAGAATAGGAGAGTTCATGGCGATTCTATAATAACTACAATTAACTACAAAATACAAGGGTACAGTATAGCTTTGTTTTTCCCTTTGTTATTTGCATGTGTGGTAGAATTGCATCCTTTTGACCATGCATTTCTTCCAGATGATGGTAGCTGTTCTGATAAACTCATAAGTAATTTCACTGGATGTAAATTGAGCTAAGAGATCATCAGAAAATGGCTTACAGCGGCGAACCCAGGAGCAATCACAGTTGAGACTTTTCTCACTTAAACCACTTCCTGAACCCATTAAAGATCGTTAGAGCTCTCAGTTCACCCTTTCGTATATCCCTCAGTTGCCTTCTCAGAATCTGAAACCATAACAGCAAATAGATAAATACAGACATGATAGCAGATTAGCAGTGCATAAGGCAAACTGAGTACATGTTATCAACTTGGAGATTTTCTTCTTAATTTCAAAGTTCAATGAAATCAAGTCCTCCACAATTTTCTGATATCACAGTAATCTTGCACATGCAAAAGACTTACATATTGAGCACGGAATAGGATTCTCTGCTCGCTAGTAGACAAGTCCACTGCTAGCTGTTTCAGAAACAACCTTCGGTTTAGCTGCTTTGGAGATGTCACATCCAAATCCATTGAACCACTTGCCTGTTAACACATATCAACTGTATGAAACTCTTTCCTCCATCCCATCCAGAGATGATAGCATTATATATGTTGTTATCGACAGACAACGAAATTATCATACATTATGGCCTCACCTGTAAGAATTTGCTATACTTCGATATGCTAACTTCACAACTATCCAATATGAACTGTAGTACTTCTTCTTCTATTTCAGGATATCTCAAATCCTTCTGGATGGTAGATTTATTCGACGCTGCAGCAGCCATCTAAAAGCAAAGATATTTCAGATAGGTTCTACAATATACATTCAACAAGGATGCTAAAACTATCTCACCTCTTCAAATTGTTTGCTCATACTTGGAGGACTAACAGCTAAATAAGCAAATGCCATTAGCTCTGATGGCCAGCCAGTAATTCGTACAGGAAAACACTCTCTTCTGCTTAAAAGAATCATAATTTGGTACCCAGATTAGAACAAAAGGTACAACATAAAGGAGGAAAGAGTAAATTTTGAAATCATCTGCAAGGAGTCAGTTGAATGGGGGAACACAAAATGAAGTGAAGATAATTTGTCGATATCTTCTTCTGAGTTAACAGGAGGCTGAAAAAGAGTATTAAGTATGATTTCGCACTAGTTACCCAAAACTTGGCAATTTCTGCTGCCATTCTTAGGTGCAAGAAAGGCTTTAAAATGACTAAAATAGAACCTAAAGACCAAGATTTCTGGCACTCACGCTGATAGTCCATATTTTCTCAGAGCTTCCACCTTCTCCTTATAGCATTTGTCAGATTTCAGAAGTGACACTGATAACTCAACGGAATCACTAGGGTTGGCACCCTTGCTTGGGACAAACCCATACGATAGCAATAGCTCTCCATTCGATTTCTTCCCATAGGAAATAAAGACCTGAAAGTCATGAGAAGCAATCAATAGATTTACTTGTTTGCATAGCACACATCCCTTATTTAAAGTCAAAATGTGTTGAAGAGATTGGCAGATAATACTTAGCCTACAAACCTTAAATTTATGCTTTTCAGTTATTTCTTTTACAGTTTTGTCTATGAAAATCTACTTGATTTACCAGTTGTGAACAAGATTCAATATTTACCTGCTCACCTGGCTGGTATGGCCCGGCCGTTGTAAAAACAACTCCCTTGGATGATTTATCATAATCCAAAAACGTATCCACCTGCACCAGTCAAATTAAGATGCACATTGAGTAAGGTTATGCAGATAATACAGATCATACTTTTGATCGTTTGTATAAATAATAGTATCGTCCACAAACCTCACAACTATGATTCAGCATATCCGCCCAAGGAACCAAGGCAACTTTCCCATCCATTGAGGGTAATCGAACCTGTGATTAGGAGAAAAATGACTTATATGTCAAAAGTCTGCAAATTAATAATGTCGTTTAATACAAATTATTTCGAACATTATATAGGAAATATCTGGTAGTATTTTATCACCAGAGATACAGTTACAGTTTCCAGTCATATAGTAAAAAAGTATATGTTTTCTTGAAGGATGTCAGACGTTCTGACTCCTGGTGCTTAGACATCGCAGGAAGGCAAACAATCCTTCAATATTTTAGGCATGTTATAGACTTATAGTGCTCAGCTCAAGTAACTATAACATGGAAGTCAAACACATAGAATCCAAGAAAGTTATAAAATTGTTTCTCATATTCCTACTTAACAAAATTTAATTTCATATGGATGTCAAACACCTAGAGTCCTAGAAAAATTTGACTCAAATTTCGTAGAAGCAGAAGCAAATTTACTAGAAATTATTATTCAAGTAGTTTACTTACCAAGCGTGAGAAAAGAATTCCAAATGACCATTTGAAGGTTTCTATGTTGAATACCTGTCAAATACAAGGAGGAAGGACAATGATACACAGATCAAAACCAAACAAATGTGATCGTATTTTGATAAGGATAGCTTTAGATTCATCTTCTGTGTGCCTTGGAGATATAAAAGGATGAGTATACTTAAGGAATTGTTAAACAGGTCAGATTGTCGATTGACGGATGACCTTGCTCTTTGAAAATAACAATGTCACAAAGCTTTTTGACAGTATCAAAGAAGAGTGAGAACTTGCTAGCATACATAACTAACACACACACACAAAAAATGCCTCAATTGTATTGTAATACAAGTTTGATACCTCTTCAGGAAATAAATCAGGGTGCTTTGAGAATATCCTAAGCCTTAGATCATTGTATCTGCACAAGAGATAGGACAAAGCAGTCAAGGCAATAATCACAAAAATGCAACCTTGATTACAAATGAACAAACAAGCATAGAACAAATATTAAATAACAAATGCAACGCCATACGTTCCGACAACATTAGTAACTCTTTCAATTGCCCTCTGCCTAATCTGTGATGCCTCCAAGTATCGATCAAGCTCTTCGCGGGTCCTGAAATGACATATAGAGGCTGTGGAAGTCTGAGATCACACTCATTAAATCTCAACCAATGAAACAAAGACTAGAAAGTGTCAACTTACCAATACAAAAGTGAATAAGGCTGCCTTGGCAAGGCATCTATATAGTTGCTCCATCTTGAAGACTTCAAGTAACTTGCTTCACTAATCAGATAGGTTGCTAGTAATGGCCAGTCTGGTACAGAGTTTTTCTTCATCAGCTTACCAGCCTCCCTACATGTCCATTCCTACCATTTCAAAAACCACAAGTTTCTTGCAATCAAAATGACATTAAAGATATTAACTTTCGCGGAGTTTCGTTTGCGAATAATTCTTACAGAGTCTGAAGTGATGAACAAAGAGGGAGGCACAAAGAGCAGCTTCTCTCCTTTTCTTATGTTCTTCAGAGCAACAAGGCCTCTCTCCCCCACATCAACTTTTTGGATGCCCATTTTCTGAGGTGGAAGGCCTGAGTCTGTCAGCCATTTCTGCAGAGCTGAAGCGTTTTCCAAGGAATCAATGTCACAACCCCAAGGGATCTTCTGGGAAACTGTAGCTTTGGTGGTGCTTTCAGTTGTGGAGATAGAACACTGAACTGGGTGTCTTTTGAAACTTGGTGGGTGTGACTGAAATGTATGGGTTTTTGGGTGTGAATGGAAGCTGGGTATGAGAGTGCTTTGCAAGATTCTTGAAACTTCAGCCATGGTTATCCAGGGACACCAAGTAAAAGAAGAAAGGAACCTTATCTCAGAGGTTTATATGGTTTGGGACTTTTTTATTCTTTTTCTTTTTTTTGTCTGAAGTTTGGGACTTGGGTTGTGGTCATTTTTTCAGTTATGGAACTCGCGGTTGTTAACTTGTTTTGTCGTCTGCCTTGGTTTTTCTTTTTTCTTTTTTGTATCCTGGCAAAAAGTGCTTTGACTATTTTTACCACCTATTCAGGATCATTATGAACTACATTGAGCTGCTGATATTCCGTGAAAGCAGTCGAGCCCTACCAATGTAAGTTATTTTTCACTTGAAAAGTCAAGCATCCGGCAACCGGTTCTCGTTCAGACATGTTTTCGAACTTCTATTTATATGTGTTTGATAACCTTAAAAACAAAACTTGTTTAACATTATAAAATTTATGTCAAATAAATGAACGAGTACGGTAAGAGTTAACATGTTTATGATCAACTGTTAATCTGTTTGATACAGTTGCATCCATAAGTAACTTTTGTTTATCATAACTTATATGGTTTGATCATGAATCGTCACCCGATACGGAGAGAGTTCGAACACATGAGTTGAAAATTGTTACTTTTTTTTTATCAGATAGTCTTTCGTGAGTTGAACTCAAGATCTCCTACTTACGGAGCACAAAATATGTCACCAGACCAAAGGACTTTTCTTTTTTTGAAGTAAAAAAAAAATGAGTGTGCTATAAACCGGCAGCGCATGGACTTTAGCTCAGCACACTTAAAAACATAGAGCTGGAATAGGAATATCCAAAATTTCACAGCTCCTAAAACATGTTGTTGGCTAATGCCAACCTCATCTCCTGCAACTTCTCAACCTTCCCATCATCCCTTCCACCCAAAACTTCACTCCAAACCCAAAACCTCAAGCCCAGAATTCCTCACTCCAAAACAGCCTCAAAAGTTTCAACCTTTTCTAAACCTCACAATGGTAAAGCTTCAATCTTTACATTCCACAAGGGCCACCTTCAAATTTGTCACAGTACCTTGAATAGCCAGAAACCAGAAGACCCAGTTCTGAATGAAGGTGAACCATTGAAGGTTGAAAATGGTGGTGATGAAAAGAACTGGACAACCTCAATTCTGCTATTTCTGTTGTGGGGGGCACTCATGTTCTATGTGTTCACTCTTTCTCCAAATCAGACCCCGGTAAATGTAGAATCAAGGTTTTTGAATATAGTAGTCCAGGTGTTATTGCTTAATATGATGAGGTATAATTTGATATATGTTTTGTTGAACTAGTTGTATTGCTTACTAAAGAGTAGGAGTAAAACATGAATGTATGCTACTGTTGTTCTTCGTCTCTTGTTTTTTTTTTTTTGTGTGACTAATATGCCTTTGGAAGGTTTGGATTACTTTCTTAATTATTGGGAGGTTTAGAGTAATGTGTAAAAGAAACAAGTGAAAAATGTTTAAAGGTTGTTGCTTTGGAATTGGAGGAATAATTTCTGTATGAAAATGTTTGAGGATTCCTTGGTTGACTTGCATACCTAAACTGAATCATAGAGGTGCCTCATTGTGTATTGTGAACATGGACAAGCCATTGATCCCTAGTAGTTTTTTTATTGAACTATTTGTTAAACTAGTGAAGTGCTGTGAGACGATGAGAGGAAGTCTAATGGCATGTGAATTCCCTATTGTTCAATTGATCTTTGCATTTGGCCATAAAATATGCTTTTCAATCATCCCACATTTCATATTCTTAACATATGGCCTTTTCACTTTTTCAGTCAAGGGACATGTATTTCGTAAAGAAACTCTTGAATTTGAAGGGAGATGATGGTTTTACAATGAACCAAGTGCTTGTGTCTGTCTGGTACATCATGGGTTTGTGGCCTTTGCTATATAGCATGCTGCTGCTTCCAACAGGGAGAAGGTAGTGTTACTTTCTTTGGATTTTCTTTCAATGCTCTTACGCACCTCCTGTCTCCCCGTTTTATTTATTTTTTATTAGGATTCTATGTATAGAGTATCTTTGATGAATCATGGAATTTCTCAGCCTTAATATATTATGTAATCTCCGGCAGAAACCGGGACTTGTTCATCAATGTTTCACAGTTAAGATCTGATTACATATTCTTGTATGTGCAGCTCAAAAAGCAGCATTCCTGTCTGGCCTTTCTTAATACTTTCATGCTTTGGTGGAGCATATGCCCTTCTTCCCTATTTTGTACTTTGGAAACCACCACCACCTACTGTTGATGAAAGTGAGCTTGGAAGATGGCCTCTCAACTTCCTAGAATCTAAATTAACTGCTGGGGTGAGAATTGCTGCAGCTTTTAAGTTAATCAATGTCTAGGTTAAAACATGGAAGTCTGTAGAGTTACTCCATGGCTAACTAAAAACCCCTAACTACTTTACAAGCATACCATAGCTCTCAAATGCTCCCTTCAGCCTGATCTGGAATTAAATCTTCATGAAACTGAAATTCATTTGCATAATGTCCTTGATTAACATTTGTATCAGTGATGGTCAAAATATGTAGCATCTTTT
Source organism: Fragaria iinumae (assembly GCA_009720345.1). Classification (NCBI taxonomy): domain Eukaryota; kingdom Viridiplantae; phylum Streptophyta; class Magnoliopsida; order Rosales; family Rosaceae; genus Fragaria; species Fragaria iinumae. Next base: position 35,376,009 of record CM019122.1, on the reverse strand, counting down.
TATTTGTTTTGGAAAATGCAAGTAACTCCATTACGCATCAGATTGCACTTGCTGCAGGGCTGGGAATAGTCATTTATGCAGGTCTAGCGAGTGGGGCTGACTGGAAGGAATATTGCCAGTACTTCAATGAAAGTAAATTTGTAAGTCACTCGACCGATTACACAGTTCTTATATATTGTCATAGTTTCCCACATATTTGAGAAGTATCGCTATTGTTCATATTTGGAGTTGAGGGATTTCTCTAAACGTACCACATTGGAACCCTAATGATGCAGATCCATGTCATGAGCCTTGATTTCACTCTACTATCTGCATTTGCTCCATTTTGGGTTTACAATGATATGACTTCACGAAAACGGTAATCCTGGTGCTGTTATATGTTTGTGTTAAAATCAAGGTCTAAATCCTAAAATATTCTGACACATAATTTTCGGCAGGTTTGACAAAGGCTCTTGGCTTCTGCCTTTGTCAGTGGTGCCATTTCTAGGCCCTGCTTTGTACCTCATCTTACGACCATCACTCTCAACCAAACCTAACTCACTGAGCCCTGCTGAGCCAGAATAGAAATTAAGATCTTTGTGTCAGTATCATATGCATAGAGATTACATCACAGATAGGGAATGGAATGTAAACCATCATACAGATGTGGAGATCCCAGTCATGAAAGAGGCTTGAGATTTCATATCCCAGCTAGGCAGCTAGCATCCTTGTGGGTGTGCTTAAATGACAAAATACACTGTATTTAGCTTCTTATACAACTCGAACCCTTTCAAAGCTTGGTGTAGCTAAGAACACCAAAGATTATAAATTTCTACAAAAGCTGTATGTTGTTACTTAAGTACTGTCAAACAGCAATGGTTACAGATGTGAGCATCTATGCTTTTTCTTCCCCATAGTGAATGTCATTATGCTTACTCTTAGGTAATTACAACTGAATGTGCAGAATTTGAAGACTTGGAAGTTGTACAACAGTAATATTCTGCCGGAAGCATCCCTGCAACATAAAACCAACTATGTTAGCAACAATAACACAAACTCGAAACTTAACGTACATTAAGTTATAGAACACCACCTGCAAGGCTATAAGCCTCTCTGCCCGGGTGTCAGCAAAAATTGCAGCACAAGTATCCACATCATGACCTAGTTTAACAAGCCCCGATGCAAAGTTGCAAGCACGATCAAAGACTTGTCCATAAGTCTGCCACTCATAATCTCCCAAATGAAGTTTCTCTAGTTTCCTTCCATCACCATCTGTAACAAGCTCCCTTCCAATCAACTTCCTAGTTCCAAGAAATAAACTCTGCGAGTGCTTCTTACAAGATTGCTGGAAAATGGCTGCCGCAGTTGTGGCATCTTTATGAGGAGATTAATTCCATCAACTGAGGTGCTTGAGCATTGCGTATCGCGTAACCTTCCTCCCCACCAACTTCCACAGGAACTCCTCTTTGCTTTATTTTCTTTCCTAAGAACATACTGGACAGCAAGCCAGGCACAACAATGCTGAACACAACAGCGCTTACAACATAGCCTCTCAGAGTCTCAGAACTGAAAACAGATCACTAATACCAGAGTAATGTTCAACTAGTGGTTTCAATCCCTCCATATATAGTTACCTCTTGGTTCAAAGCCACTGCTCGGATTAGGATAGTCTCTGTCAAACTCTGAGCTTAAGAGAAGAAGCAGATAGCTAGCATGCACCGTACCATCATAATACATTACATACCAAAAAGGGTTTGGTACCATTTAAACTATGTTCTACAGTAGTACACCCTCATTCGTCATTACTATCGAGACCAAAGTACATATAGGGGTAGATAACTTGAGCCGCAGGCAATATATCCAGCATTATTTCAATGTGATGGATATGACTCTGAACTGTAAAACCTGTTGAATGGAATAGGAGTAGCTCCTATATAATATCACTGGCGTTGGCCGCGTTGTAGTTGCTTTTGATGCATACATATCTGTTTAGTTGTTTTGGTACACATCTGAGACTTGCATTATATATACCCACATCGATATGTAGATCATTGCATCAATTATAAGATCACCAACGACCCTATTATCATAAAGACTTCGACACCTTTTGATTCAAAGCCAATGCTAGGATTATGATCACCAAGGATATGTAGGTAGGTATAATTTGATGATGTAGCACACAAAATCATAAATCGCATGAGAATTGATTATCATGATGTTGCGGTGGATGATTCTCCATGTTAATACTCTGCTGGGCTATCCGGCCCCTTTGCAGTTTCCGTTCACTGTTTGGCTGCCGAAGATATGCTCAGAACAATACTGAAAATACCTTCTAACATCAGCTGAGAACGATTCATAGACTGATCGAGAAACTGGAAATATACATGCGCATCGACAACAACACCAGCTATGAGTTCTAAAAATAAAAAATAAAAAACTAGAACCATCACCAGTATGATACAAGTGGAAGAGAACATCTTTAGAACAAAAGAATACGGGTACATTTAGAGATCAGTATGATCTGTCATTAAAAATGTTTGAGATTTAGACCACTATCATTAGTTGCCTACACAACTCAAACCCATAGAACTTGGCTAAACTAGGAAAACAGAAACTTTATCAACCATACAACTTCTCAATCTCACTTTTGAACTTGGCCTTGATCTGTTCCCTCTTGATCTTGAGAGCAGCAGTAACCAACCCAGATTCGGGTGTCCATGGCTCAGGCGCCAAATAAATCTTTCCAGGAAGTTCGAACTTGTCCAGTTTTGCTTCTTTTGCTATCTACATGACAAAAGATGAAAAATGAAAAATTTAGATGTTGAGGGGAAAGCTCTGAACTATCGGAAATCATTAAGTTGATAAAGAAAGATTCATGGACCTTGGAGAGGGATTGCTGGACCTCACTAACTGCTTCACCTTTTGCACACAGCTCAGAAAAATCATTGTACTTGATCCCAGCTTGCTGAGCCCACTGCTCCAGGGCTCCACGCGCAGGGACAATGATAGCTACACAGTAGTTGTGGAAAGGGTCTGCAAATACCATGATACTGTCCACATAATTACTGTTTATTAATGCCGCTTCAACCTGCACCAATGCCATGACCAATGTCGTTAACATCCCTGAAGAAGCTACAGCTTGTTATGTCCAGCAACATTATTCTATAGAAATGGCACAGTAAAATCTATAACACCTTTCCGAGTGAGATGTACTCTCCATGCTGAAGTTTAACAATATCCTTTTTCCTATCTATAATTTCGAGGCATCCATCAGGATGGAACATTCCAATGTCACCAGTATAAAACCAGCGCATGCCATTCTCGTCAACCTACAGTGTCCATGAAATCATCAATATCACAAACCAATAAAAATTATACAGCCAAAGTTAGAAAACTCACCTTGTACACCTCGTCAGTCTTCTCTTGATTATTAAAGTACCCAGCAGTTATACTAGGTCCCCCAATTACAATCTCCCCGCGAGGCATTGGCCTGTCAGATGGCAAGTATCCACCTTCTTTCCAAGAAACAAGCTGCATAAATAAAGGATACGTTCTTTTATATTGAAACACTTCAAATCCAATAATGTACAACCATGAGTCCCTTGTCACATTTTCAATATCATCCTGTCTTCTCATGGTCAGTGAAACTTGCAAAAGTTTATTAGAGTTGGCATATAAACTATTCAGAAATGTTAACCTCATCAATCACTTCCCAAGAAAATAATGCTCAACCATCCTTAGATGTAAATCCAACGGTGGAGTGAATTACTATTATTAAGTTGAGTTTGACCATTGGATTTACATCCAAAGGTGATTGAGCATCTTTTCTTTGGTCAGCAACTGACCTGGAAAACAAACCACTGATAGATTATTAGTCTTAGAAAAACATCTTGATTTGATCATAAATCACCTAATTTTTTTTCTCAAATATAAGATACCTTGACGTAGCAACAAGGCAAGGGTGGGCCAACACGGCCCACTGTTGTGTCATCCGCCTCAGAAAACGTAGCTCCAGCAAATGTTTCCGTCAAGCCATATGCCTGCCCGATTGGAGCCCTGTTTAGAAACAAACAGCTTGCAAAATTAAATAAATGTATGCCTAATTAGGACCAACACTGTGAAAGAAGGAATTAGACTTTATAAATGTGTATCAACTGATTTAACTGTTCTTGAGTACATTATGAGACGCAAAAGAATGCTATGTCGTTTTCTAATTTTTATAATCATGATTGTAGTATTATAATCAGCTACCACCATGGAAATGCAAAACCATAGTCATCTACAGCCTAGAAAACAATTACCCCATGCAGATATTGATGAAGCGTTGTGAATCAGCAGATAAAGGAGCTCCACCACAAAGCATAAAGCGGAGGCGGCCTCCAAGCCCTAGACGTATAACTTTAAAGACAAGGTTATCCCAAAACAATTTTTCCAGACCCCAAGCGCCAAACCAGCTTCCTTCTACAGCAGGCAGTCGCCGTTTAAATCCAATGTCAAAAAGTTTCTTTGCTATACCCCCTTTCTCCTCAACCTACAATTCATCATAGCTATTAGTATAGAAAGAATCCCCAACCTAAACTAATGCACAAATAAATAAAATCACAGGCAAGGTGATTCAGATCCACTTCTTACCTTTTTAAAGACTGCATCTCGAATACGATCTATAATAGCAGGAACTGTAGTCATGAGAGTCGGCTTCAACACAGAAACGTCTCCCTTGGTTCCTTTCTTAATTTTATTTGAAGTGTCTGTTAACGTCAATGCGGAACCATAACCAACTTTAACACCTGAAGCCATCATCACAGACTGGACAACAACAATATTAAAAATTTCCTCAGAAATTGTACAGAAATTAGTATAAAACAACTTTCCAATCAAACTTACCTCTGCGGCCAATTCAAAAACATGAGCTAAGGGCAAGTATGCTAAGTATGTATCAGTGCTACCCAGATGTGGAATCACTGTCATAACAGCTGCAGTAGTGGCTACGATATTGCCATGAGTTATCATTACTCCCTGTATCATTGCCAGCTCACGATGTTAAAAGGCATACAGCATTCCGTTTTAGTATCAACTAATGCTGTTATGAATTATTCAAATTTCAACTAACAACAGAATAACCAAAAATATTAAACATGTCGTTTGAATCTGCGTTACTTCTGTAGCCAACTAAAGATATGCAACTAGAAAAAGGGAGATAAAGGAAACAAACCTTTGGTAGACCTGTACTGCCACTCGTATACATGATAACAGCGACATTGTTCTTTGAAGGTAAACATGGATGAACAGGAGTTTCTTGTCCAAGTTTCTCAACTTCAGAAATGGATTTGACAGTCCAATTGCTAGTACTTTCACATTCTTTAGCATCTGAACTTCCCTCGTCGTCAAAATAAACTACATTTTTAATGCTGGTTAGGCTTGAGCTTATGGCAGCCAGCTTTTTCAACTGCTTTGTTTCACATATCAATGTTGATACTTGAGTCTGCCAAAAACAGAAAAGCTTAATATGAGGACTATCCATGTTCTCTGTCCTTGATATATTGTTAAATTGTAGCAACAGAGCACAATTTGTTTAACACTTTAGTATGAAGAAGTAAGTGGTTGGCAACAAACCTCACTCAGCGAGTGGATTAGGGCATCCTCACCTAGCGAAGAATAGATAGTAACAATAGTAATATTCTGCCGGAAGCACCCCTGGAACAGAAAAAAACCAACTCTTTCAACAACAACAACAACAGCAGAAACTAGAGCGCATGGTTTTTAAAAAGTTGAAGTACCTGAAAGGCTATAAACCACTCTGCGCAGGTGTCAGCAAAAATAGCAGCACGGGTGTCCACGTTATGACCCAAGTTAATAAGGCCAGACGCAAAGTTGCTAGCCCGATCAAATACTTGTTTGTATGTTTGCCATTCATAATCTCCCAAATGAAGTTTCTCAAACTTCTTGCCATTGCTTGCAGTGACAAATTCCCTTCCGATCAACTTCCTGGTTCCGAGAAACTGATGCTGCGCAAACTTCTTACAAGATTTCTCAAACAAGGCTGGCACAGTTGTGGCCTCGCTATCAGGAGACTCAATCAAGTCAGTAACACGAACATTGCGCATCGCATAACCTTCCTCACCACCGACTTGCACAGCAACTCCTCGTTGCTTCCTCTTCTTTCCCAAGAACACAGCTGACAGCAACACGGGTACAAGCACGGCGACAATAACAGCGCCCAATATCCCAAAGTTTCCATAGCCTTTCAGAATTGACAAGTGATCGGCAGCACCCAAATTTTCTGGAACTGGTGAGTTCATGACGCTCCCTTCAGTATCCTCCATCACTGAAGACTACCTGCAATAAATGATTGCTCATCAATAGAGACCCACTGCTCTCGTATGCACTACACAGATCATAAAATTTAAATCCATGTTCATCATCACCAACCATAGAAAAGAACAAGATCATCAATCAAGAACAAAAGGAGGAAAAAGAATCACCTGATGCTTCAAAACTATGATTCGAATTGAGCTGGGCGACGCTGTGTGTGAGCTTGCTTGTTTGAGGAAAGTAATACTACTCGAACATGTGTGGGGGTACAAGAATCGATGATGATTGTGAAAACGACTGTACGGATGCACCGGATGGCGTATGGCATTGCGACACTGGTACCAGTTTAGGGTTATTTTCGGTAATTTCCTTTTCCTCGTATCCAGTATTTAATTATCAGAAATCGTGATCGTCTGACACGTGGGGCGATATGTAATGAGTCACCTGGCATCTGGGTCCGCTTGCGAGGCCACGTTACTTCTTTTCTCTGTTTCTTTTTCTTTTTTTTTGTTCGTTTTTTTTATTCGGAGTTTCTTCTTTATGAAATATGTCGGCTGTTTTGCCAAATTTGCAGGTGGAAACTTAGTTAAGTTACACCACTGTCGTTAGAGCAAACTTGTAACCTTAAATAACTGACAGTAAACACGTACATGTTACACCTTAAATGACTGACAGTAAACACGTACATGTTACACCAGCTTCTAGGTATGTATTTCCACATAAAAATTTACAAATCACGAACCAAAGAGGAATCTAATTTATGAAAATTCTGAATGCTTTTACAATTTTTAGTTTTTAAAATTTACACAACTTTCTGAAATGTGATTTCCGTATTCCATCTTATGAAGATGTTAAAAATGTTAATTGAAACGTCCCTCAAACAAATTTTTGTGTCCGGAACTTGCTGGATTTGCGCCTCAACCACTTGAGAATGTAGTCCGGTGATTTAACTTTATTTAACAAACTCAATTTTCAAAACTGCAGGGAACTGATGCAGCAATCTTCGTCTTACACACGGAGGAGATAGAGCAGCATTGCTGTGTCTAGGAGTGGAGCTTTCTCTGTATCCCTCTGATGCACTTCATGAGGAAGCCTCTTGATTAGATGGTGGCGAGCTATGTTATACGACGACACGGACACGACGACACGACACGGCACAACACGATAACAAGGTAAAACTTAAAAACTGAGTTTCCGACACGGCTTAGACACGGTAAATAAATAATATATTTATGTATTTTTAATACATACAAAATATACTAGAATATTAAATAAGTTTATTACATTACTAAAATCATGTTCTAAATTCAATATTTTTTTTTTCTTTTTTGTCTAAATTTAATTCGTTGCATAAGCATATTAAAATAACATTAAAGAGAATCAAATACAAGTCATTAAAGAGAATCAAATAAGCAGTTCTGATGTAGGTTGAAAAAAAAAATAGGCATCAACTTAGTAACACAACAACTCTTTAACATCTGATAGATAAGAAAAATTTAATCATTCCATAATCCATCTAAATCTCTTTTAAAAAAAAAAATTAAAATTGATGACATGACATGTGTGGCGTGTCAAGACGTGTCAGAAAAGTCAACATTTTCCGATACACCACGTGACGTGTTGGACACGTGTCAAGCCATGTTGCCGTGTCGGACACTCCAGGGGTGTGAAGTGTCCGTGCAACATAGGTGGCGAGTCATGAGATAGGCTTTGAGCTGCAAGTGATGCTCCAGCTCTTTCGCACAGGCCATATCGGCCTCTTTTAAGGAAAAAGTGTAACCATCAAGTGAAGTTTTCCCAAAGTACTCCTAATGGCTGTTTGTAATTCATCATAACCATGAGTTGGCAAAGTGGAAAACCAAGGGAGATATCGGTCCTGTTTCCTTATGTCATTTTGCAACCACAACCATCAGTGGAAACCCTGGCAACTAACAATCTGAAACTGTTGACTTCCAAAAAAAAAAAACAATCTGAAACTGTAAACAAGTCATCTATATGGAACTAGTTACCAACAGAAGAAGACAATGGTAACAGTACTTCAAATCATAGCTTAGCTTTGAAAGAACCCACTATATGCATATTATCAATCTAAATTTGGGGTCCTTATGAAGAAGACCTGACCTGTGTGGACATGAAAAACTATTTCACTACTTATCTTAAAACCGTACACTCTTTAAGAAAAGAAAGATAATATCCAACCGAAAAAAATAACTCGCACACAAAGCACTTGAAAACAAATGAATATCAGAACACAAACTACACTAGGTCGATTCTATTAAATGTCATCACATAACGGTAAGCATTTTCTAACTGTCAATAGGACAACAGAAAACATATGACTAATCATGACAAACTCTTCTAAGTTGATGATGATCTAAACTTGCAACCAGGAGAAACTAGTGATTCATCTGCTCTTCTAGCTAGTGCCTCTTGATGTAGTGCCTAGGGACGACAGAACCAGCAAGCAACTTCTATATGAAAGCTTAGACATAATTCTACCTTCCGTAAGGGTGGTAACGACTACTGCCGCCATAACCTGCCCTAGTAGCTCCATACATGCCTCGTGGTCCTTCATAACTAGCACCAGGTCCTGAATCGTAACCATCACCCGAGCCTGACCCAGCATAACTTCCATAGCCCCTAGCTTCACGCCCATATGCACCTAACCCGCTACCACCATATCCCCCACCACCACCAAGCCCTCCACGATAGGAGGAAAATCTACTAGGATACCCGAATGAAGAATCTCCATGATAACCAGGAAAAGGACCACCTCTGATACCCTCAAAACCAACACCAGCATCATTAGCATCTGAATAACCATTGTAATCATCAAACCTATTGCCAAATTCTCCATGTGACCTATAGGAAGGAGGGCCATAAGAAGGAAGGCCATAACCACCAGGGCCATAACCACTATATGTGTTGCCGACTAAATCATAACTAGCAGGGTATGGGTGTGGCCTAGAGTCTCTACTGAAGGCAGGAACATGAGCAGGGTTTGAGGCCTTCTTCGGTTCAGCCTTCTTGATCTCAACCTACAATAAAGAAGTGAGTTAACCTAATCTCTTACTTAGCAAACTTATTCGTGAGACCTGGACTTAGGTAGAGAGAAAACAACCCTGCACTCAAGTCCACTTATGTAGAAATGCGGAATGCAAAAATGGTGTAAAACTTTCATGAGAAAAATACACGTGCTTACAATTAGGGGGATACTTTAAAATAAAACCTTTCAATGTTGCTTTATACAAAATATGTGTGTAATATACACCCAACACCATCAAAGACCATTGCCAAAAACTCACCTGTGTTCCATCCATATCAATTTTATTTCCATTAGCCAGCAAATTATCAACAACTTTTTCACTCTCGAATACAACAAATCCAAACCCTCGAGAGCGGTTTGTGGCATGCTCACGTATGATCTGATGCTCCTCCACATTACCAAACTTTGAAAAGAAATCTTTCAACTCATCTGATGATCAAAGGGAGACAAAAAAACCATCAATCAGTTGTGCAACAGAAATTAAACCACCACAAACAACATCCAACACCAAAAGATAACACACAAACCTTCAGTAACAGTTCTCGGAATCCCCCCTACAAAAACTTTCTTAGTCTTGAAATCGTTGGCTTGTCCAGCACCTTTGGGAATGGTTCTCTTTATCTCAACCTGGTCAAACATCCAAACAGTCTTCTTTAACCAACCGAAACTCGATTTCTCCTAATTGAACATGCTAAAAACTACTTACAACTCCTAATCAAATCGTAACCAACATAAAGAAGCTGAAAAATTACCTGCTTGTCATTGATGACGTGAGTCTCTTGAATAACCTGGTCAACAACAGAAGGATCCGAATAGGTTATGAAGCCGAAACCTCTCGGAAGCCCCGTTTGGCGGTCCTTCATGATCACAGAGTCGATTATCTCCCCATACTTCTCAAAGTACTTAATGAACGTCTCTGCAACCAGATCATACAACATCATATATTTCAGTAAAATCGAAGAAACCCTAATCAAAATCTAAAAGCCGTTACGAAACGCCAAACCATCCAAGCATCGAAATCGGAAGTCTAATTAGAAGAAAATCTTACCGAGGGTGGTGTTCTTGGCCAAGCCTCCGATGAATATCTTGCTGCAAAAACAAGAATGATAGAATCGATTAGCTTTTTGTTCAGGTTTGGATGATTGGAGAGAGATAAGAGAGAGAGAGAGCTGACCCAGGGCTAGCACCGTCGCCGGAGTGAGGGTTGTAGTCGCCTTTCTTGGAAGCCATGTCGGTTTTGGCGGTGGAGGATTTTGAGAGAGAGAGAGAGAGAGAGAGAGAGAGAGGTGTGGAAGCGATTTTAGGTTTTTGGAGGCAATCCGGTAAATAAAGGAGAGGCTGGTTTTATAGAGGCGGATGCTATTATTTACCGGGTCGGTGTAATTGAGAGGGTCGGTTTAAGAGGGTTTAACTGTAGAGGTTGGGCTTTGCTCAGTTGGTATTGGGCTTCGGTTCAGGATAGAACAACGTGGTTTGGGCCTGCTAATGAATTGGTCCACCCGGTCTTCTCTATGACGTTTTGTTCTTTGTTGACAAGTGACAGAAGTCGGGTCATCAGGAAAAAAATAAAAAGTGACAGAAGTCGGAGATGGTGCGCCTTTCCGGTGATTCTTGTGGTTTCATTCCTGATAGGCTGGTAACCACACATAAACAGTAATTTAGTCAGACTACACTAAAGCAATGCTAGCAAAACACTACCAAATATGAAAATGGAAGAGTTTACTTGTCTCGACTCGAATAAAAATATCAGAGATTCCAAATAATATAGTACTTGGTGTCTACCATGTCCTTAACGCAACCACACGAGTGACTACCAATCCACTCCCTTGTTCTTGGAGGCTCGACGCCCCAATCGGCACACTTTGAGCCAGGCATGTACAATGTACGATTGGTTTATGTTTATGTCTCACCATACCTATTCCTAAGAGAGCCACTATTCTTATGTTTTCCTATGTTTCTACCAAAAGTCGATATAAAAGAAAACTAAACAACTACTACTTGCCTTAGAGGGGGGGGGGGGGGGGTGGGGGGGTGTAGGCTAAGTAGATTGGTGATTAGTCAACCCAATATCCGCCCAACTAATCATGTAGTATAGAAAGTTAATCCAAAGTGAGTGAATGATTGATTCGTTTATGACCTTCTTTGGTAGTAATACTAATGCTAATCATGTAGAAACACTATGCTAATGGATTGCCTTAGCACAGTATCCTTGTATTCTTGACCAACGTACCAAAATGGAATGGTCTCAATTGGCATCATGGTGATCCCTTTTTACTACTCGAGTATATTCGAATGGCAAGAACCGTCATTGGTATAGTTTAGGTTATGGATGTTCACCTACTCTATTGTAAATGAAGCACACTAATATTTTGCATTATGCATAGATTTTCTTTTTCATTATGGGGTACCATGACATTTTGCCCTATTGGGGAATAACATCTTGATTTTATCCTCTCTTTTAACAAACGCGGAAGAGGAATCAACAATTAAAGAGACTATGGTTAGATAAAGTCCAAACTTTAATCAAATAATTTAAAATTTTCACAATTAAAGAATCACAATTTATCCTTATAAATAGCAAACATAACAACTAGTTTCACTCTCTACTGTAACCCAAAATTACTATATTGAATTGATATTATAACTCAAACCAGAAAACGTCATTACATTTCGTCTATATACCAACCGTAATTTCGTCTATATACCAACCGTAACATGAGTAGATATAAAGTTTGTAATTCAAGATCATCTTGATACATATATGAGGTTTAGCAAAGGTCATTATATTTCGTACCAGGTCTTCTTCATGGCTTGCTACTAGGGCTAAGAGGTTTAGCGAAAAAAGCAAAGTAGATTCTTGTGTTGGTTTGGGTTGTGCCTCAGCTGCATTCTTCTTCTAGTGGTTTTTGTTTTTGGAGCCTATGGGTCTGCCCTTTTTTCTTTTTTTGCCTTGGTTTACTTTTCATGTAGAACTAGGATGTCACCATGGCCTTGAGTCCCAGGAAGCTAAGTGAGACCTTGGAGTGAATTTAGGGATTTTCACTTTCTTCAAATGAGCTTCAATGCATGGTGATTTCCACAGCAAGCTTGAGATGTTAAGTTTTGTGGGTGAGGGTGTTGATACCCAAAAAATCACACAGTTATTTAGAATGTATTCACGCAGCCCGCACAAGTTCTATTGGTTTTCTTTCATTCCTAATATTAGCTCGCCAAAAAAATGCACTCACAAATACGAGCTCAATTAAGCTGCATCCGTACGTTTTTAGGGCTTACAGAAGTGGGTGTGTTGTGAAAAGTTACATAAGCACATAATACTCATTCGTCGGTTTAATGTCGTTTGTGATTTTGGACTTGGACCCAAAATCCAAGCCCAAGACTTAGATAAACAGATGAAGCCAACAAGATTTTCATAGTATAAGGTTATCTTTGATTCGGTCCTAATGTCAAAGCTAATAAGTTTGTTGAGGACAAAAGGTCGGGAGATGTCATGAGTGACACGAAACCTAATTTTACCTTCATTATCAAGGACTCAAAGAGTGGATCATCCAGTTTATCATAGCTACTGATGCTACGTTTCAGATGATGTTTCTACGTTCATAGTCTAGTGGGAATCTACCATCCTGGCCCATAAGGAAAGCTCAATCATAGGGACTTAAGAGATGGGAGAGACACCATCTTAAATTTGGAGAATAATAGGAGCTCTTTCATATATCCATGGTCCTCCTTACAGTACATTGTTTCGATTTAGTCTGAGGTCGAAAGTGATGAGAAATCTGTCAGCCGAGCATTGTTGAACCTTCTTCATAACCCACATGCGACGGGGCTAGCGGTCGAGCAAGGAGATGTGGTGCCCTAAGTCTTGGTGCACCATCCTCCATCTTCGAAACATCAAGGACCTCATTCCCCATGAGTGAAAGGAATTTCGCAAAAGAGACAGTAACAACGTCAACGGACATGGTAGATGGTTGTGAGCTGATTAGAACTGTAGGGAGAGAAGCAAGAGACGCTGCAATTTGAGCCCTAGATTGTTATAGAGTTTGGGAGCATTGTTGAGTGTGCGAGTCTCTTAGGGTCTGCAACCAAAACTATGTAGAAAACTAAAAAAGAGAAGAACCTGCTATTTCCTAAAAAAAGAGAGCGAGAGAGGAACTTTGAAACAAGAAAAAAAAAGAGGGGTAAAATAGTTATTACGAGCATGTTGTGAGAGAATTAGAGACGAGTCAGACAACATGGACTAACCTGTTTAAAAAAACCAAGATTTTAATATCAAAATTTTGGATAAAACTATTTTATGGAACAAAATACAGGGAGTGACAAGTTTTTAATAGATGAATACATATAGTTTCAAACCGGACAAAACATACTCGAATAGATAAAAATGATGCCATAAAGTATGTGAGATGTGCCAAATTGAAAACAAAAATATCAATATCATAGATTACTGAAATTTAAGTTTAAATTAACTATTGTAAATCCTTGTTACCGATTTGAACCAAACAAATGGCAAGCATGACTTATGTTGTCAGCGGAATGACATTGTCGAATAAGATAAATATAATAAATCAAACTAATAAAATGACATGCATACGCTTTGTTTTCATTTGGAAAACCCTTCGCAAGTTACAACAAAGATGATGATTCAGACCAATCAAATTATATGCAAGCATTATGTCCGCATTTGAAAGACTTCGTTGAATTACAATAAATACATTTGCTGGATAACAAAGAATCTATATGTTGGATGACAATCAATTTGTCCGTTGGCTTACAGGAATTTATACGCTGGATAACAGCGAATAAAAATGTATTAGACTAAACCAAAGATGCTTGCGAGATGCGAATATGCCACTGTGACATTTATAGCGTGAACCGTTACGAGAAAAAGAAAATTTATGTTACATTACCTTCTATAGTTCATATTCATTTTGAGTTCTTCTTAAACGTTGAATAAATCTTCACCCTCACATGTCTTGAGTCAGTGTATACCTAAAACTCTTATAATTGAGAAACAAACAAAATGGAGGACTAAGGACCAAACTAATCTACCAAGTACCAAGGTCTACAACTCCCATCATGTAAAGGTAGTGGTATGATTGAGCTAGGATAACAAACACACTCTGAAAAGTGTTTTACTGCAAAAAAATGGAGCAAGGATTCCACTTGGTTCATACATTATTCATATCATAATGCTCACTCTGCTGGCTGCTGACTAAGCCCAAAGCAAAAACCATAAAAAAAGCACCAATTTTTACAACACACACAGAAGAAAAACCTGTAAAAATTTCCTTTAAAGGACAAATGGGAATCAAATGAATCAAAAAACCCAAAATTAAAATTTGCCCATAAAATAATTTAAATAGTCCAAAAAACCAAAAAGCCCTACACTCCAAAATCACTTTCATTTAGCTCCCTCCCTCCCCCCCCTCTCTCTCTCTCTCTCGCTCTTCTTCTCTCTTCTTGTTCTCGTTCTCATTCTGTCTCTCATACTTGTCTTAGATCAATTCAATATCACCCATTAAAAGTTTCAATCTTTTCTATATTTTTCAAGCTCTTTTTTCTTTTTAGTTCATGTTTATATAGTGTTCTTCATCTGCTTCAAATCCCAAACCAGCAATTCATATCCTCGGTGTTGTTTTGGCCTCTACCCTATTTCACATTCTCCTTCAGACGCTATAAAGTCCGTTTCTTTAGGCTTTTCTGGGTCTGCAAAGATGAGCAGTGGTGGTGGGTTTAGGGTTTCAATCCCAACCAGTGTGAGGAAGACGATCCAGGACATCAAAGAGATCACCGGCAATCACAGCGAGGAAGAAATCTATGCAATGCTCAAGGAATGTAACATGGATCCCAACGAGACCACTCAGAAGCTTCTCTTTCAGGGTACCCCCTTCTATTTTGATTTCTTGCTTTGTGAGGTTTGATTGCTTTTCAATTTTGGTTTTGTAATTTGATGTGATCTGTGGGGTAAAGTTGATGTCTTTGTTACTGGGTCGTGTTCGTTTCGGGGTGTTTGTTTCGGGTTTGATTTGGTTTTGGATATTGTGGAGTGGGGATTCGAGTTGGGTTTTTGATTTGCTATGATGGGGTTTCACTGTTTGTGTGCTTTCATGAGGTTTAGTTTTGATAACAATATATGTGTTTGTGAATTAAGCTATACTTTGTTGGAGTGACTATGCCGGTTTGTGTGTAGTTTAAAGGTTTGGAGTTAATTTTCAATGATTAGGATTTGATTTTGTGTTAAGCCTGTGGTCATTTTTGGGGACCAGGAGTCATTAATAGCTTTTACACATCTAGTTCTTTTAGCTGATGTTGAGATACTGTTGTTAGGTTTAGTTGTCCATTTGTAGTCCTGAACATAGGTGAAAAAGGAAACAAAACTTTGTGTTCATCTTGGGTTTTTGGTCTAAAATATTTGAGGTACGTACTATTATGTAATACTGTGGCATTTGGCACAATGCATTGTTTGGTTTTGTAAAAAAATGAAAATGGATCACGTATAGCTTCCGCAGAGATTATCACTCCCCTCCCAGCAGGGATTTTTAGCTTCTGGTTAAGCACAAATGCACATCTCATAGTAACAGCGTATACCAGTTTTGATTTGCTTTGGTCGTTGTTGACTTGCAGTGTCGATGCAAGATTTATGTGCTGACTTTTGTTAGTGTAGGAAGCTGTTAAACAGCTGGAAACTAGTACAACCCCCACCCCCCAAAAAAAAAAAAAAATTCTTCCGCTTACCTGTTGTGCACACTCACACACCAGTCATTGGAATATACTCATAGGCAATTCAGTAAAGGTGCGACTTTTCATCTTTTTCCAGTGAGTAATTATTCCTGGTTGTCTATTGTTGCACATTTCCTGCATGGTATCTGCTAACAGACAAAAAAAGTTAATGCCTCTATGTCCATCTCTACTAATTATTCTACTGTTCCTGTTTCTTTTAATTGTTACTTCATTTTATATAAGAGTACATATGTTGGTCTGCAGATCCATTTCATGAGGTCAAAAGGAAACGTGACAAGAGAAAAGAGGTAAGAGAATTTAATTTGGCAGCTGGTCGCTAACGTAGTGGGCCTTTAAACTTTGTCCTTTCATGAATCAACTCTTTTGTTTATTTCAAAAAGAACAGAAAAAAAAAGGTTATGTGTTTTCAGGTACTTCTGATCAGATTGTATTTGCTTTTAGGTTCAAGCCTTTACTGATTGTCGTATATCTTGCAGAATAATCTGAGCAACAAAGAGTCTGCAGAGCCACGGTGGAGACCTGGAATGCAGGGCAGGGGGGGTAGGGGTGGTCGGGTGAATTTTTCACCTCGTCATATACCACATGGTAAGTGAAGTTCAGATATATAACTTGTTTGAGGCTCAGTGTTCTGTAGTTTCCTTTGTACCCTTGTCAAAATTTGGGTTCATGTATACGTTGATTATGTTTGCTGATTAATTAGTTATGCATGTCTGTCATTGATAACTGTCTTATACTTTTTTCCATCTGCTACTGGCTTTGTGTTAATAGCTACACTTAGCTGTGCTACACCTGCATATCTTCTGGGTATGTCTGCCCTTTTGTGGACTTGAGGGGAATCATCTCTTCCCTACATTTATTAACATGCTGTGTAATTGTTTTAACAGTTTGAATTTATTGTGCCATCAATTTTAGTTGATGCAACCAAGCTAAATTTCTTTTTGTGTACTTGTTAGATGCTGGTGGTGGAAGGAACTCAGGTCCTGGAACTGAGAATGGACCTGCTCAGGTTGCAGAGAAAGGTGTTGCTCCCTCTTTGCCAACCTCTCATGAGACAAACACTAAAGAGAGAAGTCTCGTAACAAGGTGGCTATTACTCTTAAATGCAATGCATTTTTAAATTCATTTTTCTGAATGTAGTGTATATAAATACAATGTAAATGATTATGTTTACAGCTCTGTACCTGCTATTGTGGGTGGTCCTACCAATGTGGCTTCTGGAACTACTACTGTTGTGCCGGCCTCGCAGTCATCTGCTGGAACAAGTGGTGAAATAAGTTTGTCATTGGTTGGAGATAAGTTGGGTAGCTCGGCCTCCCCAGTGGATGCTAAAAAAGTCCCTGGCAGTGCATTTGGAAATGAGGACTTGCATGAGCAGGCTGCTCCAAGCTCCAGCAGTAGCTCAGTTTTGCCAAACCCAGCGTCTACATTAGGAGCATGCTTCTCCTCGTCAGATCCTGTACTGGTGCCATCTAATGATTCACGGCTCCCAGGTTCTGTGGGCACAATCAAACGCGAAGTTGCGACCCATCACCCTCCTGGTAAGCAAAATGCAACTAGAATTTCTGCAAATTTCTATCAGTTCAAAGATCATTTTCTTTCCCTTCCCCTGAGTATCTAGATGACGCTTAACTTTCAACCAAAAAAGATAGAAAAAAGCAATAAAGATGATGCCTAACTAATACAAGCTTTTTTGGGTTACAATGTAGCAGCTTCTGAGGTTAGCAGCTCTTTAGCACAAGGTAAAACAACTAGCAAAACGCAGGGAGTTGGGAAAGCTCAGCCCTCCGATCTTTCACATCCTTCTTCTGCATCAACTCACGGCGGTTCGGTTAGTCGGCCACCATCTAATTATAGTAGCCGGTCGCAACAACTAATTGGGACTCAAAAAGGTAACATATTAGTTTGTCTGTCTGTCTGCAGATCTTAGTTAAAATCATTTTGTTGTGGTAATTACATTTCTCAAGAGGTCATATTGTCTCTGGGAAACTCTAGGGTTATACTAAAAGTTAGGCTTCACTTTGTGACTGCTCCCCAACAGAAGAGGTAAAATATAAGGAATATATAATGAAGTTCGTTTGCTTTTGTTATCATATTGTTCAGCTTCTGTATTTTACTCAAAGTCGAAGTTGTACTGATCCTCTTGAAGCATCCAATCAAATTAATTGGAATGCAAAAGGATTGGTTAGAATTGGTAAATGATATTATAATTGATTCAAAATGTGGTTCTTGTAAGTTTGTATTGCTGACTTTCGATTTTTACGTGGGGGAATGGTTAGAATAGAAGTCTGTTTTCGTACTTGACAAAGTCTGTCTCTTTTCTTTGGTTCCGTTTGCTTAGTTTTCTTTTAAATGGTCAGTTTATTCTTTGCAAAAAAAAATTATCAGAGTTTGTATGGTGCTCAACGATGGCTTTTTAGGTGATAATCTGTATGGTGAGCTAGTAGAAAATTATAATTCAATTACAAGGAGGAAGCTAAAGTGAATACGTAATTCCTAAATTGTCATACAAGTTTTCTCAAGAAAAAATACAGCAGATGGCGATCCTTTTTTTCTTGAATGTTCATGTCATAAACCAAAATTTATGTAATTTATGTTCTCCTTAGCAGTTGGTACCAACAAGGAGTGGAAACCAAAGCCCATTGTTTCTGCCGTTGTTCAAGGTCAAGCAACAGCTAATGCAGCCGCATCTGAGGTGCCTGCTGATTTGGTAGAGGTCTCGTCGCAGTCACAGCCTGTTCCAAGTGTCCTTGATTCAGAAGAAGCAACTTCAAAACTGCAGACGAAGCTAGAGGAATTGCACCTTCCACAGCTTCCGCAGCGCAAATTAGTTATTCTTCCAAATCATATACATGTTCCTGAGTCTGAACGAAACAAGTTGAGTTTTGGAAGTTTTGGGGCAACTTTTGGCATAACGAATAGCTATGTCAGTGGTCCTGAGAGCGAGAAGAGCTCAACATCTCAGTCGGAAACTTCTCAGGTTATTGAAGAATCTGTGGAGGAACAGTCCTCAAGGTTTGTAAGATTATTTTACTTCAATAGCTTTGTGTTTAGTGAAATTTGTGGCAATTTTTTTTTGTTAGACCCTATAATGAATACGATCTCATTCCTTCTCAATCATACATGTGCCTTTCTACCACTTTGTTTAGCCTCTGTTTGGCTTTGGCATTGCACTCTACTGTTAATGTGTGCTGATGTTATTTTGTTAACATGTTGGATCCAGCAATCAAACTGTGTTGGCAACTGCTGATGCGGGTGATTTTCCTGATCATCCGCAATCACCTACTCATATACTAGAAAATCTATCATCCGGTGAGGGCGATGTCTCATCCAGTGCAGCCCAAGGACATAATGAATCTAAGCATGACAGTGTAATGACTTCTGGAAGTCATCAGCTCCCGGTGTCTAATACTTCTCCAAATTATAGTTTTGGGATTGTGCCTCCAATTTTGGGGAGTCAGCTTGCGTCATTTGAAAACTCCGAATCTCAAGCACGTGATGTATCTCGGCTTCCAAGCTTTGTAGTAAGCTCACAAATCTACTCTGTCAGTTATCCGAGTTAACTATATTAAAATTGCTCATGGGTTATGCCTTACTGAATATTTTGATATCCTTGAGCCCTATTAATTGGAGTGCACGCATAGATGTGCCTTTTAAAGTTAAACTTGTTGGTCGATGTATGAAACATTTGTCAATTTGACTTGTGAAACTTGGATAATAGATGTTTTTGCTGATTGTTTTCTCTGATTTTGCAATCGAATGATAGTTGTCATAACTGTGTATCTACAGGTTCAACAACCGTTTGATCCAGCAAGTTATTATGCCCAGTTTTACCGTTCAGCTGCTGATAGTGATGGTCGCCTTTCTCCTTTTCCATCTCCTGGGGTATCCACAAAGTACAATGGCAATGTT
The DNA here is from genome assembly GCA_009720345.1 of Fragaria iinumae. Taxonomy (NCBI): domain Eukaryota; kingdom Viridiplantae; phylum Streptophyta; class Magnoliopsida; order Rosales; family Rosaceae; genus Fragaria; species Fragaria iinumae. Next base: position 35,356,025 of record CM019122.1, on the reverse strand, counting down.
GGAGTATTGCCTCCAAGTTCTCAGTCTCCACAAGAGGTTCGCAGTTTAGTTTTCTCAAATAGTTCATTTTTTAATTAGGTCGAGAGGAAAATAGTATTTCATGGGTGCAATGCTCCATAGGCTGACTTGTGGCGTCTTTATCGCTTGATAATTTTTCATTACTTCTCAAGTTAATTTTTCATTACTAATTAGCAATAGTTTGTTGCTAATTAGTACAAGTTATCTGGATTGTTTTATCTTTTAGGGTAAATAACAATATAAACACCTGATTAGTTCTTAATTTTTGAAAACTGATTGTGCTTATACACCCCCACTATGCACACTAGCAAGTAGCAATGCTTGCCTGCCTGGAACAAAGGCATTATTTGGTCAAGAACCTCATGTCTGATCTTCAGAGTAGCATTTCAGTTGTGGTCTTTTCTCTGGAATTCATGCAACGGGGCTTTAATTTATTCTAGCACAAAATCTTGCATCAACATTTGCTATCTTACATTTTTCTTGAATGTTATGCAGTAGTGGTATTACTTCTATTTTAACCATTCGTTCTCTGTTGGAAAAATTGTAGGGTATGTCTGTCTAAGATGTGTGTATCTTGTGCTGGGATGTCAGTTATGCCTTTCTTTTAATAATATTATGTCTACTTGCAGGGTGGGGTTCTTTCAGCAGCCGGTCCAACACCATTGGTGACACAGGCTCCTGGGCTTGTGCAAAGCTCAATAGCTGTAACTCAGCAGCCACTTCCTGTCTTCCGACCGCCAGCTGGGGTGCACATATCTCATTATCCTAACTACCTTCATCCTTACAGTCACTACTTCAGCCCATTCTATGTTCCACCTCCAATCCACCAATATTTGGGTAATGGGGCATTTCCTCAACAACCTCAAGCAGGTGGTGTGTATCCAGCTCCACCAGCAGCTGCTGCCACTGGAGTCAAATACTCACTGCCACAATACAAAGCAGGGACTAATACAGGAAACTCAAATCACATGGGAATGGCAAGTGGATATGGGCCCTATGGCTCTTCCCCAGCTGGTTATAATCCCAGTCCTGCCACAACTGCGGGAAACACTACTGCTAATGAAGATCTTAGCACATCTCAGTTCAAGGAGAATAATGTATACATCACTGGACAGCAGGTTGGTTTTCATCTTTACCTATTGATCTTTGGTGTCCCTTTTGCCTTTGGGATGTTAACTTACTAGTTATAAATCTTGGAAAGTGTAGGTTTTGCTGTGATCTTCTCTTGTTTCTTATGACATCAACTCCTGCAATTTCCTTACAACTACATGATATTTACGAATTGCTTTTCTACAGAGTGAAGGTTCATCTGTATGGGTTGCTGCACCTAACCGAGAAATGCCCAGTTTAACAAGTTCATTTTACAACCTTCCTGCACAGGGTCAGCATGTGTTCACTCCAACACAGGCTGGCCATGGTACCTTTGCTGGTCTCTACCACCCTGCACAAGCAGTATCAGCTGCAGCCGTCCATCCACTTCTGCAACAGTCCCAAACCATGGCTGGGGCAGTTGACATGGTGGGACCTGGGGGCAATGTTTATCAGCAGCCTCAGCATGCACAACAAATGAACTGGCCTAGCAACTACTGAAACAGTAGAATTGCAAGTCCAATCTTGGGAATTGTTTTGGGCAACTCAAACTATTTTGGATGGAGGGAGACATCAAGAAGATACCGAGTTGGCAGAGTGTAAATCTGTAAAAGGAGGCTGAAAAAAAAAGGTGCTGATAGTATCTTCTGATTGTTTGGGTTGAGGACATAAAAGGTGCAATCCACCTGTAACTGATATTGACCATTTTAGTTAGTCAAGGTAGAAATGGCAGGTCTTCTTCTTTTTTTTCTGCTGCTTTATGGTGTTACCATTTTTCCTGTCTCTTAGTTTCAAGTCCTCTCGTCTCTTCCGCTTCCTTCTCTCCTTTGGTTTTACTTTCTACATTTCTTTGGAAGTTCTTGAACTTGGAATTGACTGTTGAGTGGTGAGAATCTCTTTCATTCTTTTACTCTTATATGAGGTTTTATAGGTTTTGGAAGGTAAGATATAGGCTGGTGAAGAATTTTCCAATTCCATTGTTCTCTTTCTGCTGTCTTACCTGTAAAGTGAATTTTGATAGCAAGGAAAAATCTGTATTCAACTGTTGTATTGGTATAACAGAAGCAAACATCTCAATTGTTTTAGTTCACTGTCATTGCTTCTCATAGTTTGCAGGGTTTCAGGGCCATGAAAATTATGTAGATGGATTTTGATATCTTAGTGCAGAAGTCTCTTCGTGATATGCCCTTCTCCGGTTCTCCATTCTTTAGTAATACCAACTAATTTAGATTTCTTCTTGGTATGATGATTATTTCCCATATCAAAAGATTGATGAGCCCGAGTAGCCCGTCTTATGTGATTGTTACAACTTGTGGTGTCATTGTTACTGGTGGCAGGATGGAACTTTGCTTTGTAAGCAAAGAAGCCTGACATGATTTGAGCAGTTTGGTCTGCGATGAGTTTGATGGTGATTGTCTAAGTGTACATCTGTCTGTAAAACACGCATTTGAAATCAACTGCAGGCCAATTTTTTTGATTTTATCTGAAGGCATCTATCTGCTGAGTGCCCACAACAAATCCAAAGCCAGCCATGGACTCTCCTCTGTTGGTTTGCCTAGATTTATCCTTTAGTAACTTCACCGTTGTTTTTAGCATATTTGAATGACTTAGCCCAATCAATTAGCCCGAAGAGACGTAATACCCTTTTGCCTCTTAGTATTCATCGATGTGCAAATGTTATATATAGGCTTAGTGGTTCTGCTCCAGAGTAGTAATGCTAGATGTCCAAGTACTTTGCAGAAGAACTATAGCCTAGTTGCCATGCTCTACAAGTTCCTTAATGCCCATAAACTCCAGCCATTCTCAAAGCGTGTGCCGGTGCCGCCTAAGCAAGCTCCGGCACAGTCAGAGGAGAGTGGTAGCTCTGTTTTGAAGGTTGTTCATGCAGGTGGAAATGTTGAGAGTTACTACATGGCTATTCCTGCAGCCAGGATTTTGGAGAAGTACCCTTCTTTCTTGCTTGCTAGGCCTGAAGTCTTTAGGCGGCCATGGGACTCGGTAGTGAAGCCGGATGCAATCCTCACGCCTGGAGAGAAAGTTTTTCTTGTTCCCCGCCGGACTGTGAAGAAGCTCCGTCGCAAAATACGGAGACCCGGGAAAGATTTCTCAGCCAATTCCTTCATATCTCAATCGTATATGGATGTGTCAACTGAGACCCTTTCACAGAGGAGACATGTTGGTAGTGCAGTTGGTGAGAGTGACGCTTCCATTTGTAGTGCTATTAGCAGAAAGAAAGGTGATGGCAAGAAGAATGTGACTTTTTTTGGCATCAAGAAACATGTGACATTTGCTGGCCTTGACGTGAAACACAAGCCGGAGAAGACTCCTAGTGAAACTGAGAAAGATTCGAGTAAAAGCTCGAGTTCTCTAAAATCTGTTGGAGGGAGAAGCAGGGTTCGGATTGTGACATGGGAGCCAACTCTTGCAGCAATAACAGAAACTCATGGGAATGATGTGATGAAGTAATGGTCGATGTTTTCCTGATTTTCTTCACTCTAAATTTGCTTGGTTATGTTCTTTCATTGTTTAAACAGGTTAACTTTGTGACCTTGTGCATACTGATCTAGAGTCCTCTTAGAGGATATGAATCTGTTTTCATTAGCAACTTGCAAGTTTATGTTTAGAATGTTGATGATATTTACTGTCTTCATATATTCCATATTCTCTTATCCAAAAGTGAAGTTGTTAGACAATTATTGACCCTGAAAACCTTCATCTCTTCTGTAGAGAACTTAAACATCAAAAGAACCATTGACCTTTACAACAATGAAGATGGAAAATTGGAGATCGGATACTTCGATATATAGAACATCGATGGAACCCGAGTTTTGGTGTCACATTCGATATCTAATGTCAGAATGTCACCGTAAACTTCATCTGTCCAAAAAATAGGTCAGTCATTGCATATAAGACTGATTTGCAGTTCGTTTACATGACAAGAGAATATCTTCATTACAAACATAGTAGAACTGTCTGATGATCCAATCACAGATTGATAGCATGAACTGCCTGACAATATGACAAAGGATGTCAATCAATTTATCTGATACTTTCCAAGATAATTTGAACCTGTTCCTTGCTAATCTAGTATGCTCAGCTTTTAAACACAAGGTATCACTTGGGAATCTAGTAAGGGAATATGTGGTAAATGGTATAACACAAATGTATAATTTCCCTATCAAATGACGCTTTCTCCACATTGAATTTCCTTGTTTGTAGAATAACTGGTGTTTTGACTGCATTGGTTTACAAGCCAACCACTGGTGTTATCAAAGAAAGTCCTATAAGAGACAGAAACACTAGGCTGCTGTGATGGCTAACCTTTAAGGGTTGGTGTGCATTGTTTAGATTTTATGAAGATGATTAAGGTGATTAATTTATGTTTATACAAGACCAATTAGCCAAACAAATGCTATTCTAGATGAGTTCTTTGACAAGAACTAGTAGATGAAACAAGTTTGTTTGTTTTGTTTTAGTTTTCCGAACTGAACAAGAATTTTTAGGTCTTTTCTTTATGGTACAATTTTGATGGTTTGTGGTTGTCCTGACTTGGGTGTTTGTTCCCTCTATATATTCTTGCGACCATGGAATGCTTTGCAGACCTGGAAGTTAATATATATATATATATATATATATATATATATATATATATATATATATATATATACACACACACACACACGTTCCAAATCGGACATCTGCATTCGACTTGAAGTGCGGACGTCCTTCCGTTCTCTACCGGACGGCTCCGACGAATTCCAGTTTTCTGGCGAGATCACCAAAAACTTCAAATCCAAACAATCTCGTCGGAAAACTGAAATTCGGCGGACTCTCCGTGGAGGGAAAGTGATCGGGGACGCTACTGGAGTCCGCTGGGGTGGAGACGCGCCGTCTGGTGGAGAACAGAGGGACGTCTGTATTTTAAGCCGAGTGCGGACGTCCACACCAGAACGGGCCTGTATATATATATATATATATATATATATATATATATATATATTTATATTTATTTTTTATTTAGTTTCATGAAACTAGTCTCGGTAAGAAATTAGGAAATTCGAAGAAGCCCCATTCTTTTGAGTTTTGAATGGTTCCCTATGAAACAAAATCATACTGACTAACAAAAGTAGTTAGCCACATTGTTAAACTCTAGATGCAGCATGATCTAAGGACTTGAATCTTCCATTTCGATGATTTGTGTGTCAGCAAGAAATTGATAATCAAACTATCTCTTTAGTGTAGTTTTATTTTCAAAACATGAGATTCAATCAATTGAATCACTTTTGATCAATTAAATGGGAATAGATTAGTTTGATACTATTGGTTTGTTGACAGTAACAAGAGATCTGAATTCGATTCATAAACAGTTTGTTATGTACTCATACTCATTGTGTAATAAGAGAGAAGAATAAGGATTGATAAAAATACATGATGTACAGATATTTTCCATGCGCATCATATAAAAATACATGATGTACAGATATTTTCCATGCGCATCATGTGTGATGGGAGGGATGCCAAAGGAGTGTTAATCCTTGAACCCCTTTATTTACGTCCCCATGTCCCTCCCGTTAGAAAATTTACGTTAGAAAACAAAAAACAAGCCACTATGTTAGAAAAGAGTGTTAATAGCTGCAAAAGAAGCTCGATTGAATTGAACTACTTAACAACCCTTTCATTTCTTCACCCTTTGCCATAGGCAAGAGATTGAAGAGAACTTTGCATCATATTACATATACAGATGATGTATAACCTGAATAAAGAATTTTACATATTTTTAGATTACTCGTGACCTTATATATTATTCTTATTATGTAGCTGAATTTTTCCCACGATATGAATAGACTCGTTTCTGTGTGTATAGTACATAAAACTGTGAATAAGAGTAATAGAATAAAGAAGAACTAATTTCAGTTTACCCCCCATCGACTTTATGTCGATCATCATGTTAGTCCATTTTCTTTCAATTTCATTAAAAACATCTCTCAACTTTTAATTTTCATCAGCCGTGTCCAAACATACGTTTTTTATTCAATTTCCCCGTCATGTAATGACTTGCATTAAGAAGAAAACCAAATTTGAAGTCGTTGAGCCCATAGAAAAAAGACAAAATAGCAAATTGCATTCAATCCCATCAAAATCACTAAGGTTAAGGGGTTGTGATGGGTACGGAGATGTATATTGATAGAGGAGAAAAAATGGTCAGAAATGTTATTTTTTTTCAGAATTTGACTTTCTTCTTGATGCCACGTCATCACTTGACGGAAGAATTTTATGAAGAACAGATGTTTGGACACGGCTGATGAAAATTGAGAGTTGATGGGTGTTTTTGATGAAATTGAAAGAAGAAAGACTAACATGATGATCGACCTAAAGTTAACGAGGTAAACTGAAATTAATCCAAAAAATAAACTTAGGGCTCAGATCATTATTCATCGTTATGCATCGTGGACACTAGAAATGCAATCAATTGCTTTCATACAAAAAGAAGATCTTTACTTCCAACTGAAGTACACTGTCGTATAAGCAAACTCATTGAATGCTTTACTAATTTATGAACGTGTAGATCATTCACACGAGTTCTCATATATCTCCTTAAACAATTGGCCTCACCTACACAACACAATGAGTATGTACACATATTTCTTGTAAGATTATAAAATGTGAAGAATTATTCATGAAACTTTCCATGTTTGGTTACACTCTCTTCTTTTGCTAGTTTGAAGAATTCTTCATTTTTAGTAAGAAACTAAAATACATAATTTCAAAATTAATAGAAATAACAACTCTTTATGATAGTTAGTTGAATGTTTGTAGCATCTGAGTCTCATCTTTATCGGTTTGAGGGGCTTTCAAGTTCGTTTGCTTGTAATAGGAGATCAATACGGCTTAGAACAGTTTCGTAAATATGGGTCTGAATACATATCAGATAGTTTGTTATATAAATGTAATAAAGAAAAGGAATTAGAGGATAAAAATAATAATAAATAAATAGATAAATAAAAAGAAACTTGTTATAAAAAGCATAGGAAAACCAAGAGAGTGAGAATAGAAGAGAGAGAGAGAGAAATGGGGCAAGAGGAGCGGAGCACAGTGGTTGTGGAGGAAGAAGAAGAAGGAGAAGAAAGACATGAAATTTCAGAGTCATGGAGCCAAAGGAAGCAAACCCTAGTCCTAGAAATCTCATCCAAGCTCATCAACGGTGATCTTGACGCCAAAATTGAAGCCGCCAGAGACATCAGAAACTTGGTCAGAAAGTCTTCTTCCTCCTCTTCTTCTTCTTCGGCCAAGACTCGATTGAAGTTGGGAGCTTCAGGTGTGATTCCACCTCTGGTGACGATGCTGGTGTCTCCTAACCCAGATGCTCGCCAGGCTTCTCTTCTGGCCCTTCTCAACCTCGCTGTTCGCAATGATAGGTATAAAGTCTTCATCTTTTTCGCTCTGTTTTTTGAGATTTCTGTGTGATTAGTTCACTAATTGAGCTGTTTGTGAGTGGTTTATGCTGATTTGGGTGATGGGTTTTGTTGGGTTTGTGCTGATTTTGTTGTTGTAAGTGAAAGATTGAAGCTTTTTTTCGGTGCTTCTGGGATTGTGTTTTTTTTTTTCATCAAGGATGAAATTAGTGATGTTGAGGATTTGTTATAGAGTTTGATAGCAAAAATTTTGATAATTTCTTTACATTTCTTAGCAAATTTAGCTACCAATGGAGAGTAAAGGGTGGTTTTGTAGTTTGGTGTTTTCTTTGATTGAGTTTCTGAGTCGAAATGCTTGGTATTTGTTAATATCAGTGAGTGTTCTTCTTTGTGGCTTGGGGGAAAAGAATTGCTACTAATAATTTTGTTACTTGAAAGGGAAGAGTTGGCTTCTTTCAGTACAATCTAGTGGGATTTCTGCCTCATGGTGGTTGGTAAAAGAAGAAGAAAGAAAATGCTTAGAGGGATGGTGTTCTTATTGTTGTATCTGCTAAGTATGTGAGAAAGAGATCGCTTTTTCTCTACGGGTACTCTCTACTGGTACTGATTCATTGAAAGATCCAAGTGGATCTTAGTTTTCTAATTGGAGATTTGTTATATTTGCTACAAATGTGATGGAAAGTTTCATCCTTGACAATTTTTGTAGATTTTTCTTCTCTTGGATTTCTTGGAGAAGCATATGATTGAAGGGATAGAGAGTAAAGTTCAATTTTCAGTTTCATTCTTTTTGCTTGTGTTTTGCATTCTAGATATGAATTAAATATCTATTTGATCGGATAATGATACCACTTGTTTCTGTAAGTTTAAATTATTTGCACTGTGCTGTTAAAATTGGGGAATTGCCATACTATATTGTTCCTCTCTTAACGGTGCAAAAGCATTCTGATCTAAAACTGAGTCCCCCAGTCCGTTTTGTCGCTGTAATTTGAGGATTTTCCTAATCTGCGGATCATGTGAGTGCACAGAGTGATAGCTGTAGTTGCATTATTATATGTGGAACTTAACTGCCCCGCTATTTCTGCAATTCTTTTCCATATTAGGTAATGGGTTTTGATAGTATAATAGTTGAATGGTGTCAGTATGTCTCATTTGGTCCATGTTTGATGTTACCAGAAACAAGGTCAAGATTGTGACAGCTGGAGCTGTTCCTCCTCTTGTTGAGCTTCTCAAGTTCCAGAATGGTAGCTTAAGGGATTTAGCCACTGCAGCAATCTTAACACTCTCGGCTGCTGCATTGAACAAGCCGATTATTGCGGCTTCTGGAGCTGCACCGCTCCTTGTTCAGATCCTCAGCACTGGAAGTGTTCAAGGCAAAGTTGATGCTGTGACTGCCCTACATAACCTCTCTACCTGCAAAGACAACACAACTGCAATTCTTGATGCTACAGCTGTTCCTCCTCTGATAAACCTCCTCAAAGAATGCAAAAAATATTCCAAGTTTGCGGAAAAAACTACAGCCCTTCTTGAAATCCTATCCAACTCAGAAGAAGGGCGCGTTGCAATCTCAGACATGCCGGGTGGGATCTTAACCTTAGTAGAGACTGTTGAAGATGGATCCCTTGTCAGCACAGAACACGCTATCGGAGCTTTGCTGACGTTATGTCAGAGCTTTCGAGATAAATACCGGGAACTCATTCTTAAAGAAGGTGCAGTCCCGGGCCTTCTGCGCTTGACTGTAGATGGCACAGCTGAAGCTCGGGAGAAAGCTCGTATGCTGCTGGATTTGCTTAGAGATTCTCCCCAAGAAAAGCAGTTGGCATCCTCAGTTCTGGAGAGAATCGTATACGACATTGCCACGAGGGTCGATGGAGCTGATAAAGCTGCTGAAACCGCTAAGAGATTACTGGAAGACATGGTTAAACGAAGCATGGAGCACAGCATGAGCCGCATACAGCAGAGAGCTGCATCTTGTACCCCTAATATTCAGTCTACATGATGCTTTCAGTTCACACAAATATCTGAGATAGAGTTTTATTCTGCATCTCTATGTACTCGGCTAAATCACTCTCCAGAACTAGTTTAGGAATCACTGGAGTTGACATGTTGGTTTAGAGTTAGATGTTAACTAGTTGCATTGTGTACGCGTTGTATTTGTATACCTCAACATTGGTCATGTATATATGAATTTCACACCTTCAGTCTGCTGTCTTTACTGCTCTTTACAGACCTTATTTTCACAGCTAATGATCCCAAACTTTTACACCACACAAACCCTATCTAACATCACATTGATATTTCTGGGCACAGCCGATAGTCTGCTAGAGTCCTAGTCTCATGATCACTAATCAACATTTAAGCTTGAGATGTTCTGCTAATTACATCTTTGCCACTGTCGGTGTGTCTATGGTTGTCAGTTGTCACCTCCCCTTACATAAACACTGTCCTATATATTGCCCCAAGTCCTAACCTCAACCAAACCAGCGAGCGTGGGCCAAAAGCTGCCATCTTCTTCCACGTCGTCATTTCCCTCCACGTGGAGACATCGCAGCACATACGGCGCAGTACCTCCCTTCCTCAGTGTCTAGGATTCAGTTTAATCATCACAATCAAATCTCTCTCTTTTGACTTGCCCCCAATCTCAAAAGACTTTTTAGACAAATCTACTAGCTCACTATCTCAGACTCCCAAAGACACTGATGGTGATGAAGCTCTCTCTTCTTCATTTTGCTTGATCTTCATTTAAGGTAAAAATCCTCTCAAAGTCTTCAACTTTTTTCCTTCAATACTTAGATCTTGCAAAACCCAGTTCACATTAGTTTCAGGATCTGAAAATAAACAACCCAAATCGAATAAAAATCAAATCTTTATCGTTTTGGGCATCTGGGTGTTTCTGTTTTCTACTGTAAGCTTTGAGGTGCCAAACAATGTTGGGTCGGTCCACATTTTCCAGACCCGGAAACTTCCGGCCTGAGAATCTGGGCCCCAACGCCGTTGCTCTGTTCAGAACCCTTGGCTTTGGGTTTTTCGTGTTTGGGGTACTAATCTTCACCATCATTGCGGCCACGTATGAACCTGAGGACCCTTTGTTTCACCCATCGACCAAGATCAGCAATTTCCTCACATCCAAATCCAATGCCACTTTCAAATCTGACAACACTGAGGCCAAGACTGGTGAGAATTTCCTGGCTCCCAATCAAACCGAGGTTGCTAGCTTCATCAATGCCACTGATGTTGCTGAGCTGATATCGAGTGAAGTGCATGCAGCGGAAGGAGAGGCTGCGGATTGCGAGGGTCCTATTGATTGTAGGGACCCGGAAGTGTTCCATTTGATGATGACAGCGGCTATAGAGAAGTTTAAGGATATACATTTTTATAGATTTGGGAAAGGAGTGCGGGGTTCGAATGATACCACTTGTGATATGGCTTGGAGATATAGGCCTAAGGAGGGGAAGACTGCTTCGTTTTACAAGGACTATAGGAGGTTTACGATTTTGAGGACTAATTGTACTCTGAGTGTGGGTGATATTGGCGAGTACCATACGGGGGTAAATGCTAGGAAGAGGAAGAAGAATCAGAAACCCGGGTTTCAGAAGACTGGTGGGAAGCAAGAAGAGGGTGGTGCATTCCCAATTTATGGGGAACCGGTGAATGATAAGCTTCCGGTGGTTGAGTCTGAGGGTTCATTTCGGCGTGGGAAGTACTTGATTTATGTAGGTGGTGGAGACAGGTGCAAGAGCATGAACCATTACTTGTGGAGTTTCTTGTGTGCTTTGGGTGAGGCTCAGTACCTGAACCGGACTTTGGTTATGGATTTGAGTATTTGTCTCTCGTCGATTTACACTTCATCAAGTCAAGATGAGGAAGGGAAGGATTTCAGGTTTTACTTTGATTTCGAGCATTTAAGTGAGTCGGCGTCTGTCTTGGACCAAAAACAGTTTTGGGCTGATTGGGATAAATGGCAGAAGAAAGATGGGCTGCGTCTTCATCTTGTGGAAAATTTTCAGGTCACACCTATGAAACTTCATGATGTGAAAGATTCTGTGATTATGCGAAAGTTTGGCTCTGTGGAACCAGATAATTATTGGTATAGGGTGTGTGAAGGGGAGACAGAATCTGTCGTTCAACGACCGTGGCATTTGATATGGAAATCGAAAAGGTTGATGGATATAGTGTCTGCAATTGCATCAAAACTGAACTGGGATTATGACTCTGTGCATATTGAGAGAGGAGAGAAGGCACAGAACAAGGAGCTTTGGCCTAACCTTGCTCAAGATACTTCACCTGATTCACTTCTCTCAACCCTGAAGGACAAAGTTGAAGATGGGAGGAACCTCTATATTGCAACAAATGAACCAGACACATCTTTCTTTGATCCTTTGAAAGACAAGTATGCCACTCATTTCCTTGATGAGTACAAGGATCTTTGGGACGAAAAAAGCGAGTGGTACTCTGAGACCACCAAGCTTAACAATGGAGTTCCAGTTGACTTTGATGGTTACATGAGGGTGTCAGTTGATACAGAAGTGTTCTTGAGAGGGAAAAAGCAGATTGAAACTTTCAATGATCTCACCAATGATTGCAAGGATGGTGTCAACACTTGCAACACGGCGGCTAGTTAATCCCTATACGTGTTCTGAAACTTTGTCATTTGCTGCATTGCAAATATCCACGGTTTACTGCTTAGCTATTTCCTGTGTTGCATTTGAGAAACTGTAGACCTTAATTTTATTTTATAGTTCTAGTATTAAGTAAACATTTTCATGAGTTTTGTACTTCTAGGAAGCAACTATCAATATTTCATTACTTCAAATATTTAGCCTCAAGTTGAACTTTGGAGTTGCTTGATATCTTTATCTTCCATCATTTGCTTGCTTTGTTGTTTTTTTTTTAACGTGGAATTGGCTTTTAGATCCATTTAATGATTGTTTTCTTTTTCTCTTGTCTTCCTCTGGACCATTTGAGGATGTAGTTCTAATGGTAAACCAACAACTATTTCGTTTTTTCTTTATTTTTGCTTTTTCTGTACAACAATTAAAGCTTTTCATAAAGGCTTGTTAACATTTCATCACAACCATATGTATCAATAAGAAAGGTTGTAACAGCTTAATATCGTGGCCGTGAATTTCACTTTGTCCCTCACAACTTTTTCTGATCTGTAATATATCAAAAGATGATGATGCAACTTTGTGAATTTTAGTACAGCGGTGATTGAACGTTACTAAAAATCTAAAATGCCTTGTAACAGCAAATTAGCAAGGCAAATGGTTGGCCTAGCATCAATGCGATATGAACCAAGTAGATCAATAGCACTAAATTGTACAAAATTACTGCTTCTCTTCCTCATTCTCTACATCCTCCCTATGATATGATTATCTTAAAGAACATTAGAAAAATAATGTGGTTCTGGTCTGTCTGTATACACAACAAAAACAGATCAACCTGGCAACTCTCATTTCCCACCACCCTTCCATTTCTTCACCGGAAATAGGGTCACCTTTTTTCCAGGATTGTTAGTTCTTCTGGCTTCTCTAGGTCGAATCATCGAAATGGTGACCTGCTGCAGATCTTTGTGTGCCTTTTCATCTGTAAATGGCTTCACCTCAAATGCACCCCTGGTGAAACCTCTAGCAACCTGAAGAATAACACCAGAAATAACCCTATCAGCAGTATGAATCAGCTACCAAGCACTAGCTAAGATGCGTGGTATTTGTTTGCTACTGGGATTGGTAGAGCAAAAGCTTTTGGGAACTTAAACTTCAATTTAATTTGTTTTTATGGACAAAACAACTCGGCAACTATTAGATCCAAAAAAAAAGTCTGTTACGCATGATGACTATTCATTTATGCTCATTCGTACCAGATGGAAGATCAGGGTACATGACAATGGCGTCAACAGAATCAGTCATGCTATTCCTATATCATGAACATAAACTAAAATTTTGAATACATACCTTTAACAAAATCCAAGCTTTGAGGGAACTACTCAACAATGCAAGCCTGGTCCTTTTCCCAGAAGTTAAGTAGTCACACATGTGATGGTCAACTCTCAGAATGAACTTTGGCCAAGATTTTGGGTTCTCTGGGTCTGGTTTCTGTTCCCTCATTGCCTGATCAAAATTCCCAAAAAATATATTGTTTAATGAAGTCAAACAAAAGTTGGTAGTGAAGTTAAATTACTGTCTAGGTCAGATGCTATAACCCGCTTACAGAATTGAAATTCTACTATGGAGTTCATTAAATAATTTAAATTGGAAGCGTTTGAGTCTTTGTTTCCTTAAAAGTTGTACCAAACTGAATGTGTTGGTTTTTCCTAAATGCGTTGGTGCTTCTCTTTCAGATTTGTATGTGGAAGCAGTAAATACATTAGCAGTCTAAGCCTTCACTTACCAGCAATCGAGAAATTTCTTGTTCAATTTTGGAGAACGAGGTCTCCAAGGCTTCCACTCTCCCAGTGGCATGACAACAAGAACATGGTTCACTAATCATAAATGTTACACTAGGTCGTACCTGTCCAACATGGAGCCAAAAGAACTCAATGAGCTCAAACATTGTGCCAGCAAACTATAGTTAACATATAAATCTAGTGAATAAATTCAAATTGTCCTTTTTATAAGTTTTCCTTTTTATAATTTCATTTCAAGCGATTCCTAGCCAATCTCAAGTATTTGAGAGTTGGATACTTCAATGCAAATGTATCAAGACTACTTGAATATCAGGGAGAAAATTGGTAATCACAGTATAGTGTAACATACTCTCTTTCTTGTTATTTCCATGAGTCCATGCCTAGACAGTTCAGAGACTTTAACCATCGACCTGTCTCTCTCAACAGCCTTCTTAACTTCTTCGTAGACCAATCTCTTATTTGCTGAAAATAAAGTAGTGCCAAAAAAAATCTATAAATAAATATTGAAGTTCTCAACATAAAATGATGAGCAAGTTCAGAATAATTGATTAAAGGCCCCTCTTTCTCATACAAGCATGAAGTTTCCAGAATTTCTTTCAATCCCAAGAAACCACAAATCACTTCTGTCTACCTAATCAATCTTTTTAAAGGAACCCATGACCACATAGCAAAACCTTAGAAGTTTGATAATAAGATAGTTACCAACCTTAAACATCTAATTTGTTATTACTTGCATGGAAATTGCTAGCGTGCATGTTGTGTTGTAACCTCCAAATACTTGACTGTTGCTCGGCAAATTTTTTTTATATGAAAAAACTTAAAAATTTAAAAAAACTTCTTCTGTTCAGAAAAAAAATGAAAAAGAGAAGAATATAGTTTAAGCCTATACAAGTTTATTATATGTAGAATCTATACAAGTGAATGTGAAGGATTATGATGTCGACCATAAACTGGAACAAAATCAAGCTGAAAGATACACAATCCATCCCATGGCTGTGCAAAAAGTATGTGCATATGTGAATCATCCACATCCGCACAAGCAAAAACACTTGACTTACATTCATCAGCCATATCAATGAAATCTACCACAATTATGCCCCCAATATCTCTCAGTCGTAACTCCCTTGCAATCTGAAACACAGTATCCTCTATCAACAACTACTGCAAATTGAAGAAATAGGGGGAAGAATAGAAAACTTTATCTTAAACCTTTGAAATAAGAGCATAGCAATTTTGAAAAGAAAACCATGTAACGAAATCATATGACACAACTTCAAAGCTGTTTATGTTGTATATGCATGCATGTAGTTAATTGGAGGATAAAAAGGGTAAGCTTCTTTAGACAGGTAGTATTTGTTACAAACTTACAACTAGCAGTTCTATGATCACTTCCATTTTAAATTCCATATTTCTATCTGAATGAAATAAATATAAACGAATGATTTGATCTTGATGTTGTTTACGGTAACAAATTAATGAGGTACTGGTCGCATAAATACTCAGCAGAACAACCTAGGCAGAGAATCTACATATTCCGTGTTTGTGCAGGGAAAGCAAGGCCCAAATGTGGTCATAAGAGGTCAGCGTAAATCATACCTGTTTGGCAGCTGCACGGTTGACTTCCAGAATAGCTTTCTCCTGTGACGTTCCTTGACCAAACATCCCATGACCCCCATTCACATCAACAGATACTAATGCCTCAGTTTGCTCAATCACTAGAGAACCTCCATTAGCAAGTGGAACCCTACAACACGAGAGAATAGATGTAACTAATATCAAGAATAGTCCGGTATGTCTCTCCCCACCAAAAAGAAAAGGTATATGCAGAATCTAGTTTTAAGTTCAGAACAATTGATCTTGTAGCAAAACTATTGAACAAACATTTAGAAATGAATTTGTCCACAAATGGTTCACAATTGAGGGATCAATACACTAGACAAGTTGGGTTGAGGGAACAATATACCAGACAAGTTGGATTCTCATAATCTGGTCTTTCAGTTTCAAAATGAATTGAGCTCCCCCTTCAGTAATATTCGGATTTATCATAACCTAAATTCAATACTTGACTGTCTTGTATTAAAGATTGATTATTAGGCTCTCACTAATTTTGAAAACAAAAATAACGGCAGGAAACTGGTTCACATTGTCAACTATTAAACTGGTTCACACTGCCTCTATATTGGCCACAACATCTATGAACTTCAGTGGCATCACGCTAGACAAAGATGGCTGCAAGCTATGTCATTGACCTATCATCACAATAACTTGCGTGGAACCTTGAAAATTTTTGAAGGCTCCATTTCAGAATGACGCTATTTCCACACAAGTATAGAGATCATGGAGCAAATACCAACAAGTGGCATAATATTGTTTCCCAAGCTAGCAAATATGAGAACTGTCAAAATAGGGAATATTCATTGCCCCTCACCTTTTACTGAGCATATTGTTGATCTCTTCTTCGATGTTAAATTCATCAAAAAGAGGGATTCTTTTACTGAATAGCTCAACTCGATCACAAAGATCTGGGGCAATCTCCTGAAGGTAATTGGTAACCTGAGAAGAAAAGCAAACATTGATCAGTATTTGATAGCATAATGAAATTTACATCTTCCGAAACAAGCGGACTTACAAGTGATAGTACCATACCTCATGATATGTCCTTGGAGAGTCAACTACCATTTTCTCAACCTGAAGTAACCATAATTAAAAGTATTATTAGGGATAAGAGGGATAGGGCTACCAGAGGTTGTTGTAAACGTTTGATGTATATAAAAGCATGGAAAATGACACAAGCGATCAGCATAGTGACTTTGATATAAATGACAGATAGGTACCGTCTCATTAAAATAATCCTGTACAACTGAGAGCGTCTGACCCATTGCGCGATGCAGAATAACAGGAACGGCTCCTTCCACTCCTTCATCTGCAGCAAGAGCCGCAGATTTTGCATGCTCTGTGATATTCTTCCAAGTTGAAACCAAACCTTCCAGATCTTTTTGCAGTTCCTCTAAAGAGTGACCAGCAGCAACAGTCCTTACAGTCAGACCAAAACCTGGAGGCTGCAGAGTTTTTGCAATGACTTTCAACCGTGTACGCTCAATACCACTGATTTTCTTGGAGATTCCAATTCTATCACAACGAGTTATCAATATCTGCAAGTCAGGCAACTCAAAGGTGTTGAATAACAAATAAAATACAAAACAAGAATAATCAGAGACTAAGGCAGCAAAGGATGCATAAATATACCCAGAATCTGCTCTTTAATTTTGGATAAGCAGTCAGTGTGGGTCCTTTTGAGCCCAACCCTTCTTTGACAACTTGTACAACAACTTTAGTGCCCTTCTGAACTTGCACCCACTTATTTTCATGAGTGACAGTATTTGCACCATTCTTCTTATTTTGTGGGTGAGACATTTGAGAAATGCTAGAACCATTTATAGCAACAGGAATAGCACTAGTTTCACCTTCAGGATAATCAGCTTCTCCTTTGCCATAATCAAGTATACTACCATTCATGTGTTCCTTATCATCTGAAAGATCAAATGCATCCTCAATTTCATGCTCCTCATCATCACTGTGCAGTGATTTTACATAATCGTCCTGAGAGCTAATTTCTATGATGTCATCAGTCACTTCGAAATCAAGTGACATGTGTTCATTTTCATCTGCAGTCATGTGCTCTTCAAACATATGACTGTTGGCTTCTGTTTTCTTTGTCCTTCGGAATGGAGGGAATATGAAAGGCTCTCTGTTGTGTTTGATGTCCATTAGAGAGGGTCTAGAATTCCCTATGTTTACAAATGCTCCACCCATATGAGGGACAAGTTTCGTAACCACCCCTAGATAAACGCTATCACACTGCACAGTACTCTTAACAGGTTCCAATAGTAGCTCAACCAGTTTCCCATGCTCCAGTAGAGCTATCCTTTGCATAGTACATATAGATGAATTGATCAGTATAATGGTAGAAACAGGTTCCTTGGGAATTAGGTTATTGCTATCTTCAGTCAAAGAGTTTCCCGTATCGTCCAAATTTGTAATGCCATCTTCTACGTTGCCATTGTCTGACAAATCAGACTCATTCATATCCTCGGACACAAGAAAGAAGGTACATGGTTCAACTAACCAGGGCTCCTCAACGAGTTGATATCTTTCCATTGACAAGCTACTAGAAATTGAAACCCTCTGACTAGGATTCACTGTAAGGTCATCATCGGAGTACACACTATCCTTCCTAATATCACTTAACAATGGGTCTATTATGTCACTATGAGAAATAAAGCCATTGTGTGTAGAATTTGTTGTAAGTTCACTATCATAGTCTAACTTCCCCTTCTCCATGGGAATACTTAAGATGGGCCCTGACTCTAACATATCACTTCTAAGGTACTTCATAATCTCATCCTCATCTGTCAAATAACTGGAAGCATTTGAGTGTTCAGAACCATTTCAAGTAAGGAGATTGCATATACAAGGCATCAAAATGAAATTTACCTCTAGCTGGAGCTGAGAATAAAGGTTGTATTGGAAAATATGTCTCTTCTATCAATGAGCCCCATGGATGAATAGGAGACATCGTCGTCCTCATCCATGAGTCCCTCACCACAATTTTTCCACCCTTGACAGGTAGGGGTACTGACAAAGACAATTGAGGTCCAGGTCTCCAAATAATATCACAAGAAGGCCACTCTTCTCTCTTTATGAAATAGTTATACTTGAAATTTACACCTCCAGCAATCTGTCAAGAAAAATTGGTGAAAACTTGAACACATAAAATAAATATTCAAAACCAACCCTCCCTCCCTCCCTCCCTCCCTCCCTCTCTCTCTCAACCATTTAATTTTGTTGTTTAGGGTTTAGGGCGGTTAAAATATCCAGAAATTATGGAAGTCCAATATGTTTTGAGTTTGACACTGTAATGGAAATTTAGCATATAGTGTATAAGGGGATGTCTTAGAAACAGAAAAGACCGAGGCGAGATCTCTTCCGCAATGTAAAAATCTCATGCTTCACTCACCAACATAATCATGTGCAGCCAGGCAAAATTACCTCGAGTTCAGCCTGCCATAAGTTTGTATGTTCTGTATGAGACATTGGTATAGCGATCCCTGGTTCCCAGGAGCCAAGAGCTGAAAGGTCTCCAGTTAAGTACAAAAACTGACCAGCTTCCAGATCAGCCTCGATTGTCCAAACTATCTTACACATTCCTTTAAGAGAAGTATTTGACTTTCCTGAAAAACCAGAATGTGTAAGAAATAAATTATTCATATGGAAGTCCAATAGGGTTTAGGGGATGATGCGAAAGTTTAATCACTTTTAAGGAATCACATCATATGAAAAACAGGTATCATAGTTACGCAAGCCAACGCTACAGAAAGATTCATTATGTTAATTTCACATATAAAATATATATATATATAGAGTCTTTCTCAGGTGCGGAGGTCCGCACCAATGGTTTTGGTGCGGATTTCCATTTTTGCACCACTTTTCGATCGAATTTCTCCATCTCCACCGTCTAGTATCTAGATAATATTGTGTAGATCATCTCTGCAAAATTTCAGCCAATTTGGTAATCGTTAAGGCCCTCAAAATTGCGTTTTTCTGTTTTAAACATGAACGGTTCATGTTTGACAAAATTCAGTCCGTCAATTTGTTTTTCGAGTTTGAGGGCCTTAACGATTACCAAATTGGCTGAAATTTTGCAAAGATGATCTACACAATATTATCTAGATACTACACGGTGGAGATGAGGAAATTCGATCAAAAAGTGGTGCAAAAATGGAAATCCGCACCAAAACCATTGGTGCGGACCTCCGCACCTGAGAAAGACTCTATATATATATATATATATATATATATATATATATATATAGGGAGGGGAGTCAAACTTCCCCTCATAAGAGATAGAAATCGGTAAAAAGGAATTTAGATTAGAACATATTAATCTGGAGTAGTGGTTACCTTTCTCCATGGACTTTATAGGGGCTCTCTGCATTGAACATTGTTTCGCTGTACAAAGAGAGAATTTGAACACATTTCCAAGGGGTATGTGATGATATACGTACCTGCTTTGATACAACAATCCAGTAAAGCTACTGATATATATATATATATATATATATATATATATAGAGAGAGAGAGAGAGAGAGAGAGAGAGTAGGAAGACTTCTTAACATAACTAATCCAGGGATTCCATTCAGTTACATCAAATTCAAACCATCAGTTCCACCATTCATATACGAAACTAACGACATGTTGAGCACTCCATCTTAACATTTTTTGGCACACTGTCGTGACAAAAAAGTGGTTTCGAATTCAATGCAATGCCTAAGCAAGTCAGTGTGATACCAAGTTCATGCTGCAATCCACAACAACACAGGATCCACATTGCAGTTACATTCTTGGTTTTATATTTAAATTTCAACACATATATCTTCCAGTTGAGCAACCCCAGAAAATGAACACTACCCAACTCCACTAAAAACTCAAACTTTCATAACATCTGCTACATAAAAACAGCAAATACTGATTTGGGTAGCTATAAAACATAGTCTAAACCACAAAAACTCCATAAAGACACAAACTTTGGGTGTGTACATATCTCAATTCATGAGCAACCTATAAAAATAAGAGCTTTCTATAGCAAACGGGTTTGTGGCACTTACGGCGGTAGAAACCTGACGCCGAGCGAAGAGGAGAAGTGGGTGCGGTGGCGCCGAGGACAAGTATGAGGTTCGGGAATGTCCATGAGCCGCGCGGCCTCCATTGCAGCTCAGAATAGTGAAGCACAAGGTTGGTAAATAAGGAGTGCAGGCAGGGTCAGTTTCGTCATTTGGGGGCTTCAACTTTGGGAAGTTGGGATATTGGATATAATGGAATTTGGGAGAAGAAGAGGAAGAAGAGGATGAAGATAGAGTGCATCAATGTATTGGTCTGCAGCTTAACTGGTGTGTGTGTTTGGCTTGGCGCCTTGTACCACCGCCCACACGTGTGAGGCTGTGAGCGTGTGAGTTTCTTTCTTTCTTCTTCTTTTTTCTTTTCAGAAATTGCTGCTAAGTTTTTTGATGAGGACACCGTTCTTTTATGAAAGAACGAAAGTGAGTGACCGGAGTTCTTATCGGAAAAGGCCAGGGTGAGTGAAGTTTTGCTCGATTTAAATGTGGTGGTCTTGGTTTTTGTTTATTTTAGTAAAATCGTACTACACACGCTTTTGAATCATCATATTAGAAGAGTTGTAAACATGAAGAGTATCAAAACAAAGGGGTTTATGGGTTACATGGTTTGGTTGTATGATTTAGCATCGGATTTGTCTGACAGCTTTCTTAAAATTTCTCTATAATGGGGAAGCAAAAGTTAATGTTATAAGTGTTGAAGGGGAAAAGATAACGAGAATAACAGTCTACTCATTCATTGATAGAAAAGCCTATTTATAGGCATTACATAGAATCTCCCGAATGATCTAGAAGATCTATCAACTGTAATCTATTTTAATAAGGAAACTGGATTAACCAATTCTATGTGTATTAGGGCAAGACACATAACAGAATGACGGAAATATAATTTCCTTAAACACTCCCCCTTGTGTTGCGTCCCTAATATGACATGCTGCTTATGGTGTTGCCTCGGTAAAAACCTTGCCAAGTAAAACAAAAACCTCGTGGGTAAAACAAAAGACTTGGACGAAGAGAAAAAGAGCACAACGCACCAACTACAATTGAAGATAGCATGTGATGCATGTAGACTCCCCCTGATGTCTACACAATGACTCCCTCTGATTGGTAACTCAATCTCAGAGTACAGATAAATGGCACAAGCCAATGCACTTCACATACTTCAAAAGTAGACTTGGGCAACAATTT
The DNA here is from genome assembly GCA_009720345.1 of Fragaria iinumae. Classification (NCBI taxonomy): domain Eukaryota; kingdom Viridiplantae; phylum Streptophyta; class Magnoliopsida; order Rosales; family Rosaceae; genus Fragaria; species Fragaria iinumae. The sequence continues at coordinate 35,334,242 of CM019122.1, read as the reverse complement.
AGTCATTAAATCCAGCCACAACATCCTTAGATCAGACTTGCTATGCTTAGCATTACTTTGATCTTAAAGGAGAAGGTTGCCTAACAACTCAAAACATAAGTTCGCGTTGAAAATTAGATTCACGCGTGGCATGACATTCATGTACTTAAACAGTCATAACGTATTCGATACAATAGGTATGGACGAAGCGTAAAAAGTTCTGGAAACTAGACACACGTAGCTTTCCAAACATACAAGGTCCATAACCTAGTTCATCTTGAGCTGATCACAAAGCTCTGTCGAAGTTGACTGTTCTGCCAAAGCAGATTCTTGGACAGATCCATCCTACTTTACAAAAATAGCCATAACTCACTCAGTATGATAGGTGTGATCAAATGGTTGGTGTCCCTGGAAAGTAGATACATAGACCTTTCCAATGGTACCAATTTCACCATTTTCCAACGAGGAGACTATCCTGTAGGTCCCGTGGAAGTTGACCTACGAAACTGGGCAGATTCTGATTTCGCATTTGATGTGTCTTTCTGTAGGGATGAATAAGCCTGAACCTTTCATAGAAGGAATCACTGCCATTACATTGGCGTTGCGTGGGTGTATCCGGCCACTACCTTGATGTTCCTTCACACTCATCTAAGAGGAAGCGAAGCTGCTCGACCGCTAGAGAGTTGAATGACTAAGGAAAACTTGGCCTTACAAGTTTATAGTGAATGAGATGTCGAGTCGAGCATATTGTAACAAATACATGAATGTGCTACCGTACTTAGATGGAGAATTTCTCCCAACACTTCTTCGTCATATGGACAAAACAAGTCTTCTCAAGACTTCGACCGATCAAGGGATACATATAGGCATAACTTCATCGTCCTTTAGATTGCCTTAAGCCGACAGATGAATAAGCATCATCAATAATGGTCCTCACTTTCGAGACCAAGTATTCTCAAGATCCTTTCATTCTTAATTTTGGATCAGTGGCATCTCTTAATTTAACAAGAGTTCATCACGATTCATTCAGAATTTACACGCAAATAGGCATAATTCTTCATATCTCTTCCCCATCAAGTAGATACTAAGCAAATACCTTGCAAACGCGCTCCGTGGTCAGGAGCCATTTGATTTGGGTGAAAACCGATCTATTCAAGATCTTTATGCACATCTCTTAGTTCCCAACAGAGATAAATTGTGACCACAAGCTGCTTGTTCAGTTTTTCAGAAACTACCTAACTGATAAGGTAGTGGAGTGCAATGACATCCATTACGAGAGTATATCTTATTGTAGTCGATTCCAGGGCGTTTGTGAGAGACCTTGCGCCAGAAGGTGAGTCTAAACTCTTTTTCTCACTACGCTTTCTAACAAAGACATAACTGATAGAGTTTACACTTGGGGTGTCGGCGTCACCTGACCAAAGCATTATCTCTTTGTTTAAACTGGATCGCATCTTTCCATTTAGGGAAATCTACAACATTGGTATTTTCTCAACGAAGTATGGTTCGATATCAAACTCATTAAACCACGTCATCATGTACACCGGTGTAATTTCTAAGTGTAGAGATCTCTATATGGATTGGTATTGACATTGAGGCGTCCCCCAATGATGGCCATAATCCAGTATTAACAGACGAATGAGTATCATTGATCAAATGATCAAGTTGTGCCAAACTCGCATTCTTCCTTGGCGAGTATGTATCGAACCAAGTGGCCTCCCCCTAAACCATGGGAGCCACGGCCTAGCGAAACCATCTACCACTTTTGTGGCGTCACCATGCCACCATCTATGGGTGACGACATGTCCTCTTATCTGGACATCAACATGTCCTTATCCGGACATCAATCCTTACAGGCATGTATATGTGATCTCATCACTTTAGGAAACTTGATGAGACACAGTAGGGACAAACCACGACAATTCCAAGTCGTTCTACTTGAACATTCTTGTTCTTATCTCCCTCTAACGACGGAAAGACTGGCTCATCACAGTGACATAAAAGAGATCGCCTATCAAGGTCCTTATATAAGCGGACTATAGTCGGAAGCTCATATCTTATTCAAAGACAATATTAATCATAAATAACCCATCATTGTGCGCTTGTGGAGGCGCAATATGGTACAGACAACATGTGGACGATATAGATTGTAGAACGTTAACTCAATCAGTTAACAAATATGCATACCGTTGCAACTGTAACATAAAGATTTGAATGATGATGGGTAAAGATGAATAAGTAAAACTATGACCCTGCTATAACCCGTAGTCGTTGGTCTTACAAGTCCAAGAAAAAACTGCTGGCCTCACTGCTGGGACCGGTCAAAAAAAACCGGTTGAACCGACCGCCGGCATCATTAGACCTCTGTTTTATGCTTTCCTTTAACGGTTCACTATCTTTCATAGCTCCAAACACTACCAAATTTTGTAAGCAGGTAAACATAGGAGTTAGAATTCCAAAACCGCCAGCCTCAACGACGGAACCGGACGAAAAAGTAACGAACCGGCCGTCGGAGTCGCCAGACATCCGTGAACACTTCTTTTGAGCGGTTCGCCATTTTCCAGGTCTCCAAATGCCACCAAATTTTGTGTGACAGTAGGCTTGGATGTTAGGAATCAGGGGCCTAATAATAACCTTAAGAACCGGTCTAAAATTTGTTGAACCGGTCCTTACAAGGACTGGTCCGCAAGCTGAAAAAACCAGAAATTCTAGGTTTTTTCAACTTTTCAATCATTGTTAAGATTCCCCATAACATCTAATTGTTATGGTTTGAGTTAAACCATTGTGAACATCACCATAACATCATTATGCCTTGAAGTGAATAATGAGAAGCCATTTAGGCCAACATCTTATGTATCATTTTTGTAGAATCACTCACAGATATTGTAATGTCTTACTTAGTGAACAACAACGTAGCATTTTGTTTATGCTAGTCTCTACATATCATTTTCTTTAGCGTAGGAGGGTGTCGCTCCTAATATTTGCCAAATAATAGGCTTTACAAAATGATTAACAAGCATGGCCAATGAAAGATCATTGGGGATTCTTTTGCGTCATATTTACTTATGAAAGCATGAGTAGTGCCTCCATTGTATAAGAGGATGACACGAATGGCTTTAATGCCATTCATAGGCCGTGAGCATTGCTCATAGCTCCACTAAGTTGTATTTTGGTGATCTTTGATCTCAATGGTTACTTTGCCCAAAATAAATGATGTCCGTGAGAGTCTTTACTCTTTTGTATACGGATCATTAAAACACGTCCAAAATTGTCCTGGACGATTTATGTTAAAGCCTACATGAGTCGATCGATGTCTCCATTCTCATTATTGGTGACAATAACCGATTCAATTAACCGAATCTTAGTGACTCATGAATGTTGCGCATTCATTATAGTGATACATAAGAAATTCTAATCAATTCTCACAATGTGTTTCCAGGAGATAAACGTTTGCATGAATATTATTAAGTCATAGCATGGTTCGATGTTTCTTTATGCATAAATGCATGTGTGACTTGGATCATAACGCCATTAGGCATTGAAACTTGAGCATTAATCCGCTCTTTGATTATTTGTGATGATCTAGTCATCGTAGTCACAACGGATTTATAAAACACTAAATCCATGAATAGTTGTCTATTCCTTGCAATAAGCTAAGCACTCAATCTCGCTACAACACATTCATATACCAGAATGTAGAGACAACAGTCTTATATCAAGACATAGAAACCAAAATATGTTAACAATTTCAATGGAGATTAAAAAAATAATTTATTGGAACCCTTTAGAGTGCATTCCATAACATGTAATACTAAACAAGGCTTAGAACATGCCAAAGTTGGCAAAACAGGTCGTGAGCGCTATATATAGGGGCGGCGCCACCGCCAACGGCTCACTATTGGATCTTGTAGAGAAAGAGGAGGATTTTTCAACATCCACTTATGGATGACATTTAGCGTAACACAATTTCCTTTTTGCAATTATGAATCCGCTCAAGAGTGTAAAATACTACTCTTGTTTGTAATGTCTTTGCAATTGTATAAGTGTGCATTGTGCCACACTTGACATTACAAATCCTCTTTTGATCCAAAACTGATGTGCATTGCACAACATCATGATATTTAACCTTTAGAAACGCCACCTTATAACAACTGGTGGTCCAATGTAGTCCAATGTAATGTCATGTTGTAATGCGATATATTGCATTAACATATAGCTTATGTAGATCGAACCATATGTGCAAGACAAAATTCGAATATATATGCCAACAATTGTATCGAGGTCTTGTCCATGAATTTAATTCAAAATATAACGACTAAGTAACTTTAGTCAAATATGTGAGGTATACGCTTTCACAAAACTTGGAAAAATAAACGGATTTTGTAGTCACTTAGACTATTAAACCGAAGTCATGTACTTCTTATCTTCTGCAATGTAACTTTTGCTTTTAAAATCCGTAACCGTGGGAATAATATTATCATCTTCTTCCATATATATAGTGAGTTTCTTGTTGCAAGAACTTCATATATTTTGTATACATTGACCATAATATTGTTTTCTATGCAATTAATGAACCGATGTAGAACCACATCAATAACATGATTTTTCTTTCATTTACTGGCCCAATCTTTTCATGACATATGAGGTTCGAGGCGTTGCCTTTCCCTCTTTTTAGAATTCATGACACGAAATTCGTCACTTTTTGTTTTATGTCAAATTCAGGGCTCATGTTTCGGTCAATTATTTCAAACAACAAGATGGAAGATTAACAATTATCGAGATACAATAATTAATTCCAAGTATTGAATTAGGTCAAGAGCATGGTTTATGGTAACTCAATTCGATGTAAACCGTGACAATTTTCGTCACAAATCGATGTTAACCGTGACAATTTCTTTCGCAAATCGATGTTTGTTCATTTATTAACCACGACAATATTTCGTCGTAATACCGTGACTTGTCAAACCGTCACAAATTTCAACTTTGATATGAGGGGTCTCAATTCCTCACATCAACCCATGTTATAAGAAAGGTGGGGGTAGAAGAAGGCTACGAAGCCCGACTATAAAATTAAAATTCAAAAACGGCAACTTTTATAAAAGCTTACGTGCTAGTTTGCCGTGTAAGAGAAGTTGCCTTTGCAATTTTCATACGTACTTCCACGTGTCACGCGATAAATTTCATGAAATGAAAACATATGGTTAGTAATATTCACCGTATAATATAAACAGTAAAACTAATTAAAGAATTAATTCAGTAAATAAACTGATTAAAGAATTACTGATGGGGTAAAAAGTTTTTACCCGGAGGGGCAAATTTACCGTTTTGCCCCTCGTACGTTTTAGACGGGTGAGAACGATCCGGGTAGAGCCTCGTTCGGGTCGCCGGCGGGGGTGATTCATCTAGGTAGATCGGTGATTTTAGAGCTCCGGGGACGCGCGCGCTGAGGCGGGGATCGTCGAGGTGCTGCCGGATTGGCGCTGTGCTGCAAAGGAGCAAAGGCGACGCCGGACTGGAGATTGGCTTGGGTTCGGCTCGGCTCTGTCAAGGGTCGCCAGATCGGAGCTTCGTGCGTCGGCGCTGGTCTGGTGGAGAGAAGGATGTGGGTCCAAGGCCGGGGAGGCCTGGTGCACTCGTTGCCAGGTGGCGCAAGGCAGGGGACTGCCGGATCTAGGCTGTAGTCGAAGGGCAGGGTTCGCCGGTGTTTTGGCCACGATCCTCAGCGCGCGGAGCAGAGGTTTCTAGCAGATAAAGAGAGGGGAGTGTTGCGGGCGTGCCACCTCGCGGACGAGGAAAAAGGTTGATGGGGGGTGCGCTTGACTTCTTGATCAGGCAGAAAGGGGGGTGACAGGTGCCACCTCAGAGGAGGATTTACGAGCACAAGCGGGTCGATACTCACGGCGGCGCGAGCAGAGCAATCACAGGGAGTTCAGAGAGAAGCGGGGATGCAGAGTCCGGAGAGCTCTGGAGAAAGACCTAGGCGGCGGCGCTTAGGGTTAGGGTTTCGAGGGGCTCGAAGGGAACTGGGTTTCAGTTGTGTTTGTTTGTTGTTTGTATTGATTTTTGAGAGAGAGCTTCTGTTAGAGTTCGAACCCCCTTATATAGTAGTTCGGCAGAAGCAAAGTGATTAGAATCCAAGTCGGACTCTGAAACACTATTTCACAAGGACATTGTTTCGTCCATGCGAACCAACCAATTGGTGACACATGCCCAGTTCGCACATTCCATTCCGCGCATAGGGCATTGCTTCTGCGCTGTCAACTGTAGACTCCTATGCGAACTGGAATTATGAGCATCCTCATCTCGCGGGCTGCTACAGGGTGCTATCTCGCGTGCTTCTGTAGCTCGCGTCCATTTTGCGGGCTATTGCAGCTCGCGAGCCTTAAAGGGGCTTTTTATATTTAATGGGCCACAAGAGTTGGCCCGAAGCATGTCAAAGACTTGTGAAAGTCTTCAACGTTTGTCGTGGTGCGCGCTGGCTCCGCATGTCGCTTCCTCGCGAAGTCTTCTACGCGAGCTAGTTCGCCAGCTCGCCTCGCTTTGCCTACGCGGAGAGTCCATCTCGCCTCGCATCGCGGAGCGTTGAACAGTAATTCCGCGCGAAGTCATTCCGCGCGCGGGCTAAGTAAAGTCAAATTCTCATGCAGTTCGTTCCGCGCGAAGTCTAACTTGGCTCGCGTGGACTTACTGGCGAGCTATCGCTTATAAACTTAGAGAAACTCCATCTCGCCGGTATGACATGGTCCAAGAAATAATTAATATTTACATAGACATTTACTGTCCAGTAAAATATTAATTCAGGCGTAAACAGCCGGCGAGATGGGTTGGGTGCCTAGAGAAAATTTCTGGGGTGCCCAGGGCAAAAACAGAGTTTTTTTTTTATTATTATTATTTTTTGTCTAGGGTTTAGTTATCAAGGTTGGGGTAGAGCAAAGTGCTGATAACGTGTTGAAGGAGAAAAAATAACGAGAATAACAGTCTACTCATTCATTGATAGAAATGTCTATTTATAGGCATTACATAGAGTCTCCCGAAGGATCTAGAAGATCTATCAACTGTAATCTATTCTAATAAGGAAACTGGATTAACCAATCCTATGTGTATTAGGGCAAGACACATAACAGAAAGACGGAAATATAATTTCCTTAAACAACAAGCAATTTTTCTTCTCCAACTCCAACAAATTCCCCATTTGGAGATGCTCTAAAAGAAGCCTGATTTTTGGTTTGTAAGTTAAAAGAACTGCATAAAAAGAGTTGAGATTATGATAAATTTATGATTCACAAACTTAGCGAATCAGAGAACAAATTGATTGAGATTTTAATCAATTTAAGTTAAAACGCGTTCAACCAAACATAGTACTTTTTAGACTCCATATCGTCCAAACTCGAACAGATTGAGATAGATATGTATATTCAACTTTTAAACTCATCATTTAGAATTTAACAAACAAATAGCCTAATTCTGTTTTGGCATACTTTTAAACTCCAAATTTGGCATCAGATTGGATAGCTTCAGCTTCTTCTTGTTTATGGCTTTACGCCATTGTTCAAACTATGAGGAAGAATCCCCTCGATGCTTTTAACAACTCGATGCCTCATCCGACAGTGCTACATTTCTCCAATACAATACAATGAGCAATTCAAGATATACCTTACGAAGACAGCAACCATAACCATATATAAGAAAACACCAAATGGTCGGGTTTTCTTTATCTAACACACTGTTTGCTAGCTTAGGCATTGTTAATACTTAATACCATATATGTCTGCATAGATTTTGATTTGACACACTACATCATGATACAAATAGAACTCTGAAAGCTCAATGAACATAAAGATGAAAGTAGACGTGTAAGATTCTTCATAATATATACAGCAGTAAAACTTTTGGTCAAGAGATTAAGATACATCAACACATTATCACAGTTTTACCTCCCACACAGGCATAACAAACACTTTGGCCAGCTGATGCATTCTTGTAAAGAAAAACCTGTACACTAAATACTATACATGAAGTCTCAATGACTTTGCATGTGGTAAATTGTTCACCAAAAGCAGGAGGTCTCCTCCACAGGCATTAAAGGAGTCCTACAAAGAGGGCATGTAATGTTCCAGTAGTTCAACCACTTCTCCAAGCAATCTTGATGGAAAACATGGCCACAAGTCAAGTGGTTTATCTCGGATTCTGGTTGGAACTCACTCAGGCAAACAGAGCAGTCGTGCTCCGTCTTGAGGTTACACACGCTATCAAACCGAACGGCTGGGATGCGGCTCCTGATCTCCTCAATGTAACTGCCTGAGGAAGAAAGATGGAGCTCGAATGTTTCTGAGGGGTCTTCAATGTATTCCTCTGATGGGGGTGAAGACGGTGAGGCTGAGGATGAAGATGAGAGGCGTATTCCAACTATTCGGAGGATGGATCTCACTAGGCCCTTGATGATTGAAACCGAAAGAGCTGTGTTTACCAAAATCACACACATAAATCCTTCTGATGGAGCTGGGAGACTTGAGAGACCCATTTAAGCAGATGCACAAGTTCTAAGGGACTCCAATTTGTAAAAGATAGTTGTATTTTGGCAACTAGAAAGCCCAATATCAATTTGATGAGCAGGAGTTGAGTCACAAAAAGATGAAATGTTCCCGTTTTCTTCTTGCTAACAGAGCTGCAATGCAGTAAAGAGCAGAAATTAGAACTTCATACAAAGAATAATAAATTATACAATTGTAAAGAAGAGGATTAAGCATACAGCCATACAGGCTTTAAGAATAAAAGAAATGCATCATATAATTCGTATGGAACACAAACTATGGCTATGAAGATCATGAAAGAAAGGGTCTATGAAAAGTATAAGAAAACCGATCTGAAGCAGAAACCACAAAATAAGAGGGCAATCATATCAATGAAGCACAACAGCAATCAATATAGTTCTTCTCTTAGAACTCCTCCTTTCTTAATGTGCACATCTTAAAAGAGAAATGAAATTATAAAATACAGGTTACTTGGGATTGGTAAAGGCTATAGCCTGCATAGCCTACTCCTAGGCTTTAAAAAGCAGAACCTATATTCCTTCAAACTCACCACAGCAATTAAAACTTTTCAAGAAGCACAAAAACAGTCATGGACAAATAACAATGGATCCAAATTCTGAAACCTTCAAATTTAAGCAATGCCAAATTTGGATAGATGTAGATAAAAACTATTGAAAAAGCTTTATTTAACATCAAGATCTACCAAAACTGTGATCTTGATGCAAACTAACATGGTCAAGAAAGAAGATCAATATCAATTGAAAGATAAGAAGAAAGAAATGCTGAATCAACATGATCCCAATACAAAACCCAATTTCCTGCACCCCAACAAAATGAATTAAGATCTAGCATTGTTCATATCATCCATCAAAATCAAAACTTGAGGCAAAGATTTTGCCTTTTTTTTCTTTACCACATTGAAACTCAAAAAAGGACCCAGAAAGCATAGATGAACAAAGAAGCAGGAATAAAGGCTATAGATTGAACTGTAGCTGATTAGGAGATACTTACACAAAGTGAGGTTTAGAGTTCAGAGAGAAACTCAGAACAAGTTCTTTGAATTCAGGCAGTTGTTTGGTTTAGAACCACAGAGCACAGAAACATATGTTTGGTTTGAGAATGGCTGCTCTCTGCACATCTATTTCTTTCTATATATAGAGCAAAGCATCATGGCCTGATATAAGGGGGCAACTAACCCAAGTTTTCTAACCATGGTTAGACTTCCGTCTCTGGCGGACTCTGTTATTCATTAACCATGGTTACTTTATATCAACACCTCCTTTTTCATCTGAACAGAAGAGAGTAGACTCAGTAGAGACCCTCTGTGCTCTGTTTTGCTTCATTTAGCTCAGATGCTTCAACCTTCTTTTCCATTTTCACATGACTTTTGTGGTGCAAATTTTAATTACCTACCAAGTATGATAAATATTTAGCATACCATGATGTGACATTGTAACCCTCTCCAAAATAAGATACTTTTGTTTCATTTTATTTCACAAAGAGGTAGATGTAAGTTTAGCATTAACTACAAGTAAATGTCGTGCCGAGCCGTGGAGAGCATGTAAGAAAGAGCAGCGGCCGACTCAATAAGTGTGAAGTTTTTGTATGTAGGGCTGGATGGGAAATCATAACTAAGCAACAAATACATGACAAAACAGTCATTTCAATAACAACTTATGACCAATATCATGAAAATTGAGAAAAGCTTGCTCTAATAAAGAAGATGTTGAATATGCTCTTACAAGCTAGTCATTTCTTATCGGGTTCATTTTTGCATTGAAAACGAGTAAAAGATATTCAAAATTATCTATGGTCTCGTCAAAATGTTGTGTTACATGTGTCAACATTTTTTGTAGCTATATGATGTAACTGGTAACATACCTTCAACATATGCTTTCTCATGTACTGCACAAAACCTCCCATGTACTACATAGACAGGTGTCACATATTTCAATTACATGTCACTCTGCCCCCAATGTCACTTCAGAATACATGTCCCATTTGATCAATGTCACTGTGTAGATAAGTGTATACGTGTCTTCATTTGCTTATGTGCTTGTGAACCCCCTTTAGAAGCTTCTGCCCACGTGTCGTTTAACGTTTGGAGAGCAACAGCAAAACGACATGACGGTGGGCCAAGGGAATGCCCCCAATCATCAGGGCCCCCGTAGTACAGGTGGCAAAGAAGAAGTGTTTCTATTATCTCTAGGGTTTGGAACTTTGAACCTTCTTTCACATCTCATAGATTCTTTTTATTTTCTATTTTGGTTACAAATGAAAGAGGAAGATAAGGTCTTATATTGTACATTTGTTGTATTGATGGAATCTCCCACGAGAATGACAAATTGTCCTTGATTGGCATCGTTGCACCGTGACCTAGATTGGAGGTATATCAAAAATATGAAAGACCACCTGCCACACCGTGACCTAGAATGTTCCTTGGATAAGAAGTAAAACCTACAGTAGCTAGGTCTGTAACTACTGTACTAAATGGATGAACTTGTACTGTAGGCTCTTTGGGTAAATCAAAATTTAACTACTAGTAGCCTATAGCACTGATGAAGTAAGTAATAACAACGTAGTATCCATGGTACGTGGGTATTATACGGTGATGGATGAATTGAACTTAGATCGAAGAAGAGTGTTGATGAACTAAATGGACATGCATGGACAAAGAGACAGCCTCTCTCAACTATTGATGGCTGACACAGATGGAACTGTAACGGCCTGTTGTGCAGCTGGCTGCTGCACAGAAATGGACATGGAGTATCACATGCCCTTGCACTCTAGCTTGCAGTACTGTTCCATCCTCATCAAATCTGGAAACATATGCAGCTAGCGGTGAAATGAATCATAGAACACGTTAAAGCCCTGCAGCCAGAGAGAGAGAGAGAGAGAGAATTTGCTGCTGATCGATGAGAACGTCGCCGATAAACTTATATGTCATCGATAAAAGGAGCGGAAGCCGGAGATTCTGGGTGTCTCCTCCTCCAACTAAGTCTGATGCATATATGTGTGCACACATTTTCTTTAAATTCGGCACATCGATCTCTATCTCTCTCGCTCTTGTAAATGCATCAGTTAGTTAATTAGATCAGTTTCAGTCCTCTCTTACAAGCTTCACACGTATGCACATGCACATCATCACCACCTGTAGTAACTATATCTAGCTCTCTCGAGCTACGTTGTTTATATTCTCTTGCATGTGAGTGAAATCTTTTCGGCAGATATCCATGACTATATTATATGGCATATGCATGCATTATTCATCTATTTTGTTATTTGAAAGAACGAATAAACTTCATTGACTTGAGGATTATTATTACGATCATCGTCCGCTAGCTTCAATATCATCCTCTGCTAGCTTCCATACTTTGGTGAAGGCTAGTGTTATTAACACATTCGTTCACACTCTATTTACAATAAAAATCAATCATGAAACAAATTCAAATGACAAGTTTGTAAATAAAATTAAAATGTGTGGATATAAAAATAAATAAGATGTGTTAATAACACAAAATTGTGTATTAATAATAGTAGCTTTTGACGAAACATAACGCTTCATGTAACATATATTATAAAATTATTTAAAACAGGTCGAAATGTTGAAGGTGTCGATGACTGAAATGTAAGTGAAAGAAAGGAGATATGACGTCTTTCGAACGATCTACAGGTTCAACTTTTTCTTAAAACTGTTTGTTGTTTTTTCAATTAATCAAAACCAAAAAGAAAAAAAGGACAAGAGAGACACATATAATTGGTGTATTGCTGGGTCATAATTACTCAAACCACGTGGCTTGTTTGGTAGCAAGCATGAGGATGATGATATGGTAATCAGGTGAATATCACGTGCTATTCCGTCTCTATTCTCAAACCTAATTTGTCCATATATTACCTTGTTTTGTTTTGTGGCATATCATATCATCAGAAGAATTCAGAGAAGAAACAAACAAACGAACCCCTCTACGTCTTGTTATCTGTTGCATTCTGTGTCTCATTCCCTGTTGTCTCATGTCAGTTTCATCTCACTTCGCTACTTGATGCCTATTGGCAATGACATTCATCTTTTACTCCACCTCAATCATCAGATTGGAATGAGTGGGATTATGGGAAGTAGCTAAGCTAATGTTGACTAAAGGTCTTTGAGTTTACTTACTAATTTTAGGTAAAGTAAATAATAAAATCTCTGAAAATATCTTGTATTTTTAATCCGAATGTTTTGAATTTTCATATGGTATTATAGGGACATGTGAAATATTATTCACTTTATTAAAATGTTCAGTTTACCTAAGTGTCGCTCGTTTTAAAACTAGAATTAAGAAATTACCTGGTGTGGCAAAATTAGTCTCCAATGAGAGGTTTTCGGGTTTGTGTGTCATACTCTCGTGAACCTAGTCTAAATACTGACTGAGTGGGTGTGCAATGTTGAAGCTAGCCCCATGCTCTCATGCGCTGAATGCTGACTCATTGGCTTGACTGATGTGTGACATTCTCTTGATATTTCTAGCTAGGGGTGGGCAATGTGCACCGAATATACAGTTACCGACTTGAACAGTACCGAAAAATAAGATTCGGTAACCGCACCGAACTAAAACGATGTCGTTTTATGGTTACAAAGCAGTTCGGTTACGGTTTCGAGTTATAAACCGCCCGATTTAAATCGAACCGCACCGAATTACATTTTTCTTATATTTTATTTTTCTATTGATGAAAGTTTTGGTTAGTAACATATAAAAAATTCATTTATGATTAAGTTTGTAGACGCAAGTTGCTATATTTGAATGATAGTTGATATATATATGTAATTGTTAAGTAATCAAATATGGTATTTTAGTTAGTTACTTGATATAGATGATATTTGTAGACTAATGTGGACTCTAAATACATTAATATACCTTACCGACATTGTTAGGTAAAAATAAGCATAACTTTTGGTAACCATTTCTTGCTTAAATAATAAATTGGTTTCACACCGAAACCGACCCGCACCGCACCGAAAAATGATGTAACCGAAATAATCGGTTCAACTCTTTTGAAATGCGAATTTGGTTTGAAATATTGTAAAACCGAAAAAAACGGTTCGGTTGCGGTTTGAGCCTTAAACCGATCCGAACCGAACGGCGCCCACCCCTATTTCTAGCTGGCATCAATGGACAATACTTGGCTGACCATATGTTTGGCTCTTTCGCATATTAACATGTGTCCTTTTATGTTTTGCAACTCCATCGTCATATGTGGTATGCAAAGTATTATCCGGCGCCAATTTACTCCTTCAGATACTATAACGAGTCTGTTGTGAGTCGAACTCACGACTTCTCACATACAAGGGGAGACTTATGCCACTAGACCAAATGGTACTTGGTGAAAATTGATTTCAACTTTATAATTTGATTTCGAGTGCGGCTATTGGGACCTCTAAATTTGCTCACTAGACTTATGCCATTAGACCAAACGGCACTAGCACGTCTTATGTCAACACGGCAGTAGCACGTCTCCGGTCGACACGGTAGTAGTGTTTACACCCAAATTAATATTTTACTGGACAATAAATGTCTAAGTGAATATTAATTAAATTCTTGATCCATGTCACATCGGCGAGTCCAAATAATTGGGTTTACAAGTGGTGGCTCGCCAACAAAGTCATGCGAGTTAGGTGTATAGTTCGCATAAAAGACTAGAAGGTGAGGCGAGATGGTTCCGCGTAGGAGACTTCGCGAAGAAGCAAGAGGCGGAGTCCGCATGCACGTGATCACCTATGCCATATTTATCATTGAAGACTCTTACAAGTCTTTGACATGTTTTGGGCCAACTCATGTGGCCATTTTAATAAAAAAAACTTTTTTAAAGCTCGCGAGCTTCAAGGGCCCGCTAGATGGAAGCAAGTTTTGCGGCCCGCACGAGATAGGTTTCCACAAGGATTGTGACACCTCGCGGGATAAGGACGTTCCTAATTTGAGTTCGAATTGGACTATGATTATCTTTCTTCTGGCAGAAGGCAAGCTACTATATAAAGGGACTCGAAGACTTACAGAGGGCTCTCTCAAAAAATACAACAACAATACAAAACAAACTTTCAACCTAGTTGAACCTCTTCGAGCTTCTCGAAAACCCTAACCCTAAGCGCGCCGCCGCCTAGGTTTCTCAGAGCCTTTTCGGACTCTATTCCGATCACCCCTGATCCCTCCTTGCTTGCTCTACTTGCGACACCGTGAGTATCGAATCGCCATGTGCTTGTAATTCCTCGTCCGCGAGGTGGCACCGGAAACCCGCCGCCTGTTCAAGAAGACAAGAACCGACGCATCCCACATCACTTTCCTCGTCCGCGAGGTGGCACGCCCGCATCCGCACCATTATTTTACTTTTGGTACTACTAAATACCTCTTCAATCCCAAACTGAGGATCGTGACCAAAATATTGGCACGCCCAGTGGGACCGGGAGTACAAGCGATTCACCATAGGGAAACCAAGAGAATCACCATACAGGAAACCTCAGATTTCTTGTCTCAAGCACAGATCACCATGGTACAAACCCCATAACATGCGCGGCTTGCCGATCTCTCACCACAGAACAAGTTCTTGCTCAGTTTGGTAACACAAACTTCAGCTTCATCGGGATCGAAGATTAGAAAAAAAGATGCGATAATGGATTGGCAAGAAAAATTAGCAGCCAGCAATGAAAGATTAGATGTCATCCATAGAAAACATCTCGAGCAAAGAGCTGTCGTCCAAAGAAAATGTTCCCAGCAAATGGCTGCCCTCCTCGAGCAATTCGCTGAGGAAAGGGCTGCTAGAGAGGCTGCTAAAGAAAAGGAAAAAGCCGAAAGGAAGGCCTTTCTAGAGGAGTCTCGTCAGCGGCGGGATGCCTTGGAAAAGGCTTTACAATACTATAGTCGGTAGTCAGTAAACTACCTTCTCCGCCCATAGACCAGTCATGAAACTTGTAGACCGGCGTCCAGGCTACCTCGCCGTGGTGACAGATCATCAGTACCACATCGGGAATGTGCTCCTCCAAGCTCCACAAGAAGGCACCATGATAAGATAAATGCATAGTTAGTCCCACATCGGAAATGTGTAATAAGAGGAAACCTTCCTTATCTATAAAAGGAAGGCTACCCCTGTGTATATAGGCCCTCTGACTTCCCCATCTCCCTCTCCCAGGCGGGATGGATGGATGCTCTTGTAACACCAAAGGCCTATTGGCCATGATAGTGAATTCGTAAGTGGACGTAGCCATGTCCTCCGAGGCATGGTGAACCACTATATGCCCGTGTTGTCTACTGATTATGTTCTACAGTGCTTCTACATAGTCTACTGGTTCTTGTAGAAACAATTAGCGCCGTCTGTGGGAATCATTACTAAAAGTCATGTTACTCTACCGCCCGAGAGGCATTTCATTCAAATCCTTGAGCAATAGGAAGAGGCGAGACACCTCGCGTGGAAGCGAGGCAAGATAGCTCGCGTGGAAGCAAAGCTAGATGACCTCGCGTGGAAACGAAGTGAAATTGGCATTCAAAGAGGCATTCCACCGAGAGATTAGCATTGACCTCGCAGGGGAGCGAAGCGAGATGAATTCGCATGGAGGCGAAGCGAGATTACCCGCCCGGGTTCTCTTTACCACCGGGTCCTCACCAAGAGCCCGACTACAATGGCTCCAAGCAGCACTCGGATATAATTAATCGGGATCCTGGAGAAATAGTTCATGTGAAAGGATCAGCCACGCATCATCGATGTCCCGTTGGCAACTTTACAGAAATCTATTTCCAATTCATCGCCTTCAAATTCTCTCACCGCCCAGCATCATCGGTGTCTTGGTGTCTCGCTGCATCCTATTTGTCTGATCTCGTCGGTAGCTCCGCTCCGCCGGTATTGTCCGGGATTATGTCATCTTCAGAATGCATTCATCGTATCGGCAGGCGCCCTACCGGTAGCACCTTCATCATGATCATTCTCGATACAAACCGGCACCCGATCAACAGGGCAACTCCCCCAGAGAAGCTTTGGGGTGGGACCCGATTATCTTTCTCGGGTCTTGTTCATCAAATCACCAACCGGAAACAATTCGCCGGGTTCTGGCAGGCTTCAGCGGTCTACAGATCTTTGTATCCATTTGTTGAGTTCGGTACCCGGGAGCATCCCTCGGCTCGAAGGGCAGAGTGAATCATCAAAATCCGCTGGTTTCTGGAAGAAGGGTTATCAGGGTCTACCTGGTGATGTCATACATTGCGCGCAAAGCGAACCAGCTCGCCTGGTGATGCAACTCTGCGCGCGAAGCGAACCAGCTCGCCTGGTGATGCGACTCTGCGTGCGAAGCGAACCAGCTCGCCTGGTGATGCGACTCTGCGCGCGAAGAGAACCAGCTCTCCTGGTGATGCCACTCTCCGCGCGAAGCAAACCAGTTCGCCTGGTGATGCCACTCTCTGCGCGAAGCGAACCAGCTCGCCTGGTGATGCCACTGTCCGCGCGAAGCGAACTCAGCTCGCCTGGTGATGGCACGGGGGACGTGTAATCGATAATCGATAATCTATCATGGATCGGTGAGACCAATCGGGATCACGACACCGGAGCTCACTGGAGACCAATCCAGGGGAGTTCACTCTATACACCCAACACCCTACTCTGGCCACCCGTAAGGCGCCTTCAGAAAGCTTCTGGATGATATCCTCATCTAATCCTACCGATGACACCCACTTTGCTTACGGTGCCTGGGAGTCGAGAATGCAGCTCTAAACGAAGTCATGCCCGGGAACTCGTATGAGGCAGAAGAAGAGGAAAAGATAGGCCCTCAGAGAGTTGCTATAGGCACCGAGAAGTTGATTTGTACACCATGCCGTAGAGCGCAAGCCATCGGGATCATCCGGACATGCCTCCAACCTCCTACTCCTGAATTAGTTACTCATCAGGCCTCTATGAATTTGACAACCCGCTGATTTGACAGGTGGCCAGGTTGGGACAGTTCACAGATCCGACGACCGGAGTTCAAGCAAGAAACAACTATCACCTGTCGGTTTCATCAACGAGCGGGAGCTAGAACACGAAATCTAGCTTTGAGTTTCTCGTCTTGGTCAGCATGCCCGACAGCTTTGTTATCTTGTTGGTAGATATCACCAGGAGAACCTGTCTCCTTTCTTGAACGATCACCCCGAAGCCATCTCGCCTCGCCTCCACCTGCATGCGGACTCCTCCTCTTGTGCGAAGCCATCTCGCCTTGCGGACTACTACAGGAAGCCACTTCTTGATTCCATGCGAAGTCCTCATGCAAACTATACTATACCATCTCGCTGGTGGGCCATCACTTATAAACTCATCTATGTTGAGCATGTTTCGTTGTCGAACCAAATCATGACATCAACACCTATCTTGGACCGGAACCCGAAAACACCCATCCGGTATAAAGATGAAATCTGCTAGTGTATCAGGAGCCCGCTATCGGGAGCACAACGATACATCTCTATCAGGAGCACAACGTTACATGAGGTCACGTCATCCTCCCGGCAGGCAACAACTGCCAGGAAGGAATCGTCGGCTCCTGATGGTTAGGGTCTGGGAATAGGAATGGCACGAACTTATCTGGTGATGACCACATAGTCCTATCGATGAGAGCAACATGACGCTCATCTGCTCTCGGACGATACGTATCTCAGCACCCCAACTACTGCCCAACTGCTATGGACACCCATCTCATTATGTCCAGAAGAAGTCCTTCCCGTAAACAATTTAATCTCCCAGTGAAACTCAGTCCCATGTGTGTTTCAAATGTTCAAGTAGTCTGTGATCAAAGCTTCATCTCCCTCCTGCTGTTGGGTTCGCTCTTAAGGGCAGAAGGATATCCGAATTCCAGATCAACGGGACACCTTCTTATGTGGCATGAGAACCAATGCATGGACAACTCCATTTACCCACGGGGAATCTACCCTTTGCACCTACCGGGAAGCCTCATCTACCAGCGGTTATCTCCTGCAAGCACCATCCGACATCCATATCTTGTCAACTCCAAACTCCTGCCTGGGAGTGGGTCACTCGATCTGCCGGAGAAACTGTGTTCAGTATGGTACCCACTGAAAAATTGCTATGGACACCCGGGGCTACCTCTCGTGTATCAACCAACATACATATTTGCTTCAAGCACACGGGTGTTTCTTAGAATCAAGGCATTTATTCCACCGGAAGTAGCAGAGAAATCGAAGGCAAGGGAGCTCGGATAGTAAAAAAGGAACGTGAGAGAAGTTTCTTGAAAGTCTTGGCCGTTCGATGGCAGCTTCCCTATGGGTGATCATCTCCGGGAGCCTCCATCAAGCATCCATATATGTCTTAGTTTAATCCCCGCTTCCGACTCAAGATGATACTGGAATTCCATCTGAAAGTGGTTTCGGTCTTGACACCCGTCCTCGTACTCTGGCCACCCGGAGAGCCTGGTATGAATAGCAAGAAAGATGAATTCAGTAGCATGGACAATTAAGTCCGGTTGAAAGTGAAAGATAAGTCTGAGTGGAGAAGCCATCGGAGGGGGATTGAGGTTCAAAAAGTGGTCTTGTATCTGCAGACACCGGGACTAAAAAACACACACACACACACTATGGACACCCGGAGCTATTTATCTGGAAAAAGTCACCAAATCTTGTAGGTAGCCCCCGACCGTGCTGGCAACAAGGATTCATCGTCCGGGAGTAGTACGGGCATGAATCAACACCTCCTATGTGCACCCATTCGGCAGCTATTTCCACAGATAAGTCCTTCATTTAATTGCCTCTTATGAAAGTACAAAGCATGCTTCACGTACAATTATATCATGGTACGGTTGGCTCACCATGCATTGTTGTAACCAAGTATGAACTATATAACATGCAGTCCATGATCACTATTGTCCATTCAAATTTGTGAGGCAAATGTACATAGATACTCCTGCTTCCCGGACATTGAATAAGGAGTTCCAAGTCTTTATGATAGTAGTAAGTCCCGGATAAGTGTGGGAAAAGATAGCAGGAACATTGTAAGTCCCAGATAAGTGTCACCAGGATTGAGAAAAATCTCGATTCCCGGATAAGAACTAACAGGAAGAAACATACAACAACTGTTTCATGAGATTCTTATACCCGAGCAAGAACCAGCTGGAAGCATACACGAACTAAAATGCATGAACATAACTCGACAATGTAGCACCGGGAAGCATGTGCGAAACAACTAACGCCATGAAAACTGCAAGTCCCTTGCACAGCTCCTAGAGGGTGGGGGTTGGGCAGTTCATATCATTCCCTTCATACGGAGAATAGTGGCATGATAACCCACACGGGGATAATATCCCGCGCTCGAGCAGAAACACATGATATGTGAAGGTTCGCTACTTTCGTCCCACATTGGGAAGAGAGATAGGCATTCGACCAGGATTGACATTCCACTGAGAGAGTGGCATTGGACGTCCAGTATTACACTTGCATGAATCATTTTGCTTTTCGATAATTATTTTGCCATATCCATACTTGGTTAACCCCATAATTGTGTCGATCATTTGTTCATTATGAAGGTACAACAATCCTCGCCCCGCCGAGTCAAAGACATTTTTTATCTTATAGGCGAACTCTACAGCTCGCGAGGTAGTTCTGGCACGCGGAGCACACTTGTCAGCTCGCGTGATTTGTTAATTCTTTATGGCGCGGAGCGAACACAGCTCGCATGAAAGCATCGCACGCGGACTCCACAGCTCGCCTGTAGGCAATGTTCGCGAGGCGAACTCCTCAGCTCGCGCGTGTGTCAGCCCTCCTGGGCGAGGCGGACTCTTCAGCTACCCTTGTCTATGAAAGTATAACACCAAGATCCACCGAGACCCATCTCGCCCGTATCACCGAGACCCATCTCGCCTGTGTCACCGAGATCCACTTCGCATGTGCACCGAGACCCATCTTGCGGGGAACAAGATCCATCGCACGTATGTCACGGAGATAGGCATTGTACGCGGAGCAAACTCTCCAGTCCGCGTGAAAGTATTGCACGTAGAGCGAACACAGCTCGCGTGAAGTTTTGTACGCGGAGCGGACCCCACAGCTCGCGGGTAGACTTTGTGTGCGGAGCGAACCCCTCAGCTCGCGGGTAGCCCATGAGCACGCGAGATCCTCAGCTCGCGCGGAACGAACTCCTCAGCTCGCGTGGTAGTCGGGGCACGCGGAGCGAACTCAACAGCTCGCGTCGTGGTCGTGTGACGCGGAGCACACTTGGCAGCTCGCGTAACAATTTCAGTCATTATGGCGCGAAGCACACTTGTCAGCTCGCCCGAGAGTCAACCCTTCTGTGCGGAGCGAACTCCTCAGCTCGCCTGTTAGTGTCAGCCTTTCTGTGCCAGGCGGACCCGTGCAACACACGCCTTGAGTACAGACTTGGGGGGACTGGGACGGGTCCCGTTGATAAATAACTGGTCTATGGGCATTTTGTATATCAAGTCCCCACTCAAGACGTGTCTTGAACGGGAACTTGGGGGGACTTGTAGTCGGTAGTCAGTAAACTACCTTCTCCGCCCATAGACCAGTTATGGAACTTGTAGACCGGCGTCCAGGCTACCTCGCCGTGGTGACAGATCATCAGTACCACATCGGGAATGTGCTCCTCCAAGCTCCACAAGAAGGCACCATGATAAGATAAATGCATAGTTAGTCCCACATCGGAAATGTGTAATAAGAGGAAACCTTCCTTATCTATAAAAGGAAGGCTACCCCTGTGTATATAGGCCCTCTGACTTCCCCATCTCCCTCTCCCGGGCGGGATGGATGGATGCTCTTGTAACACCAAAGGCCTATTGGCCATGATAGTGACTTCGTAAGTGAACGTAGCCATGTCCTCCGAGGCATGGTGAACCACTATATGCCCGTGTTGTCTACTGATTATGTTCTACAGTGCTTCTACATAGCCTACGGGTTCTTGTAGAAACAAATACCTAAATGTAAGGCCTACAATTGACGAAAACGTCCTTGTCAAAAAGATTGAACTGCCTAGCAACCAATCTACTGGCGAAGATTTTCCTTTAGACGAGCCAACGTTCAAAGAAGAAATTACTTTGTCAATCAATGACGAAGAACTTGGGGATGAGGCCGGCGAGATTATGGATAATAATCTTATCTCAAACTTTAACGGCGTTCCTCAGAAAGATGAGCTTGAAGGTAGGACAGAACAGTCCACCTTAGAAGAAGAGATCGGTTGGAACACTGATGGTGAACCACAATTTCACATGAAAGGTTGCCAAACAGCCAGCTTTCCCATGCGAGATGTATATGTGGACACGGGTCTGATGCATGGGGGGCAAGGCGTAGCTCGCCTTCATTCTTTAATTAACCTAGATAAGCAAGTTCATGAAGCTGCTGGACGTCTTGGTGAAGGAATAGGTGGAAGCCTACTTTTTCAATTAGCATCTGGACGTTTCCTCAAGTATGGCCAAACCAATGGCCAACTTAATTATCAACCAACATGTGTTCTTGTAACGCCATTACGTGGCTTCATTATCCAATACCATTGGAGTTTTTATATGCAAGTTCAGAGGTCTAGACAGAACTTTGGTTTATGTGCGAAGTACGTACATGTCCCATGTATGCATATGGTTGCAAAGAAGGTCGAGCCACCGACCTTTGTTGATTCCGCATGTGATTTTGACACAGAGCCAATTTATGATGAATATGATGAAGACTATATGTTGGTGCGTCTATCTCATAATCATATTCTACAAGAGTTCAATCCCAGTAAAGCTTTTGATATGGTGAAAAGAGACCAGCAAGTGGTTCTCTTCCATGACCAATGCGTGGCCATTCCCGATAAGACCATGCATTATGACATGATAGTCGCTGCTAAGGCAGATCTTTACATTATATTATCTGCAAGTACGCAGTTGAAGATCATGCTTTGCCAATTGACAAAGATGCTTGGGGGGCAACAAGGCAGTCCCTACGAACCGCCTTGCTCAAATTTTCAAGTTGTTGATGCGAAGCAGTTCTGCTCAACACTTGGAAATTCTCAACAGCGAGAGTCTTATGTCAGAAACATGACAACGTCAACGCTTGGAGTGAAGCATTGGTGGCCTCCCCCGTGGCCTTACGAAGGTTAACTAACCATGCTATACTCTCCTTTCCTTTATTCTTAGCTTTACTTCAGTTTTTACTTCCGTTTTTGCTTTCATTTTTCTTTCTTTCTTGCATCGAAAAAAGAAAACACAAAAAGAGATTATTGGTTTTGCTGAAATGCAAGACAACGTTCTTGCCTATGAAAGGCTTGAACTGTCACGCCCCGGTTCTTAAGTTATTTTACGGTTATTTACTTTGGTATTATTTTGGTCTTTTACCGTTTTAAGTAACCGTTTACTATTTAAGACTCCAAAAGTTGACTTTTGCTTTTGTTTAGAATTTGGGAAAACTTTCTTTATGAAAGTCGTAGAGGATGTTGTTACGAGTTCGTAGACATGCTATGCGTTAAAATCGAAGTTAACATGGAAAAGTTATCAATTATAAAGGTAAGTTTTATTGGGGTATTATTTTGGGGTGTTAAATTTTGGAGTTGGATTTTATTTTTGGTTTGTGTTTAAGTTGGACCGGGCCAATTTTGGTGGTCAAATCCCAATCTTTTTTTTTCTCTCTCTCTCTCTCCTCTCCCGCTCTCGATTCCCTCTCCCTCTCCCGGAATTTCTTTATGTTCGTCCAACGCCGTTCGGCCACCGTTTGCCGCCGCACCGGTCCCAAACGGTCGGCCTCCGACCCAGCTCCCATCCTAGACCGATGGTAGCCTCCCTAGCGCCGCCGTGAAGGAGAAATCAACCCCGGAAGGTCCGACTGCCGTGGTGGTTTTCTCGCCGGAACTTCCTCCTCCGGCCACCATAGCCGGAGCCACTTGGCTCGTTGGAAAGCTCTCCTCTCGTGCAACAACCCTCCAAAGGACTCCCTCTCTCTGGAGCTAGGTAAGGAGAAATCGGTGAAGGAAATTCTAGGGCTTATTAGATGTTTTCGTTCAATTGACATAATTAGGCTTGGAATTGGTGTTTGTGCTAATTAGGAAAGTTGTAGAGGAGATTGAGAGGAAGATGTTGTTAAAATTTGGTAGCTATTGGAGTCGGTCGCCGCTGTTTGGGGAATTTTTATGGTTTTAGATGTGGAATATTAAGGGGATGTTAATGATGTGAATTTTGGAATTTTTGGAGGAATTTTGGATAGGTTTGGGATTTTTCGAAGCTTGGTATTTTGGCCGTTAATTGAGATAGAATCCGGCCGTTAGATTATTGTTGTTTCAGCCGTAGAAGGTGGATTTAAGGCCGCCGGTATTTGTGGTGAAGTTTGGACGGTATCAATTTTAAGATTTGCAAAGTTGGGCAAGAATGAGAGTAGATAAGGCCACATTTAATTTTGCCTATTTTTATATAAGCGTTGGTATATAGTTGAGGATTTAATTATGTTCTTGGATCAAGACGTGAGGAAGCTCGAGGAGAAGAGACCTCAGACCGACTTCAGGCTTAGGCCTAATTTGTGAGTGGACTCTTGGTTTAAATAATGTGCATGCAATTGTTTATTTGGTTGGAGCATTGGACGTCATTTTTATTTGACGATTTTACTCATTGTGGTGAGTTACCGAAAATGAGATTTTCGGTAAATTATAATATATTTATGAGGAGAGTATGTATATAAATGATAGCTAGCGATATGTGTCTGTCCACCTTAATGACATAGTATATAACTGCATTATGGTGTGACGTGAGCGTTGGACGCAAGCGTAGTAGCCTTATATGAGTGTTTAATTCATATAGGGGGTATGAGCATATATTTATACACCCGTCTGTTCACATTAATGGCGTAGTGTATCACCACATTAAGGCGTGACGTGAGTGTTAGACGCGAGCGTAGTAGCCTTATATAGATTATTATTAATTTATATAGGGAGTATGGGCGAGTGTAAATATATACATATTTTGATATATAGTTTTGAGTTGTAGAGGCTCGATATTTATGAGATAAGAGAATTATCGTTTGAGACATGCATTCGTTTTCTTTGAATTAAAAATTGGGAAAGCATAAATGTTGAAAAATATTTTCTTTATTTATTTTTGTCCACTCACTCTAATTTTTGTGAATGTTTTTTCCCCTAGGCTCTTCGTTTTAAAAATGCCCAGTCTACAGAGTTTGGGTTAGTACGAGTAGGAGACGACGAGACATAGTTACCCATTTCTCAACCACATTTTACCAGTAGGTTACCTGTTTAACTTACTAGGGTATTTTCTGGCTCCTCTAGTGTTTAGTAGCTCTGAATACTCTTTGGGGTTTATCGTATAATTTTTCTGGTTGTGTGCTAAGACTTATGTTTTATTTTAGAATATACGAAGTTTGTAATTGTTATATTCTCACTTTTGTATAATTGTGGGTTGATTTAGAGGATGCTCAATAATATTTAGGAAAGTAACTCTTTAGTTTTCTAGGTTAGGGTTGTCCATTTTCAAGGGAGGTTTACCTAGCTTTTGGGTAAATTTTCCTTGGAGGTGGACCCCGCAAGACTTACTTCGGGTTTCAGGGTGAAATTCGGGGTGGGTCTTGACATGAACTTTCTTTAGGAGCCTATCCCAGAGGCTTGGCAACAACAGACATTCCATATGCCTTGAATTGCTGCCCGCGAAGTCAAGTCCGAGAAGAAATACAACTAGTTTGCAATGCTGAAAAGTTGCAGCAGACACTACTAGACAGTCAACTTCGCGGTCTCAACTGGAATGATCCAGGAAGAACTAGCCGGTGCATCTTATATCAACAGAAAGCCCTAGATGTCTATTTTTCAGAGGACTCTACGGTTCAACATTCCGACATTCTTGGAGAGAGTTATGGCAGTTTGAATGCAGACAGGTCAAGATACGCGCGAATTTGCAATGTGCTTTTTCAATGTGTTTTCATGACCTTGCATCATGTTTTTCTTTACTGGGGGGCATCCGTACAAGTTTTTTGTACCTTTGTTCATACACCGGGATCTACTCACGACCGATCCACGACCTTTTTTCGGTGTTTGCTTCCCTCAAGGATGCACGGTACTACAACTCCCTTACTGGGGAGCATACTAAAGTTTTGATGTCCTTCATTCTTCTCAAGTATCGTCGAACATACATCAAAACTGGGGAGCACATTGGGGTAGATATGTGTTCTAGATATTTCAGACTTAAACCCTTCTTGAGGTCTTGGTCATTATTTAGGCCAATTCCTGTGGCCTACTTTTTGGGATTTCGCTTGGCCAAATCATGTGGTACTGCGTTTGACCCTCATTGGTTCGCACGGGGGGGGGGGGGGGGGGGGCAGCGAAGTAAATGGCCAATGTCAAAAAGATGGTTCGTTGTCGCCAAGAGTTCAAGCAAAGGGCAATTTTTCAATCCATTCATACATCCCCTCGAGCTACATCTATTCGAGGTATATCCTTCGAGGTCAGACGGTTCATTTTCAAATATATCTACTCAAGTTACATGCATTCGCTCAAGATGCATCCATGCGAGCTACATCCGCTCGAGGTATGTACATTGTACCATGTCTTCTGAGTAGAGCAGGCGAAGGGTAAGCAGAGTGCGCGTTAAGTTCAAGTCCAAGTCCAAGTCCAAGGTGCCTAGCTATGTTAAGTTCATGATTATCAGTTCTACATGGTACTAGGCGAATCGTACAACAGTTCACTACAATGCTTTGCTAGGTGCTTGGGTTTCAAGGCCTATTCACAGGCTTGTTTACTCACACTCATTTTGTATGACCAGAGCCAATACCAGTGGCTTTGGAGCAGCATGAACATAAACATCTTCAGTCATTTTTGACATACATGACTTCGAGGCTGGGGGGCAATGTTTACACCCAAATTAATATTTTACTGGACAATAAATGTCTAAGTGAATATTAATTAAATTTTTGATCCATGTCACACCGGCGAGTCCAAATAATTGGGTTTACAAGTGGTGGCTCGCCGACAAAGTCATGCGAGCTAGGTGTATAGTTCGCATAGAAGACTAGAAGGCGAGGCGAAATGGTTCCGCGTAGGAGACTTCGCGAAGAAGCAAGAGGCGGAGTCCGCATGCACGTGATCACCTATGTCATATTTATCATTGAAGACTCTTACAAGTCTTTGACGTGCTTTGGGCCAACTCATGTGGCCCTTTTAATAAAAAAACTTTTTTAAAGCTCGCGAGCTTCAAGGGCCCGCTAGATGGAAGCAAGCTTCGCGGCCTGCGCAAGATAGGTTTCCACAAGGACTGTGACACCTCGCGGGATAAGGACGTTCCTAATTTGAGTCTGAATTGGACTATGATTATCTTTCTTCTGGCAGAAGGCAAACTACTATATAAAGGGACTTGAAGACTTACAGAGGGATCTCTCAAAAAATACAACAACAATACAAAACAAACTTTCAAGCTAGTTGAACCTCTTCGAGCTTCTCGAAAACCCTAACCCTAAGCGCGCCGCCGCCTAGGTTTCTCAGAGCCCTTTCGGACTCTATTCCGATCACCCATGATCCCTCCTTGCTTGCTCTGCTCGCGACACCGTGAGTATCGAATCGCCCTGTGCTTGTAATTCCTCGTCCGCGAGGTGGCACCGGAAACCCGCCGCCTGTTCAAGAACTCAAGAACCGACGCATCCCACATCACTTTCCTCGTCCGCGAGGTGGCACGCCCGCATCCGCACCATTAATTTATTTTTGGTACCTCTAAATACCTCTTCAATCCCAAACTGAGGATCGTGGCCAAAACAAGTAGCACGACTCTGGTTGACACGGCAGTAGCACATCTTCGGTCGACACGACAGTAGCACGTCTCATGTTGACACGACAGTAGCATGTCTCTCGTCGACACGACAGTAGCACGTCTTCGGTCGACACGGCAGTAACATGTCTTCGATCGACACGGCAGTAGCACGTCTCCCGTCGACACGGCAGTAGCACGTCTCCCGTCGACACGGTAGTAACACGTCTCATGTCGACATGAAAGTAGCACGTCTCTTGTCGATACGACAGTAGCACGTCTCTCGTCGACACAGTAATAACACATTCCTACACGGCTGTATCACGTCTCCGGTCGAGACGGCAATAACATGTCTCTCGTCGACACGGCAGTAACACGTTTGCGGTCGACACGGTAGTAGCACGTCTCATGTCGACACGGCAGTAACATGTCTCTCGTCGACACGGCAGTAGTACGTCCATAGTAGCAGTAGAATATGTAGTGAAGGGTAGTTTGGTAAAATATGTAATGACAGATGACATGTGAATATTAGTTTGTCCTAATTTGTTAATTTTTGTC
Organism: Fragaria iinumae; assembly: GCA_009720345.1. Classification (NCBI taxonomy): domain Eukaryota; kingdom Viridiplantae; phylum Streptophyta; class Magnoliopsida; order Rosales; family Rosaceae; genus Fragaria; species Fragaria iinumae. Next base: position 35,306,474 of record CM019122.1, on the reverse strand, counting down.
CTTAAATGTATAAGATAATGTGTAAATAATATGTATTTGTAAACTGAAATTTGGTCAGTAAATAATATGTAATTTACTATAATTTTTTGCATCTTGTACATACGTTCAACACATATGATAATAGAAACTTTTGTGTCACACACGATTGATATTGATCATAGTTTTAGCTCTTATTAAATATATGAATGCCTCAATAATATGTAGTAAAAATAGAAATGAAAATATATATATGAAAATAATTAAGAACGCAATCTATCAGAATTGGAAAGTCTAGAGAGAATAAATGTAATACTTCATTTTACATAACTATTGTCCTTAAAAGTCATTTTATAAGAGGAAAAATATATCATCCAATAATTCACAATTACGTGAGAGCAGATTTAGAGATCTCAATAGCCGCACTTTTTGATTTCAATACTTCATAGCTTTTTACGGAGAAAATTGCCAAAGGAAAAGACCATTGGGCTTTTAGATCATCAGTCTGGGGTTTTGTGAGCCCAATCACCCCAAAGCTAAAACCCTAGCAACTCTATCCCCCAATATCCGTCTCTGTAAAATTCAACACTGAAATCAATTCTCACAAGCAAAAAGTCGAGACCTTTGAATTGGTTCTGAGCAGAGAAGCCATGGCGGAAGAGACCCAATTAGCAGAAGCAGTAAGAGGACCAAACAAGAGGCGAATAGGGAAGACGAAGGGCTCCAAAGCCAGAAAGAAAGCGAAGAAGATGCCGCACGCGTCGGACGGAAGCAGAGCCATGAAACCCAAGAAGATTGACCCCAAAATGAAGAAGCTTTATCGAAAACGAGCCAGGGAGTACGATTCAGATGAAGAAGAAGAAGATGAGAACGAGGAGAGTGGTGGATCTGAAGAAGAAGGAGGAGAAGGAGAAGAGAAGGAAGCAAAGGAGAGGCGTGAAGCGGAGAATGGATTCTCGGATGAGGAGGAAGACGATGAAGTTCTGCCCGGAATCATGAAACTTTCGGAGGGGTGTAATGCGTTTAGGTTGGCTTTCAAAAGCATTATCAAGAAGAGTGTTGCTGACGATGTGTTGGTGAGTAATGGAATTTGATTTTGTGTTTGAATTTTTGTAAAGTTTAGATTCTTGGTGTTGTGGTAATTAGAGCTGTGTTGAAGTTCTGATGAAGCATTGGATTGAGCTCTTATGTCTGTTTGTTTAGTTTCATGCTGTTTTAGGGTGCTGATGTTTCATCATGAGCAATGAGTATGAGCTCTAGTGTCGGATTGCTTAATTGAAGTTGTGATGATGCATGGCTGAGCAATAGAGATGTACGTTTCGTCTCTAGTTTAGTTTAGTTAAGTTCAGGGCGGTGTTCTGATGTCGAATTGGTGAGCAATAAAAGCTGCACTCTTTAAGATTGTTTAGTTTAGAGCTGTGTTGGAGTTGTGATGATGTATGGGCGAGATAGGATTGAGTTTGGAGCTAATTGTTTCGTTTAGGAATTTGGTTTGAAGCTTTTGTTTTGTTTTTCTTCTCGCAGGGACCAATAATATCGGGGAACAAGAAGCTTATTGCAGAAAAGCTTGCTGAAGCAGAAGCTGAGCGCAAGGTCAAGGGAGAGGCTAAGGACAAACAATTGGTAATTCATACCCTTTATTCACTTTTGGTGATTACATATAAATGTGTTCATTGTCATGTGTTCAAGGTTTAATAGTGATTTTCAATGTTACAGGTAATAGAAAAGGGGCATGTTGTGAATCCTGTCAACTTTGACCCGCATGAAAAGTTTCTAATTACTCTTGCTACTAGAGGAGGTATGTTTTATTTTTCTTCGCTTGCTGATGTATAGATATCCTAGCTTTACCAAATTCTTCTCATACTGACTAAGTTCACATTTGCATATGGGAATGCTGGATTTGCAGTGGTCACATTGTTCAATGCTGTAAGTTGCTGTAACTTAGCTTTCAAATTTTATGATATATACATTTTGAAGTGTATTGTACAATTTGTTTCTGCTTTGTCATATTTAATCGTGATGTCCCGTTGGCATCTAATGCAGGTTAGCAAGGCACAACATGCTCAGAAAGGGCTGGATCCTTCCAGGTTTAAAGATGCAAAAGGTATGCTTGTAACCACCCCAACTTAAGCCTTTTATTCTTCCCTATTTACTTGTTATGTTTCGTACATCATTCATGGACATGTATGTTTGTAAAACTTTGAAAGATGGTTTTACACTTCAGATTAAGAATTGAGCATGTATGTGGTCTCATAAATACAACCCCCCTCTCTAACCTTGGTTTGAATAGAAAATCCAGGGCTGTTTTCTGTTTCCAATAAATGTTACATGTAAGCTCGAACATGTTTGGTAGATTGGGGAAAAGATTCAGGGACATCATTTTTAAAGGCTGCTGCTCACTCAATCATCAAACTCATTACTCTCTGAGTCACTTCACCTAAGAGAAGAATCGTGGCATTACGTCATTTATACCCGAAGAATGATCATTACTCGGGGCATTTTCTTGGGTGGAATCATTTTATGCTTATTGACTTGATTTACAGGATTCTAGCCTATCATCATTTTTTGGACATGACATGTTTTGTGTTGCACTGCAAATCTCTCTCATTTTGGGACAATTTGATTGTTTCATTGTTCATTTGACTTGAATAATTTTCCAGTGGTAATGTTCGCTTAAAATATGGGAACTTATTTATATTCTCTTTTTATGAGTTTAATCTGGTTATTGTTTTGAAATATTTTCAGTGATAAGAAAGCGGAGGAAAGAAGCCTTCTTTTCAGAGTTGGGGAAAACTAGTGCTTCTGCAAAGGTGGGCTTTTATGCTTCCTTTTTTTTTTTTTTTTTTTTAACTGTATTACCTTGATGCTTTTGAAGGGTGGAAGGGATAGTGCAAACATTTTAGTTTCCACGATAAAGATTTCTGACGTACATCATTGCCTGTAGAATATAAAGTTCCTTTTCAAAATAAGATTATCTTCCAACCATCCAGTTATCTATAGAATAATGAAGGTCAACGTATATTAAGCTTGTAAGCTGAACCGGTTGCATACACAAATGATTGACATGCAGGCTCAGACATCTAAAGGCTCAGTGGACAATGAAGGGCCTGCCTGGGCTCCATTGCGAGATAATTTCATGCTAACAAATTCCAAGCTGAAGGACTGGGATAAAATGCCGGTAAGTATTACTCTTTCCTCCCTCACATCTCATATCAAGTTTTTGCAGTGTACTAGGTTTGATTCTTTCATTGACATTGCAATCTGCGTACAGGAGCAAGTTGGGAAAGATGACATTGGAAGGATGTCAGAAGATAGTAGTTCGGACGATGATTAGTGCTGTGGAACTACATGAACAGCTAAATGCTGATTCTCTGTTAGGCAAATACTTCGTCCACTATAATGTTATCCTTGTATCACTAGTTCACTACTACCTAAGAATTTTGTCCCCAACATTTTATTATTTGTTATAAATGAGTGCTTCAAGATGTTGTGCATAGAGTATGTATAATCTTCTGTTGCTTCTATTGCTTGCTCTCCTTATTTTGAACAAAATTTGGAAACTTGAAAAGAAACATAGCAAAGAGTACAAACTACAGAGATACTCGGAGAAAAACACCTTTCATCTATAAAGGGAAGAAAGAACAAAATTAACGCCTTGACCTCATCACTTTTTTTTTTTTTTTTTTTTGTGAGAAATGAATAATTCATTAATCGAGGGACAAAGCCCAAATTTCAGAGCTTGCAAACGCAAGGCCGAATAGCTACAGATAACAAAGAGTATGAGGTCTTGTGTTTGGAGGTCGTATCAAAACCTCCTCCCAACTCGAGCTAACTACCAAAGATTATGAAGGTCATTAGGAGTTTGTGATGCTGCCGTCCATATGAGGATGTTGGCCATGTTTTCTATGGATACCCAGCAGCAAAACAATTCATTACAATTCATCCTCACTGTCTACATGTCTTCTGTGTTTAACTTTAAAGAATGGATGTTAGAGCAGGCCAGGCAATGACGCTCAAGACAGATCACAAACTACTGATTTGTGGCATTTGAAGAAATAGAAATGCTTTATGGTCCATTTAGTGTGAAACTGCTCAGGATAGTGTGCAGTACCATGGCTTGGTACCACGATTATGTGCAAGTTATTTCCTCTCCTGTGAACTGCCAATCCGGCCATCTGGCAGGAGAGACCTCCTACTTGAGGATGTCTTGAGCTTTGATTGTAAACTTGTAATCATCTTCATTGATCATTTGAATGAATGAAATCCTCTTATACACTGATAAAAAAAAACCGAAATGAAGGTGAAATATGTGATAATACCATACACTGATAACAGAAGGATAAGTCACTATCGAGTACAAACTATACTCCTTAAACTGCAAGGTAATAGTGCTTTTGTAAAATGAACAGAACAGATGAGAAATTTACAACTTCAGGTTTATTGTTTGACCTTGTACTGTTTTCGGCCAATCTCAAAACACCCAACTTCATACATACAGATCCTGTGCATGTCAAATGAACAAAAAGAAAGACTACAATTGCTGGCTTTTCTACCCACCAGCAAACTACTAGTTTGGCAACGCAAAGATTATAGATGTCATCAGAGCAGGACAAAAAAATATAACAACTGGGATTATCAACGCGAAGCATAATTATGGCTGGAAGACCAATATGGATCCTCCCTGGAGAATGATTTCACAGATGAACTTTGCCCCAGATACATGTAAACGGAAATGGAATCTCATAGCTTCATGGCACGGGCAATCTATACAATGTCATGATCCGTCAATCGTTTATGGTGGTGATGTAGAATCAGAAATCTGCTCCTTTACTTATTGGTGAAGCATCAGAATCTGTTTTTTTTCTGTTTTCTTTTTGCATCAACCCTTCTTTCCCAATGAGACTGAGGCTCCTATGATACAAACATACAGCTAGTCTCTGCACAATGAGAAGATGAATCAGTTTCACCATCTTAATGTAATAGAAAAAAAATAGTTTATAAAAGCATGGTCAAAATTGTACTCAGTAGCTTCTGGTTCTGGTCTGGTTCAAAGGGTCGTAATCATAAGCTTCGCCAGCTTTAATAAACCGCCCTTTTACACGCTTTCTTACATCTGCTCTTGCTTTGCGAGAGGCATACCTTACTCTTTTCTCAAACCTACCAAAAGAAAAGACAACAATAAGAATATGGATCCAGAAAGGCCATAAACAGCAAAGAGCATCCACATGTCTTTCATGGCCAAATAAGAGTGCTGTGAATATGCAACCAGTTCAGATAGAAGTACAGATGAAACAACAAGATGGAGAGATTTTAAAACACAACATAATGCTATTGTTGCAAGTTGTAACACATATGCTGCTGACTTGAATAAAATGAATGAAAGATTTATACCACAAAGTAGTACAGTATTCTGTGTGGAAATAAATGCATATTTCTGATAGTATACTTACTTGCGTGCCTTCTTCTTTTCCTTGTAACGCATAACAGCATTACTTCGGTTAGCAGATTGGAAGGAACTCTCAGGGCCTGGAGGACACCATGGAGGTTCTCCCATGAGTACCATCGAGGAAGCCCCACAATCTTGACAATCTCCAGCACTACTCTCTCCAGTGACACCCGAAAATGAAAGGTTTGACTGTGCTTGCTTTGGCACAAAAGAAACAATTGGTTCCGTTTTCGTACTCATTACAGAATCTGCAGATGCCACGGTACTGCATGCTGGCTGCTGCAATGCATTTACTCGACCAATTGATGATCCCTGAAAAAAGAATACTAATTATGTCAATTCAACTCTTCAAGCAATACTGTACTGACAACAATATATATACTAAGAAATAAAAAAGACCAAAGCATGAATGCACGACAGATGTTCATGGAAAACAAAAAGAAAAGGAAAAAAAGTAAATGACAATAAACCTTTGTTCAGAATAATCATGCTTCTTTACACATCAAACATATAGTGGAAAACCTACTTCAATAGAGGGAAGAGCACCTTATATTCTCATATAGAAAATTCAAGGTTGTGGTATACAGTACTTCATTTCGAACGGAGTCATAATTCATAAATAATTCAACTCCTCTTGAATATTTTTTTGAACTAACAGAACCGGTCCTTGTTTGGACCAAGAAACTGCATCTAGCTATACAGTGACAAATTCAAGACAAGGGCCTAGCAAATGAGCAAAAACAGATCAAGAAATACAAACACCTTCAGCAAGAAAAAAAGAGGATGAAATTACCTCAGCAGCAATTAATTCCTGAGCCCTGGACATGTTCTTTGCCCCAAACAAACTGTCAATCCCACCATTTTTGAAAAGCTCTTCAGAGTGATTCAGAGATACACCAAATAGTTCGTCATAATTTTCAAGATTTAGATCTATTTCATCCATATCAAAATCGCCATAAAGGTCATCATCTTCACAGAGCCCAGGGCCTTTGGTTCCGTGACAGTATAACTGCATATTATCAACATGAAATTGCAAAGGTCATTGACTTGTAAGTTGTAACAATTGAAATTCAAACAAAGTCACAAAGATATAGAGATAAATAAATTCTTCAGCTAATCCCAATCAGTTGGCGCTACATCTTTGGATAGAGAAAGCAGGCCAGGAAAACTCAGTGAAGATGTGATGTTAAATGCTTAAAGTTTAAAAAGGATAAAAAGGCACACTTGACAGCAAATGATATGATTGGATGTCAATGAAACTAAATGATGATAGGTCCATCAAGGGAAAAACATAACAAGAGACGATCACAGACCACTAAGGCAATAATTTTGAGAATCATAATTTACCTTCGGCAATGTTGAGTTTGCAGATCCAGGCATCTGACCAACAACCTGAGGAGCTAAGTTAAGTGCAGGTGCCGAAGAGGAACCAACTAAACCATCAGACTTATCCATGGCACAAACGTCATTAACTTCAAATGTATCAGACGCATTCTCTCTGTTGTTATTTTCCTGGGGGCTACAAGCACTTCCAGTGCTGTTCTCGGCGATGCTCATCAACCCCATTTCCTGCTCGCAAGCAGATTCGCCCACTGATGCGGAAGGTAAATCTAGCACGAATGACCAGATAGACGACAGTTCAGAAGCTGACGGGCAGCCAGAGTAACAATTAAGTGTTTGCCTCTTGTGTGAAGCAGCTGAAGTGGATGCACCATGACCCATCCAATCACAATTCTGACAAAGAGATACTCTCTCTTCTGTACATCTTACTAATGCTGGTTGTGAATTGCATCTTTCGCAGAGCAGCGTTCTCGAGTGACGCCTCGACAAGGCATTAGCAGAATGCACATTTCGGTCACATGATAAACATAAGCAAGCAGCATCAGACCGGCAATACACCATGGACCTTTGATCCCCACAGAAGTCACATATGTAACCCATGTTTTCAAGTATCAACAAACTCTATTCTTCTATTGTAATCAAAACTTATCCGATTACCTAACCTCCAATATGAATCCAACTGAAAATAGCTTCTCAGACAGACCACTACGCTGCAGACTATTTCTCACTACAACCTTCAATCAACATCAAAAACAAAGATTTAGTATATATAAAATTTAGGAGAAGGAGCTTTTGCGGATAAGGCAATCTACCAAACAGATTGAAAATGGAAACTCAAGATCATTTCAGCTTCAACATGTCAAATCTCAAATAGTAACATTAAAAACTGATAGAGAGATATTGTTTTTACCGATTAAAGAAAAGAAGGGTGATCCACAACAACAGCTAACATAACCTCAAACAAGAGAGGATGTGTTGTAAAACAAAAAGAAGAATACATGAGAAAAGCTAATGAAAAAAAAAAGAGTAGCAGAAAATGACAAAACCTATTGAATTGAATTTCTTTGAATCACCCAAAACACAAAAGAGATAAGCTTTTTTGAAGAACAGATTAGCAAGCTATCAACAACACCATATATCTATATATATATATATATAGCTAACAGGATTAAAGAGACTAATCACAAAGATAAGCTTTCACAATTCTCAGGTTATATTGAAAGACATATCCATTTCTCACCATATCTAGGAAAACAAGATCAGACCAAACACACGAAGCAAAACCCCAAGTAATTCTATTACAGCACCCAGAAAAGCTTTGAACTTTGAACTAGAAAAAAACCTGAAAAGTAGTAACAGAAAACCACCAGACAGATAGAGCATTCAGGGAAAATTTACCGTACCAGGAGAGAGAGAGAGAGAGAGAGAGAGAGAGGGGGGGGGGGGATAAGATCCAGAGACAGGTCTGGAATTTTGGGTTTCACTAAAAAATCAAAATTTTTGGGAGAAAACCAAAAAAGATTGAAACTTTACAAAGCCCACAAAAGGAACCTTAACATGGAGAGCTTTGCTAGATTTTTAGATGTGGGAAAAGGGAGAGAGATGAGGAAGACTACTGGATAGGGAGGTTGGGTTGGGGTTGGGGCTGGGGTTGGGAGAGAAAGAGAGAGAAGAGGGTGAGGGATTTTTTTTTTTTTTTTTGGTGTGAGAAAATAGTGATGAGGTTGAGGTGGTGTGAGGAGCATAAGCATAATTTTAGTGTCAGGTGGCAAAGATGGTGACTTCAGCAAAGTTGATAAAAAGTGCATTACTTGTGTGGGTCCATGTCCTTTTCCTAGTGAAAGGAAAAGTTAGGCCTTTCCCTTTTCTAGGTCCCTCCTTCACTATGATATTATTATTTTAGACAACATAGCTACTTGTACAACTCTCACGTCTCTGGTTCTTTTTCTCATTTTTTCCCTTGGGAAATAAAATAGGTGAAGTTGGTAAAAAGTGCTGCCACAGGGTCCTTGCAGTGTGCCTGTGATTGTGAGTGTTCTTTTGGTCACCCTGGTTATCTTCATTCCAAAAACTTGCTATTACAAATTTCGACTCTTAATTCTACTTAAAAAGAAAAATCAACTCTCAATTCTCACAAAGAAATTTCAACTCCCAAAGATAAATAGTAAAATCAGTAGATTTTAATAATTTAATAATAACTTTCGGTACAGATAAAATACAGTCGAAGAAGTTTAATTATTCTCGTTAATACTTGTTTTCAAGATAAAATGAATGTGAATAGTCCATTATACAGTTTTTAAAACAAGATGTTTGATAAACTGTTGTTTTTATTCAAAATTATGGTCAACTCTATGTTTGATTGAACAATACTGTTTGGTCTGGTAACATTAGTATCCCTTTATAAATGGGAGGTCAGTCCAACACATAATATGTCGGTTGTTGTATCTTAATTATTTAATTATTTAAAAAAGAAAAAAAAAACTCTACTTTCACTCTTGATCTAAGAGGTTTCTCATGCACAACGGATGAGAATAGAGTGATATATTCTTCTAAAAAAAAATAAAAAATTAGTGACATATTGTCCTATTGGATAGGAATAGCATAGTTTGCTTTTGATTGTTGATTTTCCATTTGATTTTGATGGAGCTGCCCATCCAATCCAATACATGGGGTTCTTTAGTTTGCTACGATACTGATGCTAAATCATACCAATCCGATCCTTAAAACTCTAGAAGACCTCTCATGTGTGCACATGCGGCAACTTGGAATCAACTACAAGACTCAAAAAGTGCAAGAGTCTTGTGTTATTATGGACTTTGCATTCAACAATTATAGGCGGATAACAATGACATCATGTCCAAAAGTCATAATTCCACCCAAAACTACAAGTTCTCTTTCCATGTTATGTTTCTCACCCCACTACACAAGTAAAGACTAGCTGTTAACTACAACAGGCCTTTTCGATTAAATGCAATGGGTACCAATGTCTTACACATGTTCATGATTTCACTATTTGTGATGTGATGAATGACGAAGGGTGGATCAACATTTCTTTCTTTTCCGTTTTCAAATATCTGTCTCGTCTTCTCTTCAAAATAAAATATCCGTATCGTCTCTCATTAAATGCAGTTCAAACCGCAAACTCTCTTTATGATCGAAATTATTTAGTTCTCTCATGAACAATCTTTTTGCCACGAACAACTTAATCAAATGGTTAACAGTGCGCAATTTGGAAAGATGATATCATAACTCGCCAACCACATTGGTCATATCGGTCAATAATACAATGTCGTCCATTAACAGAACTCAGATGAATGATCAACCATCATTTCTATTTCTATTCCGATTGATGTTTGGTAACGTTATAGTTTAAGTGTTTGACATGATAGGTAGACTCGATGAGATTAGTGTCGAGTCACAGAGTATAGTGGAGGATATATAGAAGATCTAGATATGGGAGGGAGAGAGTGAGTGCAGCTAAGATGGTATTATGTAGAGAGAACAAACAATCAACAAAGCAGATAAGGCATATTCAACTGTGAAACCGCAATCAATCAAAAACGCCAGTTGGATCAATGACAAGGAAGAGACATGTGAGCTCCAACCCCACTCTCACTCTAAAGTGCACACCTTTTCTCTCTATCCTTTATACTTGCACCAACTTAGATATTTTACCCAACTGACTCCCTCACAACATGCCATGTGTCCCCATCATAAAACTCTTCCCTCCCTGAACTACCCCGAGTTCTTTTTTTCTTTCTTTTTTTTGAATGGAAGTATGAAACTACTCCCCAGGCAGTCTGGGCATTCATATTTGATAAATGAGAAAACACCAAACACACCAGCATATGAGTGTGAAGTCCAGCAAAAGGAGAAGTGTTGACCGCCTAATAAGTTCCACAAGATACCAGAAGAGAGCCTACTTTATTGGGTTCTACAAAAATCTATCATTAGTTCATCATCACTATTATTATGTTACAAGATCTGAATACATTAAACAAATTTTCTGTTTTACTTAGGTGTATGAATACATGATGTTCGGAATGATTTTAAACTCATAAAGTTATCAATGTGATACCGATGTCGTACACCCGTCAATTCTCCGTAATGAAGCCGTTAAAATGTAAGACGTGTAAATAGAGGTACCCTTATAACCTTGTTGCATTAGTGTGGTTGTTGGACTCACTTGTAAATCTTTTTAACAACGTATCTCTCACATTAAACAATGGGAAAATAGTTTCATACTCCATAGCACTATTGAACTTCTTTGGTCACATTAGTGTGGTTCAGCATGATATAAAATGTCATAAAATACCAACTATGTTTCGGTTCTTATATCGTATAGCTAAAATATAAATTCTATGTAGCAAAGAATTTGTAAAAAATGTATTATCTATAACCGACCAAAAAATGGAAATGAGTTGTATATGAACTCAATGCGCACGTCAACAGTTATCCAATCAGAGCACTTGCCTATTGCCGATGTGGAATTTTCCACCCGAACCTTAAAGCAACTCATGTCCAACACACTTTTCAGTTCTACACAGAATTCCTAATTAAATGGCTAGATGAGTCCACCGAGGCATGTTTAAGATGCAAAGCCAGAAGAGACTAGAAGGACCCCCATTGACTTTCAACCCAGATTTTTCCAAGATGGATAGGAAAAAAACAGAGAAGATTTTTGTAGCTGACGAGCCAAAAAATTAGTTCCTGGTAGGCTGCCAAATAAAGACAGCTCAGACTGTCACTTCTCTAGGGATTCAAAGTTTCAGCAAAAAAATCTTCTGGTAAAGAACACGAACCAAAGATATTTCTCTCCCAACAAAATCTCCTACTTGGAAAAAAGCTCACGAAATATCCTAGGCAAATATCTCTACAAATATCTAACAGGGAAAAGAAACAATGTAATGTGCACCTATCAAACACTTGGGTTGGACATGCTTTGTTGCTATCATCAGTTTGAAACAAATTACGAAATAATGATAATTTGTGCTGAAAGATAAACTTTATGGCAAACAAGAACAAAAAAATGATGGAATAGCTGATCATAATCGTCCAACTTACAACAAAGATGGGAATAGCGGATCGCGTAGATCTTGCATCAAGCGCACCAGGTTGAAATTACTAGTTTGTAGCTCCGGCGATTGAATCTAACTACAAACAGGACTCAGCTACAGGGTTACCAAAATATCTTCAGCTAAATATACAAGAGCAAGTAGGTCACCTCACGATCCAAAGAGAAAAGGATGGCCGGGAAAGCAATCCAAAAAGTCCAACATCTTAGCAAATCACGGGGTGACCAAACCGACCGAAAGAGACCAGAAAAATAGAAAAACTCAGGGTATGAAGTATGAACTACGAAGATTGTACCACCTGGGAAATACATTTACAGAGCCTCATTATCCTTGCGGATCCAGATTCAAGACCCTCAGCTGCAGCTCTTATGTCAGCTAAGAGGGACTGTGGAAGTAACACTTGTGCTGCAGATTCAGAAGCCTGGATCTGATATGGAAGGATCTCTGACGGATAAACCCCCCTGCCCAAAAACAAAGAAACAGTTACTGTCAAAACTGCATCGACATATAAAGCACATTTTGTGGTATCATGACATAGATTGTTGACAATTTTAAAACAATAACGCAGGAAGCAACGAAGAACATTTTAATCATTAGTTCAATTTCGTTTTCTAAAGTAAAGAGTCCTCTACAATATGGACTTCCTGTAAAGCAGATGGGCACTCAGGAGACCTTATAGGTGGTTAATACACAGAGACTGGAGGTCTCCAGTGCATCATTGTATTAGCTATATTATGTAGCATTTCTAGCTAGACATGATGGCACTCATAAGTCACAGGCAAAACCTTCAAGTAAAACTCCAGTGTTGTATGGAAATCAATTGTCTTTGTCAGGCCTAGTAAAATGACAGTGATGAAAGGCACAAGGTGACAAACAAAAACGGGCCCAAAATCTTCAAGGACCATCAAATTTGCAGATCTATTGTCGCAGCATGATAAAGGGTTTGCCAATTATATAGCTAAGCAGTCAAATCATTTATGGCATAAACTTTGAAACTAGATGCAACTGCAAATGAAATCATCAGTACTAAGGGAATTGTACAGGAATGTACCTCTTCAAACATGTCATATCGAGAGACAGCGTGACCTTTCTACTACTCTTACAATTAAGGAAACAAAGCTGCAGATCAAGCTGATCATCTGCAAAATTACAACATCACAGCATAACTTTAGTTACAGGTAAAAACTATGCATGCTGAGGGCCAGTAATAGTAACAAATCAACTGTTGAGATTAAAATATATTTATCACCAGATGGAGTATGAAAGCGTGTCTGGATCAAATTTACAATCTCAAATCGAGCCAGCTGCACTTCCTCAACCACGTCTAGCAGATTACACAGCTGTGAACGTGTAACCTGAATAATCAAATAGACCACTGTGAAACCGGGCCTTATGGTAGGGAGACTCTAAAATATATCCACTCTGACATCCATAATTTCATATATTTCACAATCTACAGTAACTAAATACAGTACCAAGATCTCTTGTACATTAATGCACCTACAATTACATTCACTTAAATGGTACATACTTGTGTTTCTTGCGCCAAACATCTTGAATCAAAAATTTCCTTGGTGGCCTCAGAGTCTAGCACAAAACCAAATGCAACTAGGGAACCGATGTTCGGGAAGGCCTGGAAAAAGAAAATTAAATCATTAAGGAGAGAGTTTGTAATAGGAACAACTGCTTGACTTCATTACCTTCATGATCTTAACATTGTTCAACTTTTTTGAGATGACTATGCGTGATGTTGGACCCACATTACCACCAAACCTGTATATCATTAAAATGAAAACATATTACACATTTTGTAATAGAAAAGAAGTACAGGACCCAGCCTCAAGCACATATATGATACGAAAAGAAAAGAACAGTCAAAGAAATAAAACAGGATATACCTTTGGCTGATGTAACCATGATAGCTGAGAAGAATGTTGTAATGACCATTCTTAATCTCAAATTTGTCAACATCCCATAACTGTTGAAATCACAAGAGTCTCTAAGTGAAAGAGAACATTTACTAAATAAGTCATGACAAACATAGCATTAATAAGATGTACCTGCAACTCCCGACGTATTAACCTGCAGAATGTTCTTGTCTTCAGATGATCATGAACTAAAGAAAGAGTGTCACCATAACTTAGTTCTCCTTTCAACTTGATATGAGAGTGAAAGAAATTGCTTAAACTTTTTAGCTGTCCATCTGAAGCTTTAAGCTCATGTCTCATTGCACTCACGTTATCACCGGGAGCCTGACAAATAAATATAGATAAAATAACTTAAAACCCAACTTCATTAGATTATCTTATATGATTATTTCAAAACATCTATAAATATAGTGATAGAAATCAACAAGGTACACAGATTATTCACCATAACTACACAACAGTACAATACAACCTTCTGATGATGCAAAACGACAAGTAAAAGCTAAACCAAGCCATACCATAATATTGTTGTTTTAGGGCCTGCTGCAGGATATATTATCATAGGACTCACTTCTTTTATCTTATGTTGTGGCCTTTGATATAAGGAAGCAATAAGGAACAGGGAAGAATAGAAAGGATATAAACCAAAGCTTGCTTGTAAAAAGCATAGAAAGACCAGCAACAGCATACTATGGTTTGTTATCTTGTATGTTTTATTTCGCCCCAATTCTTCAAATTTGTTACAACAACCATCTTCAAACTCCACTAATAAATCCACTTACAGACTTGGAATTTGTTTATGCACCATAAATCTTAGACAACATACTCTCCTGCAAAAGACACTTAGAATAACCGGAGTTCTTGTTAAATTATGCCTGATATATTACGATATGTCTACCCATTTATGCTTTTATAGTCTTGAAAGAAACAAGATTAATTATTCCTGTGCCTCAGATTGCACTGTTCTCAGATTTCACCAGTTGTATCCCCCACATGCCACGCCCTTGCTTCAGAGTTTTCAAAGTGCCTACTATGTTAAGTAAATTTGTTAGCTTTCACTTTTTTTATGCACCATAAACCCCTTTTGTTAATTAGTGACGACTACTGAATGAAGAGCAACTATTTAGGCCATCTCCAATGAAAAAAAAAGTTCCCAATCTTAAGATAAATGGTTACCTCTTGTTCACCCACTAAACATGACCGTCTCTCATCAACAGGAGTCTCTCTTTTACCAGCTTCAGACAGACACTGGGTGAAGTTCACCTTCAGCATCTGAGACTCCTGAACTGCAGAGCTTAAGAGCTGTAACTTACTCTGCAGGCAAGCACAAATATAAGGGAAGGTCACTGCATGCATAGCTAGAGAATCAAAAGCTTCACAGAACCAAAAATACCTGTAATTTGTGGCGCTTCAACTGCATTAACTGCAACCTTGCCTTTTCATACGCTAATCTATAAAGCAGCAACCTTGCTTCAGCTACCCTGCAAGGTTTAGTTGCCAATACTTTTAAATAGTAAGCCAGATTCCTGGATAGGTAGCCCAAATTACATATTTTGGAACAATCAAGGATATGGGACACCACCTTTTATGCCCACGACTGATGCAGTTGACATTCTGTACACATAAACACCAGTCTTAGGGAAAAAAGGGAAGTGTAGTTGTTTTATTAGCTCTAAAGGATGTAATGTGCTCCATGCTTATAACTGAACCTCAACAATGCAATTAAAAATGTTTTCAAGCAGACCTGAGATTGGATTTGAGCACAAAGCGTCTCATATTTTTTAGGCTTCACTAGATGTATCAAGATATCTTCCAGAACCCCAATCTACATGATAATGAAAAACAGTAATGTAAGTACACGAAAATATAGAGACCATAAATTTGAGTATAAGATGGTCGGCTAATTCAGTTTGATTTTTCATTGGGAAGAGATAATAGGAGATATAAAATATACCGCTTTTAAATTTAGGTTGCTTGTCAATGGAGAAAGCAATTGTTCTGAATCTCCTGAGAATTTGACTAGAATCTGCAAGAACTCTCACGTCAAATAAGTCAATAAAATGAATCTATGTATATCTATTCAAGGAGACTGACAGTACAAAACAAGAAATAGGACACACACATCAGTCCAGCTCTCCCATATTGTATCACCCGATTCACCACCATGCTTCTCTCTGTCACTTTGAAGTTTAGTTGAATGACCCAATATTAACTGGGTGTCATAGTTCTCACTTCTATGAACTTTAGGACTTCTCTGGCTGCCAGGGACCATATCCGTACAGTCTCCATCCTCGAGACTTATCCCTGGGTTTCTTCTTTTACGTCCAAATGAACTCTCTGCATCTTGTTTGATAAGAGGACTCTGTGAAATATGTAGTCCCTGATAACAATCATTAGGATGATTAGTTGAAATTAACTCGGGGGATTCAATGTCTTTCCCAAGTGGTTGCATATTATCAATGTGTTCTGTATAAGATGGCCTGAAGGGGCTTAGTGTTAGCTCCTTCAGAAAGAGACTATGATTCGGCTCTTCCACAATGGGAGTACCAATTTGCTCTTTCCCAGAAGGACTCTCACTAAGCTTTTTCTTGGAAGAACTCCTAGCTGTTTCTTTCCTGTAGGGACTCTGACTTGGCTCTTTCTTGAGGGGGCTTCGAGGGGTATTTCCCAAGGGAGGACTTGGAGTTTGCTTTTTCCTGGATGGACCCTGAGATGGCCCTTCCATGTAATTGTTCGGAGCTGAGTCTTTAGAAGGAGGGCTCTGAGTTGATCATTACCAAACAGAATGTCACATTTACAGGCATCACAAGAACTAATGATAATTAAATAGAGCTACATTGTATTTAACAGCAGCTGTCTATTGCAAGCACAACTGTAAGAAAGCCATTGTCAAATTTGAATAAACCCCAAACCTCATCCCACCACCCAGCCTACTGAGGCCAGAATGGGTATGGAATACTGGTTTGTACCAGCGAATTGACAACCACAATGTGTTAGATACTGGAAATACAAGAACAAAAATCAGCGACTGACCTGAAGGGATGATTCAGTCATACTTCTGCCGACAAATGGTTTAGACTGGGGTTCTAGTCCAGGTTGAAATCTTTTATGTGGACTTTGCAATTGAATGTTCAGAATGCCTGCACCACTTAGAGGAGTACGGAGGTTATTTTCTGACTGAAGTTGCACATGGGGAAGATTCACTTCTTGCTTATCTGCCAAAAGAAAATCAGTTCCAGAAGAAGCCATTGTTCCTTTTGTGGCATTATCTGACATCAAGAGATGCTGGGTCCTTTTACTTCCAGATACTGACAGCTGAGAGGGTGGAGCAACTTCTTCTACCGGTCTGTCAAATTTATCCTTCAAAAACGTGTCCGTGACTGTGGAGTTTTCATCCTTCCCCAACTTATGAATGTTAACTGGGTTCTCAATGTCATTTGAGCCTGTGTTAACCAAACTCTTCTGTCCTCTCTTCTCCAGATCACCTACTTGCTTCTCCAAAAAAGCAGTAGGAGATTTGTTAAAGTCACGTTGTAGATCTTTACTAATGTCAGCCATAACAGTACTTAAAGGAGCATTTGGGGATGAGTAACTCGACAATCTACATATTAATTTCTCAATTCCATCTTTGAGACTAGAAGCACGAGGAGAAGGCTCTGGATTTCTTAACCTGGAAATGCTTTTTTGAATTGATGGATACCACACTTCATGTTTTGAGGAAGGAGTCACTGTCTCTGAATGCCTTGCTATATTAGGAGTATTCATAATTGACTGCTGTCCTCTAGCAGATAACATGGGTATGGACCCCTCCTTAACAGAATGAGGATCAATATTAGAATTATATCTTCTGTCTTTGGGAGAATTTTCTTTTCCCAATCCCGGGTTTAAATGTTGAGAAGCAGGATCATGTAGCGGATACGCATCAAACTGAAGAAATTTAGTTGCTTTACTATTGACATTTGCTAGGAGGTCGCCATTCACAGCAAGTAACTCTGAACTTTTGATACCCTTTTGAAATTTATCTTCAGTGAGTTCGTTACTGACCTACAAATAAAAGAGTGGAAAATGTAAACAAACCTGTGCCTCATTCACCCATAAAAGAACTCATTATTAACTTTTGGCACTTTATAGTGTAATTTGTTAGTTGTTAAACGAAGAACCGAGATGATAGATTGAATATTTAACAATCCATGATATTTAAAATCTTATGTTATACAGTACAAAGGAAGTCTTTTCTTCTCTTAAGTGAATTAAAAAACAGTTGGAATTCTATTATAACCATAGAACCAGAAATTTTCTACATTTTTGAGATCCAAAAATGAAAGCACAAACAAAGCATCAGCTATGCAGACTGTTTTGACAGTGTGCATGCAAACAAAACAACAATAAAAGTAAAGACAGGAAAGAATGTAATGAAACATCAGAATAATAACAATACTACACTACCAGACCTATATATGGCAATGACGCTTCTGGGTACAAACATACAATCATGGTAATCAGAGGAGCTGAAAGTGTCAAATTTCAAAATTTGGTTTAATTCATGTTTTTTTCATGACTTAAATGGAACCCTTGACCTCAAATCAGCCAAATTTCATCAACCTCTAAAACAACGTATTGATTCTAGCACAATCAACAGAAACTATGACAGCCCTTTCTGTCACAGACGAACCATACACAAAATTTTTGAGTACATGTTTACAACAGCCACTAGAATCAAAACAGTTGAGGTGCATAAATTTTCACCCAACTAACAACACCAAGCACAATCCTAGTTGCAACAAGTAGATATGCAACATCATATCAAATTATTTGAAACTACAAATGGATGAGAGCGCTCAAAAAGTGGCAACCATTATATCAAATTCGTAATTAAAAGAGATCTCACCTTGATTAACTGATTTGGAGTCTGGATTTGGTCATCAACGGAGACACCGGCAGATGGATGATAACTTCTGTTAGACGAGACGTCAAAAGCAATCAGACCATTTACTTCGCTCAATTTGATACGAGAAGTAGATTCTGGGTCAGCGGTCATACCATGATTGCTAAAATTGTTCATTTCAGTACTCCTACCATTTCTTAGATCTATGCGGCCAATTCTATTATTTTCCAATAGAGCAACCTTTTCTCCCTTAGACGGTGTTATACTGAGAGAGACTGGAACAGAGCCAGTATGCAGATCCTTGCTACCTTCTGCCAAAATGGCATCTAATGTGGGAGATAGTCTTCCATAATCATACTTACGTGGGTTTTCTTCCACAATACTCATGTCATTCGAATCTTCACCGCCTCTGACCTTATCAACAGGAACCAAGGACTGGGGAGTAAGATTCTTTGGTTTTGCTAGGGACATAAGACTTCCTGAATCACTGGGATTATGGGTTGGTGTCTTCTCTGCAAAGGGAATGTGAAAAGACGTAGGGGTCTTCAGATATCCTCCAGAGTCTGACCTTGCAATACTACGATAATGCAATGAAAACGCAGTAGTGTCCATTGTAGTTTCATGGAAGTCATCTGAGGCTGCGGAATCAGATAGTCCTGGTCTAATGAAATCCGACGATACAGGACCAAAGAAATCGTCTTCTGCGAAAAAAGAAAAAATCATGACAAACACCAGATATTGAGATAACCAAAAACAAACTAATGCTAGAAACAAAATGCTAGGATTTCCTTTCTTTAATCACATGTAATTCAATATAGCAATAAAAATCTGCGGATATCATCTTCAGACATCTTAATATCACTAACATAATTCAGAAATTTCATCTACAAAACAACATATGCTACTGAAATCCCCACATCAATTAACAACAAGCCAATGCATACAGCCGAAAATTCGATTCACAGGCACATTGAAACCACAAATACACAATAAAGTAATAATTTGTTTCCCGAAGCAAATAATGATAATTAATCGAAAAAGAAAATAAGAAAAATAGCTTTACCGTTGTTGGAGGAAGCAGAGCCAGGAACGCTACTCATCGGAGAAGGCGAACCGAGCGGTCGCAAAAACGACTTCCTCCCGTCGTCGTCGTCGTCGTCGTCGTCCTCGTCATCGGAGTCCTTGAAATCGTCGCTTTCGCCGCCGACATCCTTGAAAAACCCTACGGCGCCTTTCTCCGGCTCGGCGGAACCGTTTAGAGAGCTGGATTGGGGCTCAGAGTCGGGATTGTGGTCGGAGTCCTCGTCGTCGCGGCGGAATATGTGGACGGAGGTGATCTCGGTGTCGGCGAAGCTCACGCGCCGGGAGCGTTTCCTCTTGATTCGCAAGGCTATTGTCTCCGGGTCGGTCTCGGAGGTGGGAGGCGGCTCGTAGGGGACCTTGGAGGCCATCGGAAATGGAGGAATCGGAGAATTTAGGGTTTGCAGTTTGGGATTTGAGGACGAAGCAGTGACTGTGGGACTGGAGCGGGAGAGAGAGACAGAGAGTGGAGGGAAATTTCTTGATTTCTTTTTGTTTTAAATGTCGTATTTATCTGCGAGTTATTTTTCACATCAAAATAGTTTTTTTTTGATATAAATATTATAATTTATATGGATGTCCACGTAATTACTCATTAGTTATGTATTATGATGTAAATTATATCTCTATATAAGGAGGCTAATAAGAATGGATGAGAACACTTCTACCTCCTCTCAACTATTTTCTCTGTGTCTTCTCTTCTTCTTTTCTCTACTTTACAATACGTTATCAACACGCTCCATGATAATCAACGAGTTCTTTTGGTGCAACTTTGTTGCTTCTAAGCCATTACTCAAGATCTATGAGCTTTATATTTCAATTTACCTTCTCTATACTTTTGTATGTTGTATCAATTTATAGTATTTTTTTATTTTGTCTGCCGATTGACCCCAAAGTCGATCATGTTCTGTATGCTTTCTCTTCTTTGCCTATGATATTTCTTTTATTATTCGTTCCTAACCGCAAACAACAAAGATGTCCATATTAATTATGATTTCTTGTATCTAGTCAATGTTATGCATATAAACATACCATTATGTTTGCTTATCATATGATTAATATTTATGCAATTTTTTTAATTTTGATATAATATATATATATATATATATATATATATCAATACAAATGAACCTGAAGTTTCACTATCATCACTCGAACCAGAAGTTTCGAGTGCATATTTCTTCTTGAAACTGAAGTTCATAGAAATACATACTCCTAGAACTGGAAGTTTCTTATCATAAGAACACGAACCTGAAGCTTCGTGCATATTTCTTCTGTTGAGGTTTTCAAACAGTTCGTTTATGGTTATGTAATTATGCAAATAATTTGGTTCAATCTGGATATGCATATGTTAGTATTGGTTTGATCTGCATATATAGATGCTATATGATTTTCTTTATCCATATGACGGCTAGCTACCGACTTGTGCGCATATCAAAATCATTTTCTTTTATTGGCTTTAGCAAAGCTTTTACATATATGTTATTATTCGTACATGATATTTGCTTCCCCATATATGATCGAGATGTATTCACACTCATATTTCTCAATGTAAGATTAGAAAGTTAGATCACAAAAGGGTAAGTTCTTTCTGCTCACTCTTACTAACAATCGTCCCTCATGCAATTATGCTATACATATATACATGCTAATATGGAAAAGACATGATATGTACATTTATCAATTGCTTCTCAAGTTTTGTATTTGGATCGAGACCCAAAGTCTCTTGATTGAAATATAGAGGGATTGAAATTTATTGAAATTGCGATATGAAGTTTTTCAAAACTTATGCAATTGACAAGGGTCTGAAGTTCCTTAGAGTTATACAACGACCGAAACAACATCTTATAATCCCCAATTATATGAGGACCTAAAGTCCCCCACCTATTTCATATGATGTTTCTTGCATGTGTAACTAGATGAGATCGGGAATCACAATTATCATATTTGATAAAGTTAACCAGACCTGAAGATTTGTGTATTTTATTTATTTATGGAACTAAAAGTTTCCTATGTACAATTTATTTACTTTTTGCTGTTTACAGTTTTTTTTAATTTTGTTATGCAATTTCATTACTGTACTTATTGTTTAAATTTTATTGTTATTCATACAGGCCAACAACATGTTAAAGATATGAATTATGAATGCATGTAATATTGAACCAGAAGTTTCAATATTGTATTGTAGAACCTGAAGTTCTAATAATGTTACCCAATTGTCCACTCCACCAAAGAACTTGGAGTTCTAACCGTGCAGACTCGAGCCTTAAGTTTCGAGTATATATATTTGGACAATTTATCTTGAAGTTTTTTAGTTGCCAACCTTAAACCTGGAGTTTTGAGGGAGAGTCATATTGGCATCAATATAGACAAGCGATATCTAACTATTGATCTAAATTTATGATGCACGAGTACAAGTATACTCTTTGCAATTACGTTGCGCGCCACCTTATAAGACACTTCTCCTGTCATGAGTGGGAGACAGATTGTTCGTGAATGAACGATGTAAATTGGTGTAGGTTGTTTAACCACCATCTCAATTTGATTTTGAGAAATGTATTATCAATTAGTGATTTGATAAAAGATTGTGAGAAAAATATATGCTAGATGCACTGTTTTCTGCTTTGATTAAAGTCTGTGAAACCATCCATATTAACTCAAATAGTCTATACCCCATTTGATTTGCGGGATCCATATGTATCCAAGTGACATGGTTCTCCTGAAGAGAATGTCATGATACAATGTTAGAGTTCCTAATATGGCTACTGTTAGTACATCGTAGAACATTTGTCATACTCGCCTAAGAAGACACGTATTGCCGCATATAATGGGCTTGGGCCTTAACTAAGCCCAAGAAACCTACACTATCTCTTGAGGGCATAATGGTAATAAACTCTCTAATAAGGGCAAAGTGATATTTTTAGGGTGAATCCACCCTATCTCTATAAATACCACTATCCACCCCTCATTTGGGGACACTCCATCTCCACCCTATTCACACCTCATTTCTACTCACATATGGCTGACTTAGGCATCGGAGGGTCGAAGGCCAGCAAACCATGTCTTCCCTCTGACGCCCCTTTATTCATGATTGACAGGTTATGGGTCTTGAAGATGGTGTTCCCGCATTCTGTGTGATTCATCCCCTCAACAATCACACTGAAACAATTGGCGCTAGAAGGAGAGCACCTCAAGTGGAAACCCTCACAGGGCTCACCATGAGCATATTCATAATCCGGCTGGAATTCCTTTTCTGGAAATTTTTCTTTCCCCGGCGACACTGTTTCTCTCTCTCCTTCTCATATAAATCCTCCCAATATCACATCTCACTTAAATGAAAATCAGCTTTTCAAGCTTCTGGGTTTCGAACACTGTGAAAAAGGAGGAGAGAGAAAGTAGATCTGGATTACTCTTCAGCTTTTCAACCACCGCAAGGTAGCTCACCTTCCCAGCCATTATACTCGCCGTCTTCCAATGAATCCAGCATGGCCTCCCTGACCTCCGGCCAAGACCCACGCGCCAGTGAGCAGCGCCCAAAGAACTGATCAAGACACCCAGCTTCCCTCAGCTATGACACAACGTCCTAGCAGTAGCTTCCCGATAATGATACGTTGTCAATCCAGCGAGACCCATTCCAGTAGCGAGACCAGCCACGCCAGTCACGGCGGTGACACAAGGTCCCAACAGGGATATGCTCTCGTTCTCGTGACCCCAATCTCGACACCCATCCCCCCGGGTCCCTGCCACCGGGACTTGCCTTCGCTCCCGGCACCCGGAACTTGGCAGTACTTTCCCTCCCTGCTCCCGCTATGGCCGCCCGGCATCTCTCGATTCTTTCCCTCCTGGCACTCGAAACTTGGTAGTCAGTACCACGAGACTCAGCGGCAACTTCTCCCTCCTGGAGTCGCGGTAGCGACCCGACATCCTCCTTCCCGAGTCCCCACCACCGAAACCCGACACCTCCCTCTTAAGGACTTGCCTTCGCAGTCGACAACTGCCCCCGGCATCACTTGTTTCAGCGACCATTTTCCCATCCCAGCAACGACACCAAGTCTGGACTTGCTCCCGGCACCCATCTCTAGCAACCCGCGACCCTCTCGTGGGTCTCGATGCCCCTTTCCCGAGACCAAACCTCTCTTCCTCCCGGGATTGGGCACTTCCCAAGAAAGTGAATATACATGGGGTCCGAACCTACCTCAGCACCTCCCTTCCTCTGTCTCGGTACCTCATTTCCATCCCGAGTTCCCAGAACTGCAACAACAAGGAGGAAGCAAGGGAGCTCTGAAAGCATGACAACTTGGCTACATACCCACAAAATCCTCTCCGTTGGGTGTTCTTAGTGACTTGGTTCAACTCTTGCACGCCTCGTTGATTCCATATACGGGGTTATGAACTATGTTCTCACTTCCCAGCAGAGTGAAGAAGTGATCCTACTCTATTGTCTCTGCACTTTGTCGTCAGTTCTCACAATGACATATGATGCAATTGGACACTAAGCCTACGCTCTACATTCTTAAAGGTACCACGTTCATGTTTTGACTCATTCAAGTTATAACCTATAACTTATTTAAGGCCTATTGGGTTACACGTGACTTACTGATGTGCCAACATCTCATGACCACAAAACCCACATGTGCATGTCTCATGCAATATTATCTAATATTCACTATAAGCCTGAGTCAGGACCTCATACACCACCAACCTGCCACTAATATATATGTGAAAACATGATGGGACATTTTTCAAGCCCCAACACTAAACCACACTTGAATATTGGGCAAATACACATATATATGGAAATATACATGGATCAAAACATGGTCTTCTCCTGATCAAAGCACGCCTTTTTCATATTCTAGACGTGTTATGTTATTTGTAAACCCCCTCTCAAATACCGGGACTTATGTTCAGTTCTCTTCCCGAGACCACCTCGCTACCTTGATTGCACCTCAAGTCCTCAAATGTCATACCCTCTCGGCACTATATAATTATATGCGGCCAAGTCCAACAACGAATTGTTCCACTACAATTCCACCTACAATTCTTGGACAACATGAACTCTCATGCCCTAGTATGCCTATCTACTTGCCACGAATATCATTGGCACACACTATAGGGACAATTATATGCTATCATCAACTTCTCTTCTTTATGCCGGTGTACACACATATTACTCATTGACAAGACACTACTATTATCTTCACCGATGAGCTACATGAGTGAGTCATATCATCGGTTCGACTACTCCATTGGGATTCTTATACCAAGCTCTTTTGCCGACATGGAGACTTATATCGACAACTCCAATTTTTCTACAATATCTATAGCGGCTCTACATGGCTCCAGATAAATCCTACTCTACACTATTTAATTGAGTTATTATCATATAAATAGCATGCCTCATACATCAACATATCTTTGAGCATGCTTATTACATGACCTAGAGAGTTACCTAAAACACTATTTTCTATACGTGCTACATGCTACATTCCTCATGCTACAACCTCAGGCTACACACACAACATGTGTAAACAGCCATCACCTAAAGGTGCAATCTCACGCTATACACATCACGAGTGTATGCCACCAGCGCGAGCCATTCCGCATGCTAGCGCAAATTGTCACGCCACCAGCGCGGACGGTTACGCCACCAGCGCGAACCATTCCGCCCGCTAGAGCGAATGGTTACGCCATTAGCGCGAACCGTCACGCCACCAGCGCGGACCGTTACGCCATTAGCGCGAACCATCACGCCACCAGCGCGGACCGTCACACCACCAGCGCGGACCGTCACGCCCCGCCACCATATTCTCTCCCGACACTGGGGGACTTGGGCAACAGCCTTATATGCCGACATTTACCGCACGTCATGACGCCCTCTCGGTACACTTTGGCACCACCCGGCATCTCGGCTACGCTCCCTAGCGTGCTCTCGATATCCTTGCCACGCTTCTTAGTGTGCTCTCGATAGTCACTCCTTGACAGCTCTACACATGCACTATCGGCAACATCATTATGCCCTAGCGGCACCCATCGTCATGCCTCAGCGGCACTCTTCGCCACACCTTGATGGCACACTTGCCTCGATGGCGAAATGGTGAACTACGTTTGGTTTGATCCCATAAACGGGTACGTAGGCACTCTAGCACTCACCTAGAGTCAACCACAAAATATATCACCACAATCTCCCCTTGGAACGCATGCTGGAATCACTCAGCTAGCTAGAGCATATAGCTGGTACAAATCAAAGGCTACTAAAACGCCTAAGGCATACAAACATGCCGGTACCCGTTGCCCACACGAGATGCTCGCCAGCGGTACCTCAACTTCGACCCCCGATCGCCCTGCAATCTCCAGACACTACATGGGAGCAACGACCCCAATGTCTCAGTCATATATAGCAACGCACGATATACCCCACTTAGAGGAAGCCGGTCCATCCCCTCCCTTGCATGGGGACTGGGGGACTGAGGACTGGTTATGTCGCCACTAGTAAGACTGGTACTCCCGATATCCTATCAGATAAAGTCCCCACCCAAGAGAGTCTTTTGACCGCGGACTTGGGGACTTGTTAGTACATCGTAGAACATCGGTCATACTCGCCTAAGAAGACACGTATTGCCGCATATAATGAGCTTGGGCCTTAACTAAGCCCAAGAAACCTACACTATCCCTTGATGACATAATGGTAATACATTCTCTAATAAGGGCAAAGTGATATTTTTAGGGTGCATCCATCCTATCTCTATAAATATCACTCTCCACCCCTCATTTGGGGACACTCCGTCTCCACCCTATTCACACCTCATTTCTACTCACATATGGCTGACTTACGCATCAGAGGGTCGAAGGCCGACAAACCCGGTCTTCCCTCTGACGTCCATTTATTCATGATTGACAAATTATGGGTCTTGAAGATGGTGTTCCTGCATTCTGTGTGATTCATCCCCTCAGCAATCACACTGAAACAGCTACACATACAAAGGTTGTAGGTACGCCATTAGAGAATAGTATCTTTGTTGACACATGAATTTAATGTTCTTGACCTCAAACTTGGTTTTGGTTCGCCACCAGCCAATGAACATCTTAGTCGAAAGAAAGTGATAGAGCTTTAAACGTGTATTTACGCATGGTCATAATATGACAGTCTTCCCGCCGTTAAGGGGAGAATAAGACTATTGTCAGTTGAGTGGAATGTATCCACCAGGTCTAAAGTTTTAAGGTCCTGAAAATGAAAGATTATACAGGTCCTCTAATGGTCTACATGATATTACAAGTAAAAGATCCACATTCGCTAGATAATATTTGTCCCAGAAGTGACAATATTTGCCCCAGAAGTGGCATGTGTACCCAATATCAAAAATCCATGCATATAAGAATGTGTGGGATCTATGAATGACGATCATCTATGACAATTTACAAATGGTAGCTACCAAAGACCATTAAGGATTGTATTAATCGATGCTACGCCACGTTTTATTTTACATGTCGACAAAGCATATTATTGGCCAAATTGGAAAGAGGCAATTCCAATGAAACTAAATATTTGAAACGTGATGAGATACTTTGACTTTTAACCCTACATGATACAAAAGGGTATTAATCACAGTGAACATAAATGACACAATGTCTACAAGAGACATGAGGATTACGAATATATTTCCTTATACGTGACAATTTTCTGTAAGTATTGTGTCACATAATAAATAGTTGTTATTGACGAGAGACTTATGACATTTGTCATTGTATATTATGAGGATCGTAAAAGACACGTTGCTAGAAGCAAATTCCCAAAAGTGAAGTGTCATTACAAACGTATCGTTTGTTAAATCCTTAAAGGATTCAAGTACATGAATGATTCAATACATGAATGATTCTAATGTAATTCGATCCATGAATACTTGAGAGAGCCTGAAGCTAATCCATAGAATCAAATAGTCTAAAGTTAGCTCATATATACTCATTATGTTATAGTTAACGTGATCGAAATTGCCTCAATGAGTACTATGATCGGACTACACAATCGAATTCGAATTATGATTTTTATGTTGCTACATATTCTAACTCTTATGAAGTTATGAATTACTCAGAGCTCTTGTAGAGTTTATATGAGACGTTTCATACACAGAGATATTGATGTGTATGGTTGGATACGCCATGAAGATGTTTTAATGCTTTAATGTCAATTGGCTTATGTTGATTAGCTATTACGTAGTGTATGAATTTGGTCATATGACTTAATGAGGTAAGACCTATTTATAATCGTTTAGCTCTGTTGGTATTGGTTTAGCTTTGCAGGTTTGAAATTTCATAATGAGCCCCTATATGCAAAGCACGCATGGTCTCACTTTATTGATGGACTAATCAAACCGTTATTTACGGTGCATAAAGCTTGCAACGTTCAGGGGGAGCATCCAGAAGTATGTTATCTAAGACATATGTGCGTTGTACTCTTTTTCTCCTTCGACCAGGGTTATTTTTCTCCCACTGGGTTTTTCTTACTTGGCAAGGTTTTTAATGAGACAACATTAAGAGAATCCAATTTCATCATTCATTGGTGGACATCCAAGGGAGAGTGTTATAAATATTATAATATATATGGATGTCCACGTAATTACTCATTAGTTATATACTATGATGTAAACCCTACCTCTATATAAAAAGGCTAATGAGAATGAATGAGAACACTTCTACTTCCTCCCAAATATTCTCTCTTGTGTTCTCTTCTTCTTTTCTCTACTCTACAATACTTTCTACATTTTTAGCAAAGAGACACGAATAGATCAAGTATTAATGAGGCCACTGCATTTAGGTTTAGGTTTTAGGATAAGAGTGTAGTTTT
Organism: Fragaria iinumae; assembly: GCA_009720345.1. Taxonomy (NCBI): domain Eukaryota; kingdom Viridiplantae; phylum Streptophyta; class Magnoliopsida; order Rosales; family Rosaceae; genus Fragaria; species Fragaria iinumae. The sequence goes on along the minus strand of CM019122.1, from coordinate 35,277,901 downwards.
GAGTGAAAGTTACAGCACATCCGTGTTTTTTGTTTGCTGACTTTCATGTTCGACGGTGGATTGCTATTTTTAACTCTCGTACTTATACGTACATTGTAATTGTATCTCTTGTGAATAAAGTACCGCTTTCTTAGAAAAAAAAAAAAAAACGTAAAAAAATCGAGTTAGAATTAGACTTGATTGAACAGGGAGTTTGATCACTTTCAATGAAAAAATATACATGATTGGCCATTCATCCGGCTACAGTTTTATTCCAAGTATGTAAAGTGAGTTGGACCTTCTCTATGGCGTCGTCATCCCAATAACGACATACAATCTAGAATCGTAAATTCAAAACTTGAACTCGAAATATGGAATTCTCTTAGTGAAGAACATCACCAACGTACCACACATATTTGGTACAACTCGAGCAACAAATAAGCGAAGACAAGTGAAAAATTTAGATTTTCTTTTTAACAGTATGAAAGTTTAAGTATTAGATCGATCAGCTTCCTAAAAAGAAGAAGTATTAGATCAGCTGCCATCAGACAAAGCAGTTTTTGTAATCTTGTTAAACACTTTTATTTCTTCATGTATTACACAATCAAGTGTAGGCAAGTGTAGTTTAGATGATCGATCTTTCTTAAGAGACGAATTTACTCTTGCATATATTAGGTTGGCAATTATGCGAGCTTCCCCTATGACATAACTAGCCTTCCAACACGCGCGAAGCGTGTGCAAAAGGACTTTCTTCGTGCCTACTAAATGTTATGACATAACTAGCCTTCCAACACGCGCAAAGCGTGTGCAAAATGACTTTCTTCGTGCCTACTAAATGTTTGGTTTTTATGTCACTGTCTATAACCCTCAGTTGATAATGTGTCTCAACCTTAGTCTTACTAATCATATTAATATTTGAAACACAAATAGATAACCAAAGCCATATTTCTTGCTAAGTTGTATATATTCATTGTACATGTAAACATGCAAATAATTTCAATCACAGACTGCTAGAGAATGCAACCTTTAAACAATCATCTTTCTTACTATACAACAACGCAGCTGCTATGGAATGCAACTTTACAAATCAGATTGTAGGGAAACATATATGTAGTTTCCAAAAAAAAAATAAAAAAAATCTATAGCCAATCAAACCAAAGAAGCGAGGTCTCTTGAAAATAAGACGATGATGATAAAAAAATAAAAAAAAGTACCAAGCTTTAACATGAAAGGGACTCATCTATCTTTTAGAGCAAAGCTTGATTTCAAGATATCAAATTTCAGATTACAGAATTCTCACGGAGCCCTGAATTATAATTCTTTCAGTTTTAACTATAATTGCAAATCTGAGCAATCATATTAGCATTTCTAACAATTCTGACCACAACTCTCATACATGCCAATCCAAATTAATAAGCTGAGAATACAAAAAACTGGAATTATGAATTCAAAGTCATATGGCTACTAGTTTCACTTCAGGGCATACTGATCGAGGTGGGAGTTTCCTTTACAAAAAGCATCAACAATATCTAGCTGACTTGCATCAATACACCAAAAGGATATCTTAACGTTTCAGAGGCAAACATGGTTAATTAAATCCCACATGCCCAAAAATCTAAACTGTCACCACGTAATATCATTACAAAATTTACGAGGCCTCAAAAACACGATCTTATTCCCAGAGCAATTAGGTCACATTCCGTCTATTTCAAACCATGTTTAAGTCCATCAAATGGATTAAAGAACAAAACTTTAACACACCCACCAAAAGCAACAGCCACCCAATACACCTAATCAAGTTGAACTGAATTACATATTATACACAACAAACCTTTGAAATAAAACAAAACTTGTTATGAAGGTCAGTTCGCAGACACAGAAAGATGATGAGCCCAAGAATTATTAGTGCGACTCTAAAATTTTCCCCAATTTGTTATCGGACTGAGAAGAATAGAAGACAGAAACGACGGTTGATTTGAAATTGGGACTGAATTGAAATATTCATAGTATGCCCCAAATCTAAATACCTGAAACTCAACGGTGATGGATGAAGCCTGAATCTTCTCGTCTCCTTTTGATCGTGTTAAAATGGCTAAAGAAAGATCATAGAACGTGGTATGGTGATGAAGCAGTGAATAGGGAACAACGTGCATGAATTAAGGGTAGCTGTGTATATCGACCAGCTAAGCACAAGGCTGTACAAGGAAGTTGTTGATAACTAAGATTCTAGTTATAGTATATTCTTTGGTAATTATTTGTAATTATCTCTTAAGACTCTTACCTTAGCAGTCCCGTAGATAGCGTTAGCATAAAAATCATCTATATGTAGATTTTCATTCAATCAATACTATTACAATATTCAAACCAAATTTTATTATGGTATCAGAGCATCACGCTCTTGAGACCTAAGAAACCCTAAACACAACACATACGTCAACATGGGCGGCAACACCGACGAACGCGAGACAAGGGCCATGATCGGATCCTCGACGGTTAACTCAGTGCCGTGGGATCATCATAGCCATCCTCTTCATTTACAAGCCAATGATCAGCCCGGCGCCGTGCTTGTTCAACAACCCTTGACGGAGCACAATTACCAGACGTGGGCGAGATCGATGAGAGAAGCGCTACTTTGCAAGACCAAAGTGGGGTTCATTGATGGAACCCTAAAGAAACCTACGGAGGAGTCTCCGGAGCAGACACAATGGGAAAAATGCAACGTTCTTGTAAAATCCTGGCTCACAGCTTCCATGACGGACGAGATCAAGGCTAGCGTGGTGAGCCTAACCGAAGCGAGAGCAATATGGCTTGAGTTGAAGGAACAGTATACACAAACGGATGATTTATCTCTTTATCAAGCCGAGACGGTTATTAACGAGTTCAAGCAAGGAAATCTCTCGGTGAGTTCGTACTACACGAAACTTAAAACTTTGTGGGAGGAGAAGATGGTGCACAGTAAGAAGTTGATGTGTACTTGTGGTAAATGCACCTGCGACCTCACAAAGCAATATGAAGATGTTCTGGAGACGGCCAAGACAATGAGATTCCTTATGGGATTGAATGACAACTTCTCTCAGGTTAGAAATAGTATTACTAATGCTGATCCTTTACCCTCACTTTCTAAAGCATATGCCAGTGTTCTACGGGCTGAGAAGCAAACGGGAATTGCGGCAAACAAGCAAGCACATGTGATGGAGGCCTCGGCATTCTTAGCTAAAGGTGTGAAGAAGGGATCAACAAGTGCTGGAAACAATGATCGTGGTGGAAAGGGAGCAAGCCCTTACGGCCAAGTCGGTCGTTATTGCGAGAAATGCAATATGACAAACCACGATACTAAGTATTGTAAGGCTCATATTGTTTGTGAGTATTGCAACAACAAAGGACATTCAATTAATGAGTGTCGTACGAAGCGACGACACCAACAAGGAGGAGGTTCTGTCGCAAGGACAAACCAAGTCACAAGTGACCACACTGATGGCCTTGTTTTATCAAGCAAGGATGCTGAACGCATGATGGCTATGCTAAAGAAGCTAAAGAATTCCAACCTTGACTCTGTAGGAGAAAATGCATTGCTGGACATGATGAATGACCCTAATCCAACAGCCAACTTCGTGGGTACAATCCCTAAACTAGAACACATGCAAGGTAACATCTATGCATTGGTAAATAAAGTTAAAGAAGTTGTATGGGTCCTTGATAGTGGGGCAAGCAACCATATTGTTTGCCACCCACGTTTTCTTTCCAATTCTAAAAAGGTTGCAAATCGAAGTGTTAAATTACCTGATGGGAGTACACTATCCGTTTCATGCATTGGGACAGTACGGTTTAGCGAGAACTTCTTGTTATATGATGTTTTATGCGTCCCTGACTTTTACTTGAACTTAATTGCCATCAGCAAGTTAGCCTTGGATACCTTTTATGTATGCATATTTATCAAACGGATTTGTTTCATACAGGACCTTCATACGGGGAAGACGATTGGGACGGGAGCTGAGAACGAAGGGCTCTATTGTCTCAACGTGCCATCTGGTGGAACATGCAATGCGGTCACTACATCTGGCGATACTCTATCTTGGCACCAGCGACTTGGTCATCCATCTCAGTCAGTATTACACCTTTACCCTTTCATGAAAAATAAGCCTTGTGGTTCAAATCAATGTCCGGTTTGCCCACTAGCCAAACAGACTAGGAAGCCTTTTTCTTTGAGTAGTACTTCCAGTTCTTCAATTTTTGATTTAATTCACATTGACATTTGGGGTGGATATTCTGTACCATCTATTTCTGGAGCACAATATTTTTTAACGATTGTTGATGATTATTCTCGTATTACTTGGATTTATCTTATGGAAAATAAATCAGAAGCACGCCCACTTCTTATAACGTTCATCACTTTTGTCGAGACTCAATTTGACAAAAGAGTGAAAATTGTTAGAAGTGACAATGGGCCGGAATTTAATTGCGTAAATTTTTACAATGAAAAAGGCATTTTACATCAAACTTCCTGTGTGAACACTCCACAACAAAACGGTATTGCAGAAAGAAAACATCGACACTTACTTAACATGGCACGTGCACTCCTTTTTCAAGCTCACTTACCACGCGAGTTTTGGGGTGACGCTATTCTAACAGCGGCTTACCTCATTAACCGCACACCAACACCATTGTTAGGTGGCAAAACTCTTTTTGAAATGTTTTTTAACAAGCCACCTAACTATGATCACTTACGCGTTTTTGGTTGTCGATGTTTCGTTTCAACTCATCCTGCTAAACCCAACAAGTTTGAACCACGTTCCACACAATGCATTTTCATTGGTTATCCTTATAACCAAAAAGGATATAAAGTTTACGATTTTCACAATAACAAAATTTTAATTTCCAGAGATGTTGTTTTCCATGAAAAAGAATTTCCATTTCAAACCACTCCACCAATTTTTTCCAGTCCTACTCAAAGACAAATACCTAATTTTTCTCCCATTGTTACCAACCCATCACTTCCCACAAATATCTCCGATCTTAATCCATCATCATCACAAAATCTTCCTCTGCCAAACAGCTCACCAATTCCACAAAATCAGCCTATTCCATACCTTGTCTCTAACCCGTCCATAGTTGACAGCTCATCCTCACCCATCCCAAAAATCCCGCCATCTACCTCTGAACCTATTCCATCATTATCTCCTAATTCACCTTTTGATCTCAATCATGCCTCCCTTGATTGTAGGCATCCAAAGTCTTCCGCTGCACTCATTCCTCTCCCAACCTCATCACTCACGTGTGATACTCCATCACGTGTTTCGTCTCCACCAAATTCCTCTCTTTTGCTTTCTCCCAACCATCACCACCATACTAACGTACCTAACCATGCACCATATGCAAATCCTACCAACCATGATTTTCCCGAACCACCACCAATACCTTCTCTTGCTCCGCTGCCTGACCAGCCACGCCGCTCCTCCCGAGCCACTTGACCGCCCAGCGCCTTGAACGACTACAACGTTGAGACAGAGCTCCCCTCTCACCCGGCCCCTTCGTCTTCACCGTCTGCTTCGGTCCGCCCCGGAGAGCCTCATCCTATTGCCTCGGTTCTTTCTTACGACCGTCTCTCTCCCGCACATCGGGCTTTCACTATTCAATTGTCTGCCAATAAAGAACCAGCCACCTTTGCCGAAGCTTCACAACATCCTCGTTGGGTTGAAGCTATGAATACCGAGATATCTGCTCTTCAATCTAATGGTACATGGAGTCTTGTTGCTCTACCTCGTGGGAAGAAGCCGATCGGATGTCGGTGGGTTTTTAAAATTAAGCGTAACCCGGACGGTTCGGTTGAGCGCTATAAGGCTAGATTAGTTGCGAAAGGGTATAGTCAAATCCAAGGCGTCGACTTCCGTGAAACTTTTGCTCCCGTGGCCAAACTTACTACAGTCCGCCTCCTTCTTAGTGTCGCTGCTTTTCATGGTTGGCATCTCCACCAACTTGACGTCAACAATGCCTTCCTCAACGGCGATCTTTATGAAGAAGTCTACATGCAAGTCCCTCCTGGTTTTGGACGAAAGGGGGAGACGAGAGTGTGCAAGTTACATAAATCACTCTATGGCCTCAAACAAGCATCTCGTCAGTGGTTCATCAAGCTTTCCTTCGCCCTCAAGAAAGGTGGTTTTCGGCAATCTTGGAGTGATTACTCACTCTTCGTCCGCAACCAAGGAGGTAAATTCACTCTTTTACTTGTCTATGTCGATGATGTGATTATTGCTGGCAACGACTTGGGTGATATTTCAGTGACTAAACAATTTTTGGCAAGCCACTTCAAGTTGAAAGATCTTGGCTTATTGAAATATTTCTTGGGCATAGAGGTGGCACGTTCCAAACAAGGTATCGCTTTGTCCCAACGGAAATATGCCCTTGATATACTCCAAGACGCCGGCTACATGGGTTGCAAGGCTTCACGAATACCTTTTGATCCGAGTACACAGCTCAGCCGAGATCAAGGGGCAACCATTTCCAATCCTTCGCGGTATCGTCGACTTGTTGGAAGACTAATTTACCTCACCATCACTCGACCGGACCTAGCGTACGCCGTACACATCCTCAGCCAATACATGGATCGACCAAGGGAACCGCACTTAGAAGCTGCCTACAAGACCCTCCGATACATCAAGGGTACTGTCGGGCAAGGCTTGTTTTTACCATCTACTGGACAACTCGAAATGAAAGTATATTGTGACGCCGATTGGGCTAGATGTAAAGACACTAGAAGATCGACTACCGGTTTTTGTGTGTTACTTGGAGGTGCTCCTATCTCGTGGAAGTCTAAAAAGCAACATACGGTGTCACGTTCTAGTGCTGAAGCCGAGTACCGTTCAATGGCCTCAGCATGTTGTGAAGTTACTTGGCTACAAAGTCTACTACGAGATCTACATGTACATCAAAGAAGTCCAGTTACGTTGTTTTGTGATAACCGGGCAGCAATACACATCGCTACCAATCCAGTGTTTCATGAAAGAACTAAACATATAGAAATCGACTGCCACGTTGTATGTGAGAAAGTGGAACGAGGAGTCATTCAAACTCAACATATCAAGACGGAGTATCAACCGGCGGATTTGTTTACAAAGCCATTAGGGGTAAGACAATTCAATTTTCTTATCTCCAAGTTGGGTGTCATCAATATACACTCCAACTTGAGGGGGAGTGTTAAAATGGCTAAAGAAAGATCATAGAACGTGGTATGGTGATGAAGCAGTGAATAGGGAACAACGTGCATGAATTAATTGACATGCATGAATTAAGGGTAGCTGTGTATATCGACCAGCTAAGCACAAGGCTGTACAAGGAAGTTGTTGATAACTAGGATTCTAGTTATAGTATATTCTTTGGTAATTATTTGTAATTATCTCTTAGGACTCTTACCTTAGCAGTCCCGTAGATAGCGTTAACATAAAAATCATGTATATGTAGATTTTCATTCAATCAATACTATTACAATATTCAAACCAAATTTTATTAGATCGACAAAAGCTAGATATCAAATTGCAGGAAGAAACACCGTTAGCAACTGAATAATCCGTTGTCACCCAAATATAAAGATTGATTACTGAACGTGTTACCGTCTCATGTTATCCTTCATTTTGGCAGCCCTTTTAATCGACTTTGAAATCCTGAAACAAATGGATGAATCAAATATGGGTAACATATTGAATCATATTAAGCATACCAAAATGGTTAGCTGTAAACCGCAGCGGAATATTCTGTTGAGAAAGCTTGAATGGGTTTGCCAGAACCGTACCCCTGCATAATTTCCAATATAAAAAAATATATTAAAAAAAAAGAACCTGCATAGTTACTTTCGACGAAGAACAGAATCAATTTATTAATAGTTTCATATACCACAAAAAAAAGGATGCTCTGTTTGTATAGGCTCTCCACTGCAATCAATGCATGCATGTATGAGATTAGATGTAGCACCAACAAACAGATTAGCTTAATTTACAATTTGGCATTGTTGATCTATTCCTTAAGCCCCTCATTTGATTCTTTCTTGTCTGCTCTTTGAAAACTTTTTCCTGATAAGCGCACAAAGTTAAATCCAAAACCTACGAGAACACAATAAAATTGTACAGCAACCTTTCAAACCCTATCAAATATGAAGCCGTATAAAAATTTCTAACTGAAAAATTAGGATTCAATTCTGAAAAATTCAAACAATAAATCAGCAACAAATCAAATTACCTTACTTGGTATTGCGGGTATCGTTGTCGCCGGAGGCCCCGAGCCAACCCAGATTCGTCGGCTTCTTCCTCACACGAAAGCCCAATAACTCGGAATTCTTTGCTAGACTAATCATCTTTCTCTGAGAGTCGCGAAACAATGGCTGCAAGCAAAGCAGGTTTCATTTGTCGGAATCGACTGCAACCGTTATATTGCTGAAAGCCCAGAATTAGATGGAATCAAAAGACTTCGCTTCAAAATTGTAGCATGATTTCGTTTTCCTCTCTCTCTCATCCTGAAGATGGAAAGAACGCAGAAAGGAGAAGACGAACTGATCTGAGTGGTGACAGTGAGCATGACGAAGCCGGTCGCCGTTCTCCACCAAGTTTACGACGCCGACCACAAAGTCTCGAGGATAACTGTGCCCAGAAAATCGTCGAGACAACTCTTCAGGTCTGTCCTCTGAGTTAACATTGTTTTTGAAAGAATTAGAATTTGTTTGGTTTTGATGGTGAGAAGATTGGTTTTGGAGTTTTCAGTTTCTGATTAGTGCCATTTATTGGGAATTTGCAGAGAAATGAAGAAGAAAAGCCTCTTCTATAGTTCTTAGTATGATTTTTCTTATCTAACTGTGAATTATAACCGTTGATTTTTCAGAATCATATATACATAATAAGCTTTGTATATTAAGCATTGGTGTTTAACAAATGAATGAGCTTTTTCTTGTTGTGTGAATATTTTTGTATAGGCCGGTATTAGCAACTTCTGTTTCCGACCTTGCAATTGAAGTGTGTATGATAAGAATATAAACACTTCTAGAGAAAAGTTTTATTTGTCTTGGGAATTCAAGGGCAATGCTAGTCGAGAGTGAATTTGCAAATTGAAAACTTTATCGGAGAAGAGTTGAGAATGAGTCCTGACCTTAGCATTCTTGTAAAGTATACATTTGTGCCACAATAACTCATGATCACTTGCTTGTAGAAGTTTTGTTGTTTCTGTAGAGTTTGTTACCTTGCCAAAAACACCATTCTCATTCTTCCTTTATGGCTTCTTGTTTTCTATATCTTCTGGTTTAAGTAAGGAACTCCAAGAAAGCCCTTTAGTTTTCAAAAGTCCCCACCATTTATATTGTTTAGAAACAGATTTTTGCTTCTCCAAATGTATCTGTTCTGCATACAATGCATAGGTCTCAATATGAACAAACAACCATAGGATGGTAGGCTCAAAGAAGTATTTTGTGCTTTATGTTATCCGTGGATTAGTTCACATGGTCACCTGAATAATGAGTTTTGATCTGTCTTAGTTAATTTAAGCTTCAAATTCTTAAAACATATAGATGGTTATTGGAACTTTTTGTTCATTTCCATACACACTCAATTGCTTAAAGTAAAAAATGCTATATAATTTGCAAATTATTAGAACATAACTGATAGGTAGAGCTATTCTATGTTGCTGCTATCTTTCATTATTCGTTGCGAATGTATCATCTTCATATAAATCTTCACATGAGATGTATCAAGTATCTTCATATGAGATGTATCAATTCACATTGCTTATCACCTGGCATGCCTTTGTATTGCTCAAATGGTCCTAGGCATCCTTGGATTTGTGGATAATTTTTTTTTTACTGCATTCATGTGGTTTGGAGGTTCCCATATATTTGCAAAAACACTTGCAAAGTTTATGAGAAAGGCTAATAACTGATAAGATTCATTCTTACCTACTATAGTATCATCCAGATGTTAGCAAGGAGGAGGGGGTAAGTGAAAATGGTAGTCCGTTGTTGAAGAAAGCGATCGTGAAGAAGAGGGTTGAGCAGTGCAAGAGGCCTTAAAGCAACCGTAAGATCTGATGATTATTATTCTAACAAGAAGACTCGCCATTATCTTCCTAATCATTTCAAGAAGTTTGTTTTCCAAAATGTCAAGGAGCAGGAAGTTTTGTTGATGCACAATTAGACCTATTATGCTGAGATTGCATAATGAGCTGTAGACAAATCTTTAATACTCATTATCAAAAGTGTACTCTTGATTATATCTTGATCTGTAATCATATAAAAGAGGTTTTAAACTTGAAAAAATAAGAGTGTTTGGAGTTTTGAATGTCCACATGAATCTGTTAAAATCCAAACAAATCTTATTAACCAAATATGATAGAATCTGTTGAAGTCTATATAGAGTTAAAAGAATCCGTAGAATCTTCATAATCTACAAAAATCCATGGATTATTTAAAATCTCTAAGATTTATCATAAGAGGAGTCAAGCGGTGGGTGATGTCGTTGTCGTTGTGTGAAATGAATCAACAGATAAGGGTTGACGGGCAATTCTGAAGTAAATAAAAAATCAGAGGGGTCAAACCGTCAGAAATGGCAAAATCGTTATTAAAGAGAAGGTGGAAGTGGGTTTTGGAGCTTTGGTTGCGGCTGTACGTGGCTTCATCTAAAGCGGTGGTGAGGACACTGTTCATGTGAACAGTAATCCTCCCCTCTTCGCTTAATACATACAGACTAGAAATATTGCCCGCGCCCTGATGCGGGGTTCTTTTGAAAATGAACAACTACAACAACACATAAACCATATTCTTAAAGTCTCTGTCAATATCAGAACTAAAATTCTCATAAATCCATTCATTAAGTCAAGGTTATCAATCAATTACTGCTCTATTTTATACAATAGAGCAGTAAAAAGAAAAATAACACTGAAAACAGAACCAAAATGTTTGACATTGAATAGGAAATAATCATCAACAGGTGTTTCTTTATTTCCTTAACTCATATATATGTACATTATAAAAGTGGGTAATAAGCACAAATCACTCAACTCAACCAAACAATTAACATTTATAAGCATTTGACTACCTCCATCATTATTTAAACTGGTAACATGTAGTTTTCTACCAGACCTCTAGAACAGAGAAATGCGATCAAAGTTCTGATATCTCGATACCCAATCGAAACAAAACGCTGTGATTGAAAATTGAGCCAAAAAAAGATCATTAGATGAAACACCAGAAGAACAACTCACTAAAAAACGATCTCAACTGCCTTATAGAAGCAATAACACATAACATAACATTACCTAAATCTTGAGATGGGTCGAATTAGATACTACTCAAAACGAACTAAAATGAACGCCTAACTTTGTTTTTGTCATTGAATTCGGTTTAGAGTAAATATTTAATTTGTATTCGGTTTGAGGGAATCAGTCACAGTATTTGTTATCCATGTCTCCAACGAAGCAAGATCGATGAGAAAGTAACCCAGAGCTTCAGGATAGAGCGGATAGTGAGAGGAAAAATACCAGAACCAAAAAACAAAAAAGGAAAACGATCTTACATATTGAAACCCGGCAGATAGTGAATGAATTAGCGGAGAGAGCTGGGTTCGATCATAACTGGTTGGAGACAGCCGAACCAAAGAAAGTCACAGAGAGAGAGGAGAAAAGGAGAAAAGAAAAATGAGATCCCTCGGGAAGCTTCAGGAAGCGGCCTCCATGATAGAGAGAGGAAGAGAGAGCAGAAAGATAAGGAGAGGAAAAAATAGAAGGGCTCGAGATCGCTCTGGAAGTTTCACAAATGGCGAGCTAGAGAAAGGGCGAGAGATGAAGGTCCAACACCGAGACCCATCATTGCTCACGGCAACGGTAGTTATTGAACAGTACTGACGTCATCTCAAAAAATAGATATAGGTTAAATAAGATTTCGGGATTGAATTGAAGGTTGGTTGTTCCTCCACTAATGCTTATATTTTGTAGTATTTGTACTTTTGTAGACTTTGGACGTTTATTTATTTTTTTATCAAATAATTAATTTCAACTTTTATTTTTTATTTTTTAAAGAAGAAGAAGAAGCCGTCAAGACGATACGGAAATCAAACTTTTTTTATTTTGTAGTATTTGTACTTTTGTAGACTTTGGATGTTTATTTTTTTTAATTTTTTTATCAAATAATTTCAACATTTAATTTTTATTTTTAAAGAAGGAGAAGAAGCCGTCAAGATGATACTGGAAATCAAACTTTTTTTGTGATTAGTTAAAGAACTCAGATACTACAACAAGTCTGTTGTGAGTCGAACTCACGACCTCCCACTTATAAATGAAGACTTATGTCACCAGACCAAATGATAAGTAAAATAAAGTACCTGACTTCCTGTAAAAAAGAAAAAGTCAAAAAAACTTAACTCATCAGAAAAATGTCCGAGTCTATTCCAAAAGAAAAAAGAATTGAGTAAATAATGTTCATGGGCACGTCAAGCAACATTATGAGACTGATTCTTAGTTTTTTTTGGAGAAGACTGATTCTTAGTTGTTTCCTTGATCCGTTGAAATGTGTTATAAAGTTCTACCCATATTGTCTGGGTCTCTAATTAGGATCACTCCCTACACTAGCTGCATCAGGTTATCACTTCATCTCATACGCATGCTCCTGCATCATCATCAATGTTCTAAGCAAGGATTAAAATCTCTGCGATATATCTGATATATCTCCCGATATCTTTTTTTTATGGACCAATATATCTAGAGGGGTAAATATTTTATCTTCCACCGTATCTCCAATATTTCTTCGATACTGTCAAATATCTCTGATATTTCTCCGATATATAGGAAATATCTTTGATATTTAAGATATTTATGATATATCTTCGATATATTAAAGAAATATCTGTAAAAAAAATTCACATAAAGAAAAATCACATTCCAATAAATATTCGAGAGATGAGTAATTTCCTCAAGTATATCTGAATGAATATGGACAATCTTTTACAGTGAGAGGATTGAACAATTTTTCATATAAAGAAAATTACAATCATGTCTCCCAAGATCATGATCATGACTTTAGAAGTACCAGGTATGGAGCACAAAAGGATCCATGTATGGGAGGAGCAGAGGCGGAGCCATGATTTTTTTTAAGGGGGCCGGCTAATATATAGTTAAATGAAAATCGATCTAATTCTTACCGATATATTTTATTAAGCACAATTGTCAATGTACATTAAGCTTACTCGCTTGCTCTTATTTTTCCTGTAAATTCTCCTCCATTTTAAATAGGTATTGATTTAGAAAGCTTTTTCTTTTTCGATGGTGATCGGTCATGGTATGCATCGCGTTACTTGGTTATTATATTTATTTAAAAGAAAGATTGAGTAATTAAATTGAATCATGTACCAAAATGAAGCTTTATTGGTCTTTTAATTTTTCGGGCCAAATTGTTCTTGCATTTTATTTTTTATCGATCTATGTCATTGCATTTTATTTGCACAAACTGATAAACAAATATATTAAACTTTTTTTTTTGAATAGATATATATTAAACTTTTACAACTTAAAGTTTTGTTTTTTTAGTTATGAAATTGGAAATAGATAATAAATTGAAATTAATTCATGTATTTTATTCATTTAAGAAAGTAAGAAGCCAAGAATTGAGTGCAAAGTTTGGCACGTCCCATTTGTGTTCCTTGCATGAGTAGTTTCCATATTTGTTTGGGGGGTGCCATCAAGCATAATCAACTATAAATTTTTCTTAAATCAATAGCTTCGTAGTTAGTAATCACTTATCAACCAAAGAGTCAAGGGTGACATAACTTAGCTCCGCCCCTGGGGGGGAGGACTAGAGGTGCAAATGATGATCAAGATGTTGCTTTAGTTGCGTTAAGTTTTGAGTCTATTAGTTTAGGCAGTGGGACTAGAACCTCAAATGAATCCCAAGAAGGCAACAATCAATATGAAAATAATATTTGTGGCTATAATCAATGCGCAGAAGTCAGTGATCAGTCATCTAGTAGGATTCATCCTTACTATCTACTTATAGGGGAAACAGTCGGTTGTTCCAAAGAGATTATAATATATATATATATATATATATATATATATATATATATATCATGACTCTTCCACTAAAGGATCTTTTTTTTGACATATATGAAAGATATGTGATTACACCAACTTTGTGATCACAAAATCACATCTCCACCGTTCAATATGTAGTTTTATGTGAGTAAATCACTTCTGTAAATTTTCAGAAATTTTGGTAATCGTTAATGCATTCAAAACTACGATTGATAATTATAAGCATGAAAGGTTCATGTTTGGCAGATTTGGTTCGTTCATTGATTTAATCTTGTTCGACACCTTAACGATTACCAAATTGGTTGAAAATTTGCAGAATTGATCTATATATAAGGACCAACAAACTGAACGGTGGAGATTCAAAAATATAATCGAAAAATAGGTGTAATCCTTCATCCCTCATATACGTCAAAAAAATAATCCTTTAGAGGAAGGGTCCTGATATATATATATATATATCAACAGTAATCTAATTGAATTTGACCGTTACTGGCCCCCCAAGTACGGAATATACCATTAGTCCATTATTGGCCAGGGGTCTTCCTCAAGTTGTGGGAACTATTCTCGTAAGAAGAATATCAAGTTATAAAGCTTTTGTTTTCTAATGTCATAATCAAAAGACTAGTAGCTCTGATATAGCAGTAATAGACCATTGCTAGTCCATGTCGTGCGAAGTGTGGCAAATGAGAAAGATCGATATTTTGTTTCATGTTAATCGTTGGCATTCCATTTGGTAATCCTGAAAATGGAATGAGAGGGACTCTTGAATAATTTGTTTGCTTTGTCAAGTTAAGCAGATGGTGATGATATAATCAATTGTTTCCACAGTAGATTAGCTGTCATGACAAAGCAACATTGTTTTCTTCTTCTTTTTCATGCTATTGACTTGGGGGAAAAAGAAGACCTACAAAAGCAATAATCAAAGAAAATCATGTATCTATCTAAAATCCTGGATATTTTTTTTCGGATATCCTTAATATATCCGATATCTCATTTTTTCAAAGTACCGATAGATCCACCGATACCGATATTTTAATCCTTGGTTTTAAGCTTCTACATGCAGGTACCGTATTAGTGGTATATGTTCCTCCTATAAATAGGGACTAGTATACGTCTCACACTCGCACATCATATCATACTTCCTCATCTGATTTTGGTGAATCCGAGCCTTATAGTTCATCTTCTTAATACTAGCTACTTCGTTGCATCACATTTGCACTCAAACTGCAAGAAATGAGCTCTGAAAGTAGCATGGCAAATGCAGATGGCAACTGCTTGGGATGGGCTGCAAGGGATGCTTCCGGTGTCCTATCGCCTTACACATTTAACCGAAGGTATGCATGCATCCTCAAATTTCCATCAACTCTCGCCAAATATGTTCACCAAATGATGCAACAAGAGACTACTCCAGTACTCCGTATTGGTGAAAAAATGCTGCTAGAATGCTTGCTCTAGTAGGCATTTTCACAAGAAATGATTGTCTAATTAAACACATTCAGATTTATATATTGGACTGCATTGCTCGCTCGATTAGCTAGCTAAGATTGAATTGTTTTTTCATCAGGGATGTTCAAGCTGACGATGTTTCGATAAAGATCACACACTGCGGAGTTTGTTATGCTGAGGTCGTTTGCCCAAAGAACAAATATGGAGATGCAACCTATCCTATGGTGCCTGGGTAAGTATATATCATAAATGGCCAAGTATATATTCAAGTGGTTTATTTGAGTTCTTATCTGGTATATTAATCGATATATTGAACTTCAAATTAACAATAGACATGAGATTGTTGGCATTGTGCAAGAGGTTGGTCCAAATGTTCATCGCTTCAAAGTTGGAGACCATGTTGGAGTTGGGCCTTATACCAACTCATGTAGAGATTGTGAGTATTGTAACGATGGCCTAGAGGTTTACTGTGATAAAGGAGTAGTGTTAACTTACAATCGGTTTGATTACGACGGCACCATCACCCATGGAGGTTTTTCCACTTTCACAGTTGTCCATGAAAGGTAAGTATTACTCGCCAAGTCGATCTACATTTCCAGTCGATGAAGCAACTGTGTTTAGTAATCTTATTTTGTCACGAAACTATAGGTACTGCTTCAAAATACCAGAGGACTACCCCTTGGCTTCAGCAGCACCACTGCTTTGTGCTGGCATTACTGTTTACTCTCCCATGATGGACCATAAGATGAACAAACCTGGTAAATCCCTAGGGGTCATCGGCCTCGGCGGTCTTGGTCACATGGCTGTGAAATTCGGTAAGGCCTTCAGACTCAAGGTGACCGTTTTCAGCACAAGCATGTCTAAGAAAGATGAAGCTCTAACTGTGCTTGGAGCTGACAACTTCGTGGTCTCGTCTGACCAAGACCAGATGAAGGTAGTAGAATCATGCATTTGACAACAACATAAACTCCAACGCTGAACCATGACAATTTCAAGACTTAAAATCGGTTTTTTTTCGAATGCAGGCGCTGGCTAAGTCACTTGACTTCATCGTTGACACAGCATCTGGTGATCACCCCTTCGACTTGTACATGTCACTACTGAAGACTGCTGGTGTTCTAGTCCTTGTGGGTGCCCCAAGTGAAATCAAATTGAGCCCTATGAGCCTTCTTATAGGTACTTATTGTAGTAGTTCATTTTACGTAAGCAATTCTCATATATATAACTTTTCATTTTAAGTTTTACATGAGTGTTTCATTCATGAAGTTGAGGTATCTTTGTAATTTTGTGCTCAGGTAAGAGATCAATTACCGGTAGCGTAGCAGGTGGTACAAAACAGATTCAAGAAATGTTAAACTTCTGTTCTGCCCACCAGATATATCCAAACATAGAAGTTGTTCCAATTCAGTATGTGAATGAAGCTATTGAGAGGCTCATAAAGAAGGATGTCAAGTACCGCTTTGTGGTAGACATTGGAAACTCCCTGAAATGAAGATTATTGCAACAATATATGAGCATATAAATATGAAGTCTTTAAACTTGATGTAATAGGGATTTGGTGTTCTTTAAGTTTTTTCTTCTTTTTGATATGAATAAGTGGCTGTCTCACTGATATGAGTGGCTGGAACTTTGAAAGATTAAATCAAAATAATGTGAATTCTCATTGCTTTCCGGTCTTGATTTGAAATTAGGGTATCAATTTGGTGGTTGGTTCCACTGACCAAAACACTGACTGATCTGCACCAACGTCACACTTCTGGTTCTTCCTTAAAAACAAAAAGATCACCAAGCTTCATATGTATAAAGATTTTATAAATCAGAAACAGACGACTCACACTTACACATAGGTCACGTTTGGCGATCCACGGCGCTGCAGGGAGAGGTTTGCTGGAATTGGTAAGAGAATGTATCGTTTGATGAGATTGTTTTGCTTCTAAAAAGAACAAGCTTAATTTTATCTAAAATTTTAGATTCGATCGGCAATTCTATTCATACCTCTCAACAACGTTTTGTTGAGTTGGTGAAGATGAAGGAAGACGCGGTCCAAAGTGCAAAGAAGAAATAGGTTGGTCCAGTATAGCATCCTCGATCCATTCTCAGATTGGCAGCATATAGAATTGTGATAGCATGCATCATCTTCAATATCATCTCTGTAATAGAATACTTGTTTGTGTACTTTCTAGTCTAGTTTAGTAGAAACTTTCATAACAAAACGGGGTACAGAACCGATTCCATCCCCTGTTAAGTACCAATGTTTTATCGAGTGACTGTTGTTTTAATCTTTGGAAAGCTTTAGGTGTGTCTTTTTGGAGCAATTGTTGTTAAATACCATTGCAGTTGGTTTGTGTAGTACTTGTGATAAATTGGGAATGCAAAGTTGTTTTCTCAATAATGCCGGCTTGTTTTAGATGATTTGATGTCACTATTTCCCCTACAGCTAACACTGTGTAGCACTAGTGATAAATTGGGAAGGCAACGTTTCTTCTTCCTGATAAACATATTAAGGTAGAAAATCTTTCAAAAGATCGAATTAAGATTGAGTATCCAAATTTTCTAGTTATTATAGGCGTTCAATCCATTATAAACTTCATAAAACGATACGTTTTGATAATTTGACTCAACTTATACAAAATTGCCTTAAGGCGACAATTACCACAATATTTTGACACGTTGCTACATATAATTACCTCTGTACCCTTCTAACCCTAAATGTCTATTTTTTTTCTCACTATATAATGATGTCTCTCTGCCACATTCTCAAACCAACCAAGATCTTATAATTTTTTTCTTGCTTCGTTTCTATCTCATAGACATGTATGTTTTCTCGGCATTCCTAGATCTGTGTTCTCGATGCTTATAATATTAATCTTCGTGATCCAACCACCTACTGGATTCCAGACATCAAAAAAATAAGGTAAAATCAAGCACTCTACATTGATGTTAAATTGCAGTTCGAAGTATTATAGTTCAAATTCATCTATATTGGTGTTTGATTTCACAGATTTTATTTATGTTGGTTCGTCTTTATTATCCAAAACTTCTTTAGAAAATGAAAATAGTGATTTAGGGGTGAGCATTTGGCACTGAGAAACCCATAATTTTCTCAAAGCACATGCAGTTAGGCCTAGGGATGGCAGTAATCCCCAGCAGGTACGGTACCCACGGGTATTCGACCCTAACGGGGGAGATATACGGGGATAAACGGGTGACCGGTATAAGGATCCTCAGTATTTGGATTTTTGAATCGGGTACGGACAGGTATGATATTTTGATATTCGTCATCATCCTCACCCATTTAGGATGGAAATATTATTTTTAATATATATAATATTTAAAAATAGATATTTATGTCAAATCTTTTGTAATATTTTTTTACTATGATTTTCTTAATGAATATTTATAGAAACTTCTTTTTTAACGGAGACTTGTATTCGTTTTTGTTGGATTGAATCAAGAAACTTATTTATATATGTATTTGATTTTATTTTCATATTTCTATATTTCGTAATTATTTTTTAAAAATTAAATATTACATAATTGTTAACGGAGATCGGGGCGGGTATGAGAGCGTAATTCCCAAAGGAGACGGGTACGGGGAATCCCCATTATCTAATTACGGAGAATGAAACAGATACGGGGATAAGGAATGAAAAATGGTACAAGTATGATATTTTGATCCCATGACCCTACCTTACCCATTGTCATCCCTACTTAGGCCTTCAGCCATTTGGCTGTCATTGCATAACTTCGACCTGAAAAACATGCAAATGTGGTCAATTCTCAACCTAGTCAAATCTTGTCGAGAATAGTCATACTGGCCAGATCTGGTTGAGGATAGTCATACCGGCCATATTTGATAGAGCATATCCTAATCTTGACCAAAATTAACCAATGTATTGTGGGCTAATTTTGTGTTTTTTGGAATAGATAATTGCGTTTTTGTGTTTTTAGTTTCTTAATAATGAATATTTAAATCAAATAAGCATATAAACTCCAATTAATATCTTTATATACACACACACACATAGATATAGAGGCAAGAAGAATATTGGACGAAGATCTAAGACCCTTCGACCAGTACCAGCCTGATCTGATTATTTCTACAAGCGAGTTAGCAAGGTTTGATGATTTCAGGTATGGATTGATCAGTGTAATATTTCAATCAAATAAGTACATAAACTTTAATTAATCTATATATATATATATAGATATAGAGGCAAGAAGAATATTGGACGAAGATCTGAGACCCTTCGAGCAGTACCAGCTTGATCTGATTGTTTCTGCAAGCGAGTTAGCAAGCTTGGATGATTTCAGGTATGGATTGATCACTGTAATTAATCGATTTTGAATTAAAATTGTGATATATATATATATATATATATATATTAATATATTAATTGAAGTTCATCTACTTCTATGATTCAAATTTTGTGTAATGTGGAGTTTCAGTCTTGTGAGCATGGATACTAAAAGATTTGTATGGTGCAGATGTGGGAACTTGGGATCCATTAACATCCTGTGATGAAAAATGGTAACTCTACGGAGCATAACAAACTGAAGCAGTTGAAAATACTGCTCTTCTGTACGGTATGCACATTTAGCTGTTTATGTATGTTATGCTAGTTTTCATGGAAACGTTGCTACAATTGTTTGCATTTTTTTAGGGCAAGAAACCTGATGACTGAAACCTTGTTGCATACACTTCCTTCAAATTCTGGAAGCAAAGAAGAACAAAAGCTTGATTATTCGACTAGTGGAAGCAAAGAAGAAGACGTACCCAAAAGTAGTGCAAATTTATATACAGGTTTACAAATGCTGAAGAAATAGATTTAGATACACAACTGCAAATATTTGACTCAGCTCTTTGTTAACTTAGAATAGTTGTATAATAACTCATATCAAGTGATGTAAACCCTGTTTGTATACAGTCCAACACAAAGTAAAAAGAAATCTCTGAGTCATTCTCAGCACCCTCTCTTCTGATAGATTTATTTTCATGTATTTTAAGTGAATCGATCCACCAACACATGCATTTTGGCTCTTCTTCTATTTAAACCCCATCACATTGCACATGACTTTTCCGTTGTCTACTTCCAGCTCGAAAATGGGGAGGTGTGTTTGCACACTAATAAGGCACATTACCTCCCCTTTTTCGGACGATGTGGGATCTCACACGTACAGTTAGAAGTCTTCCATATGTATTATGGTAGGCTTGTTTAGGGCCTGGTCATTACATTAGTTTTCATGAGGCTTATTTTGTGTTTGAATCATATTCACTAGTGGGCTATTAGTTTCAACTTTCAGCTATCCATATTCCATAAGTAGCATGGCAAAGGCAAAGGCAAATGGCAAATGCTTGGGATGGGCTGCAACGGATGCTTCCGGTGTCCTATCGCCTTACGAATTTAACCGAAGGTATTCATGCATCCTCAAATCTCCATCACTTCTCGCCAATTCGCCAAATATGTTCACCAAATGTGCGACACGACTACTCCATATTGGTGTGAAAATGTGCTAGAATGCTTGTTCTAGTAGGCATTTTGACAAGAAACATTGTCTAAACACATTCAAACTGCATTGCTCGCTCGATTGATAATACATTAATTGGCTAGCTAGCTAAGATTGAATATATTTTTTTTCATCAGAAATGTTCAAGCTGACGATGTTTCGAGAAAGATCACATTGCGGAGTTTGTTATGCTGAGGTCGTGTGGCCAAGGAACAAACATGGAGATGCAACGACCTATCCTATGGGGCCTGGGCAAGTATGTATCAAAAATTTCCAAGTAAATGTTCAAGTGGTTTAATTGAGCTCTTATCTGGTATGTTAATCGATATATTGAACTTCAAATTAACAACAGACATGAGATTGTTGGCATTATTGTGCAAGAGGTTGGTCCAAATGTGTTGGAGTTCTCTCCTCATGCTAGACATCTCATTAAATAAGTGTTTTAGTTCAAGCTGGTTTCTGTCTTGAAAGAAAAGAAAAAGTCGTTTATTCTTGATAACTGAGAAGTATGCAGCTCTCAGTGGAAACAATAGAGTTATTGTTTCTTGGTAATCCCTTCGTATTCTCTAGAAGTAGCTGGAGAGAAAAGAGACAAATATAAATCTTGTTCTCTCTGTTTTGAGTAGTAGTTTTGTGAGGCCTGTGTAAGAAGAGAAAATAGAGAACCAATCCTTCTTGTACTGCCTACTACTGTGTTATTCCTCTAGTAATCTAGAGAGCTTGGAGATTGTAATCCCATTCTATAGTGGAAGTTTTTCGGAGTTTGTCCCGTGGTTTTTCCCTTCACTTTGGAGGGTTTCCACCTTAATATTGCTGGTGTCATTGTTTTTTTATTTCTCTCATTTGTTCTGTGTTTGCTGGTTTTCAAGCTGCTGTGTTTGTGTTGCTGTATAATCAGTTTTCGATCCCAACAAAATGTTCATCGCTTCAAAGTTGGAGACCATGTTGGAGTTGGGAGTTGTACCAACTCATGTAGAGATTGTGAGTATTGTAACGATGGCTTAGAGGTTTACTGTGATAAAGGAGCAGTGTTAACTTCAATCGGCACCATCACCCATGGAGGTTTTTCCACTTTCACTGTTGTCCATGAAAGGTAAGTATTACTCGCCAAGTCGATCTACATTTCCGGTCGATGAAGTAAATTTATTCTGTCACGAACTATAGGTACTGCTTCAAAATACCAGAGGACTATCCATTGGCTTCAGCCTTCAGCAGCACCACTGCTCTGTGATGGCATTACTGTTTAGTCTCCCATGATGGACCATAAGATGAACAACCTGGTAAAGCTCTAGGGGTCATCGGCCTTGGCGGTCTTGGTCACATGGCTGTGAAATTCTGCAAGGCCTTCGGAATCAAGGTAACCGTTTTCAGCGCAAGCATGTCTAAGAAAGATGAAGCTCTAACTGTGCTTGGAGCTGACAACTTCGTAGTCTCGTCTGACCAAGACCAGATGAAGGTAGAATCATGCACTTGACAACAACATAAACTCTATTGCCTATGACCATTTCAAGACTTAATAATCGGTTTTTTCAAATGCAGGCGCTGGCCAAGTCACTTGACTTTATCATTGACATAGCATCTGGTGATCACCCGATTGACTTGTACATGCATGTCACTACTGAAGACTGCTGGTGTATGTTCTAGTCCTTGTGGGTACCCCAAGTGAAATCAAACTGAGCCCTATGAACTTTGTTATAGGCTAGGTACTTATTATAGTAGTTCATTTTACATAAGCAGTTCATATAAATAACTTTTCATTTTAACTTTTACACGAGTGTTTTATACATGAACTTGAGGTAACTTTGTAATTTTGTCAGGTAAGAGATCAATTACCGGTTGCGCAACAGGTGGTACAAAACAGATTCAAAAAATGATAAACTTTTGTGCTATACTCAGAAGTTATATCTCAACGCAGAAGTTGTTCCAATTCAGTATGTGAATGAAGCTATTGGGAGGCTTATAAAGAAGGATGTTAAGTACCGCTTTGTGGTAGATATTGGAAACTCCCTGAAATGAAGATGGTGATTGGACAGGTTACATTGCAACAATATATGAGCATAAAAATAGGAAATCTTTACTTGGTGTAATAGGGATTTGGTGTTCTTTAAGTTTTCCTTCATTTTGATACGAATAAGGAAGTGGCTGCCTCACTGATATGAATAAGGAAGTGGTTGGTCCAGTATAGCATCCATTCACAGATTGGCAGCATATAGAACATTCACTTCAGTATCATTTCTGTAATAGAATACTTGTTTGTCGACTTTTCTAGCCTAGTTTAGAAATTTTCATAACAAAATGGGGTATAGAACCGATTCCATCCCCTGTTAAGTACCAATGCTTTCTAGAGTGATTGTTGTTTTAATCTTTGGAAAGCCTTAGGTGTGTCTTTTTGGAGCAATTGTTATTAAGTAGCATTGCAATTTGCTTGTGTAGTACTTGTGATAAATTGGTAATGCAACGTTGTTTTCTCAATAATGCACTCTACATTGATAAATGAGGTAAAATCAAGCACTCTACATTGATTTAAATTACAGTTCGTATTATTGTAGTTCAAATTCATCTATATTGGTGTTTGATTTCAGAGATTTTATTTATGTTGGTTCTTCTTTATTATCTAAAACTTCTTTAAAAAATGAAAATAGTGATTTAGGAGAAACCATATTTTTCTCAAAGCACATGCAGTTAGGACCTTCAGCAACATTGATTTGGCCGTCCTTGCATATCTTTGACGGAAAATTCTAGTCTAGATCTAATTAAGAATAGGCAACTATGTTCGACCTGTCAAAATATAGCTAGCTTCAAATTGCGAATCAGTAGAAATGTTGGTGTGGATGCTGAAAATGATTAAACCAAAATATTCAATTCAATGGCAGCGAGATCATTGAGTGAACGACACATATTTCACTGCCTTATTTAAGCATGATATATAGTTGAGAAATCTATCTACCTAAGACTTATGAGCAAACTAATTGACAAACGAAAGCCAAAGTTGTAAGAAATGATCAAAGATAAAAAGAAAAAAAGAAAAGAAATTAAATCAACAAACATTTTATGTGGTCGATAAATCTCTCACTCTCTTTTCTCTCTTCATTCTTATTGCATATCTTCAACAAATTATATGTACATCTACTAGGTTCGGTCTTGATCGAGTCAGATCCGATCGAGATTAGCCGAACTGGCCAGATTTGCTAGAGCATATCCTAACTTTGACCAAAATTAGTCCAGACTATGTTGGATCTGGCTAAGTTGTGAATTTGTAACACATTATTTAAAATAATTCAAATACCTTATCGATGCTCTAGAGCTTGCTCTCAAATAAGTTGTCATAGAGTTCATCTCAGCACAAATTATTTGAAATTAAATTTCAGAAAATTACACTTCATCATACAAGCTAAATGCCTCATTTCCATGTCTCGAGGTATCCATGCCTCACTTTTTTTTGACCCACTATAACATGTTAGTGATGTTACTGTTGAGATATATATCCCACATCGGGAAAAATGGGACCTTGCTTGTGGTTTATAAGGGTTTGGGCCACTCTATCCATTGCCAATTGGTTTTGGATGTGAACCCCAAACTACTTTATCATGGTATCAGAGCGGGTTACCCACTTCCACGTGTGAAGTCCATAGGCCACACGCACTCCACGTCACCCAAAATATTGTCCACGTGTTAGACTTGAAAATTCGTCATACGTGCGGGGGCGTGTTGAGATATGAATCTCACATCGGGAATATGAGACCTTGTCTGTGGGTTTATAAGGGTTTGGGTCTCTCTATTTATTGCCAATTGGTTTTGGATGTGAACCCCAGACTACTTTATCAGTTACCAAGGTTCCCCCACATTAACTGTGTTAACAAGTATTGTTAACGTTTCCAAAATTCAGAGAAAAATATTGTATGTCTCCTCCTCCTCATTCTTCCTTCATTCTTTTTTTAAACCAGCAAAGATTTCAAAAACTCTGCAAACTCAGGTTGAGGGAGGTGGTGGAGGGGGTTGTATTTGTTGTCGGGTAGTGTTTCGATTCTTGTTGGCGAGCTCAGAGGCTGTATGCGTTATCGCGAGCATGTCCGATTGTATTGACGAGATATGGGGCTAGTCTTGCGATGTCGTGTGCGGCAGCATGAAGAGAGCTGGTGGAGGAAGATAGAGGAGGGTACTACTCTGTTTGTTGTTTATCTCTACTACTATAAAACTAACCGTTAGAAAACATCAAATTATGTTTTGCCACTATTACTCATATTAAGCTAATTCTGACTATTAAAAACAAATGTTACTATGATAAATAATAAAATAAAAAATAAAGAGATAATTGGGCAGAAAAAAAAAGGATAGTGGGTTGTATATATAACTGGATAAGTTTGATAACTAGAATAACTGCATTATTAGGGAATTGTCAGCTCGTGCAAATACACATGCAGGTGAAATGCTAGTTGTAAGAAAGAGAGAAGAGAGGTGATACTCAGCCACTCTTAATCTTCAAGGTGATCCTAAGTAGGTAAAAGATCCTCTCCTTTTTTCTTACCGTGAAATGATTTGTCTAAATTGTATTTAAACAGTCACTGCTGATCCAATTGTTGAATTTGAAAGGATTCTTTATCATTCATCCCCAATTGTTCATGACTATCCCAATTTTATAAGGTGTCAAACTTGCTCAAGGAACTAGGTACTAGGGTCACCGGTTTGAAGACATGAGACAACTAACACCTCTTTAGGATGCCTATGGAAGTGGTATCAGAGAAAGCTATGGATTGAAAATAAGGGCTAAGGAATTCAGAAATTCAAAGCGACTTGGTGCTGATCGTTGTGCAATCCATGCTTATTTTGTTCTTTATTTGTAAGGGATTCAGCTTTTCTGGAGGTGTGGGAGTGATTCAGTTTGTACAATTGAGGACTTAGGGAAGAAATCAGAGACCATAAAATCACTTGTAAACGAGCTGTGTATTTTAAAACAATCATCAGCTCCTGCCAATGGTTCTATCCAAATAACTAGTATACAATGTTCTAAAAAATGATAGGCGCTAGTCGGGCGGACAGCCGGTGACTAGCGCCTAGGCGGGTTAATCGGGAGATTAATTGGTTTTCTAGCTCTCTAGACGGAAATGGTGAAGCACCGCCTAGCGCCTAAGCGTGGATCAATCGGCTCTAGGCAGGGATTAATTGGCTCTAAGCGGAGATTTTTAAAATATTGCTAGTACAATCAAGTGACTTGAAGCTACTTTTTTAATAGTTTGAATCTGAACAGCCTCAATGGAGACAACCTTTTATTTGTATGACAAGTAAGTATGCTTTATACATGTTGATGAACTTCTGGTTTAATGTCTACAAACATGAAAGATGATTATGTTTTGGTCATATTTTAAGTAGTTTTTAGCTCTTTGTAAAGACATAAACCTGAGGTTGTATATCTTTAGTTAAATTTCTGTTAAATTATTCAACTCATTTTGTAAAAAAAAGTCTACGAATTTTATATGCAAAATCTACTAGTTTCATGAGACATTTGCTATAGAGAGTAGACTTTTGTATGCTCAGTACACTATTTTCTTAAGACACTCGGTCATAGTTGTTCTTGAGAGTGGGACATTCTTTTTACATGCAAGGTTTACATATTTTGTAAGATAAGTGTACTCATTCTATAGGTTAAGTCTACTAGTTTCATGAGATAACGTACGTGCGCATTTAGAAGTAGACTTTTGTATGTAAAGTCTACACACCTGTTAGGAAAATAATATAATGGAAGTAACAACTTAAAAACACACAAAGGATAAATATGCGAAGATGTAAAAGATAGAGAAAAGGGAACACCAGATATAACGTGGTTCGGCGATGTGCCTACGTCCACGGGGCAGCAATAACAAGAACTTCCACTATGAAATAATGGGTACACGAGATACACAACTTCAAGAACAGTACTTGAAGGAAACCCTCTCTCACACTTGTTTTGCTATCAACTACTCTACACTCTCAACTTGGAGTGGACACTTTTCTCTACTTGGAAGATGGATGTTTCTCTCTTGGAAGAAATGCTTGAGATGGATGAGATGCTTGGAATGAGCAAATGACTCTCCTTTTATAGGCTAAGGAGGAACCATCTAGACCTCATTAGGTTCTCCCAATAAATGGTGCTTCATGAATATTCTTGTAACTCATGCCTTGACCATAACTCCAAAATCATCCATGTAACTCATGTAACTCATGTAACGTTTCATACTATTTTATTTATTTTAGTCTGGATATTATAACAATCTCCCCCTCCAGACCAACCCAGGGAAATACGCGGCAAGACTTCTACTTGAAGTCCATCCCAGCAGACTTGCTGCAATACTCCAACTTATGTTGTGGCACAACCTTAGTCAACATATCTGAAGTATTCTTGTTGGTGTGAATTTTCCTCAACTGCAAAAGCTTCTTTGACACTATATCTCGTATCCAATGATAACGTAGATCAATGTGCTTAGTGCGAGGGTGATAAACTGAATTTTTACTCAAATGAATAGCACTTTGACTATCACAATGCATCACATACCTTTCTTGCTTCACACCCAACTCCTGAATGAACCTTTACAACCATATCATTTCCTTGCCTGCTTCGTTTGCCGCTATGTACTCGGACTCAGTGGTGGATAAGGCAACACACTTCTGTAACTTAGATTGTCATGATACAGCTCCCCCACAAAATGTAAATAAGTACCCAGAAGTGGACTTTCTGTTATCAAGGTCCCCAGCTAAATCTGCATCTGTGAAACCCTCCAAAACGGGTTCGGATCCACCAAAAGATAAGCACAACTTTGAGGTGCCCCTCAAATATTTGAGTATCCACTTAACAGCTTCCCAATGCTCTCTGCCAGGGTTAGATAAATATCTACTAACAACTCCAACTGCATGAGCAATATCTGGACGAGTACATACCATGGCATACATAAGACTACCAACAGCTGATGAGTAAGGGATACCTGCCATCTTGTCTTTCTCCTCTTGTGTAGTTGGGCATAATAATCTGCTTAATTTGAAGTGATTACCTAGAGGTGAGCCCACTGACTTGGCTTCTTTCATGTTGAACCTTTCAAGCACCCGTTCAACATACATCTCCTGTGACAACCATAATTTATTTGCCTTCCTGTCACGGGTAATCTCCATGCCCAAAATCTGCTTAGCTGGACCTAAGTCTTTCATATCAAAAGACTTTGATAAATCTGCCTTCAACTTGCGGATCATAGAAACGTCTTGCCCCACTATTAACATATCATCAACATAAAGCAACAAAATTATAAATTTACCTCCAGTGAACCGTTGAATGTACACACATGGGTCTGCATCAGTTCTTTTGTATCCATGACCCACCATGAATGAGTCAAACTTCTTGTACCATTGTCTTGGCGCTTGCTTCAGCCCATACAAACTTTTTCTTTAGCTTGCAAACCATGTGCTCCTTGCCCTCGACGTCAAAACCTTCCGGTTGCTCCATGTATATTTCTTCCTCCAAATCACCATGTAGGAATGCCGTTTTTACATCTAATTGCTCCACCTCAAGATCCATGCTAGCTGCCATGCCCAAAATAACTCTGATAGATGTCATTTTGACAACTGGTGAGAAGATCTCATCAAAATCTACTCCTTCCTTCTGCCCGAAACCTTTGACAACCAAGCGAGCCTTAAACTTTGTCAACTGTTCATTCTTGTCCCTCTTCAACTTAAACACCCATTTGTTTTTTAGTGCTTTTCTGCCTTTAGGAAGCTCCACCAACTCGTAGGTACCATTTTTCAACAAGGACTCCATCTCAGACTTCATAGCTAATATCCACTTGTCGCCGTCTGCATGAGTCTTCGCCTCCTCAAAGCATTCAGGCTCTCCATCACCAGTCAACAGAATGTATTTGGAATATGGATTATCTCCATCACTAGTGAGCAAAATATATTGAGAAGAAGGATACTTGGTACTTGGCTTCAACACTCTATGAGATCTTCGAACTGGTGTTTGGGCATTTTCTTGTTGCTGCTCTTGATTAGGCTCTTCTTGATTAGGCTCCCCCTGATCATGATCATCCTGAACCTGATTCTCCTGGTCATCATTTGCAGCACCTGTAGCTTCTGGTTCTGCCGTATCAGGAACGTCTTCATTAACCATTTCTTGAGGTTTGTTAGACTCTTCTTGGAGCGGAGACGAGTCATAAGTGAGACACTCTGCATTTTCTAGTATGTTCTTGTCAAAATACGCAACAGTTTGATCCTCATGGAACACCACATCTCTACTTCTGAATAACTTCTTGGTTATTGGATTCCACAACCGGTAGCCCATCTCTTCATTACCGTACCCAAGAAAGATGCACGGCACGGCCTTGTCATCTAGCTTCGATCTTTTCTCCTTTTGAACATGTGCAAATGCTTTGCACCCAAATACCTTCAAGTGAGAATATGAAGCGCTTCTACCGGTCCACACACTCTCTGGAGTCTCCAAGCCCAACGGTACACAAGGTGTTCGGTTGATGAGGTAACATGCGGTTGTCACTGCTGCGCCCCAAAACTCTTTCGCCAGGTTAGCTGTCTTTAGCATGCTTCTCACTTTCTACAAGATGGTGTGGTTCATCCTCTCTGCTACACCATTATGTTGTGGGGTGCCAGGAACTGTCTTTATGTGTCTAATGCCATGCTTCGAACAATAACCTCTAAACTCGTTCGAAGTGTACTCTCCACCATTATCACTGCGAAGACACTTGAGGGTTCGTCCCGTCTCCCTCTCAACCATGGCATGAAACTCCTTGAAGGTTTGGAACACCTGGTCTTTTGATTTCAACAAATACACCCAAACCTTTCGTGAAGCATCATCAATAAAAGTAACAAAATACTTGTTATGACCTAGTGAGTCAACTTCCATGGGGCCACATACATCAGTATGTACTAGGTCTAAAAGATTCTCCTTCTTGGCGAATGTATTAGAAAAGCTGACTTTCTGCTGCTTACCAAACAAACAGTGATCACAAGAGTCAAGAGAGGTACCTTTGGCAAAGGGAATAAGAGACTTCTTTGCCAGAACTTGCAATCCCTTCTCGCTCATGTGGCCCATCCGCTTATGCCATAGACTTGGGGAAGAGTCTTCTCCAACGTTCAACTCCCCTTTACATATCTTGCTGTATGTCTTGTAGAGGGTACAACACAGCTTCCCTCTAGCCACCACTAGTGATCCTTTGGTAAGCTTCCACTTTTGGTCTCCTCCGTGATGATGATATCCTTCCCGATCAAGCATGCCGGTTGACATCAAATTGAGACGTAAGCCGGGAGCATGTCGAACATCTTTCAACATAAGCTTGTTCCCCAAATCAGTCTCAAGGCAAACATCTCCAACTCCTGCAATCTTGGAGTAGTCTTCATTGCCCATCTTTACAATCCCAAATTCTCCACTCTATATGTAGAGAAGAACTCTTTATTTAGAGTGGCATGGAAAGAGGCTCCGGAATCAACGACCCATGGAACACCGGGAGTATCGTTATGAACATGTAGGCATTCTCCTTCAAGGCAAAGGAACTCATACACATCATTGCACACGGCAGCGTTTGTGTTCCTTGTGTCATCCTTTGGTTGAGAACTGCCTTCTCGCACCTCCCTTGGACCCTTTTTCAACTTGTGACAATTTTTCTTCATGTGCCCAAAAATGCCACAATTATGGCACTTTCCGTTGAACCTCGTTCTGGATCGGCTTACACTCTTTCCATGACCTTTGGGTCCTCTACTCTTGCTCCTTCCTCTGTTCTTCGCCACGAAGACTTGGCTACTGTCGGAGCTTGAGGCTTTTCTCCTTGTCTCTTCATTCAACAAGTTACTTTTGACATTTTCCATAGTCATTGTACCATTAGGAGCAGAGTTACTTACAGTGATGACAAAAGTCTCCCAATTATCCGGCAACGACCCCAACAACAACAGTGCTTGTAATTCATCATCGATCGACATCCCCATGGTTGTCAATTGATTAATTGTACTTTGGAAGTTGTTTAGATGCTCGGTGACCCTCACGCCATCACTATACTTCATGTTGACAAGCTCTTTGATTAAAAAGGCTTTCTTGGCGGCGGTCTTCTTCTCGAACAAGGACTCCAACTTCTTCCATAACTCGTGCGCATCGGTTTCGTTGGCTACGTGGTGGAACACACTATCGTCCACCCACTCTCAAATATGACCGATCGCCTTGCGGTTCATCTTCTTCCAATTAGCATCCGAAGTCCCTTCCGGCTTAGCCTCGACTCCTTCGATGGGCTCATGCAAATCTTTGCAATAGAGGATGTCCTCCATTCGCGGCTTCCATGTAATCCAATTTGAGTGGTTGAGTCGCACCATGGTACTCCTTGAACCTTCCATTGTAACACCCACGCCCTACGAACCAAGGGCTCTGATACCACTGTTGGGAAAATAATATAATGGAAGTAACAACTCAAAAACACACAAAGGATAAATATGCGAAGATGTAAAAGATAGAGAAAAGGGAACACCAGATATAACGTGGTTCGGCGATGTGCCTACGTCCACGGGGCAGCAATAACAAGAACTTCCACTATGAAATAATGGGTACACGAGATACACAACTTCAAGAACAGTACTTGAAGGAAACCCTCTCTCACACTTGTTTTGCTATCAACTACTCTACACTCTCAACTTGGAGTGGACACTCTTCTCTACTTGGAAGATGGATGTTTCTCTCTTGGAAGAAGTGCTTGAGATGGATGAGATGCTTGGAATGAGCAAATGACTCTCCTTTTATAGGCTAAGGAGGAACCATCTAGACCTCATTAGGCTCTCCCAATAAATGGTGCTTCATGAATATTCTTGTAACTCATGCCTTGATCATAACTCCAAAATCATCCATGTAACTTATGTAACTCATGTAACGTTTGTGTAACTCATGTAACGTTTGTGTAACTCATGAAACGTTTGTGTAACTCATGAAACGTTTCATACTATTTTATTTATTTTGGTCTGGATATTATAACAACACCTTGGTATGCTAATTATACTGTTTTGATGAGACATTTGCTCATATAGTAGACATTATAATTTTCTGCTGCAAAAGCCAAGGTAACATCAATTTAGTTTAAGACAAGTTATTTTGAAGCATACATGTAGTTTCTGATTTTAACTCAATCTTTTGCACAGGAGATAAGTCTCAAGGAACAGTTGAAATATGAAGTGGCGAAGGCTAAGGCGATTGTTGCAGAAGATCATGATCGTCACCATTGTGGTGATGAATGGCATTAGCTTCTGGCATTGCCAATATCTAGTCCATATCCCCAGACTTTTTTGCACGATAGTCGTCCCTGTAAACGCTGAGATCCACATCATTACCAGCTCTTGACGAACTACCGTACCTCTTTCACTCATCATGGGAAAAAATGGTGTCTCTACGGGGAATAACTTCAATGTCTCGGGTATCTCCCACTCTGAATTAGCAGACCACACAAGAGGAGCAGGGACTGCATGAACTGACACCAGAAGAGCTTGGACGAGAAGAGCAAGAGGAGCAAACACTGGCAGAGCTGATAGCGGAAGAGCCGCAACAAGGGAATTTGTTGGCGTAGGCTGAGCTGACATAAGAGGATTCGGCACCTTAAGGGCACTTTGTTTTTGCTTAGCCGACTCTGATAGCGTGTTTATGAGCAGTTCTTCTGAAGTTACCTCATGAGAAGCCACATCTATGGGCTTCTTTGAGCTTGAAAATGAACCAACATAAGGAATATGAGCAGAACCTATCATTCTTGGCTCCGACGACTTGGACAAGGGCGATGATCCTGTATGTATGTAACTATGTACCTAAGTACCTTTTCCAATATATTCAACTAGTGTTATTTTTTTAAGAATAGATAATTGTGTTTTTGGTTTCTTAATAATAAATGTTTGGTTCTCACTTTGCTAATTGTTGTTTTACAGTGCACTACATGATTCCGTACGGACGAAGTCTTATATGTTTGATGCAGAATTGCAGATGGTCATGCCTTTTGGAGATTGACAGACTATGAGGATAGAAAGGATGTGTTGCTTCGAGGTTTGTTTTACCTTTGTCAATATAATGTGTAATGTGGAGTTTCGGACTTGTGAGCATGGATACTAAAAGATTTGTATGGTGCAAATGTGGGAACTTGGGATCCGTTTACATCTTTTGATGAAAAATGGTTCCTCTATGAAGCAGAACAGAAAGAAGTAGCTAGCTGAAAAATTAATGCTACTCTTCTGTAAGGTAGGCACATTTAGCTGTTTATAACTTTATATATGTTCTGCTTAATTTTCATAGAAACGTTGCGACAATTGTTTGCATTTTTTTTCAGGACAAGAAACCTGAAGACTGAAACTTTGTCTCACACACTTCTTCAAGTTTTGAAAGCAAGGAAGAACAAAAGCTTGATTATGCGACTACTGGAAGCAAAGAAGAAGACGTTCCCAAAAGTAGTGCAGACGAGTAATATACAAGAGATCCACATCTTTCGTTTATAGTTATATACACAGGTTTATGAATATAGAAATATATTTGTATACACAGCTGCAAGTATTTGACTTAGCTGTTTGTAAACTTAGAATAGTGTTGTATAATAATTCATATCAAGTAATTAAAACCATGTTTTGTAATTGTAAATAGTCCAACAAAAAGTAAAAGAAACCTCTAAATCATTCTCAACACCATCTCTTATGATAGTTTTACTTCCATGCATTTAGTTTGGTTCTTTCTCTATTTGAACCCAATCATATTTCAGGGCTTTTCGGCGGTCTGCTTCCACAAACTTATATATTAAAAAGCTAATAATGTATTCACTTTTAAATGAAGGAGTCGATCAACTTGAAAGAAAATAGGGAGGTGTGTTTGCACATGTAAGACATATCACTTCCTCTCCTCCAAACGATGTGGGATCTCACACACTTAGAAGCACGGGACGGAATGGGACGGGATGGGCCGGGATTTGGTGAATCCCGTCCCGTCCCGAAAATAAAATAATGGTACGGGATGGGACGGGAATGCGTTTTTAGAAATCTATCCCTTACGTCCCGATCCTGATCGGGACCGGGACGGGATCGGGATCCCGACAAATTAACCCTCAAATTAACATATCCAAAAATCACACAAGAAAAAAAAAAATCAATGAAATTAAAAGCACTGAGATAAAACACTTCCCAGTTCAGCATCAACTGTCCACCAATGTAAGTCTCCCACAAACAGTGTGGCCGACCATTCTCAACTGGAGAACGGATTTGGTTATCATTAACTATTGGACGATTAAGATTGACCTTCATATTCATTTGATTAGCAGGCACCTGTGCAACAGCTAAAGGACCAGTAGTGCCAGAATTCATTGACTGAAGAGGCACCATCTAAACCCTAAACCCTAAATTTTCCAGTAACTTCCAAAGAATCAACACCAACATTCGAGGGTATAGTTGTTGAACCCTGAAACCCCATATGCCTGACTTGAGTTTCAGGCACATTAGCCACTGATGGCTGAACCTTCTGTTCAGGAACAGTAGAATAATTTTCTCCAACTGAAACCCCCGAAATTTTCATTTCCTGAGACGCACCAACTTGAACTCTTAGTTCAGGAGCAACAGTTTTCTGAGCTTGAAGTCCTCCCTTCCCAACACTACCAGCCCCTGATGGTGCCTCAGATCGATGCATCTAGAGGAAACCCTCTCCAACATTAACATTATCTTCCACCATCGATTCTTCATCTGCAGCTTGGGTCGCATCAGATTGGCTGGCAGCAGGTTGGGTCGCATCAGGTTGATTTGCAGGAGTGGGTTGACTTCCAGCTGGTAAGAGAAGTGCAGGTCGAGTTGATCGGCTTGCTGCTAATGAAGGACGATCCGGTTGAGAAGAAATTGCTTCAGAAGAAGCCTGCAGACCAGAAGCACTTCGTCGAGGACGAACCGGTGTTTTCGTCCCTCTAGTCATTAACAAACTGGGAATCAAATTGAGGTTTAGGTTTGGGAATCGAATTTGGGAGAGACGAACTAGGTTTCAGGTATTTGGTTTAGCATTTGGGGATCGAATTTGGTTGAGAGGCTGGAGGGAGTGAAGGGAGTGAAGGCATTATGTTTGAGAGAGAGAGATCGAATTTTCTTTTGTGTTTAAGTTTTACTGTTTTAGACCGAATTGAGTGTGGTTGAGTGTACTGTAACATCATATGCAACCTAAAAAATCGAATATAAAATGATTAAAATTAGGTTTTCTAATATTACGGGACAGACCGGGATTTTTCGGTATAGATAGCTGAAAGTAGAACCCATAAGCCCACTAGTAAATATGGATTTAAATCCAAAATAAGCCCCATGGAAACTAATGTAATGACCAGGCCCTAACATGCCTACCATAATACATACTAATAATCATGATTTATGAAAGACTTCTAAGTAGGGCTGGGCACTTAGTACCGGAATCCCGATCCCTTACCGGTCCCGTCCCGAAAGTTAGCAGGACGGGACGGGATATGTTTTGAAAATAGCAATCCCGTCCCGTCCCGTCCCGTTCCGTTATGGTAATGTTGAAACGGGACGGGACAGGATTGCTATTTTCAAAACATATCCCGTCCCGTCCTGCTAACTTTCGGGACGGGACCGGTAAGGGATCGGGATTCCGGTACTAAGTGCCCAGCCCTACTTAGAAGTCTTTCATAAATCATGATTATTAGTATGTATTATGGTAGGCATGTTAGGGCCTGGTCATTACATTAGTTTCCATGGGGCTTATTTTGGATTTAAATCCATATTTACTAGTGGGCTTATGGGTTCTACTTTCAGCTATCTATAATTTTGGGTATGCCGGGGGCATATATATATACTGGTGATTGGTTAGTGTAGTAGGGATTCTCAGTGACTTATGACTCTGAGCTCCAAGCCTCCAACGTCTGGTTTTATCTTGTTCCTATAGGCATATAAAGGTATCCTTCTTTATCAATTCATGCAATTATTTCGAGCCGAAAAAAGAAAAGTACCTCAAAAATAAATCTTACGCATAAGATCGAGTCGAAAAAAGTGATGTAAGACAAGTTTTTAAGTCACAAGTTAACCTAATGACACCTCAAAAATAAATCTTACGCATAAGCGTTTTAGTCAATCAATTCACCAAAACATACATTTTGGCTCTTTCTCTACTAGTATGTGAATCCCCATCACATTACACAGGGCTTTTCCGCCGTCTGCTTCCACCAACTTCCCAGATGCAGGATTTGATCGATTAAGTTGAAAGAAAATGACGACTAGAAACGTACTTATTAAAAGAAAAGAAAAAAAGAAGGCAGACTTTATTCTTTTGGAGCGCACATTCATACATAGCTAGGTTGCTTGGTTTGATTCCAATCCGATGCCCCTTTTGTTGTACTAGTCGACCCCATCTGGGGCTGCATGCCTTTACCCACACGCACGGGTGGAACCTGATCTAAACAAGTCCTTCATATATGCCCTTCTTAGCCCCCACGGGTAATGATTCTCTTCCTCCTCCTCCTCCTCCTCCTCCTCCTCATCATCATCATCTTTGTAGGACCTAATGGCTTGCACGTGCAATCACCATTCCACTGATCCCTTTGCCCTTTGGCCTTCGCCATTATCATCACCTCTTCACCTACCTAGCCGGCCGGCCGGCCATCTCCCTTTTCTCTGCGACCGACCTGGCTTTGTTTCTGTTAATTTTAGGTTTTGATTTTCCTGGCCTTCATGCTTTTCTCATGTTGTACTCGATGGCAAACTGATCGAGAATGATGCGACTCCAGGAGATTTTGACCCGCGTGGAAATCTATCTTATGGCTTTATATATGGATCTTGTGAATAGTTAATGTTTGCGTCTAGTTGACATTTCGGTATAAGACCACGTAATAAGTTTTAGATAACATTTGGGCTAATATCTGTAGCCATTTTAAGAATAAAACTCGTTAAAGAGTGCAAGCTTCGGAAGCGCGCGAGATATGTTTTTACAGGGACTGTAGCACCCCGCGAGATAAGGATAGCTCTTGTTATTTGAGTTCGCATAGGAGACTACATGTTTTTTGGATAACGCATGATTAACGCTTGTGATTTAGGCGGAGTCTATCTAATTGGACACGTGTCATCCAGGTGTTTAGTTCGCGAGCGAGACGTGTCCTTGTGTTACTCTAATTGCTGAGTCCGAATTGGATTGTGGTTACATATCTACTGACTAGCTGCGAATCCCTATAAAAGGAAGGTTTGAGGATCATTTACACACAATCAAATCATATAACTGCAACAAAAACTCTTCGAGCTTCTCGAAACTCTAACGCTAAGCGCATCTCGCCTTAGTTTACAGAGCCTGTTCGGTCTCGCCCCTGGTTACTTTTCTATTTAGTTGCTCTGCTCGTTATTTACAGTGAGCATCGATTGCAAAGTGAATAGGTAAGTTACTTGTAATCCCTTGTCCGTGAGGTGGCACCGGAGCCCCTTTCGTTTGATTAAGAAGTCAAGCACACACGCAGTTCACATTCCGCGCCCGCAACCCTCGTTTACTTTTGGCACTGCTAAGTTACCACTCTACCCTTGCTGAGGATCGTGGCCAAAATAGTTAATAAGATCGACACTAGTAGTTTTAGGCGGGATATATTAGTGCTAGATGAACTACGTACATCTTGGTGTTCAAGCATAAAGACATTGGCATGGGGAACAACATGCATCCCATCTTATTACGTGACAACTGATGTAGTGTCATAAATTTCTTATTCTAGGGCACCTTGCCACTTGCATGTTATGTAAGGTAGGATACATGTGACACTAAAAAAGATGGTTCACCTAGCAACAAGCGGAGCTTGAAGAATACTCTTTTTGGTGTTCCTCGAATCCTCGTGGATTTGTGCTTTAGCTTTCTTGTTGTTGTTGTTGTTGTTGTTGTTGTTGTTGTTTCATCGGAAAAAAAATTACAAAGTGACAAAGAATGAGCATGGATCAAAGACATCTCTCTATTCTTTGTATTTACTAAAAAACAGAACGAGTCAGCGCAGGATCAAGTATATATACTTGAAACTAATGTCTCCAAAATTGATTAAGATCACAAATAATGTCTCTCAGGGATCACATTTTTCACCACTATAGTCCATAATGAAGGGAATTGTTTGATCGTCTTTCTCCGAGGAAGAGATGAAACATATTCAACTTGAATTCGGGACAGCTATTCGAAATCTTAGTGAAAGACTGGATTTGTTATCTCATGTTTTCTTTTCATGAAAAAATACCAATTGAAGCAGAGGTTTTCTTCAAACAACAAAGAGTTGGGTCAACTATTCAATCAAATGAAATTGAGCATGTTTCCCATCTCTTCTCGAGAAACAAGTGGACTATGCAAAATTGTGCTCAATTTCATATGTGGCAATTCCACCAAGATCTTTTCTTTAGTTGGGGGAAGAATCCGCATGAATCGAATTTTTTGAGGAACATATCGAGAGAGAATTGGTTAGACAATGTGTGGTTGGTAAACAATGATCGGTTTTTCAGCAAGGTACAGAATGTATCGTCAAATATTCAATATAATAATCACACGGGAAATCTAAAATTTCATCAACCACACCATATTTTGGATGTTCAAGCCGGTAATTTACATGAAATTTTGACGATATTATGGAATTGATTTGCACATGCATATACATGATCAATACGTCAAAGTACTGCTTATAAGTTAATATATGGAAATCAGTATATATATATATATATATATATGCATGCGGATAATATAGTGATTCTCCATAAGAGTACAAAGAGGAAAATGTTCCATATATATTTGCACATGATATGATGGAGACGTAGCAGGATGGATCGAGAGGAAGAGATATCGAGCTAGACATGGGACAAGAATAGAGTCAAGATCGGCTTATATATTAAACCGTTTTGATCGATCGAAGAGCGAAAGAAACCAAATGCATGGCTAAATGCTTTGGTCCAAACTGAGCTGACAAACCCTCGTGCAATCTCGAGTGTCGTGGAGAAGATAAAAAGATAGCGATACAGGGCATAGGCATCGAACCAATATTCATATTGAATTGGTGTATGCAATTCAATATGATAATTAAGGAATAATATTGGAAGAGAGTGAGCTCATATACGATATATAATTTCTTTGAATAAACTGAAGGTACAAGGATAGTTGTCAATCTGGCTTCCTATCTCTTAAAACACCTGAAGTTACTGCCTCTGTCAAGAAGAACAAGTTCTGAAGTCATTAACTCTCTCATAGTCTCAGGTAAATCATGCATATGCATATCATCTGTTTTTCACAGAGAAAGTTCTGAGTCCTTTGTTGTCTTTGAATTCAAAGTTCCTGTTAGCATATTCTAATAGGTCTGTATTTGTTTTCAAACTGATAATTGACAACTGAGTTTTGTAAATGTCTTGGCGCTCAAACCAATCTAGGGTTGAGATCTTTTGTTGTGCCAACTCGTGACCAAATGGTTTGCTGCCCAAGGCTCCAGCTTGGTTCTTATGATGTATAGACCAATGTAAAGCTGGATTATGTTTAATTCAATGACCAGTCGTTGTTGGTTGAGTCATGGTCCACTAGTGGACTGAGCAAGAGGTTTTAGAACCTTATTGCTCCTTGATTTGAATCAAACCTGTTTTAGAAAAGGTATCTTTGTCTTATTGAGTTGGCTTGTGACAACTCTCATTTTTGTTACATCACTTTCAGTTTTGTAACCAAACACTTGTGTCCAAAACCTTTTTCTGAAACAAGTTGGTAGGTGTGCTTGCGTCATCTCTTTGATGCCTCATTTGCCTATATATATCTATAGCTTTGGCTTTGCTTAATGGTTGTTGAAAATTGCTATATTGCATTTTCCTTGTTGAGTCTAGTTTTAGCTTGTATTGTTCATGCTTTTCTAAGTTTTCCATGTGATTGTAAATCTTAGAGCTTGAACGAAAACATCTTTCATAAACTCATATCATGTTGCATACCATGAGAGATGTGTAGTGCAACCAACCCAAGAAGTGTTCAAGGTTGAATTAGCTATTGGGTAGCTGAATTCACGAACAAGACTTCTGAAAGTGTTCCTAGTTGTTGCTGCTTAGAAACAAGAGAGGAAATAGGTCTAGACTAGTTTGGGACTAGATATGGTAGCATAGTGATGTTGTATCCCTAGAACTATTATTCGTGTAAAAAGTCACTTCAACATAGTAGAAAAGTTTGTTCCTCAAGAGAAAGGGGCACACAGTTTTTCTTCCTGATTCATGGTTTCTGCGAGTAAAAAACATCTCTATATTGATTGTTTATTTACTCCAATTTACTTTCTGCAAAATCGTATCATGTGAACCTGGGATAGCACAAGTCATTGCTATCCTCTGGAACATAAGTCAACCAAAATTTGAAAAAGGCCTATTCCCCCCTCTAGGACCTTTATAAACATGCAATTTATCAATTAGAACAAACACACATCAGTTTTGCATTAATTCTTAAAATTTCATCATAATACGGATTAAAACACCTTGAGTGTTATAATTGATCATGCATTTCTGCGTTTGTAGTCGTGAGTGTCCCAAAATTTGCATCTAAGAAATAAGCACGTTAAGAAATGTCACAAAAATTGGAGCTTCAAAAACATTGAGTTTATATTGTTTCGAATTCAAACACATATGCATGTCTGCATGTAAATATCTTTTGTTCTCTTCGATGGATCCTTTGTTTTGTCCACATTTTCTGTTTGGATTATACGCATCCATCCAGTACCTCCGTGAAAGCTACAGTCAAACACGATATTTGGGGATTATATGTTTTGGTGTCCTCGAGGAAAAAATGATCCGTAAGATACAAGTGAAGAAACCAAGAAGCATATATTGCAAACCGTGCTTTGACTCATCAGAATCTGTAGAGTAATAGCAGAAATGAAGAATTCCTTAGGCATCGTTTTTATTTATTTTGATCTCTGTTATGAATTTGTCTTATGATTGATCACAAAGACGCAAAGTCTATCATACACCAACATAGCTCTATTTTGAGCAAGTTTTCCTACAAACATGTTTAGAGAGCTAATTTCTTAGACGA
Source organism: Fragaria iinumae (assembly GCA_009720345.1). Taxonomy (NCBI): domain Eukaryota; kingdom Viridiplantae; phylum Streptophyta; class Magnoliopsida; order Rosales; family Rosaceae; genus Fragaria; species Fragaria iinumae. The sequence goes on along the minus strand of CM019122.1, from coordinate 35,236,926 downwards.
TTCGCTTGTTAACTGTGTACTTAGGTCACTCCATCCTCAGTATTTTTGTTTGGTCTCAGTTGCCGCCCTCGATCTATCATCCCAGTCTTCTAATTTGATCTTGTATGGGGTGGATGCGATAGAGAGGGTTCTAATTTGTAATTAGCTTTTTCTTAATCAAGATAAAAAAAACCTAGCTAGCTCTATGATTCTTGAACTTCATGGACATGGACAGCATGTTTCCACTTGCATTCTCCAAATTAAGATCGATGACAGACTGACAGTAGTTACTATTTTTTTTTCATACGTGACAATAGTTACTACAGGATTACGAATTACTACCGTTTTGGAGAGTAACTATATTGTATTGTATAATTTTATGCGATAATCCCAACAGATTAAAGGGCATAAGATTAAGTTAATAAAAAAGGAACACATTAGATCATGTTGACTAGCCAAAGCATGTTATGATTTGTTAATCGATGTACTTTGTTTTAGTCAGGATCAAAAAATTAATCTATAGCTTACCCTATATAATAATCAATCTGTTTTTTTTTTCTTTTCATTTTACAACATTAATCAAATAAGTTGAAAGCTTAAAGTTCTTACACATACTTAGGGTGTCCATGTGCATGCATGGGTTGCTCAATCTAGCAGCTACTACTTCTGATGCGTTGGGTTAGCAGAAAGAAACAAAGTAAAAGCACCCAAAATATAAAAAGGATCATTAAACAACTGATTACCTGCGTGTACACCACTAATTAAATAATTAATCCATGATTAGAAACCTTGTGGCGTGGTTAAACTGAGGAGAAGATCGAGTAACTTGCCCTTCAATTAGGCGAAAATTCTCGTACGTATCAAGATTAAGTGAATCGAGCAATTTATATGTAGTATTTGATCTAATCATTTACGTGACTCTAGAATACATATACATTGACACCGTTAACAAAATTAAAACCTAAAAAAATAGTACAAGCGTTCCAAACGTAAGAGATGAGGATCCGTGATCGAAGAAGATGCATGTTCACTTATTATGTGAGCTAATTTGATCACATCTTCAGTTACCGTGACTTGCACATCAGTTGATGCTAGTATACCTTGGTTTGTAAAATATGTTCCCTTAATTAGGGCTTAAAAACTTCAAATGAATCAAATCTTCTGCCCAGAGAAAAAGAAATAATCAAATCTCTTTGCAGGGACACGTAGCCCTAACTTTAATCGCATTCTTTATGTCTTTAGGTATAAGCCTAGTTGTCGCACTAAGAATTGGAACCCCATATCATCATCTGTTTTCAGCTTAATACACCAATAATCGTTGTTATGGCTTAAAGCTAATGTGATAGAGTTCTCGTTGTATCAGACCTGAAAAGCTATCATATTTGTTAATCTCTCTCTCTCTCTCTCTCTCTCTCTCTCTCTCTCTCTCTCATCTGCATCTCTGTTACACGGTAGCAGTGGTCAAGATCCTAGGCTTGCAGAATAGGCTTACTTCATTGTCCTTGACCCTCTGACAAAGTTGATTCACCGATAGTAATAATCTATGGTAATTAAAAAAACCCACCAGCTTTCTATCCTCCTTGTCTCAAGCAAGTCTCAACAGACGGGTAACCTTGTAGTATAAATACCTAGCTTGGCTCCTCTCTCTTTCCCACACACAGAGAGCATCATCATCACCATCATTGGTTCCATTCTAACCTCCCTGAGTTATCCTGTGACTTTGTCCATGGCCGGAAGCAGCACTTTTTGGCTGCTTATTCTGGTTGTTATGTTCTTCATCTTTCTTGTGGGTCGTCTCATTCTGAACCAGTACTCACCCTTGTTCTTAAGGGTTGGTCCTACTACACTACCTAAAGGTTCTTTCGGGTGGCCCGTTTTGGGTGAAACTCTTGCCTTCTTGAATCCCCATCCTTCTAATTCTCTTGGAGCTTTCCTTCAGTACCATTGCTCTAGGTATGGGAAGGTGTTCAAATCCCATTTGTTCTTGTCCCCAACCATTGTGTCCTGTGATGAAGAGCTGAACTACTTCATACTTCAGAATGAAGGTAAGTTGTTCGAATGTAGCTACCCGAAACCCATCCACGGCATTCTCGGCAAGTCCTCAATGCTGGTGGCTGTTGGTGACACTCACAAAAGGCTTAGAAGTGTGGCCGTCTCTCTGGTCACCATTACCAAATCCAAGCCTGAGTTTCTCCACGACATCGAGAACACTGCGATTCGCGTTCTTCGCTCGTGGAAAGATAAACCACAAGTCATCTTCTGCAAAGAAGCTAGAAAGGTAATTACACAATTCAGCAAGTTGCTTCGATCATTTTGTGTGTGTTTAATTAACTTAATTCTTGTTATATAATTACATGCATGCAGTTCACATTCAATGTAATAGTGAAACAAGTGCTAGGTTTGAGCCCAGATGAGCCACAGACTACACAAATTCTTGAAGATTTTCTGACTTTCATGAAAGGGCTCATCTCTCTCCCTCTCTACATTCCTGGAACTCCTTATGCAAGAGCTGTGAAGGTACTCAAAATTCAATAAATAAAGATACATGGTTGTTTTTTTTTTTAATCAAATTAATAATTAAAGTTCTTTTCCTTTTGTTTCAAAAAGAGTGGCTATAGCAGGCATGCGAGTGTGACCATTATAATTGTGTCTTTACAGGCTAGAATTAGGATATCTGCAACTGTGAAAGCAATCATAGAGGAAAGAAGAAGAAGAAGAAGAAATGAAGATGGGATTAGCACTAACAAGTCTACTACTAGAAGTAATAGTGATTTTCTTGAGATACTTCTGGATGTTGATACCTTATCTGAAGATGAAAAAGTGAGTTTCGTCTTGGATTCTCTCTTGGGTGGCTATGAGACTACCTCTTTGTTAATGGCCATGGTTGTTTATTTTCTAGCTCAATCACCCTCTGCATTACAACAAGTAAAGGTAATCAAAAACCCAATAATTATCCCTTCAATTCCTTTATACATATTGTGTCTCATTTTTGGCCAAGAAAATAATGGGTTTCTTAATTTTTTTTACTCCAATATAAAGGTTGAGCATCAGAATATTAGAAGGGTGAAGAAGAAAGATGAGTATTTGAACTGGGAAGACTATAACAAAATGGAGTTTACTCAAAATGTAAGTCTTATTTTTCCTTTCTTATTTCTAATTAATTAGTATTAAATGAAAATTATAGTCTAATTTTGGGTTTATATTTATATACTGCTTTTGTACCTCTCATTTTCAGGTCATAAACGAAGCTATGAGATGTGGGAACATTGTAAAATTTGTGCACCGAAAGGCTCTCAAAGATGTGAAATTCAGAGGTATATATTATTACAAAGTGGTAGTAATAAAGTTATGATTCTCGATTACAGAATGCAAGCATGCAAATATACCTTTTTGTACTTTGCAGTATTTTGATGACAATCTGTTTAAAAGAAAAGGAAGATTTATATATATATATAGAGGGCCTTTTTAACGAGGGATCTCTATTTTTTGTCACTTTTAGAGATAGACTCACACCATTAGATCTGTTTTTTAATGGGCTTGGATGACTGAGATTAAAACAAAAAACTTAACACTTATATCAAACATTTGGATGACTAAACGATCACCAAATTTTCTGAAAATTTACAGAAATGATATACTCATATACACCTACAAACTGAACGGTATAGATGTGATTTAGTGATCGAGAAGTTTGTCAAATACCTCATCCCTAGAAATAAATAAAAAAAAGGATCCCTCATTGGAAGGGCCTGTAAGAGGTATATATAAGTGATATATTTTTCATATACGCATCGATCTTTCTGCAGATTATATAATTCCATCAGGCTGGAAAGTTCTACCCGTCATTAGTGCTTCTCATTTGGACCCTTCTCTTCATGCAAATGCTCTTCAGTTTCATCCTTGGAGATGGGAGGTAACTATCACATTCATCATGAGGACTCACAAATTCTATCATTTTAAGACTGTATTCTGAGATTTTATTAATCAAGGGTTGAACCTTTACTTTTCTAAAATGATACTTATAATCTCATCCTTCTATATTTCTGTATGTATACTAATTATTACTTGTAATTTATATTGTTGAAATAATTTGGCCAAAAATTGTAGAGCGAAGATCAAATTTGCAAGAGATTCACTCCCTTTGGTGGAGGGTCTAGATGCTGTCCGGGATCTGAACTTGGGAGGCTTGAAGTGGCATTTTTTCTCCACCACCTTGTACAAAATTTCAGGTAAGTAATTAAATAATTAAGTGTTGATGTTTAAGGTAAAAACTAATTTACTTTTTTTATATAGTAATTTGGGGTAAATAAATCTGGAAGTTTAACCAATTCATTTCTGTAGGTGGAGGTCTGAGGATGATGAGCAACCTATGGCTTATCCGTACGTAGAATTCAAAAGAGGCTTGCCAATTTACCTGGAGCATTGCCCCATTTGATCCCAAGCAACTATTGATCATCATTATTCTTTGGTGGAGCTCGCTAATTAATAATTAGCTTATATATATATATATATGGACCTTTATTTCCATGTTATAACATAAATCTTTGTAAAGTTCACCTCCGGTGCAGTAAACTTTTAGTTATTTGATCCGATCCTTATTTGGCTGAAACCAATCCTATATGTGATCGATGCTGAACAGTAGTACTGCTAAACACAATCGGCCTGAATGATGCAAAAGAGTACTAATAGTAGTAACCATGCGGTTAATTATGAACTAATTAACCTTGATTAATTTTCAGTTTCAATCAATTATTGCACGTACATCATCATCAACCTAGCGACTAAGATCATCGACTAGCTATAGTTAACAAGCCAGTAGAACTGCTAAGTGATGAGGTACTGTGTCAAGTGTCAAATATTAGATGAAGCAGATTTGCATATATACTTCATCTCTAGCTAGGCAGCCTTTACCACAATGGGACTCCTTACATTGTGCTTACCATCTGACCATATCAACTTTCCAAATACGTAATTTTTAGCTGCACTGGAATCTTTAGCCTCCAGGACTACATTGAAGCTCTTCTCTTCACCAACCTTCTTGAACTTCAAGCTCTTCGGCTCAACAGAAACCGATATGCCATCTGGATTTGTGATGCGTGCCGTATAAGTTCCCGGTTCTCCAACATTTTTCAGTGTTCTCTTCACAACAAGGGAGCCAGAGAGTTTAGGGACAGTGATTGAAGGGTAGTTGAGGTTTGTGAGACTAATAGCAGGGCTGGGGCATTTGTAGGACTCCTGTGAGAAAGTTTCGATTTGTGTTTTGTTGTACCCCAATGCACATAACACATTCAAGTAATCATCAGTGTCTAAATCGTAAACCAACCCAGGATCCATAGCACTGTTTGGCTTAACATGTCCTGCTCCATAGCTAAATGGTGTTGCCTCAGAGTTTGAAGCATTGAGCAGTGGTTCCCTGCTATTATCTTGTGTTTTAGCTGTAGAATATGACAAGTGAAACAAAATATCAGAACAAGGAGTAACAAGCTTCATGAAAAATGAAATGAGCTAAGATTAGTCTTCTTACCTGTGGTCATGATTGCAGATTTAATAGCTGCAGGACTCCAGTGGGGATAGAGGGTTTTAAGAAGGCCAACAATGCCGGAAATGTGTGGACATGACATAGATGTGCCTGACACCGAGTTGAATGGAATTCGCCTTCTGTCAAACTCTTGATTTGTTGGCCCTTGTGCTTCAGAGTAGGCTGCTATAACACTCACTCCTGGTGCAGTGATATCAGGCTGAATGCACAGCAATAGTGAGTTGTGAGTAACTTCTAAAAAGCAGATGATAGAATCAAATTGTAAAGAGAAGTCCCTCCATGATGAACAGAAATGTAATGTAATTAGAACCTTAAGGATATCTGGTGTAATGCTGTTAGGTCCCTTTGATGAAAATGCTGCCATGAATGGAGCTGGTTTCGTCCCCAACATCGTTGTTGGACGTTTTATATAAGCTCTAGGAGACCTGTTATGCATGATTTCTGTCTAGATTAGTTCTTTGCATATTAAGGTGTGTCTTTTTGCATAGGTATTGTTTTGGTCACACAATGATATTGCTATTGACATGTCACAATCTTACTTAGTTGCATTGATGTAAGCAAAAACAAGGGCGCCGTCAGTGAAATTGATATGTGCAGCAGGGAGGACATGTGGATCAGAGATGATTTCATTCCCATTAACCTCATCGTTAGCAAGAATCATCCCCACAGCACCAGCAAGTAAGGCTTGTTCACCCTTGTCCACTCTTGCATTGTCCCCTCGAAGGCAGGCCAAGATTTTCCCTTTAACCTTTTCTGGATCAAGCGTTCCAGCCTTGCACAACAGACTGCACAACAATATATCGATTACGCATGAATCCGATAACAATTTTATAGTAGAATGAAAATGATCAGGAGAACTCAATGTCGTTTTTATCCTTACGCTTCGTGAACTGATGCATTAGCTGCTTTAGCATCTGCAGCACTTATCAGCGGATAGAACCTCCTGCTTCGCAAGGCCATAGCCGATAAGCTTTGTCCCTGCAGAACAGAATCATAAGGAGTTTATATAACTTTGAACAATTTACAGTGTCAAAAAAAAAAAAAAAATCAATCGTTGTCAGACAATCACCGGACTTCTAAAACTTAATTAGTTGTTGACAGTCAAAGAGTATGAAGTTATGAACCAGCAAATATATATGTCATAGCCTCACTCAAATGTATGATAGAAAAGACTATAACCAACCTTGAGGTGTTTCCAGTTGCCAAGAGTGATATAACTAGGGAACTCCCTATCCATGGTACTAGCACCTACTGTTATCTCCCACACCGCTACATTGGACACAGTAGAATCAGCAGGACCAGAATTCCCAGCTGAGCAAACCACCACAATGCCATGCTTAACAGCATGAAAAGATCCAATTGCAACACTGTCATTGAAAAATGCAACGGGATCTCCACCAAGTGATACAGACAACACATCAACACCATCGTGGATCGCCATGTCGAATGCAGCCAATATATCCGCATCAAAGCACTCACTTCCATTCACAGGAGGCCAACACACCTTGTAAGCTGCAACCCTAGCTTTTGGTGATCCACCTTTCGCTGTTCCATTCCCATAGCCAAACACACTTGCCCCGGTCACAAAGTTGCCACCGGCTGTTGACAAGGTGTGAGAGCCGTGGCCTTCCTCATCGCGCGGTGACTGGAAGGAGGAGTTGAGGGGTCCAACCACTGCAGCAAAGCCTTTGTTGAAGTATCTAGCTCCAATTAGCTTCCTGAATAATTATTAGCTTCAGTCACAAGTTTCTTTATAGAAATGCCACTAGAAAATAGAACTAGTCCTACACAAACTTCAGAGTAAAGATCAAATGCAGCAGGCCATTATTATACTGCAAGACAACAGTGATCATGTTCTCATTGTTATAATACGATTAGTTTGCTTGCTAAACTATTATACTGTGTTTCATGAGAGATAACATCAGCTTACATGTGGGAGAAGAAATTCAACAGAAACTTCCTTGTAAGTTTATTATATGTGGATAAAAACTTGGTAACAGTAAAAAATTGCTTGATGTCATGCTTTTGGGGTACAAGCATTGAAATATTACTGGAGAACAGTGAATAGAAGTTGTCTTTATTTTTTTTAATGGAAGATGAACAAACTGGCATGAATGGGAGCATGGGGCACCTTGTTTCATGCTTGCTATGGGACAAAGAGTTTGACATCAACAACTTTGATTAATCTATTCTCCTAATTATTGGCCATCCACTTGATAGGCTAACTTGATTTAGGACAGTACTTATATCACACCCTAGTTAACAATGAACCAAATATTAATCAAATCGCAGAAGCAATGATATCTGGAAAATGGGATCAGATGCAGGGGACTGTATCACTGCAAGTGCAGTAGTTGTAAGTTGTGACTTATTTTGACCATCTTCATGAAGATAAGTCAGACTTGTATGAATTATGTTCTAGGTTAATTTCTTAATAAGCATTGGCTTGTTGGCTTATCAGACCAAAGTGAAAAGTTTCCAATGAGTTCTGCTTTGTGGATACCATTTTCCCCACTACTAAAGTAAACCACCTTTGTTGGACCATCCCAAGGTTGGATAAAGCTGGACCTGGTCACTAAGAATTAAACAGAAGGATCTTTTCAAATCTTTAACACTTTCTAGCAAGATCCTTGTTCGCCAACCATGTATACCAAGTTAACATTTTTCTTCGGTTAACTGTTAACGAAAATGAAGCTAAGTACTAACAAACCTTTTCTAGCTTGCTTAAATGATAGGAAGTCTGGAACATAAAATCATAAATCAGTACTTCCTAAGATTCACAATGCCATTCTTGCTGAAGAAAACCTATTACAGAAGGTAAATAATTTGTGTAGAGAGTCTAATAAAACAGTGGGGGTACCTGTTGCAGTGAAACCCAGAATCTGTCTCATTTTGGCAGATTCCTTTCCACTTGGGTGGAATCGGTGCATACCCTTCATCACTAAAGCTCTTGGATTCTGGCCATACCCCTAATTACCACAATCCCATTGAAAACACACAGTAAGGCTAAAGATCATACTCAAGAACAAAGAACAAGACAAATTCTTGAAAATATTCATATCCTTTATATTAATCAACAAATCCCAAAAATAATTATTGGAAGGGAAATAATAAGATAATTATGAGGAAGGCCAGGTAACGACAAGAATCTTTTACAGTTGCCACAGCTGTGCAAACAATTTATATAGTGATTCCAAACTCGAAAAATACTATAATAACATGGAATTGCACCCTAGGCCAAACCTTATAATAATACAACTTACCCTAAATGATAAGGCTTTTGATTGGCAATGCATTATGTATCTGCTTCTAACAACAGCAGTTCTAACAAAAGCATTATGCAGCTTCGGTATCGATACTCCGAAGCACTATACAATTTTCAGAGATGATATGCTCGAGCTAGAAGACCTTAGTGTTTACGAATGTTCATACATATGAATGTTCAAACATATGAAAGTGCATGAGTAAGCACCACTAAAATTGGTCAACTTCAGGCGCCATTCTAGAAAAAATAGAAATCCATTTAAATTTCAAGCCTTGTATTGTTGAAAAGTACTCTTGATTTTTAGTGTCTGCAGATTACAAGAGTCAACGATCCAGAAGATAATTATTGTGCATTTGGCATCGAGCTCTTTGGCCATTCAAAATATAATAGTGCATGTACTTGACTTGAAAGTGAAGGAAAAATATATATCGAAGTTCAGAAAATAAATAAAGAAAAAAAAAAAAAAAACTTACCAGTATCAAGGTTCGCTATAATAGTGTCTTCACCATATCTTGCCTTCTCCCAAACTGAATTTGGGGGAGTAACACCATTATGTTCAAGTCCCAAGAAATCCCACGATCTAGTTGTGTGTAACTTTCTTCCCTTGTTCAAGAAAACTGAGATTACCTTTGGATGCTCTGCAGTAAAATTCAATGACAGTATGTAAGATGAGGAATACCAGAATACCAGGAGAACAAGTATTCAGTAAAGTTAGACAGTGCAGAATATCTACTAGCTATCTGAGCTGCATCTTCTTCTTCTAATGTGGCAGCAAAGCCATTGATGTGCCTTGTGTATGAGTAAAAGATGGAGTCCTTTGCCACTTCATGGCTGCATTTTGGACATGTAATCAAATAGTATCAGAACTGGAACTGCGTATATGAGAATATGAACATATGAATGTGTGACAGATTCTTATATGTACCTGCCCAAGAATGATCCAAGAAACTCATAATGATTCTCTCTCACTTGGGTTAGTTCAAGTTCTGAAAAGTTTGGAGGGTGTGAGTGAGCTCCAAAGTACACAACATAAGACTGCAGCCAATACAGAAGAAGCAAAAGTATTATGGGAACAGATTAATGTGAAAAACATCATGAAAGCTACTTATCATGAGTTTTTTAATGGAAGCAATATGAAGAAGGAATGCTTACCTTTTTGATAGCAAAGGTGGGTCTGTGAAGTACTAGAGAAGAGAGAAGAAAAGAGAGGAGGCAAAGGGCAGGGTTTGGTAGCCTCATTATTGCTTGCTGTGCTTGACTCTTGTTTCTTGCTCCTTGGTTGAAACAGAAATGGATTTTATAGGTTTTAAAGGCTTCCAAAAAAAAGGGTTTCCTGTGAAATAGCAGAAAGACATGAACAGCTCCTTGTTTTTTTTTTTAGAAAAGAAAATATTATGGCCAACTTAAACTATTTCATTAAATATTATTAATGATAATGATAATGATAATGATAATAATTGAATAGGTTAAGGATAATAATTGAATAGGTTAAGGTGCAGAAGGTGGTAGAGTGTATATGCGAAGTTAAGGGGGATAGTGAAAGAGAGAGAAATGTGGAATCTGAAGTTTGAACCTAGATAGCTCAACATCAACTGGCCAAGGATAATATCCCAAAGTTTGTATATTTACCAATGAAAAACTGCCACGTGTATTTGTGTGTGTGTGTGCGCGCCTCTTCCACTATTGCTACCTATTGCTAGCGGTTGAAAATGCTCCATTTATATAAAAGAATTTATATCACTGTATTTGTCATGCTTCTCTTACGTTCATTTAGATATACTTTTCATTGCGCACCGATTGTATCGCTAGTTTAGTTTGAATTACATCTATTTCGAATGCTCTTCATTATGCAACTTGCGGTCCGTTTCTCGGTTATGAATTTAGGATTACTTGGTCCTGTGTTACTTTAGCCGTATATATTTTTGGGGTTTAGTGCAAAAAATTGAAGTGGAGGGGACCTTCCTTAAGCCACAATAGGATTTTCATATCGATCAAGGCTAATCCATTTATGGTTTTTGGTGCGCTATATATGCCATCCACTTGGGATCATTGCCATGTTTTACAAGCATCAATTCGGGTCGAGTGTGATGTATCACTAAAATATATAGGTTACTTCAAAGATAAGAATAGTTCTTAACCTCGTCCTGGTCCTATGAAAGACCTCAAATCGAATCATGGAAATTTCCTAGGCTGGGTTTGGATTGTGTGGAATGATAGATGACTCCTACTTTTGCCTCTATTTGGCTAACCAAAAAAACCATTAGGGAGGATGAAGTTAAGACCAAAGAAGAAAAAGGAGTGACTATAGCAACTAGCAAGTTGGCATTTGGCAAAGGATTTCCTCCTCGCCCAAAGTTAGCATTGGTGGGCTGTTTGAAATACTACCCAAAATTTGAGCTGAGGCAGATATGGGCCTAGGTCTTTATGGGCTTCTCAACAAGTAGCACTCTTTACCAATGCCTATTTTCAAATTCCTATTTCATGCACAAGGGAAAGGAAATCCACAAGAACGAAGAGCAACAATCAAAATTGAAGTCACTTCTCACTGCTTCTCCTGCACTCAACCAAGTTTGAAAGGGAAAGAAAGATAGAGACTGGGATTCTTTGCAAATTTCTTCTTCGACAAACAAAGTTTAGGGTAAGTATATATAGCTAGCTAACTCTTTAGGTGCCAAACTATAATGTGCAGTAATACATTTCTAATCTTAGTGTTGTTTAGTGCCTATAACTAATTTGGAAAATATTTACCATACTGATTTATATGCTATGCTGACAGGTTTTCGTTGTTCAATTTATTTTAGGATGTATATAAGAGCAACTTTAGCAGACTCTCTAATTTAGCTTTTAGGTATTTTAGAAAGCGTGTTTAGTTTTTTTTTTTATATTTTCAGAGTTCCAGCAGACTAGCCAAAGTTTAGCTATTATGACTTTTAGCTATCTCGCTAGCTAAATATAGCTAGCGAGATGACTCAGATGAGAGTAGCTATAATTTAATACATTCCTTATAAGATATTTTACGTGATATATAAATATATTTAAACTATTTAATCTTTATTTAAAGAATAATGTTGATGTAATGCTACCTAAAATAGAGAGTATTGATGCAGTCATATTTCTAAAGTGGCTAGCCAAAATGACATTTTAGCTAATTTGACTAAAATTTAACTTAAAATGGCTAGCATTGCTAAAGATGCTCTAAGTATATAACTATATATAGAGTTGATGAAAGTTAAAGGGTGTGTCTATTGTTACCCCACAAACCACTTTCCTCACCCCACACGTTGTTGATTTATTAAAATACCAAAATACCCTGATGTAAAATTACAGCAAAGGACAATAAGTTGTTACAAATTACAAATTTTTTTTCTTTTTCTTTTTTATCTTTTTGTTTTGGATGAACACAAATTTCATAATTCTAACCCAGATTTATCATATTCGGTCGTGAGTCTGAAGATACTAGCATTTAACCTGAAGATGAGGTAAACTGTTTGTATATTTTTTTTTTCTTTGTTCATGATTCGTCTATCTTTTTACTCATTATTTCTCATGTCGACTTTGTATGTAAATTCTCATGGACAACTATTGTACCGTATTTATGAACAACAGATAGATCAGTTCAAGAAACTTAGGAGTATGGAAAGTGTTGCTACTAGAGATACATTTACATACATTGTGCATCTTGATATCGACTATTACCATTGAGTTGTTAAATTTGAGAGTTTTTTCTTGGTCTTTAACTTGGTTTTATACTTTCATATGAATTTTTGTTCATTTGGTGAGCAAATCTGAATTTGACAAAATATATGAAGAGAATATTGGGTCAACAAAATAGAATTGAGAAAAAGGTTTTTTAGGTATTGTTAATGGGTGAATAAAGTAGATTTACAATTAAAATTATATAAGTAAGGTGTGAAGAGAATGTGGGGTGAGCAAAATAATTTATAGAGTGACAATAAACGCACATGTATATAAGTATTTACTATATATCTATTGGTTGAGTACTGTTCATAAGCACTGTTCATAAGGAGTTTGGGCTTGGGCTTTTCCTTCTCTCCTTGGGTCTCTCGCTCGGGCTTGGGCTTCTTCTTTATCTCTCTAGATTCTTCTCTCTCCATCCCTCTCGCCGCTTTGTATATCTCTCTCGATGTCATTCAGCCACTTCCATCTTTCTTGCCCTTGCCTGTTTTGCTCCAGATGCTTCTCGATCAGCCAGACTCCTCTACTCCCGCGTCTACTTTAAACGCCACCCATCTCTTCGCGCAGTCCCCCAAAGAACTCAAAAGCCGAAACCCACAGAGAGAGAGAGAGAGGCAGCGGCCACCGCCGGTTTCAATGGCCGAGTCGACTCAGCTCCAGCAGGCGCAACTCGCGACGATTCTTGGCCCCGACCCGGCCCCTTTCGAAACCCTAATCTCCCACCTGATGGCCTCCGCCAACGAGCAGCAATCCCAAGCCGAGCTCCTCTTCAACCTCTGCAAGCAGACCGATCCTAACTTGCTCTCGCTCAAACTCTTCAACGAGCAGCGATCCCAGGCCGATCCTGCTCCTCTCCAATTCTCGCCGGCGCAGGAGGCCCGCGCCATGTCCGCCATCCTCCTCCGCAAGCAGGTCACCCGCGACGACACCTATCTCTGGCCACGGCTCTCTCCGAGCACTCAGTCCACCCTCAAATCGATTCGTTGTTGTGTTTTGGGTGAGGCGGGAGAACTGAGATTTGGGTTAATTAGATTTGTATTTTGCTTTCATTTTGTTAATTGTTTGCATTTTGGAACATTTCAGTCTTTTCTAATTGAAGTGTTTTTGTGCTTTGCTTTTGATTTCACAGCGAGAGAGAAACCCAGAGCCTCAACATAGAAAAGAGAAAAGTTGAGCTGAAAGTTGCCGGCTTTAGTTACCAATTCGATTTCTGAGGAAAACCCAGAAGCTTTCCAGCACTCTCAAGAACTTAAAGGTACAAATGTAAACAACACAGCTACAAAAAAAAAAAAAAAATCACTCCTCTTATGCTGTGATTTGTTGTGAATTGATACTCAGTTTTAGTTTCAATTTGAAATATGATTTGTTCTTGCTTAAATTCATCTGGGTGTCTCCAATTGAAGTGTAATTTTTGGTTATAGTTCATGGAAAGGGCAATTCAGAGAAAGGAGAAGGTGAAGAAAGAATGAGAAGTAGTAGTGAAATCTTATCTCTGCCTCTACTCAACTAAGAAAGTGGTAAGTTTTCTTTCTGTGTTGTTTCTTAAACTAACCATTATAAGCTTTTTTTATTACTTTCTCTTAACTTTAGTTTCACAGTGAAATATTAATTCATTATAGTTTTTTGTTCCACCTCCATTTATGCATGTTCAGCATTAGCAAAACTATATTTTCAGTACTTGATTCTTGAACATTTTTTTGGTCTCTGAATTCCCAGAGGTATACTAGGACTCTAGGAGTGGTGTCGGAAAGTTTGATGTTGGAGGCGTTGTGATATTAGGTGGAAATAGTTGATTATATTAGGAGAATCATGTCCTTTCTTTGAGGATGTACTTCAGTTTTTGCTCAATACAGATTTTTCCTTTCTTTCAGTTGAGTTGAATTTGTTTATTTACCCATTTAGTCATTTTTATTGTACAATTCATGTTTTAAAATTCGGGCTTCTGGATAATACATCATCACACAGGTATGAGAATCTGCGTTTCTCATATGCGATTAAAGTGTTTGATCTGTCATTATTTCATACACTTCATACAGCACAAAAGACTTGAAGAGAGTCTGGATGCTTTCCACCATTTTTCAGTTTACACAACATGACAGCTTTGTCTTTGCAAAGGCTAGCTTCATCTCTTTGGTCTATTAGTTTTGGTCGATAAACCAACTAATTATATAAGAGCAGAGATCTTAGCTTATGCAGTGTATGGTCAATTTGGTGGTTCGTCTGCTATACATGGCAGTATATATATTTTGTTGCTTGGAGTTTGGCCATGTTTATGTGTATGCCTGAATGATGCAATTTATTGTTTTCCACAAACAATACCAAACTTATAAATTCAATCAAAGAACGCATGTAGGCTAGAAACCAAATGACATAACTGGTATGTACCATTTCCTTGATACCGGAAAGTAATGTTCTTCTGTGATAATGCAGGTTAATAATATATGTTTGGTAAGGAATAGTCTGTATCCACTTGATATTGACATAGCCTGCATGTGAATTTTAGCCAAAAGTAGTTTGTAGTCAATAGTATATATTGTCAGAGCACTTGCTTTGGTAGACTACCGAATAGAATATAAATCTTTTGCTATATATGTTTTACTTCACTCTTTATATCTAACATATTCTCATTTTTTCAGCTGATATTGGAAACCACACAATAACTGCTAGCCTTACAGCTGTTTGTTTTATCAGTATCTTGGCTGTCATACTATTTGGTTTCTGTAGGTTGCGAGCTAAGCAAATCGGTAGGACAATGAGATGCAGAGATGCAGTTGATGCATTAGATATGATTTCTCCATGCTTTAGGTAGAAACTCCAGGATTGTATGTAACAATGAAATAAATGATCATTCTATATTGATATCATCAGGAAGCTTATTTTGATCACTTTATGTGAAACATGCGCATATCTACCATACAACCCGCTGCAACGCGCGGGCAGTACATAATTTAACATATACTATTGGTTGTCAAGGGCAGTTACTATTCACTAATGACACTAAAATGACGATTTTGTCCTCTTCATTCCCAGAGATGGGCGCGGAGTCCGTTGGGAGATCACAATTTTTTTTTTTTTTGGACAAACTCTCTCTTAGTCTCTCTAAATTTTTCTATTTCTCTGCCCAAGAGAATGGCGCGGAGTCCGTTGGGAGATCACTCTCTCTTTTTTTTTGGACGAACTCTCTCTCAGTCTCTCTATATTTTTCTATTTCTCCGCTCAAGAGAAGAGCGCGGAGTCCGCTAGGAAATCACTATTATTTTTTTGGACGAACTTTCTCTGGGCGCGGAGTCTGCTGGCAGATCATTTTTTTTTTTTGGACGAACTCTCTCTCAACCTCTCTAGATTTTTCTTGCTTTCTTTGCCGCTGTCTCTCTAGACTCCTCTCGCTTTCTCTACCGCCTAAGATTTCTCCGCCTAAGAGAAGGGCGCGGAGTCCATTGGGAAATCACTATTTTTTTTTTTTGGACGAACTCTCTCTGGGCGCGGAGTCCGCTAGGAAGAATGGAGCGGAGTCCGCTGGCAAATCACTTTTTTTTTTTTTTGGATGCACTCTCTATCTTCGCCCAAGAGAAGGGAGCAGAGTCTCTATCACTATATTTTTTTTTTGGACGAACTTTCTCTTTGCGCGAAGTCCGGTGGTAGATCACTCTTTTTTTTTTTTTTTGACGAACTCTCTATCTTCGCCCAAGAGAAAAGCGCGGAGTCCGCTGGCAGATCACTCTTTTTTTTTTCGGAAGAACTCTCTCTCTTCCCCAAAGGAAGGGCGTGGAGTCCGCTGGCAGATTACTTTTTTTTTTTTGGACGAACTCTCCCTCTCTCTCTTTTTTTTTTTTATGTTTTTTTTGGCGCGAAGTCCGCTGGGAGATCACTCTCTCTTAATTTTTTTTTTTTTTACGAACTCTCTCTAGATTTTTCTCGCTTTCTTTGCCGCTGTCTCTCTAGACTCCTCTCGCTTTCTCTACCGCCTAAGATTTCTCCGCCCAAGAGAAGGGCGCGGAGTCCGCTAAGAGAATACTCTCTCTTAATATAAGTTTTTTTTTTTTTAGACGAACTCTTTCTTAATCTCCCGCAACAGAGCGCGGGCCTAATTTCTAGTATTTGAAGATAGAGCGAGATTTTCTTACTAATTGCATCAAGTCTGGTTCATATGGTTAATTGTATGAGGTTTATTTTATACTTTAATTGGTAGTAATATTGTGTATTCCAGATATACACAACAAGAATCGATGACCATCGTCTACCAGATTGGTTGGCGCATGTTGTGCCTGGCTCCTTGGATAAAATCTAAGCAACTCGTCAATGTAAATGTTGACTTGTTTTAGGTGTGTGTCTTTTTTTGTTATAAATATTTTTGTTTTATACGAAGGACAAGTGGTGCTATTACTAATAGTGACTCCATAGCCCCTTTTGATTTTTCTTCTAAATATTTAGTCAAAGCGTAAGCACAGGGTAATTTGTACACAAAAATATGCCTTATTTTGTACGTTTCATAATTCATAGTCTTCCCTCCATTATTCCAAACTTATTTGCGAGAGGAGAGCGAGAGGAGAGCGCACCCGGATGCGCTGTATAATTTTCGCTCATTTGCATCCAAAGGACCCCAGTTGGTAAACATATATAAGACATTAAGCTAAGAGAGAACACACAGATTGAAAAATGGAAACTCCAAATCAAAGCAAATATAGTGCCATAATACTAATCTATAATCTGGTAAGACTAAGCTAAATCATTGTGGGAATGGAGGGTATGATCTTTTGGGTCTAACATTCATATATTATCACATTATGGAGCAACTGGGCTCAGAGCACTGGTAGGGATATGGCGGGCACTGGTATGTAGCAACTGGGTAACAATTCTGAGGCCATGCATAATTCTCAGGCCATGCGACGATGACTGGCCCAGATGGTTTAGGCTCCTCCTTCTTCTTCTCCTCCTCTTTGACAGCGCTCACACTGACGACATCAGCACGCTTAACTGTTTTTCTGAGAAGAGTTGTAAGCAAAGCCACATCAACATCATTTCCTGTTACTTCAATTTGGTCCTTGTCCATCGGCAGACTTGCTGAATACACCCCTGTTATTTCCAGCACCAAAATGGGAGGTTTAGTTCATTTCCAAAAACTAGAGCAATCAATAATTTACAGAACAGGAACAGAGTGTTTTGTAATTTACCATCAACTCCAACTGCTGTCTTCATTGCCTTGGAACGAGACTTCTCGTCGTGCACAGAGAGCTTGATCACCACCTTTTGCTGCAAATCAAAACAGAGGAGAGAGCTTTCAGAATTGGCAAAATCCCCAGAAATCAAAAAGACTAGAATTGAATTAAGTTTCCCACAACACATATACGCATTATTTGCAAGAAACGAGCTCACACATACCTTCATGATGATAATGAAGAAGAATTGACGATGGAATAAGATGAAGATGAAGCTGACGCTTCTGGCTTTGGGAGATTGATGGTAAGGGGAGGATTAGGAAGAGGGTGTGTTCTGTATAATTGATCAATGGATTGGTACTCAACCTTGGGACAAAGTCTCTGGTATTTATAGGACAAGCTAGCTACTTGTGGAGACTTGGTAGTGAGAAAACGTCACGTCCTCTCCGCGTCATGCCGTCATCCCAATGTTACCCCAAACGTTACACAAATTATTGAAGAGCCAGGTTAATTTTGGTTTTAATTTCTTCATTTTACATTTTAATTTAATATCAGTAATTTTTTTATATTTTAATGGACTGATAGCAGAGGAGGAAGAGTTTATCATCGTCTCATTTTAGTTTATAATTTCCTTATATGTCCTGATTTTTTTTTACCGGAAGAGCATCGACCCATTAAAAAGTAGAAAAGTTAGAATTTAATAGCTCATCTTGACGAGCTACGACAAAAATGAGCAATCTCTAAAACACCCTAATGGTTCAGAAACCACATTACAATGTAAACAAAAACCCCACGTGTTGGAAAATAAGCGTTAATCACCACGGTTAGCCAACTAAAGTAACCCCACATCCCCAATCCACCATAAGAGCTAGATCGCAACACATTAAACGGCAAAACACCCTCAACCACCACATAAAACCCGACATGCTTAGTACCAAGCCTGCACCGCCTTCACGGCTTCACACTAAGGAAAAGCAAATCAGAGATCCAGTCCCCAAGCGATGACCCCGAGGCCCTTCTACTCACGCTCACATTCAGGCACTACTAGAAAAAAGCACTTAGGAGACAAAACAGTAGGAGATCAACGCGGGGATTGAGAAAACCCAACCGAAATTGACACCGGACTTAGCGAAAGAAGTGGTGGCCACGCCAACCCTAGGTACCAAACTTTTCTCTTGAATGGAAGTTGAAAAACTTTTCTCCTAAGTGTTCACCTGGTCAATAATTGACCAAGAGATTCATGGTCAGTCACCGTTAGATTTACATCTAAAGGTTGAAAACAAAACAAAACAACCCAACTTAAATATAATTCTCTCCACCTTTAGATTTACATCTAACGGTGACTGACCATGAATCTCTTGGCCAATTATTGACCAGGTGAACACTACTAGCGATCTATATTTGTTGAACTTGTAGTACGGTGAATTTGTGATCGAAACGTACTGTTAGTTTGTTGTATCACATTTTAAAATTTTGGGACACAAATGGAGAAATGAAATCAATCATGATATTAATCATTGGACCCTACAGTGAATTAAAAACCATGTGAACCATGTGCACATATATTACTCAGTGTTCTCGATCTTTAAAAATCATCTTATTTAGATCAGTTAACTTATGACTCGTATCAACATTTCCACCTAATCGATCAGATCCCAAAAGCTAACAGATAGTATTAGTGATCTTCATGCCCACCAATTGGGAGAGTACTATTAGTGGATCTGTTGCAAAATATATCCCTTCTGCTCGGAAAGTACTGCTTTGGTAAATGTTATAGTCCACTCCTTGCATATGTCATCAACTGCTGGCTTTGATATTTCAAAGTCTCAAATATAGAAAACTTCAAGTCAATAGTCATATTTATATAACCTCTAGTTTGTCATCACTCAAAGAAGTAGTCGTCTGCATGTGGATGAAGATGTAGTTAGGATCTCTATCGCATAATAAGTCGTTATCCTTTTGATATATGCGATAATTAAGGGAAACAAATTCCATGGTTTTCGATTAAACTTAGAAGACCATTCACTGTTTAAGACTTGGGACCTAGTTTTGTGTTGGACCAACAGAGTGCAACTACAAGTTTAAATAATATGAGTTCTCATTGGTGATGAAAATGATTGAACACCAACTAAGACATTGTAACAAAATAGAATAATCTATCTTTTTAGTCCTTAAACTTCTAATTTCTATCACTTTGGTCCAAATTTTAGAATTTGCTTGGATTCAATTATGATGACGTGACGTGGCACCGACACAAGAACCCACTTTTTAAATTATAAACCCAAATTAAAGGTAAAATCGATATTTATGTGTAAAGTAGTTTCTATTTCTTTCTTTTTATTTTCAATTCTGTTATTGTGTTCTTCTCTCTTCCCCCGATTCTCAATTGTCTTCTTCAACACCACACAAGACCCAATTAGTCTAATCTGCCACATGCCCTAATTCTTCCTCACCTTCCTCAACCCTTTGGTTCTCAATTAGACCCACTTCTAAGCTTACCCATCTCTCAATCTGATAGATTGAGTTCCTCTATGAGCTAATCAACACCACCACATGTCCACGTCAATCCCGACCTTCATCAACTGACCAACTCCTCCAATCTTTCCTTATCCGACCACCTCGTCCGACCGAATTGACTCGTTCCTCAATTTGAGTACCCCTTGGTCGAAAACGTCGTCGCTTTGGTCCTTTTGATGCGATCTTTGCGTAACTTGAAGACCGGGTTGGAGAAGAGAGGGATGCAGCGGAGCTTGACGGTACTGACCATGGATCGAAAGCGGGAATGAGATGGAAATTAAAATCGAAGACGTAATTCTTGGTGTATTAGGTTTGAGAAAATGGGAATGAGATGGAGATGAGATAAGTTATAGATTTGAGAAAGCAGAGGCTGATAGAGGATAGACAGAGAAAAGAAAATAAGCTAGGAAACAAAAAAAACATTTTAAAAATTCTATTAAAGTCTCCAAGTCTTGGTCCTTTTACGGCTGATGCGGTTTGGTTAGTAAATTAGCTTAACGCCTTGCTTACCTTTCATTGGCAACAGCGAAGTGTTCGTTGACCATATTTTGGTAGATTCCGGTGCGATTTCTCTTTTATCGATCGGTTTGCTTTGCTCCCAAGTCGGAAAAGATTCAGAAGTTCGTATATTGGGAGTTTGTGTTAGAACCCTGATTGAATGTAGAATAACAAACAGAGCACAAGAACAATATGGCTGAATGACTATTCTTTTATTCAACATACTTGGCTTTAAATAGCCTTACAATTGAAACTGAACTCCTACTTATCTGATTGGATAACAGCACAACTAACCAACTTGAATGTATCAACCCTACTAACAGACTCCTAAAGTCTAGTGATTATTGATTAAAGACCAAGTAAAAGTAGGACTCAGTAAACTCTAAGCCCTGAAAATACGATACTATCTCCTTCAGTTTGTACGTGTTTCGACTCTCATATATAGAAGGATAAGAGTGTGTACTTCGTTTTTGGTTTCCATTGTTGGGATCCAGTGATGACCGAGCCACTGAAATCTCTTAGTAAGAATACAACAAGCTATTCAACTCTCTCTTTTTTTGGTCAAGAACAAGCTATTCAACTCCGAAGGTGACAATTTTGATTAATGTTTCATTTCTTCACGGAGAGCAAGCATTAACTAATACCAGAGACAGTTGTGGATTATGGTTGATATTGATCAACATGCATGCATGAGGATGATCGAGGTGATGTAATCTAGTCATCTTCAGATGACGTATGCAGCAACCACTTTTTCTTGATTATTATGAAATCGGTAAACTTCGCTGTAACACTTCAAATCATACTTTATATTTTAGCAATAAAAAACACAAATGGTCACTGATTTTTGACTCATTAATCACCTTACTCACTCACATTTTAAAAATGTCACTTAACTTACTTACTTTTAATTATATCTCTCACTTAACTCACTGTCGT
Source organism: Fragaria iinumae (assembly GCA_009720345.1). NCBI lineage: Eukaryota > Viridiplantae > Streptophyta > Magnoliopsida > Rosales > Rosaceae > Fragaria > Fragaria iinumae. The sequence goes on along the minus strand of CM019122.1, from coordinate 35,215,340 downwards.
TAAACTTACCGTTAGGAGCCGTTAACATCGAGGGTATATTTGTTTAACAACATAAAATATTTCTAACTTATTTTTAAATTTATTTCTAAAGTTATTAGATCATTTTTCAATTTTTTTTTTTGAAATTTCTATGAAAAAGAATAACTTTAAAAAATCTGAAATTATTTTGAAAAAATATATTATTTGTAGTTCTTTTCATTGTAATAAAAAAAATTAACTTATAAATTAATGCATATTTAACTTATTTGAAAGTTATTAAATTATTTTCAACTTTTTAAAAAAAATCCGGAATTTCTAATACAAAAAAAATGTTTTAGAGTTAAAATCTAATGAGGAAACAACATTGTTTATTTTTTCCTCAAAAATAAAAAAACTAATTAGAAATTATTTTCTGGTGGTTAGACAAATATACCCTCAATGTTAACGGTTACTAACGGTTAGTTTAACGGCAGTGAGTTAAGTGACATTTTTGAAATGTGAGTGAGTAAAGTGATTTATTTGTCAAAATTAAGTCAGTGACAATTTGTGATGTTTTGCTATTTTCAATTCAAGGGAAAATGCCCATTTAGTACTAATTTAAACCTCTTATTGCTAATTCCAATGAATTTAATAGACATGAGCCCATTCCAATATAAGGTGTTCTTATTTGTGTCCAAATACACAAATCTATATTAAAGTCATAATAAAATAATAATTTTTGTATATTTTTCAGACAATTTTACCCTCACCACTTCAACATGTATAAGGAGAGAGAAAGTGAAAGAGTGAGAAGACTTTGCAAGAACCTCACCGGACTCCGGTCCCTGTTGCCGGAATTTCTTCGGTCGCCGGATTTCAGTCACCGGTAACTCTGTTACTGACCCCTTAATAATCAGTTACTAACCCCCATTAAGCAGTTACTGACCCCAATAACTTGGTTACTGACCCTCAATAACCAATTACTAATCCCCAATAATCAGTTACTGACCCCCAATAACCAGTTACTGACCCTCAATAATCAACTTATTTCAGCTTAATGTAATAGAAAAGAAGATTTACCAGAAAATAATCGAATTACTAACCCTAATAATCGAGTTACTAACTCTAAATAATCAGCTTATTAAGTTACTGACCCCCAATAATCGATTACTGACCCTTAATAACAGGATCATTATTGCTCAATAATAAACTGAAACTCACAAAAAAAAATGAAGAGAGTATTTTTACACGACGTCACTTGCACAGAAATATAATTTGAGCACAAAAATCCAACATACCATACTTAATTTCACAAGACACCACAACAATGCAACCTAGCTATTCTCTTCAACCCCTAACCTCGGTCAAGAGTTGAGACTGATTCCAGACGTTGCTGGAACCTTTTGTCAGAACTCAAGAACTGCATAGCTACGATCCTCAATTTCCACACCAAAACCGCATCTCACTTCCTGATCAACGACTACCCTTACTTCGCGTACAAATCGAAAAGGAAACAAGTGTCGTTGGACTACGTCATCTTCCAGCCCAACACTCTCTCGCTAGATCCGGCCACCAATCTCCAGTCCCTCTTCAAGCGCCTGGCTCGCCAATTTAGATCTAGAAACTACCTACAACGTCGTTCACCGCAGCTTATGTAGTGGAGCGATCTGTGTAGGGAGGTAGCCGGTTCGGAATCCGGTGAGATATTAGTGATCGAAATGACGTCGTTGCAGATGTCGTCGTACGTCTTCCTTTCCGGTCTTTCATTGCAGGAGATCGGCGCCGGAGGGAAGGATCTGAATCAGCGATCTACATGAATCTGAGACTTGCGTCGGAGGAGAGAGAGAGGAGAAGGAAAAAGAGATAAGATATATGTAAGTTTAATCACACAAAGGGTAATAACGTTTTTTTCATAAGAATCATTGGAATGAGCTAAGAGATAAGAGTTTCATTGGAATGAGTTTTGGTTTTCTTGTTTTTGTACATTTGGGCATTTTTCCTTTTTTTAACTACTAATTAAAATGTTTGGTCGGAGAATATGAATTGTTCACACCCAAATTAGTACTGAAAAATAAAGTTTTCTGAATACACGAAATGAAAGACCACGTTAGACTGCCACGTGGTGTTTCGGGAGCATTGAAAAATTTCTATACTACTCTAATATATACCAAGTCCAATAGGGTTTCGGCTACTATCGCCAAGAGGAAACGAAACATGGCCACTGGGAGCATAAATCAGTCCCCTCCGATGGCGACGTTGCTGAGCGGCCTCGTTTCATCTGCGACGTTCAAGATGTCATCGAAGAAATTCTATCCAGGCTTCCGGTTAAATCCCTACTGCGATTCCGGTGTGTATGCAAGTCATGGCGCGTGTTAATCTCCGGTTCTCTTTTCGCTAAGAAGCATCTCAGCCACGCTGCCGTCACTAGTAGATTACAGATAATTGAGCATGGCAGCGGAGAGTATGAACCTGAAACGAGGGTTGCAAATAACAGAGAGTTTGATTTGAAGGTTGCAAGCAGACAGCAGCTTCATGTACCAAGATGGTGCTCTGCTGACATACATTCGGTTAACCTTGCTCAGACGGATACGATATTTATTGTGGGTTCTTGCAATGGGTTGATTTGTCTTGGAGTATCAAGGGGCTTGTTTCTGTTATGGAACCCTTGCACTAGAGAAACGAAGATGTTACCCCAACTAGATACATCATGGAAATCGATGTTTTATGGCTTCGGTTATGATTCTGCCGGCGAAGATTACAAGGTCATAGTGGGCGCTCTATATGAAAGAAATATTGCCGTTTTGAGTCTTAAAACGGGTTCATGGAGGATGGTTGAAGGTCTAGATGAGCCTGTTAGCTTGCAAGGGAATATTGGGTGCTTTTTTAAAGGTGCTCTACATTGGTTAGGGTTTAAAGAAGACGATGGGGTAGATAGTGTGGAAATAATCTCTTTCGATTTAGCGGAGGAGGAATTTCAGGCGGTTCTGCCATTACCCACCAGTTTTCCGAAAACTTGGTGGAGCATTGTATGTGCCTATGGCCGAACTGGTATTGGGATCGGGACTAGTATCCCACCTCATTGGGATCACAAGAACGTGGTTACCATATGGACGGAGGAGGAGTACGGAGGAGTCAAAGAATGTTGGAGTCTTTGAAATTTCTTTTAGTCCTTTAAAGAAATCTTTGCGTTATGATCATACTGTTGATGGTGATTATAGAGCAGTGAATTATATAAGCATTCTAGAGAATGGTGCGGTTTTGATCAGTTTGGATTACAAGAAGGTGGTGTTATATAGTCCTGAGGACGAGATTTTCACGATCGTTTTTGATTCTGAAACCCTGAAAGTTGGTAAACCGGGAACCCGAGCTGGTGACATTAGCTCAATTATGTGTCTAGAGACTTTAGTTTCACCGGAAAGCTGCTATTCCTCCTCTCCTTCAGTATAATATTATTGCCATTCACGACTACCCCTGGTGGATCCTTTGTGCTTTTGGTCCGGAGAAGGTTGGTGTTACATAAAACTAGCTATAAACTGAATGTGATTTTTTGTTTCTGTGAGCACCTTCATGCAACTACGTGCTACATACACTCATGTTACTGATGTTAGCTAGTAAACTGGATTTTCTTTGCTCTTTCATCAATATGATTTTTTGTTTTGTTTTTTGAGAAGGGTTTCATCAATATGATTGAGGGTGATAATAGTGTACGCGCAAGTTGTACGTTTGACCTTCTTTTAATTTTGTTTCTATTTTTAAGATATAAAAATAAGAAAATTTAACATTAAATAAGCACAACATTATGAAGGATTTGACACCCAAATTAGTTCTGAAAATTAAAGCTTTCTGACGGATCTATTTTTTGTTTCACCGTTCTAAACTAGAGGTTGTATATAGAATATCCCTTACTAATGCGCTCCATATACCATGAAAATTCAATTTCTAACAAAACAACAAGACCATGCATGGTAATAAATATGAAGTGTGGATTTAGTTAAGATAAAAATTCCTCCGTATCTTTCGGAGTGAGAACCCGGACCCTAAGGCTCAATTAGGCAGCGTCGTCTCCCCCTCCGGTGGAAACGACGCTCGTGGCGCTTCGAAGGAGCGTGCACATCGGTTGTGCAAGGCTGCGTTGGTGGTCGAAGGGCTAGGTTGCGGTTGTTGAAGGCGGCAATATGGGGTCATGAAGTAGGACGTGTAGATTGCAGCGAGAGGGCTATTTCTAATTCGGATTTGGCAGCGGCTTGACTCAGTGTCGTCTTCGTTTAAAGAACGTTCAAAGGCGGCGGAGATTTGGAGAAAGGCTGCGAAAGACTGATTCATAGGCAAAGTAGTTGGTTTGTATAAATCTCTTTCGGATCTAGGTTGGTTGGAGAAAAGGGCTACGGCGGTTATATTTTGGATTCGTCAATACTAAAACTCTCATTTAGTATCGGTAAAAGTAATCCATGTGAAAATTTAGACACGTTTATCAACCGATTATATAGCTCTCCCTAGGGAAGCATAATGAAATTTAAGTGTAAATACAGTTGACCCATGTGATCGAGACCCAAACTTTTTCGAAAATAGGTAAGTTTCCTACCTTATCCATATTTAACCACTACAATCACATATATGGTCAAATTTGGCAAATTTTATGTCATACATATAGTTAGTTTATAAAGATATACATTTAGATACAACTTAGTAAATATGTTATATCACATTAGTAGTCATGTTGTGATTCAAGTGAACTAAAATAAAATAGTTAAAGTCTGAGTAGTGGATACGATCATAATAGTGAAACATGGCTATAGTACAAAATTCAAACATTTTCGTTAATGTTCATGTCTCGATCGATGCGGTCAATTTTAACCAATCAATCTTTAATAAACATACTACATATATATGTTGTCTGATGAATACTTTAAAAAGTCAAAATGATTGACTTCAAAAAATGATAGAAAGGCTGGGTTTAGGGGTTAGGGGTTAGGGGTTAGGGGTTAGCAATTTAGTAAGGGTGTTGGTCAATTATTTATGTTTTTTAAAACTACAAATTATTCCTAGCCCTCTCTATCTTTTCGTTTCTCATCTGGACCGTTGTTCAAACCCTTAAAAGGGTAAGAAACCCTAGCCACTCCATTTCATTTCAGTTCGAGAGGGAAAGAGAGACTTAGCCGAGAGCGGTTCCGCACCGACGCCCAATCCTCTCTCTGCTGCCATCAGCCGGCCATCGTCAATCAAGTCCCCTCTCTCTGCTCTTCCTCCTCCTCCTACCCACCAATCCACCATCCTTCGAAGAGATCGAAAACTAGTCCTAAACCCCAAATCCCGATTCGAAGGTTATATTTTTAATCTCCATGTCTGTTACTGTTATTTGAGATGCTCTTTTGTTCGAAAATACCGATTCTAGTATATACTGGTTAATGCTTGAACTTGTTGCAGGGAACTGCTTGCGACTTCAATAAGACAAGCAACGGACGCAAACTGACTCAGATTATCATCTTCAGGTATCACAAGATATTGTTGGCAATGTAATTTCGTTTTGTTGGTATTTGAAAACTGAGTTATACAGTGTGAATGGTTGTAGACTACATCTTCCATTTTGTTATGTTTCTAATATTATTAAAGGGGAAGCTTTGAGGTTGACATTTAACAAAGATCTCTTTAATATTTTAATGAGTCGATCTTAGGTGTTTGTGTAATTGAAGGTGGAGGTGACAATATCACTTTGGAGTTGGTTTTGTGTGTGCATTATCTACCATTGGGATATCACATTTGTCAGCATTAAGGGCAATGGGGGTTTTAAAAGTCTTGAGCTTGGTCTGTTTAATTGTAGCACTGGTTCTATCACTTATTGTCACGCCCCGACTCTTAAATTTTACCTTAATTACTAGCTTTATGGTAATAAGAATTTTACCGTCTTCGTCATTGAATTTATAGTCCTAAAGTCCCTAGAGGTGTTTTGAGGGACGAATATTTCGAAAGAATTATTCGAAGGAAGAAAATGTGACGACGGTAAAAATGGTAAATTTTAGCTAGTAAAATGTAATTTTTATTGGGGTATTATTTTGGGGTGTTGAATTTTTGGAATTGTGGGTTAAATATGGTGGTGGATCGGCTGGGCCGAGCCCAACCCATTTTTCTTTTTCCTTTCTCTCTTTTCCTCCCGGTTTCTCTTCCCCGAGCCTCCCGATTTCTCTCCTCCCTGCCGGACCTTCCGACCGCCCGTCCGCCGCCGTCCGGCCGCGCCAGACCGCCGCACCGGTCCCAAACGATCGGTCTCCAACCCAGCTACAATTATAGACCGGTGGCAGCCTCCCTAGCGCCGCCGTGAAGGAGGAATCGACGCCGAAAGCTCCGACTGCCGGAAACTTCTTTTCGCCGGAACTCCTTCCTCCGGCCACCATATCCGGCGAGCCTTGGCTCAAAAGGAAGCCCTCCTCCCGTGCTTCAATCCCTCCAAAGGGCTCGTTCCATCTCGAGCTAGGTAAGGAGAAATCGGTATTTGAAATTCTAGGGCTTATTATGTGTTTGTGTTCGATTGACTTGGTTAGGCTTAGAATTTGAGTTTGTGGTAGTTAGGAATGTTGTAGAGGAGGTTGAGAGGAAGGTGCTGGTAAATTTTGGTAGCATTTGCATGTCGCCGGAGTTGGTCGCCGGCCGCCGCTGCCGGCGGAGCCGCCGCCGAGAAAATGTTTTTGGTGGAGAAAATTATGAGGAGTTTAATGGAATGAGTTTTAGAATTTTTGGAGGAGTTTTGGATAGGTTTTGGAATTTGTTAAGTTTGGTATTTTTGGCGGATTAATAAGTTAAAATCTGGCCATTGGATTATTTTTGTGATTAGGACGTTGGAAGGTGATTTTGAGGATGTCGGTAATTTATGGAGATTTGTGGTTGGCAGTGAAGTTAAGATTTAGGACGATAGGCATGGTTGAGCGCGGGAAGCTCATATTTAATTATGCCTATTTTCTTTGAACGTTGGGATTTTATTTAAGGAATTATTTATGTATTGGAACAGGACACGAGGAGGCTCGAGCAGAGGAGACCTCCGACCGACGTCAGGCTTAGGCCTAAGTTGTGAGTGGACTTTGTTTTTTTTAAATAATGTTTTATTGTTGAATATTTTCCTTTGTTGGAATTTATCCTGAGTTGAGGATTTCAGTGATTTTACTCACTTTATATAACGTTTATGAATATAGTATGTATATGAGAGAGTGCTAGCTAGCAATACGTACTCCCCTCATGATGAGGAAAAATGCCATTATGAGGTGACGTGAGCGTTAGACCCCAGCGTCTAGCTCTGTACGACTTTCTACTTTCCGAGTTCATTCTATGTTTTTAGATTCATTCATAGAATTCGTACAGGGAGTATACACGTATAAATACCACCCGGTCCCACCCCCATACTGAGGATAAATGCCACTATGGGGTGACATGCGCGTTAGACGCGAGCGTCCTAGCCTGGTATGACTATCTACCTTCAAGCTTATTCATAGATAGCATACATGGAGTAGACGAGTGTGAATACATACTGATATAATTATATAATTTAGCCTGAGAGGTTGTGTTGTTTGGAGACTAGCCAGAACTAGTCGAGTCCTTGAAAGTGTTTATTGGGGAAATATTTATTGTTGTCGAGATTATTTTGTCCACTCACCCTGATGTGATTAAATATTTTCCCCTAGGTTTTTCCTTTGTTTTAATCGCCCAGTCTGCAGAGTTCGGATGGGGTCTAGGAGGAGGCACCGAGGCATAGTCACCCACATTTCCACTACTGTTCGCCAGTAGGTCATTTGGTTAAACCCACTAGGATTTCTATCAGCTTCCGTTGTCTTTCTTGTAGTAGCTCTGAATATTTTTCGGAAAAATAATTGTGTATTATTTTATTCAGTTATTTGGATTAAAGTGAAGTTTAATATTTTGGGTTAAGAGGGTGTTCTATATTTTTCCGGGTTAGGGTTGTCCATTTTCAAGGGAGGTTTGCCGAGTCCTTCGGTAAATTTTCCTTGGAGGTGGTCCCCGCAGGACTTACCTCGGGTTTCAGGGTGAAATTCGGGGTGGGTCTTGACACTTATATTTAGTAAGGATCATACAACTCTTTTGTTTAAGACCAGCACTTCTCTAGCTCCTTATAATAAATTGATTACTTCATTAGGTATGTATACTGTTTATTAAAGAGCTGCTAGTTAATGCTCATGTAAAATTTTGTTGGTTTCATTGTCAGATTACTCTTTCTTTTGTGTGTGCGCGTCTATTCTTAAAAATGTGTTAGTAACTTAGTAACGACGTAACTGATGCTTTCCGGCTTACAATTGGAACACATATGTCTCATGGCATTGTCAATTTTTATTATAAGGTCAAATCACTCCTAGTCTTAGCATGCATATATATATATATATATATATATATATATATATATATATTGTGTATTTATATATTCTAGCATTGTAGCTGCTTTCTGATCCTTAAACTAAGCCTTCTTATTCAGGTTCTCAAGTTCATTTTCACTTTTACATTACTCAAGTTACGTGAGATGATGACATGATGTGGCTAATGAATTGAATTACTGAAACCTCTTTTCCTTATACAGGAGATCGAATTCCTTGAAGCTCTAGAACTCCATTGCCAGACATGGCAAAAGATATGCATGACATTCCAAGTCCAGCGTATACTTCTGCATTTTGGTCTAAACTCACTTCTCTAAGTATGGCTACTGAAAGAGTTCTTATTGTAACCAATACATTAGTAATCCAAGATGAAGTCCTTTCCCACAGATTGGGTCTCATTCCAATCAAGGCTGACTCAAGATTGTTCGAATTTATAGGTTTGTTTGATCTTGCTTTTGTTGCTTATTAAATAAAATTCTGTTTTGTTGATGCTCTTTTTTAAATTTTATTCAATTTTTGACTGAACCCCTTGGTTTGATTACATTTCTCAATTAGGGTTTTAGCATATATGCTATATATATACTCTATAGTACACACCACATGCATATATGCTATGTATATACTCTATAGCTATATATATATATATATATATATATATATATATATATATATATATATATATATATATATAGACACACACACATGTGTGGTGATATACTCTGCATACACATGTTTGCACTTGGCATCTTTAGCTGTTGAGTGCTGAAGCTTGTAAATAATTTAATGTCCATTTTTCAATCTCTGTTGTGACTGATTCAATAACGTTGTAGTTATTCTCTTTACAATTTCTGAATGCAGTAAGGTTTGTTTGTGGCTGCATATAGCAGGGAAAAGATTGGAGGATGTACATGACATATGATTCTTATCTTGCTGCAGTTTCGAGAACTCTGCGCTCATGGTAAAGGAGAAATGAGAATGTAGATTAGGAGTAATATGTATCGTTATTATATATTTTTATTCTTACATTTCAATTGATTTTGTAATTGAAGTTGATTATTGACATTTAATGAAGAGTTACTTTTCTTGTTATGTGTGAAGTTTAATTTGCAATCAAACGACATAAGTGTGTATAACAATCAACAAGAATGTGTAGTTCAATAGACAATCAAACAACATAAGTCATCTTACCCAACAACATAAAAGTGAAGTTAAACGAATTATTAGACGATATAAATGCCTCATCAGACGACATAGATATATGGTTAGTTTTCCATTCAGACGATATAGAGTAATAATTTTCTAAATTTGACAACATTAGACGACATTAAATTGTCATTAGAAACCACATCTAACCACATCATGTGAATGAATTTGTCGTTGTAGGTTATGTAGGTTGACGATTATATGCAGTGTAAGGTTGTATCCCACTACATCTATTTCGACAAATCCTTCATTTTTTCTTCTTTCACTTGACATTTAAATGTTGTTGGTCTTTTATCCAGACGACATAAAGTTCGGAAACCTTCCAAACTTGTCAAATTTCAGACGACATATTATATGTCGTCTAACTTGCACTCACACGGCAATGGAGAACTGTTGTCTGATAGCCTATCAGACGGCAGGGCCTCAGACGACATATGTTTTTTCATCAGACGACATGATGTTTTTGGCATAGTGCATGGCGCCCTTTAATCTCGGCTTCTCTTTTCGCTATGAAGCATCTTGGCCACGCTGCCGTCACTAGTAGATTACAGATCCTTGAGTTTGGCAGCGGAGAGTATGAACCTGGATCGAGTGTTGCAAATTTGAAGGTTGCAAGTAGACAGCTTGATGTACCAAGATGGTGCTCTGCTGACGTACATTCTGTTAGCCTTGCTCAGGCGAGTACGCGTACGATACGTATTGTGGGTTCTTGCAATGGGTTGATTTGTCTACAAGTCTCAAGGGGATTGTTTCTGTTATGGAACCCTTGTACTAGAGAAACGAAGATGTTACCCGAACGAGATACTCCACGGGGGGGGGGGGGGGGGGGGGGGGGGGGGGGGGGGTTGGACGTTTTATGGCTTTGGTTATGATTCTGCCGGCGAAGATTACAAGGTCATAGTGGGCGCTCTATATGAAAGATATATTCAGTGTTAAAACGGGTTCATGGAGGAAACTTGAAGGTCTTGATGAGCCTGTTCACTTTCAAATTCAAGAGAATATTGGGTGCTTATTTAACGGTGCTCTACATTGGTTAGGGTTTAAACAAGAGGAAGGGACATTTAGTGTGGAAATAATCTCTTTCGATTTGGCGGAGGAGGAATTTCAGGCGGTTCTGCCATTACCCACTAAATTTCCGAAAACGTACCGGTCTTGGTCCTCTGATGGCCTTGGTATTGGGATGGGGTCTAGTAAAACTGGTCTGTTTGTATATCATTACGATCACACGAAAGCCTTTACCATATATTATGGACGAAGGAGGATGAGTACGAAGCCAAAAAATGTTGGACTAAAGTCTTAAAAATTCCTTTTGAGATATTTATGCGTTATGATCGTATTATTTCTGGTGATTATAGAGTGAGTTATATAACCATTCTAGAGAATGGTGCGGTTTTGATCTGTTGGGATTGCAAGAAGGTGGTGTTATATCGTCCTGAGAAAGAGATCTGCACGACCGTTTTTGATTCTGAAACCCAGAAACTTGGTAAACCGGGAACACGAGCTGGTTACATTATGGCAATTATGTGTCTAGAGACTTTAGTTTCACCGAAAAGCTGCTTTTCCTCCTCTCCTTCAGTATAATAATACTATTGCCATTCACGGCTCCCCAGTGGATCCAATGCATGTGTTCTTGATCCGGAGAAGGTTGGTGTTGTATAAACCTATACATTGAAAGTAATTTGGTGTTGTTTTATTACTTCTGTGAGCACCTTCATGCAACTAAGTGCTTACACTCATGTTTGCTAGTAAAGTAGTAAACTGGATTTTCTTTCATCGTTATGATTGAGGGTGATAACAGTGTGCGCGCGAGTTGATTGTCCTTCTTTCGTCAATATTTTTTTTTTAATTATTGTTATTCCTCCATAACTCTGATAAACTTATTTTACATGTTATTGTACAGATGTGATTCTAGTTAATTCATGTTTGTCTACTGGAAAGTAAGGCCGGAAAGTATACCAAGTAGAAGCAACTATGGGTTTAGAGACTTGTAGCTGGATTCACCCAAATAAAGGTTGCTCTTCCTCCGCGATCTATTTGAGTTTGTTATACAGCTAATACAGGGCTTCATCTTAATATATACTGCTTCCGCCAGGGTACCTTCTAACACCTTCAACATGCATACATGATACTAGCTATCCATTTTGTGTTTTACTACACAAGTGATCTTCGGCCTTCTTTTATAGTGTGTTTTGAAAAATGCCTACATTGAAAGGTTATTGATTGTTTCATATTGAATGCCTTCATCTATAAATGCGTACATTGAGTCTCCTAAGCCAGATTGAATGAATTATCATATGAAAAACATCATATCTCTTGGGGGGATTATTCACTACAAAATGCCGTTGCACTTGTTTCACTCTTTCCTGCATTCTTCTATACTTCTCTTCAGGAATCCTCATTAAGAATTCCTTGAGTTGTGGTATTTCACTCACAGATACTTGAATAGAGAAAGACTCCCAATCTAGAACATCACTGAACGGCAGAACATAATGCTGTGAAATCAAAACTGGAACGCACTCTGCGTAAATTGCCTCTACAATCCTTGGACTAGCGACTTCATGACCGCTAGGGCATATGCAGTACTTGCTCCGCTTCAACATGTCTTGGTAGGAAGCGTTCTGGGGAAGCTTTTCGTAAACCAGTAAATCTTCATCTTTTTCTTTCCAGTGTTGGAAAAGCAATGGTCTGATTCGACCATGCATTCGTCCTGCAAAGAAGGCTAGGATAGAACGCTTGGAAGGGGGCAAGCCTCCTATTAGACCTGTAATTTCACCTGTTACAAGATTAATTTCGGGAAATGATGCATCTTTCTTAGGGTTGAAGTGCTCGGAAGTGTTCGCATTGCATAGTACACGAATTGCAACAAAGTATAGCTGTCGAACGTACCATGTCGCCCTCGGCCCCTATACAAAACCAAAAACATTAACACATAAGATGTCACGTAAAGTGAGATACATGTACGTGAACTATTGATCAGATGGGTTTGGGAATGTGACAACATATATAATATGTCAGATAATTAGATAAAGGTGTCTGGTGAGTACTTGGGAAATCTACTTACCCAATCATGGCAAGAAAGCGTTACATGATCAGCCCCAAGGCTTCTATTCCAAAATGGGTACTTGTTGGATATAACACGAACATAATCAACCACGGTGCGCTGCAAAACAGCTTTGTCTCGAATTACTGGGTGAAAGAGGTACTCAATGATCATCACCACACTAAAAGGAAGGAAATAGACATGAGCTTCTTCTGGATCCAAAGTCCGGAATTTGGAATCAGTTTCCATGAAGCTGAGAAACAGTCCTTCCATAGAGTATATGTTCTTGCAAGGACCATTGTGGAATATAGGAGGCTCTCCTTCTTCATAGACAAAAATCTTAAACAGGCTTTCCATTAAGAGGTAGCTCCTATACACACGTAAAACACATAAAAAATAAGTGAAAGATTCAAGATTCTTATACTCCCTACTAATGAGAGTGAAGCAGCACATACCGGTGAAAGGCATAAGCATTCCTGTAAATATCGCCATTCGGAACATAATCGGCATCTTCAAGAGGACTCGTTTGGTTTAGTTTTGTTGCTTCCCTTATCAACTCTCTAGCTGTGGAAAGACCGGCCTCAATCCTCTCCAGGTTTACATCTCCCTTCTCATTGTCTCGTTTCAAGACAGACTTGCTAGTGAAACCCTTTTCGAGATTAAACACGCGTAAAGGGTAATCAATCAAGAAAAATGATGAGAGAAATGACTAGCAAACTAACAATGAATCAAGAAGATCGAATTCGTACCGTGTGTCCCGAAATATTGTTGAATCTGAGCTGAGACTCAGAACTCACACCTCTAGTACAAGTTACACCAAACCAAGAAGACCTTCCTTTATAGCTCTTGGGCATAACAACCAGTGAGATTATAGCAAAGAAAGCCATTGCAACTAGTACAAAAACATTTTTATTTGATCTTCTGTGAACCTGCCTCATCATCTCTCTCTCTCTTTCAGAGCTTATTTTTTCCAGAATAAGAAATGGAGTGACTCTCATGATCTGGTATCTTTCTAATAGGCGACATGGAATTTATGGAAAGTATTGGTAAGTTCAAATCCTGTTCCAGTTTATGAGTAAATTATTAGCTAAAACATAATCTAATGGTATCTGGTGAGCTTCACCCAAAGAAATGGTATCAATGGATCATCACAACTATGTGGACCTAATTAATTATAATACTCAAATGAACAAATGAAAATTAATATGATATAATCCACAGTAACTATTAAATAATAGCATCGACAAAGCATATAAATGTATTTTGATATATATTTTCATGAAAACTAGACAATAACAGATCACCGTCCAAGCAAGGTCATCATCAAATAACTTAAGGCAAGCAGGCCGGCACTCGGAGACCCTAGACGAAATTTTTTTCGAGGCCCCATAATAAATAACCAAATAAAATAAAGATAAAAAAAATAACAAAATTAATCATTTAAAGACTCAAATTCTGATTCCCTATATTAATTACTAACACCAAATTTTATGTATTAGGGGCCTTAAGAATTTGAGGCCCTAGACCTGAGCTTGGCTCATCTTGGCCCAAGGCCGGCCCTGAAGGCAAACAACCTACATTTCAATAAACTGTGTAAAAGAAAAAAAACCGGAAAAACCCTAGTCGCACTACTTTCACCTTCGGCGTCTAGCGCTTTCCCTACGGCGCTTGTACGAGCGGCTCTAGCCGATCCCAACGGCGTTCCACACCATCCCAGCAGCACTTGTTGATCCCAAGCTCCCACCGGTGTGAGCCGGACAACCATCCTTTAGACAAGAGCAAAGTCCCTTTAAGATTTATGTGGTGAGTTTTGTCTTTCTCTTCTTCCAGCGGCTTGTTATCAACATTCACAACGGCTGTGTTCTAGATTTGTCAGAGATTAAATATCAGTTTCCTTGGCCATCCATGTCCTAGGAGGAGGGGAGGCCTCCTGACGAAAGGATGCCCTACAAGAGTTTGAGTGCACCTCCGTCGCATATGACAACCGCTCAGTTTGGGAGGGGTGTGACTAGCCCCAACAACAAGAGCAAAGAGGTTGGTTAATTTCCTTGTTTCTTACCTAGACATTTAATGGAAGACTATTCTTGTTTAGATTTCGGTTTTACTTTGTTGTACACCAATTAAGGTATGTAGGTGACGGGTATTACCGCTACATAAAATTTAGATAGGAATATTTGGAAGTTAGGTGTGATAGGCTTAACTGAGCGCATTTGTAATAAGGACTACATGTCTCTTTGTTAGTGTTTGTTGCCAATTAGACTTATTGGTCGTGAGTAAACAAATTGTTGTGTCTCTTTGTTAGTGTTTGTTGCCAATTAGACTTATTGGTCATGAGTAAACAAATTGTTGTAAGCACTTTGTGGTCGTGGATAAATTAATGAAATTGTCTATTTTCTCAACAACAACAACAAAAATATAGGAAAAGATACTGAGGCAGAATGAATGATTTCATTGATACGTATGATATGTATACATGCCTTTACTGCTATGGGACTCCAACAGGTAAGGAGATAAAAAAGGAATGGCATCTAATACAATTACAATTAAATACAAACTGATACAATATCTTTCTAACAGATCAATCTTAATTATTATCGGAAAATTCTGCTATGCAGACAGACATAGCATGCATGCTTGATTCTTAGGCAAATTTTCTTTAAAATTTGCGCCCCACCACCCCATGCTACGCACATGCATCCTCATCAGGGGCGGATACACATTCAAGGCTATATGGGCTCAAGCCTATAGAGTTTTTTGGGTCAAAAACCCTAGAGTAGGGGTATATACACTTACATCCCATTAGTTCATTACCATACCAGGAATAAAAAATTACAATAGTAAGTTTGTGCATGCCATTCAATTCGCATTTAGCATTCTACTCTTCGCAGAGACGGCACAACCGATCTTCTCTTAGGTCTCCTCTTCTCGCTTGTCACTCTTCTATTTTTCTTCAATCAACTTCAGAGTCCAAGTATCAACTTCCTTAACAATCATTCTATGTATATCTGAAATTTTTCAATCTTGAGTGAGATTTTTCTGATATGCTCCCATTGGAGTTCTTCAATGCTATGCTCGAATCGACATATGTAGCAACCTTTTTTGTTTCGAATCGACAAGTTTTTGCTATTTCCGTCACATACAGTAGTGTTCAATCCACCGCTCTATTTTTTCTTCAAACACTTCAGAAGGAACAAGAGGACCTGAGGGTGAGTGTATCGGGTCGGGTTTGGGCTTGGGGCTTTTCAGATGGATTAAGTAAGCCTTCTCTTTCGGTCCATTTTATATGCATTGGGCTCGGGTTGTACGGTTTCGTGGTCCATCTCACCAAGGTCTTCATATCCCGCCAAAAGATTTGCACCACGAATTGCGAGTGTTCTGCAGCTAGAAAGACTCCATTGATCTTCTTCTGCTATTCACTAGCTACCACAGTTTCATCTTATAGAGCACTTCATCTTGTTTACTGTTCTACATTTCAGGCAAGCTCGATTCAATCAGTGGCCACTTTTATTTATAAGGTTTCATTTTAAACTATATTTCCTGTTATTTTCAGTGCATAAACTGCCTAGTTTATACGGATACATTGTAGGTGATTAAATGTACTATACACTTTACATAGGTAGAATGTGTGAAAAAAAAAAAAAAAAAAAAAAAAAAAAAACAAATCAGTAGGTGAGCCTCGCTTGTCATACAAAACAACCCACTCATATATATGACTAATGTAGCTTCATTGGCAACACAATAGAGTAAAGGCCAGTTTGTCACTTAATGACCTGAAAATGACTTTCACCAAGCCCAGGGTAAAATCCTGCATGAGGAAAGTTGAAGATTATAACATCAAATTTCTTCCGGCTCAGGAAGTAATGCAGGTCCATGTCATGCAACACTAGGCATCCTCTCTGCCTCAACTCATTCAAGTGTGACACTCAACTCGGATGCTTTCCCCACAGAGATTCTGAAAAGCCGAAATAAAAATCTGTTACTCGATAACAAAATATTCACCTCATAACATCTATGCTCCTCGCGCAAATTCTTTTCCCCAATTTAAAAATTCAAGCATAAATTACCCAAAACACAATTTTGGGGGTTTTCCCCAAAACTTTGTCCTTGCCAAGCTCCAAAACACCACATTTTTTATCCCCAAAATTTAGACAAACACATGACTTCAAAGCAAAATTAGAAACTATACAGAGATAAGATGAAAGATTTGAACTTTAGGGTTGCGAGCTTGTACCCAACTAAGATCTTTCCCTAAAAATTACCCCAGCTAGAGGTAAAAACAAATATGGTAAATAGCAATGTAAATGGGTAAAATAACTAGCAGAACAAGATCTTGTTACTTGTAACGCTGCAAATGATCCCCAAAATCATGATCAAAACATTGTCTTGTTACCAAATTTTTTGATGAACCCTAAATCATCAAAATAGTTACATTCACATCAGGGCATAATAACAAAGCGAGTAATGTACCTTGGGAGTCTAGAGAAGTAGCCACCATGTTTGATGCGTGGCCAAAAGCTCGAGCCAAGCAAGCAGAGACTGAGAGTCGCCTTCCCCAACCAGCAGTTTCTCCTGTAAGCTACTTCAAAGTTGAGCACTTTTCCTCTCTCCGAGAAACAAGCAGCTCGCTTTCCCAGAACGAAAAAAATGGAAATGAAAAAAAAAAAAAACAGACCGAACCACCGTGACAAAGTTTATAGTACAGAAGTGTCTGAATCGGGTCGGGTTTTGGGCCGGGTGTGTGGGCCTATTAATACCCGAGTCCGCTTTTATCGCGGAGCGGTTGGGCTTTGGACCAGAAAACGACAAGTCTTCGGAAAGTCGGTTCTTTCCCGCCAAAAGCGAGACTGGGGCGTCACATATAGTCACGTGTCGTAACAGCATGAGGGGCTTCAGAGAGCGACACGTGTCCGCACGGGCTCCTGAATTCCTGCCACGTAACGGTTCGAGTCTCTCAAAGTCTCAACCTCTTCGTGTGCCTCAGAGATAAGAAAGGGTGGAAGCTTCATGCCTCCAAGAACAACGCTCTCTCTGTTTTTTCTCAGTAAATTTCAATTCTTTGCCCTAAGATTATAGGACAACAAGACTCTTTAGGGGGGCATTTGATGGACGTTGCGGCTAATTTGTTGTCCCAGCTATGGAGTTTCATCTCCTTCTTACCTTTCTTCTTCTTGCTTCTTGTCCTTGGCGTCGTTAAAGGTAAAAAACACCCTTTCATTTTGTTTCTTCAAGTTAGGTTATGCACAATAGTTCAAATTCAGAGCATGTTATCTATCGGGAAATTTGAGATCACAGTGTACATGTTTTCACTGCTTCCATATATGACTCTGTATATATGGCTATTGGATAGGTTTTTCAGTTTTGATGTGTCTATTAAAAATGATTAATGGTTTTTGTTTGACAGCTGCGATCACTGGTCCGGTGGTGCTTTGCATTATTTTTATTGGAAATTCAGCTGTGATTGCTGGGCTTTGGGTAGCACATTTTGTTTGGACGTACTACTGCGTAGTTAGGTATGCGCAAATTTATCTATCTCGTTATGTATGATGATCTCATTATGGATTTGGCTATTTATGCTAGCTATGTGCTTTCTGTACATGGTTTCGACCTTCCATGTTGTTATTATTTCAGAAGCAAGAGGCTTGGGCTTGTGTTAAAGGTTCTAGCGCTGGTATTACTGCCAGTGCCGCTTGTCCTTTGGCCGGTCGTTGGAGTTGTTGGGAGTCTTTTAGGTGGGATTGGATATGGGTTTTTTTCTCCTCTTCTTGCGACATTTGAGGCTGTTGGCGAGAATGTTCCTGACAAGTTCTACCACTGCTTTGCTGTATGTTTCTTGTCTCCTTACTCTATTTGTTTCATCTGCAAGTAATACTTGTGTTGATGTTACTGTAAATGTCATTTTAATGATTGTCTTTTTATCTGAAGTTTTGAACCAAAAAATAAGCATGGGGTTTGTGGGTGTATGGCAATACACTGCATTCATTAGATTATCTTTTTTGGGTTTTATGAACTAGAATTCTTATCAGTTTCTTGCTGTGTGGTGCCATGACAAGTCCATAACAACGTTAATATGTGTAATTGACAAAATACTAAGTCTTAGGCTCACTTTTTTCTTGTTCTAGGATGGTACTTGGTCGACAATTAAAGGAAGCTGCGTAGTCGTGCAGGATTTCACTGATTTTTGTTTCCACTCTTACTTCTCCTACATGGATGAACTAATGGAACAGATGCCTGCCGATGAAAAGCCCATGGATATAGAGTAAGAAACCTTACTTCTTTTCAATTCTTTCATTTTTAGAGTAGTATGTAAATGGAATCCAGGAATTTCTGAGGGATTTGGTCTTTCCCTTTAGGTTAATGAAACTGCCAGGTTGTTTGTTGGTGAGTCTGATTGGAGTCCCAGTGGATGTGGCTGTGATTACAGCTGTTGCACTATGGAAAAGTCCATACATGCTGTTTAAAGGATGGAAGAGGCTATTAGAAGATTTGATAGGCCGAGAGGGACCATTCTTGGAAACAGCGTGTGTTCCTTTTGCCGGTCTTGCCATTCTTCTATGGCCTCTGGCAGTTGTTGCAGGCGTAGTAGCTTCTTTCTTGTCCAGCTTCTTTTTAGGACTATATAGTGCTGCCATTGTGTATCAGGTACTCTATTGTTTGCTTTCTTATCATTCATTTTTATTTATTGTTTGTCTTGGGATATTGGAGTTTATCTGAACAGAGCTATATGATTTCCAGGAAGACTCGGTCTGCCTGGGATTTGCCTTCATAGTTTCAGTGGTTTCACTGTATGATGAATATGTAAATGATTTACTGTACTTGAGCGAGGGATCCTGTTTTCCCAGGTATATTACAGATTTTTGTTTGAAAAAGCTGTATCAATATGACAGCATCTTGAAATGAAATGGTGTATGGAGAGAGTGATGCTCCCAATCCTTTTCTTTCTAATTAGCTGGAGTCTTGGTTTTAATTATAGACATCTCTGTGACAGCCAGGCCGATATACCGTAGACATATGAGCTCTTGCCCAGAGACGAAGAGTTCTGGTGACAATGATAAAAATGAGTCGAAGAATGGTAGAGAAGCCACAAAAAGGTCAAAACTTGTGTCGCAACACTCGAGAATTTGGAAGCAGGCACTCCACCGGTATAAAGCAATGCAGGTAAGGACTCGCCAGAGGTTATATAGCAATATTGTTTTGCAGATAGAACGATCGAGTACATGTTGTTTTTCGCGTTCTATTGTTACAGGTGTGGGGCTGGCTATTTAAATCTTGCGAGATCAATGGTAGAATTCTCCTCCGTGATGGTCTGATAGATGTCAAGGATGTAGAAGAATGCATTCTGAAGGGAAATTGTAAGAAGTTAGGAGTCAAATTGCCTGCTTGGTCGCTATTGCAATGTCTTCTTGCATCAGCCAAGTCTAGTTCGTCTGGGTTGGTAATATGTATGTTTATGGCTTACTCGTTCATTTCTTTGCTTCTTATAATTAAGTTACTTTGAGCTTAATAATGAATATTCTAATTTGATTTCCATAGCTGATGATGTAGAGTTGACAAAGTCAAATGGGCCAAAGGATAAAGTGTTTGACTGGTTCATTGGGCCATTGTTGGTCATGAAAGAGCAAATCAAGAATCTGGAAGTGGACGCAAACGAAGAAATGGCTCTGAGATATGTGTTCATGAAATGCAAAAATGAAACACCTGAGGAGTGGGATGACACTGCATTTTCATCTGCAGATCATGTCCGGAGAGCACAGTTGCAGGCCATATTTAGAAGGTGCACTTATTTATTCTATATATGATATCTCTTTTGGTGTTCAATATTCGTGATAGCATGATATCATTAACATTTCATCTGCATCAGTAGTGTTTCATTCGCAAAGCTGTCTTTATTTGTGTTTCGTGGTTCAGATTATAATGTTCCTGTTGTAGTTCTTGTGAATGGTCATTGGGCTTCAGTTCTCATACTAACAAGTTTTTTCGTCTCAGACTACAGGGTCTAGTAGCTTCCATGTCTAGGGTGCCAACCTTCAGGCGCCACTTCAGAAATTTTGTAAAGGTGCTGTATCTAGAAGCAGTTCAGGCTGCTGCTTCTGGTAATCACATAGGAGGAATAATACATCCCGGAAAGGGTAACCAGAGTTTGATGGAGAATGGGAAAGAATCAGAGGAAGGAGAAGAAATTGTTGTGGACATAGCAGAACTAGTCACTTATGAAAATGGGAACGTGAGGTCGATGGGAAGTGAGAATCTGAAAGGCTCAAAGGAAGGAGAAGGAATTGTTTTGGATGTATCAGAACAGGATACATATGACAATAGGAACAAGAGTTCGATGGGAAGTGAGGATTGGAAAGACTCAAAGGAAGGAGAAGAAATTGTTCTGGATGTCTCAGAACAGGATACTTATGACAGTGGGAACAAGAGCTCGATGGGAAGCCATAAGCGGAAAGAATCAAAGGAAGGAGAAGACAGTGTTGTGGCTGTAGTAGAACGGAATACTTATGACAACAGGATGAAGATTTCAATGGATAATGAGAATCAGAACGATTTGAAGGAAGGAGAAGAGATTGTTGTGCATGTAGCAGAACGGGATTCTTATGACAAGGGAACATAGTATGAGTAATTTCTGTAAAATTGCATTTACATATAGGCTTGTTATGGTAGAGATAGGTAGAGAATTGAATTTCCTTTTTATCGAATATTGTGGACTGGAGATTGAACCCTTTGAGTAGAAGAACTGATTTAGATTTTGTAATGACAATGCAACTGAGAGAATGGTAGTTTTGGTTCTTACTTATGTTGGTCATTTTACAAGTGTTCCTTCGGATAAGTATTTTTCCCTTATTTGGTGTGTTCTGTTTACCTGTTTCTTCATGTACCTGTTCGAAGACTTTGCATACTCGTTATGAGAAATTCATTTGCTGAAACATACGAGCATCTTTAGTACGTACACGGCTTATGAGAAATACATTTGTTGACGGCTTATGAGAAATACATTTGTTGAAACATACGAGCATCTTTAGTACACGGCCTGCATCTACAAACATAAAAGATGGCGTGCATCTACAAACATAAAAGATGAACATAACATATATATATATACTCTGGAGGAAAGAACCAAACATAAAAGACGAACATAACATATATACTCCTGGAGGAAAAAACCAGATGAACAAAGTATACTCCGGAGAAAAAACCAGATAAATGGTTGAAAAAGCGTCAAAGTCAACAGAACAAAGCATATGGCTCCGGAGAAAAAACCAGATAAATGGTTGAAAAATCTGAAGCATTCTAGTGAAAATACAACACATGGTCAAAATATATTTGGGATGTTAAAGACCTGATAGGTGTCAAGGTACCAAATTACCAAACTTGAAAGCCGTGTTAATATCACCCTAGTGAACAAATAAGGAGCTGTAAATAGTAAAAAAATCTTGCTGGTATGATTTTTTTGTTGGCCCTTCTCTTTCGGCAACTCTTTAGTTTATAACCTCTGGAATTGAGCTTTTTTCTCCACAAAATTAACAATTGCCATGCCTCTCCTGCATACTGTCTTTTGATCTTTCTGTCAAAACCATTTCCTTATCGATTTCCCATTGTTCTGGTACTCACATTGATCAAATGCATGTAACAAATTTGCCAAAGATCATAATTAGAGGGTAAATTGTGAGCTTTCAATCTTCTCATTTTCATCCAAGTTTTCCTGTTGGTAAGTTAATATGAAGCTTCTGTGTTATACTTGTTTATGAGAGGTTATGGTGTATTTTGTTGATGTAGAGGTACATCTGAAAATGTAGGTGGCAGAAAGTTTATGAATATTGAGTGCTACATAATCAAGAATCTAGGTTCCTTCCATCATTGATCCTTGTTGGGAGTGTATTACTATTTCCGGTACCATTTTTGTTTCAAACCCTTTTCAAAAGCACTGTATTTCATTTGGAAAACAAATTTGGTGGCCCTAGCATCTGCAAAGATGCAGGCATTTAGTCGTTCGATGCGGGGTCATTCGATACATGAACCTCCCCCATTAGCAGAGAAGCTCACCGATGACCCCGTGACATCGAAAACGGCACAAAGCACGGTGACATGTGTTCATCTTGCCAACATTGCAATGAACTGGCGGAAGGTCACGGTCATTTGGTGCAAGAATCTCATGAACCATTCCTTGAGCATAAGGATTGATAGTCTAGAAGGTGATTTTCATTACACTTGCAAAATTGACCTCAAGCCGTGGCATTTTTGGAGCAAAAAAGGTTACAAGTCATTCGATGTTGAAGGGACTCATGTTGAAGTCTATTGGGACCTTCGGTCTGCTAAATTCGTAGGAGGTCCAGAACCGAATCATGACTTCTACGTTGCGCTTGTTTGCGATGAAGAAGTTGTGTTACTCTTGGGAGACATGAAGAAAAAGGCTTACAAGAGAACCAAAGCAAGGCCATCAGTGGCTGAGGCCGTTATGTACTACAAAAAAGAAAACGTGTTTGCCAAGAAAAGCTTTGCCACTAGGGTGAGATTCGACGAGAAGAGAAAAGAGCATGACATTGTTGTGGAGAGCTCAACTTCGGGGCAAAAAGATCCCGAAATGTGGATTAGCATCGACGGCATTGTGTTGGTTCATGTCAAGAATTTGCAGTGGAAATTCAGAGGGAACCAGACTGTGATGGTGAACATGCTTCCTGTCCAGGTCTTTTGGGATGTTCATGATTGGCTTTTCAGTAGTCCAGGAACAGGTCATGGTCTGTTTATCTTCAAGCCCGGGGCGCCGGATTCGGAGGAGAACGATTATGACAGGGGAGATGGCATCGATCAATGTGGAGATAGTGACAATGGAAGTGCCTATTTCTCAACTCGGAGTCTTGACACAACAGCTTCTGATTTCTGCTTGTTTCTTCACGCATATAAGCTTGAATGAGGGGGCTAGCTAGATTCTTGCATATATATGATGCATTCTCACAGGGTTTTCTTTTAGCAATAGCTAGCAACACAAGAGAACAAACAGTGGTTTTAACTCTTGTACATTGTAAGTTAGTATCATTCATGTATTTGTTCAATTTAATACAAGTATACAGTAAAATTATAAATGAACTTCAATGACTGATGTGATCCATTTTAGCGTTGCTTCTAGGATTGGTTAGGAAAGCTACTGGAGTATTGATACTGGGGAATGTGTCTATGAATGCAGGAAATGAAATTGAGCTTTGCAGCCAAAAATTCAACCTTGAGTTAATCTTGACCTGCTTTTAACATTCAAGCTAAATGGCCGGCCTGTAAGTCTCATCTTTTTCTAGTATCCCTTGTCTAACCAGGGAAATGAATGGAAATTAAGTCAAAAACTAACTTCAGGCTTTGAAATATCACATAAACAAAAACGACAAGAAAAATTATACATGCCCTCCTCCTTTAAATACGTTTTTTATAAATTCATTTTGTAAAGGTCAAAAGTCATATTTTACCTTTACTTAGTACGCCTCCACACTCCAACAATCAAAATAGCGTCCATCGACCTTGGTTGGTCACCTCTCATTCCCCGCAACCAGTCAGAAATATAGTGAAATTATGTGAGATAGTGATGTTATTAAGGCCTAGATGGAGCGGAGAAAATATGATAAAGAGAGACCAAAAGAAAGAGAGAACGTCGATATGCCTGATACTGTTAATTAAGCGATTAGGGAGTTTGACTAACATGAGTATTCGAGTTAATCTTTTTGTCATTTCAATTGCAGAGTAAAATGGAATACTTGTACATAATTGGGTTCTGTACAACAAGTCTTTCATCCCCGTAACTCTACATTCACGAGAAATATGAATGAGGGACACTGAATTAAACCCAAACATTAATAGTTAGTAACACATCTACATAGTCAGTCTTTAGATCGAGGTTGACAAGAGTATCACAACAAAGCTAGATTAATTTTCAGTCATAAACGAATCATAAACCATAAACCATAAATCGCTCAATCATTCTGACCACAAACTAACAGGAGTTCTGACTCGAACTTTAGGGAGCTCCGCCAACCTTACCACAGCGGTCAATTAACCAGAATAAATACTTTAACAAAAGATCGGAAGAACTAATCGGTAATAATAAAATGGGAAGGGAATAAAAAGAAAAATAAAAAATAAAAAATAGGCCGCGGTATATATACAGAGACGAACCGCTGCGTTTGGTTTGAAGGAAGAAGAGAGCAGAGAAACGAAAATGAAGCTAGGTCCAAAGGTAGTGCTTCTCTTGAAAGACCCAGAGGGCTTCGGCGAGGCCATCTCCGACGCATTTCTCCCTAACCCAACTGGTTCCGTCTCGTAAGCTTTCTTCTTCTTCCTCTTCTTGAAGCTTTAAGATCGAATTGAAATTTGGTATGAATCACTGAATTTAGGGCTGTAATTTTTGTTGCAGAGAAGAAAGCTTCGAGCTTTCGCTGGAGCGCTATGGGATCCGGAACTGCAAAGCTTCTGGAAAAGTTCGTCATTTTCTTGATCAGCAGGATCAATTTGAGGTTTGTTTGTTAAGCCCTGTTTTTGTTTCAGTCAAATTGGAATCACAGCTAGGGTTTCAGATTGATGTTCTTGTATGTGTTTGTGTAATTTATCTTGGAATTTAGGGTTTGGGAAATGGGGTAATGTAGTGTTTGAGAGAATGTGTTATAGTGAGAATGGGGGAAGAGAAATTAATGCCAATCTGGGTTTAGAATGTATCTGTTTCGGAACGATGAAACCGTTTAACATATGAAATCTTTTTAGAGTACAAATTTAAGAATGCTCTGTAACATTTAGAGGTCTTCATTTGCCTGAACATTTCTAAGAAATTATGTAGGAGCTGGTTGGAACCCGGTAGTGAATGTCTGCGAATCTTGTTCCCTTCTTATCTGATATTTCATAAGTCCTGCCATAACTTCAGGGGTAGGTACCTTATTGTTGTTTAATTATTACAGTATCTGATCAAGTTTGTAGTTTTGCCACTTTTTGTAAAGCTTGAGTTGTTAATCTGTGAGCTAACTGCTCTTAGCCTCTAGTTATTACACCAGGATGATATTTGATGGTTTGCCACTCTTTTCAAAAGTTTTACCTCTTAGGTCGGTGTTGAACAATCATCTATATTCTTATATACCCTAGCGATTACATATTATAGAGAATAGAGATCACTAATTAAGTAATTATAATCTTTTTTTTTTAATTCTTTGTTTTCAGGTGTCAGTGTTGCTTATGGAATATTATGAATCTCCAATACTAGCATGTGCTTTTAATGAAGTTCTGGCTCAAATAGCAGGACTAAAATCATCCTCAATCCCCACAATTGTTGCCCCCTTTTTTGTTGCATCATCCAAGCTAAAATGGGACAGTAAATCTGCAACAAAGTTTGACAGCAAAGGTTCACTTTATGGTATACAGATAGGTGCAGAAACAGACATAAGCAAGGCCATCATCGCTCGAACCCAGAAACCACCACCGACATTACAGATTCATCATGAACCTCTAGCCTGCCTTCTTCAGTTGGTCCGTGTCTTGAATTTGCCAACTTTTATTCTCATAGGGCAAAGGGGTCAGAGGATTTCTGATATAGAAGAGCTCGAGGTAACCACTTGATTTACTTTTTACCTAATGCAACTCTCTAATTCAATTTTACTTCAAAATTGTGGTGTGATATGGGAAAACTCGAATTATATTTAGAGACCATGATAGAATATTATCTTCTTCATCTTTTCTTGCACGAATTTGCTCAAGATATATGCCAAGTTTTATTAGGTTCTGCTGCACATATTAAATGGCTTTTAGCCTTGTTCCTCTTTTCTTCTTTCTAGTTCTGTTCTACATTTTATAAACCAAGTTTCTGGATTGCTATTATTGTCTAACTCTATGTGGTTTCTTGTCCAGATACTTTATGAAATTGGGGAACTTTTGGCAAACACTTGTCAGGTAAACTTCTCAAGAGGCAAAATCACATGGAAGCCAACAAAAAAATCGAAGGATGAACAGGAGCCGTGGCGTGCATTGTATGGTTGATTCAGAGTCAATGACTCAATTATGGATCAAACCATTGATTGGACAACTAATGCAGATTCTCAGTTTGTGAACTGAGCATGGAGATAATGAGAAATGTTTGGCTTTTCTTTTCATTATTTCTTTTGTTGTGTTGTTTGATTGAAGTCCACTTTCTTAGAAATAGGGGTTGCAACTAAACAGGTAGAAGATTGTAGCTTTTTGTGGCCAAAGCTAATTCTACAAGCAGAATGATATAAAGTAGCCTCACTTGGTCATAACCTGTAGTTTCAACAATTGGTCTGGTTATGAACTCCTTTATTTTTGTGATTAGAGATTCTCAATAAATTGACAACTTTTTAGTCGGAAATGATTTGCCTCCCCTTTTCCTCTGTTATCCTATTTGCATTATTACCCTATGATCTGAATTGTTCCTTGACAAAAGAACTGATGTGATAAAATCATTCCATGCATGGAAGCAATGCTTCTCCATAAAAACTGATTGGTCTCCTTTTTTTATGAAAGTTGATATATGGAGTAGGCTCCCCAATATTGTATATTGCGCGCGAACGATTGTTAACCGTTGAAGGTGTTGGAAATAATCGAAATACACCAACATTATAGTCATGCTATACTGTAAGTATTTACCGTACGCGGATGATATTCGTTCACGTGTCCACACCAGCTGACCCAGAGTCACCTACCAATATTCAACATTATGATCATAATAAAGAATGATGTTTACTAGAAATATCGTAGACCATGATCAAAGTGATATCATAAATAATTGCCCTAGACTTGGAGTATCCTCCTTTGTCTTGTTGTCACGCAAGAACTGTACCCCAAAGCTTATATTATACATTGCTAAAGAAAGAAAGAAGCATACATTATAAACCCTAGAATATTCCTAAATATACAAAGAAGGCAAAAGGCCATGACTATGTGACACAAAATCTAAGACCCAAAAGGCCGCAACACAACACAACACATGCCACATGTCACATGTGACCAATCCAACCCACCTCTTCATTGCCATCCACTTATCTAACCCAACTCGGGATTTGCGATATCATTTTTTGGCTCTCCTTCCCTTCCGTCTCATTACTTCTATTATTAATCACATGGCTAATCCCTCTTTATCACCAAATGTCCATACTGCCCCTCCTCCCCACCGTCCACGCTCGATTCCCCGAGGGCAGAGACTGTCCCAAACTCTCCATCAAAGCTTGTGATTAGCGTCGTCGTCCTCACTCGAACACTCCCTCTCTCTCTCTCTCTCTCTCTCTCTCTCTCTGAAAAATACTCCCTCCCGTCTCTCCCATGGCTTCCTCTTCAATGGCAGCGAACGGTGTTCCCACGTTGAGACTGCCCACGTCTAACATTGCCGCGAATCAAACCCAGAAAACGAATCCGGCTTTTACCAGAGGGCTTTCCTTCAGCGGCTCTCATCTCTCCGGCACCAAAATCCCGACTCCTGCCGCGTGTTTAAGGACTTCTAGTCCTTCCCCGACCACCACGAGGGCCCCGCGGGTGGTGTCTCCGAAGGCTGTTTCCGATTCCAAGAACTCGCAGACGTGTCTTGATCCCGACGCCAGCAGAGTGAGTTTGAGTCTTGAGTTTTGTCTCCATTTGTTTGTGTTTTTTTTCGGGACATGTGTTGATTTTGGTTGTGATGTCTGTAGAGTGTGTTGGGGATTATATTGGGAGGCGGAGCCGGGACGAGGCTGTACCCGCTGACGAAGAAGCGCGCCAAGCCGGCTGTTCCGTTGGGAGCGAATTACCGGCTGATTGATATTCCGGTCAGCAACTGCCTCAACAGCAACGTTTCCAAGATCTACGTCCTCACCCAGTTCAATTCCGCCTCTCTTAATCGTCATCTCTCTCGTGCTTATGCTAGCAACATGGGAGGGTACAAGAACGAAGGCTTTGTCGAGGTTCTTGCGGCGCAGCAGAGTCCGGAGAATCCCAATTGGTTCCAGGTGGGTGGGTGACAATGTTGATGCGCTTGTATTCGATTGGATTTTGAGTTTGATTTGGTTGTGTTTGTGGTTTTAAAGGGTACTGCGGATGCTGTGAGGCAGTATTTGTGGCTGTTTGAAGAGCACAATGTGTTGGAGTTTCTGGTTCTTGCCGGGGACCATTTGTATAGGATGGACTATGAGAAGTTCATTCAGGCTCATAGAGAGACTGATGCGGACATCACTGTGGCTGCTCTGCCCATGGATGAGAAGCGCGCTACGGCCTTCGGTTTGATGAAGATTGATGATGAGGGTCGCATTATTGAGTTTGCTGAGAAGCCTAAAGGGGAGCAACTCAAAGCTATGAAGGTAAAGCACCTACTTGAACATATTTTTCATTTGATTATATGTTAATTATTTGTTTAATTGTGATCAGGATCCCATGTGGCTTTGATAGCAAAATATCTTGTTTTTGTTTTATTGTAGGTAGATACAACCATATTGGGTCTTGACGATGAGAGAGCTAAAGAGATGCCTTACATCGCCAGTATGGGTATATATGTTGTGAGCAAAAATGTGATGTTAGATCTGCTTCGTGAGAAATTTCCTGGAGCAAATGATTTTGGGAGTGAAGTCATTCCCGGTGCAACTTCCATTGGCTTGAGAGTAAGTTTTGGTTTCATGCATTTTTGTGTTTGTAATTCTTACCTTCCTATCAATCACACTAGCAAGAAACTAGTATAACTTGGTTTTAAATATCTCTGTTTCTAGTGAAGCATTAGTGCCACTGATGCACTCTGGCCCAGTAAACTTTCCCTGTGTTGCCACAACTTCTCTCGTGGCTTTTTGATCTCTTGATCCAGCACTCAGAGTAATGATTGTTTGATGGTGACAGGTTCAAGCTTATTTGTACGATGGCTACTGGGAAGACATCGGTACCATTGAAGCTTTCTATAATGCCAATCTGGGAATAACTAAAAAGCCAATTCCTGATTTCAGGTACTTATTTTCTAAAACTACTTGGGTGTGTCTGTTCTGTTTTACCAAGTACGGCCTTCCTCGTTACTATCAATTTAATCTTGGTTTTATATGCCTGCCTAATTCTGAACTTTACTTTGTAGCTTCTACGATCGTTCATCCCCAATCTATACCCAACCCCGGTATTTGCCCCCATCCAAAATGCTTGATGCTGATATCACAGATAGTGTTATTGGCGAAGGTTGTGTGATAAAGGTAAGTTCTTGGTGGCAAAAGTTGGCATTTTGCCAACTTGTATGTCAATGCAATAGTCCCTTGTTCTCTTTCATGTCAAAGAAATTCATATCTATATTCTATTATTAAGAATGTGATGGAGATCAATACAGTATTCCGGCTATTCTAACTAAACACACCCTTTATATCTTTTGCTTAATGCAGAACTGTAAAATTCACCATTCTGTTATTGGGCTTCGTTCTTGCATATCGGAAGGTGCTATTATTGAAGACACATTACTGATGGGGGCAGACTACTATGAGGTAAAACCTATTGTAGATGTAATGGTAACCCACTGCTTTTAAGTAGACGGCATGATATATACCTTCGAAATCATGGTTTTTCAGCAACTTAACATATATGTGGGTTAAATGGATTTAACTGATGCATTTATTATGATTTGCCAGACGGATGTCGACAGGAGGCTCATGGCTAAGAAAGGCTCTGATCCAATTGGTATCGGAAAGAATTCTCACATTAAGAGAGCTATAATTGACAAGAATGCTCGGATTGGGGACAATGTGAAGGTTAGAATTACTTATTAGTCTGAAGTCCCAGTTCTGCTCTTACATCTTTCCAAAACAGAATAGAAAATCCCTCAAGAGCTTATGGCTTCTTGGTGATGGTTTTTTCAGTCGTCAAAGTTTAATGCTAAGTTGCTAACAAAGAAAATAACAATATATGAGAGTTATCACTGAGACATAAGAAGACGTTTCTGCAAGTTATTGTCTATGCTGTTGTTTATACATTATGCATTCTCTCCCACTGAAATTGTATATGTAAATTACAGATTATCAACAGTGACAATGTGCAAGAAACAGCAAGAGAAACGGATGGATATTTCATCAAAAGCGGGATTGTCACAGTGATCAAAGATGCCTGGATTCCTAGTGGAACTGTTATCTAATCTCCATTTTTCTACTCGTTTAAATTTTGCTGATCACGAAGGCTTTTTCTGTACTAGTTACCAGGCTGGGAGAACTATGATGCTCTCTTTGGTCCAAGCAACTTAGCAAATCTACTTTGGGGTTCTGTCTTCTGATCATGCAATGTATATTTCACGGTACTACAATGTAATTAGAGGAAGAGACCTCGGATATTTTCTTATTTTCTCGAGTAGATGTTCTATCTCTATCTGAAATAAAGTCTGTTATTACTTAATTCGAGAACTTAGCAAAGCTTTACACGATTCCTCCTTTGCTAACTTGTGCCGTTATATAAAAAGAACTTGCGAAGGGATTCACTTCGAGTTGGCTGGGTTTACATTAGAATTTTGGTTGGTAAATAACAATAATATGCTAATCTCAAAATGCTTAAGAGATGCCAACTAGGAAAGTGAATCCAGATGTTGCCTTCTATTGGAAAAACTGAAATTCTCTGAAGAAAAAGAACCGTTGCCCATGCTTGTTCTTGATCTAACTACCATGTCCATGTTTACTAAATTTGACCGAAAACAATGTGCTGGTTCCCACATACAGCATTTTTTCTACAAACTCGGCATATGTTACATGGCTGAAGCTCCTTCCTCCGTGATGATTGCCTCCTGAACAATAAGGAGCAGTGTTATAGACTAGTACAATCTCCAAATTAAACATAAGAAAAGACAAAGGTCATTGACGATGCAAGATATTAATAATGACGAACTACTATGTTTTCAGACGATTTTTTATCAGTGACAGCTACCTTGAAACCACTCAACAGAGATATTGATACTGCAAAAGAATAGGACAAGACACTCTCTTTAAACTCGGGGGATTTACATGATCAATCATAGCTTGAATTCCTTCCCAGATATAGCTATCTATCAATGGAAAGTGAATGGTTCAGGCATTCAAAATTCAATTTAGAGGAAGCAGTACATGCAGACTAACTCCAACACAGCACTTAGCAAATTCAAAATCAATACATTCTTTCTTTTTATTTTCCAACTTATTGACTGAAGATGATTATAACTCAAATTCAAATGGAAACCTTTGTACTTGCTCCTTTGACATACATATAAGGGTTGCTTTTTTCTCCCAAGCTCTCTTGAAGACTATCAGAAAGAGGCTAGATTTTAAAACCACCTGTTACAAGGTTTAACAGCTCACACATCACTAACAGCATATCATGAAAGAGCATGCTGCTCGAAATCCTTTAGTGCCATTGGGCAGTAAGCACAGAAGTTATCAAAATACAATCAAATAACTGTAAATGATATCATCATGGTGATTGTTAGGCAACAAATTTCATGTCAGTTATCCAACTGGCAAACAAACTTATTATGAGCATATGGTTCAAAAAGAGAGACTAGCTACAATATTCTCAGCTATATGAAACTTTTCCTATATAATAATCTAAACTTAAAACTTTACATAAATATCAATGCATAGGTTCTTTGACATAGTTTTTGAACCATAAAATAAAATAAATAACATGGTACCGAATTTACCTTTTACTCAGAGTCCAACTGATCAAGTTTGTTTTTTGGCAGAGGCTTCTCTGCACAGGACCTTCCACTTATCCTTAAGATTATCTGGAGTCCGAGTCTTATGGAAAACATGACTACCATGGTCTAAAATTTTCCTCCAAGGAATATTTTTGTTTACTCGGGCAGAAAATAATTGTACTCCCTCCTGGAGCATAAGAATATTAAGTTAGATTCCAACTACCAGACCAAATCAGAAAGAGACACTGCCCCTACCGTGCCCAGCTCTAAGCATTAATCATTCCCTGACCAGCAATATTTCTAACTTTGTTTGTTAAGATCAGTCTATGCAAATCTTCCAAAAGAACAGAATCTGAGAAATTCTAAAATACTAGATAGAAAAGAGAACTTAGCATATCTGACTAACTAATAACACAAAAATTTGAAAACTCCTGGTGATTCATATTACTTTTATGATATGCTTCTTTTCTCTTCTTCTTCTTCTTTAAGATAACCTTACAGAACCCACCCTCTGCCATGCTTTTACCATTGAGACCACGAAAAACATAACGTGGTTGGAAGTTGTAACTTGCTATACATTGCATAAAGTGCATGCCATGAACTAGTACATGATATGTCCATTTTTACAGCTTCTAGAAAAGATAAAAAATGATTTTCTCACAATAAACATATAAAAGTTTCTAAATGCATCAATAATACTCTTGGTACGGGTATAGGCATGCTAAGATGATACTATTTCAGATGATGACATGTGATTATTGACATCTATTCCAGAAAGGCAGGAAGGCTATGACCACAAACACATACCTTTAACATTTTCAACTCGTCAGCTGTCCAGTTAAATCTCCTCCGCTTGCCATTATGAAATAAAAATTCTTCACTGCATAATAGGAGTAATGATTGATTGTCAACTAGTAATGCTACGGGAATTTAAATGACTCTAACATCTAATTCCATTTACATAGGAAACATATAAAATTCAATAGAGTAACAAAAATGAGAACTGTAATTATAACTCATGATCACCTTCCAGATTCCGGAACTTTTATTGGCTCAGTGGAGGAGGCAGTTTTCTCATTTTGGTTCGAATCTGGAACTTTTCTTGACTTGGAGAGGACCTCAGTAGCTTTCTCATTTTGGCTTGGCTCTGGAATTTCTCTTGACTCAGAGGACAAGTTGTTAGTAGCTTTCTCATTATGGTCTGATTCTGGAACTTTGTTTAAATCAAAGCAGGAGGTAGTAACTTTCTCATTTTGGTTCGACTCTGGACTTCTTCTGAACTCGGAGGAAGTAGCAGCCTTAATATTTTGGTCCAACTCTGGAATGTCACTCAACTTGACGGAGTCATTACCTTTCTCATTATTATGGTCCAATTCCGAAACGGAGGAAGTAGCAGCCTTAATATTTTGGTCCAACTCTGGAATGTCACTCAACTTGATGGAGTCATTACCTTTCTCATTATTCTGGTCCAATTCTGAATCCTTTATACACTCAGAGGCAGAGGAGCTAGTCTCTTTCTCACTTTGCTTCTCGCCATCCTCCTCCACAGCTTCAGTCTGGCAAGAGGATGATTTTCTCAATGGAGAAGACACTATCCTCAACGGAATCACACGCTGAACCTGCACTCTCTGAGCTCTTTTCTTATAACGCTTCTGTCGCAACACAGGAGAACCTCCCTGGAAATCACCTGATTCAGGCACCTCCATTGCCACCGGTCGCATCTGTTCTTCTCCCGGACTCTTCCCTTGATTCCCCCTTACACTATCTCCATCTCGTTGATCAATTCCATCACCGGCATTATCCTCACTCCTCTTATCACACTCATGCCTCTCCAACACACGTTGCTCTTCGGAATTCCCCTTACTTACATCTTCATCCATTTCCATCCCTTCAATTTCTCCACCATTCCCCAAAATACTAACTTCACCGCTCATAATAAACATGGACAGAACCTCCTTGGCCCGCAGCGCCTTCCTCCTCAGCTTCTCTGTCCTCACCAGCGCTCTCTTGTGAGCGCAGTAAGGGCAGTATAACTTTCCAGTCTCATCAATTTCAGGCTCGGAAGACATACACTCCTCGTGGATAGCAATCAGGCACCCAATCACACTACACACCAGCAATTTCATACTGGCACCATCGCCGCCGCACCTGAGGCATTTCTCTTCTACGAACCTATCTAATTCCATGGAGTCTTCTTCATCTGACATTGTGTTTCGTCGTCGTCGTCGTCGTTATTGTCCCTAGCTATATGCGATCGATTGAATGAGATATTTGGAGAATGTAGGAGTTTACTGACCTGAGCGAAGAGTTCCAGGCGGTGGTTATGGAAATTTCGAGAGGGCGTTCTTCCATCGTCGCCGATTCTTCTGCACTGTGTCTCTGCTCGCGGTGACATTCATATTCAGGGAACCCACTGTTTGGGCCTGCGAGTTCTGGACTTCTTGTTGGGTTAGCGGATTGGCCTAGATATGAGTTTTTTTTTTTTGTTTGTTTGATGGATCGGGAGTCACCGAGTGAGGTAGGTAACAAGTCACACAGCTATGTTAGCGAGTTAATAACATACTCATCTAGTCAATATTCAAACTGAGGTCTACGAGAGTATCCCGGCAAAGCCACATTAATCTCTCACCGCAAGCTCACAAACCCAAAAGCTCCTCAAGGCAGATGGGCACAAATTGATGGGAGTTGAGACTCGAACTCTAGACATACATGAAGGATCATATATACTAGACACCTCGACCAACCTTACCACAATAGGTGGTTGCCCAAATATAAAAGTTGGATAAAACAAAGAGATTATCGAGGTCTCATTGGTCTAAAATCTAAATAGTATCTTTGTCACGGCGAACCGTGTTCTAAATATCAATTTTAAAATGATGCAAAGAAATTAGGTTTTAAGTCAAGCCACAATAAGCATCAAAATGTGGACTTTTGTTGTTGAAAGTAACAGATAAACGAAAAATAAACAACAAAATGTAAACTCTTTTGAACAAAAAATAAAAGAGCAAAATGTGAATACGTGCAACAGAAGGTTCGGCCATTTTATGCTAAACTTTTAGCTTTAAATTAGGCATCTCATTCTCGTCGACTAAGATTTTAAATACTCTAACGTAGATACGCTATCCTTTTCAAATATGAAAAATTATTAGATGCATAATGCATTTGACATTGACATTGTCTTTTCACTCTTTTGCTACTATAAATCTATGAAAGGAAAGGAAATCGACAACCCTTTTATGTTTGTGTATGAAAATTGTTCTTTCTTTCGTGCTATTGAGTAGTTGAGTTGGCGGGGAAATGAAAAAGAAAAGGATGGTTGGTGTGGACTACGTAAAGCACCCCCAAACGTGTTATGTCCTATGGAAACGGGAAAGGTCTCACTCTCACATCCTCGAAAGGAAACGAAGACGAAATGTGCTTCGCATGTCTGAAAATAGGGACGGAAGCCAATGCGTGTTTGGGAGGCGATAATGCCGGGCTCTTCGAGTGGCTGGGGATCCAAACCCCATTCACATGTCTCTTTTTTCATACTCTTGTTTTCACTTTCCCCATTTATCAAAACCACATTATCAATTTTGGGGTAGACTTGATAACTACCCTCCATTGATTATTTAGCTTGGGAGGGATTTCAGATTGATCTTTCTTTTTCTTACACAAAGAAATTGAGATCAAACTCTTCCTTTTCTGTTTTGGTTCAGTTTTTTTTTGGAGAATCTGCTGGCGTAATCCCCCACAAAACTCTCATTGGGTTACATGCACACGTTTATGTGTACTCCATTGATTAAACCAAGGTTAGTTCTTGTTATTGTTCGATTCATCTGGGTTGAAAATCCAAAATTTCATATGGGTTTTATTAATATCAGGTAAAGAACATACATTTTTATCTGGGATTTGTAGAATCAGGTGAATGGATAATGGGGTTGTGAAGTATATGCTGATATCCAATTTTCATTTCGGGTACGGTATTGAAATTAATTATGTTATCCGAATTCTATATGGGTTGTATTAGAAAACATAATAAATATGTATAGGCCATTTTGTAGGCTATGAAAGTCTTTTGAGTGCATTTCTTGATTTGTGCCATGATTTCTGTATATGTATTGATATTGTGAATAGCTGTGATGAAACAGTAATGCGCGTGTTTGGAGATGGAAGTGTTGTTGATAGATTGGCATAGCTTTGTGTTGCCACCCCATGGATACTGAAGCTAAGGATCCAGCCACAGTTAGATTACATTCGCACGTTGAGGTCAGCCTCTCTCATTAGAGCTATGCATTGGTTATTGGTAGTGATTTTTGAAGTTTAACAAAGTTTTCGGGTTTTCATCAGATGGGGTCGATGGAGCTCAAGTCGATATTGGGATACGATGATCAGGGCTTAGTTGCTGCTCCTGAGAAAAAGGATGAGTCTCCTCTCAAGACTCTATATTCTAGTGGTTCAGGAACCTTTGAGCCTAACCTCAAAGCTCTATATACTAGTGGTTCAGGAAGCTATTATCGCAGGGTCATGAAGAATACTGTGGTTAATAGCATCAGAACTGTAGTTTTCTCTTCAAGACTTAACTTGCTCATGCCTTTTGGCCCATTAGCAAT
This sequence comes from Fragaria iinumae, assembly GCA_009720345.1. NCBI lineage: Eukaryota > Viridiplantae > Streptophyta > Magnoliopsida > Rosales > Rosaceae > Fragaria > Fragaria iinumae. The sequence goes on along the minus strand of CM019122.1, from coordinate 35,178,572 downwards.
CGTAGTTGATAAAGTGACCAGCCATCATGTAAGTTGCCTAAATCTGTTTCTGTGTATATATGTTTTGGATTGTATGTTTGTATATTTATTACATGAGTGCATGCCAGGGCTGGGTCTTCCTTCTAAGCTTGTTGGGCATCATACCTTTGGCGGAGCGGTTAGGATATGCTACAGAGTATGACTTCTTCCTCTCTTCTCTTTTTCTATATATGTGTGAGTGCTGAATATAGGTATCAAGTTCTAATTCAGAAGTGAATCATCAACATCCTTAAACTGAACAGATTTTCAGTTAGCTTCATCATTTGAACAATATTATTTATAGTATTGTAGCCCTGCATACTAACCTTGCAATCAGTAGTGTGCAATAATGAGTATCTAATACACTGTGACTGGTTTCAATGCAGGCAGCTGGCTTGCTACACAGGACCTACAGGTAATTGTGTAGCTACCCTCTGTATTAGCTTTTTTATATCCCCTTCAAGGCATCTTTGGGTTTTGTGAAAGCTTTTGAGTTTACTGGTTACAATATTGCTCAAGTATTCATAAAGCTATAAGCTTTAACCTGAACACCGTAAGAAATTTACTGGATATGTAGAACGAAAATTTTGTGATTCTTGAGCAATATATATATAACTGAATGTCAACTCATCCAGCCAATACTCTATGTGGATCACAGATGTTTTTCCTCAATATGCATATTGGTAAAAGCAAATGTTCAGCGTATTAAAAACATTCTTCTGATATTTGTTTGCACTAGAATCCCAAAGTCAATATGGAAAATGAAAATCCTATAAGAAAATAGAGGCCATTATGCGGAAATCAAATAATGTATGATTGTTAGTATGGTTTTAACATCTTCTTTACAACAGTAGTTAGATATGGATGATTTTCAACCAATTGACAGCACTAACTTTAGAGTTGGCAGCTATTTTTTTTTATCTGAACATTAAAAGTTTTAAACCTATGTTTTTTTTTTCCTTTTTTTGAGAATGAATGGTCCTGATTATGTCTTCCGGAAAAATCTGCAGTTGGAGGCCTTCTAAATGCCACTTTTGGAAATGCCACAGAATTGATTATCTCAATATATGCTCTAAGAAATGGCATGATTCGCGTTGTTCAACAGTCTTTACTGGGCTCAATCCTGTCAAACATGTTGCTTGTACTTGGATGTGCATTCTTTGCTGGTGGACTTGTGTTTTCTACGAGGCCACAAGTGTTCGACAAGGTATGTTCTTGTTTAAGGCCAAGTGAGTCAGTCTTTGAGGAAAAAAGAACTGTGTTTAGCTGGGCTTAGTTTCTATTATGTTTTCTATTTCATCTATACCTTTTCGTGACCTAAAACCAACAATTTTCTATATGCCCAGCCAACTGCTGCTGTGAACTCTGGATTGCTGTTGATGGCAGTCATGGGTCTTCTCTTTCCAGCTTTACTTCACAGTACTCACACAGAGTTGCACTTTGGGAAGTCTGAACTAGCCCTTTCAAGGTTTACTAGCTGCATTATGCTTGTGGCATACGCTTCCTATCTGTTTTTTCAGCTGAAGAGCCAGCGGAGTCTATATGTCCTAGTTGATGAGGTTGGTACCAGAGGAAAACATCAATTATTTAATTCATTCTTTTTGGGATCCACCGATGAGGGACCTTAAATTTTCTTACTAAATTCTACACTTTTATACATTCTACTCTGGTATAAAATTGGATATGGATTAAGCATAACCACTGGAAATTCCTTTAAATTCATCTTCTCCTCGGTGCAAATACTTTAGAGAATGTGTTTCTGGATACGGAATAACTCTTGCTGGTATAATTTTCTTTTGAATAACTATTAACTCACTCTTCCAGTGAATCATACCGTGTGAGAATTCATATTTTTTTTTGGGGGTCTCATAACAAATATGTTATTGGCTCAACATAAGTGAGGTTTAGTTTTATGCTCACTGGAAGTGACAGAAGAATGATAAGGAAATGAAAAATGGCTACTCTCTCTCCAAACGTTCATGCAATGTCTCTTTCATGTGATCTGATATCATGTAAAATTTGGTATAATAGCAGGGGGAGGAGATTCACAGTGACGCCAGTGATGATGACAATGAGGTTCCTGAAATCACTAAATGTGAATCCGTAATTTGGCTCACTATTCTAACTGCATGGATTTCAGTCCTATCAGAATATTTAGTTAACGCGATAGAGGTACTACTTCCTGTAAAAGATATTATTGTTTAGATATTGTTTTTAGTCCTTTTAGATGTATGACAATTGTTTCATATGATTTTTAGTTTTCTAATGTGGAAGCTCTATGTGGAATAATGTTTCTCAGGGTGCGTCTGTTGCAATGAATATTCCCGTCGCGTTTATCAGTGTTATTTTGCTCCCAATTGTTGGGAATGCAGCAGAGCATGCAGGTGCTGTTATGTTTGCCATGAAAGACAAGCTTGTAAGTGGTTGTCTTATTGGTATCATCTTACGGTATCATGTATATGACAGATCATCCTCTTGTTGTTGACATTGACTCCATGTATCATGTAGGATATAACTTTGGGAGTGGCCATAGGCTCGTCAACCCAGATATCTATGTTTGGAGTGAGTAACAAACCTCATATGGATTGCAACTAACCTATATCATTCTGAAGTCGTGGTTGACTAATGTTGTTGCTATTGCTCTAGATTCCCTTTTGTGTCATGGTTGGGTGGTCAATGGGGGTCTCTATGGACTTGAATTTCCAACTGTTTGAGACAGCCGTTCTTTTCATAACTGTTCTGGTGGTAGCTTTCATGTTACAGGTGAGTCTCTTGACCAATATTCCTTTTATACGTTTATATTTAAATATGAATGCTTTTGTATGGAAAGATCGAAATATAATATGGGTACTTGGAAGTTCTTTGAGATGTGATTTGAAAGCTTTAGACTGCCATGGAGTGTCTTACTTTGATGTCAGAGGGGAGTACTGAAGATAAATTTTGAAAATGGCATTTAATAACAATACAATATTGAATACACTATACACACAGAAGCCAATTAATCTTCCGGTTTAAGGTGTTTCCTTCGTGTATAGAGATTTATCTGTGTTTTTATTCACATGAAACATAATTTGAACTTGCAGGAGGGAACTTCAAACTACTTCAAAGGACTAATGCTCATTCTTTGCTACATTATTGTTGCTGGAAGTTTCTTTGTACATATAGACCCTACTGCAATCCGTGAGTTATCACCTCTTTCCTTACTGTTTATTTCTTTATAAGAGTTCAAAGTGTCTTTAGATTTTCAGTGAATGCCTTGGCCCTGACTAGTATGAATATGTGAGGATTGTCACCTCTGCTATCTAGAAGTTGTTTTAGAAGCATACAAACAGTTATGAGACATTATGCTGGAATCACTTTTATCTATCATACGTAAAGGGTATTTGCATATTGTCTACTTGTTCCTATATGCATGTTCTTTTTTGTGGAAAGTCACTTCAGACATATATTTGTCATTAGTATTTACATCATTATTACTTCAGATTACTCTTCTTATTCAACACTATGTCCAGCCTGTTCATCAAGGTCTTTTCTATATAACCGTTTCTTACTTTTGCTTCATGAACATTTCTGCAGAGGACAAGCCCCCTGAGCCAGATGACTAAATGCATCGATTACTATTACTCGAAGTCAATGGCATGTACTGTAGCAGTGGTTTTGTCAGCAGCCTCTTGAAACGTCGGCGATCAAGAGTAGGTGAAGTTTAGAAGATTTAGCATCATATGGATACCGGATGGCTTTACAAGTTGAAATATCTACCATGGTGCCAGGAAATGGTGTTGCTCTTTTCTCACTTTAACTAGGCAGCCAGTGGAAATGCAGTTTTGTCCCATGCCACATTGGAGCTGAGAAAACATAGCTGGATATAGGATATAGTTCCAATGATTGTTTCATAATCAGGAATTGTAAATTCAAGTGTAAGATTGAGAAAGGAATGCATGTATTTTCCTTATATTGTGCTGTTAGCTAGAGAAAAGAAGGAAGGGAAACCAAGTTATGGGTGGAATTTAATTTGACTTATGATATGTATGTTTTCTTTCCAGTCAATTATGGCATATACAAACTTGTAGTGGTAGTTCATCTTCATCTATGTACCAGTGTGCATGGTTACACTTGTTTTACATTATTGGAGCTGTGGAGTTCTATTTCCTCTCCTCTAACTTCAGATCATTTGTGCCAGTATTATGTCAAAGCTCCACTGCTCTGCTGAGGTAATAAGATCCTGTTTTCTATTCTCAGATTGAACAAAACATGACTCCAACTTTTGAAGTACCCAAAGAACTGGTAGAAGAGCCCTGCTTTATGGACCAAGAGAAGTGGACTTTCACCATAACTGTTATTTTATTTGACGCATTTAAATGAGTAGTATACGATATTTGCTCATATCGATTTTGTATTTTTCGGAGATGAGCTTTAAATGTTGATTTAATTTTTGAATGGTTAATCACGAATTCAGATCCCCGAATGTAAGCAATAAGAGATAATTGGAACACAGTCCAAACTCCAAACCAACTCGGAGAAAGTATCTTCCCTCGTTAGGAGCTACACTTTCTCGAGAATTAGCATTGCATAACACTTTGTATGTCAAATTCAATATCGTAAAATTAAGAAAAACATACGTCAGATTTAATGTTGTAAAATTAAGAAAAGCAAAACTCCAAAACTTTTAGCAACCAAATGAAATTGTTATTATCAAAACATGCATGACACGCACTTCTAATCACCAACCTACATTGTTGTTTAAAAATGTTCTATTGGTGTTTTTAAAAAAATAATGTTCTATAATGTTCCGAAATATTAAAAATTCTAAAAGAGACATGAGCCATTGAATTAGCTCATTGCGTGCAACGTAATTTAAACAATTTGCAATCCTAACCATGCATAAAATTTCGTACATTCCGTGCCAGAATTACATTGAGAATCTCGTTATTATTTCAAAATGTTTTAGCTATATTTTTTTCTCTCTCACAATTTTACCCGTCATTACATTTTAAATAATAAAGACAAAATAACATAAAACTACTGAAAAAATAATAATTTAAACAAAGAAGAGAAGAGAAAAAAGCTGATTGGTAAAAAGAAATCATCCGCAGAACATATATAAACTGGTTGCGCAGGGAATTCTATCCCCTAATTCCAGTATACAAAACACACTGCGTTGCTCTCTATCTTCAATTCCCAAACCCTAAACCGTAAATTTGCGGAGGGCTAGGATTACACTGACACTCTCACAGTCACTCTACAGCTGTTTTCTACGTCGCCGACTCCAATCTTTACCTTCACAGAGAGAAGAGCCATCCACATCTTCCTCCGAAATCACTGTGCATATTTACTCAAACACTATGGTAAGTTTCTCTATCGATATCAGAACCCTAACCGAAGTCTCCTTGCTTTCGGAAGTTGATTTTGATTCGGATTCGGTTTTGTGTTTGATCGGTGTTATTCAGGCGGGTCGCGGCGGAGGAAGGGACAGGCAGAGCGGTGGCGGTGGACCGCGGCGGTTCGACGGCGGAAGAGGCAGCAAGGCGCCGCCGTCGAGACACTTGTGGATCGGGAACCTCTCTCACGGTATCACCGAGGACGACCTGACACGTCACTTTCTGAACTTCGGAGACTTGGAGAGCGTGGCGTTCCAGCCCGGCCGGAGCTATGCTTTCATCAATTTCAAGATGGAGGAGGACGCTAGGGCTGCCATGGAGGCCCTTAACGGCTTTCCGGTTGCCGGCAACCCGCTGAGGGTCGAGTTTACCAAGGCGGTTAGTTACTTTTTACTGGATGCCTTTTACTTTCTGCGCCGTAAGTTTGCACTGTGTATGTGTGTTTTTGTGTATATGACTTCGTTTGTTGAAATTCAAGGCAACCATAGCAGCCTAGTTTCATTATCTCTGAGCTTGAGTGATGTTGTTACTGCAGCAGAAAAAATGATCTGATTATTCCATAATCCATAACAGAGTCACTACTATTCATAACACTCCGTATTCCAGTAAAACGATCAGATCCTGCAAACCAGCATAATAACAAGGCTTACATAACTAAACTTAAGCTCCCTTCTTAGCGGATGCTTTTCTCTCATAATCTCATTCCCACTGTTTTCAGCGGTACAGTTTATAGGATTCAAGATTAATGATTTGAAAGTGAATTTATGCAATATAATGTAAGCCAATCTCTTTGGAATAAAAACTCTGTAATCACATTCTGACTTAACTTGAGCAGTGAGCAAGAGTGTTATTCGTTACTTGTCTATCGAAGAAGTAGGGTGAAAAACAGGATTAGCACTTTCTATGACTACGTGAGAATTGTAGGGAACATTTACAAGTTGAGCAATTTGAAGTTAAACTGCAGGACCAAATAAAGGCAGGGATGGTACATATCATGCCTAGAATAGTAGCATCCATATCCATATCCGTATCCACCGCCATCCTTCAATTAATTCAGAAAAGGAGCGCAAACCACATCATTTTTTCACCTCTATCGATCTTGTCTAATTGGAGTTACCTCTACTCTATGTCAACTTTGCTGGGCTTAATAATCAGATGTCTAGTTGTGGAGGTTGATTTGATAGGGTTGTTACTAAAAATCAGAATTAGACCAGGTTTAGGCTGGGACTTCTTAAGTTCAAGTATGTGTGATTGTGAAGACACTGCTTCATGTGAACGAAATGATTGGATATCATTTATTTTTATACATAATACCAGGATATTGATTGTACAGATGAATTCGTGAGAGTGTAGTCTTTCATTTGCAAACTTAACATAGAAAGAGAAGGCAGTACCATGTTCTGTTATAGAAAATATTCTGTTATCCTTCTATATCTTATGTAGTTGGTAGTACCAAGGTCTCATCTAGGGAAAAATTATAAGAGTTGATCTGCTTTACTGCTTGTATGTTTGAACCTTTAGCGAAGGGCATTTCTAGCTTTATGAAGTTTTAGAGGAAGTTATATTTTCCAGAGTTTAAACTCTGATTATGTAAGCCTGAAATTGCTTTATATTACTGGAATTTGTTGGACATTCATGTCAAACTATTTTCCACTAAGAGAGTAAGACATGCCCATTGTTATTTGAATATGGAGATATGTATACTTAAAACTTTCTCTGGATGTATCATCTCTTGGTTGACAACTGGTTTTGATGGGGCCAGTATGTTTATGGCTCACATTCAATATATGCACGTTTAACTTCCGATTTGTCACTTATATTGTCCCTTATTCCTTCTCGTTTGTCTAAAGTACTTACGTCTTAATATGCAACTTAACGAGATCTTATAGAATTCTTAAAAGAATCTGTCCATAAATTGATACAGATAGCTGAACAATTGAAAATAAATATTGAATATGCCTCCATATCCTTTTCCCTTGCTAAAAAAAAACAGGATAAAGATGTTTTCCCTAAAATAAAATAACATTAAGCATGCAGGAAAGGGGAATGTGTATGGCCAGATGTTCATTAAAACCACAAATCAGTACATCCAGTATTTTTCCATGAATAATGATAAATAACATATTATTACTAAGGCCAATTTCTTTGTTCATCTCTTTTCAAAAAAGGAGACCAATTAACACCAAGACCGATAATATGAATATCACATATCCAATCTTAGAGATCGTCTATCACATGAAAACGACCATAACTGGCAAACATTGAAAGCCCTTGAACTGCAAGCAACTCAATAAAGCTAGTCACCTTTGTATGCAATCGGATGAAAACAATGTTTACATATGCAATCTCTCCAAGCATGGCCAATTTTAGATTGCCTGCAGCTTGATATGGATGGGTTTATTTCATGAGAGACCTGGAAGAGGATTCGTGTTTTGAGATATTTTTATAAGGTTAATAAAAGGTCTAGGCAAGGTCCAGTGCATCTCTAAGTTCTAGTTATTTCTGCATAATATTGTGCTATTAAACCATGAGATGAAAGCTGCACATTATGATTAATTGGTCTTGAACTATGTTCTTTATGTTGGATTAAAATGCAGCACCACCAATGGCTGCAGATTGATCTTCATATGAATGGACCAGAAATCTGACTGAGTCTCACACTTCGAACATTCTTTTATCAACCAAAATTGTATCAATTGTCAAATCTTATGCATACTGCGTCATTGTTTATCTAATCTTTATTCCTATGAGGGAAAGAAAAAGATCCTGTATTGATATAATTGAGCAATTGATCTGTGACAACATTGTTCACCTCAGACTCCAGAACCAAAAGCATAGACAAAATCTTCATTATCTTTTTCCTTTCAAACATAACCAGAAAGAGATTCTGAGAAAGTCATTGCCCTATAATAATTCAACTACTATATGCGTAATTCTTTAGATGTCTTGCTGCATAATTCAACAATTATATTCATCTTTCACTCAAGTCAGATGATGAATGTCATGCTATTCTCAATGTAGCCTTATAGAAGGTAGTTTGATCTAATAAGGGTTTAGTTAAGAGGGATTAATAGGAGTTGAAATATGATGCTTAACCAGCTCAGCAGTACAGCTAAAGTATTTTGAAATTTACTTCAAATTTGAACACTGCTCCAGTTAAAATCTTGTTCCGTTACGTATTCCCAGGCTATACTTCTGCTTGGAGACACTTTTTATTGGTATCCTCAGTTAGCGACTCTAGATTTTCACCAATTCAACACTAGCCAAAATAATGCAGGTTTGTATCCTAATGGTTAATCAATTGAAGTTTATATATAAGAAGTCGTACTCTTCTTGTGGGGAATCTGCTCCCGGGTCGTCGCTTTGCTGCTATATGGCTAGTCCTTTAGGCACCTTTGTTCCTTCATGCTTTCTGGTGCATAGTGACTCCCATGGCATGCAAGTGGTTTCTTGCCACACATACCAAACTTTATGTACTTGGAGAAAGCAATCTTAATTACATTACATGGCCTGTTTACTTTACCAGTTTCCCTGCTAGTTTTCAGTCTGCTAATTGTATCTGCCGGCTTTCACTTTAACGGGTACTACATACATATGTATCATGTGTACAGGTTTTGTCTTAGCTTCAGGGTTACCTTTCAAGTAATGAGTCATCTAGATAATTTCACATGGTGGAGGGAAGACAATTGTTTCAAAAATTTGAACAGAAGGCAGATTAGTGCTTTATTGTTTGTACTGTAAATGTGATTGTCTATTATTGTCCATATTAAATCGTAGACCAAATATGTGGCCATAGTAGGCAAGCTTCCATTTTGTCGAATATCTGGATGATTTGGCGTCAACATACAGCACTAGCTCACTTTAATATAAAGGGTTTGTTAGTTTTCCAGTTTGCCAGTTTGACATGATTGCAGCATGGTGTCTTTTCCATAATATATATCATTTCAATGATTGAGCTGTATTGTTAACTTGAGGCTAATTATTGACCAAGTATATGCGTAGTCTGGCTGGCGTGGTTCAATATTGTGTTTGGATTGATTACACTTGATCTTTCCTTTCCTATGAAATAGATTCATGAGATGTGATTTCAATGCAGAGCCATACAAATTCCTGGATATTCTCACTATCTGAAGTGTGTTTGATTCCTATTTTCACTTTTATTCAGTGGCTTAGATTATCTATCTAGTCTTTTCCTTGGTTTGTGACTCTTGTTGGGCTTGTTTCCTCTCAAGGGATCAGTGGTAGTGTATGAGAATTTTTAGGTCATCTTTCACTTCTGATTATTCATGAATATTCTAAAATTTCAGTAATATTTTGGGATGTTTGAGATTTCTTCTGCCGTGATCGTTTGTGCTTATGGATTTAATGATTTGAGGGTTGAAATAAGTGGTAGGGGAAAACTTCAGAATCCTGAATGTTCCAGTCAGAGTTTGCAACGCTGTATTGAACTTGAATTTGTCTTTTAGTATGAAGTTATGCAACTTTTGACAAACAGGATGGGAATCATGGGATGATGGGATTGTACATAAATTTAACCTCTCTCTCTCTCTCTCTAGCTCTCTCTCTCTCTATATACATATATCATTTTAAATGTCCCTAAGATATACGTATTTTGTTATATGCTTAAGTTGATATCTTTATACCCAAAAAAAAAAAAAAAGTTGATGAGATCTTGAATCACAGGATAAATCATCAGTGCCATCACGTGAAGAAGATTACTCCCAACGGCGAGATGAACAACATTCAGCAGCAAGAGGATCTCCTTTGTCGCAAAGGGAGTTTAGAGCACGCCAAGATTCTCCTGAGCAACTTTATCAAGAAAAATCCAGTATGAGTGATAAAAACACAGAGCCTAGTGAGGTACTATGGATAGGTTTTCCAGCTTTATTAAAGGTGGATGAATTCATATTAAGGAAGTCTTTTGCGCCATTCGGTGAAATTGAGAAGATAACTGCCTTTCCTGGTCGTAGCTATGCGTTCGTTCGTTTTAGGAGTGTAATGTCAGCTAGCAGAGCGAAAGCAGCTCTTCAAGGGAAATTATTTGGAAACCCTCGTGTACATATTTGTTTTGCAAGGAGCGACAACAGCTCATCAAACAGTGGAAGGAATTCAAGCAATGACCCTCCACCCCCACATGGGAAATTCACTGGTCGCTCTGGATCATCTGAGAACTTTCGACAGGATAGAAACTTTGGGAGCTTAACAGAGGATTTTAGCATCAGATCTCCTCAGTATTTCCCAACTTTGGATTCTGGTGGTTATGAGCCCTATAGTTTAAAGAGGAAAGGAAATTTATGGACAGGTGAGGACAGTACATTTGAACAGAGGAGGCCTGGTGAAATATCTGACCTAGGACACGCACAAGAAATGTATGGTTATCGGGGTAGTCCTACGAGAGAGAAATATGCTCATTTACATGATTATCAGAGATTTCCTCAAACAAATCCACCGTATGAAGAACCATGGGACTTACCAGATGACGTTCATTACTTTCATGGAGCCAAGAAGTTGAAGACAGAGTCTTACATTCCTGAGAAAGAGCTTCCAGAATATCCAATGTCTGTCTATGAACAAGAAAAACTTGGTTTCCCCAGATTCACTGATTTTCACCAAGCTGACAATTCCAATAGAAACTTTGAGGCTGATCCATTTGGTTACAAACAAATCCCTGATCGACCAATCAATCTAGCTCGACCTCCAGTTGAAAGGGGTGAGCCTTGGAAAGAATCTTATATACAGCCAGGTTCTCAGCTACTAAATTCTGTTGATAAGAAAAGATTTACTCCTGAATCAAAGAAGTCTTTGGAAATATGGAAATGGGAAGGGACTATAGCAAAGGGAGGAACTCCTGTTTGTCGTGCTCGTTGCTTTCCCGTGGGGAAGGTCCTTGACATTATCTTGTAAGTAGCACAACTTCTTTTCCTCAAATAATTTATTTTTTTGGTGTGGTGTGTGTGTGATATGCCACTTTTTCTTTTTTTTTTCCTTTTACATTAGTAGATGTGCATTAGCCATTATGTATATCATTATATTTCTTTTAGCTGGTTCCTGCGAGTCGCAGTGCATTTAGGAGTACAACAAATGGAATAATTCCAATCTGTTTTCTATGCATCTAAGTGCTCATTAAATATGTAATGGTTTTCTAGTAGGTTGCTGATGCTCTACCCTGAGGGGTCATTCTTAATTAGGTGCCCCAAATTTCTTACATTTCATTCCTATAACGTCTTAACTAAAGTGATTATTTTGAAGTTTCTATTTGTATAGTATGGTGTATAATTAGAAAGCTTTTCCTCATTTGGCTGATCGTCTGGTCTAGAATCAGTTGTGTTTTGTTTTCATGTTTGAAGTTTTCTTGATGTTTTTTTTTTTTTTGAGTCTGTCTGATTTGGGAACTTGGTTTTGCAATCTGAAATTCCTTTAAATAAAGTAAATTTGTTCAGATGTTTTGAAAACATAATAGTGTTGGGTCTAAAATCATTGTCATCACTGGTCCTTGCTGCAGGCCTGAGTTTTTAGATTGTACTGCAAGGACTGGTCTAGATATGCTTTCTAAGCATTACGATCAAGCAACCAGTGCTTGGGTTGTGTTCTTTGCCCCTGGAAGTGATGCTGATATTGGATACTACAATGAATTTATGCAATATCTTGGGGAGAAGCAGAGAGCAGCCGTTGCCAAATTAGATGACAGGACCACCTTGTTTCTTGTACCCCCATCTGAGTTCTCAGAGAAAGTGCTGAAGGTACCTGGGAAATTAAGCATCTCTGGAGTTGTTTTAAGGTTAGACCAGCCTAGTTCCAACTTTGGATCTTATCACCAGCAACATGAACGAAATGATACTAGATTATTGTCATCTTCTGGGGACCCACCATATTCAAAATTATCAACCCCTTCAGTATCCCTTCCTCCGTTTACATCTTATCCTGATTCAAGTAAATCAGGAGTTAGTAACCTATCTTCGTTGGGGAACTTTTCATCAACTCCACCAGCTTCGTTTCCTGGGCCAGCTCATGGTGTTGGAAATGGATATGAATCTTACAATGAGAACAGGCATGAATATCCACCTTATAAGGAAAGCCCTAGGTTGGGACCAAACTGGTCTTCTCAACACCCACAGAGTTCAGTTTCTGTTACTAGCAGACCCAACCAGTTGTCCAATAATGCTGTTGATTCAGTTCTTCAGGAGCATCCCTCAGTCATGCAAAGGCCCCTGCAAGAGGCAATCCCTACTGGTGGAATGCCTCGTGTTCAAAACAGCAATTTCCAGGACACCCAGCCTTCAGTTTCTTTGCCTGTGCCTCTTCTATCCCTGCAACCGGAGCAACTTGCCCGATTGGCGTCTCTTCTCGAACAGCAGAAGCAGTCTGGGAGCATTCCAAATCCATCCACTGGAGAAGATTTTAGGCACAGAAATGCAGTACATGAAACTGAGAACCTGCCAAGGACATACCAGAAATTTACGCAGCAGAATAACCAGGTGACTTCTGTGCCCTCAACATCTCAGTTTGGTCAAGCTCAAGAGTTGCAGCAGCCGCAACAGCAGGTATCATATGTACCTCACATGGTTCAAAGAGATCCTCAAGCAGGGGGTCAGGTAAATCAGTATCTGCAAAATATTAATACAAATGAAGGCGGAGAAACAGATCGCATGCAAGCGACGCTACAGCTTGCAGCAGCTCTACTTCAGCAGATCCAACAAGGGAAAGGAAGTTGACAAGCGCTATATATTAGTATGTTGGTCTCATCTATTTGTGGGAGATTGCGACCGATTAGATTTTGGCAGACCGATTAAGTTTTGGTAGACCGATTAGGTTTTGGCAGTCCGATAGTAGAGCTAATGCAATGGAATTTTCAGGTTTAACATCAGAGCACTCTTTGCACATAGATTCTCTTTTGCCCTGATAAACTTTGTGATTAGATATGTAAATTAGCAACTTTTTCATTGTTCAAGTAGATATTTCTTGGTTTCTGCTGTCCCTTTTGCATTCTTGTTTTTTCTTTTCTTTTCTTTCACTGAAAGATGGAAAAGTATGCAACAGAAAGAAAATTTACAACACACTTTGGAGGAATTTCCTCCAGGTGCGGGCACCATGCCACATTGAGCCCATCATTCACAGTTTGTTTAAAATTATATACCAATACTTCCCCTGCAAGTAATATAGTGTAATTGCCTTGTATATATCATTACAAGGTTATTTCTTTACTACACAATGAACATGAATGAATGAATATTCATTACAAGGTTATTTCTTTACTACACAATGAATATGAAAGAATGAATATAACCAATTGTGTTCTCACTATACATGTATACTATCATATCGTCATGTAAATTCTATACTGGTTAAGTTCACGATCAGCATGAAAAATCAGATGCCATATGCTAAACATAGAAGTAGGTCGATGCATCTGCAGCATTTGGTGTATCCCTACAAAGAATTGATCGGGCTTCAATCACTGAACGAGGAGGCTCAATATCTTTTTCTTGCAGAGCATTTCCTTGCAATCTTTGCATTTGGGAAGCAAAGGTATCATCCAATATCTGCAAACAAAAACAGAGTGAAGTTGAGAAAATGCAGTATTCATTCTGGGCTTCTCGCAGAGCAAAAACATAGTGGTTGAGTGGTTGGTTTTAGCTCTAATAGGAATCCTTATATCTGAAGATGCTTACCCCAAGAGCATAATATGATCCGTTGTACCACACTCGGTTTTCCTTCCTGCCTTCGAGGAATTTCAAAACAATCTGAAAGGGAGTTGAATTACGTCAAGATCAAGAGATTTAGTAAAGTGAGTGTCGTGTGTAATTCACTTGTCCTTATTTACCTGTCCCATTCTATCCCAGAATCCACGACAGATTGCGATAAATATCTGACTTGTAAAGACCTCATGCAAGTTGGAAATGGAGTCAACAAGCTGGGAGTTTAGTGCTTGCATTCTTTCACGGACCTCAGCCTCTCCATCTTCTTCCTTTGTTTCTTCTAGAATCCTTTGGAGCCTTGTATTACGGTTGGCTTGCAGCTGAAACAATGTTGTGGAGTGTCAAGAATGTTTACTTTTGAGTACTTCAAAAGAAGAACAAGGAAACTATTTTGTGCACCTACATTGCTAATGAGCTTCCCAACTGTTGCCTGCAAGTAGGTTTTGTACTTTGTCCTCAATAGAACTGTGATTCCATTCATCTGCTCACCGAACTGTGCCTTCTTGTTATCTCCCATGACAGGCAGATAGGAGGCCCAAGACTTTAAGATGTCTTCTACTTTACAGTGCAGGACATCAAGAATTCTCTTCATGGTGTTTAAAAATTTCCCAAGCTGATGAATAGATAGATATGTTGTTAAGATACTACTAATATGCATTTGTCACACATGTATTTCAGTATTTGTGTGTGTGTAACTGGATGGAGTAGATGTAGATCCTCTAGCATCAGATGCCCAGTGCATTCTGAAACCGTGCTTAGCTCTTGTAAAAAAAAGGCACTCACCTGATTAGGGACAGAATAGATTGTAACTGATTGTCTTCTTGTCAGCTTCTGGACCTGTATATTAAGCCTCTTTTGGATGGTATCTTTTAGGGGAGTCAAGATATCATTGTATTGCTTCTCCAGTGCTTTTATAATTGCCCTTTCCACATTTGCAACGGCCTTAAACAATCCAACAATAGTAGACATGAGGATTGAGGATTAAACTACCATAAATGATTGTGTTCCAAACTCAAGGAGTATAACTCTTTAGGGTTGAGATGAGAACTCACATGTTCCAAAATCAAGGAGTATTGAGGCCATCGATTGATTACCACTTCATATTGAATGAGATTCTCTCTGATTTTTTCATACATTTCCTCCGCAAATGGCGAGGTGGAATGATTTGTTGAAACTCCAGACCATGGCACCTGTAACATTATCCAGACATATAGTTGGTTAACGCTGACACAGTTCCAGAATAGAGAATTTACTGCCCCATAACATTGATTGAGATCGTGAAAGTTGAAGGCAAGTGAGGGTAGAGGGGAAATGGGGAATGAGTGGAGAAAGTAGATAACTAGATATCTATAATATCATATTCATATGCATGTCAATCAAACAGTACCTTTTCTGCCTTGCAAAGATCAAGCAAGTTAATTTGCATATCTTCCACCCAGAGCATTATATAATTGTCAAACAGATTCTTTGAGTCTACACCACCCTGCACTGGACTGAAGTAAACAGACTAGTATCAGAAAGCAATTAACATTCTAGGAAAGAACGTAATTTTCTGGCTGCAATCTGTATTCAACTGTATGTTAACCGAAGTTTCATTTACAAACCTGATATTCCAAGATTCAAGGTTCCTTTCAAAATCAGCAATTGCAACTAAAAGTTCATTTACATGTGGCTGTGGACCGGATGGGGGCCAGGCAGCAAGGAATGCTCGAAGCCTGTTGCACAGCTCTGTGCTGTAAATAGCAGCAGTGATATTCGAGAGATCAATTGAACTGGAAAAGGGTAAACTTTGTCAGAACATGAAGTGATTATAGTGGAATGCTGATGGGAAGAAAATTATGTATCAATTCAAC
Source organism: Fragaria iinumae (assembly GCA_009720345.1). NCBI lineage: Eukaryota > Viridiplantae > Streptophyta > Magnoliopsida > Rosales > Rosaceae > Fragaria > Fragaria iinumae. The sequence goes on along the minus strand of CM019122.1, from coordinate 35,162,627 downwards.
CATAATGTTGAAGAATGAGTGAGCATTAGATGCAAAAAGAAAGGTCAGCACCTGGGGAGTACATTCTCATTGTGGATCTTGATGTCTGCCTGAATTTCCTTCTGTATATTTGTACACAAATTCTTCATTTTCAAATATGCAGTTGAGATTGATATGGAATCCATAAGGAAACCTTCAGAGTTATTTGACACAAACTCGTCAGTCTCAAGCATGTGTTTCCGGTATCTTTTTTTAGCTGCCGTCTGTTAAAAAATACATCTGTTAGACTTCAATTTGACCAGAGTAGGCAATCAAAATGCAGTGCAAAGTAACCCAAGAAGCCTGCTTCCATATTGAGGAGATTTAGCAGAAAGTCACATCAACATTCTAGACTCTAGAAGAAAAAAAGCTAAAGCCTGCTTTCAACTGTTCGCTTCCAATATTTTAAGCATGCACAGATTTCAGTAATAACTAGTACATTATGTGTGGCAAAATAGAATCTTGTTTCTCTTCTTTATTTCAAATTTCACCAAAAATAAGATGAGATAGAGTAGCATTTTCTTGAACCAAATATTGAAGGCATGATGAACTACTTTGAAATCTTCATGTGGTTGGTGCACATTCTAAATAAGATGAGGTAGAGTAGCATTTGCTTCAACCAAATATTGAAGGCATGATGAACTACTTTGAAATCTTCATGTGGTTGATGCAAATTCTAATTATTCTCCAGTTAGGTTATAAATATTGCGGATAGGAAACTAAGACATACATTTACAAGTTCGCTTACAGAAACATAAGGAGATCAAATCATATAGATTTTTCATGTACCTGCAAATAGTTTCGCAACATAGTCTGGGCATCCACAGTAAGGATATCACGAAGTAGAGTGTAGACTTGTACTGCGGGAGCTAGAGCCGGTGCTGCAGACTCTGGAGTCAGACCAAATAAGTCTGCTAACCCAGAAGGAGAGCTTTCATCTAATGACTTGTAGTTTTCAAAAACACTAGCCAAAAGACTTTCAATTTGGGTTTCACAATCTAACATTATACTTTTCTGCAAGAAACCAATATCAAAGCCCGACAAAAAACAAATTAAGATCGATTTTCACATAAATGGATGAAAACGAATGATGATTTTAGCATACAGTAGACAAATTATCGCAACTAAAAACAAGTAGATGTCTCGGTTTCAAGTAACAATACAATTGGCTTATGAATGGAAATCCATTCATACACCAATATAACAACATGCCAGATACAAAGAAATGCATATCCAGTACCCCAATATGAATGAAAGTCCCCTCGGTATGATCTAGAATGTACTATGTGTAAACTACGTGTAAATAGGAATAATGGAAATGTTTCTAGTTAGTGGTAGAGCCATACCTCCTGCCTTGTCAAGCATTTTTCACTCCTGGCCTTTATTATAGGGACAAGCAATTCATTCACAAGCTCTAAGCAATCCTTTGTTGGAGTTGCCACATCCATGACATGCGAAAGATATCTACAAAAAACAGAGGGCGGTGAATATGTTATGCCAACACAAAGAGGAGCATAATATAGCTATTTCTTTGTTTCTGGTCAGAATGACCATAATATTGCTACATCAGTAAGTTTGACAAAAGGTACCTCAGCTTTGTGTATGACTTGGAAACTTCGTAATAGTCTGCAAATTCCTCCAACAACCACTTCCATGGTCCATGCAACCTCAAGTTTCGGGAATGAAAGTTTTGTGCTCGCATAGCAGCCTCCAACAACAGATCATAGGCTAGAGTCTCTGCAACTGGCCCGCTCTGTAATATGTCAAAATAGTACATATGAGAACCAAGATAACTTAGACAAAAGTATTGCTATGGTGATACCTACATCTTTTCATGCTTCCACTAATGATCAAATTAAAATAACGATCAATATTCTTGGACTGAAACGGTAAGAAATGATATGTCCGACCAAAGGTTGCTTAGATGGGGCTGAGTTGGAAGAAATGAAACCTTAATATGATTAGGTTCATCATTTGTTATTGTACTACCAACGCAAAGCTGAATCTTCCCAATACATTCTTGATCATCATGGTGTAAAGGCCACCACCGAACTTTATCACTCTGCAAATTCAAGAAAATCATATCAAATAACATGTCGACGGTAGAAGGATATTGTTTCCTTTACAAAACAAAACAAAACAAAAAAAAAACAAAGAAAAAAATTCGACGTTGGATGATAGAAGAAGAATGCGTACAGTATTATCTATCAAGGAGGAAATAGGAATTCTGGTTCGACCTTGGACCGACTTTTTCGTGTCTTGAACTTCCACCAGAAGAGCGTCCATTTGACTCTCTGGGAAGCTGAAAGAACATGAACGTGTAAGACATAATCCACATTTAGCATAATATGATATGTCAGCCTGTAAATATGTAATCTCTGCAGGGCTGACCTACAATTTGGGGTAGTATACTTAACTAGGCAACATAACTTCTGATACTCAAAGAGATATGAGTCTTGCAATCATTCTATTTCAAATTCTTTATAAATGAAGAGAATCAAGTCTACAAGAAACTTACAAGACATGGTAATCACCGCTTCCGGGGCGCAAGCAGATTGCCACACTTGGCTCTACCACAGAATCCTCAGTGGTGCTATTGAGTTGGAATATGCATGAAAGTGACTCTGCAAGCCCAATTCAGTAATTATTACTCCATTGATACATGGAAAGGCGTATCATATTTTCATTAATCTCAGTATGAAATGCATAGGACAAGGAATGAAAAATTCAACACAAAGATATACATTTGTATTTATCTTAATCGATAACAATAAAACTGTAGATTCTAATGCATTAAGTAGATGGTAGTTTCAGATTAAGCCCTAAGTAGAGCATGAGAGTCTTGGTGACAGCACACACCTTCAGTTGTAACTGCTAATGAGGAAGACTTTAAGGAACTTTTGACCAGTGATGAAACATGTCGGACATATTCAGCCCCTGCTTGTATATACATTGAACCTCGCTGTGAAAATGTGCTCTTAAGTTTCCTTCTTGGTATTACTCGAAGCTTCTTCACTGCCATCATTCCCCAAGACTATATTAAATTACAAATGCATGATATATGGTTTATAACATTTACAAGTGCAGTACATATGAATGTTAAGATCAAAACATGCTACAATAAAAGCCTGCTATTAGATTTGAGAGATAGTTGAGAATATCTGTCATACTTTTTGCCTTCCACAACAGTTATCATTAAATAAGTAATTGTATTAGCAGAAAAAGCATGTTGAAGTTCAATAAATCTCTATATATGATAAGTAAATCTTAGTCCATTCTTAAAAACTAACTTTTAGATTTAGTTAGATCATACCTTCTACTCTTATCTTTCCAACCACCTTCTTTGCCCTCGGATGGGAAATTTGTTCTGCATTCCCACTAGTCTTTGCCTCTAGTGGTTGCATACCTCGGGGTTGCAGCAAAAAGGTGTTTAGGCTGTTAAAGTAAGAGTGTAAAGCCAAAATGTCAATTCAAAGAGGAGAACCAGACTTGAAACTGAAAAGATATCTATCATCAAGAGAAGATGGCCAACCCAAAGGCATTTCGAAGAACTAGGCACTCATCACGGAGAAAGTCGGGTGCTTCAGTGCAGCCTCTTGCCCATGCTTGTAGGCATAAGCGTATACATGCCTCATGTGCAACTAAAGTTTGCCAAGCATATTGACCACTGCAAATGCCATATAAAGAAATGAAAATGAACATTTACCAAATTCAATAATAATAATAAAATAAATTAAATTAAATTAAAATTAAAAAAAAAAACTAATTTTACCTATCATAATCTAATCTGACTTCATAAGAAAATAAATAAAACATTGGACATACCTGGTACTATAATAACATGAGCGGTCCAATAGGCTCGCTTGCACAGAAGAGATTTTTGATTCTCCAGCTATGCTTTCGTTGAGTCTGCAGAACATAAAAGTCAGACAAATCTATAAGCCTGTAACTATCAAAAGCCCAACAAAGAAGACAACTCAATGCTTTCCATACCTGTCATCAAGTTTAGAAGCTTTCACAGAACTAGTACCGACGACATCCGCTAAACCTTCTACACTCTCACCATAACCCACTTCCTCCCTTGGTGGGCAAGTCCAATTTTCACTTCCATTGCATTCCCTTGATTCACTCTCAACCTCAAATCCCTTCTCATCACTTGCAATCTCAAAAATGGGAGGCGCGCTTGGAGTTCCCAAGTCCGAAGATTCTCTCCTCATCCCCCATTCCTCACCACTTGGGGTAGTCCCCTACACAACAATCCCACAAACACAAATTTCAAAACCACAAATAAACACAATTTACTGAAAGAAAAGCATCAAACTCAAAACCACATTCGCAATCTATGAAACCAATTCTCAAACACAACACAATGAAACGAAAGCATGAATCCATACAATGGCATTTCGAAGATGAACCCTTTTGAGAAGCTGATTGGCAGTTGAGGGTGTGTAAGTCTTGGGTGGACATCTCTGCTTAAACCCAACCTCACTCTCAGTAAACCTTCTGAAATTATTATTCCCAGGAACCTCAACCCTTAAATCCTCCTTCAAAAACCCTCTATTCAATCCACACCTACTCCCCTTATCACTACACCCAATCATCTCCTCCTCTTCTTCACACCACTCCGTCGGCGCTTTCGATTCCTCATCGGAGAAATTAGCACCGGAGACCGAATCAAAGCTCTCTTCATCGTCTTCGTCGACGTCCATGTCGCTGCTCAGGCACGACAGAGCCGCCGCCGCCATGTGAGGCGCGAGAAGACCGGAGTGGAACTTGAGAGGAGGAAGAGCATGATTGGAGGAGATATTGGAGGTGAAGAGTAATGGGGACTTGGGGAAGTGGTCGGAGGTGAGCCTCTCGGCGAGGGGGGAGCGAATCTCCGGCGGCGGCGGCGGTTGCTCCGGTAAGTCTAGGTCAGATCCCTGCAAGAAAATCAAGAATGGAAATTGGGGATAAAGATGGAAAATTGAAGTGGGATTTGGAAAGAGGGAGGGTTGAATTGAATTGGGTGTACCTGTTTGATCCACTTGATTGCGTTTTCGTCGAGCCCTTCTGTGAACATTTTCAAGAATCTAGGGTTTTGAGGGTTTTTGAAGAATTGGGGGTTCAAGATTGAAGCTTTTAGGGGTTTTTGGGCAATGGGTTGTGAAAGATTTGAAGGGTGAAGAGAGAAAAAGTAATGGGGATTAGTGGAGGAGAAGAAAGAAGAAGAAAGGAGCGTAGGTCGGTGGTGTGTGTAGCTGTAGAGTGGTGGAGGTGATGGATTTCTGCAACGGCTAGTTTGACCTTTTTTATATTTTCTTTCTTTTGCAAAACGTAAAAGGGGCCCTTTTTTATATATTTTTTTAGTTTTATTGATTTTTTAATAATTTAGAAGGGACTTTTTCATTCCCTATTTTCTCCTTCTGCTAAATCTCACTGAAACAAGTAAAATCTTCATTTCTTCTAGATTATCAAGTATGTTTGAGCTCTTTTGTTTAATACTTTGTTTTTCAGATCCAAAGGTTTTAGTTGATAGAACAATGCATGTCCCTTTCATGATATAGTTTCTTCATAAGATTGAATTATTATATCAGATAACTAAAGTTTTTTTTTTCTTTTTTAAATTTCGTATAAATCACAAAAGAAAGGAGTGTACTAGAGAAACGAAAGAAGAGGTTTAAATTTTTTCGCACTAGTTCTATATAATAGGTAAGAATGAGATAGAGAGAAAAGAGAAAATAGAATGAAGGAGGAAGAAATAACATCTTATTATGTCTCATATGCCTCATTTATATAGAGGTAGGAATTACATGATAAGTCCATATACTATTAAGATATTGCATATATGTCCTCGGAAGATGAACGGAGACACTTAATTGTAAATATTTACAACACTCCATTTTGGATGTCCATCAATAATATGATGTTGGATACGCTTAGTGTTGCCTCGTTAAAAACCTTGTCAAGTAATAAAAACCCTGTGAGAAAAAACAATCATGGTCGAAGGAGAAAAAGAGTGCAACGCGCATATGTCCTAGGTAGCGTACTTCTGGATGCTCCCCCTGATCGTTGCAAGTTTCATGTACTGTAAATAACGGTTTGACTTATGTATCACTGAAGTGAGATCTTGTGCGTTTTGCATACAAGGGCTCATTGCAAAATTTTTGTACCTACAAAGTGAAAGCAATACTAACAGAGCTATACAATTTAATAGGTCTTACCTCATTTAGTAATGTTAGAAACAACCTCACATGTTCAAATTCATACATTATGTAGTAACTAAGTAGTAGAAGCTAATTAACACATTACTATGTATGGTTTAAACCATTGGAAGATCAACATGGCATATCTAGCCACTCATATCAATATCTTTGTTTATTGATATATCTCGTATATGCTCTTCAAGAGCTCTAAGTAATTCATAACTTCGCGAAAGTTAGAATATGTAGCAACATAATCCGAATTCGGTTTTGTAGTCCAATCATAATACTCATTGAAGCAATTTTGATCACGTTAACTATAACAGAATGAATATATATGAGCTAGCTTTAGACTATCGATTGCATGAGTTAACTTTTGTTTAAGAACCCAGCATAACGAGAGATATGCTCGCCTTTGGGCCTCCCCCTCATGTCTTTCTTCTTGGGTTCCAACCCAAGACACGTCTCACTAATGGGAGTTTTGTTTGCATGTATAAGGCACATTACGTCATTTCCCTTAGGCGATGAGGAATCTCACATTCAGACTCTCTCAAGTATTCATGGATCGATTTACGTTCGAATCATTCATATACTTGGATCATTTAAGGATTTGATAAGCGATACGCTTATAATGACGCTTTACTTTTAGAATTTTGCTTTTAGCAAAGTCTTTTAAGATCCTTATAATATACGATGACAACTGTCGTAAGTCTCTCGTCAATAACTATATGTAACATTGTACTTACAGAAAATTGTCACGTATAAGGAAATATATTTGTAATCCCCGTGTCTCTTGTAGACATTGTGTCATAGTGATTTATTTTCACTGTGATTAATACCTTTTTGTATCATGTAGGGTTAAAGGTCTAAGTTTCATCACGTTTTAGATATTCAGTTTAATTAGAATTGCCTCTATCCAATTTGGCCAATAATATGCTTTGTCGACATTCATAATGAAACGTTGTATTGCATCATACAGTCTTTTATGGTCTTTGGTAGCTACCATATGTAAATTTTCATTGATGATCATCATTCATAGATCCCACACATTTTTATATGCATGCATTAGCTACTATGAGCTTATTGATATTGGGTACCCATATATGCGACTTCTGGGGCAAATATTGTCACTTCTACGACAAACATTTCTGATAAATGAATTATATCAAGGGAATGTGGATCTATATTCATAATATCATAAAACATTATAGGTACTGTATAATCTTCCATTTCAAGTGCTTAAAACTTTAGACCTAGTTTTCATAACAAGAGAAGTGTCTCATTAAAGTGACAAACCAACAAAAATATGCGGCAAACAAACAATTTGCTATGAGTAGCGTTAGCTAGCGGGCATCAAAATTTGTTACTGATTTTAAGCAACACTATAGGTAAAATATGACGTAACTAGTCATGCCAAAATAATAAATTTAGTTCAATGAACTTCTGGTACATGATATTATGTGTCTCACTGTATTGTAGAATTGGACACGTAATAGGCGACATAGCGAGATACTATCCGCTTTGGACCTTGCTCGCTTTACAATTTTTTTCTTGAGTCACCAACCCAAAATTAGTCTCACTATAGGGAGGTATGTTTACAACATGTCTCCACCCCTCCTGCGGGTGATGTGGGTCCTCAATACATATTCTGGAACCATATTGGAGCCACTTCTTGTAAAGAGGGGATGTTATGTGCTCTTCCGGAGCCATCAATCATATGTGTAATCGAATCTTCAAGTTCAAATTTATAATGTTAGAACTACGACGTTCTCAGATGTCATATGTTGAACTTCTAGTTCAAATAAATTTGGTGCCGGAAACTTCAGGTTCAAGATAACTAAACTGAAACTTGAAGTTCACTAATTTAATTTACATACTCAGCTTCGGGCTTGAGCGTTTACCATTAGAACTTATGTTCTATGTATTTTGAACTTCTGGTTCAAAAACATGACATTTGAAATTCATATGTTCGAGCTATAAGGTTGTTGACCCGTATGAGTAACAATAAAATTTAAATGATAAGTATTGTAATGAAAAAATAAATAAATAAAAGGATTGTAAAGAACAAGATAAATAAATTTTATATTGGAAACTTCTAGTTTCATGGGTGAAGAATACACAGAACTTCTGGTCTGGTTAACTTTATATAGAATATAATCTTGTTTCTCCCCTCTAGTTACACAAGCAAATAATATCAAAATAATGTGAGGAACTTCGAGGCCCCATATGATCATAAATCAACAACATGCGACTTCGATTATAACTTGGGGAGCTTCAAGCCCTCTATTGTTTAGACTTTTTTTTTATATTTAAAAAACTTTTTATTAAATAACTCACACACCGTACATATGTCAATGAGGTTTGAACCCATGACCTCAAAATTGTTAGTTAACAACTTAACTAACCAGGTCATGACCTCTACTGTTTAGACTTACTGATCTAGATTTTTGATGCAATACATTTAACCCCCAAAATGCAAAAAGGTGAAGCTGGTTTCCATAATCAATAAATATTAGCAAGTCTTTGGAAAGCCAGTGCCGAGCCCAAGCATGATATGCATGTGTTCAAAATTTCTAAATTGTGCCAATAAACAGACAAAAGGTGTTGATGCCTTGCTATTGAAACTATTGTCACTAGCCAAATCATGCTTTCAAGTTTCAAATGAGGCTGAAAGATAACGCAATTATACTTTCACATGATAGCAAGTATATATGTCAGCCCGTAAAGCAATTTGAAATCAATCATAAACTTGTATAACAAATTCCAAAGCAAAGAATCAGGTTGCTCATATATAGATCGTTGTACAACTTTGAGGAATTTCAACTTTTCAAGATCTCGTATTGCATAAGCTTTGAAAAGCTTCTTGTCGCAATTTTATTACTACTTTTGAGGAACTTCTGGCCTCTATAGTTTGATCAAAAGACTTCAGATCTTGATCAATGAACGGAAAAAAAAATCACAAATAGGCTTCAGGTCAAAACTACGTGCAAATACATACCTGAATTCAATAATCAATTGGCTTGATAATTTGTATCATACTTTACCATAGTAGCACGATACTTATGCCAACGATAACACATAATATATATCTGAACATCATATGATTCATGCCCAAATCTAAGAAGCACTACCAAGCAGTCACTTCGAATCTGTATTGAGACCAAAAAACTCCCTTAGCACATTGTCCAATTGTGAATCGAAGGACTTATCACTGTTTTGATTCAGTTTGCAACATATAGTAGGCATAATATCATGCATCAAATATCCAAATCATGGCATTAATATAACAAAAGAAACATGGCTGAGGTACGATGTCTCATGAATACATGGAAGTAATTATTATACAAAATCAATGGTCAATATAAATATTGGAATATGAATGAGATCAAAACTGATGCATCTCTATGGAAATCGATAAAGCTGAAATTGGTATAGAAAACCAAAACAGTAAAACAAACTATCCAATTTTGATTTTTGATCACCATATGTACGAAGGTCATAGTAATGAAGCACTAACAGATATGCAAAATAAACTGTTGTAATTGTCAATCATTTTACGACTACTAGGCAAAAACAAATTAATAAACCAGACAAGAAATGTCGGGATCGTAAATCATGACTTTTGGTTGTCAATCAAGGAAAATCTATGGTGGATTATTCAAACTCCAGTAAAATAATGCGTTAAATATGATACTCATAAATGAGTTTTATTATCACATAATAAAAATAAAGAAACCAATACATTTTCATGTTATTAATAGCTGAAATTTCGTATATATAAATGCTTGTAAATGGTGCACATAATTGTGAACAATGACATTTGATTGCTAGATTAATGACCTGAAAAGTATTTATGTGCACTTATTAGGAAGTAAAGTAACCATATACACTCTAATAACCTTAATTTAAGGCACTCATATGAATCACAATAATTTGGTGTACAGAATATCGTTATGATAGGCTTAAGATTAATCAGTGTTAAGAAGACCTCCATTGATCATGTCTTCAACATTTCAGTTTGGCCACAAAAACATTGTCAAATTGGGTGAAGTGACATCCACCGATGGCTTAGATTTCCAAGAGACTGATTAATATAATTAATATTGGTCTTATTGTCATTTAAAGAGGGCTTTGTAAAGTGCCACTAAATGTTAGGGCATGCGTCAAATAGGCCGAAAATGGTTACCATAGCCATAACTATAGTCATATCATGATCCATGTTAGAAGGCGCAAATGCGTCCATTCATATCGTGCTCTTGGTAACCGATCAACCAATGCTTGCCAAAACTCAAGCGGGTCTTTCACCGTTGGATACTTGTCTTTCAGACTCTTTGTCAAGACCACATCGATCATCATTGATCCAATTATGTTGTTTAGAACTTCATGTTCATAACAAAGAAATATCAATATCGAAACTTCAAGTTCGAATCTTGTGAACAATAAATCACATGTACAGGCACAAAACTTCAGGCTTATGCAAACAATTAGAATTAAGCAATATAAACAAAGTATATATGTAGACAAGATATAATCAAAATAGAAGTGAACTCATAGATCGTGAGTATGAATAATAAGCAACAAAAATTGCACCAATATCTCATAGATCATGTAACAGAATGAGCGATAACGTGCTGATAACGTATTATAAACTAAGAATGAGAGAGAGAGAGAGAGAGAGAGAGAGAGAAGAGAAAACAGAATGAAGGAGGAGGAAGAAGTAGCCTTTATTATGTCTCATATGCCTCATTTATATAGAGGTAGGGATTACATGATAAGTCCCTATACTATTAAGATATTGTATATAAGTCATCGGAAGATAAATGGACAAATACTTAATTGTAAATATTTACAGCATAAACTAAATTATAAAAACTTCTGGTCAAAATGCATCTACAGTTGATAGATCTAAACATAACGGTTCCATTGTTTAAGAGTCTAAAATTTTAAATAAAGTTTCAAATTTGGAACATGAAATAATTAATAGTTGGCTGCTCAAGCTAGAGGCAAATCGGGAACATGACAGTTCCATTTTTGAGCTCTAAATTCTTGTTGATACCTAAAATTCCACGAGCCCGTTTCTCTAAGTTGACATATGCCCATAGCCTTATTGGGCCTTCATCCAAGCCCAATATAGTCGAAGAGACTTCCTTGAAAAGTGACAAACTCAAGTTCCGCCATGCAAACATAACACATAGACCCAAACTACGTCCTTTGGGGCTTACAGAGGGGATGTGGTGTGGAAGGTAACGGATCCCATGAGGCCCATCGTTAAGATGATGTTCATCAATAACTTTGGACTTGGGACCAAAGCTCATGTATGATGGACAAAGTCTTAATATGGGCTAGTGAGAGAAATTAAAACCAAGCCCAGAAAAATCTTTAACCCATTAGATTTATTTTTTTCCTACCCAAAGCACATGTAGTCTTAAACTTGTCCCAGAAACCTAATACACGTCTCCAAGTGGGAATAGAAATTTTGTTGTTGTAAATCTATATTCCAGGATTTTTGGCACTCCCAAGAAATCTTGTATGTCCCCAAATATCTACAGTATCACGACAGCAGGCTACTGGCCTAGACCTACCATCGCCACCCTTTTGTCTCCCCTTCACCAATTTGCTTCCATGGGGGAAACCACCCACCAAAGCTTGGAAACCACCTGTCCAAAACTGAGAGGTTTCTCTCAGACCTTTTGTTTTCCAGCAACAACTCTCCTCCCTCATCTTGCCTATAAAAAGGGCAGCTCACTGCTGTTGGAAACCATCATCGACAACCCAGAAAACCTCAAGAGATCATGCTTCATCTCTAAAACCCTAGTCCCTTATTTTCAGTTAATTCTAATTCCATAAACCCTTCATAACCCAAAATCAAGCTCTCTCACTAAACTCACAGGCACCCAGCTCCCCCACCATATCCATCTGTAAGTCCTATCATTGTTCTTGTGAAAGTAGAATCGTTGTTGTTACAGTTAAGAAAATTGATGCTGTTACAGTCAAGCAAACTGTTTCTGTTATTGCGAAGTGCATCACAACATAGTCGTTCTTGGATCCTATCCTCGATCGACTTTGAGCCTGGTTTCGCTTAAGCATTGAGGGCCTCGTTGTTCTAAAACCTACAAGCACAAAAACACCCTCACAATTCTAAATTTTTTTTTTAACAAACTGAAATAATTTCATTAATAATAATCGAAAGCCAGAATGACAACATATAAGAACCGCAAGGGGTCAATTAGTACCATTACATTATACAAAGTGCTCACTTATTGTGAGTCTAGCAGAGGTAAAAACTAGACACAAAAAGATATCATGGAAGTATATGGCTGGAGCCAAGGCGCTCAATTGCGGTACTCCAAACAACACGCAACCATCGAGATGCAACTAATCATCACAATTTGCCTACTCACGCACCTAACACCGAAACAACAAGACATTTATTCGTGCACTTCGGTTTAGGGCAAGAAATAGTTAGCATGGTTTGCTATAGTGGGTCATAGAAACCCTTAGAATCCCTAAGGCCTAGTTTGGTTCATGGAAAGCAAAGGAAAGTAAATATGTTCCTTGAATTTTCCTTTGCCATGGGAAATTGCAACTCCTTTCCATTTTCCTTTATGGTGTTTGGCAGAACCAGGAAAACAGTCTGAAATTTATCTTTTTGATTCCATTGTAATTTTAACATCTATAACAACTTCTCAAATACAAAACCCACAGTAGACACAAACTCATTTCATCACAATCTGCTGAACTTACTAAAATCCAGAAAGCAATCAATACATAATGAATAATTTTTAGCCATATCCATCAACAAACACCCAACTATTACAATACCCAACTACTACAATTTCCAGATAACATAACTTTAATTCAAGATTTTTACCTTTGAAAATTCTCATTTCATAACCTATGTGGTGTTCCCATTTTCAAATTCCATCCAAACCCAACTGAGATTGATGATTCGAAGACCACCACGTAGCAAGCCATAGGCAGCCCAAACAAGTCCCCGGAAATAACATAAATCAGCAGAAGCTTCGAAACTTTTCGGCTTCGGTTCTCCTTTTACGTCCGTCGATGGAAGAAAACAAGACCAGTGATGTGTTGATGACGTCGAGAAGGTCCTATTGTTGGTGGTTCACCGTCAAAAAGCCACCGGAGACGAACTTATTCTAGGTCGGTGGTTCGTCGCTCTCAGTCGTGAGCTCAATCTAGGGCTAAGTTGACATAGAGTTCCAAATAAAGGAATGTGGCTGGAATTCGTGAGAAGGATACAAGATCAATTTTTAACAGTGACAATTTGGTCAAAAAATAATAGATAATTGTATGAATGTGGCTGGGAACGAGATTACTTGGCGTAGGCAGAGGGAAGCATTTTCCCTCCAACTTTCCTTTCACCTTGGAACCGTTTTCCTTTCCTACCTTTTTCCTTTTGACTTCCAAACAAAGGAAAAGAATGAGTTTCCTTTCCCAAGGCCTTCATTCCATGAACCAAACATGGCCTAAAGGTTAGAGAGGGCTTTGACCCACATATAGCAAACCCAAGCCCAACTAGGAGCCCACAGTCACACAACATGGACCTGGCCCAAGGTCAAAAGAAAACAGTTAGTTGCTCAAGCTAAAGAAAACATGGGGCCCCCATGTGCATTAACCACAACTCATGTGGATTATAGAACTTGTTGCCGGTCGGAGGCGGTTTGTTTATAGAACCTACTATTTAGAGTAATAGTGTCAAATTCAAGGTTTTTTCTCATTAAATTATGTAACGTTGTTGTTGTTGTTGTTGTACAATGTACCTATAATGTACGTGCTACATAAGCTTTAATAATTTCTCATTGAATTCTGTAACGTACGTTGTTTTCTTTGTTATATATATGTCATTTGTAAGTAACTTTAATACGTTATTTGATGAAAATCTAAAATGTTTTTATCGCTTCCTCATTAGTCCTCATGTTAAGCGGACATCCATTTCGGTCAATCATTTGTTTCAGAAAATCTCTGTTCCAAAACCGTACATGAGTGTTAATTATATATACCACGTTTTACACGGACAAGAGAAAATCGGAAAGAAGGTTTAATATAAGTTACATTGTAATACTCTAAATTTTGAATATTCTTGTGAATTTAAAAATGTCTATATACAAGTTGTACCCTGGAAGCTTCATCAAGGTCAAGTAAAGAATTCCCTTTCTAAGATATCCCAACTTGACGACTTGGGTCACCCGCTCACCCTTTCCCATCACTGCAGAATGAACTGAAAATGTACTATATATAGAAGAGTTCATAAATACTATCCAACGAATTGAAACGAGTCCATTAATGAGTGTACCAAATAAGGACACAGTTGGGAGATGGGACTGATTTCAAATATTTGAAACCAAGCTAGCTAGAGCTACTCTTTGCCTGAAGGTCAACCTAAGAATGGTCTGTGATTAACGGAAAGAGTTCTAGTGCAGTCTGATATTAACTCCGTGGGAGGAATGAGAAAGATACAGACAATTTCCAGCAACAAACCAAGTAGAAAAGCTTCCAGTCTTCCGCGTTTCCCTTCATGCACTAGTTAGAACAACTAAGCTAGCTGGTGCTCTCTATCTCTCTCTTCTCTCTCGCAAAATTACAGAAAAAATCAAACCTCCATTCTGAGCTACAACGAATTCCATGTTTAGCTAATACAGAGGACCTCGGTTTCTTCACTTGGCCGTATTCAAAAACTAGAGAGAGAAAGAGAAAGCAGCCAGGCGCGCAGGCTTTACCTGTTAGTTGGAGTATAGTACATGTGCATTTCACACTTTCATTCACTTCATTTGCTTTCTTCTGAAATTTATGTGTCTTCTCTCTGGGTCTCTCAGTAGGGAACAGGGATGTTTGGTTGTGAAGAAGAGCAAGGACTTCAAGGACCCCGAACCCTGAATATGGATCACGATGTTGCTGAGGGTGAAGAAGAGGAGGAGGAAGTAGAACAGGAAGAGAGCTCAAATGATCAGGGTGATTCTCATATTAAACCAGTAGCTCCTCCTTACGTCCCTCCTCGTTATAAACTCAAATCTCGGCTTCGGTGGACTTCTGACCTTCATGCCAGTTTTCTTGATGCTGTATCTCAGCTTGGTGGCCCTCATAGTCAGTATAGCTCATCCATCACTATTTTCATATATGATTGTATGTGTGTGTCTTGTTTTTCAGTCATCTAATGCCACACATTACATAATTTGCAGAGGCGACTCCAAAGTCGATTATGCACATAATGGGTGTTCAGGGACTAACGCTTTTCCACGTGAAGAGCCACCTCCAGGTCTGTTAATTTGATCTGTTACTTGATTAGTATAAAGAGAAAATAAAATGCAAGTGCATATAATGTCACTGTTCTAAGTGTTTGATGTGCATATGTACCGCAGAAGTACAGACTCGGAAAGTATGGAGTGAAGGAGTGGAGAGAGGATCTATGTTGGAAATTATGTAATAATATCCGATATGAATGAAAATAAAATTACTCATGACATTTCCATTTGAAAATGTGTCTTTTTCAATAGGTGTTTTTAAGAATTAGTGTGTCTATTCAAGAAGATAAGTGAACGGACATGTTGGTTCACTAGAGGTTTTATATAAACCCATACTCATATCTCCTTAAAGATAAGATTAAGAATCCTCAATTCTTTTAGAAGTTTTGTTCGTGTCAAAAGAGTACAAGATACAATTTATAGTTCGTTAGAGTCCAAAATTGCGGTGCTTCTATTATGGATCATCGATTGTTGTATTCTACAAGGCGAACGCCCATCGAACTACAAGCACAAGGGTAAGGGTGAAATCTGTCTTTAGTCAAGTGCATTTATGCATGTCTCAATCGGAATATCAAGTCAGTTCTTTCTTTCCTTATACTACTTTTATAGGATTCTTACACTATTTTACTCCTATATTAGGATTGATCACTACTTTCAATCCTTGATGTATGTTGATTATATTTTATGTTCTTTATTTAATTTTCTGTTATATTTATTATCATATATTTGATTGTTCCACAACAATCTAGTTCCAGAACAGGTACGATCTCACTCATCAAGAACTGAACAATGATATGTCGTCGGTACAAAATTTAGAGGTTGAGCTAACTTGTGAGTAAAGTTTCACGTTTGAGCTAACCCTAGTTTTTCAATGCCTCTAAATGAAAGAGGACACAGTTTCACAGGTCTTGAAACGGCAAGAGACTGTTACTAGTACTCCTTCCTTGAGCTTGCTGCTACCCCATGAGAATGAGTATGATCAGTTGTCCCTTAATTAATTTTATCTCTAAATGTTTTTATTTACATTTTCATTTGTATTCTCTCAGCTGACGACTATTTGACATACAGGATTAATGAACTGAGTCAGGAACTGGAACGCCGGAAGGAAGCTCAAGAGAAACTTCGTCTGCAAAATGAGGCAAGTTTTTAGTAGTCATTCATTAGAAGCATTTGTTGATGAGAATGGAAATTGGCTTCAGAATCTAGTGTACAGAAGCAAATTTTTATTGGCTAGCTTTCAAGTTTGCTGATGATTTTGCAGGTTCAGAAACATTTGCAACTGCGTCAAGAAGCTCAAAGCAGATATTTAAGTCGTGCAGTTGAGAATGCATGTGAAAAGCTTGCTCATCAATTTCTCGGTGGCTGTGCTGCAGACTGTGCAGGTGTGTTTGAACAAAATGCTGCTGGTTTAGAAATTATGGGTTCAAAACCACATCAAAAGGATCTACATCTAAACCCTGCATATCATATGATTCAGACTATGCAGCTTAGTTTTGAAAACCAAATCGCCAGTTCTCAACCTCTGAGTGAAGCCCATTTTGAAACCGGAGACCACCTGATCTCAGATGAGCATTCAGGAAATTCATCTGTGCAACATCTCCTAACTTTCAAGATAGATGTGAATAGAGAGGATGAGAGTTTGGTTGATGACCCTGCAGAAGCTTATTTGATATTGGATACTTTTGAAATGGGAAGTGGCAAGTCTTGAACCTAAATTTTATCAAACCCACCTATCGTTGTTTGCTAATTCAGTTTCAGATTTCTTTTCTCGTTCGGGTAAAATTGTGATGATCTACCTCTGTTGCCAGCAATTTCATCAGACTTTCGATCAAATTGCATCCCTGCTCTGGCATACATAAATAACCAAAGAGGAGATGCTTTCAAATTACAGAAACTGATTTGCACACCATGAGTGAGGTGAACCATATATAAGACAAAAGATAAAAGTAATGAGCGCAATTTGATTATCAAGTTTTTACTTTCATTTCAGATATGAAATTGAAGAGAATACAGGGATTGACGGTCCATGACATTACAACTTTCTAGCACAATGTGAATAACTAAAGTTCGTAATCCGAATTGAAGTACAACACTGGTTGTAGTAAGAAATAAAATGGGATGTATATAAGGTAAAAGGAGAAGCTGCTGCTGGGCTTGTTACAGATGAGGCAGTATACAGAAAATATAGTCTTCATGCAGCACCATCAGAGAGACTCTTGATATGCCGCAATACAATCACCTTGACCAAAAATTCTCCTTCCGACATAGCAGACTCATTTCCAACTGTATGATTAACAAAAATACCAGCAAACACTTCTAATCGATCTTGACAGATGCAAATAGGTAATGAACAAAGTAGAAAGACATGAGAAAGCCGATGGTGCCAGTTGACAACATGATTGCAGTTGCCATGATTAATGAGTAACCGAGGTAAAGAGTAGCCGACACAGGGCCACTCAAACTCTGCAGATCAAATACCAAGTAGTTGATGGAGTACAGGAACACATAAAGGGCAACTGACCCTGAAGCAAAGAAAGCCTTCCACCACCACCGCCAATCCTCCACACAGAGATGCATGTATGTGAGAACCACTGAAACTTCAGCACAAACAACCACCAGCAATAGAAGCACTATAAGCAGGAAACCAAAGACGTAATAGAACCTTCCTAGCCAGATGCTGGAAAGGATGAAGAAAAGTTCAATGAACAGAGTTCCAAAGGGAAGTGTCCCGGCACCTAGAACAAGAAGCCATGATGGATATTTGCGTGCAGGAATTTCTCTAGGAATCTGGTTGGTTCTCACAGGATATTGAATAGCCTCAGATCGTGTCCCTAAGAATCCTCCGAGAAGAGTGAGTGGCACTGAAATGCAGAACCAGAGGGAAAAGAGTACAAAATACAAGGAAATAGGGATAGCGCCAGTACTATTGCTCCCCCATAGGATGAAATTCAGAATTGTAAGAATAACAAATACGATTCCAGGAAAGAAGCATGCAACAAACCAGGAAACAGATCTCCACCCTTCTGAAGTTCCCTTTATGGTTCTCCACATTCGGACAGCAACATAACCAGCAATAATACCAAGGAAAAGATATAGAATGATCATGCCTGTCAGTAACATTCCTCGTGAAGCAGGTGACATAAAGCCAAATGCTGCAAAGATGATGGTGACAACTGACATTCCTGTAATCTGAACCCCGTCACCGACCATCACGCAAAGAAGCTTTGAGTGATCTGGCTCTCTGAACACATCTCCCACAACAAGCTTCCACCCAGAAAGCTCCTCATTCATCTGAGCTTGAGCTTCTTTGTCCAGTTCTTCATATCTTGTTAAATCCCTCCTCACAGTCCTTAGGAATATGACAAAAACGATACCGGCAAGGAAGAATATCACCATTAACGAATTGAGGATAGAGAACCAGTGCACACGGGCACCCTCCATCTTCAAATAAGCATCCCATCTTGATGGCCATCTTATATCACTTTTCACAAATTCGACCTCATAAGTGAATGACACTCTCTCTTGCTCCCTTATGATTTGAGACTCGGCAGAATCTTTGGGACAATTCACAGGTGCGATAGACTTATACATCTCATTTTTGCTCATGGTATCAGCGTCATATTTAACACTACAAGGGTGAACCTCAAAGCCAACAATCTCATACCCAGATGCCTTCTTCTTATCAGCTTCTGAAATGACACCCATGCCTTCTTCCCCAGTATCAATTATCTGCACACCACTTCCTTCATACTCATGAATCAAAACCCTGAACTTGAGGTGGTTGATGATGTAATCATCTTTACTTCCCTCTGGTGTGAAACCAACAGGATACCCAGTCCACTGGATAGTCGCCCCATTTTGATAAGCATATCTCATGGCCGGCAAATTATCAAGGATCATATTGACCTGATACATATCCCTGGTCCTCTGCTTCAACAGCTTCACCTCATGCTCCTTCAAATGGTGTGTAGTACACAGGTACACAGTCTCATTAACATTCATCCTGAAGCGGTAAGGAGAGCTCTCGATCTCATCTCCCATCAGAAGCTCCCCAAGATTCTCCGCCATCTTCTTGATACCTTCTTGGGGTTTGCAGTACGGCAGACTGTAGTAACTGAACGGAAGCTCAGTCTCAATAGAAGTCAAGGAATTAACCTTGGTAAAGATCTCTTGCCCTTTCGAATACGTATGCATGTAACTCCCGGGGAGATAGAACCCATTGCAGACATGCGCGAACATAACCAAAACCAGCAATGCCCATAGAAACTTGGGCAGCATTCTTGATTTCGACACAGCCATCTGAATCGAAACGAAAAAGAACACCCCCACCAAGCTACTCTCTTAAAAAAGACGCATCCAACAATATATCTACATCAAAAAAATCCAAAGAAGCTGACATCAGCCTAGAAAGAACAGCAATTTGAGCTAATTAGGGTTTACAATCCTACTCCTCAACTACACACAGATCCAGTAATCAACAATATCACAGGCGCAACAAGATCCAACTTAGCAACCAAAACAAAAACCTAACACATGCACAGATCCAAGAATTTCAATTTCAAATTCGATTTCAGTTTCAAATCCAGATCTACGAGAATCGAAACCAACTCATGCACGAGAATATTAACTATTAGTCGTATAAGATAGAGGAAGAACGAACCGGAGTAGATCGGAGAAGGTGAAGCGGAGGTGGGGGTTTGCTTGGAAACGAAGCCTTGTGGTTTAGGCTTAGCAGAGATGAAGGAACCGACTCTTGTTGCTTTCTTTGGAAAGAAAGTAATGGTGGAAATGGGGATGGGACTGGTTTTTGTTCACGCAAAATGAATTGATTCCCCGATCTTGGGTTGGGCCCCAGCTCATGATATTGGATCTTGGACTGTTATGTCTGTGTTCTTTTTTTTTATCTCTCTCTTTTTTATTTGTATTTTAAATTATTTTTTTCTTTAAAAAATTATTTTTGTGTGAATGAGATGGAGTAATTGAGAATTTGAGATGTGAGATTAGTGTGTGATTATGATTTGATGGGATTTAAGTGATGATGTGGTTGTGGTGGTTAGGCGTTAGGATTAGTCCTACTATCAAAGTAATTAACTTATATATGCATGGTAATGGATTGGATATTTTACCATGAGCATATAATTATGTGATTAATGTGTTTTGGCTTAATTATTATGATTATGATGATGTGCTTTAGTTGTTAGGAATGTGTTTTATTAAGAGATTGAGGTAATGGTATTTGTATGACGATACAGAAATTCTCAAACAGAGTAGAGTAAGCGGTTGGGATTTGATCGAATAATGGTAAACTACATATTCTCAAACTAAAGAATGTGAAAATTTCAATGTCGCGTGCTCTATAGTAAACGTGCTCAATGTCCCATGCTCCATAGTAAACATGCTCAATGTCCTGTGCACCTTTTTCGAGTAAATGTGCTTAACTATGAGAACTTAAAACCAAAAAGGGTTACAACCGGTAGTGGCGTGAGGTACGCTATTGGTCAACCGCATTGTCATTGTTTTCTCTCTTTTTTTTCTTTTTTTTTGTCATAGCGAATCGGTTTGGGGATATAGACTGTAAATCCCTACTGACCTAATTGAGCAAGCGATTGAGTCATGAGCAGTGGTAAACTGTAGATTCTTAAAGACTCAAACTAAGGATGTTGTTTAACTAAAATCTTAAATTAACTATTTTAACAAGTCATTTCTTACAGGTTCACATAATATAACATCAAAGTTTCTCACATAATCTTACACTGAGAAGAACATTTCGAGAAGAAAGGGCAATTTTTCCAAACAACAATGGGGCAGCACTAAAATATTGTACAACTCTGTTCATTAGTGGAACTTGAGGCTGGTCAAGATGTTGTTGTTCACTGGGTCAGCCAAATGGTCCAACAGGTTTTGGTACGGCCCAACTCCAGTCACAAGGGCTTGGATAAAGTAGCCCAATACGGCTAACATAGCCAATCTCCCATTTTTCACTTCCTTGAGCTTCAACTCGTTCATTGACTTCTCATCCTTTCCAAAACCCAACGGGTTAAATAACGGCCCACCAGGGTAGGCTGGGTTTCCGGATCCTCCCAAGTACTTCTCAAAGCCCAAGAAGTATTGCTTGCCCATGGATCCGGGGTTGTACCAATCCTGGAGACGTCGGTGCTCGGCAAAGCCCATTAGGGCCATCTCCAAGACGAATAGGGTGTAATTGTCAGCCCAGTAGTTATAGGTTCCGGCCGGGGGAATCACACCGGTTTGGAACCAAGGGAGAGCTGTTTCAGGTGGAATAAGGCCGAGCTTCCCAAAAATCTCAGGTGCAATGGCACCGGCTGCACCCAACATGGCAAAACGTCCATTGATGATCTCACCATAGGCTAACCATCTTGGTTCGATAAACCCTCCGGTGCCTTCTGGGTCTGAGAGGCCCAATGGGTCGAATCCAAAGTCACCTGGAAGGCTGCAATTACACACAATTATCAGCCAAAAGTAAATTCACTATAGTGAAATGTTAAGAATCGACACTAGTGAAATGTTATGAATTCACATACTACAAATTCACAATCACATAACTTCTTTAGCATACTATACGTTAGCAACAACACAATCAAATTAATGATATGCAAGTTGTGAAGCACTTGAGACTAACATAGTAAAATTAATGCTTTTTATTTCTAAGATTTTTTTTACTTGGAACAAGTTAACATATATAACAAAGATCGAGAAGTTAGCATATGAGAAATGTTCTATATAGTAGATGCCCATAGGCACACGATTCTTACTTCTTAGCAATGCGAAAGTAAATTATCATCTTTGTTTAGGGTTTCTTCAGCAGCAACATGGAATAGAAAATCAGCACGTAATAGTAAATTACCTGCCATCCAAGTAAGAAAGACTCTGCTTTGATGCAAACCACAACTGCCTGTCTGCTCCTTGCTGAAATATACAGAACCCAACACGCCATTGAGTGCTTAGTTCTTCCTCAATAACCTCACCACATACATGATTAAGCTTAAAGCCAAAGCATATATAAGTACCTTAACAGGGGGAGTAGTGGCTGCCTTCACAACAAAGGAAGCTGATTTCCTCACCCCAAATGGGGACTGAGCTGATCGTCCTCCTAGCAAGTTCCTCGCAACCTCTTTCGAGGCGGTTAAGGACGACGACGACACCAGGGCTTGTGCTGCCATTCTTTCTCTCTAGAGTTCTCTACTCTTTCTTCTTCTGTAAATTTCGACTATGTTTTCTCAGTATCAAAGTCTGAGAGCTTATGCACCAGAAACTCGTACATGTAATGTAATAATCGAGGAGGGTGAGGACAGAAAGAGTGGGGCAGAGAGCACCAAGATTTGTGGGCACTGTTGGGAGTGAACTCCTGGTGGGCATTGGAGCTGCCCCAGGGTTCAGATTAGGTTAGGATCTCACTGTCCAACAATGGATGTCCACGTGGAGTGCTTGACCTGGATAAGGGATATTGCAGAATTTCCAATGGATACTGATTTTTAGGAAAACAAATTTTGAGTGGATTCTCCATTCGAAGTATGTGATCAAGTTAAAACTTAAAACACCAGCACTTAGCAGCTCCAGAGCAATTTGATGTCATATCTTTATGACTTGGAGGTTAAGTGCCTTATACCCTAGAACTATAAAGAGCTAGCTAGGTTACATACCCTAATATTCTTCAATTGATAAATGCAATTACACTACTGTATGTTTATATATATATATATATAGCCCTTCTCAGCTGCGGACGTCCACATCAATAGTTTTGGTGCGGATTTTCATTTTTGCACCACTTTTCGATCGAATTTATTCATCTCCACCGTCTAGTATCTAGATAATATTGTATAGATCATCTCTGCAAAATTTCAGCCAATTTGGTAATCGTTAAGGCTCTCAAACTCGAAAAACCAATGGACGGACTGAATTCTGTCAAACATGAACCGTTCATGTTTGTAACAGAAAGACATCATTTTGAGGGCCTTAACGATTACCAAATTGACTGAAATTTTGCAGAGATGATCTACACAATATTATCTAGATACTAGACGGTGGAGATGAGGAAATTCGATCGAAAAATGGTGCAAAAATGAAAATCCGCACCAAAACCGGTGCCTCAATCCTTACTTTAAGAATTTGAGGATTTCTACTATTTTACATTAATAGATGACTTTTTTTAACGATCTCAACCGTTGATCCTCTAAAATTTCAACTAATTCCACAATTATTTGGTCATTTAAATTGATGTAAACAAATATTGTAGGCCGTTAAATAAAATTAAAATGAATATTGTGCTAATCAAATGGTTAAACGTTTTTCATTTTGGTTAATTTTTTGTATGATTCATATGTGGGTAAGTAACTAGAAAATGGGTGATTTTTTTTTTTATCTAAGGACTTTAATATTTTATTGATCACAACTTGAGAGTAAGTACAACAACATAAACCTGATCCGCCCGCGGGGGCAATCCTACGAAACTACCTAGTACACCTACCTAGTAGACACAAAGCAATCTCTATGTTGAAAACCATGAGATGAAGCGCTATGATCAATCTTTCGTGGTAGCAGACGAGAGAAGTAACCAGCTACCAAGACACAAGGAGGAAGGGACAAGTCATCAACCTATCATTATTAACTACTTCTTGGACCACTCTACATAGAGGGGGCAACCCCAAAGCATCAAAAAACCCTAATTAAAGACCGAAGCCAATAACTAAGAAAATGCTCTAGACCCACAAGCAGCCTAGTCTATACTAATGCAAAAAAAAAAAAGCAAAAACAAAAACCAAAACCAAGGCCCAAAAAGAGTCCCGGCCCAGTCAACCGCCAACAAAGACCTACAAATCAAGCCCAACACTTGGAGATCCAACCAGATGGGCCAATCCCCACTAACCAGGCCCAAGCTCGCTTCAACAATCCCGTCCGGCCGCACCAGCGTACATCGTCAAGGCCATAAGCCATTGACGGCACCGAGGCACAGCCGGACAGGCTCATAACCTGAAATCGCCCTTCTCACGCTCTCTAGGGTTTTTCAGAGAGAGCGGCTAGTATTAATCAAATCTAATATTATTGAATTTTTAGGAATGAGTGGTTTTAATTGTCAAAATACATGTTATAACTAAAAACATCATTACTTTGAGAGTTTAAAGAAGTCCTCTTTAGATTACAAGAAGCCTACAACATCTATGATTTATCCATTCGAGGAGCAATAATAAGAGAGAGCGTACAAAAGATATAAGCATCCTGCTGACATGGCCATATTGATGAACAACAATGCTTCAGTCTATTTGAATTCAGTCTTTCAATATGGCATCAGAGCTTCCACCAATATAATCTTTTAAGTATAAGTGCTATTTCTGCAAGAAGCCTGGACACCGTGAGGAAGGATTGCAGCGGTTGTAAGGTTTGGATTATTAAAAAGGGTAAAAATGAAAAAAAAAATATACCAAGACAATTACCCTTCTTAATCATTCAAGCTTTGAAACCGTCGTAGACCAAGACATTACCCTTCTTAATCCTTCTTCATGTGCACATGTTTCTTACAAAAATAGCTCTTGTACTTACAAGTTCCATTGGTGGAAGCTCTGATCCAAATTGAAGAACTGAATTCAAATAGAGGTGATAGGTGATGTAGGCTTCTTGAGATGAGAACATAGACCTATGCTCATGTATTTATAGGATCAAACTAGTCCTTGCCCATCAAAGAAACCTAGTTGTACTCCATAAGATTTACAATAGATATGAAATCATATCATAATATATTATGAATTCCTTATTCAATATGTAAACTATATATTATCCATATATGACTATATATTACGTTCCTTATACAAACTGGTAAACTATATAATAATAATAAATTCCAAGTTCATTTCCTCATGTTTGGTATTGCATAATCAGAAATAACAAAGCCCAACAAATGGAGCCCAACCCAAATTTCAAGACCCAAACTCCATGAGTCCCTACTAGGACCGACCACAGCGGATCATAACCCGTAAATATCTTTCTCTTTCGTCCCATAAAGCCCTTAAACCCTTCTCCGAGATTTTTGTCACTCTCTTCCTTCCGCCTCTCTTAAACCCTAAACCAGAAACCTCTCTGGCTCTCTCTCTCTGGGTTCACCCATCTCAGTCCCTTAAACCCTAAACCCACCAAAATGATGAGCATAATTCTCCGGAGGTCACCCACAATCGCCGCCACGCGCGCAGTCGCCGCCATCGAAACCCTACTGATCAACCGCCTCTCATTTCCTTCCCTCCCGGCGAATGGCGATCTCGGCGCCGGCGAGGCTAAGCTCTCAGGGTTTCAAGTTCGGGACTTTCACGCGAAACCTGGGCCGTTGAGCTTCCGGGCATCGCCGACGACTATGTTCGGCGCCCAGGTGGCTTTGGAGGATGACTACGACGTGTCGTCTAAATCGAACGGCGACGAGGGGCTTGAGATTTCGAGGCTAGGGATTGATAAGGAGATTGTGTCTGCTTTGGCCAAGAAGGGGATTACCAAGCTTTTCCCTATTCAGGTACTTTCAACTTGTCCCCAATTTATTGCTGTGTTTTGTTTACGAGAGAATGATTAGGAAGTAATAAAGTGTTTAAATTTCGAAACTTTTTTCGGGTTTGTTGATCTTTGTATTGTGGATTTTTGTGTTGTGTAGAGAGCCGTGTTGGAGCCCGCAATGCAAGGACGTGATATGATTGGTCGTGCTAGAACCGGAACCGGGAAGACTCTTGCATTTGGGATTCCGATATTAGATAAGATCATTCGATACAATGCCAAACACGGGTTTGTTTCTCCATTGAGACCCTCTTAGTAATAGATTTTGTAATTGGGTTTAACTTGTTGTTTGTTATACAGGCGTGGGAGGAATCCTTTGGCTTTGGTTATGGCGCCGACGAGAGAGCTTGCGAAGCAGGTTGACAAGGAGTTCCAAGAGGCAGCACCTGGCTTGGATACTATTTGTGTGTATGGTGGTACGCCCATTGGGAATCAGATCAGGCAGCTTGGCTATGGTACTGATGTGGCTGTGGGCACACCTGGGCGAATTATTGATCTAATTGATAGGGGTGCTTTGAATTTATCTGAAGTTCAGTTCATTGTTCTTGACGAAGCCGATGAGATGCTTAAAGTGGGATTTCAGGAGGCAGTCGAACAAATCTTGAGGAGCGTACCAAAGCAACGTCAAACCTTGTTGTTCTCTGCAACAATGCCGCCTTTCATTAGAAGTCTTACTCAGAAGTACCTAAATAATCCAGCAGTTATTGATCTTGTAAGTGTACATTTTTATATTTGCTCTGTTCTACTTCAGCCAACATTAGTAGGAAACATCTTTGTTTGATTAGGTGCAAGAAAGTTAACAGGTTTGCATGTGCTTTAGGTTGGGGACAATGATCAGAAATTAGCAGATGGAATTACCCTGTATTCTATTGCTGCAGACTCATATGGAAAAGGATCGATCCTTGGACCACTTATAACAGTAAGTATATATAATTTTCTTGTTTTGGTTTTTCCTTGTCTTGAGTTGTTTAAGAATCTTGGTCTTGCCTTTTCAACATGTGGTTGATACTCACCATAAGATGTGTGATTATTAGGAACATGCAAAAGGAGGGAAGTGCATTGTTTTTGTTGGGAGAAAACGTGATGCTGATAATTTGGCATATGCCCTGTCAAGAAGCCATAAATGTGAGGCTTTGCATGGGGATATTTCACAACAGCTCAGGGAAAGGGCACTATCAGGTTTTCGAGAAGGGTGTTTCAATGTTTTAGTTGCCACTGATGTTGCCGCTCGTGGGCTTGATGTACCCAATGTTGATCTGGTGAGCTTTTCTTTTAACTGTTTTCATTTTGTTGAGTTTAATGTTAAGTTATTAGATAGTCAACTTGTTCCTTGACTAATCTGCGTGTATGAACAATGTCCATTTCCTCTGTTTTATTGTTAATGATGTGATTAAAGTGTTGAATGCTTCCAACTTAGGTCCATATATGGTTATTGTTGTGATATTGTTTTGGGATTAAATCAGGGACAAAGACTTCCTACTGACTCCAATTTTTCCTTGTACTTGTGTGCTTAGGTGATACACTATGAGCTTCCAAACAATTCAGAAATATTTGTTCATCGGTCAGGCCGAACAGGTCGTGCTGGGAAGAAAGGAAGTGCTATTCTGATTTACTCACAAGACCAAGCCAGGAACGTCCAAATAATTCAACGCGATGTAGGATGTAAATTTATAGAGGTAAAGATCAATCTTCTTTACATTACTCACAGTTTACGGCCTGAGTATAACAAAGCATGACTTGGATATCAAGTGTTTTTGGGCAAGCCAATAGGTTAAAAAGTGGCATGATAAGTTGTTGACATCAGTATGTTATACCCTATTTAAATTTTCTTCAGTAATATTTGTTAATGCACTTAAACCATCAATTATATTCAAGAGTTTAGTGCAATGGGCATGCAATCTGCCTATGTGCTGCTTAGTTTGAGTTCAAGCGCACTATAGGTCTATGGGAGCTTCCTATCCTTTTGCGTGCTTAGACAACTCACTGATTGGGAGTTATTTTCTTGTCAATTGTCATGCACTTTGTTTACATATGTAGCAACCTAGACTAATTGTTATTTTCTGTTAATCAGCTTCCCCGGATTGCTGTTGATAGTAGCACTGCAAGCATGTTCTCTGACAGAGGTAACAGTGGTCGTTTTGGTGGTTCTGGGGGACCTGGATATGGTCGACCAGCAAACCGAGGTGGAAACTTTGGTAATTCAAGTTTTGGTCGATCCGGATCTGGTGGTTTTGGTAGTTCTGGAGGGTTTGGTGGTTCCGACCGTTCAAGTGGTTTCGGAGGGTTTGGTGGTTCTGACCGTTCAAGTGGTTCTGGAGGGTTTGGTATTTCTGGAGGGTTTGGTGGTTCAGATCGTTCAGGCGGTCGTTCAAGTGGTTCTAAGAGCTTTGGCGGAGATCGCCAGAGTGGCTTTGGTGACAATAATTCTAGCCGCTTTGGAAGCTTTGGAAATAACAAAGGAGGGTTTGGTGGTTCTGATTTCTGATTAAATGCTGGGACAAGAAGAGCCTTCTGATTTGATTGAATGGTAAATCTGAAAATTTTGATTAGTTTTTCTCTTTTTGTTAGTCTTTATTTTGCCTTGTGGATCTTTATGTTCTTTTAGATGAAACATGCCACTATCATTGGTCATTACTTATGAAGTTCTTACACAATTGTCTTGATCATCAGGTAAGAAGAAGCTATGGGACGACATAGGAAGAACAAGATTAGCTTTAGAGCAATTCTTTCCATATGAGAGGCATGTCGCAAAGTGGTGCACAGGCTTCTACAAGTTTTTAATTACTGAAGTAGAAGTCTGATATTTTAATGTTGATAGTAAATTCATAAATTCTGGTATGTAGCGAACACGAATCTGATGGGGGCTTTTCATGTAATTTATCTTATTCGTTTATGTCAAACCATTGGTCTTTTATTTGAAGTCTTAGATATAGTGATTTACTTGGCTGTGTAAGATATTATTATGAGTTATACAATAACCCAAACAGTTGGTTCCGTAATGGATATGATGTTCAGGTTCTTGAATCACTCATTTGCGTGTTAGATAGCAGAATTAACCACAGCAAACGTGTTTGAAAATATGGAGGGCAAATATTTGCAGTACGCGAATTAGGTCACATATGATGATTAAGTTCGTGCTTTCTGCCATAGCTTTCCGATTTGCTTCGTTTCCACCAAATCTAAACCAACTTGCGGCCGTCACGAACTTTCGTTGCGCAAAAGTGTGCCTCGATTGCTTTTGCAATCACACTTGGTTATGTTACTCGATGTTTTTGGGGCGTCCTTCTGTCTTGTGTGTAGGGTGTAGAAGGATGGAAAATGTTGGCGGCAGTTCCTCTTAAAGCAGCGCATGGAAGTGACTGCAATTGTTTTTTTTGGGATGAAGCTGCTCTTCCCTCCTGTATGATTTACTTAAGCTTAATTGTGATGGTTATGTTATGTGTTGGCTGATTCTCATGATGCAGGTGCTTTTGTTTTTAGACAACATGATGGACTTCCAGTGTTAGCAGCTGCTGAAGGTCTCTCTTTAAGACTCGGTATATTTTTCAACCGGCAACATAGTAGAAAGACTACATTTATTTGTATAATGATGCTCTATTTTTAGGTATGTTTCAAAATATATTGTTTTGTAGGGATTCCTGGTATTATTGTCGGTAATTTACAATTCTTCTAATCTTACATGTAATCTCAGGTCTTTTTTTTTTTATATGAAATTAAAAACATTACTAAAAAAAATCTCTCGGACAACCGGAGCTAGCAGTATCAAATAACAGCGTTCTAGCATCTTGCCTATCACGACCATTAGGGAGTTCGTATGATCGAGGGTTAAGGTACCATGTCTCTTAGTTTCTCTGATCATTCATTAAAAAAGAAAGAAAAAAGAGGAAAGGAAAAACACACAGTTCGATTCGAAGATCTGTACAAAAGTAAAAAAAGGTCCAACTGGATGAAATTTGAGATTAAAACAAACTGGTTCAAAGCTCAGACTTCACTCTTTCACAAGTCACAACACAACAGCTGACACAAATATCTCACTGAGAAACCCATAAACCCCATTCCACCAATTGAACTCCACAAACCCTAAAACCCTAAACCCCGAATCACCTCTGATTACACCCCCAAAATGATGAGCATCATGCTCCGGCGAACACCCACGATGGCGCGCAACCTCGCCGCCATCGAAACCCTCCTCACAAACCGACTCCCCTTCCCTCCGACGTCATCATCCGGCCACCTGATTCCGGCAACAGCCGACGTCGGCGCCGAGTCTCAAACCTCCCACGGGTTTCAAGTTCGGAACTTTCACGCGAAATCGATGCCTTTGAATTATCCCGCATCGCCGACTCTGGACGCCGCCCAGTTCGCCGTGGAGGACGGCCAGTACGACGTGTCGTCTAAAGCGAGCGGCGACGAGGGCCTCGAGATTTCGAAGCTAGGGATTGATAAGGAGATAGTGTCTGCTTTGGCCAAGAAGGGGATCACTAAGCTTTTCCCCATCCAGGTAATTTAGTCATTTCCCCAATTGTCTTTGCTGTGTTAATGTTTATGAGAGAATGATTAGGAAGTAAGAAAGTGTTTAAATTTCGAAACTTTTTTCGGGTTTATTGATTTTTGTGTTGGGGATTTTGTGTAGAGAGCTGTGTTGGAGCCAGCAATGCAAGGCCGCGATATGATTGGTCGTGCTAGAACCGGAACTGGGAAAACTCTTGCTTTTGGGATTCCCATTTTGGATAAGATCATTCAATACAATGCCAAACATGGGTTAGTTTCTTCAATCACACTCCTTTATTAGATTAGTTGTGGATTTTGTAATTGGAGTTAACTTGATGTTTTGTTATACAGGCGCGGGAGGAATCCTTTGGCTTTGGTGTTGGCTCCGACGAGGGAGCTGGCGAAGCAAGTTGACAAGGAATTCTATGAGACGGCACCGAGTTTGGATACGATTTGTGTTTATGGTGGTACACCCATTGGAAGGCAGATGGGCCAGCTTGACCATGGTGTTGATGTGGCGGTTGGCACACCTGGTCGTGTGATTGATCTTCTCAAGAGGGGTGCGTTGAATCTATCGGAAGTTCAGTTTGTTGTTCTTGATGAAGCTGATCAGATGCTTCAAGTGGGATTTCAGGAGGATGTGGAGATAATCTTGGAGAGGCTACCTAAGAAACGTCAGACCTTGATGTTCTCTGCAACAATGCCTACTTGGATTAAAAATCTTACTAGGAACTACCTAACAAATCCGGCGGTTATTGATCTTGTAAGTTTTGCATTTTTGTTGTAGTCTGTTCTGACTTAGGCCATTACTGGCATCCATTACTTAGGGCCTGAGCACCAGCAATGACATCACTCAACTCAGGGCAACAGGCTGTTCGGTGATTTCATATGAATGGAAATTGATTTTTATTTTGGTCATTGCATCACTGGAAAATTGTATGATCAACTTGTCATTCCCATTTAATGGCTACATGTAGAGGTAGCAAATGTTTTGGTGAGATTTTATTTTGAAAAAAATTTAGTGTAACATGAGAAATCTGCTATGTTATGATCTGACTTTGGAGTGAATATGTAGGGTTTATAGAATGTTCAATTACCTATTTTAGATTTTTAGTGTAAGAAAATTAACAAACTTCCATGTGCTTTTAGGTTGGGGAGTCTGATCAGAAATTGGCAGATGGAATTTCCCTATACTCGATTGCTGCAGGCTCGTATGGAAAAGCATCAATTATTGGACCACTGATAACAGTAAGTAATCATAACTTTATCATTTTATTCTATGTTTCAAGGTTGACTGCTTTTATATTAATAGTCTTTTTCCCCTGTAAAATTTGATTTCAGTTTTCTATTTGCATATGTTTGAGGAAGTTCATCAATTCTTGGTCTTACGCTTCCCACATGGCTTCCCTCACCCTGGATATGTATTTGTTAGGAACATGCAAAAGGAGGAAAGTGCATTGTTTTTACTCAGACAAAGCGTGATGCTGATCGATTGGCATCTGCCATGGGAAGACAGTATAACTGTGAGGCTTTGCACGGGGACATTTCACAACAGCAGAGAGAAAGGACGCTTTCAGGCTTCCGAGATGGGCATTTCAATATTCTAGTTGCCACTGATGTTGCTGCTCGTGGGCTTGATGTGCCCAATGTTGATCTGGTGAGTTTTCTATAGTTATTCTCCGATTGAGTTAAATGTTAAATTTAGGAAGCATTCGGTTCATTATGAATATAGTTTTACATATGAATATCTTTTTCCTTTATTTTTTTGTTAATGATGTCATGAACTCATGATAGCTCTGGCATTCTATCTAGTCAGGCCCATATTGCTATGTAGTCAAATAGAGCACTCAGAATTTTACTGACGTAATTGTATCGTTGTTTTCTGTGCAGGTGATACATTACGAGCTCCCAAATAATTCAGAAATATTTGTTCATCGGTCAGGCAGAACAGGCCGTGCTGGGAAGAAAGGAAGTGCTATTCTTATTTACTCACAGGA
The DNA here is from genome assembly GCA_009720345.1 of Fragaria iinumae. NCBI lineage: Eukaryota > Viridiplantae > Streptophyta > Magnoliopsida > Rosales > Rosaceae > Fragaria > Fragaria iinumae. The sequence goes on along the minus strand of CM019122.1, from coordinate 35,130,134 downwards.
TCAAACCAGGAATGTCAGGATGATTGAAAGAGATGTTGGATGCAGATTTACTGAGGTACCTATAAAGATTAAGACTAACAAAAATAAGATTTGGATTATAGGTGTTTATGGATAAATTCTTTGATAAGCTAGATAGTGGCTTGACAGTAAATAAGATCATGATGGTATGCACTCGTCAAAGTCTGAAAATTAATATCTCTATACGCCTTATATGTCTTTTTGCTTAGTTTGAGTCAGCCTCCCACAGGCATGATTCTCTCCAGTATTCTTAGCAAAATATCTGTGTTACAGTATGTATTATCCTAGACTGATTGTGTGATTTTGTTGTGATCAACACAGCTTCCCCACATTGCTGTTGACAGCGGAAGTGCAGACATGTTTGACATAGGAAGTGGTGGTCGATTTAATCGTTTTGGTGGTCCAGGGGGAGGGGGACCTGGATTTGGACGTTCTGGACCTGGGGGTAGATATAATGGACCTAATTCAGGTCGTTTTGGTTCCTTTGGTGATTCTGGTCAATCTAGCACTGGTCGAGGTGGAAACTTTGGCAATTCAGGTTTCGGTAGCTCAAGTGGTTTTGGGAATTCCGACCGTTCAGGTGGTTTTGGGAATTCCGACCGTTCAGGTGGTTTTGGGAATTCCGACCGTTCAGGTGGTTTTGGAAGTTCTGGCCGTTCAAGTGGTTTTGGAAGTTCTGGCCGTTCAAGTGGTTTTGGAAGTTCTGACCGTTCTGGTGGTTTTGGAGGAGGGTTTGGTAGCTCTGACCGTTCAGGTGGTTTTGTTAGTTCTGACCGTTCAGGTGGTGTTGGAGGAGGGTTTGGTAGTTCGGATCGTTCAGGTGGATTCAGAGATCGTTCCGGTGGTTCTAGGAACTATGGTTTAGATCGCCAGAGCGGATTTGATGACAACAATTCTAGCCATTTTGCAGATGATCAAGATGCAGGGAGACGAGCCTTTTGATTTTAATACATGGTAAATCTAAATTTTTACTTTCGTCTTTGGTGCGTTATTTTCATTCCACTGTTACCACTGCTTTCAGTAGATAGTGATGTTGAGATTCTCACCTGTCTGTTTCGCAATATCAGCTAAGCTGCAACTGGGATGAAACGGTTACTGGAACACCGAGAGGAAAAGATTATCTGAACAAGGAGGAAAGTTATCTGAACCATTTGTTTCCGTATTTCAAAGGGAAAGATAAGAGGCATGTCGAGAAATGGTGCATTCATTTGCACCTAAAAATAGTGAAAAGGTGCGCCTATAAATAGAAGTCATTAGATAGTTAGCTGTTGATAAGTTTATAATTCTGGTATGAAGCGAAATTTACCCTATTACATAAAAGAGAGGAGGGCTCTGTCATGTAATTTATTTCTTAGCATCATGTATCTGTTTTTTCAACGGTTCATCTTTTGTTTGAAGTTTCAGTAATGCTGGAAACTGTAGTAGTTGAATCAGCAATGTTTCGATAAACAGTTTTGTTGCTAGTTTAAGGTGACTACCTTAGTTGCTGCATGCCTTCCCCGAGTTTGGGCTCCAAATAGAGGTAGCGAAGATGGAGAATTCTTTTGCTTCCTAGAACATTGTCACCATGAGATTTTCTGAAAATTATTCTATACCTTTAAGCTCACCACTCTGTAGAGCAAGCTTGTTAACTGACGCCTTGACTAAGAATCACAAACTCAGGTGAGAGAAGAAGTAATTTTAGTCCAAAAGTATGCTACAGTCCGTAGTCTTTGGTAGAAATTTATTTTGACAACGTTTTCACGAGTGAGGCATGAGCTGTATTTAGTTTGTGATCTTATATTTCATTTTTTAAATAACTTCATCCCGCTTTCTGAACAACACTCTTCCATCTAATCAGTGTTTTATGGAAAAGAACATTATATAACCTGAAACTAAACTGGATCTCTGTGGAGAAAGAAGTAAATTAGAGTTCCAAATGCCCACACTTTCTTAGCCACTTAAAACCATAAAAACTTGAGCTCCACAAGATAACTATACATTCCATTTTGAAATATCAGTTTCACCGGAACTCTGATAGAAGCTGCATGAATTGTTATTTCTAGTTGTAATATGTTCAACAATTGGTATCCGGTATTAGGGAACAATTTATATGGGATGCCAAGATATCCTATACTTCCTGCACTATTAGAAGACTGGTACAATGTTTTGAACCTAAGGAAACCCCAGAAAAGAATGTGATGAACATCAGCAAAAGATTAGCATACGGAAAAATGGAAAAGAAAAGGAAAAGGAGAAACCAGTACAAGATATACAGTTCTAAGGGGTTTGGTTCTGTCAAGCATTGAAGAGCTTCCTGAAAGGCCCATCTTTCCGGTCTTTTGCAGCTTCTGTTAAAGCTAGGAATCTCTTGAACCCTGTTGTGGCTGCACCACGTCCAAGTGCAGCTGCTCTGGTTAGTACATCTTCTCTGGGTGCAAGGAATCCAGCCGAAGTGGGATTTTGTATCAGAGAGACTGTCGGGGCAGTTGGGACAGGTGTCGCAACCGGGGGTGGGGCAGAAGGTTTTGTGATTCCCGGGCCATGCTTGTTAAAGTCTTCAAGTATACTCTGCTGATCTGCCTTTTTAAGACCCTGCATATGCCACAGTCGAATTAAACCCCAAGTGGGATAGTACAATTTGTAGTTTGTTTGGATAAAGACTAGACATTGATGCTAATTGTTATGTTGTCTAAACTAGTAAACGCTCAGAACTGTTGTGAATGGTACTTGCATAAACTACAAGTGCACAACGCTTAGATACATTCTGACATCTCATCACCGAGCGAACAAAGCTTAACTGAATGGAGAAAGGTAAATATAAGTTAAAAATGACCTTGAGTTCCAGAATTCGCTGAAACTCCATAGGTGTTCCCTCTGGTAGCAATGCGCGATATGTATCTGCGACAGAATCAATTGGGGACAGTATGACCTGTAGCAAAAAGAGGACAGAAACATGCCTTAGAACAAAAAATCTAAAAGCTGCCAGAAGTTACACAAATTGATTACCAACCTTTAGAAGTGCTTCAGCTTTGCTCATCTCACGGCTTACAAATTTCGCATAGCTTGCAGCACGAGAAGTCTATTAAAAGATAAACATTTATCTGGTTAATGAGTTTGGTTTGTGTGCTATAAAAGATAACAAGTCTATCATGTCAAGTTGTTACAGACACTAGTGGTAAATCTAATTTGACTTGAGAGACATGAATGGAGAAGAAGTTTCAACTGTGAAATAGCTACATTAGACAGATGTTGAGTGATATTGCTAGACAATGACAAAGGAGATATGTTAAACTGGACAGTATGATTCTGATCACAGTTTCCACCAATTACAATATGTCAATAATGTCTCACCTGGTGACCAAGTGATGGGATGTCCAAAAGAATAGTCTTTACAGCTTGAGTATCCAATAGCATCTGAAATAAGCACATTTACGTGAATTATTCAGAGTTTACTTCCCTGACAAAATATGTTTTTTGACCAATTGATCAAACATAGATGATAACTAAAACCCTATTACTTAGAATGTTTGATACCACAGCCAGCTTGCTAACACTATGCTGTTCAATTCTATATTTATTTGCACTATAATCCACAGCACTTGTTCAAGTATTACGAAAATCAATGGCTAATATGAGTTTATTATTATCTATTCTTGCTACATATCCCACAAATCTCATTTTAGAAACCTCCAAGTGTAAGCATTGCACATTTAAAAGCAGTGGTTAATAGACAAGCCCACATTTCCTGATATAAATAGATTTAGATCTAGAAGAAGAAAAAGAGAATTAAAGAATGCATTCCCTACTTGTTGAGCCCCAGTCTCTGATATTTGCTTGCACTTGAAAATGTTAGCATAGAAACGTGGACCAAGAGATGATGCCAGCTGCAAAGATTAAGTAAATTATATTAGAACAAGCTTTGAGACCTAGCTTTAGCTACAAACTGGACAAAATAAATCTTCACAGCTGAATGAGGTTTATTATCCACCTATTCCCCGTCATGAGATTCACCAACTTGATCCTATGGTCAAATCATGAATATGAAGCCTTAAATTTTATTCACATTATTGTAACCATTTTCCCTAGGGTACACTGGCCAGACCCATAGGTGTAACTCTTCTCACCCTTTCCAGGTTCAACTACTATCTCCCTCATGAGTCAAGACCAAGACCTCATTAAGAAAGGAGATGTTACACTGACCTGTGGCCACAAGGACCAATGGTCTAAAACAAGGATACACCATGAAGTTCTTCCTTAGAAAGACTTGATGGAGATATATACAATGTTCTAAAAAACACCGCCCAGGGCCGCCTAGGCACTAGGCGTCAGCTCACCGTTCCGATTTCTCACTAATCATTCAATCTGGGCGCCAGCGCGAAAAACGGCCGCCTAGGCAGGCTGGGCGGCGCCTGGGCAGCCCGATTAGTTTTTATTTTTTTATTTTTTTTATAAATCAAAACACATCAAAGCCTAATTTGTTTATTTCAAATTGTTTTTTTTTATTTCTAAGAACATAGTAGTTGACCATTTTATTTATTTTTGAAGTATATTTGCTATTTTGGAACATTATAATGCATTCTATAAATTTATTTTTATATTTTATTTGCTATTAAAAAATAAAAAATATGGAAAATACAAAACCGCCTAGGCGTCCGATTAATCCTCTGGGCGCTAGGCGCCAGCTGTCCGCCCGACTAGCGCCTAGCGTTTTTTAGAACATTGGATATATATAACATTGAAAGAGCTCATGTTTATTTAATGCTTCAGAATTTATATTGTGATATTTCAATAGAGACCATGTCATGTGAAAAGTGTGGTAACTAGTAAGACGCTGCTAGAGAGAATAGAGTGAAGGATGGTGCCACACAACATTTAAAGTATGTAAAGTGAAGTCAATAGGCATGTCATGTGTTTTCTATAAAAAAACACAAATTTCTGCAGGAAGCAAGAGTTATGAACCTTGGAAAACAAGACCAAGATCTATGGTAGGAATGAGGACAAAATATGTTTGCCCCTCGTACCTTGTCCAAAAAGAACTGGAAGTAGATTGGTGAAAGAAGGCTTCCAAGTATAGGTATACTACTAGCAAGGATCATATTTATGCCATTAACATATCTGCACAAAGGTGGACATGGTCATTTACAGAAAAAATGTTACACCTAGATTATAGTGTATACATCATCGAATAATGTCAGCTTACTCTGATTGGTCACCAACACTCTCAAGTGTACCCCATGGAACTCGTGTCATTGCAGCCATTTCATTGTCAAACTTGGTTTCTAGGCCTTGCACCAAGGTTACCAATGCTCTTGTTATAACTGCTGAAAATTCATCCTGTACAATTGCACAAATCTTGAGAAAATGGACAGAAAATATATACCGTAGGTAACTTTATTTGAAATGGCTAATACCTGCACTTCCGACATATCCACCCCATCTGCCAATTGAGAATCGATTATTTTGGACACACTCTCAGCGAGTTCACCAGACTGCCAAGAATTAAACCGAAATCAACAAACAAGGAAGAATATGTTTCAGTCTTGTGCTAAGCGTGTAAGCATTCAAATATACTTGTGAACACTATCATAACATAACGACAGCTTTCTATAGTTTCAGAAGAAAGACGCTCCATCCCAATTCAATTACAGAACTGAACAAGTAAACAAAAACCTGCAATAAACTTTATCAGACGATTGATGTATATCAATGATAATAACATATCATATAGTTTCCGCATTAAATCATGGCTGATTGCGCTGCGTTAAGAAATATTTACTTTATGGCTATATAAATGTATGTCTGTCAGACACCTTAAAATCATAATCATGTACTGTGTAAAATGAACCATCTAGTTCTTAATGAGGTTTGGTATCTTCATATGCAGAAAGGGATGAAGCTATAATGTTCACAGCAGCAGAGGAGTTTCATTTGCACAGAAACTGCTTACCGTGTTAGTGCAATATTCAGCTGAATTGACAATATAACAGATCACCCTTTCATCTCTGTCTGATGTCTGCTAAATCATAGAAAAGATAAGCACCTATTCAAGATGACTATAATTTTGTGAAATATCCAGAAAGTAAAAAATGTTCCAATAATACCTTTATCTGTCCATCCATACCAGTCGCTGCTGCAACGATTCCTGTACCCCCTTTAGGTAATCTAGCAAACAGCTTTGTTGCATATGCTTTAAGAACCCTTTGAAACACCTGAAATGCAAAGGCTGAGATACTTAGCAGCAATGAACTTCGTTATCATGTATCAACCCTCTAGAGGTTATCATTTATAGGAATATAAAAATGCATAGGGCTTCATCTCATTAACAGGAGAATTCCCTTTATATCGCAACATCTCTATTCCTTGTTAAGTAATGATACTGAGCAATTGAGTAGTAGCGTTATGTTCAACACAGTGTGCACAATGAATTGGCATATGAAATGATGAATTTCAAGAATGTACCTTGAACAAGTTAAATAATGTCTGGTTCTTTGTTAAAGCACTGCATCGCTTTAAGCTCCTCTTGATAATAAGAAACAACTGCAGGACAAAGAAAACCAAGTCAATGTTATTGAATTTGAAATAATACGTCAAATAGAACTTCAACTCCATCACAGCATCTTTTCAACTAATCATGCTTGACAACTGTGACACACTAAGAAGAAACAGTTCTTTTTTATCAATCCATATGTAAGGAATAAGAAAACTCAAAACTGCATGTGGCATTTTTTAAAAATACTAAGTTTACACCTAAGAGGACCCCCAAAACATCTACTAGGATTTTAACAGTCTAGCTATTTTTTGTCCTTTTAATTTGAAGAGAAACAACTATTATCGATCAAAAAGCATGGTACTAAAAAGTGGACAAAAGGCCACTAATTGCGAAAAAAACCATTGTAACCAAGCCAGACTCTAAACTACAGCTGCCTTCCAATATAAAGGAACAGTATTCTAATGTTGCAAGAAGAGATCCAATATTTTCAGTCTGAGAAAACCAATAGATAAAATAGTCTGTTTCAGAGAATAATTATCAAATAAGCATGAAGAATGCAGGGTTCCAATACAATGCTACCAGATGCAGATTATAAGCTCACTAACTGCATTCTGAAATTTCTGGATTGACAGAAAACAATGAATGTCCAAATGCTTACCTGCATGCTACTTGACAAAACACTACTCTGACTTCCCTCCTCGACATCCCATGTTTCCTCCTATCAAAAGAAATGAAATGTTAATTAAAAGAAAAACCTAACACAGACTCAAATATTGAATATATCATAAGGAGTATTGCACCTAAATTACCTGAACAAGTTTCTCCAAATTCTCCATTAATGTCTTCTCTTCTAGTTCTGTGTAAACAGTCAAGTGAGGCTCAAAGCAAGATGAGATGATTCCACGGAAGTTGAACTGCCAAATCAAACACATGTCAGATCTACCAAAATAAAGTTTCCAGAACTTCCATTTATGAGATAACGTATGCATTCCGTATCTTCTTCTCAAATTTGATTTACTCCGTCAGCTTAAAATAGTAAATAAGAGTAGTTACCCTAACTTCCTAAGAAAAATATAATCTCAAGAATGATAATGGTGAACTGACTTCACATGGATCAATTAGAACTTTTGTCGAAGTTTTGCCAAAGATATGATGAAAGCTAACTTCTCTATGTAAAAGAGTCGCGGATACTTTTTCAAAAGTTAAAGCACAAAATATGCAGGTGTAACATTTCTCATTATACAATAGCTTACCCCAGCTCCAGGCACCGATAACTCTTTATCCTTTTCCTAGCAATAGAAAACCAAAACGAAACATTAGCAACCTGATAATTTCCCAAATAATGTTGCAACTGCAGCATGCCCTACCTCTGTGGCATTTCCTTGATGGGCAGCAAACTTCTTTTCATATTTCTTTCGAATATCTGAAGCACTTTGAGTAGTATTTTCTCCTCTACCAATTTCTTCAATCTCATTTCCAACCTCCCTGCCTCGAGTACCACCTCCGAATTTTTCTGCCAATTCATCCTCAAATTCAAGAGTTCGCTGTAGTGCCTATAGAAAACAACCAAGGCTTCAGAAACACCAAATGGGTAAACCGCAAAAAGCTGGGTGGGTGAATCTAATCATAAAGAATTTTGACCAGGTTCTTTTTGTTTTTTTGTTTTTTTTCAACACAACCAGTCACCTATAAAAGTATGCTATTTAATATAACACAATTCTTGTTAAACAAATCTTCTCAAACAAGTCCAATTAAGCAAATCAATAGTATAAGTTTGGAGACACTATATCCGTTCACAGTTATAACTGGGCATGAATGAGTTTGCGATCTATCTCTATCTTTTTTCATTGCATAAACTCTATTGATTCATCAGGCAGCACCCTTGCAGGAAGTAAAAAAAAGGCAAACCAACTATGGTCCAAATGGCTCCTAAAAGCTTAAAATATGTTGCACTACATCAAGGTCACTCATTGTTTATGAATGTTCCCAAAGCTTTTATTCATCACTAAGTTTAATACTGCTTCCATGGTTTCCACCAATGGATATATTAGGAGCTTAGGAAGACCCAGTTATTTTCAGGAGTTTCACACATGATATCATCTGTTAGGAGATTCCAATATAAAGATTGTTGCACTTATTATTAATTTACATGAGTAACAAAAATGTTATTAGGAAAAAGAAAGAAAGAAAAAAAGAACAAAGGTACAATACCAACAGAGGACAAATTTAGCAAATCAAGTTTTTGGTCAATGCAAAAAGACCCAATGAACTAATGATACTGAAATCAAATGCCTCAGAATGCTTAAAGTGGGCTTATCTAAACTTAGTGGTTTGGGTGGAGCTTCTACAGAAACAATTGTAAAAAAAAAAATATATATTTAATTGACCTACATGCACCATCTTTCATACCTCAAGTACATTAAAAGCAATTGGAGATAATATATTAGAAACATCGCTTACCAACAGTAATGTCCCAACATCTGGCTTTTCTTTCTGATAATTAAGGATATCTTCTAGCTGCTTCCTGCAAAAAAAAAAAAAAATTATATAGAACACCACATTCTTAGCATTTAATTTCCCTGGCGAAATCAGATGTTACTTTAATACTACAACTCCAGAGGATCAAGTAAATTTAAAATCTTCATGTAAACAAAACAGACGACCTCACAAGTAGACGAGGTAAGTATATTTTACTGAATATCCCGACATACTTCTCTCCATCTGGTTTAAATAAGAAAAGGAAACAAAAAGTTTACAAAGCAAATGGAGAAAAAGAAAGTTTAATAAAAATATTTTTATCTGCTTTCTTTTGTGGATGTGGTAATGTGATGGATGTGGAACTGTGGGATTCCAAGATGGTTAAGTTCAGTTGTGGGTTTTTTTTTTCTCCTGCTTTCTTTTGTACGTTGACATTGTTGTGCTCAAATATTAATTTGTTTATAGAGCATGTCAAGTTTGAGATTTCTGGTTGACAAAAGTTGTTTTCCAGTAGTATGGACTAACACCAGCAAATAGAAATTAATACTTGGGAAACTATGTCCATACATCAATACTCCCTTCTATGAAGTATAAGATATTTGTTTTATACATACATCTATGAAGCTGAAGAAACTTAAAGCCCTTGTAAAAAGTACTAAATGAACTAATTTGATAGCAAAGATAAGTGGAACTACCTTGTTTTTTTGCAGAACTGAATGCAGAGTCGATAAGATACATGCCATGAAGAAGGAAAGATTGTCCAGATTTCTTCATTCGTTCTCATGCGGCGCTTGATCCATGCATATCGTCGTTCAGTCTTGTCCAACTTCGCTAATTCTACAATTATAGATAACAGGCATGTCAAGGACAGAAAATGTGAAGTTTGTTATACAGAAAGCATATTGCTAAGAGACACACCAGCTCCTTCAAATATCTGCTCATAAGAAGTAAGTTCCCTGCTGCAAAAGTTATTTACTAATTCTTCCCTCACAGATGCCTCTAATGCATCAACAACCAAGCAAGCCTCAGATAGCTGCTGGAGTAAGTTACTTTCCTCTGACTCCTTTCCGGTACCTAAGCTGAGAATAAAACGCAAAAGAGGAAAACTTAGGCATAGAGTTAAAAAAAAAAAAAAAAATTGAGAAACACAGTTTCTTTTAAGAAAAAACATGATATATTATTAACAGCAAACTGTACTATAGAGTGGATTGGATAAGAAGTTTATCAATAAACAAATAACTAATAGTAACATTCTTTGCTCCCCTTCTTGGACAATTACCCTTTTATATTCTAGCTTGCCAAAAGATCATACAGATCCTAAGGGGCCGTTCGGTATCATTTTTGTAATACTGTTTTCTGTTTTATGAATTCCACAACGGTGTGATTCACGTTCGGTGGGTTGAACTCAAAAAACAGGAAAAACAAATTTTAGGAAACAATTCGGAAATTGTGAATAAATGTGGAAAACGACATTTTGACGTTTTCATTGTTTCTTGAAAAACTTCACCCCCAATTGAAGAAGTTGATTCATTGCTTTACTCTTAATTAAGCACAGATCTGCAAACTCTTCACCAATTTGCAGATCTGCAAACCCAAACTCTTCAGATCTGTACAACTTCACCCACAATCTCTTTCGGTCTTTCTCTTTCTCTCCCACAATTTCTACAGGGACTTCTCTCTTCTCATGATCTCATCTACTTGTTATTTTAACTTTCTTCTGCCTGCATGACGTAGAGAAGAATGAAGGATTTTGAAAATCTCTCTTCCATGTGAGATGGATGATTTACGGTGAAAGCTTTGGTTTTTCTGCTTCAGTTTAATTGGATTATTTCATGGGCTACAGGAATTAACAATGAAAGATGAGGCATCTGATTAATCATCTGTTTGATTGAAAGTTTATAACTTTATATGATATATCTGATAAACAAAATCGGGGGATATGGTTCTTGTTCGATATCATTCATAATAGTCTGTTTCTATTCTCATAGCAATGAACAGAGGATTACTTAGGAATATTCAAGATTATATCGGTCTTTCATGATTACTTAGGAATATTCAAGAGGGGATATTCAAAATTATGTCTTCTCTTCGAAGAAAAAAGAAGTCCTGGATTGCACAAGCCAAGACTGCCCGAGTTGCTAAATATATGTAACCGAACACGTATTTACATCTTAAAAACCTGTAGTTTAATTTCCCATTTCCGTTTTACAATCCTATATTACAAAAATAGTTTTAGAAAACATTACAGGACACACCCTAAAAGAGCATAGTAAAGACGACTAATAGTAACATTCTTTGCTCCCTTTCTCGGATAATTACCCTTTTATATTCTAGCTTGCCAAAAGATCATACAGATCCTAAGAGAGCATAGTAAAGATGAACACACACACAATATGATATTTAACCAAAAAGAACCTACAAACATATGTACAGAATTTTAAAAACATACCTTGAGAAATCGGAAAACACGTGCGACTTTAATATTTGTTTGATATTCTTAAATTTCTCCCTGAGTTCTGTTATTTTCGGAACATCCCTATAGGCTTCGAAATGGCTACATAGCTGGTTCACAGCCTGACATGCAACACAAACCAGAATTAACATGAAGCAACTCTCAATAGTATAGTAATATTAGCCTTCTAAAATGGCCGCATATTTTCAAATGGATTATATTTAATGCAACAGACTCATGAGTAGTAAACATATTGCTTTCTGAAATAGGGCATTCAAAAAGCACCTAGCATGCCTAGAGTAGAATGACAACATAGAGAGCATATAGATTACCTCCAACTGTGCAGCTGCCTCTTTATATTGTCGTTTGGAAGCCATCACTTGAAGCTGTTCAACAGCAGAGACTGCCATATTACATAAGAAAGTATTAACATAAGAATGAACTTAACTTTACAAAAATTTCTCAGAATCAATAGTTCTCCTAATCTAACTAACTTCCATATGAAAAGGTAATGCCAATACGCTCCAACCCATTGTACGACTAAGTCATTGCACAAAACAAACTCATTCAAACTTTAAAAGACTGAATACGGCAACTAACCAAGCATTGTCAGACGATGAAGAGCAGTGATGGTAGTCGTTATATGCTTCTTCGCAAAGTCCAACTTCTTAATGTCGCGACATATCTCCTGAACCATAGTCTCACTCTGCTCAGCCTTGGTTTTGATTTCCCGGATCTTATACATGAGTTCCTGCCTTAGAGGATCACAAAAGAAATAAATAAACAAAGTAAACAAAAACCACAACAAACTCAAAAACAAACAAGCGAGCCATATATAGCAAACAACGATGCTAAAGTACAGTCCATCAACACACCTTCACAGCTCGCGTTGCGGCAGCAAGATCCTCCTTAGCCTTGGTCCCTGAATTGCTCTGAAACACAAAGCACAAAATCATTCAAAACCTACAGAAACAATGCCATGTACTGAACTATTCAGCGAAAATTGGCAGTAGTGAGCTGAAAAATAATGAAGAAGAAGATCACCTGTTGACGAACGGCAGCTAGAATTCCGGCATCAACGCGGCGAATCTCACTGTGAATCTTCTGCATTAGCAGCTCGACGCCAGACAACGACGCCTCTGTTCACCACACGCAATTCAAGCAAGTAAATTCAAAAAAATCTACACATTCTTCTTCTACATGCTTTTCTCTAAACCCTGAGCTTCCAATTCGTTGATACGAAAACAAAAAGAGAGAGATTGAGAGAAATCAAAGAACCTGTGGGGAACATCTGGTTGATGTATTCAAGAGCGCTGGACTTGTCCATGGCTGACGATAGCTGTGAAGCTCGCGAAGCTTCGAAGGAGATCTGAGAATTGAGGAGAGTGGTTGGTTGCTCTGCGCAGTCTGAGCTGCTCTCTCTCTCTTTCCTTCAATGGCGCTGGAATTGGGTCGATCTCAGATGGGAAGCACCATTATGTAAACCGGGTTAAGAAATTTACCACTTTGACCCGATGTTATTATGGAGCAGGCCAGAGAGACTACGGGCCCATATAATTAGGCCCAATTGTTTAGTCCTACTAATCCATCACTTTTCATCCCAAATTGGGACCTAAAAAGCTTGAAGGAATCCATAACATTACCATTTGCCAACATAAGGTACTCTTGCCATGTTGAAATATACCAACTTGGTCATTTGTCAATGTCTCTGTTTTTTCTTATTAAAATTCTCTCATCTTGTAATCTCGTCATCTGAAATATTAATTTATGTAAATTGCTTCAACTGACAGATTTTTTGATCAAATACTTTGTACGGATTTCTCAGAATTTCAACTTTGAAACATTGTAAGGAAAATAAACAAGGCCTAAATTCATTAGGTTCATCAATATTATAATTTTGAAAAAAAAAAACTATGATTTATAAGTGGAATAAGATTTGTGATTAAATATGAACATGCGATTTGGCCAAAAACTGTGTCCATAATTTTATATGAAGATCATGATTCTTGAATCTTTCATTTTTTGTTTTGTGAAACTTATAACTCAATTTTGTTTACATGTGTATCATTAGCTAAACTTACAATAGATACTTTCAGTGTCACTTATAGTCAGGCTCGTAAATGATATGACCAACACACACAACCGCTTAATAATACTATCTAGCGGATTAACATTTATTTATATTTATTTTAGAAATACAAAACCCAAACACGACTCAATAACACAAATCGTAACGATTTGGATGCATTGTTAATTTGTCCAAAATGAAAAGGAGGGAGATAATCGCACTAACACCTAAAAACAAGCACACTCAAAGCAGCCAAACCGTGCCATCACTCATGAGTGGTAATTAAAATAAACCGACCGAGTAAAGTAAAGAAGAAGCAAAGGAAAAAGGCAAAAAAGGGAATCGAAAAGCAAACACACAAGAAAATCAAGTTGGCGGGTAATTTTATAAAACCAAAATCAGTTTAAAATTCCCAATTCCCACAAATAAATAAAGAACAAAACTGGATTTAATAATAGATTCAGGTCCGACCAAGCTTTCGCTCTCCTTGTTTCTATCATTTCGCCACTGTTTTCCTCACTTGCTCTGCTCTCTATTTAAACTCGATTTCATCACCGTCAGCTAATCTCAGTTTTTCAGAATTAGGGTTTTTCTGGGTTTTCAATTTTGTTCAAGGCTTCTGGGTTCTGATGGAGATTTCAGCTCCTGAGGTTCTACTTGAAGATGAACCAGTCTCTAACAAAACCCAGGTGAGTTTCTTTTCTTTTTTAATTTATTTTTGTAATTTTTGCAATTTTAAGGTACTAAAGCTTTGTAATATGAGCTTTAAAGGTTTAATCTTTAGGCTCATTTCCTACATTTTCTGAATTTGTATTGTTTAGTCCCTCTAATTGTTTTTAGTAGTAATTTTAGTTGAAAGGGTGAGATTATCTGTTCTTTATCTGTGATATAATATATGGGATTGATTGCTGAACGGAATATAATAAAAGCTTAATATGTAGATATGTTACATGTACACCACTACTTTCAGGCATCACAGACCAAGAGACTGCTGAGAAAGCTTAAATTGTGTTTCTTTGACTTCAATTAATGCGAATTGCTTTGAATTACATACACGAAGTACAGCCTTTAAGTAGTTTTCCATATTGGACACTGGTTTTGTTGCAGTTTCGAAGTTGGTTTAACTATCTATGCTTCAATTGTTGTGAATTGTGAGTCAATGGAGATGTTTGGTGACCTGCAGATTTGTAATCAAGAGAAAAGGAATGAAGAAATTTCCATGGTTCAACAGTCTCGAAGGCCAAATCTCTCTTCTTTGCAGATACCGCAGAGGACTCTGGAAAGTAGTTTATCTGCATTTATGACGATTGATATTCCATCTGGACAAAGTCCTAGTTCTACTAGAGCTGGGTTGCCACCTAGACCACATTCAGCTAGGATCAAATCATCCGTGAAATATCTATTTCCTCAAAGGAGCTTTAGGGCGAAAAATATGACCCATGATGGCGAGAAGACCATTCTCATTCTACCAGATACAGCTTCATCAGATGCTTCTTTGGAGAAACCTTCTACCTCGAGGTCTTTCTCCCTTAATAGGATGTTCTTCTCTCCATCTTTAAAAGCAACGCATTCTTTACCAGTTACACCGAGTGCAAATTCAGGTTTTGAGTCTGTGCAGGATAGACAGTCGGAAAGTCATTCTGATTTTTCTGTAAGTGCAATGCTACTGCCAATTTGATTAACAATTCCCAAATCAAATAGCTTGTAATTTTTTCAAAATCAACTTTGTTTCAGAAAATTGAAGTTCAGCAGCATATGATCCGCTCATTTTCGGTTCCAGTAAATGTTAAAACCAGAAGTTTAAGGCAGATGGATTCTGGAGGCATGATGCGTGTAATTTCAACTCCACGTCCTGCTGTAGTTGATGCTACTTCCCCAAATAGTGCCCCAACAACGGATACTGGTAATTAACACAATTCTTTTGCTCACATATTTCAAATTGTTATATAATTGTATATCCTAGATAGCATATTTGGTTCATTAACCCTAAAGTCTCTGGTGCACGCTTAAAAGGACTGACTAATCATCTTTTACCAAAATATTCACATCTCTTGAATTCTCTTCAGGAGACTTCCTTCCCTTCTTTTAAGTCTTAATCAAGGCTTTCAGATTATCCAGCTGAAACATAGGGTCATTATCTTTTATTAAATGCCTACAGATCTGTTACTTTGCTTTCCCATTTTGATTGTTCTTTGAATAGTTTTAGTATCCGTATTTGCAAGTTATACTGATAACTTGCTATTGTCAGCTACTGAAGATACTGGTGAGGATATTCCTGAAGAAGAAGCCGTTTGCCGAATTTGTTTGGTTGAGCTCGCAGAAGGTGGTGATACTCTTAAAATGGAGTGCAGCTGCAAAGGAGAGCTAGCACTGGCTCACAAAGATTGTGCAGTAAAGTGGTTTACCATTAAAGGTAACAAAACCTGTGATGTCTGCAGACAGGATGTTCGAAACCTACATGTAACACTACTTAAAATACACAATCCTCAAACTGTTATAAGACGACCACCAACAATACCCGAGCAGAGGGAAGTTGCTCGTTACAGGCAAGTCCACATATTCTATGTGTTTCCAACAATATTCAATGAAAGACTTTCCTACAAATTCCATCTGAATATCATTATTTTAATTTGATTTTGGGTTTCACGTTGTTACATCATTGGCAGGGTCTGGCAGGACATACCAGTACTTGTTCTGGTCAGCATGCTTGCATATTTCTGCTTTCTGGAACAACTTCTGGTATGCTTTGTGCTTAACTGCAAAAACCTCAAAACAGTAACTATATGGCATTATTCTTGGAGTTCTACCAAAATTCCAAATTGCCAGCAAAGATACATATCCGACTAGATTATAAAAGTTTCACCTGTTACTGTACTTTATATTATCATTGATATGTGATACGATCCTGAAGATGTTAGACAGTGAACTGATAAGACTGTAGACCTTTGGTGGTATTTCTTTAAAGACCATTTGTGGTGGTCTTTAGACATACATGCAATCAGGAACCCTTTTAAAGTTCTAATACTGTAAGAATTGATCTTGTTTCAATTATTAACTTCTTACGGGTGCCATAAGCATAATAATGCCTCAGGACCTGATTTATGATAAAGATTTAAGCAATAAAACTCATGTGAGGCAGGCAGGACAGTAAAGCGTTCTAGATACTTTAGATTGCCTCAGGACTCAGGATTTTACCTCATGCAGTTTCTATGTATACTTCTGTTTATTTAAATTCACATGCATATTGGTTTTATGTTTTACATTAGAACCAATGTATCAGTGGCATTTTCTTTTTCAATTTGAAACAGGTATCTGACTTGGGACCTCGTGCTCTTGCCATTTCCTTACCTTTCTCTTGTGTTTTAGGACTCCTTTCATCCATGATTGCTTCAACAATGGGTGAGCTAATCTTGTTTATATATATCAACTTGTTTTTGTGTTGCTGCAAGTTCTCTTAAGCAGTACTATATACTCAAGCCTATTTTTGCCTATTTGAACTTTGCAATGCTCAGGTTTTGAGAGATCCACCAAGGCAAAAATACTATAAATGCAAGATATAGAAGGGAAATTAATACTTTCTTTTTTGCCATTTTTTCGTCTGTGAATTTTTGAAGTTTTAATGAACTCACCCCATGCGTCGACTTTATATGATACTAATATTTCTATCAAGCATAAGTTATATCCCACGTCATCGAGCCCATTAATCTATTTCGAAGTTTTTATTTGTGATGCAGTAGAGTGGTTAGATTAGTCCTTGAATCTAGAAAGAATCTCTTTTATATTGTCAATTTGCTGGGCAAGGAACCATTCTAGGTAATCTAAAGAGTGAAGAAAAATGAATCCCAAATGTTAGAAAATAAAATACACTGGATAAAAATGCATGTCCGAGTTGATTTATGTATTAATTGAAAAATAAAAGGGGAAATAAGGAGACTCAGATGTGAGAGGAATATTATTTTTATGGGAATCCCTTAACAATATTAAATGATTAGGCTTGCTCCTAGATAAACAACTCATGATATGGTTCATTCCCTCTTTTTCTGTCCTCTCTCCATTATTGCTTCAAACATTAGTAAAGCCTTCTATTATTTTGACTTTTACATGAAAAACCTGATTATATAATTTATATATATTTTGGCAGTAAGCAGGAGCTACATATGGGCCTATGCCTCCTTCCAGTTTGCCATCGTGATCCTCTTTGCTCACATATTTTATACCATCGTAAGCAGAACTGTTCTTCTTCCTCTTCCTCTTTGCTCCTGCATGTGTTGTTTCCTTTTCTTTTTTGCTCTCTAAAGCTATGGCCAATGTTGATTATACATGCAGCTTAATGTAAATCCAATTCTCTCGGTCATCCTTTCTACATTTACTGGCTTTGGGATAGCGATCAGCACAAATTCTCTTCTAGTGGAGTATCTTAGATGGAAAGCAAACAGGCAACTGGGATCTTCCCATACTAGCACTACGAATGAACTGCAATTGCAGCACCAGCAGTGGCAGCATGAAGAGCAATATCATCGCCATTACCAACAACAACGACGGCAACGATTGAGAGAGGAGTCCCAGAATCAGGTACAACAGCAAGAACAACAGCATCAACAGCAGCAGCACCAACACCAATTGAATGAAGAACCAAATGCGAATGGTTCCTTGCAGATAGACATGGGACGGGAGACGTGATTTTAAAGATTGAGCAATTTTTGCATCTTTCAGAGGTAATCTAAAGCTCAGTATACGAGATACACTTCAGCTCTGCCAACTCATATTAACACTTCTTATTTTCTAAAGAATGGTTAACTGCTAGGTATAAAGCCATTTGAGCTTCAGCAATTTAGACTTTTCATTACCTCAGGAATATTTTTTATTATTTCACAACAAATTCATGAGTTAACATAAATTGAGACCAGATCAGGCACACAGAGGTTCAGTTCCAACTTCTTGGCAACTCTTCAATACATGATATGCGAACTTGGAAAAACAAACAACAAAGTTTGTAACTTGGAAGTATTTGAGTTTGCATAATTGGTGTTCTTTTTCCCCTTGCAGATTAAAAGGTTAACAGAGAAAATACTGTGTCAGGATATTCAGACACAAATGGCAAGTAACTTGACAATAGAGGCAATGGCATGTTGTGGGAACATCATAGTCAGAAATCTAAGAGATGACTGACTGAATGATTGTTCTAATTATAAGCCTTGTGTTCGACTAATCTGCCAAGTGAAAGCCAGTTGGACATGAGGAGATACTGCTAGTAAATTCTGTCTAACCTTGAAAATTAGCATGAGAAAGTTTCGAAATTTTGACACCAACAGCTTGAGTTCTGTGACTACTGTCTTTTGGAGTACTGAAAATTATGTCATTTCTTCTCATTCACAAGGGCTTTTTATGGAAAGTGATCTTCCATCGAGACTGCCTGCTGGGGAAGAAGCTTTCTATGAATTGTTAGATGAGACTGGTGAAGATCTGTGAGTCTGTATCATGAATATAGTTCGTCTGAAAGTTGCAGGACAATAATTGTATGACAATGCCTACAAAAGTTGAATGGAACATGTGTTGGATGATTGTGTGATAAATATGTTCTACGGTTTATCATGTTCTCCGACTTTGCAGAACCAAATAGATGAAACATCAGTCTCGTCCTAGCCATGGTGTTGTTCCAGTTTGATGCATTTAGCTTGCATGATTTGGTATTCCAGGGATATTAGGTAGCTGGTTTTCATGTCAATAGTATCTTTTCGCCATCTCTATTTTTCCATCTTTCAGCGTCATCTTTAGTTTTATCAATTTTCTTCAGAATTGATAGGAAGGAAGCCCAATGAGGACCCTTAAGTTGATGATTTGTTGAGGACTTTTCGGTTTATCTCACTTTTCGATCTTATATTCACATTTTGATTGTTCAGTTTATAGGTATTTATGATTATATCATTTCTCTAAATTTTCAGCTATATTGAAAATTGTTAAGGCATTCTTAAATGTGATTTATCAATTATAAACTTGAGCGGTTCATATTTGACAGATTTGGTTCGTCCATTAATTTGATCTAGTTTGTTATCTTAACGAACATCAATTTGGCTGAAAATTTGTAGAAATTATCTACTCATATAAACCTAAAAACTGAACAGATGAGATGTTAAAATGTGATAAAAAAAATAGGTCTTTTAAACCATAAACCGAAAAGTCATCAACTAGTCTTCAACTTAAAAGTCCTCACTAGAATGGCTCACTTGATAGAAAATCAGAATTATTATTATTATTATTATTTTCTAATTAGCTCCCGGCCTTCGTAACTTGGGATTTTGTCAATGTTCAGTAGAATCGTTCACGTTGAAATTGAGCACCGGATCTTAAATTTCTTCATAATCTGGCCTGTAGAACATGTTCGATCTTCTTCACATTGTCAAATTTCCCGTGTAGAACGAACGTACACTATGAGGTTCTGGGTGGGATAGGAATTTCAAACAATAGCCTGCCTTCATTCAGTTCGTTGTAAGAGGACTAAGAGCAATAGCCTGCCATGGTTGTACAAGCACGGATAGTCTTCGCAACTTTTGGTTGTTAAAATCAGGAGCCAATTACATAGAAGTCCATTTTGAGATATTTTATCCTATAGAGGTCCACCCAAACATTTTTACTCATATAAGTCCACACAAACCTAAATAAAGGTATTGAAGTTCAACCAAATTACAAACCGCCATCTAACCAAAAAATTAGATTTTCTTTTATATTTACAAAAATGTCATTAATGTAAAAAGTCAACAACCACTCTCCTCCCCGGAAAAATCTCTGGCATACCTCCAGCGAGGTCTCCGACGGACTCCGGCGATGTCTCCGACTGACTTCTGGCGAGGTTTCCTACGGTTACGAAAGCTACTACCGTCAACAACAAAAGTTACTGCTAGCAACCAAAACTACTACCGCCAGCAAGAAAAACTACTATCCCTAGCTAGAAAAGCTACTACCACCGACTACAAAAACTATTACCGTTAGCAACAAAAGCTACTATCCCTAGCTACAAAAAGCTACTACAGCCAACAACAAAAGCTACCACCACCGACTACAAAAGCTATTACCGTCACCAACAAAAGCTACTACTACCAGCAACAGAAGCTACTACTGCCACCACCAAAAGCTACTACTAGCAATAAAAGATACTACCGCCAGCAACAAAAGCTACTATCCCTAGCTACAAAAGCTATTACAACCAACAACAAAAGCTACTATTGCAACAAACAAAAACTACTACCAAATAGAACAAAAACTACTATGAAGCAGAACAAAACTACTATTACCGCAGGCAACAAAAGCTATTGTTACCAGCAACAAAAGCTACTACCAAGCAAAACAAAAGCTACCAATGTTTAGAGACTTCCGACTAAAATAAAAATGCTAATGCAATCAAGTGAATAAAACACATTCAACGATACAAAAAGAAGTTGTTTTCTACCATAATATAATTATTTACAAAGCTATTTCTATAGTTGTAAAAAGCTACTACCATAGTTCTAGAATTATACTACAATAATAGCAGAAAGCTACTGCTAGTTTCCAAGAGTGATAATTTCTTGGTAAACGAAAGCTTCAATATCTGATTTCACATGATTTTCGAAATCTACAATTCCAAAGCTTCTGCAAGAACAAAAACACAACACAATATTAGTGTTTGAAATGAAAATATAAGTTATTGACATCATGTTGAAAAAACACTATTATAGAGTTAGAAAGCTACTATCATTGTGTTGAAAAGATACTACTACACAATGAGAAAATTACTGACATCATCTTGAAAATATACAAACATAAAGACAAAAAGTACTGTAACTGTGTTGTAAAGATGCTAAGACAGACACGAAGAGATACTATTACGATATTCAAAAGATACTAACTAAAGATAAAAAACAATTACTATCACTAACACAAACATAAAAGAATTTCTATGACTATGAGCAAAGCACAGAGTTTTTGATCATGAACACACTAGCTTGTTATTCATCTTTCGACACAAACAATACCGCTGCCTAGATCATCTATTAAGGGAGAAGCAAAGCACGGAGTTGCTTGTTTTAAACTTTGAACAAACAAATTAAGCACACAGCTCCACCTTTCATCCTTATTAACTTAAAACCATCACCTCATCTGAGATCACTACTCATATACAGATCGCATAACTTTCCCTCCCTTGTAATCACAACTCTTAAACCACACATTTGAACAAATCCGATGCAAAATTCTCTCTAGTCAGACACAAATTCGTGCAAACCAAAGCCCGACGGGATTAGAAACTTACATCTATTAGAGATGCAGCCGAGGTCGAGCAAGAGGCCGTCGTCGGAATCGAAGATCTATTAGAGGTCGTCGACGGAATAGGAGATTCAGTTGAGGTCGGTGTCGACCGAATTGGAGATTTAGTCGAGGTCACGGAATCGGAGATCCAGTCAAGGTTGTCGTTGACGAATCAGATATCCAGCGAGGTCGTCGTCGATGGAATTGGAGACGCAGTTGAGGTCGAGCTGACATCGTTGTCAGAGGTGAACACAATCAAGGTCGAGCCGGCGTCGTCATCGGAGGAGAGAGAGAGAGAGCAGACGTTTTGAGAGCCACAAATCTCAAACTCAAAGTACAAGGGTAAAATGGTCAAGATGAAATAATTAGAGCAAACAAAGTTGACCTATCCGGGTAAAAAAAAAGATGGGGTGGAGTGAGGAAAGAAATATGAAATTTTCTATCAAATCAGTGCTTAAAACAGCAAAAACTTGGATTCGGATATGGTTCGACTAAACATGTAACTATTTGAAGAATCATGAAGAACTGCTCATTAACACATCTCACCAAAATTTGAATATTACCTAATTGAAAACTAAGGAAAATTGAGTCTAAAGAATTCAAGTGTACTGATTAGGCTACAACAACCTAGCTTCCCCAGCAACTTGTAACCATAAAAATAATAAATGTAGAAAAGATGACATTGCAAATCGACATTTTGGTCATCACCAGAGGGGGAAGCAAACAAGAAACTAAGTTACATAAGCAATGCATCCAGCTCTAGCCTCCACATTTTACATCCAAGGTCATTAGCTAACAGGGAATTTCATGACCTTGCAAAGCATCATGAGTCCGCTGTGAGGTTGGCTTTAATAGATGGTAATTCTAGACTCCAAAGTTTATCGAAGTACACTTCTAGCACTTGGTTTAGTCAATGCTTCAACAAACCTGAACATCCATCGGTCTAGCATTCCTGATGCAAGGTAAGCAACAAAACAGAATTAGACAAAAGCAGAAGTTTCAGGTCACACATGGATTCTTTTGGCCTGAGTTCTCAATCTATCCATTTGGCTACCTTTCCTCAGCCAAATAATTGAAGCAATTATAAACAGCACACGGAAAAGGCAATTGCTTTAGTACTCTATTCGCATAATGTACAGTTTGTTCCCTTCCTGATTATAATAATTCAAGAAAACATTACAACACAAACCTGTCAAAGCGAAGGTACCACCCAACACAGCACAAAGCCGAGTAATGAAATGAAGAAATTTGCGTCGTTCTTCTTTGATAGTTACAGTAATTGGCGAAAGATCATACAAGAAGTAGACGCCTGAATATAAATCAACAAGGACAGATAATTAAGACAAAGAACCCAACGAAAAGGGGAGATGAATAAATTTCTGATCTACCGACCTGGCCATGACCTATCATACTGTTTCATCGGGGAATAATATTCTGTCACAGAGAATTGATTAGTTGGCAAAACTTGCTTTGAGATATACCTATACTCGGTTGGAACAACCTGCAACAACAGAAAAGTACATTATCAGAACATCATTCCTTAAAGCCTTTTTATGTTTCAAAAACATTCATCAATAAAGTGAGAAAATCTATTATGCATTAACTAGTAGCAGTAAATCCACAAAATAAGTTGATAATCACTTTAGATTTGTATCCATAGTTCCATACTCTTGGATATACAAATTCGAAGAAGTTGGCATGCTCCCAAAAAATATTGAGACAGTAGAAGTAGCAGTAACTCAAGGCACAGTACAATTTTCTCGATTAATTTAAGGAATATTTACTTCTACAAAACCAAACAAGATATCTATCTCCATAGAACTGTTATAAGCTGTATATGTTTTAGGTAAAAATAAAGTACAAGTGCTGACCCCAAAGGTAGCTAAAAGTCCTGAACTATAGGAATAAAGTAACTCGG
Organism: Fragaria iinumae; assembly: GCA_009720345.1. Classification (NCBI taxonomy): domain Eukaryota; kingdom Viridiplantae; phylum Streptophyta; class Magnoliopsida; order Rosales; family Rosaceae; genus Fragaria; species Fragaria iinumae. The sequence goes on along the minus strand of CM019122.1, from coordinate 35,106,448 downwards.
ACCTCTTTTATCAAAAACAATATAAGAATCCTTTTCAGGAGTGTGTCTTGTTGCATTTGGTCGAAATTCTAGGAACATTTTTTTTTTCCTTTTTCCTTTACTGCTCATCCATACAATCACTTGAACTTTCACAATTAAATAAAAATGAAACAATTCACTTAAAGACTTACAGAATATACTTGCATAAAGGGTATATAGCAAAGTCCTGAGATCCAAATCTAGCAGAGACAATATATATTAATCGAGAGGCAGTCCATATTTCAAACCTTTATATAATATTTGAATATGCCACTGGTGTCATGCAAAATGCGATCCGTTCCGTCAAGAGGATTGTGAATCCCTGGATATTTTGGGCCAAATGACAAGTCATGAATCATGTGACTAACATTTACATTTTTAGATCCTCCAAAAATCTGCACAGAAGCAATAAGATAGGAGCCGTCAATGTAAGTTCACCATGAAGCTCTCAATGAAGTTTAAAGAAAGCCAGTTGACACAAGGCACCCTTTGGTAGAAGAAAGGAGACTGTAGGGATCAGTTTAATCCAGAACCTTCTAACGCTATGTCATTTCCTCATCCATAATGCATGACTAAAATATTAACATTTAATCCTATGTGTATATATAGATATCTTTTTTGCACATAGGGATTTGCACAAGATATAAATAACATCCAAAGTTTAATAATCTCACAATTCTGGATCCTAGAAACTAAATTTGACTGACTATCTTATCCGGGGATCCACAATTTAGGTCCCACCATAAGTCCTTGACATCAGGCACTACACTGGCCTGGGCATGTCTAGATATGAAATCAGGTCGTCTCAGAAGATGAAGATAAATGGCAAGAAATGAGTACAAAGATCGAAGGAAAACCAACCATTTGTGCAACGAAAATGTTTAACCCATGGACTGATATATGAAAGTTTCCAGCAACCCTTTGGACATCTAAAACACCATAAACCTGCAAATAAAATTATGATAAATAAGAAAAATACATACATTAATATATGAATAAAATAGTGATATTTGTAATATACCCTGCATCCTTCTCCATCATCTAATGCTTGCTTTACTTTCTTGATTAGTTCTTCAGCGGCCATATCAAAAGCTCCATGTAAATGGTTTTCCTTGTCATGATGCTCTTTACCATCATCTGGTCACAAGGATATTTACCAGATGATGAACACTTTAACAAATAAAGCCAGAGCGAAAAATAGAAAAAATCACAGAAGCTTCACAAAGTCGTCAAGAAGTAAAATTAGATTCGTAATGCAACAAGGGTGTTACCATGCTTTTGATGTTCCTTCTCCACAAGGTCAGACAGATATTCAGTTCCGATGATGTGGCCATGACTGTTAAGGCGAAGCTGTAGCCACTCTAAACTGGTTAGCAGAATAACAATGAGAGAGAGGAAGGATAAAGACAGCTCGAATTTGTAAACTAAATCTCACTGAACACACAGACTGAAAACATGTAACTAACAGGAAAGAGGTGCAGGATTAATGGAATCAAAGTCTACACTTAACACAACAGATATAATGGTACCTATCTCAATTTGAACAATAACATGCACATTAGGTTTATACTTGGATGGCATAACTATCAATGAATTGCCTTCTTAATAACTTTGAACAGATAAAAAGCTGCTACCAAAGTGAACACATTAAAAAAAAAACACTTTAACATTATTAAGAAAAGTTTGAAATCACAATAATCAATAGGCTTTCTTACCTTCCATATATTTGTGTCAAGATCCACTTCATGCTTGCCCGACATATCAATCGCATCCACACTCAGGACTGTGATCAATAGTGAAAAACGTGTCATTACCATCATAGTTAACGTCGAACAATCAAAACTTAAAAACAAGCATCATCAATCACACCCCAAAACTACCGAACACAAGATACAAACATATTGTACATGGAAACCACCATTCAGTACAAAAGCAAGAAAAGGAATTATACTAACCATCACAAGGTAAAGCTGGAAATGTCATGTTTATGTGAATCGGAAGAGTCTCTCCGCGCTTCAAGTCCACAGACATCTGCTAAAACACACAAAGCAGCCTCAATTAGACAACATTTCTTCATTCCAACTAAATAACCGAAAAACAAACGAAAACCATCTGAAATTTCCTCACCTGATGGACTGTATATGACGAGATATAATACGTCAGCTCGTGCAAAAACAATGTCGCCATTATCACTAGACCAACCACAGAAACTGCACAAAACCCACACAAAAAAAACCCCTAAATTCTCCAATCACATATTACAATCAAAATCCTCACAGAAAGATAAATTACCAAAAGCCCCAGATTGAGTTTTCTTCAACAAATGCTCCTCGGCGCGTGGAAACGCATCCAAGCTCTTTAGGGCTTGCTTCACCCCCATTTTGTTTTCTCTCTCACCACAATGTCTCACAAAATTATTCACCTGATCTTATGCGCTGTGAATTGAACAAATTTCGAATTCGAATCAAAACCGATTCAATTTCTTTTTCCGATCAATAATTTGGAATCAAAACCTAATTGAATTGGGAATTCAAAAATTGGAGGTACCTGAATTTGGAATGATCGAATCGGCGAACAAGGGAGAGAATTTTGCGCTGCGGAGACCGAACACGGAAATCGGAATTGTCGCTGTTGGACTACTCTGCCGGCTTTTATCATTTAGAGCTGCACTACTATGTGCGCGCGTTCGTAGAGAATTATCCTGCGCTCGCGGCGTTCTCTTATTTTTGCATCTCTGATTCAGTGGGGTCCTGAATCCAGGGACTGTGGATTTAGGTTAATTACTATTTGGTACCTGTTCTTGAGATATTTGCTATTTTGGGCTTGGCTTTTTAAATCGTTGCGGTTCGACCCTTCTTCATCAAACTTTCTTCAGTTGTCAAATCTTTCATGGCATGTTGCAAATCTTTATATATATATATATATATATATTTTATTCCGCGCTTCCAAAACGCTTCCGTTTTCAAGTATTTTTTAAAAAAAAAAAAACGATAAACATATATATATTTTTTATAATATATTAATATATATATAATAATAATATGAACATGAAGTAATCTATTTTTTTTTTTTTTGAAAAGGCTAAACATATTTAGGAAGATGCAAATTTGCTACAGACGTTGTAGGACACAGTGAATATCAAGTTGTTGTTGGAAGCTGGTATTTTTTCCAACTACTATTTTTTATATCATTACGTTTTGATATTTATTTTTTATGTTGTAATGGATGTTTTTGTTTATTTATTTAGTAATAATAAAAAAATGTAAATACGATAAAAAAGAAATAAAAGTAAAACAAACCAGCAGTAACCGGTAAAAGCAGTTCAGTTCAGTTCAAGAAAACAAAAAGCTGTTGAAGTCTCTCCAGTCTTCAGTTGGTGATGGCGGCAAAGATTATAACATCTCCGTTTATAGGAATTGCCGCTTTTGTCACCTTCCTCGCCTTCTTCGCCTTTTACTACAACCCACTCTCTAATAAACAGGTCAGAACCTCAAACCCCTCTCTTCTTTTCATGTTTTGGGAAGCTAATTTCTCTTGGGTTTACTTTTGAAAATCACTCTTTTATTTCAACAAGTCAAATGGGGTATTTGAGTCAGTGGGTTATGGGCAATCAAGAACATATGATTGATTGGTTATGTAACTTTGGTTTGCATTGGAATGTTTGACATTGTAATCTAGATGTTGCTGATATTTGCAGAGATTATTCACTGTTGAAGAATTGGCTTTGTACAATGGGACTGATCAAAGTTTGCCAATCTTCTTAGGAATCCTTGGGTATCTTTTTGCTTTCTTTCTGTTTAGATGTGTATATGATGACTAATTGTTTGTGAACTTGGACTTTGGATCCTAGAAACTGATTCGTGTTCTTTTGATCAGATCGGTTTTCGATGTCACGAAAGGGAAGTCTCATTATGGTGAGGGTGGGGGTTATAATCATTTTTCTGGAAGGTGTGTTCTGTTTTTAGATATTGTAAATGCTATTGTTAGATATTCCAAAGTCTAAACTTTTCTTCTATTTAATCAGCTTCATTCATAATGTACAGCATATTTTATGGGGTAAAATCATTTCACTATAGAGTATGGACTATTTAATTTTGTGTGAACTGAAAAGATCCCGAAGTGGGCAAGCTCAGTTACACAAAAGATATACAACTAAAAACAATGAAAATGGAAACTCTTGGTTTATGAGATATCTGGTTTCTGTAGAGCCCTCTAATATAGTTGATCATCAATTATATCCTTTTCTCTTCATTATCTGTCTAAAATTGCGTTTTAATTGATGTTTTTCCTTCACATGTCCATCAATGAAGAGATGCCTCGCGAGCATTTGTTTCTGGAAACTTTACAGGTACGAATGGTCTTATTCCACTCTTCTTTTTAAATCAGTGATGATTAAAGGCAAGTTTAAACTTTGAAAATGTTTGGAGTTTCCTTTGGATGGATTTGTTCTAGGCTTATTTTTTCTGGTCAGTGTACTTTTAATAGCTTGAAGTTGCTTTTGGTGGTTTAGTGGACAAGCAGAAGAGTTGGGGTTGTGTGTTGAGGGGAATTTGTTACTAGTGAATATCTAGAAGCTTTGAATTTTAGTTAATTTTACTTGGACGTTTAAGCTTGGGATTCAGAATTTTGGAACAATTTGGAAAGCTTAAGCAGTGATCTCCATATCTCCTTTACAAGAATGTAATTGGATGATTAAATCTCTATGGATTTATAGCAGAATGGTGAAGTCACTTTTGAGACTGTATGGTTGCAACTTTAGGGTGAAGTAACTTTTTCATTGGTAATACTGCAGGAGATGGGCTAACAGACTCGCTAAGTGGTTTATCCAGCCAACAGGTAACTAATGTTCTTTTCTCCATCACTTGCCTGATGGTTGTGAAGCCACACTGGACTCAAAAGGGGGAAATATGCCATTTAAATTTAAGAACTCGACTACCAATCAATACTTTATAGTTTATATGGATGTAGCTGCTCGCTCTAGCCTTCTTAGTAAAGGATTTGCAGTGTGTCAGTAGCTTACCTGTGATGAACCCATGCTTCCCCCTGGTCACCCTACGTTTTGCTTATCATTTGATGAAAATTATAAACTTTTAATCATAATAGAAAAAAAACTAAAATATTCAATGAAATCCCTACTTTTTGGTTGGCTGCAATTTTGGGAATTCGACATGATAAGTTTCATTAATTTGGACGACAAGTATAATTCAGTTATTTTGTTCTGCAGGTGAAGAGTATTGTTGAATGGAGGGATTTCTACTTTCGAAGTTACACGTGAGCTATACATCTTTTTACTATTTCAGTGCTGTTGGAAGTTAGAATTAGAATGCCTTTAATAATTTTGGAACTGAAAAAGCATTGTTATAGCCATCTATCCACTTCTGAAACTGTTCGGAACCCACACTTTTGATTCTAAGTTTCCATTGTATATGATTAGGAAGTATTACCAGAAATGTTTTAGTCTTCTATGAGTTATGGCTTACCATGTAATATAGATATCTCTGATTTCAAATACCTCATATAGGAATCATTCGTACGTCTTCAATTCTAATGCATATAGTTGTTTTGGTGAAGGGGAACGATCCATTACCAAAGAATTGGCTTGTGGATAAGACAATATATTTATTTCCGCCTGCATGCTTCTGGCTTCTTCTTTGGGAATAGACTTGCGTGCCTCTAACTGGTCCAGCAATTTGTCTTGTATCATCATAATACACTTGTTCTTCGCTCTAGTATTTGGGCCTGGTTTCTATTTCTTGTCATTTTAATTGTAGTACCATGACATGAGAAAGATGCCATTATGCAATTTTGCTTAAATTACCTTTTTGAATGATGAAATGTTTGGTAATCATTATTCATGAAATTGTCAGATTTGTTGGCAAGCTAGTAGGTCGGTACTATGATACCAAAGGAAACCCTATGAAGTATTTGAAGGGAGTTGAAGCAAAGGCCGCGAGAGGTGCACAGCTATTGAAGAAACAGGAGATTGAAGAAGCCAAGCAACCCGGTTGCAATTCAAGGTGGAGTCAGGATGAGGGTGGAGAGGTACTGTATGTGTTTCAGTTCTTATACAATATTTCTGTTACATATGTAGCAACTTTGTGCTGTTGTGGAGGCTTATAAAATAGGATACTAATCCATGGTGTGTAGTACTATTTCTAATACCTGATATCTATTAACAAAGGTGATGCAATGAATGTAGCATAACTAGCTGAATCAACTCCTGAGTTAGAATTCAGATCTGTGGTCTGTCACATATCGATGTTGAATGAGCTTTATCTTATATGTCAATCATTTTGGTTAGGTTTGGTGTGACGTGGGCGTCCCACGATTAGTTCAGAGGCCACTAGAAATTGCTTTGACTGGGAAAATGAGCAAGCGATGTGCTTGCTTTAAAGAAGATCAACTGGACCAATCAGGGTTGGAAGTCTACAAAGGATGTGATTTTCTTGCCAAGACCTGCCCAGTCTAGATGTGATCCATCGTGTAACTTCCATCTCAGAGTGTTAAGTGAACTGTGAACCCCTTCTACACAGATGTCAATTGTCACGGTTTTTGAACAGGTTGAACAAGGCGCAGGAACATAAGCGACGTGAAGAAAGAGACTCTGAAAGCCAATGAAGTCATGTCCGGTTCTTCACTTGGTCTACTTTGTTGGGTTATACATATCTCTCAGACATGTTGGATGGATTTTACAATACACAGACTTGTACTCTCCTTAGCATTATTGAACAGTTTAAGTGACGATGGCCCTGTTCCGAGCATATAGCTTGATTTTCCGCTATTTGAACATCCTTGTATAGAGACTGTTGGTACCTGTAATGGCTTTGTATGTTTATTATATTGGCAAACTCCAACTACTAGAGACTCCCAGGTATTACCTACACCTCCTATCATTCCTGATCTTATATGTTCTTTTGGATTCGGTTACGATTCCACTACCGATGATTACAAGATCATACTAGCTGGTCGAGATTGGACTCATCAGAATTCTGAATATGTTTTTGTATTTACACTAAAAATGGGTTCATGGAAGAAGCTTGAAAGCCTGACCAAGTATTATGACGTGGGTTCTCATGGGTATTTAGTTAACGAAACTCTACATTGGGTATTGAAAGAACACGATGCCCAACGCTTCCATTTTCCTTCAAAAATAGTGTCATTTGATTTAGCCGAGGAGAAATTTCATGAGATTGCATTTCCCTATCCTCCAGGAGTAGACAGGCGTGAATTGCTGGCCGACGTTGGAATTCTCGGTAACTGTTTAACCCTATACTTTCAAACCATGTGTGGCCGAGCTGGGTGCGAGTTTAAGATGTGGGTAATGAAGGAATATGGAGTCAAGGATTGCTGGACTCAAATCATAGATCATGCATAGGTGAAGGGTATACATGCAAAACATGCATTTCTGTGAATGGTGAACTTTTGATGCGTATAGGGAATGGAGGCCCCTTGGGAATATATAATCCCATGGAAAAAACATTTAGGAATCTGTTTGATGATTTTGATGTACCTGCAGGTACTTACATAGAGAGCTTAGTTTCACCATTAATTGGCAGTACTAATGGTGCAAGCTTGTGAGACGACCACCTCAAGTCCCCTTCACTCCACTCCTTCTGTTTGAGATGCTGAAGTCATATGTCTTGCTTGGGCTTGGGTTTTCCTCTGCTCATTCAGTATCTTGTGGTACAATTCGGTAGAGCTAGAGGTTGTAGCACCAGATTTATGATTCAAGTGCAGTTTAACCTTTTGCTTTTGAACCATTGCATCCGACTATCCGAGTTAGAAGGGGAAGATGAATTGTACTTTGTGCATTGAATCTATGTATGCTGTAAAGTGACTATTAGCTAATGTCATGAATGGTGCCCTGGTAAAACTTTGGTATTCCTTATCTGCATAGCACTTTTATTCTGGGCTCATTTTTCATGCTTTTGAGTTTTAACCTCAAGTAATGCTACTGAAAACTTGAATGTTCCATCTCATCCCCATTAGTTGTTCAACTGCATGTATAATTTTTCGGAATGCAGCATGGTAAACTTCATTAATATTTTGATGTATTATTAATCTGACAAATGATTCATTCCCAGGAAGTCATTTGGTCAAAATCACTTTGATTATTATCTTTTGAACTGCCACTTAACGAGAAGTCTTTGGAATTTCTTTCATATTTCATATGTCGTAAGTTCATAGCTATACAAAACAGACTCCAGTCTCTAGGTGCCTATTATCATTGCATTTATTTGTTCTGTGACAAGATAATGTGCTTATTATTCTTCTTGCCTGATAAAGCTATTGTGTCTCCTATATGCCTAGGTCATTTCTTTTACCCAACTTTCTACCCTTGTTATTGTGAAGCCTCAATGGCTACAATGGGTGATATGCCCTAAAATTTTCAGAAATGTGGCAAAGAACATCACCTAATTTGAAAGCCCTTCTACTGATCTGAGGAGTTTCTGGATGCCATTTTCCACCAGAAATGACTTTTTGTACTTTCATTAGAGTCATTACTCTGATTGAAATCATATCTGTTGGGGTTGAACTTCTGTGGTACAGGTACTAATACCATTTGTTATGCTTTCTATGCTTTGTCTACTTTCGTATATCCATTTTTTGCATCTTGGGATCTTTTTTTGTGCACTCCTCGCTCTGTTTTTGCACTTTGAAACCCAACATAAAGCTACCAAGGATGCAAGCATAATCTCTAGTATCTGGTTCAGCTACAGAATTTGGTATATATTTGAAATGCTAGAGTTCATAAATTGTTATAACGATGATTCCGTTATCTTGTTTACATGTCAATAGTGTTGTTGAACATAGAAGTTAGACATGGTTCATGCATCCTTAAGCTGTCTTTTATTCTTCATGCTACTTTGAGTTGGAGTTTAAATGCTCGCAGTAATGTTGGAAGTTTGATCATGGTTACTGGAAAACTCGCTCTATTCTGGAAATGTTGGAAACCTGTTTTCATTTTGTATAAAGTTTATAGTCTACTAACCTGAAGTCCATTGATTAAAACTGAATCTTTATCACAAGTCTTTCAAACCTCCTTCGAGTTGTGTATTGTATTTAAATGTAACCGCCAATTGCACCAAAAAGAAAAACACATGTTGCAGTTTTTGTCCTGTGTTGATTATAATTGCTGCAATTTTTTTCTTTGTAAAACTATTCCCTTTACTAGCTTTCTTGATTGTGAAATCAGAAATTTTGGCATGCATATTGAGTTTGGGCGTCGCATTCTGTAGACGAACCATTTACTCTAGGATCACGATTTTCTGTCAAAGCTAACTAGAAAGTCTACCAAATAAGTTTTGGTTGATGGAGATTGAAAGCTAATTACAGACAATTTTAACGGCAGCTTATGATATCTAGAGAGTCTTCTAAATAAATTTTGTTCACAAATGTTTTAAGACAAGAAATGGTGTTCACAAATAATCTAGGCAATCTACAATTGCGCTTAATGTGTGGCAAACAATCAAATTGGCTCCGACTGTTTTGCTTTCCATTTCCATAGAGTGATTCTACGGTTTTTACTACTTTTCAAATTCCCCTTCTCACTTCAGAAATGCCTTTGGCTTCTGTGAACACTTGAAATGTCGAACGCTTTGCGCACTCGGCATCAGCAACAATGGGTTCTCTCCGAGTCTCTTGATTTCCTCTCATGGTTGCCGGCCAAATCTTTACTTCGATTTCGTTGTATATGCAAAACATGGCAGGCAATGATCTCTGAACCTTATTTCATCAGACAACACCTCAGCCGCATCGACACCAAAAGCAACAGCAGCTACTCCCTCCTCGTTAAGGAGATCTCCATCTGCCGATCCATAGGCTGCGGAGAAATATTCAAGTGTTCGACTCCAAGCACAGAGCTTGATTTCCCGCTACTTGATCCATTGTATGAATTTTACTTCATTGATATCATTGGTTCTTGCAATGGCTTGGTATGTTTGCTACTTGATTTCATAACCACCACTATTATGTTATGGAATCCTTGCACTAGAGAATCCAAGGTGTTACCACAACCTCCTATTGAGAACCTCCCAAAGTTTTTTGGTTTCGGTTATGATTCCACAACTGATGATTACAAGGTGATAGTGGGAAGTTTTCCTCCTACTTCCGGTTATGAATATGTTGTTGTTGCTTTTACTCTAAAATCGGGTTCATGGAGGAAGCTTCAGAGCCTCAACCAGAATGTTAGGGTGGTCGGGCATGGCTGTTTTGTAAACGAAGCTCTACATTGGGTTCTAACAAGTGAAAGGGATGAGGAAGGTAGGGTGCCTGCTTACAAGTTAGTCTCATTCAACTTGGCTGAGGAGAAATTTCATGAGATTGCATCCCCATATTCTCCAAATTCTATTGACGCGCGTAGTTTGACAAGAGTTGGAAATTTTAGAAATTCTTTAGCCTTATACTGTCAACCCTTCTCATTCATAGGTAGTGTATGTTTTAGAATGTGGGTGATGAAGGAATATGGAGTCGAGAAATCCTGGACCGAAGTCATGAAAATCCCTTCAGAGATTCTGCCTAGACATTGTTGTCATTGCTTGAAGCCTTTATGCATTTCTGAAGATGGTGTACTTTTGATAGAAGTGTTTAGTGATTTAGACGATAGTGGTTTTTTGATGTTGTACGATCCTAAAGAAAAGACATTTCAGGATGTTACTAAAAATTGTGTGTCTAAAACGATTACTTATGTAGAAACCGTAGTTTCCCCATAACATCATGCAATGAGCCGGATAATAGGATTGCTCAATCTAAGTCGTGATTTTTGTTGTAAATAATTGGATTCATTTTTTCTTCATGGATCTTTCAACACCATTCATATTTTTGTTATGATGCAGTCGATATATCTCAATCAATGTCTCACATAGTGCATAACTGCGTATATGTGTGCTTCCCAGCATTTTAGAGCCATTGTTACGATCACTGAATATGTGAACATACAGCTACCAAAGAAGTAAGTGGATATTTTATGTAATTTTTTTTTTTGAATAATTGGGTTAGAATGATAATAATTGGGTTGGAGTTGGACTGGTAAAGTAGTTTGTGTTGGAATCAAATAACCATGATTCAAAAGTGCGTTAGGATACTTTGCAGTCGCCACACGCCACTGATCAAACACTTTCAAGTTGAAGATGTCGGACGTTGTCAGCAACCGGCGACAAAAGCAAGTATTTTTCTCCGAGTTTCTTGATCTCGACGACGTCATATGCGAGATCCTCTCATGGCTACCGGCCAAATCTCTGCTCCGATTCCGGTGTGTGTGCAAAGCATGGCGTGCCTTGATCTCCGACCCGTATTTCATCAGCAAACACCTCAGCTGTATCAACCCCAAAATCACCACCAGCTACTCTCTCCTTGTAAGAGAAGAACTTTTCCGAACCGTAGAGTGTGAGGCAGTATTGAAGTGTTTGAGCCATGATCGTCCTCTTTCGAAGAGAACGGCTGATTTTCCGGTAATAATTGATCCTCTAATTGACATTGATGCTATTGCAATCGTTGGTAGTTGCAATGGTTTGGTATGTCTACTACTTGATTTTTTTGCTGGTGAGAAATCCTTAGAATTCTTTACCTTTGTGTTATGGAATCCTTGTACGGGAGAATCCCAAGTCCTACCACCTCCTCCCATTCATTCCGGCCATACAATTTTCTTCGGATTCGGCTATGACTCAACAACTAATGATTATAAAGTAATACTGGGTAGCTGCATATCTGAGTTTCTTTTTGTCTTTACGCTAAAATCGGGTTCATGGAGGAATGGGGAAATGCTCAACAAAAATTACAGGTTCTATGGGCAATGGGGGTATTCAGTTACCGGTGCTGTGCATTGGGTATTGCACGAAGAGGAAAATGGTTGGTTTATGCCTTCAAAAATTGTGTCGTTTGATCTAGCCGAGGAAAAATTTCATGAGATTCCTTTCCCCTTTCCTCCCAATCCGGTAGACAGGCCATCGTTGCATGCCCAAGTTGGAGTTCTTAATAATTGCCTAACGTTGTACTTTCAAACCAATCATTGCCAACCTGGGTGCAATTTTAAGATGTGGGTGCTGAAGGAGTATGGAGTTAAGGAATCGTGGACTGAAGTCGTAAACATTCCTTCAGAGGTTTTAGATGATGAGTATATAAACTATATATGCACGGGATGCATTTCTGAGAATGGTGAAGTTTTGATGCAGGACTTCCAAGGCACTGGGGATGACTCATTGGCATTATATAATCCGAAAGAAAAGAAATTTAGGAAGCTCATGGACGATGGTGGTTGGTATGAAACTTATACCTACATAGAAACTTTAGTGTCACCATTAACCGGCAGTACTAGCGCAGGCGTGTGAGACCAAACCAACGAGTCACCTTCACTGCACTCCTTTTGTTTGAAATTTTGTAGTCGTATGCCGTGTCTATGTTTTGCTATGCTCACTCTCCTCAATATCTCTGAACAATGATTAGTAGAGTTGGAGGTAGCCGCACCTTATTAATGATTCCAGCAGTCAAACTTAAATTTTTGTTTTTGAATCATTATATGATTTATATCTGTGGTGAAAGTGAATATGATTAGTACTTTGTTGATTGAATCTAACGTATGTGTTGGGTTTCGCGCAGCGGATTGGTCAACAAGATACGATATCGAGAATGCAACTATAATAGGGAGAAAACAAACACACACAATAACACAAGATTTAACGTGGTTCCCTCACTCTTTGAGGTACGTCAACGGGGCGTGATCCGATCTTTCTTTACTATTGAGAATAATGAGAACTAAATACAAGGTGTTTAACTCAAGTTTATAACCCAAACCCGAACCCTTGAACCCTTGTATACCCCTCTCAACTCACACTCTCAGTACCCAGTAAAGCTAATTCTCTTACAACACTTGACAGAGAATGAAATTCTCTCTAAATAAGAGACTACACAACTCGGATGCCACATTGCAGGATGCAAATGCTTCATGGCTATTTATAGTCAACTCCTTCACTTACAACACGTAGAACCGTGCATAGAAGAAAAGCAAAGTCTTGCTTTTCCATCTTTGCCGTTCAATGTTTCTACACCAACAGTATGAAACTATTACCAATAGTTCTCAACTATTGTTTTCTCTCCATGCATGTTCTCACTCTTTCTCTATGCATTCTACATTCTCACATGGGACTTGTTCTCTTACTTCAAATATGGCTGCACCACTCTAGCTATATCTAGTTCCATAGCACAATAAATGATCAACTTCTCATGCATTTACCTTGTGCATATTGCGGCAAATTTCTTCCATTCAAACAATACTACACCTCTAGAAAACATAGCATTAATTTTGAGCCACATCTCAACATCCACCTTGGCGAAAAATTAATGACATCAACTTGAAACATCAGTTACTGCATCTGTATTTAGATGCTCATCCCCACGCCCTGGGATGCTCTGAACCTTAACAAGAAAGAATTTTGGCAAAATTTGAACTCTCTTCAAACTTGACCCTTGGGATCGAATTCTTCAAACTTAAGATGCCTTGCGCAGCCACAAGCATATCATCACATAAAACTTTGTCAAACTGTAAAGACTTACCCACGTATTCTCGGAACTTGGTTTGACATCACCACAAGCAACCTTCTCCAACCACCCACTAACCACCGGTTGATCAACGAAAGTCATCTCCTCACCACAATTGAGGATAGAGCGCTCCTAACGATCACCAACATGACCAACTGCTCGCCTCGAACTCACCTTCATGGCACCATAAGAGCTAACTTATTGCCATCAGGATTCCCACGAGCCACCGTCATACTTGTCCTTATGGGTCTGCCTCCCTCTAAAGACTGCTGCAATTTTGGTTGCCATCTAAAAGCGGTTTTCTTTCCCCTCGATTATGTAGCTCCCTCACAATGCTTTTGGGAAATAAGATCGTCATTCTTCTCACTAACTTGCAAGCCACGCCTGCTCAACTTCTTGCCATGACTCATATGTGAATTTTGCCTCCATGTAGAATACTTCGTACTAGCTCCACATGTTGTTGTATTCCCTTGCAAAAGGTAAATATTATTTACCTTATTTCCACGCAACACCACATGAGAACCCGTCATGACCTTCAAAACTCCACCTTCTGTCACAATCTTGTAACCTTTGGAGTCGAGTGCACCAATTGATATGAGATTCCACCTTAAATTGGGTACATATCTGACATCTCCAAGAATTCTCACCAACCCATCATGTGTCTTGATCTTCACTGCTCCAATACCTTCCACCTTGAAAGCTTTTCCTTCCGCAGAAAAAATAGTACCATTGTTCACCTTTTTATAATTGATGAACATATCCTTATTGGGACACACATGAAAGGAACAACCAAAATCGAGGACCCAATTGTTATCAGACAACATACCAGAATGAGAGGTTGCCATGATAACACAATCACCATAATCTGAAATGAAATTTGCTGAAACTCTATGATGAGAATCTTCATTTTTCTCATTTCCTTCATCTTTCTTCTTCTTCAACTTTGGGCAGTGCAACGCGATGTGCCCTTTTTCATGACAGTAGTAGCACTCCTTGTCCTTGTGATATCCTGAGTTAGACTTAGAGCTCTTCCAACCTTGATCTCGATTTTCTCTCCTTCCTCTAGCAGAAAATACTCTAGAGTCCTCATAATTAACATCTGCAACTTTTCTCCTATTTTCATTAGAGAGATGTGTTGATGTGACTTCATCGAGAACTATACTCTGCTTCCCGTATAACATTGTTGTCACCAAGTGATCATACTTCTCGGGAAGTGATGCTAGAAGAACCGAGACTTTATCTTCTTCACTCATATTCACCTCCAAGTTTAACAGTTCCGAGAGCATTCTGTTAAACTCATTAAGATGGTCTTGCAAAGTTGTACTTTCATCCATGGTAAACCTGTAGAATTGCTTCTTGAGATTGATCCGATTTGTGAGCGACTTCTCTAGGTAAAGCTTTTCAAGCTTTTCCCAAATCCCCTTTGCGGACGTCTCTGTCATGACATTATGCTTGATTTCTTTCGACAAGCACAACCGGATTGTGGAACAAGCTTGCTCATCAAAGCTTATCCACTCATTCTCCTTCATCGTCTGGGGTTTCCCATCCAAAGCTTCTGATAGACCATCCTTGACTAGGATGTCTTTCACCTCAACTTGCCACATGCTAAAATTATTTTTCCCATCAAATTTCTCGACATAATACCTTGATACCCTCGAAGCCATAACAAATAATACCTAGACCGAAACCTAGGCTCTAATATCACTTGTTGGGTTTCACGCAGCGGATTGGTCAACAAGATACAATATCGAGAATGCAACTATAATAGGGAAAAAACAAACACACACAACAACACAAGATTTAACGTGGTTCCCTCACTCTTTGAGGTACGTCCACAGGGCGTGATCCGATCTTTCTTTACTATTGAGAATAATGAGAACTAAATACAAGGTGTTTAACTCAAGTTTATAACCCAAACCCAAACCCTTGTACACCCCTCTCAACTCACACTCTCAATACCCAGTAAAGCTAACTCTTTTACAATACTTGACAGAGAATGAAATTCTCTCTAAATAAGAGACTACACAACTCGGATGCCACACTGTAGAATGCAAAGGCTTCATGGCTATTTATAGCCAACTCCTTCACTTACAACATGTAGAACCGTGCATAGAAGAAAAACAAAGTCTTGCTTTTCCATCTTTCCCGTTCAATGTTTCTACACCACTAGTATGAAACTATTACCGATAGTTCTCGACTAATGTTTTCTCTCCATGCATGTTCTCACTCTTTCTCTATGCATTCTACATTCTCACATGAGACTTGTTCTCTTACTTCAAATATGGCTGCACCACCCTAGCTATATCTAGTTCCATAGCACAATAAATGATCAACTTCTCATGCATTTACCTTGTGCATATTGCAGCCAATTTGTTCCATTCAAACAATACTGCACCTCTAGAAAACATAGCATTAATTTTGAGCCACATCTCAACAGTATGTAACTATTACCTAATGTCATGAATGCTTTGCTATCCAGTTTTTGCGTCTTGGCATCTTGTTTTTGTACTCTTTTGTTCTGTTTCACACTTTTAAGACACAATATACAGCTACCAAAAAACAAGTAGATACTCAATTAAATATAATCCTACTGTACATGATTCAGCTGCAGCAATTTTGGTGTATTTGAAGGGCTAGAGTTTAGGAATTTCTATAACGGTGTTTCGGTTATCTTGTGCTTGCATGTCAATAGTGTTGTTGAGTATAAAAGTTGGACTTGATTTATGCATCCTTAAACTGTCTTTTAATGTTGATTCTTTTTTAGAGTTGGAATAGAAATGCTCCGTATTGGAAGTTTGAATATGGTTACTGGAAAAATTCGATCTTATTCAGGAAATGTTGCAAACCTGTTTGCATTTTGATATATTTTATGTATGCTTACTAACATGAAGTCAATTGTGCAAAATGGAAAGTTCACTATACATCTTTTAGAAAATAGACAATTTCATTAACTTGTCCACGACCAGAAGGCGCTTACATCAATTAGCCTACTTGCAACCAATAAGTCTAACTGACAACAAGCACTAACAAAGACATAAATAGCCCTTATTAATTACAAATGCGCTCAGTGAAGCTTATCACACCTAATTTCTAACTGTTCCTATCTAAATTCCACGTAGCGGTAATACTTGTCGCCTATGGACCTCAATTGGTGTACATCATAGCAGAACTGAAATTTAAGCAAAAATAGTCTTCCATCAAATGTCTAGGTAAGGAACAAGGAAAATAAACTTCTTGCCCTTAATGTTAGGGCTCGCCAACCCCTATCGAAACTTTTAAAAGGGTGGAAAACCCCTAGAATCTCCAAAGGGCTAGAAAGGGTTAAGGCCCAAATGGCGAGCTCTAACCCATCTGGAAGCCCAAACAACCTCAAAAATGGGCCCAGCCCAAGCCGATCAGAAGATGATCCGTGATCTGATCCGCCTCCTCCACCACCACCTGCCTCCATCGCCGCCTGCTGCAAGCAAACCCACAGCCACTCCAAGCCTCCACAAAGCGTGTAGATCTTCCCGGCCACGCTACATCAAGGGTCGACCATGCACGCAGTCTGTGACCCAGAGCAGCCATGCCGCCGACAAGAAGATGAAAGCCTATGAAGACCCTCGCCACCGCAACTCTAAAGCAGTAAGAACGAGCATTGCAGAAACCTGCACAAACCAGCAGATCTCGAATATCTCCGTTTATACTCGAGCCGAACCACATACAAGAGACTAAAAAGGCGTATTGAATTCTTGTCCGGCAGCGAACTGGACGAGGCTAGACCTTAAGGCCAGCCAAGTGAGGCTGCCGCCAGACGAGAGGGAGTTCGTGGGTTTGTTGGGGTCGCTAGGGTTTTCTTCTCTAGCGGCTTGGTTTTTTTGGGTTTTAGGAATTGTTTTTTTGTGTGTTCACTATACATCATCTTTCAAACATCTTTTGATTTGTATATGATAGTGAGATGTAACTGATATCTCTTCCACAGTTGCACCAAAAAAGAAAGGATAAATGCCCATTTAATACTAATTTTAGCTCATCATTGTCCATTTCAATGAATATCTTTTTTAAGAGCCCATTTGAATATAAGGTAACTTATTTTATGCTCAAATGCACAAATCTTTACTTAAAATCTTAACAAACATTATTAATTTATAACTATTTTGTCCTCACTTTTTAAAGATGCATAGAGAGAGAAAATAGGAGAGAGAAAAAACTTGGTTGGAACCTCACCGGTCACCAGATTCCGGTATTCGGTCACCGGTCTTTGGTCACCAGATTTTGGTCGCCGGATTCTCGTCGTCGGACTTTTTCCGGTCACTAGCTGGTCGCCAGAAAGATATATGACAGCACAGAAAAACGAAGAACATAGAAGAAGTAGACAATTCCCAACCAAAACGAAACCAAAAGAAAAATTATTGACCCCCAATAATTTTCTATTGACCTCTGTACTGACCCCAATAATCTGTCAAAACACAGAAAAACAAAGAAAATAGAAGAAGAAGGCAATTCCCAACCAAAATGAAACCAAAATAAAAATTACTGACCCCCAGTAATTTTCTATTGACCTCTGTACTGACCCTAATAATCTGTCAAAACACAGAAAAACAAATAAAATAAAAGAAGAAGGAAATTCCCAACCAAAACGAAACCAAAATAAAAATTACTGACACCTAGTAATTTTTTATTGACCTCTGTACTGACCCCAATAATCTGTCAAAACACAGAAAAACAAAGAAAATAGAAAAAGAAGACAATTCCCAACCAAAACGAAACCAAAATAAAAATTACTGACCCCCAGTAATTTTCTATTGACTTCTGTACTGACCCTAATAATCTGTCAAAACACAGAAAAACAAAGAAAATAGAAGAAGAAGGCAATTCCCAACCAAAACGAAACCAAAATAAAAATTACTGACCTCCGGTAATTTTCTATTGACCCCAGTAATTTTCTATTTATTGACCCCTAGTAAAATATTTACTTACCCCTAGTTAAAAAAATTAACTATAGATCCGACCCGGGCACCAGGCCTTCACCGACGGCCACCTTGACAGCAGGGCAGCGGCTCCGGTAGACAAGGAAATCTAGTCAATTCTAGCGATGGGAGAAACGGCGGTGAAAGAGAGATAGATCGAGAGAGGAGAGAGACAAGGGAGAGAAAGGTGGAATGGTTGCCGCAATTCCTCGTCGTCGTCGCCGTGAATGTCGCAGTCGTCATCCCTAGAGAGATCTCGCCAGCGGTGGCTTCGCCGTTGAGGCAGCGTCTCTGCTTTAAGAGAGAGAGAGAGAGAGGAAGTCGATGTGTGTTGAGCGGAGGTGAGAGGTTTGAGGAGGCTGGATCCGGATGAGGAGGAGGAGAGGCGGATCGTCGGTCGCCGGCGTCGATCGTCGGTCAGAGGTTTCGGGTTTTTGGTGGAGCGACTCGACTAGAGAGAGAGAGAGAGAGAGAGAGAGAGAGTTTGTTTCAGATCGGGACAGAGAGAGAGATATATGGTTGAGTGATACGAGGACAATATAGTCAATTTCATGAGATTTGTTTGAATAGGTTGCTAGAAACAATTTTCATTGGAATTGACTCTTATTATGGTGTTTTTGTGCAAATGGGCATTTCCCAAAAAGAAATACTTGTGTGGCAGTTTGTGTAGCCCAAACCCTTATAAACCTACATGCAAAGTCTCATATTCTCGATATGGGATTAATATCTCAACCCGCCCCCGCACGTGTGACAAATTTTCAAGCCTAACATGTGGACAACATTTAGGGTGACGTAGAGTGCGTGTGACCATTGGACTTTACACGTGAACGTGGGTAATCCGCTCTGATACCATAATAATGTAGTTTGAGGTTCACATCCAAAACCAATGACAATGAATAGAGTAACCCAAACCCTTATAAACCCATATGTAAAATCTCATATTTCCGACGTGGGATTGATATCTCGACGATAAGCATAAGACACTTGGCCCCTCCCCCCTTCTTTTCTGTTTCCATATATCTTATGTCAGATAGAAATACGCTAGGCTTGTCTGCAGTAGCCAAAGCCAAAAACCAATCGCTTGAATATGTCGAACGGTCTCTGCACTCGGCCGCAGCAACAACTAGTTGTTTCCGAGTCTCTTGATTTAGACGGTGTCATTGACGAGATCCTCTCACGGCTGCCGGCCAAATCTCTGCTCCGATTCCGGTGTGTGTGCAAAGCATGGCGGGCCCTTATCTCCGATCCTTATTTCATCAGAAAACACCTCAGCTGCATCAACACCAACACCAACATCAGCTACTCTCTCCTTATCAAGGACGAAGAATGTTTCCGATCCGCAGAATGTGAAGCAATATTGAAGTGTCTGAGCCCTGATAACCATCTTTCGACCAGAAGGCTTGATTTTCCGGTACTTGATCCACCTATCGATGTTTCTAAAATAGGTATCATTGGTAGTTGCAATGGCTTGATATGTCTGTTACTTGATTTTGATTCTAAAGATTGCTTTATGTTATGGAACCCTTGTACTGGAGAATATCATGTGCTACCAAAACCTCCCTTTCATCCTTCCTGTGCATATTTTTGGGGGTTCGGTTATGATTCAACCACTGATGATTACAAACTTTTACTGGGTAGCTATTACTCTGGTAATGAGTTTGTTCTTGTCTTTACTCTAAGAACGGGTTCATGGAGGAAGCTTGAAGGGGTCAATAGCTATTTCCGGGTGGATACGATGGGGTATTGTAAAGGGTGTTTAGTTAACGAAGCCCTGCATTGGGTACTGGATGAACGGGATGATGTTGGTTTTTTTGCTTCAAAAATAGTGTCGTTTGATTTAGCTGAGGGGAAATTTAATGAGATTCCATTCCCCTATCCTCCCAATCCAGTAGACAGGCGCGAGTGGCGTGAAGTGAATGCCGCAGTTGGAATTCTTGATAATTGCCTAACCCTGGGCTTTCAATCCATTGGTGACTTAGCTGGCCGCAATCTAAAGATGTGGGTGATGAAGGACTATGGAGTTAAGGAATCTTGGACCGAAGTCGTAAACATCCCATCAGGGGTTATAGAAGAAGGGTATAAGTGCATTTCTCAGAATGGTGAAGCTTTGATCCATTTGAAAAATAGACGCCGCTGGGAACTGGTAATGTGTAATCCCAAGGAGAAGACGTTTAAGATTTTGTTTGGACTTGATGATACAGCTACTTATGTAGAGAGCTTAGTTTCACCATTAATGGGTAGTACTAATGGTGCAAGCTTGTGAGATGAACATTGCTAGTCTCCTTCACTCTACTCCTGTTTTTGATGCTGAAGTAATGTCACATTTAGAGTTTCCTCTGCGTGAATGGCGTGAGTCTTGTGCCTTATTTGTTTGATATGAATACATGATCAACTCACATGTCACATATTCCTAGTTATCCCTGAAGACCTGCAGAATTCTAGTTCTTTTTATTCTTTTTCGATAATAGCAGAATTTCAGTTCAAGTGGCTTGGTTTAGAGTCATTACCTTTGAGTTGAAAAGTCCAACTGTAACCTGTGTTATAGATTGGATTTGTACTTCTTGATGCTGAAATTTTATGTTTTTGTGACTTCTCTTTATGCTTGGAATTCTTGGTGTCCTGGTTTATTGTTATTTTCGTGCATTTAAACAGTAAATGTTAAGTGTTCTTACTACTTTCTTTAGGTACAAATCTATCTTCTTACTAGGTTGAACCACATAAATTTTAGAATGTGATATGCTACATGCTAATATTCATCAATATTCTGACAAAGATTGATTCCAAGGAACTGGCTTATGGTCAGTCCCTTGATCATTTCTGCCTGAAAAACCATTTGTGATCGATCAATCAAATGCCTTATCTATGAACTTCACTTGTGTTGTAAGCTTGTAGCCATTTACAAGACAATAACCCATATTTGTGTTTATATTTCCTGTGATTATACAATTTACTCCTGTTCTAAGCCATAGTCAGTATGAGGGGAGGGGCGAGCTCCCCTCCTACCTGGTGTACAAAGGGAGAATCGACCATTTCACTTTAGCTACAAACATCATTAGTAGTGAATTTGTCCCTGATGTTTCTGCATTCTTCATCAATGATCTGCAGTGTATCAGTGTATGCACTATTTGGTCCTGAGTAGTTTGCAATAGACGAGGGTCATTGAATATAGTCAGTTCTAGGGTGATACTGGTCTGGTTTTGGAACTCAAATGCTCTTAGTAATGTTGCAAACCTGGAAGAGTTCAGGCCTACTACAACTTATGATGATTTCATAATATCATAAGCTGTGTAGAACTTGGTATTTTCTTACTTTTCAAATTTCGTACTTCAAATTGATCAATAACGTACTCCGAAAACATGTCCAAAATGACTTTGATCTAGAATTCTTGATAAATAAAGGGGTCTGCCAACATTTTGTGAAGAGGTACCTGATTTTGT
This sequence comes from Fragaria iinumae, assembly GCA_009720345.1. Lineage (NCBI taxonomy): Eukaryota > Viridiplantae > Streptophyta > Magnoliopsida > Rosales > Rosaceae > Fragaria > Fragaria iinumae. The sequence continues at coordinate 35,084,511 of CM019122.1, read as the reverse complement.
TGTGTGCGAGTCTGAGAGTCATAGCGCGCATTGATCTCCTGATCTTATTTTGTGAAGGCGGCCTGTGCTACTTCCTTTCTGCTACCTGTCACTGGATCATCTTAGTCACGATTGACCAAGCAAAAGTTTTATACTTCGGACCCAAAAAAAAAAAAAAAAAAAAAAAAAAAAAGGGCAAAAGTTTTATATGTGCTCGACTTGTTTATCTATCTTATAATGAAATTATAGCAACTCATTAGCTTTACTAAGCGTTACCATTCTAAGGAACCGACCACTAATCGAACCTTGTTGAGGTTTAAGGACATTTGTGCTAATGTTTTTCACTTGGAAACTCATTGTGAGAATGAACACGAGTTTTTATGTATAACTTCTCATGAATGCGGACCGAAGCGCATCTTGAAAAAGTTTATGAGTCAATCTAGTGGTCTCCAAACAAGATATTTGGGACACCGACTCATACAAGCTTTGGTATGATCGTTTAGGTTATAGTGAAAGAGATATGATGATTCGAATTTTGAGAAATTCTCATGGACATTTTTTCTTTCACTCAAAAAGAAAAAATTTGGGAAGTAACATCACCATGAAGCATGATGGTGACGCCATGGTGGTACGTGGCAGATCCAGAGTGACTTTGACGTCACCTGAACACGAGTCCAAGGATCTGGAAACCATACGGTCGACCCCTCAAGCAATTTAGGCGCACTAGCCTTCCCATGATGTTTCATGGGATCTTGGACTTATCACTCATTTTGTAAAGCTTGCTCTTTGGCGAAGATAGTAGCAAGACCATCCTACTCTAAAGACAACACAAAAAACCTTCCATTCCTACATCGTATCAAGGTGATATTTGTGGATCTATCCATCTAGAGTGCAGACCATTTTGATATTTTATGGTTCTGGTGAATGCTTCGACGCGTTGGTCACACGTCGCACTATTGTCCACACGCAATGCTGCATATCTGAAACTCTTAGCACAGAGCTCACTACCTAGATAATGTGATTAACTCTATACGACTGGACAACGTTGGAGAGTTTACATCAAAGACTTTTGATAATTATTGCATGTCTATCGGGATAGAAGTGGAAGCATCACGTATCCCATGTTCACACGCACAACAGTCTCGCCTAGGCTATGATCAAGCAACTTCAGCTTGTCGCTCGAGCATTAGTGATGTGCACCAATCTCCCTATTGCGTCATTGGGCTATGTAATTTTACATGCAGCTTTACTATTCATCTACGAGCCGCCATCATTGAATATTCATTGCACTACAACTTGTGACTGTAGGCGTAGGTTGAAACATATCTCTAATCTTTGAGCTCGACTAGATGTTTCTAGGGGCCAAATTGCACTGTCACAAATCAATGGATAAGATAACAGTTCCCCGATCTATTTGCTATCTCTCATTACTTTTACCGTTTCTCTTTTTCAACCCAAGTACAGTAGATGGTAAAACAAGAAAATTCATGCTTCACCATTTAATTTCAAAATGAATAAACCAATGTAAATACCTCTTAATTTGGCGCCAAGTTCATTTCACTAAAAGTCAAACGCTCTCAGAGCACCAAAAAGAGAGAAAGAGAACGAGAGCGACTGTACGAACAAATTTATAGGGTTTGCTCTGCAGCGATCTTCAATCGGAGTTCGAAAGATGCAGAAGATTGGGTTTCCGAGCATGAGGAGCTCGGATCAGTTCAAGTCCCTCTCCAAATCGGCTTCCGGAGGACCTCCGAAGACATTCGCCTACTCTTCGCGTCCGCCGGAGTCGACCTCGTCGGGAAGCTTCGCGAACTTGAAGCTCACCGCAGGTTCGGATTGATCGGAATTTCTCGGTTTTCTAGTTGATTTCATCGGTAATTTTGAATTTCTGTGACGATTTCGTGTTCGATTTCTTCGTTTTTGCAGAGAAATTAGTGAAAGAGCAAGCTTCTGTGAAAACAGATCTGGAAATGGCGGTACTCTCTCTCTAGTCTCTACGATGAGCCTGTGATTGTGCGAGTGTGAATTTCACGCGCTAGCTTTTGCGATTGTGTGTTTGGATTTGTGTTTCACTCTGTGCCTCAATTTGTTAGGGATCGGTTCAATTTTATCTCAATGTAGATGTTTTGTATCTGTTAATTGAAATTCATAGGTAGTTAAATGAGTAATTTTACTGATAAATGCAGAACACTAAGCTGAAAAAATCGATGGAGCACATCCGTGCATTAGAGGAAAAATAGCAGAATGCTTTCAATGAAAATGCTAAGTTTAAAGTGAAGCAGAAGGAAGATGAAAAGCTGTGGAAGGGATTAGAGTCTAAGTTTTCATCAACTAAAACATTGTGTGATCAGCTCACAGAAACTTTACAGCTCTTAGCTGGTCAAGTTCAGGATGGTGAGTAGTGTTGTTTTGAGCTTTAAAATTTGCTTTAGATTACCAAAAAACTGTGGTATTGATACTGAACTTGCTCTAACAGCCGAGAAAGATAAAGAGGTCTTTGAAGGCAAACTTTCTGCGAGTGCAGTAGCTCTTGATGGTTTGAGTGAACAAATGAATGATCTGTCTATAAAGCTTGAGTCAGCTGAGGAAACTATTAGGACTCGTAAGTTATTCCGCTTTCAATTGCTTTTTCTGAGAGGATATGTAAAATGTAGAATGTTCGAAGATGTAATTTGTAACAGGATAAAGGTGCATTTACCATTCTGTGATGTTCTTGAATTTTGAATGTAGGTGAAAAGGAGCTGGAGCAACACAGATTCGAGAAAGAGGAGACAGATAAACTTTACAAAAATGAACAGTGCAGAACAGCAAATCTCATAGAGGAAAAAGGTAAACCTCTCGTGCATTCTGACTTTAGCTTGCAGTTTGTTAAGAATAAGCTGACATTTCTAGGGTCACTGTATTTCAGGCCATCAGAAGATAACCTGGAACTAAGTTTATAGATTACATAACCAGGGAACCTTACTAAGCCCCAATTTTTTTTGTATCATGAGTTGTTTGAAAGATAATCAAAGCTCATGCCTCAGGTACTTTAAATCTATTGTATAAACTCACATCCTACCTCCAAAAGGGAGATGGTATAAATGTGGCACATTACACATGTATCAGACTATGCCTTTCGTTTTAGGAACCAGACCACCTAAGTTACTTGGAATATGGTTTGTTACCCTCCAAGTGATGTTCAAAACTATTCTTATGTATGTTGGCATCACCATTGTAACTCCAGCATTTGAACTCCTAAAAGTAAAGGAAATAACAGACATAGTATCAACTTGGCCCATTCTATCGGTATTCTGACCTCTGAAACATATTAAGGTGTATGGTTAATGTTACTGCAATAGTCTGCTTTCCAAAAACTTCGTTGATCGACATGCATAGATAATATTATTTTCTACTTGAACCAAGATTTTTTCTGTTTGCATCTTTAATAGTCAAAAAAGTATTCTCTAATTTAGTGTATGCATATTTCCATACAACAGAAAAGTAAACAGACTAATGTGCACATGGAAGGCTAACATCCATTTCGCAGTCAATGAGAAAAGAGTTGCTTTTCATAAATTGTTTTACAAGTTTTCTTGGACTTCCATTATAACAGCAGTCATATGTCTTTTCCTTGCAGATGCTATGATTAAGAACTTCGAAGAAACTCTAGCAACTAATAGGTTGGCTATGGAGAGTTTGAACACTAAATTGGGAGAGGTGCATCTTGATGTAAAGTTAAAAGAGGATGAAATCAGACGTTTAATAGCTGCACAGGAGAACTTGGAATCAGAAAAGCATCATCTCCATTTGAGCAACAATGATCTTGTTAAGAGATTAGATATGTCACTCCTAGAGATAAAAAACCTTGAAGGTTTTGTTCATGTGTTGGCTTCACATTTGGCTGAATTGGATAGACAAAGTTTGAAATTCCTGGAAAAGTTTGATAAGCTAAACTCTCTTTATGAGGCGTGCTTCCAGTTGGTCAATCAGGAGAGAGACCTTTCTACCAAGCTTGCTCAGAGACAGTATGATCAACTGCACAACAGGTTCTTGAACTTAACATCAGAAAAAGATGCTATACAATTGGTAAATCAGGAGTTGAACAATAGGGTCATGGAACTTCAGAAAGTTCAGGAGTCTATTATGACACAACTTTCAGAGGAAAGCCGTACAGCCAGAGAGATGATACAGAAGTTGGAGTTTGAAACTGAAGCTCTGGTCTCCAAGAAGATTGAAACAGAAAAGTTAGTGTCTGAATTAGAACTGCAGATTGATTCTCTGTCAGAAAGTTCAAGATCATCTGAGAGTAAATTGGTTTGCAAATTCCAACACATACATTTTATATTATGAGATGTGTTTTTTTCCATACTGAACTTGTTTTTGTACTATCTGCAGCAAGATCTGCTGATCAAAATCTCAGCACTAGAAACTGAGAATAAAGATAATACAGAGAAACTACAGGCAGAGATACAGATGAAAGAGGAGCAAATAGTCGGTTTACTGAAGGAAGGTGAAACACATGAGCAGCATGTAGATTTGATGGATAAACAAGTCAGCCAGCTTCATAGCACACTAGAGGAAAAGGAGCAACTTATTGTGCAATATAAGGAACGAGAGAAGAATCTGGAAGAGCAGATCACAGAGGTTTGTAATTCAACATAAATGTGAGATGTTTGTAAAATCATATCTTATGTACTTACAGTTCTGTACTTTGTTGCAGAATCGTGCATCGCTGATTGCTGCCGAAACTAGACTCGTGGAAAATAAGAAGCAATATGACCTCATGCTTGAGAGTAAACAACTAGAACTGTCAAGGCATTTGAAAGACCTATCAAAGAGGAATGATCAGTTGTGATTTCTTATGCTCTAAGCATCTGCTCACCATACAGTTTAACTACTTTCGAATTGACATTAAGAGAACTTTACTTAGGCAATTAATGACATTTGGAAGAAGTACGAGGTGGAGAAGGTGGAGATAGTTAACATGGAAAAGCGAAAGGTATGCTCATTTTTTACCATCTCCAGGGAATACTTTACAGCTAAATCATGTTCTTGAATTCATCTTCGTTTAACTGAAACTTCAGGCAGAAAATCTTGTTCGAGAAAGGGAGATAGAATGTGAGAAAAAACTTGAAAAATGCAAAGAAGAAACTAGGCAGCACTTGATGCGTGTTCAGGAGGAACATGCTGCTCTGGTATGTGTGGGAAATTGGTGGATGCTATCAAGTATAAAAGTGATAAATGACTTTTTGCAAAATACATTTGTTTGATATCACAAAATGGTATTTTTTTTCCCCCTACACATTCTCTGACATTATCAAACATTTACATTTAGTAGAGGACTAATTATTTCCCATATGTTAATACCTCTCAACATGTACAACATTGAACATATTTTTCATTTCTCAGCATTCACCATTAGTCTATAGTATTTGCAAATTATAAGTTCACAAAGAAAAACAAACAGGAAGAATTGTTTAGTACTCAAGTCTGTTTGCACCAGTATTCATTCTGCAAAATAGCCTACCTGCAATTTGTTAGTGACTGTCCAACACTTTTCAAAGAATGAATCCAAATTTTACTCTTGGTGCTGTTCTAAGTAGCTCATTTTGATCTGGGAGGTTGCTCCTTCACTGAGGCATTTCTATTACATGCTTCTACTGTGTTTTATATGTGGTAGCGTGTTATTGACTTTAATATTTGTAGGTCAGTAATCTTCAGCAGGAACATGATAAAAAGGAACGAAGTCTGAAAGCTAAACACAGTGAAGAGCTAAAGCAGATCCAACTTCAAGCTGAAAACGAGTTGAGAGAAGTCTGTAACTTCATATAGCTTTTAAGCTTAAGCTTGAATTAAGTTGGGGCTAATATGCCTAAGTTACTAATCGGATTTATTTTTGTCATAGAAAGTAACATTGATGAGGAATGAATATGAAGCCCAACTGAGAGCTTTGAGGCTTCAGCATGATGATGAGATTAAGAAGCTTGAGGAGGACCTGGATCTTCAAAAGTCCAAAGTACATATCTTTCCTATGTTCTTTCTACTGATTTTTTTTTGTACGTTCTTTTATATATTCTTGCTATCACAGGAGGAGAAGCAGAGGGCATTACTGCAACTGCAATGGAAAGTTATGAGTGATAAGCCAGAGGAGGACCAAGAAATGAATTCAAAGAAGGTTGACTTTAAAATCTATGCATCTCTCTCTCTCTCTCTTTCTCTCTCTCACACACACACACACAAGCACACCTACACAAAATTGTTTGAATTTTTGTCAACATCTGGATGCAGTGATGCTAATCTATGGCAGATAAACTGACAATATAAGTTTTGAAGCTTGTACTTATTTTAGTTTTATTAGATATGCACGATTGAATAGACTGATCCTAAAATCAATAATGTATTTCACTAAAAGGTGTAGAGGGGCAACACAAAAAGGCATAGATTTATGCTGTGGAGGCCATATGTTTAAAATATTTCTTTATTAGGATCGTGGTTGAAGTATAAAATATCATAACCTTATATTTATCATATTCTTCTGGAATTTCTATCAATAAGATGAGTTCATTGTGTCTCAGGAGTACTCAATTTCATCGAGGAGAAACCCTGTTGTTTCATCGAGGAGAAACCCTGTTGTTAAAAGGAGAGGTCAGCGTTCTCTGAGAAGACCGGAGCATGATGAGAAGGTGGTGCAATATTCTGAAATTGAGAATAATTTCTATCAGTTTTGGTCCTTTTCTCACTCTCCATATGATATAATATTCCATTTGGTTTCTAGGAGTCACCTCTAATGGGAGCAACACAAACACCAGTATCAACACTGTTGAAGAAAGCTTCGGAGAATATCAATACACCAAGTGTAATGAATATCTCAAAGCACCACAAAAAGGTAGAAATTTCTTTTACACAGTTTGACTGATGGATATTCATAGATAAATGCAACTTTAGCTTTACAGCAACTTCTGTAGTTGAAAACCGATTTTTAATATGAGTTCTCTTGCTAGTAGCAGTAGTGTTATTGAGGGTTTACTGTTGCTTATTAAGATCTGATTAATTCTTGTCTTATCTTATCCCATCGACCTGATATTAATTTTTGCCTTATCCATCAACTAACCTGAGACTTACTTTGTGCATTGCAGGTAATTCGTGACGAATATGAAGTTGAAACTGGTAATGGAAGAACTATTAAACGGAAAACAAGAAGCACAGTCATGTTTGAGGTATGAATCTGGTGACTTCTGTGAAGCTATATGCTCAATCTCTGTTGTCACCTTGAGAATTATTTATTTTTATGTATGCATGCATACATTTTCCAGTGCCGAATTTTATTTTCTGTATAACATCAGGATCCAAGAAAACATAAGAGTACAACTACACCAAAAGTCAAAAGCCCCAGGGGTGAAGTCAAGGTAAGCTAAACCCATACTTTATTTCAGTTTTTTTAATATCTTGTGATCCATCTACTTTTTCATGTCTCAAATTGCTTGGAGCTTGCCTCGTACTGGTCTTTGATAAAATATTTCTGAGATGATACTGATAATATTGGCATAAGAATCCTCATGCTCTTAAGAGTTACAAGTCCAAAGATTCTGCATTTGATTTCATCAGACAATGTTAATCAATTCCATATAGCTGCAACATAGAGAAAAAGTTGATATTCTGAAAGAATATTGTTAAATGCAAACATTACTGTTTTGAATCATTAGAAAAGCTAGGTACATATCATGCCTTGAGTTATATAATGCAGCACTCATTTTGATTTTGAAATGGAGAGGGTCATACTGAATTTGCACTGTGTGATTTTTGTTATGTAGGGATCTAATGGAGAGGGTCAGCCACGTGCTTCAAACATAGGTGACTTGTTTTCAGAAGGATCTCTGAATCCATATGCATATGATTAAGGTAGTTCAATTTCAACTAATCATACTCTACGTGATTTTACTTTGTTTGTTAAGATAAACTAATTCTGTATTAAAATCTTTTAATTTTCAGTTTTGAAAAATCTGGATTCTTTCAGTTGCAAGATATGATCGTCCAGTAGTGTCTTTGTTTGTCAATTTAGACTCTCAACTTAGGTTAATTTGATATAATCTTTTATGTTTCTGAAAGTGCTTTGAAAACCTTTTAAGAGAATTTAGTCCATATATACGCTATACACTATACCGAATAGAAGCCTTAATGAAGCGTCCCTTCTTTTGTTTCAGGTCAGGAAAGAAATCTAGGGCGTACAGGATTTGGTTGTCATGCTTCCTCTTGAGTACATGTGTACATAGGATTAGCTAGCGCAGTTTTACTGATATAGTATTTGAATCGTCAATTCTGTACTCTTTTGTCTATAAACAATCTGTTATGAGTTAACATCAACCACAATCTTTGTGCTATGGAGATCTACTCATTACTTGATCTATGTGATCACTGCAAATAGATAGTGAAAAAATTTCAACAACATTGAAAATTTGATTGCTTGCAGATATGCTTCTTTTTTTTTGTTATTTCTTTTTTGTTGCGAGGAATATGAAATGGAGAGGAGGGAGATACAGAAAGACATCACACAGTTTATATAGATGCAAGATATGGCGTCTTGAATTGACCAAAAGATGTTTCAGTAAATTTCAGACCATGTACATATGTAGTCTGTTACGTACCAAGTGACTTCATAATCTATATTTAGGAATGAAAAAAGAAACTACAAGATGCCCTAAAACTGAAACTGGTCACCATCAAAGCTTGGCTGATCTTCATCAGCAAGGATTCCATTGATGAATGACTCTAAGTAGGTGTCATCGAGTGAATCAAAATCTATCATATCGTTATCAGCAAGAAGCTGCTGCTCATTAGAATGAGAGGAAGAGGCTTGATCTTGTTGTGGTAGTTGTACTTGGTACTCCTCTTGACACCTACTTCTTTTTTTGCTTCTCAAACTCTCATCCTCCTCATCATTTTTCTCAGCCCTCTTGTTTCTATCTCCTCCTTTGTCATTCACTTTGATTCGGCACAGAGCTAGATCCGGTGCATGGTTAATGGTGAACTCATCCATTAACCAAGCACCATGGTGCTCATCACAAATATATAAGTGGACATTATTCTTGTTCTTCTCATTCTTGTCCTTGTCGTTCCTGCGATTACTCTTCTCGTATCGGAACTTCCTCAGAGACCCAAACGCCCCCTGAACTCCATCGACAAAGATGGGCTTGAACTTTTCAGTCGCACTCCATGTGCCGAGTTCGCCATCAGTGCCAAGTCTTCGAGAGTTGCGTGACTTGTTAGGGTTGAGCTTTTCAGCACGGGAGAAGAAGTAAATGAAATCCTGGTGAGGAAACTTGGATTGCTGATACATTCTCCATAGCTCCCATGGAGGTAACGCATCCTTGCCGTAGATACAGATCTCAGGGAAGGTCTGCTTGTAGGTTGAGATGAAGACCTTGTTGTATAGATAACCCAACAAGTCGGTTTCGCTAGGTTGAAACGTCGTCACCACACCGACATTGAGTTCGTCAAGAGTGGCGAACTGATCCATCACTCACTAGCCGCTACTTGAATTGATCTAAGAGAACCGGAAAGTATGATCGTAGGGGGAGGCGAGAGAGAAAGAGAATGATCTCTGAAATGAGAAAGAGTAGTGCTTGGTCTCTGAAATGAGAGAGAGTAGTGGGTATATATAGAGCGTCCGTCCTCCTCTTTCAGTCTTTCCTATTTGTTCTTGGTCTTGGTTGGTAATTAAAGCTTCATTGATCCTTATCTCCACATTGTCCGTGTTTAATTGGGTAAACTGGGGATGGGATCTTAAAATGAAGGGAAGGTTTTTTACTTTTTTAGGTGCTCAAGGTTTCTTTTCGACAGCTGTTTTTTTCGGATTCCTATTTGTTGTTGGTGAATTTCAAATTTTTGATCCTTATCTAGACTCGATTTCTAGTCCGTACGTGTTTAATTGGGATTTGGAGGTAATTGGTGGATTATTTTGTTTTGACTGATCTGGAATTTAATTAGCTTGACCAAAAAAAGAAGGGAATTTAATTATTTTGTGATATTTAACTTGCTCTAACAGCCCAGAAAGTTTTGAAGGCAAAATATCTGAGGAAATAAATGAATGAATGATCTATGTATAAAGCGAGAGTGAGCTAAGGAAACTATTAGGACTCCTTTCATTTGCTTTTCTCCAAGAGGATATGTAAAATGTAGAATGTTAGAAGATGTGATGTATAAAAGAATTCTGTGGTGTTTTAGGTGAAAATGAGCTGGCGGGAGAAATTTGTAGATATTATGGAGTTACTATAATTATGGCCATCAGATTATTATTATTATTTTTTCTATGAAGAGTTGTTCGGAAGATGATTTTTTGACAAAGGGTGTCTGACAGGCGATTTTATTAACACTGAAGCCAGAAGGATGCGTATACATGTCATCTCTTGCTACTTAAAGCAAGTTAAGAACTTGACATGTTAGTACCATTCATTACATAATCAAGTTCACTTATTTCTAAACAAAAGAAATATTGAAGTACCATTCATTACATAATCTCGTTCACTTATTTCTAAACAAAAGAAATATTGAAGTACTAATACTTAGAAAAACACATCCTAAACAAAGATTTACTGTAAATAGACTAGCTAAATACTTGGAATATGAATATATGATTAATGTTCATGCATCAGATACTATTAAGTCTATTGTTCGGAAAGTTAAATATTCTATCTTCTTACTAGCTATTTGCTTATATTCATTAACATTTTGATCGATTCCGTGGAACTGGCTTATGGTGAATCCCTTTATCATTTTTGCCTAAACAACCATTTGTACGTGATCAATCAAATGCCTCATCTTTGAACTTCAATTGGGTTGTAAGCTTATAGCTATTTACCAGTTGTTCACTTGTTTGTAGATATTGTACAGCCGTATGCTTATGGTCGTTTTGTTGGTTCTTGTAATGGCTTGGTATGTGTAGAAGTTGCTAAGGTCATTATCATATGGAACCCTTGTACTAAGAGTGTTGTTTGTAGAGGCTCGTGAGAAAATTGGAATTAAATGTTCTTAGTGAAGTCAAGTGTGATCATGATTCTTGAATCCCATTTGTTCAAAAACTTGTTACCACTTTACTTTTGACACAAGATTTAAGTTAAGATATTTACATATTAAAAAATAGAGAAAATTAGATAAAAACCCAAAATACTAGACATATTTTAAGATAAACCCATACATAATTTTCTTTCATTTTACACCCACTCCACATAAGCAAACTTACCATATAGAGCATATGTCTATAATTAATATTTTTCTTCATTTTTCGGTTTCTCTGATTTGCCCTTCAGACTGTAGAAAGCTAAATTTGGTATCTTTATCAATTTTAGCATCAATTTGAAACTTCTCAATTTTAGCATCAATTTGAAACTCAAATACTGAGTTAAAATTTAGTTTGATTTAACGTTGACATAATCAATTACATTCTTTAATTTCTTACTTTGTTATTACTAACTAACTTGAGTGTATATATATATATATATATATATATATATATATATATATGTGTTATATACAGAAGTATTCCATTTGTAACAGAATGATTATTTTCATTCCTAAGCTCACAGTTGGTGTCTCGATCTCTACGTAGTCGAAAAATGTTTAATTGTAAGGTACACGTTCTTGTTCTTTGATTAATTTTCTTCTTTTTAGGTATATTATTATATCATTTCTCATCCTGATTGAGATAACTTTTTACTCTCAACTACTTACATTTCTAATGTACCTATTAAGTAGGGCATGATACGATAATATACCTAAAAATAAGAAACTCAAAATAGGGTTTAGGGTATAGGGTAAAAGTATAGGGTTTAGGGTTTAGGGTTTAGAACTTTTTACTCTCAACTACTTATATTTCTAATGTACCTATTAAGTAGGGCATGATATGATAATATACCTAAAAAGAAGAAACCCAAAATAGGGTTTATGGTATAGGGTTAGGGTTTAGGGTTTAGGGTATATGGTTTAGGGTTTAGGGTATAGGGTTAGGGTTTAGGGTATAGGGTTAGGGTTTAGGGTATAGGGTTTCGGATTTGAATGGAATAGAGGATCACGTCAGACAACCACATGGTCCTACGGTAACACTGTAAAATTTCTTCATTTTACTCTAATAATCAGATATCTTATTTATATTATATTATACCTATAAATTAGAAAATGAATTCTTTTCACCTAGATTTTTTCATAAAAATAAAGAAATGTACATGATTCTTGCAAATTGATTGAAAAATGTTAGTATTAGAAGAAAAACTCATAATCGAGGTATTTAAGACAATATCAATTAAGCTTATTTATTATGTTTATATGTTATACTTGAATGGTGGCAATTGTGTAAAATTTTAAAAAAAATATGACATAATATGTATCATAATTGATTTATTTTAGATGTCTATCAGAAATGAATTTTATATGAGTTTTATTTAAAACCACTCTTTAAAATTGAGTGTATATAGAAATTCCCCTAAAAAATATATAATGAGATCATTGTTTTGAAAAAATAGGCTTCATCATTTCATTCTTTTCCGAAGTCGATTGATTTTTCAACATGTTACTCTTTAAGCTAATCAAACTTAATACTATGCTTTCACTATTGGTTTTGTTTACTAGCAAGTCAACTGACCTCGATTTCGTTTTTTCGATGATGAAAAACAATACAAGCAAAAACAAAAATAAAATTGCAACGAAAAACCTCTTGCACAACCTAAACCATAAAAATCAAAATTGAAAGCAATAACTGAGGATAGAGAGAGTTCATTTTGTCATCCACCAACAAGAGTAGAGCGACCAATATCAGCAACTGAATATGGAATTTTTTTTACTTCACGTCATATGTGAGTAAAAATGATGGAAGTAAACCGCGTGACAAGACATCTATAATAGTTTAGATATGCCAAATTTCTTGATGGAGTTATTGATAAAATCAATGAGAATCTTAGGGCATGTCTTGTAATGTTTTACAAATTCATTTTTTAAAAACTGTTTCATAAAATGAAAACAGATAATTAAATTATGTATTTTTAGGATTTAAATATGTGTATGGTAGATACTTGTTGTTCGACAGACATTATATATGATAAGCAGGCGTTGGACTACTACTCTCATCTCGCTCGACTTGATCAGCTCCAACTCGCACCGAGTTCCATGTAGTCTTTCACAAATCCAGATACATGTTCAAACTTGTTGGGAAAAAAAAGAAAGCCGTCACTCGATGCTAATGATAGATCCCCTGCTTATTCTTGTCGCACAAACTTGCTACTGTTTAGGAGAATTTCTAATTCTTTAAGCTTTTTCAGTTTTAATATTCTTAGTGGAGAATCCAGTCTCGTCATAAACAGGCCCAAATTGAAACATGTCATGGATCCAATCCAGCCCATAAGATAAATACCCTTTTCCCTTTGTAAGATTCCAATACTGAAACGCACCGCGGCTCTGAGCAAAAGAGGAAAGGTGAAAGGAGGAAGAGCACGAGTGCTACCGGAAATGTCACTCCGGCCACGGTTCCGGTGACCGCTGAAGCAACCGATCTCGTAAGTTCCGTCACTCTCGATAGTTTTTTCAGCCGTTTTTACAATCTAGGGTTTACAATTTGGGGGCGAGAGAGATAGAGATAGAGTAGTAATTACTATGGGGGACCGCGATGCTGTGCTCAAACGAGCTCTCACCGAGGAAGATGTGATCGCCGAGATCCTAACGAGGCTACCGGTGAAATCTTTGATACGATTCCGGTGCGTCTGCAAGTCATGGCGTGCTTTGATCTCCGATCCCTATTTCGTGAAGAAACACTTTTCATGGCGTGCTGAGACCTACAAGCTCAATTTCGACCTGCATCCTCCCTTGTTCTTAGACTTGGGAGCCTTGAAAGATGTGAAGACGGGTGATGATGTTCAGTTTGCGGTCACTGAGCTGGATTTCCCGGTATCTGGAAGTATCCTCCATCCCGGTTACAGAAGAGTTGTTGGTTCTTGTAATGGCTTGGTATGTGTAGAAGTTGACTTTAAAGCCATTATGTTATGGAACCCTTATACTAGGGACTCCAAGGTTTTACCAACACCTCCTGGACTTATGGTAGCTGCTACAATTTTTATGGATTAGGATATGATTCTGCTACCCACGACTACAAGGTCATACTGGGCTTCACTTATGATGATGCAAATGGTGCCAACAAAATCATGATTCATATCTTCGCACTGAAAACAGGTTCATGGAGGACTGTCCAAGACATTGATTATGTTGACTTACAAACGCGGCATCGGCTGGGGCTGTTTGTAAACGGAGCTCTGCATTGGTTATATTATCCATCCCAAGGGGGCTCAAGAATTTTGTCCTTTGATTTGAGGGAGGAGAAATTTCAGAAGACGATTCCATTACCCTATGATGACTGGTTTTCTGATCCCTTGATTCATAGAAATTGTCTGTGTGTATGCACTTGCCCAGCTGAATCCAATAGTATCCACATATGGATGATGAAAGAATATGGGGTCAAGGAATCTTGGACTGAACTAGTCCAATTTTCTTTGGATAATTATGTACTGGGTCCTGATGATTATAGGCAATATTTCAGGCCTGTGTGCATTTCCGAGAATGGTGTAGTTTTGATCAACGAGATGGGTAATTATGAACGCCTCGTGGTATTTTCTGATCTAAAGGAGAAGACATTCGAGCATTTTGTTCGAGTCTCGCAGGACTTGTGTTTTAGAACAGTCATTTACCGTGAGACATTAGTTTCACCAGATGTCCACACATACAAAACCAACTATGTGAGTCTTCTTTATCCATTAACATTAGAATTTTATTAGTGTGGTTACCGTGTGCCAGTTGTCAGTACTGCATTCTATCATATATTTTGCCAAGTTTGCTTCTGGATTTGCTATTCTGTTACTTGTCCACTTTCTTCAGTTTTCATCCGTATTGGGTGCAACTTTTCTGTAGTTTTATTTGAAACCCAAGTTAAGCATGAAATGTCACCGTATTTGATTCTGATGCATTAATATTGAGAATTTGATTTGCCAAATCATGTTAATAGATGGCACACAGCTACAAGTATCCAATTATTGTATTCTTTGTGTGCTGCTCAGTGTGTTGTTGAATGGAGAGAGAACTCAATATCTCACTTCAGAAGCTATGTGCGAGCTTTACCTCTTTTAGTGCTTGTTTTGTTTAAATGCTGTTAAAAGTTTAATCAACTGTGTACAAGGCAAACTCTCCGTTCCAGCATTATGTCCAGTGACTAACACAACCGACTTATCTTCTGCTTCACCATTTTGTTTCGATTATAATATCAGTTCTGGATTTATTCTTCCTTTTCATTTCAATGGCATTAGGTTATTAGATCGAGCTGACAAATGTTTATAATAGATCATTTTTGTTCTGAATGAGTGAAATGCTTGTACGTTGAACTTATAACTCATTATTGTCAAATTTGCAGGTGAGCTAGTCTCATTGCTAGGAAGTTCTCGAGGAAATAGAGACGCGAAAGTTCTTTCGTAAAAGCAACCTGCTTGTAGATCAAGGAAGGCGTTTTGAGGGCGGAAGTATGTGTAATCTTTCTTCGTAACTTGGAAACAAATCGGGAGATTCAAATAGTTCGTTTGCTTATGTAGGAAGTGGAGGCAGTGTTGTTTGTAGATATTAACCTAAGAATGACATTTCTTGTCTTGTTAAATCTATTAAGGTTATTTCTTATGAAACTCCTTTGAGTTGAGAAATTTTATTCACACACACTTATTTTCTTAATACATACCCATTTGAAACTTTTTGCCATTTTTCTTCTCATTTGTTCCTATTTTACCCCTTTTCCGTTCTTCCTCACTCCCCATCTCACTACCCCTTTGCAATCCTTCTCGATCTCTCTGCCCTTACTAGCCATGTTTATATATGAGGCTGGGCACCTCAAATCAATGGGATATTGATTCAAATTGTCTCTCCTAGTTATACTTCTTAATGGAAGCATTGTTAGAAACCAAACAGACGTACAGTTCTAGAATCGAATTAAATACATTATATATTATATAGGAATATAATCATAGCAATTTGAATACAAAGCTTCAGTTCTTCAATTTGTTTACATTGCTGCAATCTGATGTGATATACAAACACAAATATTGAAGAATAATTATCTCTAAGAAAAAAGGAGGTCGGGATCTTTGCTTGGGTTTGTCATACCTAGCTAGTGAACAAGATTATGCATAAATTATTTTCATCCAATATCAACGCTCAAGACCTAGCTACAAAGCTTCATGGGGAGACCATTGTTGTCGTCGAGTTGAACAGAAAAGAAGGCATTTCTTCAGATTTTCTTGAAAGGAAAAAAAAGGGTAGAATAGTCTTTTAAAGTTTGATAAAAAAAATGAGGTGTGTATGTAACAAAGAGGGTTGTGTGAATAAAATTACTTAACTCCTTTCGCCTGGAGAGAAGAAACTCACCACTGTTTCTTATGACTAATGTTAGCTCTTGTATTCTCGGCAGACATAATATACTTGATAACTAGGCATTGGACTACTATTCTCATCTCCCTCAACAATATCAGTTTCAACTCACACCGAGTTCCACATAGTTCTTCCACGATTTTTTATCAAATTTATTGAAAAAAAAAATATAACGTTGTTGTCACTCTATGCTAAAGGATAGATTCTCTGCTAATTCTCGTCACAAAAACTTTGTTTGTGTTTAGGGGTTTAGATTTCATATCCCCCATTTAACAGTTTTATAACTTTTAGAGAAATTTTATTCACACATTGCAAATTTCTAGATACACATTTTATACTCAATACACCATCTATTAACCTTTTTATTTTAACATTTTACTATATACACAACCCTAAACTTCTTATACTATCTTCACACACAAACACAATACACCATACATATTCACTAAATACACACATCTTAACTTAACAAGAAAAAAAAGATAAAGAAAAATAAATGGATCATCAGGTTTGGGTTTATTCTGCAATAACTCGATCAATGTCATTCATTCCTACGACTACAATATTATCCTAGACGAAGATTATTGCTTAAGGTCACCAAATTCCCAGAAAAAGAAAAAGATCTCCATTCAGTCTCTAAAATATATTAGCCATTATTGTAGTTTCATGATTTGAGGGAAGCCATCGACTCAGGTAAGATTATTATTATATGGTGCAATGCTAAGGCCCTATAGCACCGTGAACTGTTGCACTCAAATGACTTTGTAAACACAGAATTAGGAATGAGACTCTTGGATGGGTGGCTATGATTAATTATCAGACCAAAGAATGAGTAAGGGAACGAGCCTGGGACATTGGAAAATTTCTGTGGTTGTCTTACAAATCGAGCCATATGGTAGCTGATCATCCTTTCTCCATTCAAGTACCAGTTCTTCATTCTTTTATTTTTGAAGAATAAATGCTTATATTCCCGGTAGTTATTGCCATGGCTATAATATCAACTAAACCATAAACTTCCCATGCATGTTTGATCTCTCCTTCTCTAATAAAATTAGGGCAAACCCACTAGTTTTTTTTTGTTAATGGAAATGGATGTTATTCCAGGGGGCGTAAAACCCAATATATTAAAATTACCAATAGGACGAGTGGGAGTTAAACTCCAATACAAGTCCAATTGCTGGTCAACCGGAAGCATAGCTCCGATACAACTCAAAGAGCCTACAAAAGCTATAAAGAAATACTAACTCAAAAACTAATGTACTTTATTTCAGCCTAGAAGCATTTTTCAACCTTGTTAGGGTTCTAGGCCCACTAGAAGCATTCTAGGCCCATAAGTTTATAAAAACTAAAGTTTATGAAAACAGAAGCATTATTCAGCCCTGTTAGGGTTCTAGGTTTGCATCCCTTCATTCACGTAAATGAAAAAAACTTACTATATTTAAACTATATATATATATACACACACACACACACACAATCCCTTTCTAGAGTGGGATCCCGCTTTGAAATTAAAGTGCGAGATCCTTATTTCTCTCACTTTCAGATCGTATTTCCACATCTCAACCGTAAAATGTCTAAAACACAGTGTGAGATCATTCATGCAAAGTTTCATCAAATTTGAAGATCATTTAGGTACCGAATTAGATTAAATAAATCAACAGAACAAAAGTTGTCCAAACAAAACCGTTCATGTAAATTACGATTACGGAAGCTCAAATGATCTTCAAATTTGATGAAACTTTACAGAAATGATATACACACTGTGTTCTAGACATTGTATAGTTGAGATGTGGAAATGCGACCTGAAAGTGAGCGAAATAAGAAGTCCTGCACTTTAATTTCAAAGCGGGATCTCACTCTGGAAGGGGACTATATATATATATATATATATATAGGCCGGATGTGGAGTAGACGTCCGCACTTGGCTTAAAATGCGGACGTCCCTCGGTTCGCCACCGTCCGGCACTGGCGACGGTGCTCCTCCACCCGAGCGGACACCAGAGGCGTCCCGACCACTTTCCCTTCCCGGCGAGATCGACCTTGTCTGAAGTAAGCCTTGAAAGATGTGAAGAACGATGATGATGTTCAGTTTGCGGTCACTCAGCTGGATTTTCCAATATCGTAAACTATCCCTCGTCCTCTTCATAGAAGAGTTGTTGGTTCTTGTGATGGCTTGATATGTGTAGAAGTTAGCTTCAAAGGAATTGATTCTATCATGTTATGGAACCCTTGTACTAGAGACTCCAAGGTTTTACCAAACCCTCCTCTAGTTGTAGAGCCTAAAGATAGCAATTACTACTATCGTGGATTTGGGTATGATTCTGCTACTGACGACTACAAGGTCATGCGGGGATTCGCTTATGATGCAAATGGTGCGGAGAAATTCATGACTCAAATCTTTGCGCTCAAAACAGGTTCATGGAGGACTGTCAAAGATATTGATTATGTTGGACTGACAGAGAGGCAGGGAGTGTTTTTAAACGGAGCTCTGCATTGGTTAGGGGATCTATCCGATGGGGACAGAAGAATTTTTTCCTTTGATTTAGGGGTGGAGAAATTTCAGGAGACGATTCCATTACCCTATGATGACTGGTTTACTGATCTCTTGATTCATAGAAATCGTCTGTGTATGCACTCGCCCTACTGATTCCAACAGCTGCCACATATGGATGATGAAAGAATATGGGGTCAAGGATTCCTGGACTGAACTAGAACAATTTTCTTTGGATAATTATGTATGGGGTCATCATAGGCATTATTTCATCCCTAGCTGTGTGCATTTTAGAGAATGGTGTAGTTTTGATTGAAGGGTTGGGTAGTTATGAATGGCTCATGGTATTTTCTGATCTAAAGGAGAAGACATTCGAGCATTTTTTTCACGTCTCGCAGGGCTTGTGTTTTAGAACAGTCATTTATCGTGAGACGTTAGTTTCACGAGACGTCCACACATACAAAACCAACTATGTGAGTCTTCTTTATCCATTAACATTAGAATCTTAGTAGTTCGGTTATCGCGTGTCAGTTGTCCGTTGTACCTTCTTTCATATATTTTTCAAAGTTTGCTTTTGGGTTTGCTATTTTGTAACTTGTCCACTTTCTGCAGTTTTCAGTCATATTGTCTCCACCTTAGTTTTATTTGAAACCCAAGTTAAGCACGAAATGTCAGCTTGTTTGATTCAAATGCATAAATATTGAGAATCTTATTAACTATGTTCAAGGTAGACTCCACGTTCCAGCATTCTGTCCGGTGACTACCACTACCTACTTATCTTCAGCTTCTCCATTTTATTTGTATTATCAATTCTAGATTTATTCTTTCTTTTCATTTCAGTGGTATTAGGCTATTAGTTCGAAAAGACATGTTTATAATATTTTATTTTCATTATGAATGAGTGAAATGCTTGTACGTTCAACTTGTAACTCATTTTTGTCAAATTTGCAGGTGAGCTAGTCTCGTTGCTGGGAAGTTCTCGAGGAAATAGGGAGGCGAAAGTGCTTTCGTAGAAGCAACCTGCTTGCGTAATTAAAGGCAGGCGTCATTTTGAGGGCGGAGGTATGTGTAATGTTTCTCCTTCACTTGGAAACAAATTTTGGGAGATTCAAAAAGTCCTTTGCATATGTAGAAACTAGTTGCAGTGTTGTTTATAGATATTGTACTAAGAGTGAAATTTCTCGTCTCTGCAAACTTATCAGTGTTATTTCTTATGACTAATGTTAACTCTTGTTATCCATTCAATAGTACTTATTACATATGAACTCCTTTAGCCAGGACAGAAGAAACTTACCACTGTTGAGAGAGAGCAATGGAATTAGATTTTCCAAAAGAAAAACGTCATTATGATTGGTATCAAGAATAGGATGTCAGGACTGATGAAGTGATTTGCTATATGGTATTGAAATTAATGGAGCTGAAAAAGTTGTTTGAATCTCTACTCGTCTGATTATGAAGGGAATTTTGTCCCAATGGTACCTGAAATTTTACACCTTATAGACTTTGATATCTCAAGTTCCGAAAACATTAGAACGGTACATCATCGTTTTCATCTGAAGCCAGCTTTGGTACTTTTATAGTTTCCACCTTTAAACTCACTTGAAACACAATTGTTTGAGTATCTTACTATCTCTTGTCCTTCTACAAAAATGCTCAAAAGGAAACGAGCAACAAGGGAACATGCTCAAATATAAAGTAACCATGAAGTATGGGCTTCTAAGACTTGGGAGTTGGGATCTTCTTGTAGCCAATGAATAAAAAAGAAAATGAAGTAACTAAATAGATATAATACAAGATCTCCAAACTTTCGCCATCCATCCGTTACTCAATGCACTATGTAAAACTATTGTTTTGTTTTATAGTTTTACCCAGATTGATCATCAAAGATAATTTTATGACATAAAACGGGCACCTGAAAACATTTAATGAATGGATATAGGAATTAGGAACCCCTTAGTTTTGGACCTTTTGGTAAGACAGTTTGTTGGGTACAGATCAGAGTAAATTATTTAACCAACAAATCAGAGGAATTGCAATAAACAAAGTGAGCGTTCATCAGACTCCCTACAGCTCAAATGCCTGTTGCAAACTACTGAAATACTGCAGAGTGGAGAGTATTATGAGTATAACTAGTCCAGTTATGTCGACACAGTTTCCTGTGTTCGCTGTTCTTATTATTCTTCAGGTCCTCATCTCTCTGGCTCAAGCCGAAGTGTATTACCACGATTTTATAGTAAGTACATTTTGAATGCTTAATTACCCTAATTCCCAGTTCCGTCGTCTGTTCACTTCTAGCATATGTATTGTTACTCATTCTAGATACTAATGATATACGAAAACTAACGTTAATTCTGTACCTCTTGGTAATTGCAATTTTGATAATCATTTAGGTTAAGGAGGTAAACTTCACTAGATTGTGTGAATCAAAGCTCATGTTAGTAGTAAACGAGAGTTATCCAGGTCCTGCAATACGAGCTCGCAAAGGGGATACAATTTATGTTAATGTTTACAATCAAGGGTATTATGGTTTCACCATTCACTGGCAAGTCCCATCACACAACCTCCTCTTTCTGTTTGTGGCATCCTTTTCGTTATACAATTCTTCTACTTCAGTAACTTTACATAACCAAAATTGATCATTTGTTTATGTTTGTAAACTAACATGCAAAGAACGTGATCATTGATCCAGGCATGGCGTAAAACAACCGAGAAATCCATGGTTTGATGGCCCAGAATATGTGACACAATGTCCAATCTTACCTGGTACTAATTTTACCTATCAAGTTCAGTTGAGCACAGAAGAAGGAACACTATGGTGGCATGCTCATAGTGATTGGACTAGAGCAAGCGTTCACGGTGCCATTGTTGTATTGCCTGCTCTTGGAACAACATTTCCATTTCCTGAGCCTGATGAAGAGGAGATCATTGTGTTCGGTAAAATGATATTCTGGCCTAGTCGATATTGTTCTGTATTACTTAATTTCAAGCATAGGTGCATCCAATATATGCTAAGTTAGTACACTAATTCTAATTGCAGGATCTTGGTATTTGGGTAATTTGAAAGAACAGGTTGACGAGTGTTTGGAACCTGCAACTAACTCCAACTTACCCATAGCAGCAGGTTACACAGTAAATGGCCACCTTGGAGATTTCTCTCCATGCTCCAAAAGTAAGCATATATATGTCTTTATCAGGTGGTTCACCTGAATAGTTTGTTACTTTGAGTAACGTACGTACTTCCATATTGCATATGCTTGTAGATACAACTTATCGTCGTAAGGTGGACTACGGCAAGACATATCTTCTACGGATAGTGAACGCAAACATCGATGTAGAATTTTACT
Source organism: Fragaria iinumae (assembly GCA_009720345.1). Taxonomy (NCBI): domain Eukaryota; kingdom Viridiplantae; phylum Streptophyta; class Magnoliopsida; order Rosales; family Rosaceae; genus Fragaria; species Fragaria iinumae. The sequence goes on along the minus strand of CM019122.1, from coordinate 35,062,278 downwards.
TTGCCATTGCTGAACACAACCTCACTGTGGTTGGCTTGGATGGCTCCTATACCAAACCCATTAACACAGACCTTATAGTGATAGCCCCTGGACAAACAATGGACGTGTTGCTCAACACAAATTCGATTCTGGGGAGATATTACATGGTCGGAAGAGAATACTTAAGTGCTACAGTTGACACAGCATCTGATGATGATGCTATTGCAATCCTTGAATATAATGGCAACTATACCACTTCAGAAGCTCCTTTATTTCCTGAACAGATTCCCGATTCCTTATCCCAAGCACCAGCACTCAACTTCTACAAAAACATTAGAAGCTTAGCTACCCCAGAATATCCTGTAAATGTTCCAAAAGAGAGTGACGTTACTACCAGAATGTACATAACAGCTTCTGCCAACGCTCTTTATTGTACTCCAGATTTAGGTCCTACATGCTTCAACATATCTTTTGCCGCAAGCGTCAATAATATTAGTTGGGTCAATCCATCAGAATCCATCTTGGAAGCCTACTACAAGTAAGATACATGTGCATTATCTATGAACTAGATTCATGGAAGCTAGCTTGTTATGGTTATATTCCACTTGAAAATTGGTTTTGATGGATCTTTATGTACATGTAGGAACATAAGCGAGCCGGTTTACGAAACAGATTTCCCAGACGAGCCGCCTGTTTATTTCAACTTCACTAAATTAGCCTTGACACTAGATCCAGTGTTAACAGTCCAAGGGACAAAGGTGAAGGTGCTAGAGTATAATGAAACAGTTGAGATGGTGTTTCAAGGCACTGAAGTGATGGGAGGTTCTGTAAATCATCCAATGCACTTGCATGGACATAGCTTTTATGTGCTTGGGTTTGGTTTTGGGAATTACTTCGCCAAGAGGGACTCAAAAACCTTCAATCTGATTGATCCTCCTTATGTAGCAACATTCATAACTCCAAAAAATGGGTGGTTAGCTATCAGATTCGTAGCGAATAATCCTGGTAATATCTCTCTCCAAACTTGCATATAAACTAAAGAGCCGAACTAAATTTTGAGATTCTAAAAACTGATGTATGATTTCTGTTGCAGGTGTGTGGTTTTGGCATTGTCATATGGAGAGACACTTGACATGGGGTATGGAGTCTGCTTTTATAATCAAGGACGGGGGTACACCTGAGACTAGCATGCTCCCTCCTCCGGCTACAATGCCTTCCTGTGACGTTCCATTGGATTCTGCTACTCTGCCAAGTAACTCGGAATTGAATAAGAATCAAATATAGTAATTGATTGTTCATATCGATCTATCCTGGTAAGTGATGAATTATTCAACTGAATTAATGATTATGTCTTCAGTTGTACTGTTTTGATATAATTAACTCGCATATTCCAACTTGTAAGTAGAACTTGATCGAACACACATCAACAGTGAAGAATTGATTTTTAGGTAGCATTGATCTGGATCGGAGGAGATCTTTTTAATTGGAATCACACGGTTTCCTTAACGATTTCTAGATCAAGAGACAGGAGGCGGGTGTTTAGGTTATATATAATGCTAAAGGAACAAAACATGTTATTCAGATCGCCGACGATGCTGAGATTTGCAACACGCCGCCGAGAACTATGGGTTTCCAGCTACATTTACAACGAAAGTTTCGTTTCACTAACTAATAATAGGGAGTGCCACAAACCAACGTACCATTAATCTCAGGGCGGTCACTCCACAACCAGAGCCCAGACAGCGTCTAAACGACTGTTATGCAGTTTTTCAGAATATTGATAGTTTGATATAATGTTTACATTTCTGATACATCAATTACCATTGATTCTGATTTTTTTTTTTTTTAAGGGAATGAATAACTTCATTGATTAAACATTATTACAATCCTAAGAGAGTAACACCTCTACAGACGGAGGGATAACGGTAAAAAAATTATCATAATAAACAGTCAACTTGGCTTCTCTAGCTAGAGTATGTGCTACCTTGTTATCTTCCCTCCTGACATGACAAAGAATGACGAAATTAGCTTATTGTAGTAGCTGTTTCACATCTGATATTAAGAAACCCAAATCAGAATGGTCCAGGGAATGACCTGTGACTGCATACACCAACTCTTGACAATCAGTTTCCACAATCAATGGCACCAAGTGATATGATAAGGCATATTTCAACCCCTTAATCAGTGCCTGAAGTTCTGCATGCCGTATAGAGGCTGCATGGGGTAAAGAATGTCGAAAATCTCTAAGAAATGTTCCATTAGCATCCCGAAAAACACCCCCAACTCCTGTTAAACTATTGGGGTTATCGAAAGCAGAATCAACATTAAGTTTGACCATTCCACTAGGAGGTTTCTGCCAACTAACTCTAGGCAGGTGCATTATTACTGACGTGTACCTCATGGTATTCAACATACCAACCCAAAATAGAAGGAACAACCTCAGATGCTGGTTTGGCCTCATTATCCCAAACTTTAGTATTACTGTTCATCCAGATAGCCCAAATAATCATTAACACGGTAGCGAATGAAGTACTAGGTTGAGTAAAGGAAACTGTTAGACTATAATTTATACATATTTATATTCCCCTAAACTTTGACTTTAACTTGTTTTTTAGTTCATTTTAGCTTTCACTAAATCATTTATCTAGGTAAAATGCAAGAGTGAATGAAACATTGATTTTTGGTATTAATATGAAGAATCAGAGCTAAGAAGAATTGCGGTTCAATGTGGAGTGAAACGTAAATTTCCAGATTCCGGCGAACTACCACTATTGGTGGCACAAATGGCGGTGCACCACCACTTAGGGTGGTGCCATAGCTTTTCCTGTCATCATATAGGAGGAGCAAGGAGAAGAATGGTGATTGAGTAACAACATAAAATCCATGTTATAATCCTTTGGATGATAGGCATCACCATGCACACATGCTTTCCCATGTTTGTCCACTTGATCAGGGTGTCTCAAAACTATCTCTACATGCATTTGAAAAAGCTAATTGCCCTTTCACTCTCTTTTTAGTCATCTTTTCCTACTCTACTCTCTCATAACTCATCATTATGTACTTCTTTCTCTTTTCTAACACTCCATCTCCCTTTATTGACTTTTGTTACTCTTTTTTCCTTTCCCTTGCTCCATCCGGATGGAACAAAGAGGAGTGCTCCATTTCTCTCTTTTTCTCTCCCACTTTCCTCATATTTTCTCTTTATATATTCATCATCCACCCATTCACCCATGATCTCTCTTTTTCCTCTATCTCCACCCCAAAACCTTTATCTCCATCTCCCAAAATTCAAACTCATCTTCTTCCTCTTCCTCCCCAAATCTACTCCATCTCCTCCATCACCACCATCATCTCTTACCCAAACCTCCATTAACATCACCACCACTACACCATTTCTCCGTTCTCTTATCTATACCATTTTCTCCATCTATTCTACCTATTCACACAAAGCATAGATCAAGCTTCACCATCTCTTATCATCAAATCATCAAGAGCAAGAAGGAGAGGAAATCACCATCAACACCACCACCACCAAGACGTGAGCTTGGGGATCAATCAACACACCATTAAGCCAACTCTCTCCCTTAAACTCTAGATCTATTTTGATGTTTAATTTAATTATGGAGTTTGTTTATGTAATTATGAGTGAGTAGTACTTTGTTGGGGGTTAGGGTTGAAAACCCTAACCATTCTTGTATGGACTGATGCTATATTATGATTTGATACAATTTTAGTTAACAATCCTACATGCTAATTCAAGAGTTGAATGCATATGCTTAGAATTTACCACTTTGAGTATGTGTGTTTGCCATGACATGATAATATTTAGAGTTTGGTAACCTATGAATGTTAGAGCATGAAAGCACACTAGGTGTGCATGTAGGGGTTGTGAATTACAATCACTTAGACATAAGCTTGGTTGGTTTGCATAGTTTCTTCATCTTCAAACTTTATGCACTTAGGGTAATGCATTAGATGCCTAACCGGATTGAAATACATGACTTAAGTAGTTAAGTATTACACCCGAGAGGGGTTGCTTGATACCATAAAAGGAGCATGTCCCTTATCATACCCGAGATGGATGCAATGAGAGAAATTGGTTGATTAGCTTAGCATCATTCATATTGATTTGCATCAATACTTACAAGAGAGGTTAGTGGTAGACAATTCGAATCCTAACACCATTCATTAGACCACTAGTTTAGTTTAGAGTAATTTAGTTTACATTTGAGCATTTAGTTTAGTTTAGTTAACTACTTCAAAAACCCAAAATGAAATCACTACTCTATGTTGCAAATACTCACCATGAGCCTAAATTTTCTTGTGTGTTTAGGTTTGTAATTGTACATTTGTACATTCTAGCTCTCTTAAGGTTAAAACCCTAGCTAGTGAAAGGAATCCAATCCTCGTGGGTTCGACAACCTTTCTTAAATCCCTATACTATTACTTGTACCCCTTATACTTGAGGGTGGCTTTTTGGCTAACAGAAACTAACCAGTCTGCTATTGTAGGAGCTGATATATGGCTTGGAAGGTTTGCTAGTTAGAAGAAAGAACTAGCATGAACACAATCTCTCAAAGCATATAAAGGAGATTCCACTTCTTCATCACAGAATAGACATATTCTGATAATTTTTCTTTTTGTGTTATATATATATATATATGGCCCTTCCATTAAGGGATCCTTTTTTTTGACATATATGAGGGATGTGGGATTACACTAACTTTTCGATTATATTTTTGAATCTTCACCGTTCAATTTGTTAGTCTTTATATATAGATCAATTCTGCAAATTTTCAGTCAATTTGGTGATCGTTAAGGTGTCGAACAAGATTAAATCAATGAACGAACTAAATCTGCCAAATCTGAACCATTCATGCTTATAATTATAAATTGAAGTTTTGAATGCCTTAACGATCACCAAAATTTCTGAAAATTTACATAAGTGATCTACTCATATAGAACTATATATTGAACGGTGGATATATGATTTTGTGATCGAAAAGTTAGTGTAATCCCCCATCCCTCATATATGTAAAAAAAAGGGATCCCTTAGTGGAAGGACCCTATATATATATATATATATATATATATATATATATATATATATATTAGGACGTGGGATAAACGAGACTTCGCATTTGAACGAGAATGGGTACAATTATTAATAAAAAGTTTTTTTTTTTTTTAAATTAAACAAGGGATTAGGTAATATTAACTCATAGGAGGCAAACGATATAGCGAGTAAGGTCTCACCTTCGATTAAGAAGAAGGGTTTGCCACACTCTAAGAGCCCATTGTCTATCACTCGTCCCCCTATTTTTATTTAATTTATAGAAAACAAAAGAAGAAGAAGAAGAAACAAAATACAACCAAAAGAGAAAGGGGGGATAGAGGACATAAACCTTACCCCTCATAGTCTCCTACGTACCTTTCCGTAAACAACTTGCAAAACATGATAATGCAAGAAAACAACAGAATTGTTCTTGCATCATAAGCACTAGAAGTCGAAAGTCCTTGTATCTGTGTGTCCATGTAATAGCCACCAACTGTTGCAATAGGACTGACAATGTAGGAAAAGGAATATGTAATCAATGTAATCTAGCTTTTTACGTTTTTGCAGCACAACAGTGGAATCTTAGACTTAGTTTGGCACAGTTGTGCTGTGAGTAGAATTGTTTTTGAATATGTTGTAGTCAGAATTGTTTTTGGTTCTGTTGTGAGCGAAAACAGTCGAGGTGTTTGGTAAACTGTATTTTAAAAATGTTGTGATTTTGTACAATTACTAAATTGGTCATGGATTATATACTTCTTAAAATAAGGATTTTTTTTTCAGCCATCTCTTCCTCTCAATGCAATCTAAGACCTTCCCTTCCTCTTTTTTTCAAGGAAACATTTTCAACCTCAGTCAAAAGTGTTGCTGATAATTAAGGAGAAGAGGATTCAAAGCAAATCGTTCAAAAAAGACAATACGAACAAAACCCAGATTGTTTGTTTGGGTTATGACCAAACTCATTCAACATCATTATCCAAAGAACAAACCCAGATTACAACGTAGAGTTCAATTCGATCCTATATTCTCCCTCACTCTTTTCTCTCTCATACAACCATACACTAGTTCTGAACCTCTTTCTTTCTCCAAAACCCAGATCGCCATAAAAATAAATTCAAGGAAATCCAAATTCCCAATTCTTTCAAAGTGGGAAGTTCATATGAATTCTGTCAACCCAGATTAGAGAACAGAAGGGAGGTGATTGGGAGGTGATTGATATGAATTCAGAATGGTGGATATAATAGGTAGTTGAAAATAATTCATTGACTTACCCGTGTTTTTCATCATGGTTCGGCAGCGCAGTTCCAAAAGCTACGAATTGTAGCTTCCCAAAAACCTCAAGTTGGGAGAATCGCTTTGGACAAAATCATCTTTTCTAAAACTTTACCAAACACCATCGTTGAGCGCCAGAATCGCTTTTGGACCAAAAGCAGGTCCCAAAAGCCACGCCAAACTGGGCCTTAGTTCCCTTTGGTCTGTTTGGTGTTGTAACACAGTTCCATGGGGTCTGGTTCATAATTAGTAGCTACCACAGTTGCATAGGCCCAAGGCGAAATATAAAAATGTGAAGGCAACTTTTTATTTTTGGTAAATAAAAGAGTAATGCTAGGTGAACCATAATTTGGGAAACCATCTAGAGCCCACTTGACGTGGCGGCTGATGTGGCGTCATCAAAGCTTAATTTCTTATTCTTTTATATTTATGTTTTTCTTATTTACTATAATTCATTTTTCTTTTAGTTTTGTAATTACTTAATTCTGTTTTTATCTCTAAACCCTAATTTTTTTAGTTTGTTGGCTTGGACGTCTACAGACGTTTTCTTTTGCTCTTCTCATCTCACGTCGATCTCCTCTCAGCCCTCACCTCCTCTCAATTGATCTGCTCTTTTTTTATCTTTTTTATTTTATTTTTTATCTTGTGATATAATCTGTAAACATCTTCAAGTTTTCTTTTACGTTCGCATATGCGAGGTCTTTCATTCTAAATAAAATTCTCCAATCTGTCAAACCTCGCACTTCGTTTTCAATTGATCGGCTATGATCCTCTATTTGATTTAGGTTTCCTCACAAGCGTCCCCTTTGATTTTCTTTTTCTTTTTCATGTATGAAATACGAATTAACATGTTTGGAATAGGGTTCATGGGATGTGGATTTGAATTTTGGTTTAGCTGGTTCTTGTGTTCTTATTAGATCTTGAATTATCTCTAGAACTCTTGTTTCTATTATAGCTTAGAACATGAGCTGCACAAATGAAAAGAGGATTTTACAGATTATATCACAAAATAAAAAAAATAAAAAAAAGAGCCGATCAATTGAGAGGAGGTGAGAGCTGGGAGGAGAATGACGTGAGATGAGAAGAGCAAAAGAAAACGTCTGTAGACGTCGAAGCAAACAAACTAAAAAAATAGGGTTTAGAGATAAAAACATAATTAAGTAATTACAAAAGAGTAATGCTAGGTGAACCACCATTTGGGAAACCACCTAGAGCCCACCTGACGTGGCGGCTGATGTGGCATACCCATGTCATCAAAGCTTAATTTCTTATTATTTTATATTTATGTTTTTCTTATTTACTATAATTCTTTTTTCTCTTAGTTTTGTAATTACTTAATTCTGTTTTTATCTTTAAACCCTAATTTTTTTAGTTTGTTTGCTTGGACGTCTACAGACGTTTTCTTTTGCTCTTCTCATCTCACGTCGATCTACTCTTAGCCCTCACCTCCTCTCAATTGATCGGCTCTTTTTTTTTTTCCTTTTTTTATTTTTTATTTTTTTTTTTTATTATCTTGTGATATAATTTGTAAACATCTTCAAGTTTTCTTTTACGTTCGCATATGTGAGGTCTTTCATTCTAAATAAAATTCTGCAATCTGTCAAACCTCACACTTCGTTTTCAATTGATCGGCTATGATCCTCTATTTGATTTAGGTTTCCTCACAAGTGTCCCCTTTGATTTTTTTTTTCTTTTTCATGTATGAAATACAAATTAACATGTTTGGAATACGGTTCATGGGACGTGGATTTGAATTTTGGTTTAGCTGGTTCTTGTGTTCTTATTAGATCTTGACTTATCTCTAGAATTCTTGTTTCTATTATAGCTTAGAACAGGAGCTGCACAAATGAAAAGGAGATTTTACAGATTATATCACAAGATAAAAAAAAAAGAAAAAAAAAGAGCCGATCAATTGAGAGGAGGTGAGAGCTGAGAGGAAATTGACGTGAGATGAGAAGAGCAAAAGAAAACGTTTGCAGACGTCGAAGCAAACAAACTAAAAAAATAGGGTTTAGAGATAAAAACAGAATTAAGTAATTACAAAACTAAAAGAAAAATAAATTATAGTAAATAAGAAAAACAAAAATACAAAAGAATAAGAAATTAAACTTTCATGTCATGGGTATGCCACATCAGTCGCTACGTCAGGTGGGCTCTTAGTGGTTCCCTAAATGGTGGTTCACCTAGCATTACTCATTACAAAATGAAAAGAAAAATAAATTATAGTAAATAAGAAAAACAGAAATACAAAAGAATAAGAAATTAAACTTTGATGTCATGAGTATGCCACATCAGCCGCCACGTCAAGTGGGCTCTTGGTGGTTTCCCAAATGGTGGTTCACCTAGCATTACTCTAAATAAAATGGGAAGGCAGCTTGCCAACAACTACCTGGCCGAGCTTAATTGCCAACTACCTGACCGAGTCCGGCCATGGCATTTGTGATTGTAAAGGCAAAAAATCAAGCTACTACCTATCTTTTACCAGCAAATCCAACAAAAATCTTCTTGCAACCAAAATCAATTACAAAATGTGGAAAAGACAAATGAAATATTAGAAGTATCACCAAACTTTCGCAGTCGTCCCGTCACTGAATGCAGAGTAATTGGGAACAAATTTGTTCTATGCCTTTGTTGGATGTAACACCATTATTGTTGTAGTGCTTGCAGAAAACTCTTCGATCGAGCTTGAATATGGACATTGGACATGATAATCTGAGAGTTTTTGGAGATCGATCGAGAGCAAAATATCATGATTCTTTCGTCGTGATTCAAACTCCATTTTCTATTTTGGTAAACTGAAAATGGCAGGTGAACACGTTAATGATTGGCCCCGTACCGTAGTTTTCGGACTTTTTGGTAAGAAAGGTTGTTAAGAAGAACATATACCTACATGAAATCAACATACTTGAGGAACACACATAAATTTAAGCAGTGTGCGCAAATCTGCAGCTCCCTAGATTTCAAATACTTCACAAACAAACGCGCGCAGCACAGATTGAAATCTTTGAGGAGTACTAGTACGTAGTCCAGTCATGGCGACACAGTTTCTGGTGTTCGCTGTTCTTATTGTCATCCTACTGGTGTTCATCTCTCTTGCTCAATGCGAAGTGCATTACCATGATTTTATAGTAAGTAAATTTTTGACGCTTTATAATTTCCCAGTTCGATCATCTATTCCCTTCAAGCATTCTAGTATCTATATATATTGTACGTTATTCATTCCAGCTATACTCATGCATGGAATCAGAATATAACTAATTTGTTCTGATCTTTTACTAATTTAGTTATGTGTGCATCTTGGTAATTGCAATTTTTGATTAATCAATTAGGTTAAGGAGGTAAACTTCACAAGATTGTGTGAATCAAAGCTCATGTTAGTAGTAAACGAGAGTTATCCAGGTCCAGCAATACGAGCTCGCAAAGGAGACACTATTTATGTTAATGTCTACAATCAAGGATATTACGGATTCACCATTCACTGGCAAGTCCCTTCACACCACCTCCTCCTCCTATCTGTTTATATATTGCTTCCTTGTACTTTACATTATTAAATTGATCATCTTTTATCTTTGTAAAAACATGCAAACACTTGGTATGATGATCCAGGCATGGCGTAAAACAACCAAGAAATCCATGGTTTGATGGCCCAGAATATGTGACACAATGTCCAATCTTACCTGGTACTAATTTTACCTATCAAGTTCAGTTGAGCACAGAAGAAGGAACACTATGGTGGCATGCTCATAGTGATTGGACTAGAGCAAGCGTTCACGGTGCCATTGCTGTATTGCCTGCTCTTGGAACAACATTTCCATTTCCTGAACCTGATGAAGAGGAGATCATTGTGTTCGGTACACTTACGCACTTGGCCTAGTTAATGTTGTTCAATATTCAACTATACACTAGCTACCTAATTACATGCATATGTGCATCATATATGCTAAGTACACTGATCTAATTGCAGGATCTTGGTACTTGGGAAATTTGAAAGAAGAAGTCGACGAGTGTTTGGACCCTGCTACTAACTCTAACTTACCCATAGCAGATGGTTACACAATCAATGGCCGACTTGGGGATTTTTCTGCATGCTCCCAAAGTAAGCATATATATGGATTCAGGTGGTTCACCAGCTAGTATGGTACTTAAACTAATGGAGTTCCACATTACATATGCGTGTAGATACAACTTATCGTCGCAAGGTGGACTACGGCAAGACATATCTTCTTCGGATAGTAAACGCAAACATCGATGTAGAGTTTTACTTCGCCATTGCTGAACACAGCCTCACTGTGGTCGGCTTGGACGGCTCCTATACCAAACCCATCAACACAGGCTATATACTGATAGCCCCTGGACAAACAATGGATGTGTTGCTCAACGCAAGTTCGTCTTTGGGGAGCTATTACATGGTCGGAAGAGAATACATAAGCGCTACAGTTGAAACACTCTCCGACACTGCGAATGATGCTATTGCAATCCTTGAATATAATGGCAACTATACCACTTCGGAATCTCCTTTATTTCCTGATCAGATTCCCAATTCCTTATCTCAAGAACCAGCATTCAGCTTCTACGGAAAACTTAGAAGTTTAGCCACCCCAGAATATCCTGTAAGTGTCCCAAAAGAAAGTGAGGTTACTACCAGAATGTACATAACAGCTTCTGCCAACGCTCTTTACTGTACTGAAGATTTAGGTCCCTCATGTGTTAACATATCTTTTGCTGCAAGCGTCAATAATATTAGCTGGGCTAATCCGAGGGAATCTGTCTTGCAAGCCTACTACAAGTAAGTTACATAAGTTCGAACTAGATGTTTGCATTGGAAGCTAGCTTGTTATGCTTGAAAATTGGCTTTGATGGATCTTTATATACATGCAGAAACATAAGCGAGCCGGTTTATGAAACAGATTTCCCAGACGAGCCACCTACTTATTTTAACTTCACTGAAATAGCAATGACACTAGATCCGGTGTTAACAGTCCAAGGGACAAAGGTGAAGGTGCTAGAGTATAATGAAACTGTTGAGATGGTGTTTCAAGGCACAGATGTTATGGGAGGTTCTGTGAATCATCCAATGCACTTGCATGGACATAGCTTTTATGTGCTTGGATTTGGTTTTGGGAATTACTTAGCCGAGAGGGACTCAAAAACTTTTAATTTGATTGATCCTCCTTATGTAGCAACGTTCATAACTCCAAAAAATGGATGGTTAGCTATCAGATTCGTAGCGAATAATCCAGGTACTTACATATATATCTCTAAACTTGCATATAGACTAAAAAGCCTAACTTAGATATGAGATTCTAAAAATTGAATGTATGATTGTTGCAGGTGTGTGGTTTTGGCATTGTCATATGGAGAGACATTTGTCATGGGGTATGGAGTCTGCTTTTATAATCAAGGACGGGGGCACAGCTGAGACTAGTATGCTTCCCCCTCCGGCTACAATGCCCTCTTGTGACGTTCAATTGGATTCTGGTGCTATCCTAAGCCCCCAGTTAACTAAGAATCAAATAGAGTGAGTAATTTCACATCGATCTATTGTAGCAAGTGTAATGAATAGTATTACGGTGTTTTTTTTTTGTTGATAGTGAATAGTATTGGCAAATACTTGTGTGCCTTAAGGTATGGATACCTTAACCACATGGTTGCTTATGATTGATCTAACTAGATTAATGACGACCTGTTACCTACTTAACTGGTCATCAGATTTAAATCTCAAACTAACTCTCATTCTCTCACTAACGGGGTTAGTTTTCGTCTCTCTCTCTCTCTCTCTAACAATTTGAACACACACACACACACACTCTCTCTCTCTCTATCTCTCTCACTCAAACAATTTGAACACCTTTGTCTCGTCGATCTCTCTCTCTCTTGTCTCATCGATATGTCAACTTCTTATTAAAATCGATCTCGTTGCAAGAAACTAACTCCTCTTGTATGCTCTCTTGAAATTGAACCCATTGAAGGCAAAAGTTGCAAAGCCTACATTTAACATAAGACACATCTACTATTTTCATTAGAAATGTCTACCATTTAGATGAGCAAAATCACATAAAAATAGACTTTCTGGAAATATAAAAAGTTCTTTAGATTGAACCAACCGAAGGTAAAAGTTGTAAAGTCTACATTTAACATAAGACACATTTACTATTTTCATTAGAAATGTCTACCATTTAGATGAGCAAAATCACAAAAAGTAGACTTTCTGGAAATCAAAATGGTTTTTGAGACTGAACCCATTAAAGACAAAAGTTGCAAAGTTTACATTTAACATAAGACACATCTACTATTTTCATTAGAAATGCCTACTATTTAGATAAGCTAAATCACATAAATGTAGACTTTCTGGAAATCAAAATGGTTCTTGAGATTGAACTCATTAAAGGAAAAAGTTGCAAAGTTTACATTTAACATAAGACACATCTACTATTTTAATTAGAAATGTCTATCATTTGGATGAGCTAAATCACACCAAATTAGACTTTCTAGAAATCAAAATGGTTCTTGAGATTGAACCAATTAAAGGCAAAAGTTGCAAAGTCTACATTTAACATAAGACACATCTACTGTTTTCATTAGAAATATCTACCATTTAGATGAGCTAAATCACACCAAAGTAGACTTTCTGGAAATCAAAATGGTTCTTGAAATTGAACTCATTAAACGCAAAAGTTACAAAGTCTACATTTAACATAAGACACATCTACTGTTTTCAATAGAAATATCTACCATTTAGATGAGTAAAAACACATAAAAGTAGACTTTCTGGAAATATAAATAGTTCTTGATATTGAACCAACCGAGTGTAAAAGTTGTAAAATTTATATTTAACATAAGACACATCTACTATTTTCATTAGAAATGTCTACCATTTAGATGAGCAAAATCACAGAAAAGTAGACTTTCTGAAAATTAAAATGGTTCTTGAGATTGAATATATTAAAGGCAAAAGTTGCAAAGTCTACATTTAACAAAAGACACATCTACTGTTTTCATTAGAAATGTCTACAATTTAGATGAGCAAAATCACAGAAAAGTAGACTTTTTGAAAATTAAAATGGTCCTTGAGATTAAACCCATTAAAGGCAAAAGTTGCAAAGTCTACATTTAACATAAGACACATCTATTATTTTCATTAGAAATTTCTACCATTTAGATGAGCTAAATCACACCAAAGTAGACTTTGTGGAAATCAAAATGGTTCTTGAGATTGAACCCATTGAAGGAAAAAGTTGCAAAGTCTACATTTAACATAAGACATATCTACTATTTTCATTAGAAATGTCTACCATTTAGATGAGCTAAATCACAGAAAAGTAGACTTTCTGGAAATCAAAATGGTTCTTGAGATTGAACTCATTGAAGACAAAAGTTGCAAAGTCTACATTTAATATAAGACACATTTAATATTTTCAATAGAAATGTCTACCATTTAGTTGAGCAAAATCACATAAAAGTAGACTTTCTGAAAATATAAATAGTTCTTGAGATTGAACCAACCGAAGGTAAAAGTTGTAAAGTCTACATTTAACATAAGACACATATACTATTTTCATTAGAAATGTCTACCATTTAGATGAGCAAAATCACAAAAAAGTAGACTTTTTGGAAATCAAAATGGTTCTTGAGATTGAACCCATTAAAGGAAAAAGTTGCAAAGTCTACATTTAATATAAGACACATCTACTATTTTAATTAGAAATGTCTACCATTTAGATGAGTAAAATCACATAAAAGTAGACTTTCTGGAAATATAAATAGTTCTTGAGATTGAACCAACCGAAGGTAAAAGTTGCAAAGTTTACATTTAACATAGGACAAAACTACTTTTTTCATGAGAAATGTCTATCATTTGGATGAGTAAAATCACATAAAAGTAGACTTTCTGGAAATTCGTTCTTGAGATTGTTCTTCAAAGTTGGATCAAGTACTCTAAGATGCAAAGTCTACTATTCACATGAGTTAGGTCTACTAATAACATAAGCTAACTGACATGCAAAAGTAGACTTTCTAAAAGTTACTATTTGTGGAAATCAACTATAAAGGGAAGGGTAAGTTTCCATTTCGGGAGGATAGTTATGCTCTAAAAACAAAAGTTACTATTTATGAAAATCAACTATAAAAAGAAGGGTAAGTTTCCATTTCGGGGGGATTCCTTTTCTGAAAATTCAACACTATTTGCCACATGTCGCGACCTCATTCGTCCTAAGTCACTAATCTGTCGATGTCATTAAAGTTTTAATTTTTTTCCACCATTTCAAAACTTGAAAAATGCATAGAAAATAGCTCCGGTGTCGGAAAAATTCACCGAAAAATGTCACGGACCACTGGCAAGACCCACTTCACAACTGCGTCTGAATTTTAGTCATCGGAATCACAACGTGCCTACTAATGTGGTATAACTTGTTTGTAGCTAGGTTATATGTTAGTGTTTTGTGAACCAACTATATAGAGGAAGCAAAATTTTAAAAAAATCTCGTGAAATAGGATGTGATCGGTATAGTAAAATACGGCTACGGTAGAAAAATCACTTTAATTTGCCAATGTTTGGGCCCCGATCGAAGCGGTCAACCCTATTTACGCTTATGCTTCACTAAGGAGAGCCTTATCCTCGGGTAGTAAACGTCCCCAAAGTTTTATATGGGTGGTTATGTCTCATCTATGTGAGACTTTATTGTGTTGAAGAATCGACCAAACTAGGTCACGAAGAGATATGTAAGATAGTTTTCGTGTGATAAGTGAAGATGAATTAGGGTTGACCTCTTTGATCGAGCCCCGAACATTATTGAATCCAGTTGAATTTTATACCATAGCCATGTTTCACTATAATGATCACATCAGACCATCAATTTTCATTTTGTGAATTTTCATTAATTCAATCTCAAGAACAATTTTGATTTCCATTGATTTCCAGAATGTATACTTTTCTGTGATTTTGCTCATCTAAATGGTAGACATTTCTCATAAAAATAGTAGTTGTGTCTTATGTTAATTGTAGACTCACCTTCGATTGATTCAATCTCAAAAACAGTTTTGATTTCCAGAAAGTCTACTTTTATGTGATTTTGCTCATCAAAATGGTAGACATTTCTAATGAAAAAAGTAGTTGTGTCTTATGTTAAATGTACACTTTGCAACTTTCACTTTCGATTGATTCAATCTCAAAAACAATTTTGATTTCCAGAAAGTCTGCTTTTTGTGATTTTGCTCATCTAAATGGTAGACATTTCTCATAAAAATAGTAGTTGTGTCTTATGTTAAATGTAGACTTTGCAACTTTCACCTTTAATTGATTCAATCTTAAGAACCATTTTTATGTCTAGAAAGTCTACATTTATTTGATTTTTCTTATCTAAATGGTACGCATTTCTCATGAAAATAGTAGTTAGGTCTTATGTTAATTGTAGATTTTGCAACTTTCACCATCTATTGATTCTGCAACTTTCACCATCTATTGATTCAATCTTAAGAACAATTTTGATTTCCAGAAAGTCTACTTTTTAGTGATTTTGCTCATCTAAATGGTAGACATTTCTCATGAAAATAGTAATTGTGTCTTATGTTAAATGTAAATTTGCAACTTTCACCTTCGATTGATTCAATCTCAAGAACAATTTTGATTTCCAGAAAATCTACTTTTTGTGATTTAGGTCATCTAAATGGTAGACATTTCTCATGAAAAAAGTAGTTGTGTCTTATGTTAAATGTAGACTTTGCAACTTTCACTTTCGATTGATTTAATCTCAAGAACAATTTTGATTTCCAGAATGTCTACTTTTCTGTGATTTTGCTCATCTAAATGATAGACATTTCTCATTAAAAAAGTAGTTGTGTCTTATGTTAATTATAGACTTTGCAACTTTCACCTTTGATTGATTCAATCTCAAGAACAATTTTGATTTCCAGAATGTCTACTTTTCTTTGATTTTGCTCATCTAAAAGGTAAACATTTCTCATAAAAATAGTGGTTGTGTCTTATGTTAAATGTAGAGTTTGTAACTTTCACCTTCAATTGATTTTATCTCAAGAACAATTTTGATTTCCAGAAAGTTTACTTTTTTGTTATTTTGCTCGTCTAAATGGTAGACATTTCTAATGAAAACCCTAGATATGGAGAGACTTAACGGAGATTTAACGGTGTTAGTTTTCTTTAACCTGCTATAGCAAGTCAAAACCAGTTGGGTATGCATACCCTAAGGCACACAAGTGGAACCCAATACTATTACGGTGTTCCTTTGTGGAGTCACCACTACCATTTGTCACGGTGTTGCTTAATTTTGTTTATACTTTATATATACAATAATAGTATATAATGGAAGAGTAAAGGAAACCCACGTTTTTCTCTTTTGATTGGTAACTCTGGTTCAATGCATAAATTTTGGGAACGAAGTTTACCATGTAATGGAACCCGTAATGGAATTGTTGATCTTTGTTTTTAGTGAGCACGAAAGTTCAGTAACCTCAACTTTCATACTATGCCACTCTACATTTTCACGTAACGGTGATATCTTGATGTGTAATGCGCGTTGTTCTTGGTACTATATATGTGATTGAAAAGGATGAGGGGTAAGTCGAAGAAAACAAAAACCGAAAAACGATACAAACAAGAGTCCTGAGGTAAAGAGCCAAACAGAACGAGCCAGGCAAGGTGCCAACAAGGGCAAGAATCCAGCCGACCAACCACAGATTCAATACATTCAGAGAAGACTGGCAACGTTAATTATAAAGCCAATGGTGATTCCGTATAAGAAGAGGAAATGAGAAAGAGCAAGAATACCCTACTGATATTGGCCGGAGAATAGAAATAGCATGGCAGTGCTTACTGACTACGATGAAGCTATCCTTGTGGAGATACTAGCAAGGTTACCAGTCAAATCCTTGCTCCGATTTCGGTGCGTATGCAAGTCATGGTGTGCTTTGATCTCCCAATCTCATTTTATTACCAAGCATACCAGCTATATCGACAGAGGCATTACTGAGACCAACTCAAGGGTCATTTTCTCGCTAGGTCCTGCCCAGTCCATAGCCTACGGTTTGAAGGATGACGACGATGATTGTCTTGCAGTCAGAGACCTACATTTTCCGGTAATGAAATTAAACTTCCATGATACTGTTGGGTCAGTCCCTCTTTAATTGGAGGTTGAAATTCATGTGGTGTTTTACTGCATGAGGAAAGCATTTGTTGTTGTAGCCTTGGTGACCCATTCAATGAAAACAAGGCTGGTTGTTATAGGAATAGCAAAGTGGGTGCAGTGATCTTTGAAAGGTAAGAAACAAAGCTATAAGCTTAGGGTGGTGGTGGCAGCAATCTTTGAAGATGGAGGAAGATAAACATTTATAAGCATGAAGACATTGAGCATGAATCATGGAAGAAACTTGACTTTTCTTCCCTTGCATGTTACGTATGGAATGCATGGTTTATGCATGAAACCATTTGCCTATATAAAGGCATGAAAGCTTGCAGCAATACAACCCAAGGCAGAGACACAAACTAGCTAGAGAAAGAGTTTGTGTGATAGTAGTGTTATAATATCCAGACCAAAATAAATAAAATAGTAATGAAAATAATATGAAATGTTTCATGAGTTACATAAGTTACATGAGTTACACAAAGGTTACATGAGTTACACAAGGTTACATGAATAGTTTTTGGGTTATAGTCAAGACATGAGTTACAGGAAGACTCATGAAGTGTCATTTATTGGGAGAGCACTAATGAGAGGTCTAGATGGTTCCTCCTTAGCCTATAAAAGGAGAGTCATTTGCTCATTCCATGCATCTCATCCATCTCAAGCATTTCTTCCAAGAGAGAAACATCCATCTTCCAAGTAGAGAAGAGTGTCCACTCCAAGTTGAGAGTGTAGAGTAGTTGATAGCAAAACAAGTGTGAGAGAGAGTTTCCTTCAAGTACTGTTCTTAAAGTTATGTATCTCGTGTACCCATTATTTCATAATGGAAGTTCTTGTTATTGCTGCCCCGTGGACGTAGGCACATCGCCGAACCACGTTATATCCGGTGTTCCCTTTCCTCTATCTTTTACATCTTTGCATATTTATCCTTTGTGTGGTTTTGAGTTGTTACTTCTATTATATTATTTTCCCAACAAGTAGTAGTGTGATCCTCACTTGAGAGTTTAGTGAGAATAAAATTCATCTTGAGAGAGAGAGGTGTGTTACCACTTTAGTTAGTCTAGAGTGAGTGTTTCTTGTAATCCTATTATTTAGTATAGTGAAAGAAAGTACTACTGCTGCCCCGAGGACGTAGGCATATTGCCGAATCTCGTTAAATATTATGTCTTTTTTTGTTGTTGCTATTTCCGCAAATCACACGAATGGTGGAAAAGTCAGATCTCGGGATAACCAATTATCCGTCGGCCTTGTATTAGGCAGCCACTTCTTTTCCCAACAGATACCTGGTTGAATAGAATTGTTGGTCCATGCAATGGTTTGGTATGTGTAGAATATAACTACAACGACAATATATATCTAATGGAACCCTAGTACCAGAGAGGTTAGGGTTTTACCAAAACCTCCTCCAGGTCCTTCATCTATTTAACACTTTCGTGGATTCGGATATGATTCTGTTAGTGATGACTACAAGGTAGTAAGGGTTTCAATTCATATCCAAATGATACATTGGAGACTGGAGAGTGCGGAAACCATATTCCAGGTCTTTACACTAAAAACAGGTTCATGGAGAGCTATCGAAAATCTCAATTATGTGTCATTTGATGAGGAGGGGATCTTCTTAGATGGAGCTCTGCATTGGTTACACAATCCACACGAAACGCCGTCGAGCATCTTATCTTTTGATTTAGGGACGGAGAACTTTAAGCTGATTCCATTAATTACCCAGTTGTGCAAAGTTTCCTAAACTTTTGATTCATAAAAGCTGTCTGTGTCTATGCTTAGAGTCATCTAACAGCAACGATATCGGAATATAGATGATGAAGGAATACGGGGTCTAGGAATCTTGGATTCAATTTACATGTATCTTTCTCGATATTTTTACTCAAGAGAATCATAAGGATTTTGAGTGCTTCTTGCAGCCTTTGTGCCTTTTGGAGAATGGTGAAGTTTTAATCGAGAATGAGACTTATTTCGGTGTAAAGATCGTCATATTATACAATCCTAAGCAGAATACATATAAAAATGTGTGTGAGCCTGTGCTGTAAAGAGTATGTTTGGAACAGCTATTTACAAAGAGACATTAGTTTCGTCGTTCACACCGGCAGTACTAGCTAGTCATATCGAACCAGCATTGTGAGTCTTTCAACTCCTTAACTCTTAAGGAGAAGCAGCCTATTGTGGAATGCTTCTCCTTCACTTGATTTTATTTGGTTTTGTAATTTCAGTATCGCATTTGCTTGATGTTAATGATATATACATAGTGAAATTTCCTACTTTCGAACGGGCAAATGCTTGGAAATCATTAGATTTTTGCTCCTATTTGTTTGTAGAGGTCGATCGTCACTATGGTCCTGAAGCCATGCAAACCCCCTCATGTATGTTTAGTCATGCATGTTGGACGTTTACCTTGCATTATTGACATGGATGTCACCTAGCCTGATGGATCAGGATCTAACCACTCTTGTGGAGTCATTCAGTTTGTAATGCTTTGGCAAATTTTGCTTAATATGCCTTTGTTCCTCTCGTACGTCGATCTTCCATCTTGGTGTGACCTTTCACATCAGTTCTCAGCATAAAAACTAGTATGTCTTAAAAGTTTGGAGAATTTCAGTGCTTCTATACGTGGCTGCAGCGTGGCCTTTACTGATATGCACAATTATATATTGGTGGGAGATTAGTTGCTTTGGGGTCCAAGGCGCCGATTATTGGTAGCTATTATTGCTAAAGACTCTCAACTGTCGATCAGATTTTCAGGTGAGTTATGCTGTTGTCGCTATGATTCTCCAGGAAATTATAGGGAGGTGAAAGCTTACCTAGCCTATCATATGCATGTAAAATAGCCTTTGCATGCCAACTACGTACGTACCAGCTAAAAGTAGTTATGAACTATTGAACTTAATCAAGTTATGAATATCCAAGCCCCTACCAGCCAACTCAAGAAACTCATGCCTTTTGGAGCGGTGGTTGTGGGATTTTACGTACTGATTGTGAGGTTTGGTCGTATAATTATTCACGGTTAGAGAGTAGAAAGAAACCGGGATTTGCTATCAAGCATTCAAGCATGTTGTTGTTCCATTACCGACCACAAATAAGACGTAAAAAATGAGATTTTTTACCAATGAGTCTTTTTGTTTTTTTTTTTTTTTTTTTGTAGAAACTTACCATTTAAAAAAAAATGTTTTATTAAGAGAAAATGTCCATTTGCACAAGAATAAAAAAGTCAGACCCCAATTAAATGAAAAATAAAGAGTCAATAACCTATTCCAATTAATCTTTCGTAAAAAACTGTATTACCCTTACCTAATATCTATTTCTCACCTCTTTAGTCTCACCGATCTGATCTATTGTTCTGAAAACTCTCTCTCTCTCTCTCTCTCTCTCTCTCTCTCTCTCTCTCTCTCTCTCTCTCTCTCTCTCTCTCTCCCAACCTCTCTAGTCGTTGTCGTCGATGCTATAGATGGAGAACACGTC
The DNA here is from genome assembly GCA_009720345.1 of Fragaria iinumae. Lineage (NCBI taxonomy): Eukaryota > Viridiplantae > Streptophyta > Magnoliopsida > Rosales > Rosaceae > Fragaria > Fragaria iinumae. The sequence continues at coordinate 35,041,371 of CM019122.1, read as the reverse complement.
CCTCAGATTTTGCATCGCCGGCCTCCGCCGAGTTGATCACGTTGTCGGAGTCGACGGCATCAACGTCACGTTGTCGTCGTCATCGTTTTTGGCAGCGATCCAGTGACCTAGATCGAGCGGCAATCATCCTATCGGCATCTTCCAAGCTGAAGCTTCGAGGTTTCGGCAATCACAATCGTCTGATCTGACAACGATCGTGAAGCTCTAGTGCATCACCTCAGCCGCCGCTCGTTCCAGACTTGAGATCTCTCACCTATGCTGGGACAGTTGAAATGTATTTCTAATTTTGACTATTTTTTGTTGTTTTGAAATGGATTTTCAGGTAATTGAGGTAAGTGAGGCATAGATCTATTGTTATCCATAAATCTATTGTAAGTGAGGCATGGATATCCAGGTAAGTGAGACATGGATCTATTGGATAGTTGTCAAATGATTTGTAATGCATTAGAAACTTGGTTTTATTTCTTTATATCTCACTAATGTGCATCAAGTGGCCTTATGGTCTTCTCTTCTCATATTTGTTTTTGGACATCTACTCCACCTGGATTCTTCTGTTCATCTACTCCACCCTTTATTGCTCCCCAACAAAACATTTTTCATCATTATTGCCCTTAAATAAGTTTTTACTGACCCCAGTAGAAGTTTACTGATCCCCAGTAGAAGTTTACTGCCTTCCAGTAAAATCTCAATAAAAGTTTACTGTCCCCCAGTAAAATCTCAATAGAAGTTTACTGCTCCCTCATTAGAAATTTACTGCCCCCAGTAAAACATTTTTCATCATTACTGCCCCTCAATAAGGTTTTATTGACCTCAGTAGAAATTTACTGCCCCCCAGTAAAATCTCAGTAGAAGTTTATTGCCCCCCAGTAAAATATTTTTCATCATTACTGCCCCTTAATTAAACTTCAGCAATGGTGCAGTATACTTCCGGCAATGTCCGGTGACATTTTGAAAAAAAAAATCCGGCTAGATTCCAATGACATTTTAAAAAATTCGACGAAATTTCGGTGACTGGAGTCCCGTGGCCGGTGATCGGAGTCTAGAGTCCGGTGAGGTTTCCGTCAAATCTTCTCTCTCTATGCATGTTTAAAGGGTGAGGGCAAAATAGTCTTAAAATAATATTGTTTGTTAAGACTTTAAGTAAAAATTTGTTTATTTGGGCACAAAAAAAGCTTCCTTCTATTCAAATGGGCTCCTAAAAAAGATTGTCATTGAAATGGGCAATGAAGGGCTAAAATTAGTACTAAATGAGCATTTTTCCTTTTATTAATGACTCACACACCCTACATATGTCTGTGAGGTTTGAACCCGTAACCTCAAAGTTGTCAGTTAAACATTTTAACCAACCAAGTCACGGCTCACCAACAAAATATGATTAACAATCAAGTCAAGTACTAATATTGAATGTAGTTTTTTTTAATCAGGTAAATAACTCAAATATTATAACTTCGTAGGTCGAACTCACAACTTCTCACTTACTAATGAGAGATTATACCGCTAGACTAAATAAAAATTGTGGGAGAATTTTATTGCTAGCATGCTGTGTTGAATATCCATCCCTTGTGAATTGTTAGTATCTCTTTTCAGACTAGGAATCTTCTTGGCTTCTTGTAATGTCTACGAGAAAAAAATAAGTGAATAAAAAGTACACATCAAAACGTGCGTAGAAAAGACACCACCAAACTTTCGCCGTCGAATCCGTTGCTGAAAGCCAACAAGGCATCAACCCCCCATCCGTTGCTCAATTTACAATTTACAAGGTTGGGAGCCTTCACTCTCTTCCTCAACCTGCTTAGTTAGCCAGCTAGCCTAATTTATTTGATATTAACACATGTACAAGTTCAAATAAAGAATCATACAAACCAGTATTGAATATTGTGGCATATAATACCATTTCATAAAACAATGGTCGAGTTATCCCTTTTTTTTCAATTAAGGGTAAAATATTGTATAGTCATTGTGGTTTAAAGTCGACATCTGTTTAGTTCTTATGGTTTTATTTTAATCTAAATAGTCCTTAAAGTCATGATTTTTCATTCAAATAGTCCTTATGGCTTTTAGCTGAGAAAATTGTCGGAATGACTATTTAGATGAAAAATCATGACTTGAAGGACTATTCAGATTAAAATAAAATCATAAGAACTATTTAGATGAAAAATTGTGACTTTAAGGACTATTCAGATTAAAATAAAACCACAATGACTAAACAGATGTCGACTTCAAACCATAAGGACTAAACAAATTTCAATTCAACTAAGAAAAATGTCGAAATGACTATTTGGATGAAAAATCATGACTTTAAGGACTATTCAGATTAAAATAAAACCATAAGGACTATTTAGATGAAAAATCATGACTTTAAAGACTATTCAGATTAAAATAAAACCAGAAGGACTAAACAAATGTCGACTTCAAACCACAAGGACTAAACAAATTTTAATTCTTTAATTAATTATCCAATTATATTAAAGGTTAACCATGGCAGGACTGGTATCCTTGGATACCAAGGAGAATCATATCGAAGTGATCGATTGACCACAGAGACCCATCTCATCAGTTGAAACCACTCGGCATGTTTAATTAAGAGAAAAATATCACTTATGTCGTCGATATTTTTCTAACTAATCTCACCCAACGCCATTTCAAAACATTTCCTTCTATTAATAAAATGTGAACAGGCAGCTGAACACTTGTGTCGTCGAGCCTTTATGTTTCAGACCTTTCGGTAAGACAGTTCGTTAAGATAATAAGATCTAGAGGAAAGCAAGAGTCTGAGGAGAGCAATAAATCAAAGTGAGTGTTCATGCAACTCCCTGCAGCTTAGTTCAGAAACAAATGCGCCCAGCACAGTAATCAAATCCCAGTTTCCGACAATGTCGACACAGTTTCCGGCGTTCGCTGTTCTTATTATCATCCTACAGCTCTTCATATCTCTGGCTCGAGCCGAAGTGCATTACTACGATTTCATAGTAAGTATCTGATGCTTTATTTCTCACCTTGATCGTATATTTGATTAATCAAGCATTACAGAAATTCATGTGCTTTTCATTCTATATATAGCTCGACACTCATGCTTCGACCTCAGTACCTGCATGCATGATACAGGAACTAATTCTAGCCTGACCAGCTAACATTAGACTAATTTATGTGCTTCTTGTTAATCAATATTTTGATTAATTTACTAGGTTAAGGAGGTAAACTTCACAAGATTGTGCGAGTCAAAGCTTATGTTAGTAGTAAACGAGAGTTTTCCCGGTCCAGAACTACGTGCTCGCAAAGGGGATACAATTTATGTTAATGTTTACAATCAAGGATTTTATGGTTTCACCATTCACTGGCAAGTCTCACCTCTCTTCAATTCCTCCCCTCTATTTGTTTGTTGTACACTTTACATGAGGCATTACATCCATTAATTTCACATTCTTAAAATTGCTCACCTTTTTATGTTTGAAATGAGCATGCTAATTGGTATATATGATGGTATAGGCATGGAGTAAAGCAACCCAGAAATCCATGGTTTGATGGCCCGGAATATGTGACACAATGTCCAATTTCACCAGGAACAAATTTTACCTATCAAATTAATTTGACCACAGAAGAAGGAACTGTATGGTGGCATGCTCATAGTGACTGGACGAGAGCTAGCGTTCATGGAACCATTGTCGTCTTGCCTGCTCTTGGAACAACATATCCATTTCCTGCGCCTGATGAAGAGGAGAGCATTGTGTTTGGTACAATTACACACTGGCCTAGTCAAATATGTTCAGTATTCAATTATGCACTAGCAAGCAAATGTTCATCATAGATATGCAAAGTTAATTACAGTACTGATTCAATTGCAGGATCTTGGTATATGGGAAATTTGAAAGAAACGATTGACGAATGTATGGTGCCAGAAAATGCTACCAACTTACCCGAAGCAGCTGCTTACACAATAAATGGCCAACCTGGGGATTTCGCTCTATGTTCGGCCAGTAAGCATCTATATGTCGTTTTGAAAAAAGCATATATACGTTTTTATAAAGGTGGTTCACCTACCTAATGGACTTCCGCATTGCATTCTTGTAGATTCATCATATCGGTTTAAGGTGGACTATGGCAAGACGTATCTTCTTCGGATTCTGAACGCAAACATTGACGCAGAGATGTACTTTGCAATTGCTGAGCATAATCTCACTTTGGTTGGCATGGATGGTGCCTATACGAAACCCCTTGACTCAAGCTACATAATGATAAGCCCTGGACAAACAATGGATTTGTTGCTCAACACAAATATTTCTACTCTGGGGAGCTACTACATGGTTGCAAGAGAATATGTGAGTGCTACAATTGACACAGTATCTAGCTATCTGGATGATGCTGTTGCAATCCTTGAATATAATGGTAACTACTCCAGTTTGGATGCTCCGGTATATCCTGAACTCCTTCCCATGTCCTTATCCCAAGAACCAGCATATAGCTTCCTCAAGCAAATAAGAAGCTTAGCCACCCCAGAATATCCTATAAATGTCCCAACAGAGAGTGACGTCACTAAGAGAATGTATATAACAGCTTCCTCCAACGCTCTTTACTGCACTCCAGATTTAGGTCCCTCATGTGTCAACATATCTTGGGCTGCAAGCGTCAACAATATTAGTTGGGTTAATCCATCAGAATCTATCTTGCAAGCCTACTACAAGTAAGATTTATATTAACTGTGAGCTAGATAGCCTAGATGTACATATATATGCTATTATGCTAGCTTGTTATGGTTTTAATTAACTTGAAAATTGGTTTTGATGGATCTTTATATACATGCAGCAACATAAGCGAGCCGATTTACGAAACAGATTTCCCAGATGAGCCCCCTGTTTATTTTAACTTCACCAATAAATCAACGGCGATAGATTTAGGCTTAACAGTCCAAGGAACAAAGGTGACGATGCTGGAATACAATGAAACAGTTGAGATGGTGTTTCAAGGAACTGATGTGGAGGGAGCCTCCGTGAATCATCCAATGCACATCCATGGACTTAGCTTTTATGTGCTTGGGTTTGGTTTTGGGAATTACTTCGCCGAGAGGGACTCAAAAACCTTCAATCTGATTGATCCTCCTTTTGTAGCAACGTTCATAACTCCAAAAAATGGATGGTTAGCTATCCGATTCGTAGCTGATAATCCAGGTACTTAACATATGTTTCTCCAAACTTGCTTATATACTAAAACCCTCAAGTAAGAGGGATTTTCTTAGGTACTTACATGTTTACGAGGACAAATTTGTTGTTATTTTAATAAAGATATATATAGTCGTTACATGGATAATTTTTGTTCAATTAGATGTAATTACTCAATCTATGACATTTTTATAAGTTTATAAACAACTTGTTGTCGATATAATATTATAAACAACCTGTAAGTAAGATGTGAGATTTGAAAAGTGATGATGTTATTTCTGTTGCAGGTGTGTGGTTTTGGCATTGTCATATGGAGAGACATTTGACATGGGGTATGGAGTCTGCTTTTATAGTGAAGAATGGGGGCACACCGGAGACTACTATGCTCCCTCCTCCGGCTACAATGCCATCCTGCGACGTGCCGTTGGAGTCTTCAGCCATCCGAGATAAACTAGAACGGACTGATTAATTTAGATACTGTTCTCATATAAATCTAGTATAGCTAGTGAGGATCGTGTCCTAAATTTTTTGTTGTTCCAATCAACCATACTCATATTTTTCCTACATGTGGAGCTTGATCGAACACACTTACTATCTATGTAGTTGATTTTGTCGTCCCCTTCCCAAATTGGATATCACACAGACTATCTATAATGTAATTTTCTCAATGTTGAATAAAAGGCACCCGACCAGAATCCTGCGCCTATATACCTAATTATCAAGGAAGAGTGGAAGACATAGGTTTTGGACGGGTAGTTGTGTGTTTTACTGATGAATGTGAATTTTGGTTGTGAAGATCATATTTAATCATGAAGAACAGTGGTTGTGAAGTTGGAAGATAGAGCTGAATTAATCCTCACGTACCAATATTGCTTTAGTACGTGGACACAATCAATCGAGACCAAAATTTGTGATTGCAAAATTGTTACGTACTCTCATTTCATATAGATCAACAATTCAATTAGCTTGAGTCATAAGCGAACTCGGCAGCTCATCCTAGTCGACTCAGGACGTTCAGATGATTACACATACACATAATATTTAGTTTGCAGGTGATACCAAAGAGCACCACCCATGGTTGTCGCCATGAATATTGACATGTTGGTATAGCTAGCTAGCAGGCATGCATGTAATCGAGCTTTAATTAGTAGTTACGACATACTTGAGTACCTAATTAAGGCTTGTTCAACGCGTCTAAAATTATAGCAGGCCTCCATTACATTATAGAATAACAGAAACCATTTTTTGAATGGCTCCAAGGAAATAATAATCTCTAATGTGAAACTTGTACGTGCGTATTCAACTCTGAAATCTCTTCATGCCATTCGGCAATTTAGCAGTGCCGTCCTGGGACTACTGCACCCTCTATTGATTCTAGACTAACACAAGTCGATCCACAACCCTTATAAATTGTCTAGCATTGAACTCATGTTTCACAACCAAAACCAACTGATCGATCGAGCTCAAGACAAATCAAGTTCACAGAAAGAAAGAGATCAAGAAGCTAATTAGCATAACTGATCAATACTCGTCAAAATGGCCTCTTCCCAGCTCTTCTTCATCAGCCTTGCCATTCTAGCAATTGTTGCCCCTTCAACTTTGGCCACAGATTTTACTGTTGGCGATGACAAAGGTTGGACCATTAATGTTGATTACCAAGCCTGGGCTCAGGGAAAGCTCTTCTATGTTGGTGACAACCTCGGTACGTAGATTTACACTATGCCAATCTCTCTTCAACTTCTTGTAATGCTCTTTTCATCGAATTATATAATTTCTTCGATCTTTCTAATCTTTGATCCGTTACGTATATCCAGTTTTTAACTACCCAGAAGGAGCTCACAGTGTTCTCAAAGTGAATGGAACTGGGTTCCAACAATGTGCAGCTCCTGCAGGCACTGTGGCACTAACGAGTGGAAAGGATGTGATAAACCTAGCAACTCCAGGAAGAAAGTGGTACATTTGTGGTGTTTCTAAGCACTGTGAAGTTGGACCCCAGAAGTTGTTCATAACTGTGATGCCAGCTTCCTCTGCTCCTAGCCCAAGCCCCACTGCTACCTCAGCAGCAACTACCAGTTTTGTTAATGGAGCAAGATTTAGGTGGATGATCGTTGTTATTGGCATTCTTGGGATATTCTTCTAGGATTAATATTATTGGACTATACTCTGCAATACTGCATGCCAGAGTTTTAAATTTTCAAACGTATTTGATTAATTCTTCTTCGTGTTGCTAAGTGTGAGATATGGAATGAGAATTTCGATATTTCAAGATTATTTTGTTTGGTTTGTTACGTTTCGAACTTTTGATATTAATTTTGATAAAAAATGACTTATAGTCGGATTGAATCCGTTAAAACAACACACAAGAAAACAATGTCTTTTTTTTCTCTTTTTTTTTAACAAACTGTATATTGGTGCTTCCCTTTTATGTTGCTGAAATGATGGGATCCCCTTGCACACCTTGGGTATGCATACCTCGTCTAAGTCTAAGTGGCATTAACTATGTTAGCTGACTCACTAACTCCGTTAACTAACTCACTAACTCCGTTAAGATTTTTTTTTTCTTCTAGTTAATCCTCACTTACCACCGCTTAACACCTCTGAAGTCGACCCAGGTCATCGGAAGAAGTAGAGGACGCCAGAAAGCCTCGTCGACATCCACCGCAGCAGCTCGCCAGAAAACTCAAAATCGACAGTAAAGGGGTTATTAAGATTTGTAAAAGATTCGAGGGATTAAGGGCACTAGGGTTCAGAGAATGAAGGGAAAAGTTCGAATATGCCAGTTCCAGGCCAAGTCGTCGTCGGAGACGGCGAAAACAGACGAACATAGTCGGAGCTTCTCGCTGTCGATTTGTCTTTGAATCAGTATGTGCGATTCACGGGCTGGGTTATGTAGAGGGGAAAGAGAGAAGAAATTTGGTGGTGGTTTTGTGGAATTGTGGCCGGAGTCGGCCGAGTGGCGTCGGAGAAGACGGCCGGGGACGGAGAGCTTCTTAGCTCTCGTCGTACGCGAGAGAGGAGTGCTTGACCCGACTTGGGTCAGTTGACCTTGGTTGGGTTTTCAAAGAAGGAATCAACGGTCAGGATTAAAAGAGAACAAGATCAACGTTCAAGATCTAAAAATGCTATTTTATAATCTGAAAAATAAATTGTTTTACCGAAACTTCGATGTTGCCTTGTGTATATATGATTTACGGTTTATGACGATCGATCAATAGTCAGCTCTAGTGTATACGTGATATATGATAATCAAGCACTAGTCACCTCTAGTGTATATTGGGTTTATGATGATCGAGTATAAAAAGGTCTACCTGTTTACGAAGACTAACCTACCTGTTTTGTTTACATGGTGTACAATATGTTCGATCTTTGACATAGTGTCCGGAATTCACAGACACTTGAAGAATTCTTGAGAGGTGTACCTGTTTACGAAGCCTAGTCTGCTTATTTCCGAGTAACGGTTTACTTTTTTTGTGAAACAGAAAGGTCTACCTGTTTATGAAGACCTACCTATTTTGTTTACATGGTGTACAATATGTTCAATCCTTGACTCATGATTCGCGTAGACCAACTCGATAATGTCCAGAATTCACAGACACTTGAAGAATTCTTGAGAGGTCTACCTGTTTCCGAAGCGTAGTCTGCTTATTTCCGAGTAACGGTCTACTTTTTTTGTGAGACAAAAATGTCTACCTGTTTACGAAGACTAGCATACCTATTTTGTTTACATGGTGTACAATATGTTCAATCCTTGACTCATGATTCGCGTAGACCAACTCGATAATGTCCAGAATTCACAGACACTTGAAGAATTCTTGAGAGGTCTACCTGTTTCCGAAGCGTAGTCTGCTTATTTCCGAGTAAGGGTCTACTTTTTTTGTGAGACAGAAAGGTCTAACTGTTTACGAAGACTAGCCTACCTGTTTTGTTTACATGGTATACAATATGTTCGATCCTTGACTCATGATACGCGTAGACCAACTCGATAGTGTCCAGAATTCAAAGACACTTGAAGAATTCTTGAGAGGTCTACCTGTTTACGAAGCGTAGTCTGTTTATTTCCGAGTAAGGGTCTACTTTTTTTGTGAGACAATGAGGTCTACCTGTTTACGAAGAATAACCTACCTATTTTGTTTACATGGTGTACAATATGTTCAATCTTTGACTCATGATACGCGTAGACCAACTCGATAGTGTCCAGAATTCACAGACACTTGAAGAATTCTTGAGAGGTCTACCTGTTTGCGAAGCATAGTTTGCTTATTTCTGAGTAAAGGTCTACTTGTTTTGTGAGTGAAAATGTCTACCCGGTTACGAAGATTAACCTACATGTTTTGTTTACATGGTGTACATGATGTTCAATATTTGATTCATGATACGCGTAGACCATCTCGATAGTGTCGAGAATTCACACAGACTCCCTCTTACTTGAGAGGAGTACGTGTTTATGAAGCATAGTCTGCTTATTTCTGAGTAAAGGTCTACTTGTTTTGTGAGTGAAAATGTCTACCTGGTTACGAAGATTAACCTACATGTTTTGTTTACATGGTGTACATGATGTTCAATATTTGATTCATGATACGCGTAGACCATCTCGATAGTGTCAAGAATTCACACAGACTCCCTCTTACTTGAGAGGAGTACGTGTTTATGAAGCATAGTCTGCTTATTTCTGAGTAAAGGTCTACTTGTTTTACTACTTTCATGAGACATTTTCTCCTATAAAGGTAGACGTTTCGGATGGTCGTACTTCACATTGTTACGAAAGTTTACTGGTCTTATAGGCAAGGTCTACTCATTTTGTAAACAAAATTTACCCGTTTAACGTGTCGAGTCTACTACTTTCATGAAACATTTGCTCCTATAAAAGTAGACATGTTATAGGGTTGTACTTCAAAGTGTTACGAAATGTACTACTCTTATATGCAGTACTAATTTTGCAAGTAAAGTCTACTCATTTAATATGCCGAGTCTACTATTTTCATTAGAAGAATAGTCTGCTTGTTTCCGAGTAAAGGTCGAGAATTCTCACAGACTCACTCTTGCATGAGAGGGGTGCGTTCTTACGATGCATATTCTGCTTATTTCTGAGTAAAGGTCTATGTGTTTTGTTAGAGAATAGGTCTACATGTTTACGGAGATGAACGTACCTCTTTTGTTTAGCGGTTGTACATGAACGTCGATTATGTACTTGGTTTTGTTTACGGAGATGAACGTACATGATTTGTTTAGCGGCTGTACATTTTGTGACCAAAGTCTACCTGTTTAATTTGCAAAATCTAATAGTTTCATGATACACTTATAACATGGTGACCAAGCAATGCTCAACTCAGAAAGTGTCCTACTTTTATCTGAACTACATCATCTAACTTTAACATCTTTGTTGCATTGTAGATGCTTTTAACTGCGTCATATATCTTGACATTCTTTATCTTTGCTGCTCTTAGTGTAGCAACTTTTTTTGGAGAATGCTATCTGCAATTCTTCCATAATTTATTCCGTATGCTCCATTGAATGCTTGCACACTCAGTGTCTGGAAAGAACAGAACAACACCATCAACTATCAGTCATGCACAATCAAAAAAAAAACTATCAATTATGCGGTCAATAAAGATAATTGCAATATACCAAGTCCTGCATATGACATTTAAACTAACATAAATTAGTCCACTCGACCATAAAGCAATGTAAATAACCAGCTTGGATTTACTTCACTTCAATGAGGTTCTGATTCAATTAAGAGAAGGGTTTTCAGATCTCTTCAGTAGTGCAATTTCAGGAAAGCTAACCAGTTAAGTAAGATCATCAAACACAAGTACACACATCCGATCCTCCAAATTCTACAAATTTCAACACAAAATCAACAATACACATATCAAACTATGATCAAGCAATCAAATTAAAGAATCCAGTAAAACATGCAAACCCAACAACCAAAAGAAACCAACTTTTCCACTGTACTCAATACACATACCTATACATTGTTCTAAATCACGAAACAATTAAGTCTGTTTAAAATGTTCATGCTCGTCGATCGACTACTACAACCGAGATTACTGTAACAATTTTTCACTAAACTTACCGATAGAGGCACCACTGGGAACAAGAGCTCTAGCCAAATAACCATCTGAAAGAATTATATCACCTACAATAACACAGCCATCCAGATTTTTCAATCTCATATCCATCGATCTATTACACAACCAAAACCAAAAATCATATACTATAATAGAGAAAGAACCAACACTGTTGAATCAGAGAGCAACCCAATTCCCACAAAGACCTGACTTTCTTACCGGTGATTACGACACAATTCGTAAGGAAAAGTCGAACATTACCTTCTCAGCTCTCTGCCGGATCTGTTGTTTTGCCGGAATCGGCCGCCAAATTCCAGTGACTTGCTGGAATATTCTGACGGGTTCCGGTGACCTCCCCGTATTCTTCAAAACACCAAGTTCTCGACATACAAGCAACCAAAACACTCAAATCAGCCATCAATAGCAAAACCACACAAGAAAACAACGACACTGCAACAAAACAAGGAAAATCCTTACCCTTATGAACCAACACATTACCCTTGTGAACCAACACCAACACAGTAGCCTTGCTTTGCTACTTCAATTCCAAATCCGCCATGGTACCGACGTGAAATCCAAAACCAACAATTCAACAACAACTCAACACAGAACAACCAACACAGTAATTCCACAACAATAAGAGAAGTTGAGACTTACCATCTTTTTCACCAAATCAATGAACCAGACTACGTCTGAACCTCTTCCTCGCTTAACCAAGACCAAATCGGAGAATCAACATAAGAACATGGATCATCCCCTCGCTAGAAAGCCACAGCCTCAACCCAGAACCACAGCCGCTACTTCCACAACGCTACCTAAACGTACTTCGGCTCCATTAGAACAAGATAGAACTCCCTAGAAGTGCTATAGGGTTAGATAGTGCTCGATCATCATATACCTTGTATATGCTTGAGCTGATCGACTATTGATCTCATCATAAGCCACAAACTATAAAATTAGGAGGCCACACGTGCTTCTTAACTTTAAAAACCGTTAATCTTATTTTAATTGTGAAACCCTGTAGAAATTTATTGGGTTTTCGTCGGGTTAAAAGGGTTAACCACACTTGGTAATTTTTGAAGTTAAAGTTAATGTTCATATTTGAGTTTTTTCTTGAAATGTCAAATTCAAAGTTTAAGGTCGTAGTGTCGAAGTATGCGTCGACATGAGTTCACCGACGTTTTCAGATTATTTTTCCGAGCATCGAGCTATTTACTATGATTTATCAAAGTTTCGATAAATAAATTCAATTTCTGAAATTTAGAAAATAGTTGAATTAATCTGGGTCGTTGATCTCTTCTCCCTTTATAATGGGGAGGAGAATGTTGACCCGGTCAAAGAGCTCAGTTGAGCGTTGATCGAGTCCAGACGCCTTCCCGACGCCGACCGTCTTTCCCGACGACTTCCGACCAGCTCCTGCCACCAATCACCACAACCACCCACAAATTGTTCCTCTCTTTTTCTTCTTCCTAGCCCAGCCCTTGAATCTCGCATGCAACCACCGGCGACGCCGAATTGCGGTGGAGAAGCTTCGGCTGTTCTCCGGCGATCCACGACGATCTCGACCACGATCGGTGGAGAGCCTAGCGGCGATAGGAGGGCGACGAAACCGACAGGTCAACCCGGAAGGGTCGTCAGACCCAATCTCCCTTTCTCTCTCTTTTCGTTGGGGACGGCCTGAGAATATAAAGCTCGATCCCAATGTGGTCGGAGCTTAGAGTCGTGCCGGCGGCGGCGGCCTAGGTAAGGTCCGGCTGACCCACCCAAGCCAGGGCAGGTCGGCGACAGGAATTTTCCGGCGAGGCGTTTGATATCTTCTGAGGACGAGGAGGGCGGGCAATGATGGTGAGGAGGGAGAGAGAGAGAGAGGTTTTTTTTTTCTGTTAGAAAGATGAGAGAGAGAGGTTTTTTTTTTTCTGTTAGAAAGATCCGTTTAAGAAAAAGTCTGTTAAAAAATTCGTTAAAGAAAGTTAACAGACATCCGTTAAGTAGATCCCTTTTTTTAAGTGGTTGGCCTATGTGGACCAATAACACACTGCCACTTTGCGAGGTATAGATAACCCAAGACACCTAAGTCTTTTCCCTGAAATGATAGAGTTTCTAACTAAACTTTTAATGTTTTTTTTTTGAATAAAGGGCTGGTGCGGCTGCCCTCAAGCCTTCATTAATGAAACTATCGAATACAAGAGGGGGACATGAAGCCTAAACCCCTGATTACAATAAGCATATAGAAGTCCCGAAATAATAACGAGAATTTCTGCAACTACAAAGTACATGTATTCAAACAAGCACCAACTAGCAAAGAGTACTACTCTAATGGCGACTCTATTTACTTTGTCACAGCGGTGACATAATGGAAAGATCAGTAGACATGTAACATATTTACATATCCTAATATCCAATAATACAGCTTTCCTACTATGTTGCCGCCGAATAATAATCCCGACGACACTAAATTTCATCTTGCCACTAGGAGGTTGCACCCATTTGACCAAGCAAACGACGCATCGCCTCCCTAGAACAGATAAGGCACACAAAGTGCATAGACCGACACAAGGCCCTTGGCACCCTATCAAATGGTAATAGAGTATTATTGGCGACATAAAGTAGCTTAAAACTACAATTAAAATATAGTAAAACAAAATTACTAAATAAAATTGCAGAATAGAAAAATAGAATGGACCTAGGGTAGAACCCCAAGCCCAATCCACAATAGGTCTAGAAGAAGCCCAAAACTGTACCAAGGCCCAACGGGTCAAAGCATGGACCTCAGCCCAAGTTGAGTCTTGCACGGGAAACCTTGTCTCCACCGGCGAACCTACAACCCCGTCGCTCCGCCACTTCCACCGCTTTCGGATCTCGATCATTGTCGAGACACCATCCGTAACAAAGGGTCGTCGCAACCTCCCCACCATCTCCACCCCCAACCACATCAACCCAAAGAAAGAACCGCCTCCGACCTCACCTACATGCACAGAAACCCGATCCCAAACATTCAGCAATGAGTTTTCAACAAGATCCTGGTGGATCCAACCACAAACCCACGACCTTGATCGGCCAAGACAACCAATACGTGCAACGAGATCTGGCTGGAATCGATTTGACACCACCATCGACCACGAAACCACCACCCGTGTCATCGCCACCATCGACTGAAGCCAACAAAACTTTACCCCATTCAGCCCCAACAAGTCCTCAAAGCAAACTTCTATACTAGCAGCCCATCCGACCACACACGACGAACGTCGACGAGGCCAGAAGCCTATGTCGCCGTTGTTGTGCAGCCGGACGAGCATATGAGAAACACTCGACAAAGTCTAGGTTTTTTTTTTTTTAGGCGCGTGAGGCGCGTTCTTGAGAGAGATCGAAATTATTGGCTGTATAATTATCTTTCTTAATATGATTGATTTGTCTAAAAATTAATGCTTTTTTCTTTCATATTGTAAATTGTGGTTGCCCAAGATCGATAGTTTTGTTTATAACATATCATTTGTTGTAAATATTATAATTATGTGGATGTCCACGTAAATACTTATTACTTGTATACTTATGATGTAAACATTACTCCTATATAAAGGGGTCTAATGAGAATGAATGATACATTTCTTCCTCTTCCCACATTCTATCTCTCTCTATTATCTCTCTCATTTCTTAGTTTATAATACGTTATCAGCATGAATTTGCTCTTATCTTTCTTTTCTTCTTCTTCTTCTTCTTATTCTATGAACTCCATGATGATCCACATGTCTATGGTGCAACAAGATAAAGGGGTATAATGAGAATGAATGATACACTACTTCCTCCTCCCATATTCTATCTCTCTCTATTATCTCTCTCATTTCTTAGTTTATAACACGTTATCAGCACGAATTTGCTCTTATCTTTCTTTTCTTCTTCTTCTTCTTCTATGAACTCCATGATGATCCACATGTCTATGGTGCAACAAGATTGCTTATGACCAAGGCTAATGATCTATGAGTTTTTTCTTTTCTTATGAACGTCAATTTTATATATGTGTTCATTTTATTTATACATGTTTATGGAGACGACTTTGAGAACTTCATGTTTCAATAGTCAAGACTCGAGTCCGTTGACCGAGTAGTCTGAAACCTTTGGTTCTATAGACATCACACGAATGTTTTTCTCGTATTCTCCCTTATGGGATCCATTGTTCATATTCATGAACACTTCGAAACTTTGTTTCGAATATGATATATAATCATTTTGAGAGAACATACATGTTCAAATATAGATCCCGATATGGCTATAGATGTGGCTATGGTAACAATTTGTAGCATCTTTGGTGCATGCATGCCCTAAATTTTAGTGGCACTCTACCAAGCCCTCCTCAAAGGCACTAAATAATGTTGATGTATACGTTGATCTTGGGACTGATCTAAGCCATTATACATCACTCCACCGAAAATCGACAATTTGTTTTGTGGAGAACGAGAAACATATTGAAATAATCAAAAATATATGGTGCTCTTAAACACTGACTAATTTTGAGCCTATGTTTAGCTCTGATTAAACGTAATTATGTTTCATTATTCGTTTAATTACCTTTATTACAATAATTGTGTTAGTCATGAGTATTTGTGGAGAAATCATGACAATTTTTCCATTTTTATCGCCATTATGTGGTACATTATGTTTATCGATGATTGTAAATTAGTAATATTGATGGCTCCTTATTACCATTTCTATTATCATTATTGTTTTTAACAACAAAACTTATTACTGTTTTGATTATTCGGTAATCATGGCTATAAACGACAACACCTTACCATTTAAATATATTTGACAAATGACCTTACTATTTTAATTGTCATGATATAATACTTGTTATTAGTAACTCTTCGATCTCATATTTGTTACAATTGTTTGGTGATTGTTGTTAAATATTATTATTTCGTTTTCTTTATGAAAAATGAATAACATTTATATTCCATTGCAGGGTTTGAACTTGGATGTTCTAGATAGGAGCTAATTTTTCTCCACTTTGGTATTTACCAAAGCTAATGTAACCATGATATCTGGAATTACAGACCTAGTTTAAGGCTCCAATAGCCCACATTAGAATGATAAATGACATTATGTTGTCTTTATTTAAGAGACTTTACTTCTCTTCTAAATCTAAATGGATATCATATTGAGTCCACAAATAATCATAATGTGGAAATTTACATAACTTGCGATAATTACGTTAAAAACGTGGATTTAAGAGTTGATTGCCTTATCATTTGGGTTGTTTCACAACCGTCACACCAACTGTGGCATACCATGTTATGAATAAAAAGTCCACTATCAATATATATTTATGCTTTGGCATGACCCTCTGGTCATCCCGGATTTACCACGAACCGGAGGATAATTATAATTTTCAATGGTCACGCATTGTTGAATATACTGTTCATTCCACTTTTAGGACATAATGTTTCTAATTGTAAACACTCATTGTTTGAGTATAATTGAAATTTGATGAGGCTCTGTTCCTCCATTGTAATAGTAATATGGACTACATGCTTATATCCATATGGACCACTGTCCAAACTCGATATTCGAGTATATCATTTGGGATTTGATTTTTTAGCCATATATATTATGAACCTCGTGTTCATAAATAAATTGAAATCCCTAATACCTTTTGATATCAAAGGCTTGGATTTTAAACTATGGATATTCGATCATGATCAAAAATATGGCAAAATATTTTGCCTAAAGTCCAACTATGGACATGATATGTGATGCAGATATTTTTATGCAAATTATGCCTAAAGAGGTAACAATGATCTCAAAAGATGCATATGTTGATCAATGGCTCCAAGAGCTCGTATCATGTTACCAATATTGGCTCCATTTGGAGATATCAGTGAAGATAATTTTCACCTTATTTGGTTGTGACATACTGCTCCAACACCCAAGGCCGGTTTTCTTTCGAGATTCCGTTTGAGGAACTTGGAGGTCATGGTTGATACTTAATAGCAACAATCGGTCGGAGATTGAGATTGATGTGATGAGACACTTGTTGAGAAGAGACGGCATTAGAGGACTAAAAAGCCATGAAAAATGGAGAGAATGACTCCCCATAGAGAGAATGTCGGCGTCGGCTTCCATTGGAGAGTGGTGAGCTTAGGGTTTGGAGAGGAAGAGAGTGGCGACATAGCGTTTTTGACTTTATGATTTACTATAAAGAATCATATAATTAACAACAATTACAGTATATATCATGTGTAAACCAACTATTAACATATTTTTGTGGTAACCACTGTAAGGTAGTCTAGTGGTTCTTGCATAGTTAGGTGTGCTCCCTAACTTAAATTCGAACCATGTCACTATCAAAAGTGGTCAGGAAAGGGACTGCAATGCATTGTTTATTGTCCGGACCCCAACGGATTAGTCCTTAAGGATACCGTGATATTGAATAAAAAAAATATATATATATTTTTGAGGTGAAGTTGAAAACTTTTTGAAATATGAAGAGCAAACTGCAATATTAGTATGAGAAAAAGTAATTTCCTAGTTACGAACTTAACGACAGAAAATATATATAGTTGTGAGATGTGAGGAGGGAGATTAAGAGGGATTTCTAGGGTTTTAGCTCCTCTGTAATTCCATTTTCATTCCCAAAGCCAATCTCAGACCCCAATGGAAACCAATTTCATAGCCAGCGCTCAAATTGCTATGGATGATCAAATTGCTCAAATTTCAAAGCAGGACGGCTGCGCCGCGGTTCTCACCGACCACGAAGACATCCTCGTCGAAATCCTCGCAAGACTGCCGGTCAAAACCCTAATGCGATTCCGTTGCGTCTGCACGACATGGCGTTCGCTAATCGCCGACCCCCATTTCGTCAAGAAGCACATGAAATACGCCGCCGAGAGAGGCGTAAACGACGACGACATGCGGCTGCTGTTCTCCATGAAGCCTCCCAGCACCATGGACTTGGCGGATTTGAAGGGTGTGAAGGACGCTAAGCAGGATTTGAAGAGTTTCAGAGAGGACCGTGTCGCAATCAGAGAGCTGGAGTTTCCGGTTTGTCTTGATTTCGTTAAGGATATTGTGAATGTTGGTAGTTGTAACGGGATTATTTGTGTTCAGTTTCGCAAGGATTTTGTGTTGTGGAACCCTTGTACTGGAGACCACAAGGTGTTGCCGAAACCTGGTGGTGTTGCTTTCTATCCGCAGTATTATGGATTCGGTTATGATGAAATCAATGATGATTACAAAGTAGTGAAGGGGTCACATAATGAAATTGGTGTGGATGGTCCGATGAATGCGATGGTGCAGGTGTTTTCACTGAGGAGAGGTACATGGAACACATATCCCGGCCCGATGAACAGTTGCATGATAGGGAACTATCCTTGCCAGATGAACAGTTGCATGAAAGGGCAGGGGGGTTTTGTGAATGGAGTGCTGCATTGGTTGCGGTTTGAGGAGAGATGTAAGACAGAAAGCAGGGAGATTATGCCTTTTAGTTTAGCTGAGGAGAAGTTTCTGGAGGTGATGCCGCTTCCCTATGAATTTGGTGGAATTTTGATTTGCCGGAATCGTCTCTGCGTGCATAGTGACAGAGCGCTGGTGAGGATTATGATGATGAAGGAATATGGGGTGAAGGAATCTTGGACTGAAGTGCTGTATATTACTTATCATATTGTACCTGAGATATATGATGAGATATGTAAGGTGACGCCTCTGTGGATTCTGGAGAATGGGGATGTTTTGGCGTACACGGTACAGCAAGGAGGCTACTTGTCGGTATATCAACCAAAGGATAAGGCATTTACGAATGTTATCAGGCCTGAAGGGAGTTACATGTTTGAAGCAATCGCTTACAAAGAAACTTTGGTTTCACCGATAACTGGCAGTCTCAGGGACATCTGACAACAGCATTGTGAGTCTTTTCTGTCTAATATGATCAAAACTTATTGCATATTGTGTTTATAGCTAATGTTAGATTATGTTACCTGGACATTATAAACTGATATTCAGCTTTGCTTTTCTCTTTCCTTATTGTGCACAAGGTAATTAGCTACTGTTTTTTTGTGCCCTTTGTATCCTGGTTTAAAAGCTGCTGGTTAGTGGCCAGAATGAGAAGAACATATATTAGATTTTTAGTTCTGGCGATTTAATGTCACTATAGCATGTGACTGTCTCTTATTGGATCTAACGTCTGGTATAAAGTAACTACTATCCTAGGGGGTGGAATACCCATGCGTGAGCACCCATAAACTACTTGGTAAGTGATCGAACTCACTTTTAAAAGGTGCTTTTTTATAGTAGATGGAGGGGAACTCATGTGAGGTTGTGGGTGAGAGGGATGATGGAGGTTTCCAGATTTGAAAAGGTTGTTGGAAGATCGGCAGAATAAGGAGGAACAAAGTCCTCTATGGCTGAACATAAGTCATAAAAAACCACAAAACAGGTAAAAACACCACTAAGGTGATAAGGAGATCGAATCAATCGATAACAAGAAGAAGAGAAGAGACCAATAGAACCCACCCCTAACTCTCAAGTCTCTGATCTAGATATGGAGAGATCTAAATCTAGACAAGAAAGAAATGGGAAGGCTGAGTTGCAGATCTACTTTCTCTCTTTAAGTTTAGAGAGCGAGGCTCTCGATAGTAAAGATATCATTCACTAGATGATGGGGATGAATATTGTGCAAATGTTAAGTAATAGGTAAAGTTTATATGGCTAAAGTTTCTATGACGTTTATGAACGTTATGACCTATTCCTATAAGGGCGTTTATTAAATGTCATTAAAACATATCATTCATGGTGTTTTTTAATCATTATGACCAAGTTATCATTCTTGACATTTAAAAAAACGTTATGAAGATATATTTAATGACGTTTAAAAATTATCATAAAAATAATGACAGTTAAAAACGTTATCAAATAGTCAGACATACAATAACGTTTGGTAAACGTCATAAATTTCGAACAAAATTTAGATTTATGACATGTGTTATCCAAAACTTCATGGAAAGAGTCAACTAAAACGTCGTAAAAATAAGTGTCATTAAAATCAATATTTGTAGTAGTGTCTGGTCTAATCATTTTCCAAGAAACTAGCGGTTCTCCCATCCTTCTCGGCAGTCGTCTCTAATATTTGGGAACTTAAGGATAAGGTTTTGGTCCGGCAAGAGGAGGGAGAGGAAAGAGGTAGTTCAGCGTGTTCAGGTGCGCGTGGACGTCTGTTGAAGGCTACTGCCACGGTGGCGGTTTGATTTTTCGACGATGCCGGTGTTGGTACGGCTGGATTATGAGAAGAGCCATGGGTTGTATGAGGCGTGTGGGTTTTTCAATCATGGTGGTGGTGGTGGTGATTGTGATAGGTTGGTGGAAACTGAATTGGAGGTGTTGTTGAAGCTGACGGTTGTGCAGTTGGAAGTGGTTGCTGTGTCGGCAGTCGAGCAGGTTGTTGTGACGTCGGTGGGTGTTATCCCGATAGGCGCAATCATTTGTGTGTCGGAGTCACGCGGTGGGTCACTCGGGTCTATAGGGGTCGAGGCTGATGTCGTTGCTCTGGCGTCGGTTAAGGACGGCGCGGCTACAGTTCTAAGTGTGGGATTGCGTTCAGAAAAATATGCCGAATTGGGCCAGCTGTTTGGCTACATGGAATGGATCATGAGAAGCAAGGGTTGGCTAAGGAGACTGGGCTTCGGTCGCCATATTCTCTATAATTTCTCTTTTGAGTAATTTTTTTTTCTCCAACCCTGACAGTTTCCTTATTTTAGAGAATTCATGATAATTCCACCAAAATTCATGATAATTCAAGATTTTTGGGTGAAATTTAAGGCAACAGCGTGGTACCGTACTACTGACGAAGCTATTAACGGAAGGGCGATTTTGTAATTTAAAATCGTCACAGTAAACTGCCAATCAAAGGATTAGATTTGAGGACTTTTATTTGTTGTGAAAAGTATAGGAACGTCCATCCCAGTCACATTAGCTCCACAACCCTAATCAGAAGATTTGAGGGTTTGATTCAACTCCAGGGTTGAACAATCCAAGCACCACACCAGCTTTTCTTTCATCTCATCACTCTCCTCCAAACAGATATTGCATAGCCCAGCCTCCCAGCCTCCAAACAGACAACAACTCCGGAAGATCTCGATCAGATCGACATCGATCAAGTTCCCCTCTGCCGCGTGTCGATCCAATCGTCATCTTCTTCGACGAACTGACCTCTGACCTCGACTCCACCTCGGCCGTCACAGTTGACAAGAGAGAAATCTGAGTGGCGGGTGTTGTGAGAGCTGTGGATTTCGGGACGACGGGAATGAGCTCGGGAGCCATGTTTGTTTGGTTTTCTCAGAGAGATGAAGATCGAAGGTGCGAGATGGGAAGATAAAGGATTGAGAGAGAGGCAGAGAAGCTGGTCAAGAACTGATGAGAAGCTGGGTTTTGCTAAGTGTTTAGGTTAGATTTCAGGGATTCGACCTAAACGCTCTTAAATTTTAACTATAACGGGTAATATTTACTGTTAACGGGAGTTATATAATACATTTACTTGTTTACCCTTAAAATTAAAATTCTGTGGACAAGACTTTGCCACGTGGTTGTCCCCACTTTGGCGTTCGGAACACCCGTGTAGTCAAGCGCTTCCCGAAATTTAAAACCTTTGAAATATGGCGAGCAAACTGTAATTTTAGGATGGTAGAAAGTAATTTCCTAGTTACGAACTTATACCAAGGAAAATATATAAAGTTTCGAAGATGCGCGGAGGGAGGTTAAAACTTAAAACATACCAAAATCACCGAGAGCGGGATTTCTAGGGTTTTAGCTCCTCTGCGATTCCAATTCCACCACCCCCAAAATGACGAACAGAGCCAATCTCAGACCCCAATCGAAACCGATTTCAAAGCCAGCGCTCAAATTGCTATGGATGATCAGAAAACGCAAACACCTTTCCCTCTCTTTCCGCCGTTCCTCAATGCCGGACGGCTGCGCCGCGGTTCTCACCGACCACGAAGACATCCTCGTCGAAATCCTCGCAAGACTGCCGGTCAAAACCCTAATGCGATTCCGTTGCGTCTGCACGACATGGCGTTCGCTAATCGCCGACCCCCATTTCGTCAAGAAGCACATGAAATACGCCGCCGAGAGAGGCGTAAACGACGACGACATGCGGCTGCTGTTCTCCATGAAGCCTCCCAGCACCATGGACTTGGCGGATTTGAAGGGTGTGAAGGACGCTAAGCAGGATTTGAAGAGTTTCAGAGAGGACCGTGTCGCAATCAGAGAGCTGGAGTTTCCGGTTTGTCTTGATTTCGTTAAGGATATTGTGAATGTTGGTAGTTGTAACGGGATTATTTGTGTTCAGTTTCGCAAGGATTTTGTGTTGTGGAACCCTTGTACTGGAGACCACAAGGTGTTGCCGAAACCTGGTGGTGTTGCTTTCTATCCGCAGTATTATGGATTCGGTTATGATGAAATCAATGATGATTACAAAGTAGTGAAGGGGTCACATAATGAAATTGGTGTGGATGGTCCGATGAATGCGATGGTGCAGGTGTTTTCACTGAGGAGAGGTACATGGAACACATATCCCGGCCCGAGGAACAGTTGCATGATAGGGAACTATCCTTGCCAGATGAACAGTTGCATGAAAGGGCAGGGGGGTTTTGTGAATGGAGTGCTGCATTGGTTGCGGTTTGAGGAGAGATGTAAGACAGAAAGCAGGGAGATTATGCCTTTTAGTTTAGCTGAGGAGAAGTTTCTGGAGGTGATGCCGCTTCCCTATGAATTTGGTGGAATTTTGATTTGCCGGAATCGTCTCTGCGTGCATAGTGACAGAGCGCTGGTGAGGATTATGATGATGAAGGAATATGGGGTGAAGGAATCTTGGACTGAAGTGCTGTATATTACTTATCATATTGTACCTGAGATATATGATGAGATATGTAAGGTGACGCCTCTGTGGATTCTGGAGAATGGGGATGTTTTGGCGTACACGGTACAGCAAGGAGGCTACTTGTCGGTATATCAACCAAAGGATAAGGCATTTACGAATGTTATCAGGCCTGAAGGGAGTTACATGTTTGAAGCAATCGCTTACAAAGAAACTTTGGTTTCACCGATAACTGGCAGTCTCAGGGACATCTGACAACAGCATTGTGAGTCTTTTCTGTCTAATATGATCAAAACTTATTGCATATTGTGTTTATAGCTAATGTTAGATTATGTTACCTGGACATTATAAACTGATATTCAGCTTTGCTTTTCTCTTTCCTTATTGTGCACAAGGTAATTAGCTACTGTTTTTTTGTGCCCTTTGTATCCTGGTTTAAAAGCTGCTGGTTAGTGGCCAGAATGAGAAGAACATATATTAGATTTTTAGTTCTGGCGATTTAATGTCACTATAGCATGTGACTGTCTCTTATTGGATCTAACGTCTGGTATAAAGTAACTACTATCCTAGGGGGTGGAATACCCATGCGTGAGCACCCATAAACTACTTGGTAAGTGATCGAACTCACTTTTAAAAGGTGCTTTTTTATAGTAGATGGAGGGGAACTCATGTGAGGTTGTGGGTGAGAGGGATGATGGAGGTTTCCAGATTTGAAAAGGTTGTTGGAAGATCGGCAGAATAAGGAGGAACAAAGTCCTCTATGGCTGAACATAAGTCATAAAAAACCACAAAACAGGTAAAAACACCACTAAGGTGATAAGGAGATCGAATCAATCGATAACAAGAAGAAGAGAAGAGACCAATAGAACCCACCCCTAACTCTCAAGTCTCTGATCTAGATATGGAGAGATCTAAATCTAGACAAGAAAGAAATGGGAAGGCTGAGTTGCAGATCTACTTTCTCTCTTTAAGTTTAGAGAGCGAGGCTCTCGATAGTAAAGATATCATTCACTAGATGATGGGGATGAATATTGTGCAAATGTTAAGTAATAGGTAAAGTTTATATGGCTAAAGTTTCTATGACGTTTATGAACGTTATGACCTATTCCTATAAGGGCGTTTATTAAATGTCATTAAAACATATCATTCATGGTGTTTTTTAATCATTATGACCAAGTTATCATTCTTGACATTTAAAAAAACGTTATGAAGATATATTTAATGACGTTTAAAAATTATCATAAAAATAATGACAGTTAAAAACGTTATCAAATAGTCAGACATACAATAACGTTTGGTAAACGTCATAAATTTCGAACAAAATTTAGATTTATGACATGTGTTATCCAAAACTTCATGGAAAGAGTCAACTAAAACGTCGTAAAAATAAGTGTCATTAAAATCAATATTTGTAGTAGTGTCTGGTCTAATCATTTTCCAAGAAACTAGCGGTTCTCCCATCCTTCTCGGCAGTCGTCTCTAATATTTGGGAACTTAAGGATAAGGTTTTGGTCCGGCAAGAGGAGGGAGAGGAAAGAGGTAGTTCAGCGTGTTCAGGTGCGCGTGGACGTCTGTTGAAGGCTACTGCCACGGTGGCGGTTTGATTTTTCGACGATGCCGGTGTTGGTACGGCTGGATTATGAGAAGAGCCATGGGTTGTATGAGGCGTGTGGGTTTTTCAATCATGGTGGTGGTGGTGGTGATTGTGATAGGTTGGTGGAAACTGAATTGGAGGTGTTGTTGAAGCTGACGGTTGTGCAGTTGGAAGTGGTTGCTGTGTCGGCAGTCGAGCAGGTTGTTGTGACGTCGGTGGGTGTTATCCCGATAGGCGCAATCATTTGTGTGTCGGAGTCACGCGGTGGGTCACTCGGGTCTATAGGGGTCGAGGCTGATGTCGTTGCTCTGGCGTCGGTTAAGGACGGCGCGGCTACAGTTCTAAGTGTGGGATTGCGTTCAGAAAAATATGCCGAATTGGGCCAGCTGTTTGGCTACATGGAATGGATCATGAGAAGCAAGGGTTGGCTAAGGAGACTGGGCTTCGGTCGCCATATTCTCTATAATTTCTCTTTTGAGTAATTTTTTTTTCTCCAACCCTGACAGTTTCCTTATTTTAGAGAATTCATGATAATTCCACCAAAATTCATGATAATTCAAGATTTTTGGGTGAAATTTAAGGCAACAGCGTGGTACCGTACTACTGACGAAGCTATTAACGGAAGGGCGATTTTGTAATTTAAAATCGTCACAGTAAACTGCCAATCAAAGGATTAGATTTGAGGACTTTTATTTGTTGTGAAAAGTATAGGAACGTCCATCCCAGTCACATTAGCTCCACAACCCTAATCAGAAGATTTGAGGGTTTGATTCAACTCCAGGGTTGAACAATCCAAGCACCACACCAGCTTTTCTTTCATCTCATCACTCTCCTCCAAACAGATATTGCATAGCCCAGCCTCCCAGCCTCCAAACAGACAACAACTCCGGAAGATCTCGATCAGATCGACATCGATCAAGTTCCCCTCTGCCGCGTGTCGATCCAATCGTCATCTTCTTCGACGAACTGACCTCTGACCTCGACTCCACCTCGGCCGTCACAGTTGACAAGAGAGAAATCTGAGTGGCGGGTGTTGTGAGAGCTGTGGATTTCGGGACGACGGGAATGAGCTCGGGAGCCATGTTTGTTTGGTTTTCTCAGAGAGATGAAGATCGAAGGTGCGAGATGGGAAGATAAAGGATTGAGAGAGAGGCAGAGAAGCTGGTCAAGAACTGATGAGAAGCTGGGTTTTGCTAAGTGTTTAGGTTAGATTTCAGGGATTCGACCTAAACGCTCTTAAATTTTAACTATAACGGGTAATATTTACTGTTAACGGGAGTTATATAATACATTTACTTGTTTACCCTTAAAATTAAAATTCTGTGGACAAGACTTTGCCACGTGGTTGTCCCCACTTTGGCGTTCGGAACACCCGTGTAGTCAAGCGCTTCCCGAAATTTAAAACCTTTGAAATATGGCGAGCAAACTGTAATTTTAGGATGGTAGAAAGTAATTTCCTAGTTACGAACTTATACCAAGGAAAATATATAAAGTTTCGAAGATGCGCGGAGGGAGGTTAAAACTTAAAACATACCAAAATCACCGAGAGCGGGATTTCTAGGGTTTTAGCTCCTCTGCGATTCCAATTCCACCACCCCCAAAATGACGAACAGAGCCAATCTCAGACCCCAATCGAAACCGATTTCAAAGCCAGCGCTCAAATTGCTATGGATGATCAGAAAACGCAAACACCTTTCCCTCTCTTTCCGCCGTTCCTCAATGCCGGACGGCTGCGCCGCGGTTCTCACCGACCACGAAGACATCCTCGTCGAAATCCTCGCAAGACTGCCGGTCAAAACCCTAATGCGATTCCGTTGCGTCTGCACGACATGGCGTTCGCTAATCGCCGACCCCCATTTCGTCAAGAAGCACATGAAATACGCCGCCGAGAGAGGCGTAAACGACGACGACATGCGGCTGCTGTTCTCCATGAAGCCTCCCAGCACCATGGACTTGGCGGATTTGAAGGGTGTGAAGGACGCTAAGCAGGATTTGAAGAGTTTCAGAGAGGACCGTGTCGCAATCAGAGAGCTGGAGTTTCCGGTTTGTCTTGATTTCGTTAAGGATATTGTGAATGTTGGTAGTTGTAACGGGATTATTTGTGTTCAGTTTCGCAAGGATTTTGTGTTGTGGAACCCTTGTACTGGAGACCACAAGGTGTTGCCGAAACCTGGTGGTGTTGCTTTCTATCCGCAGTATTATGGATTCGGTTATGATGAAATCAATGATGATTACAAAGTAGTGAAGGGGTCACATAATGAAATTGGTGTGGATGGTCCGATGAATGCGATGGTGCAGGTGTTTTCACTGAGGAGAGGTACATGGAACACATATCCCGGCCCGATGAACAGTTGCATGATAGGGAACTATCCTTGCCAGATGAACAGTTGCATGAAAGGGCAGGGGGGTTTTGTGAATGGAGTGCTGCATTGGTTGCGGTTTGAGGAGAGATGTAAGACAGAAAGCAGGGAGATTATGCCTTTTAGTTTAGCTGAGGAGAAGTTTCTGGAGGTGATGCCGCTTCCCTATGAATTTGGTGGAATTTTGATTTGCCGGAATCGTCTCTGCGTGCATAGTGACAGAGCGCTGGTGAGGATTATGATGATGAAGGAATATGGGGTGAAGGAATCTTGGACTGAAGTGCTGTATATTACTTATCATACTGTACCTGAGATATATGATGAGATATGTAAGGTGACGCCTCTGTGGATTCTGGAGAATGGGGATGTTTTGGCGTACACGGTACAGCAAGGAGGCTACTTGTCGGTATATCAACCAAAGGATAAGGCATTTACGAATGTTATCAGGCCTGAAGGGAGTTACATGTTTGAAGCAATCGCTTACAAAGAAACTTTGGTTTCACCGATAACTGGCAGTCTCAGGGACATCTGACAACAGCATTGTGAGTCTTTTCTGTCTAATATGATCAAAACTTATTGCATATTGTGTTTATAGCTAATGTTAGATTATGTTACCTGGACATTATAAACTGATATTCAGCTTTGCTTTTCTCTTTCCTTATTGTGCACAAGGTAATTAGCTACTGTTTTTTTGTGCCCTTTGTATCCTGGTTTAAAAGCTGCTGGTTAGTGGCCAGAATGAGAAGAACATATATTAGATTTTTAGTTCTGGCGATTTAATGTCACTATAGCATGTGACTGTCTCTTATTGGATCTAACATCTGGTATAAAGTAACTACTACCCTCGTACCCTTTGTCATGCATCCTGAAAACTTGCTGATGGCTTGCCATTTTGTGAAGTGTGAACTAACAATCCCCTTCCAAATACATCTTTGGTATAAATTTCTTTATTACTTTCCTTGACACTTCTATACACAATGGTAGCCAGTAGCCACTGGAAGGATTCACTGAACTGTCTCTGTCAGTGAAGATTGTTCTTGAATTGAGGGATTTTGTCTTTAGAATCGCTAAGACATTTTCTTAAATAATGGTACTTGTCCTTATGCGTTTTCCCTTTTAAGCATCATCCCCTTTCTTCTGCATTCATCTTTGTTCTATTTGCAAAGAATGTTCACAACATTGAAAACATTAATTAGACTCCTGGAAACACAAGTTGAGATGTTGACCTGCTAAATTTGGTTAGTGAGGAGAGTATGATCGAGTTTCTTTGCATTTTCTGGGGAAGAGTGTTGTTCAGTCGAAGGTTTCTTCCTTTGTAGTTTATGCATGAATTAGGCATGTTTCAGCTGTCTTTTTTTTGGTTTTCTTGGAAGTTGAAATTGTTTTAATTGTGTTGGAATTTGGTCATGCCGTCATGGGTACTGGAAAATTCATGTGTATTGCAATCTACTTTCCACTTCTGAAATTTTGCTTTGCATCTACTACCAAGTTTTCTTTGTATTAAATTATGAGGTTTGCTAAGAAACTCTCTATAATCTTCTTCTAATGTAATATTGATATCTCTATCTCATGCATGACAGAGCTTCATTCCTGAACTGTTTCTGTTCAACCCACTTTTATTTGCTCTTTTGCCAAACAACCTAATTCACTTATGTTTTGACTTTAAAGCTACTTACAAGATTGACTCTCAGTGCCTGTAAAGCTGTAACTATCGTAGCAATTTGTCCTGTGATAAGCAATTACACAATACACTGTCCTTCCTCCACCATTTTGGTGCAACTAAACAATTATTTTTGCTTGTCAAAGTATTGTAACGCATGGTAGGTACAGTACATGATCTTTACTGTCAGAGATTTCTGGTGCAGTATCGAGACTTTATAGCTATTCACAATACAGAATTACACAAATCATTTTGTCCGGCCACCAACACTTTTTGAAAGCAATCATCTTGAAATTGTTTGAGCATGGTTTTGTATTGTTCATTTTGTTAGTATTACAATTGATTTGCATTCAGATTTTATTTTTGAATTAGTGAAATCAGTGAATGCTTGTTAATTCTGTTTCCTTTCTTTTTCCTTATTTCAAGTGGTTGCTTGCTAATTCCTCTGAGACAATTATAGCAGATTTGTTGGCGAGCTAGTGCATTCTTTCTACGAGCCTTGGTGGAATCCCACAGAAGAGTTGAAAGGAGTTGGATCAGAATGTCTGTGAACCTTTTGCAAATTTAGGGCAGCTTGAGATTGTGCTAACCATTTGAGAAATCAAAATGAGCTTTGATCTTAACTGATTTAGTTTTGTGCTGTTCTGCGGGCTGAAGTACATCACATCACACAGGTGTTTATAAGATGTAGCAGCAACTTTTCAGTTTCGTCTCCGTGTGACTCTGTATTCAGTATTCAGTAGTCTGTACCAATGTTTCTGAATCTGGAGGCGCGCTTTTTGATATACTTTATACTTGTGTTCAGAATGTTGGGGATTTCTATAGTTTCAGATGTTTTCGCCTTGCATTTACATTCCAACGTGTGCGCATGCTACTATCGATGAGATGATCTGCTTCATCAGCAATTCAGCACTCTATAGAGCACACCAAACGTATGAGGTTTTTTCATGTGAAAATGCTATTTAGTACTGACTTGGTCTCCTCACTATTCATTCTAATGACAACTTAAAATATCCCAATCTAATATAAGGTAACTAAACTGAAGTCCAAATCAACAATTACCAAAATCCTCGTAAAAAAAAACAAAACAAATCTTACCAAAACAGGCTCCTATTTTAATAATTTTGAGATTATTTTGCCTTCACCTTTTAAATATTTATAGAGAGAAAATGGAAGAGAGCCTTTACCGAGCCTCACCGGACTCAATATAGAATTTGATTTTTAGTAAATCTTTTTCTTAGAATTTGGTTACACATTCTTATTTCACATATGTATGTACTTTTTATATATAGGTGTGCTACCTCAAGTCTTAATTAACGAAATTATAAAATACATGGGAGGGGGCGTAAAGACTGAATTCCTAATTACAATAAAACATAAAAAGAACATCAAGATTTTCCACAAAACCTATGTACTCTAACAACCACTAATTAACAAAGAGTGCACGAGTGGCTACTCCATTTGTTTTGTCACTACGTTGACATAATGGAAAGATCATAGATATATAACACGATTATATATTCTAATGTCAATAAATAAACTTTCCAATTATGTTGCAATGTGGAAATAAATCTGGCGTCAGTCATTTGTCACTACGTTGACATTACACAATTATATATCCTAATGTCAATAAAACAACTTTCCAACTAAGGCGCCGTGCAGAAATAAATATGGCGGCACTCATTTTTATTCTATCGCTAGGAGGTTGCGTCTATTTGATTAACAAAACAATCAACCGATCATTCTATACGTGCATATTTGTACCTCTAGATTAGATTTTTCGTTATGTCTAGAGTATATCGATCGAATCTCTACAATACATATTTAAATACTTGCTATATAGTTTCAATTGAAGATTTTGACATGTTTCAAAAGATTCAATTTTTGTGTGTATCTCTATAGTTATTTTGTTATGGCAAAATTCATATTTTTAACATTTTAGTCAAATATGGTTCTATACATACATATGTTTTTTTTTTTTTTGCTGGCTTTTTTTTTTGTATGTCTAGGTAAATTGAATCTCTACATGCAGTACATCTTTAATTAAGTACCTACTATATAGTTACAATTGCAATTTTTGACATGTTTCAGAAGATTCAAGTTTTTGTATATATCTATATTTAAGGTTATCTTATTAGGGAGAAAATTCTTACGTTTTACATTCTTGTTAAATATGGGTTTTATACGTATATATTTGTGTCTAGATATATCGAATCTCTACTACACCTACTATATATAGCTAAAATTGAAAAGTATCCGATGTTTCTAGACATGCACATTTGATATACGGATTTCATCTGAGAATTATTCCTTGAACAATTTTGGATATGTGAATTAAAATTCAAAATTGTACTAAAACAGTGATTCCCTCAGTACGTGAATTTGGTCAAGTCTTTAGTGCCTATATAAGCACAAGTCATGTATAAGCCGAGTACTCTACCATTGAGTTAGCAACCCAAATTAGCAACCCAAATAAGCAAATCAACTTTGATTCTTGAACAATCAAGATATTTTTTATTTTTTTTAAATATTCAATAAAAGGGTTGTGTAACCTCAATCAAAGGAAGAACATGGTGAACTACGATGGGCCGTCTAACCATGCTATTGCTGATGATGAAGATCTCGTTTTTGAAATCCTCACAAGGCTACCTGTCAAGTCTTTGATGCGATTTCGTAGCGTAAGCAAACCTTGGCGTGCTTTGATCTCCCAGTCTCACTTCATTAAGAAGCACCAGAGCTACGCAAACAGTGGCATCACCAAGAACAGCAGCTCCAGGGTTATTTTCCTGACGAATCCTCCCACCTTCATACGGTTGCAAGATTTGGAGAGTCTCAGTAGTAGTGATGGTCTAGATCTTGTTACTCCTACAAAGCTTGCACTGCCGGTAACTACTTCTAACTTTGAAATTTGGGACTGGAAAATTGTTGGTTCCTGCCATGGTCTAGTTTGTCTAGAAATAAACCATAGCGTAGTTGTAATATGGAACCCTTGCACTGGAGAATCCAAGCGCTCAATAAAACCTAGAAATGATTGTGTTTCAAGGTTTTATGGGTTTGGTTATGACCCTAACATGGATGATTATAAGGTAATACTGGTCGGTGTTCCTTTGATTGAATGCGAACACAGCTTTACATCCTTCGCCGATCAGACCACCGTTCAGGTGTTTGCCCTAAAATCGGATTCTTGGAATTTTCATGAATGGTGCGGGGATATTAACACCTTGAAAGGGCAGGGGTACTTGTTAAACGGAGCTCTGCATTGGTTGGAGTTCGAGTCATTGGAGTTTCAAGGGGGCTCGAGAATCATGTCATTTCATTTAGGTGAGGAGAAGTTCGAAGAGATTCCATTACCCTTCCGTGGTGAAGTTATTAGAGGAGCACCGGGTGGTTTTAATGGGTTCATGACGTTCAAGAATCGCTTATGTGTGTATTCTGGTGCGTTTTTTCCCTCCCCATTTACTATACGCATGCTGGAGAAGTATGAGGATAAGGAATCCTGGGTAGAAATTTTAAACCTAGATTCAAATGTTGTTCTTGACTTTGGTGATAAAATACTTTACTTGAAGCCTCTGTGCATTCTGGAAAGTGGTGAAATTTTGGTGGATAATGTAGAAGAAGGCCATGGGTCTGTGTTGGCATTGTATAATCCTGACGAAAGAACATTCAGGGATCTTGTTCATAACCATAAGCATTTGTACTTTGACACCATTATCTGTGAAGAAACTTTAGTTTCACCAGTAATCGGCAGTGGCGGAGACAACGATGCTTCACCAACTTTGTGAGGTTTGCCTTCTTTCTTTCAATCATATACGAGTTTTTCTTTCAATAATCATCTTTTGTGTAATATTATCCGTTGATGATCAATTATATTTTACTCTTTACTTGTATCGCACGTAGAATTATCGGGAGATATTTTTACGTGCAATACAAGCAAACATACATGTAGAACAAGTTATTAGCATGTATTTATGAAGTCATTCATGCACACGTTGACTATATACAAAGGGAAAAACGTATATACAACCTCTAAAATTATAGTAATTATTACTTAGTATCATGACCGCTCAATATCTGTCATATTTTTCAATTTCAACCGTGTAAGATAGTCTGATACTCTGATTTATACGTCTCTCACATAAAATAAAGTCTTTTGCTGCTTATTTGAAAAACCTCAATCTTATGTTCTTTCAATTAGGCTATCACCTATATGTCATTCAAGTTAATTACACTCATCTTTCTCTTTTATAACAAGTGTAAAGCTCGTTACTCACTTTTCATGCCTCTTCATTGCCAGAATTCGGTAATGCAGACAAATGAAGAAGCCAATTAAGGAGAGGGAAGGTGGCTGGGAGTCGGGAAGGGAAAGAGCTATGGCGGACAAGTATGCACCACATCCACATAAGGAAGCAAATTCTATGATCCAAAGGGTATTTGATGCTCCAATAATATTGGTGTTCTTAAATATTGCACCAATTAGGAAATAAAATGTATTGTCTTTTAATCTCGTACTAAAATAACGACAACCGCTCGGCATGTGTCAATTGATATCAAGATTGTTATATGTAACGTTTCGTATTGAAATTGTTGTATGATTTGTTTGATTTCTATGTAATATTTGTTGTATGATTTGTTTGATTTCTATGTAATATTTTACGTTGAATAAATTTTCTGTTTTCGAGAATGAAATTTTTATTTTACTTTTCAGTTATTTTTATGGTCTCACACTCTCTGTTTTGATGGTTTTTTTTCTTTCTTTTTCTTTTTCGTTGTTCATCGAGATTTGGTTGGTTTTCAGAGCTCAAAAAGGCCAATAAAAACAAAACAAAAACACAATGTATCGGCCCAACATTGGGAGGTTGGGCCTAGCAGTGGGGTCTTCTAATTTTTGAAAAACAAAAAAATGTTTATTGAGAAAGAAGAAGAAAGATCAGATATTTTGAAAACCAAATTCGAAACCGCCCTATCTCCACCTCCACCAAAATTTCGCGCCCTTTATGCCCTCATCAATCTCAATCTCTCCGTCTCCACCACAATAGGAGAGATCAGTCCCCACCGAAACGACGCCGTAATCCAACATGGTCTTCCTCCACCAACAACTCCCCTCCCGCAAAAGACCCGCCTCTTCTCACGGTCCCCCTCCCCCTAAATCCTCAAAGCCCAAACCCACCGCCGCCGCCGCCTCAAATTCAACACCAAACGACGCCGTCGAGACCCCCGCCGGCGATAAAATGGTCTCAATTTTAGCCGAGGCCGGTTGCACTCTCGTCAACCCCTCCGGCCCGCCGTGCCTCCCCTCCGACCCTCACAAGCTCCGCCGCGACCTCCACCGCACGTTTTCCTCTTCCGAAAATGCCCCTGCTTTTCGCTCCGATTTCCTCAGCGGTCTCTCCTCCTACATCCAAAACCCTAGAAACCTCCGCAGGTGAGTTCAATCACTCACTCACTCTCTCTCTAACAATTTCACGCTTCGATTTCTGAAGTTTGTTCTGGACATTTCCTAGGGTTTTGACTGCTTCAACAAGAAGCGAGAGCTTGCTCCGGCACCTATTGCTGGTTCCTTCGATCCAAGTCGACATCCAGGACATGCTTCTCGAGAAGCTTCCGGAGTATTTCCACGTGGATTCGGATCAGAATCCATCGTCGCTTTCTCTTGAGGACGATGTTGCTAGGCTTATAATCAACCACTTCCGGTGGCTCGATTTCGTTGTTGATCCTAATGCATTGGCTGAGAAATTGATGCAAGTGCTTTCGGTTTGCCCTTTGCATTTGAAGAAGGAGATCATTGGCTCGCTGCCGGAGATTATTGGGGATCAGAATAACAAGACCGTGGTTCAGTCTCTGGAGAAAATGCTTGAAGAGGACTCGGCTGTGGTTGTGGCTGTGCTCGATTCCTTCTCGAATCTTAATTTGGATAGTGAGTTGCAAGAACAGGTCTCACTCTACCTTTCACTTATCTATGGAATTCAAGTAGTACTTTTAACAGTTTTGGTTAATATTGAATAATGTACTAAGCATTCTGCAATTTTTAGTTTCGTTATCATTTATTGGTAGGAAAAAATAAGTATGCAGTGATGTAATGAAATGATTTACTTTGGCTTCATATGTTTGAGGAGTGAAAAGGAGGATTAAGTTATCTTTGGCATACTTTAACTGCACCTAACTTTAAATTTAATTCTGTTTGAAGGTTGTCACCATAGCATTGTCCTGTATCAGAACAATTGATGCGGAGCATATGCCCTACCTGCTTAGATTTTTATTGCTTACAGCAACACCATCGAATGTAAGGAGGATAATCTCTCAGATACGTGCGAAGTTAAAGTTTGTTGGTGTATCAAGCCATCATGCTTCACAACAAAGTAAGCTCAAAGGAAAGTCACGTGTGGACAACTCGGAGGCTTCTATTCTTGATGCCTTGAGATCAAGTCTTAGATTTAAGAATGTATGTTTTCTGCCCCTAATTCAAGAATACATTGGTTGTGATTGAATTGAATTTTTCTCCTCTAATACTGCTTGGTTTCTTTTATACGTAGATACTGTGTCAGGAGATCTTGAAAGCGTTGAACTGTCTTGAGAGACCTCAGGATCACAAAGTTATTGACATATGGCTACTGATGCTGATATACATGAATGGTGAATCTTTGCAAAGGAGTGTTGAAAAGCTATTTAAGAAAAAGGTTATTGAAGATAGTATCCAGGAAGCTATGTTTGATCAATGCTTTCATGGACACAAGGAGCTTGTACAGGTAATTTTGACTATATCAAGCAGTGGTTTCTGTTGGAATAGAGGATGGGTGGGTGATTAGTCTTTAGGGGTGGCAAGAGCACCAACTTTAGTATGTACGATAGGATAGTCTTGAAGCTTTTACTATCCCACCCCACCAGTGCCACTTGTGCTAGAATTCATTACAACTATAGTGATGAGGCTTTATTTTTTATTTTTTTTATTTTATAAATTATTTAATGATCAATCGAATCTAAATCCTCCTTTTTACTTCGTAGGATTACTTTCTATCTTTCATTTCTTTGTCCGAGTACCTGTTGGCTTGCAAAGAGCAGAAGGTCAGGCACTTTAGCATTCATATGTATGTTTGTCTCTTTGAGGAGTTTGGTGATACTTACTCAAGACAGGAAGTAAGTGGTCTACAGTTGCTTTACTGGTTATTTAGTCATGGACAGAGGATTTTGTAATTACTAATTGCATCTTTGATGTAGGTTCTTGGTTCACTAGTTACCCATGTGGGCTCTAGTGTGGGTTTTGAAGTCAGTTCTGCTTTAGAGACCATGAGGTTGCTGGTTTACAAATACGCACAGCAATTAATTCCTCTTTCTTCTCATATTAGTGGTAAAATACACATCTGTCAGTAGTTAAAAAAAATTAATCCATCATTAATGTTAGCATGATGACTTCTTTGTTCCTCATTTCAGGTATCTTGGATTATTTAGAGGGATTCAGTCTTGAAAATCTGCACAAGGTAGGATGCTATCTTTCTTTATTATTCTTGGCTAAAAACTTAAAATCATCATTTCACTGATTTTAGACTATGAAGGTCTACGAGATTTTCAGCCGTCTGGCCCTTTTGGCTCGGTCAAGTGCAGATTCACATGGTTCTTCTTTTGCAAATGAACTTTTCATGATAATACGTAAGCAGGTATAAAGAATGATCAAATTTCTTATTTCTATACTGCATTATATTGAAATGCAATACATGTATAACCATAGTCGCTTTTACAGCTGTGGTAATGGAAAATTTAGATGTTCCTCCTCCTGTTGGACAGGTTAGTCATCCAGATCTGAACTACAAGAAGATGGGCCTTGTTGGGACTCTGAAGTTAGTTTCATTTCTAGGATGTGCAGCAAATGATACAGGTGCATCTCCATCTCAGGTAAATCTACCAGCATTTCAGTTCTACGGCTTCTGTAGTTTGGTGGACATGGTGGTTGTGTGTTGCAGTTGTTTTGGCCTTATTGTGAAATTTGAATTTTATGTTGATCAGAGAAACATATAGAACACAGTTAAGATGCTCATATTTGTTGCCTCCAGGCTGATTTCACATATTTGGTTCTGTATTTACAATTGGTGTTAAACTTAAGGTTATATTTTTGTCAGCATTTGATTTATTTCATTTTTTAAACACTTTATTCTCGAAACCTTCATCATTCTTCAGCATTCCTACAGAAATCAAACTGTGATGAGGCTCTGGAACTCTTGAAAATAGCTTTGGACTCTTGCAAACAGCTGCCCTTACCTCTGATCATGTTTTATGATGAACTGACTGAAATGATGGAAAACAACACGCTTGATCCAACCGTTATGGAATGGTCAGTTTTTTTAATTACCGTAGCTCTCTCTCTCTCTCTCTGTTTTTCTTTTCTTTTCTTTTTACATACATAGTTACATACAAATAATTGTTTTCTGATTTTCCAAAAACTTATCTGCCTATTTCAGGATTGGCAAACATGTGGGAGAGTTTGAATCTATATTTCTGTCTGATCTTGATGGTGGAAAGTTAGCAACCAACAAATCTTATTGTGGCTTAGAAGGTGATTTGCAATATCTTTATAATATTCCTTTTTTTTTTTCTTTTTTTTTTTTTTTTTTTGATAGAGATATTGGTCTTTGTCAATAATGATACCTCTTATTTTTTCTAGGTGAACTGTGGATGAACTTGGATGGTGATATATCTCCTATTTGTCTGAACTTTTTGCCATTGGCTTCATCCACATTGCAGTAATGTTCGCACACACATTAATCTGTAGATAAGTCTTTTGTTTTCTTTTTCTGGTTGTTGATGACTGCTGAAGTTGGAATCTTGTTGTGTGCAGGTCTGCTTCTTCTCTACAAGTTCTTCCGGCTAACTTCCTTTTATTATCTGCAGTAAGTTGAAGGTACCTGTAACTGGTGATAACTGATCAGATTACAATCTCTGTGATAAACTTTTGGAATGTTATCAACTTTCAGATCGAAAGGTTCACAAATCAAGGATCTCTTGGTGGGATCGATGCACTACTGGGCTGTCCTCTCCACCTCCCTTCTTTAAAGGTGAGGTCAAGTAAAAAAATGCCTTTTCCATTAATAAATATTTGGCTTATACCAGAGTTTCTTCTAGTTAAAGCTATCAATCCGTATTTAAGAATTTGCAACAAATATATCCCCAATGTACACCATAACTCACAAGTCACCACACATGTTTAAATGCACACACAGAGATTGCTCCAGATACTTTATTAACTGGAGCTTTTGAGAATTATGGGGATATCATCAGATGAAGTAATATATAGTTGTTAGTTGGTTTGAATTATTTTACTTGTGTAGCCTGTCAGTGCTCATTTCAATGACCTATACTGACATGCAATTACTTGTGGATTCCCAGTATTTCTTTGGATCTGAGTGGAAGTCTCTCACAGGGAAGCAGAAACAGATAGTATGTCTGTCTCTGTACTATGCTTCTAATTGGATACGGGAACTAGTAAGTGTAGAATCTTATAATGTTGCGTTCAGTTTTCAACTGGTTTGGACATGTAAATTGTGGTTTCTTACTCCTTTAATGTGATGTGTAGCTCAATGCCTTCTGTACACAAATCACCGGAAGATTTGATTTTACAAGTCAGGCTACTAAGGAGGACATAATTGCCAAGCTTTTGAAGCGTGTGAGAAATCTTATGTACGTTACTGTGCCCTTACTCTTTTGGCAACTTATTCCAAACTGTGTAAATCTGCTGTCTAAATATTAAAACAATGTGAAGTAATTTTACATTAAGGTGTGTCGGTTACACTTATCATTTTGTCAAGTTCCAAATATTAAAATATGGTTGTGAATCTTTGTTGCAAATGAGGAAATTCAAGGGAAACAGGCATCCTTATAATACCTAGATTTTAAGGCAGCACTTTCAGGTGCAGGAAACCTAATGGAAGCATTTTATTTTCTTATTCGGTTTTACCGTATTAGTTTTCTCCTGTTTTTCAATTTTTGTAACGTGATTTTATATGTTAAGGGTGTGATGCTTTTTGCTGTCCTGAAGCAGACCACCCTTGTTATATAAAGCATGGTTGATTGGCTGGATTGTGGGAAGTTGTTGATGTGGATCTAAAGCAATTGATTAAATGGGTGGTGCTATTAACACACCCCATCTATGATGAGAGTCAATCACGAATCAAATTCAAGTGGCAAACTTGTAAATAAAATTGAAATGTGGATAGGAAAATAGATGAGGTGTGTTAATAGCAAAAAATGGTGTGTTAATAGCATCACCCTAAATATTATCTTTCTAATTGTGCTATTTAAATTTGATACTCATTAGAACCTTTAATCCTTGAGTAATGATGGGGACAATACAATAATGCAGATTCTTGGAAAGCTTATTGAACAACTGTATTGAGAGGTACCCTCTACCTCTTCCTGAACTTCATCCAAATGCGGATATCAATCGGTCTTCTCTCTTAAACCAACCTCATCATATGGGGCACAGTGAGAAGAAACATGAGCATAAGAAGACACAAGAGGATGTCTCTCCGAGCAGCACAAGGAGAAATAATAAGACTTCAAAAGCATCAACAACATCAGATACTATGGGAAGACTCCGGCAGCCCACATTATATGATGTCTTGGGGAAAGCGGGAGTTATAACAGGCCAAGAGGTTCCAAATGAGGATTCTTCTGGTTTATCTATGAAGGGAAGGTCATGTGAGTCCTCTCAGAAAAATCCCTGTGACTCTGAGGCTGCCATTATAGAAATGTCTGCTGTTGCCAAGGCCCTTGAAGCTCAGAGATCTAAATTCAGGCCTCTCCTGGTTCAATGTTATTCAGTTTTAGCACTTTCAAAGGTAAAGTTGTTAGCACAAAAATTAAACTGCCTTATCGTATTACCTGTGATTGAGTTAGAAATTTAACGGCCAGTTTTCTGGCACTGCATTTTTTGTGAACTTACTTCTCTTTGTGGTTACCGTCTAGTATTTAGTGAAGGAAGGTGTTTCATATAGCCTACTGGAGAGATAGAAATCACAATTTTGATGCTTCTGTTAAGACTTTGTCCTTGTACAGTATATACAATTCTGAAGTAAATTTGTCAATTCTTAGTTTATATTATACTTATTATTATTATTATTATTATTATGTACTTTCTTTTTTCAATGAGATTTTGGCAACAGGCTGTCAGCTTGTACCTTAGAAAGACCTGGTTTTTGTGCTCTGGGTTACGAGCAAATAAAGTAGTAATAGTTTATGAGTATAAGCACAATAGGTTTCACTGACTAAAGTTAGTCAAAGAATTTTTTTTTTTTTTGATAAAGGCGGAAGTGATATGTTATACTTAAGAATTAAATTCAGTTGACCCCACTGTGGTTTAGAGGTGAATTCATGTTAGTCCCTAAACTTTCAATTTCATTAGATTACCCCTGAGCTCTTGTTTTTCTGTCTGCCGTCTCCTATCACTCATGCTCAGTCCAATTGGGACGTTTAATCCGAACGTAGTGTTTGAAATTTGATGACGTAAATTGGACGGAGTATGAGTGATAGGAGACGGCAGACAGAAAAACAAGAGCTCGGGGGGTAATCTGATGAAATTGAAAGTTTAGGGACTAACATGAATTCACCTCTAAACCACAGTGGGGTAAACTGAATTTAATTCTATACTTAATAATATGAAGAAATATATCTATGTCAAAATATCTGCTTTGTTGTGATCTGTTTTGCTGCATGTCAAACTAGTAGCTTATTACAAGATGTGGAGGGTACTAGAATAGAATAATTGTGGAATATTTGTTATTGTGAAATGCAGAGTGAAGCGTCATGTTGCTCTGATGCTGCTGCTGAGGTACCAGCCTTTCAAAGAATTCAAGCTCTTATTTATTATGAAGAAATTGTAAACATGCGAAACTTATTTTCTTTTCTGTGGGTGCTAGTTACCTCTACATCTGTACCTTCTGCGTGATCTGCACAACAAGCTGGAGTATTTCAATCCTGGAAAACAGTTGTGGGGTAAAG
Source organism: Fragaria iinumae (assembly GCA_009720345.1). NCBI lineage: Eukaryota > Viridiplantae > Streptophyta > Magnoliopsida > Rosales > Rosaceae > Fragaria > Fragaria iinumae. Next base: position 35,000,688 of record CM019122.1, on the reverse strand, counting down.
GCTTGAGTGGTCCAGTTGGGTTCACAAGGATGACATTAGATGAATTCTTGAGCAGAATTGAACCACTCTTTCCAAGTCTTAAGAAACATTTGGATAGTGCAGTTTGGTTACTTAAACAAGGTGAGAATGTAAAGCACAATTTGGTGGATAAACAGTAGAAGAATGCCACTTCCTTCTATTAATCTTAGAACACTTAACTCTGCAGGTAGTGAAACCTGTGAAGAACATTGGAATAGTGAATCTACTTCTGCTGGAAATCCAGACATTCCCAATCTTGTACTTTCAAACTACACAGCTTCTACTTCAATATTCAAAGAAGTACTTCATTGTTTCAGTGCGGTGAAAATCTACCCTTCTCTATCTCTCTCTCTCTCTCAACGTAGCCCAATATCCTGTGTACGTACGTGGTGTTAAACTTCTGTTAGAGAACTACTAAATCTTCTTACTTTGATCGTAATGACAGATATTGAACCTTCCTGGTGTTCAAACAGACAAGCCAGCTCTCCTACACCTGCTAGAAGCATTCCAGCCCGATAGCATTCCAGATGGTTTTTATGCAGGCATACAGCCTAACCTTTCTCCTGGGGCTGCAGAATATTTATATTTTGGAGCTTATTCTTTTTTTGAAGATGTCTTGGACATAGGTAGATTATTCTATCATGTTTCCTGGTAGTGCTTTAAGATGCTCATCGATTGCCATACTTTTATTTAACCAGCTTTTGTAACTGCATACGGTTCGGTTCATGCAGCGTGTTCTTTCTCCTTTATGCTGGCGTCAGAGTCACTTTTTACTCTAGAATCGGTTGTAACCTCGGTCCAGAAATTTGTCAGTAAGTTGGAGGGAAATGGTAAAAGCATGCAGTATGAATTCATCCAGGAGGCTGTTCCTACTTTGTGCAGAAAACTTGGTACTTCTGCTGAGAAGATTTTAAGGCAAAGATGGGATGATGACAATCTTGATAATGGTTGGAAGAGCAAAGTGAGCTATCTTTGTTCTGAGCTGTTATTTCTTGAACTAATTTAGAAGATTATTTTATTTTTAGTTTTGTCTTTATAAATGGATGCACCATTTTGAGTTTTTTTAACATCTAAATGTCTATAGGGAGAAACAGTACAGAAAATATTGCGTATTTATCTGGATAATAGTGGCTCCACTCCTGATCTGCTGAATGAGCTCTCCTGCTCTATTTTACCCCAGGTAAATGGATTTTATCTTCATTCTGGGACTTGGTTTCTTAAAAGTCCTCATATATATATATATATATATATATTCTTTCTAATTTGTGGATTAAACAGAAATTTTTGAATTTGTTTCTAGCTTTATGAATATCACATTATTGGAAGAGCTTCCAGTGAGAACCTTATAGAGGACTAAGTTTCACATGAATGGTTGGATGTAGTGTTTTAAACTTTAATTGATATTTTCAAATTCCAATATGCATGTCATCTTATCGTTCATTCAACTGTCCTCACTTGTTCCTTATTATAAGGTCCTCATTGGAAGCTCTTCCTCACATTATTTCAGTCAGAAATGTTTGTCTTGTGTTGATGACAACTTGTCCTTTGTGGACAACTGAATGTACATTTTACATGTTGACAAAATTTTTGTTTTATAAGATCATATAAAAACAGTTCAGAATGGAAGTATTTGTTTTATGTCATTATGCTTGCATCTGAATACCAACAAGACAACTGTCTGAGAATCAGAACCTTGTTCTCTCCTTCCAGACCTCAAATGGAGTACCCTATTTTATGGCTCTTTAGAACGTGGATCTGAGAAATCCATATTGAAAAATGGTGTACTACAGTCTAGACTATATTAGCACTGACGTGATTCAATCTTGGACAGATTATCTATTCATATGGTGACTGCCGAATCAATTTATTGACCAGCCATTAACATAATGTTAAATTTGATTTCTCTATTAGGCTTCTTTTGGCAAAGGAAAGGACGAAGATGATCGACATGGTTTTCCTTCTCTATCTTCTGGAACATTAGGTGTATGGTACAAGATATTGGTAAGACTGGTTTTGTTTTGTTTACGATGGTTTTCTTGTTGGAGATGGAGATGTTTACACAAGGTGATATTATGTGCAGCATGAAGAAAATCTTACCGTTCTAAACAAACTGGTGAGTTATAGATTCATTTTTCAAACTTTGCCGATGATCTCCTATGTTTTAGTCAAAACTCACTAGGTCAGAGAACTAGAAATGATCTTTGTACCTCTCTTAGGTCAAGGAAGCTACTACCCTGAAGCGACCGAGAGCTGGCGCACAACATGAAACTATTGAAAAGCTTCTGATCAAGCTACACCAGTGTGTAAATGTGGTGGTATCACTAGTTAACCTTTGTAAGACTCATGACAAGGTACATAAACATGATTACAAAGTTCTTAAATCATCATTACTTTTGGCTTTGATCCACTTGTCCTACTTCAGCCTAGTTGTTATAATGGCTCTATTGCCATCAGAGTTTAACCTGTTACTATTTTGTGGTTTAGGTAACTTTGCATGCCATGGCTGTTGGATATGGTGGGAAGTTTGTTGATTCTTTCCTGAAAGGTATATTTGTGAATTGTCACACTTGTTAGTGTATGATTTGAATCTGAAGTATGAGAGCACTAACTTCATAATATTTTGCAGCTTTTGACTTCTTACAGTCCCACTTTCAAGTTCACAACGGGCAGATACTCAACTTGGTAAGATCTGTTGAAACGTATAGATAGTTACATGTTAAAATGGAGTTAAGTTTTATCCCATTTTTTTTTTCCTAAAGAAAATCTTATCCTTTTGTATATCAATCAGGTTTTAGAGCTTCAAAAAGCCACACGAACAATACAGACCCTATGTTCTGAAGCAAAGGTTAGTCTTACCGTCTCCTATTACAAATAAAATTATCTTTTAGTACTAAATATATGTTCACAGTTGCAATTTCATTATCTTACAATACTTTTTGATTATATATTTGTTAATTATTCTGGAAGGGCTTGAGACAAACAAGTATAACCAGAAAAATTCCTGCTACAAAGAGATCTATGGAACGCTATTTGTTCTGTGTGAAAGCTCTTCTCCACACCGCACCAAGCGGCCTTACTTTCTGGATGGGTATGTTTTGCATTGATGGCTTTCTTTGGTGCACCAGTTTGTAAAGGGAAACTATTTAATCTTACTGTAAACTATTTGGAGTACAGAGACTCATAAATCATTTTCACACTTTTTGCACTCTACACAATATGCCCTTTTCAAAATCGCAAGTCTGTGGATAGGTTTTTCCTCATGTGTCATTCTTTATGTTTGTATACTTATCTAAGCGAAGCGTGTATATATTCATTTATACTCCACAGGAAATTTGAAGCATAAAAATTTGACGGGCGAGGTGGTGAGTTCCCAAGTGTATGCGGATCATGATAACGAGAATAGTGCTGATGAAGAGCCATACGAAGCTGTTGATGAAGATCCACCGGAGAGTGTTGCGGTTGAAGAGGATACAGAAACATTGAGCGAATGAAAGTGCTAGGTAACAAAAGCTCTTTACACACATTGACTGAAAGTTTTAAAAGCATGCTTTAAATAAACCTGGCAAGACTCGTATTGTTTGAGTATACTGCATTTTCTAAATGTTTCACAATATAGTTTTTATATTGTTCCATATTTTCAACTCCAGAAATTATACAGTAATTGTACCACCAATTGTACAGTAATTGGTTTAAATGTTGATTACTAATAATTTTTTAAATTTTTGCAGGGCCTCCATTGTAGAGTAGCATATCCTGAACGGAGTAAACATGCTGATCAACTTGTAGTCAGAAACGGTGATATAAGGAAAGGGCAACGAATGGTACGCCTTTAACCACAATAATCATAGCTAGCTTTATGACTAGGTGGACTAATTGTAAACTATATCTAGGTTATCTAATAGAATTATCAAGTATTATTGTAAATGTGAATCTATTATGAGAGTGGCTTTAGTGATTCAGGTGCATTCACTAAATTTATCACAAAATTTTTCGATCTATTATGAGGACTGAGGAGTCATAACGGGATATAAAAATATCACAAAATTTTTCAATCTATCATAAGCGAAGATGATATGAATATCTAAGTTTATGAAAAGTTAATATATGAGGACTCTACAACAGTTCTGTGATATTATACCATGCAAAAGCAAATATTGATTTGAATATAGTTCTACATTCACATAATTGAGAAACTCCGTACACTTTATCGGAATACATGATCAAAATTTCCATAATGTTGTCAATCAAGGGTTACAAACGTACAAGTAGTTGTTATATTGAGTATATTGGTTATCACTTTCGATAATGATCTGAAGTGTCGAGTTTCCCTGTCGTAATGTCCCGTAATGAGACTTGTCTCAGGGAAAATGTACGCGAGGTTGTGGTGTAGCCTCACCATTACTGTCGTCATGGATCTACCACACACAACAGAGATAAACTTTACTAAAAAAGAAATAAGAAAACAGGAGTTTTAATAGAGAGATGTAGTAACTAAATATTAAGTCTAGTCCTAACTCCTAACCTGGTTTGGTGTTTTTTGTGGGATTTCTGGGAGCTTCACAGCTGTGTAGGCAGCAGCACCAGCTAAAGCACCAAGTGTTGGTGCAACCAAGTAGATCCACAGCGATTTATAATGTCCTGCAGCAATTGCCGGCCCCAAAGTCCTGGCCGGATTCATTGAAGCCCCGGTTGTTGGTCTGGCAAGTACATATTTCATTTAGAACACTACAAGGTTTAGACTTGAGATTATGCTAATTTTAGTTTCTACGCACTATAAGTATTAGACAATACTGCAAAATAAAAAAATTCAAGTACTAACCCTGCTATAAGAATATCGAGCAATACTGCAGTTCCAATTGCTACACCTGCCAACTCCCCTACCTGTCAACCATATATAAGAAAGAATATCAAACCCTACTAATTAGAGAGCGAGCTCAAGAACTTTGGTTGATTTGCAGTCGTATAACACATACCGCACGGGTATCTGTGGCAACAGCAATGATGACAAACATGAGAATGAAAGTGACAATGAACTCGAGTGCAAAAGCTTGGCCATTGCCTACTGAAGGAACTGTAACTCCACCGTTCATAAAGGGATGGAAAACAGACTTGAGAGCAAAACTTGCAGAGATGGACGCCGAAACCTGCGCTGTGATGTAGAGAGGAACTTGGGACCAAGGGAAGTGTTGAAATGCTGCAAATGCGATGGTGACCGATGGGTTTAGGTGTGCTCCAGAGATGTGGCCGGTGGAAAAAACCACTACCATCACTGCTAACCCTGAGCATGCTGCGTTGCCTAGCAGTGTCTCAGCGCCATCGTACTTTTGGTTCACGATAGGTCCTGCTGCTGCCGCAAAGATCAGAATGAAGGTCCCCAAAAACTCCGCTCCAACCTGTATGTACATGCCATTCGAGTGACGATGCTATCAGTGATGATCATTAGCCTTGTGATCATGTATATAACGTCACGAGCCTTTCCAACAATTCCCAATCGCTTCAAGCCTATATATATATACATGCAATTCCATGCTATTCGTAGTAATTCTTAAGCCTTATGTTAACATTCATCAGAATTCACGAGCATGGCAATTCGTTGCAATATAGTTGGTGTTGTTTATAGGTTAGTTGTATGTACCTTACGGATTAGAATGGCATTGCGCTCAAGGAAGCTCGTCAGGCTTCTGCTTCCTTCCATTAAGACTTGCAAGGTTAGCAGCCTTAGCTAACAAGAAGAAAAGAGAAGAGCGCACTACAATATGAAGCAGGGACAGACCTAGTACCTATTACTTGGAATCTGTTTGCATAAAATATAATCTTGTCCATGAAGCATCACATCATCACTTGCATGATGATTGCTTTGCAAGTTGCATTAACCCTTGAAGGTCAAAGTCCCCATCATCATGTATATAAATTCTTAATTAATGATTGAGAATAAAAGAACATATTCGAAGTCAATGCCACCTTTTGGTGCATTTCAAGAGTTTTTGTTTTTGTTTTTGTTTTTGTGTCTCTTTCAGCTTATACCGATATTGTTCTCAACTTATATAATTCATAGAAGAACGAAGGTTTTTTTTTTTTTTTTTAGCAAAATGAATTGTACATACATGAAATTTTCTTCCCTATATACACATATATCGAGTAATATTACTCGAGAATTTGTTCCACACAATTCCTACTACTAACATGAACAATGATATGCTAATGTTTCACACACAGCTATATTACTTCCCGTAACCAAATGAGAGCTCTTCTCTCTCAAGCTTGGTGGTTGCAAACCCTAACCCTAGGGTTTTGCTCATCAAGATCCTTGGCCTCTAACGTATTTCCTCCCTCTCGTGAAGCCCATCTGGTGCTCTTTACGGGAGCGTGCATCCCTTCTTTTCAAGATGGGTTCTTTCGAAATCCTTTTTGGGCGAATTGTCGAGCGACTCTCCTAGGTGGTGTATTGCAACAGAACCGAGCTTCTCTGGTTTGAATAAGTCTTGCTGAAGGAGATGGTTCTTCGATGCCAGTTTGAGGAGGACGACCCGCGTTTGGGATCTGGGCACTTTTGTTGTCGGCGAGAGGCTTTGGCCGATCGGGTTTGGGATGGACGGACCTTACTCGGTTATGGCAGATTCCTTGGTTGGACTCTAGTGGCAGATGGACGGCTAGATTCCGATCTCACTTTATCGACGCCACTCTTGGTTGTCGTGGGTAGATAATTAGAGATCAGGTAGGATCGATTGCTATGAAAACCTATATGTGTGGCCGAAGGGACGGGTCTGGAAGTGGCGGAGAACATAGTCAAGGTGACGACCGGGGTTGACGCCGGAACAATGTTGGTGGCTGTCGGTAAGGCTTCAATGGGTGCCCAGAGTAGATCTGGTCTCTTCATTGCGGGCCTGGGCTGTTGTGGGTCTGGTAGGGGTGAGTTGGGCCCTGCATTTTAGGTCCACTCACTGGTGGGTGTGGATTTGGGACCCGGGAGGATGGGTTGCTCTGGTTTGGGCTTTGATTCTTTATTGGTTTGGAGGTCCAATATGGTTCTTGTTCTTGAGGGTATGTTTGCCTTCCAAGTTTCTCACACCCTTGGTGGCCTTTTTCGCTCCCTCGGGAGTCACATCCCGCTCCTCTAGAAGGGTGTATCTCCCTTGTTACTGTTACGATCCTGGTTATGGTTATGGTTACAGTTATTATTATTTACACTGCTTTCATGACATATGCAGTGCAAGATGTCTTGTGACATCAAGTCATGTGGTTACTTCTTCTCTTGGATGCGTTTGTGCATTTTGCTATCATTTATTGCTTCTTTTAGATGCGTATGTGCATCATGTTTTGCTTTATCGTATTCTGATGTTCTCACATCGCCCTATGTATTTTTAGATTCTATCTAATGGAAACGCTTCTCGTCCTTCCCTAAAAAAAAAAACATGAACAATAATAAAGTAATCTAGGGTTCACATCTAAAAACTAATTGGTAATGGATGGAGTGGCCCAAACCCTTATAAACTCACATGTAAGGTCTCATATTTCGGATGTGAGATTAATATCTCAACAACAAAAAATGATTACTCTCGCTAAGAAATGCAATATTCAAAAATAGTCGAGAGAATTTCGAAAATACAATATGATTATCTCTTACATCCATCGTGAGAAATACGGCCAGGTCATCTATATATACATGTACTCAAAATACATAAACTCATCCAAAGTCAACAGCTAGAACTAGTTGCAGTTTCTATATATATGATCATGAACATATAGCGCAGCACACGCTAGCTAGAACGATCGAGCCTGATAAATTCATCAATAATTGAGATTATTTTTTTAAAAGAAAACTAATTAAGCAATGTCAACTCTTGGTTTTGAGACTTTCAATCACTTCATACACCACATATACATAATGGCCGGCTGCAGGCACCAATACACATGTGAAGCTGTGCTCGCTACTAAGTCTCCTGATCGAGGTTGAACACATTGAAGGTGAAGAACAATGGCCGAAGCGAAAAGGTGATCGAGATCGATCGATGATCTGATTTTAATTCTGTCAAGCATAAGTTTAAGTTCTGTTTAATCATTTCAAGCACGTACATATTACCATATCTGAATCTTCTCCATCTGGTTATTAACTTTGCAGGGGTGAAGATGTTAAGAGCGTTGATGTGTTTACTGCAAAAGGTCTGCTCAGCACCGGGCACCTGTATCTGGATGTCAGGTATATATGTGAATAGTGAATTGATTAATCTTTGTGGATTTGTCTCAAATTTACCATGGTTGTGTAGCTTAATCAGTGCAGTAATTAGTGAGTTAACGAGATCGATCAGTTCGATCAATAAAATTCTATCTCTGAATATACAGGACAAGTGAGGAGTTCAACACCAGCCACATTGAAAATGCCATCAACGTTCCTTACATGTTCAAGACCCAAGAAGGTACTCTAATTTTCAAACAGACCCCCCCCCCCCCAATATGCAATTTAATCTGACTAAAACTTGAATTTATATTATTTTTTGGTCATGATTAATTAACCATGCAGGTAAAGTGAAGAATCCTGGGTTTCTCACCCGAATTTCCTCAATACTCAAGAAACAGGATCACTTAGTCGTGGTATAATTAATCAATTCGTAACTCTTAATTATCTATGGTTATCTTTTCTACTTTGTTTTTGATTGATTCTGAATGAGTACGTCTTAAACTTTTCGCGATACGTACCTATATTGCAGGGTTGCAACAGCGGAGGCAGATCACTTAAAGCTTGTGTAGATCTTCTCAATGAAGTAAGTTACTCAGGATACCGATCCAAGTCTCTAAACTAGCTAGTATTCTATATAATGGAGAAATTGAGTTAACTATTGTTAATTTAATGAAAAAAATTGCAGGGTTTCGAGCATGTCACTAACATGGAAGGGGGCTACTCTTCATGGGTGGACAATGGACTTGCTGGTGACAAAGATAAACCATCTGATGAACTAAAAGTCGCTTGCAAGTTCCGACCTTGAAAACTATTTACCTTACGTGATTGAACTTTTCATGCACCACTTATGTCTGTAAAAATAAATGGTAATGGTAACTGGTAAGCTTTAAATTTAAGGGAAACAATCGAGTACAAAAAAGAGCTATATCGTAATTTGATGATTTGATATCTCTAATTTCATGCCATTTCCACATTATTTGAATACTAGTCAGTATCATAATCTTTCATTACACAATACACATACACTTATTATTATTGAGATCCATCCAAACAAATCATGTAACCAATGCAAAACATGTACGTACGTATTATTATTGAGATGGATAACCAAGACGAACTACACGAGTATATATATGCAACCAATGCAAAACATGTATTCTGAAGGCGAGTTCAGTAATGTCTTTTGTAAACCTGCAAACTAACTGGAACTCGATGAGAAGTATAAATGAGCAAGTTACAAAATCAAGATACAATATACAAGGTAGAAAAAAAAAAAGCAAGCAATTTAACGAATTAATCCAACTCTTAATCCAAATTCAGGGTCTTTCCCTCAACACCTTGATGCTCTCGCCTCGCAAGACTTTACCAAGTAGTTTTCGCCTTTGAAAACATTGGTACGTAGTGAGTACACAATAATTTCTTATGGATATAAAACATCTAGGTTTTTGTTACTAACACTTGTTTCACTAGATTGTCTAAGTTTGTTGATGAAGAACCATCTGGAGAAGTGGCTTCTTCTGCAAGTTTCTTCCACTCCATGGCCTTCTCTTTTATTTTCTTACCCTTCACTCCCTCCATTAACTCTCTCACAAGCTTCTCTACATTGTCTCTCTTCACATTGTTGTCAATCTCCATGCCACTGCCCCAGTCATTGCAAGTGTAGTAACAGTTGGTCATCTGCTCGGCGAGGATTGGCCAACAGAGCATAGGCACTCCTGCAGACAGACTCTCAATGGTCGAATTCCATCCGCTATGTGTTAGAAAACCTCCAACTGATGGATGATTAAGCACTTGCTCTTGTGGACACCAACTTGCAATGAAACTTCTTCCCTTAGTCTCAGCTACAAACTCCGGTGGCAAAATCGCAGACTCGCCGTGTACTAGATCAGGTCTTATTACCCAGAAGAAGGGAAGCTTGCTATTTGCGAGTCCCCAACCAAACTCGAGAAGATGTTCAGGTGTAATGACTGCTAAACTACCGAAGTTAACATAGATGACTGAATTTGGCGCCTTGGAATTTAGCCACTGGAGGCAGTCAGTTTCTTCTTTCCAAAGGCTGTACCCTCCAGATTTGAGAGGGTCTGGTACTTGATTGAGTAGTAATTGGAGAGGTCCAATGGCATAAACTGGTGGAGGTGTAGAGGAGAGAGCATACAAAACATCTGGCTCCAATGCATCAAAAGTGTGTACAACTACTGCTGAAGCTTTGTGAACCCTATCCATTGCTTCAATGGAGAAGTTGAAGAAGATGTCATCTGGATCTGTAGTTCGAAAGCAGCCTGGGAGATCCCTTAAACGGAGACCTTTCATTCCTGGAACCCAATCTACAACCTTGTCCAAGAAGCCATCTGTGAAACAGCTCTCATCTACAACAGTACCCAATAGTTATTTCACTAACATAAGTGCCCTTTTCATGGTTAGAAACAAGCCCTCAACAATGCAAAGATAAACAATTAAAAGAAAATGCTTTGTTGTCTTCAATGTAATAATTTTACCAAATCATGCCATTTCACAAAAAGCGCATCACCAATTTACCAAATCATATCATGTAATAATTGCTAAGAAGGACTATCTAGAGAGCCATCCTTCCATCAAACTCTGAAACCAGACACCTGCTAGGGCTAGGCCAATAACCAAAAGAATCTCCCCAAAAGAAGGGAGGTTGCCAGTGTCGATGATCCCAGTCGTGGTGGTGCGATCTGTTAACGTGAGTCACAATCCTAGTATATTAGGAAGATGTATATTCTGTAATCAACTAGGATTATGTAAATTTTTCGGTGTAATTAGTTTCCTTTTAGGGTTAGAACTGTGCTTGTATATATACCTGACTTGGGGTTTGTTCAATATATTAGAAAATTCTCAACCTTTTGTGTTCTGTTTGACTTGACATCAGAGCCTAAGTCGATCTTGGCAATCTTGGTGATCTGACCCTGTTGTTTTCCGCTGCAAATTTGTTCTAAACCTGTCCCAATTTGATCTATTCGACGTGTCGAAGGAAGCTTTCGATTTCGTCGAATTCTGTCGTACTTGTTATGTTCCTCTGTCATCAAATCCTCTTTGCAATGGATTTTGCAATCTTTGGTGATCAACCTGAAGTTTCCCGTGAACAATTGATGGCTCTTCAAAACGAGAGCTCAGGCTTTGGTGCGAAACTGGGTGGCACAAACTATCCAGTATGGTGATGACTTATGAAGATGCATCTTGGCGGTGTGGGCAAGTGGGAATATGTCGCTAGTACTCTCCAACGACCTGAAGAAGTTGGCAAGGCACAAGCTATGTGGGATGCTACAAATTCTAATACGATGGTGCTTCTCCTCAAATCCATGACCAGACCAATCATGCTGTTGTTTTCAAGCTATATGACGCCAAAGGCAATCTGGGATGTAGTCGTAACCACATACTATGATGTGAGTGATTTTGCAAGAGTTCATGAGTTGACTTGTCAAGCTTTCACAACCACTCAAGCTGGTAAGCCTCTTGCAGAATATTATACTGGCTTGAAGGCTATCTGGAAAGAGTTGGATGAAAGGGACCCCAATCCTATGGTGTGTGATCTGGATATTGCTACACACAACAAGTCCCAAGACAAGATGCGAGTCCACATCTTCTTGAATGGATTGGATTCAAAATTTGCTACTGCTAAGGGAGAACTGCTTCGACAAGCCACACCACCAAGTCTGGAACAAGCTTATGCTTATGTACGCAAAGATGAATCCAATCAGTCTAGTGCAAAGAAGTTGCATTCCGAGGTATCCAGCCTCACTGTCCAATCAAAACCTCAACAAGATTGGAAACCAAAGAACCAAGACAGTGAACTTCGAATCCAGCTTGCTCGTGGACCAGATCTTGCTAAGGTGCAGTGCTTCTATTGTAAGGAGTTTGGATACTACAAGAACTCGTGTCCTAAGAAAACAAATCAAGGAGCTACCTATGATAAAAGCCGCGGTGGCAAGGCTGCCATTCATTTGGTCCAAGAACCTGATTCTATGGAGTAGGAGGACAAGACCTCATCACATGTATGTATTCTCATGAGAAAAGAGGTAAAATTGGTATCGCATTAAAAATTTCTGACTTTACTGATGGTGATACATGGATAATTGATTCTGGTACGTCTGATCATATGACATTTGATAAGTCCTTTTTTTCAAGTCTGTCCTCATCTTCCATACCTGAAGTGTCTAATGCAAATGAGGTGTCCTTCCCGGTCCTAGGTATATGGTCAATTCAAGTTACTCCAACAATTGTGTTAAACAAAGTCTTTTATGTTCCCGCTCGATCACATCACTTATTGTCTGTTTCTGAATTGAATTCACAAAACAAATGCTCTATAACCTTTTTTCCTATGTATCTTATCTTCCAGGACCTGTCATCTCAAGCGATAATATGCAAGGGGGATCTGCGGGGGAGACTGTTTCACTTGGATTGCATGTACAACGGGGAAGCAAGAGCACCGTCACCAACAGTTGCCCTGACATTGAGTTCTGATCGAGTAAAAGAAATTTGGCTATGGCATCGTCGAATGGGTCATCCATCTTTTGGAGTCATGAAGAAGTCGATGCCATCTTTTTTTTTTGGAATAAAAATGTCCAGTCTCCATTGTGAAACTTGTGTTTTTGGTAAGAGTCATAAGTCCAGTTATTCTCCTAGTTTTTCTTCTAGTTCTGCACCATTCGAGTTGATTCATTCTGATGTATAGGGGCATTCGATGAATTTGACATTGATATGAATGAAGTACTTTGTTTTGTTTATTGATGAATTTACAAGATTAACTTGGGTTGTGCTATTGAAAAAGAGGGATGCTGTGTTTTCGGCTTTCACCGCTTTTCATAGTCTCATCCGAACTTAGTATGATGCTTGTGTGAAAATATTTCGATTTGACAATGGAGGAGAGTTTGTTAACCACTCTTTTCGAGACTATTTTCAGCAACATGGAATTATTCATCAGACTACTTGTCCTCAGACACCAGAACAGAATAGGGTATCTGAGAGGAAAAATCGACACCTCTTGAGTATTGGAAGAGCCCTCTTACTCAGTGCCAATCTACCCAAATATCTTTGGGATGAAGCTGTGTTGTGTGCCTCTCATCTTATCAACCGTCTACCATCTACAACTCTTCAGAATCGGGTTCCATTTGAGGTATTGTCTGAACATGTTACTATTCTATCTCTCAACAAACTTCCTGCTCGTGTCTTTGGTTGTGTGGCCTATGTTCATCTTTACAAAAATTAGAGATCTAAGTTGGAGGCTCATTCCCTTAAGTGTGTGTTTGTTGGATACGGATCCCATCAGAAAGGATATAAGTGCTACCATCCTCCGTCCCAACGATTCTATGTCACCATGGTTGTCACATTTAGTGAAGACCTGTGCTATTTTTCTCTTACAGTATCTCCGAGTGAGGAGGAGAAGCATGCGTTTTGTGAAGATTAATTTGGAGAAGTAGAAGATTGTGTAATTGTTGACAGTAACCCCGCTGAAAAGGATCTTCGGCTTATCACCAACCAGATCCAGAATCCTAGAGATAATACTCTAAAACCTCAAAAAGTGGTTCAAACTGTTGAACCTGCCCATGTTGAGGCGTCTGTTCCCTGTTCTGAAAGTGTTCGACATGACGAACAATTGTCGAACACGTCGAAAGGAGGAGAATTGAATGGTAATCAACCACCAGTTGTTGAAGATGTACATGCAAGTTCAGTCTCTCCCCCTACATCAATGATCTATCCTGGCTTGCCATCACCTGAGGTATGTAGTACTATTCGGTTGTCATCCTCCAATGTCCCTGAATCTAGTAGAGTCTTGTCTGCTAGGTCAACCCGTGGCCAACCTTCTAAAAAATATGAGCCTCTCTTGTCAGCTAAAGTCAAGTATCATGTAGCCAACTACGTGTCAACTCATAGATTGTCTAAACCTTATGTAGCCTTTGTGAATCAATTATATATTGTGTCTCTTCCTAGTAAAGTGCAGGATGCAATCAAGGAGGAGAAGTGGGCTAAAACAATGGAGGTTGAGATGGATGCTCTCAAGAAGAATGGTACTTGGGATTTGGTGCCATTACCACCTGGAAAGAAGACCGTTGGTTGTAGATGGGTTTATACTGTGAAGCATAATGCAGATGGCTCGGTTGATAGATATAAGGCAAGGTTGGTTGCAAAAGGATACACTCAAAAATATGGGGTGGATTATGATGAGACGTTCGCACTTGTGGCAAAGATCAATACCATTCGAGTCCTCATGTCTTTGGCAGCTAATCTAGATTGGCCCCTGTAGCAGTTTGATGTGAAGAATGCATTTCTTCATGAAGATTTGAATGAAGAAATTTACATGGATCTTCCTACAGGATATAATACTTCTATGGGCGAGAAGGTGGTGTGCAGATTGAAAAAGTCCTTGTATGGATTGAAGCAATCTTCAAGAGCTTGGTTTGGAAGGTTCACGTCTTTCATGAAGAAGATTGGGTATAGGCAAAGTAACTCAGATCATACTTTGTTCCTGAAACACCGACAGGGTAAGCTTACTGCCTTAATCATTTATGTAGATGACATGGTAGTGACAGGTGATGACACTGGTGAAATTAGAAGATTGAAAGATCAGTTGTCTTCTGAATTCGAGATGAAGGACCTTGGGAATTTAAAGTATTTCTTGGGAATTGAGGTAGCCAGGAACAAGGACTGTATCATGTTGAGTCAAAGAAAATATGTTTTGGATTTGCTAGCAGAGACTGGTATGCTTGATTGTCAACCAGTTGATACACCAATAGAACAGAATCATTGGATTGCAGAGTATCCTGATCAAGTTCCGACTGACAAATCTCGATATCAAAGGTTAGTTGGAAGATTAATTTACTTGTCTCATACTAGACCTGACCTTGCTTATGCGGTTAGTGTGATGAGTCAGTATATGCACAATCCTAGTGAAAATCACATGAATGCTTAAAGTCTGTTCCTGGAAAAGGCCTGATGTTTCGTAAGCATGGACATTTGAGGACTAGTGGTTACACTGATGAGGACTGGGTAGGGAACATCACTAACATGCATTCTACTTCTAGCTAGTTTTACGTTTGTTGGTGGAAACTTAGTCAATTGGAGAAGCAAGAAACAGAATGTGGTGGCCCGTTTTAGTGCAGAAGCTGAGTATAGATGTATGGCTCAAGGAGTATGTGAGTTGTTATGGTTGAGAAGTTTGTTAAAGAGTTTGGGTTTCAAGTAGGAATTGTCAATGCCTCTTCACTGTGACAATACTGTTGCGATTGAAATTGCACATAATCATATTCAACATGATCGGATAAAGCATGTAGAGATTGACAGGCATTTCATCAAGGAAACGCTAGATGCTCGCATAATCTCGTTCCCATTTGTTCCTTCGGAGGAGCAACTAGCTGACATCCTTACCAAAGCTATGTTGTCCATGACTTTCAGTAACTCACTTGACAAGTTGGGCATTCAAGATTTGTATGCGCCAACTTGAGGAGGAGTGTTAACGTGAGTCCCAATCCTAGTATATTGGGAAGATGTATATTCTGTAATCAACTAGGATTATGTAAATCTTTCGGTGTAATTAGTTTCCTTCTAGGGTTAGAACTGTGCTTGTATATATACCCGACTTGGGGTTTGTTCAATATATTAGAAAATTCCCAATCTTTTGTGTTCTATTTGACTAAACCCTAAATTTCTGTTAAAAGCTCTCATTTTACTAATTTGACTTACATGACATGCATGAGGGTGAGACCACAAATTTTAAGCCCGGTTGAGGCCCCTTGTCAATTTTACCCATAAAACTCACCACCAAATGGTTTAACATTTAGGTCTCGTTTGTTTCATTGAAATAAAATTAGTTCATTTGCCGGTGATGGAGAATAGAATGGAAAGTGAATGAAAACGAAATTTTCTGAGAAGGGAAACAAAATTTTTTGAGAAATTCTATTGTTTCATAATATAAGAAAATCCATTGGGAAAGTTGTTACTAATTTATAAATAATATATTAAAATATATATTGTGATGTGATTAATAAATGTAAGGACAAAATGGAGGCCGAAAAGTGGTACATTTGAAGTTTGGAATGAACCATTTTCCTCTTATTTTCAAACAGAATTCAGAAAAGTGTTTTGTTTTTATTTTTTTATTTTTTTAATTTGCATCTCGATCCCCAAACACAGGAATTGAATAACTTTCATTTTCTGATGTATACTTCGGTGAATCGAAAGAGACCTTAAAGTTTAACATGGCTTTTACCTTTCAGTGGAGCAAGTCCTTTCTCCTTCAAAACGGAATATTGTTTGGACCCCAAGAAACCGCATGCAGCAATTGATAAGAACAGTGCAACAGGGATTCCAAGTTCTTCAGCAGCTGTGATGGTGAATGTCATGAAACCATCTGAGACAATACTAGTCACCGGAGGATTGTTGGGAGTTGCTGACTCATTGATTTTGTTCAGGAGATCACAAAATGGAGCCAAGCAATTCTTTCGAATAGAATCACAAAGCAAGATGAGGTCTTGGGTGTCATCTTCATCAGAACTGGGAAGGCCATCTGGGATAGTTTCAAAGTGAAAATCAGACAGGCCATCAAGGGAGTTTGGTCCAAGAGATTTAAGAAATCGCTTGTGGTTGAACTCTGTGTTGACGAAGGTTATGTGAAAACCTCTATGGTGGAGGAGTTTGGCTAGTTTAAGCATTGCCTTTATGTGGCTTTGCATGGGGAGTGGAATACATACAGCATGAGGCTTTTTGCTGACTTCCATGGAACTCATCTCAGAATTTCTGAAAGCCTGAGGTTTTTGCACACCTACAAATGGCTTACCACTTAACCATTTCATATTGTGTTTAATTATATAAAAACGAAACCAACAATTCTGTGATTGGTTTTTAGGGCTTACCGATCAATAGCTACGTATATAGTGACTGACAGTGAGTCATGCAAAGAGTCTAGTCACAAAGAATAAGAATGGACGGCATATATCGTTTGTTCTTTCATGGCACACATAAAATCTTTTAGCCTGCAGCTTAATAATAATGAAAGCAGAAAAATCAAACCTCAAACCATAGCCTTTGTTTTTTTACCTCACTCAAAAGCAACCCAGATGGATCATATATAAGTTATTTTGTTGCAATCCAAGATGTTTGGAATAATTAAATTAGCAAATCACATATACATCCTTTAAAAGGATTTGAAACACAAATAAATCCACTTGTGTTGTTGTTAAACAAATAAAGACAGTTTTTAACAATTAAGGACAATCTTTTCTCTACATGTCATGTGTCATGATTTAATTTACCAAACTAACCCTACACTAATTAAATATACTTTTAGAAGAGAAAATTCTCTCATTTTGAGATTTTTCAGTAGATGGAATACAATAGCAGATTTTCAATAGTTTAGTGTAGTAGCAGTTAATTTCAGTAGAAGTAGTAGCAGGGGTTAACATTCCAGTAGAAGTGTATTGTTGTTAAACAAATAAGGACAGTTTTTAACAATTAAGAACAATCTTTTCTCTATATGTCATGTGTCATGATTTAATTTACCAAATTAACCCTACACTAATTAAATATACTTTTAGAAGAAAAAATTCTCTCATTTTGAGATTTTTCAGTTGATGGAATACAATAGCAGATTTTCAATAATTTAGTGTAGTAGCAGTTAATTTCAGTAGAAATAGTAGCAGGGGTTAACATTCCAGTAGAAGTGTGTTGTTGTTAAACAAATAAGGACAATTTTTAACAATTAAGGACAATTTTTTCTCTACATGTCATGTGTCATGATTTAATTTACCAAACTAACCCTACACTAATTAAATATACTTTTAGAAGAGAAAATTATCTCATTTTGAGATTTTTCAGTAGATGGAATACAATAGCAGATTTTCAATAATTTAGTGTAGTAGCAGTTAATTTCAGTAGAAGTAGTAGCAGGGGTTAACATTCCAGTAGAAGTAGTAGCAGAGGTTAACATTCCAGTAGAAGTAGTAGCAGGGGTTAACATCCTCTCATGTTCAGCACACAACAACACGCAATAGCAGCACACAACAGCACGCAGTAGCAGCATACAACAACACACACAATAGCAGCACACAACAACACACCAATATCACACGCAGCAGCACACAACAGCACGCAGTAGCACACAGCAGTAGCAGCACACAACAGCACGCAGCAGCAGCATACAACAACACACAACATCAACACACGCAGTAGCAGAACACAATAGAATGCAGTAGAAGCACACAACAACACACGCAGTAGCAACACACAACAACACACAGTAGCAGCACATAACAACACACACCAATATCACACGCAGTAGCAGCACACAGCAGCACGCAGTAGCAGCAGCAACAGCAGAATGCAGTATCAGCACAAAGCATGAGCACGGATTAGCTACGAATGATCACTTTTTGCTGTCAAATTCAAAAGATATGAGTTTTAATTTCAAAGACTCTTTGAGTAAACCAAGTTGTAGAGATCAAAGAATAATCAAATCAGATCTTGTTAGATTCGGCGAAGCCTTAGTCAACTTTCATCCTTTCATTATTCTGCTTCTCCTCCCTTCCTCGCCTCCTAACGATTTGGTCGGATCGGTGACCAGCGAAGAAGAAGAAGAAGAAGAGGAGGAGGAGGAGGAGGAGGAGGAGGAGGAGGAGGAGAGAGAGAGAGAGAGAGAGGAATCAATGTGTTTCCCAGATCTGAAAATGGTAGAAAAGTGGTATTTTGAGGCAGTGGCAGTTTTGTAGATATTTCAGAAAAGAATGGTTTTTTGGGTATTTTACGTAAAAAATTGCTGACATGGCATGGTACTATGCACTGTGGGCCTGAAATTATGTCCTTATTTGTTTAAATCTGTTGAAATGTGGTTTTTCTGTGTTTTGCAACTGTTTATGGTAGTGAGATGTCATTTTCTCTAATTAAATTCCTGATCTTTCGTTCGGCCTGTCAAAGACGTAAAACTCTTTGAACAAAAACATAAAAAATAAAATAAAATAAAAACAAAGGAACTGATCAAACCGTGTATATAATTAATAAAGTTGGCTAAAGACAATAAAATTTTAATAATATTAATTTCTACAGTACCTTCATGTATATGTTACACTCATTCACATATATATGATAACAAATTTGTTATTACATTGGTAAAGAGTTATTGTTTAGATAATTTTAGTTATGTTGGTTACAATTACTTCATATATGACACTTTTACAAGTTAGTTACAATTACTTCATATACGACACTTTTACAAGTTTATGAACGAAAGATTGTCGATGTAGTAACTTAGTTTAATTATATAATTTATATGTAAATACATAAAACACATGTTGTAATTGTGTTGTCAATGTCGTAAATTAAGTAATATTAAATTGTAATCTTGGTCAAATTAGTTGTAAAGTGAGTGTATGGTATACGTACATCAAGGTACCGTAGATGTGGTGACTTGACTGGGTGGGTGCTAAATGCCCTAGCAAGCTAGTATAGGTTCACGCATCCCACATCGCCCGAGGGGGGTGGGACAAGTTGCTGTACTTATACGTGTAGAGTCAGTTTCTTACATTAAGACGTGTTTTAAGATGAAACCTTAAGAACAAAACTGTATGTGCGAGTGGGTCTAAAGCGGACAATATTTCATATATGTGAAATGAGATGTTACTAATGATATACGCTACATGCAGGTATATAATACAATTTATTCCAGTTGGGTAAGAAACTACCTATATATCCAAGTTCTTTCCTGGACCAGTCTACTTGATCACAATTTTTATTTTTATTTTGGACAGAAATATCTGATATTTTGTTTGATCACAATTCAAACACATAATACATACATGACTGCCGGTTGCACTAAATTTTTAATTATTCTACCAGCAGTGAGTTGTTTCCTTCGCATGCCGAAGCTGGAGATGTCTTTTCAATAACAAAAGCTATAGAAGGTGAGAGGGACATCTAGGCTCAAGCTTGGGAGAAAGTAACCAATAAGCAATACCAGGGAGAACATCTAGGTAGTCGGCCGAGACAGAAACCGCCAAGCAGTAACTATGCATAACACTGATTACAATAGCAAAAAATGCCAGCAAGTGTTTATGAGAAATATCTAGCTTTTCTTAGTAACACTTGATTGACCAAGTTGTCTAAGGTTATATGTGAAGAACCAAGCGGAGAAGAGGCCTCCTCTGCTAGTTTCTTCCAAATCCCGACCTTATTTTTCAGTTCCTTACCCTTCTCTCCTTTCATTAACTCTTCAACAAGCTTCTTTACTTCGTCTCTCTTCACATCATTACTGATTTCCATGCCAATGCCCCACTCGTAGCAAGTGTAGCGACAGTTGATCCGCTGGTCACCGAATAATGGCCAACAGAGCATAGGCACTCCTGCAGAAATACTCTCCATGGTTGAATTCCAACCGCTGTGTGTCAACAATCCTCCAACTGATGGATGGTTGAGCACTTGCTCTTGTGGACACCAACTTGCTATTAGACCTCTTTCCTTTGTGTCAGCTACAAACTCCGGCGGCAAAATCGCGGATTCACCAGCTATCAAATCTGGTCTAATAACCCACAAGAATGGAAGCTTGCTATTTGCAAGTCCCCAAGCAAACTCCATAAGCTGTTGTGGTGTCATGACCACCACACTCCCAAAATTCACATACACAACTGAGTTTGGTGCCTTGCCATGTAGCCATTGGAGGCACTCAGTTTCTTCTTTCCATAAACTATATCCCACAGACTTCAAAGGGTGTTCCGGTATCTGATTGAGAAGTAATTGGAGAGGACCGATGGCGTAAACAGGTGGAAGCATAGATGACGTGCTGGAGAGAGCTTCCAAAACATCTGCCTCCAATGCCTCAAAAGTATGAACAATAACTGCTGAAGCTTTATAAGCTCCCTCCACTGCTTCCAAAACAAAGTTAAATGAGATGTCATCAGGGTTTGTAGTTCTCCAGGCGCCTGAGAGATCCCTTAAACGTGTATCTTTCAGTCCCGGAACCCAGTCTATTGCCGTGTCCAAAAAGTCATTTGTTATGCAGCTCTCATCTGCAACACTCATGTAAAAAGAAATACTTCATCCTCTGATTATTACTTCACACACAAGCAATTAACCACGAAACTAGTAAGTTGCATTTTCAAATATTGCTTTCATTACCTTTGAGCGGTGCAAATCCTTTCTCCACCAATGTGGGAAATAATTTCAAGCTCATGAATCCGACTGCCGCCAAAGTAAAGAAGTGTGCTATAGGAACTCCAAGTTCTTCGGCAACTGTGATGGTGAACGTCATGAAGCCATCCGAGACAATGCTTGTCACCGGAAGATTCATATTGGCGCCATTCAGTTTGTTGAGGAGGTTACGGAATGGAGCCACAAAATTTTTTCTTACAGAATCAAACACCAAAGTCATTTCCTGGGAGTCCTTTTCATCTGAAATTGGAAGGCCGTCTGGAATAGTTTCAAACCGAAAATCCAGGAAGTGATCAAGAGAGTTGGGTCCAAGAGATTTAAGAAAGCGTCTGTGGTTGATCTCTGTGTTGACAAAGGTAATATGAAAACCTCTGTGGTGGAGGAGTTGAGCAAACTGAAGCATTGCCTTTATATGGCTCTGAAATGGCAATGGAACGCATACAACATGAGGCTTATCGACTACTGCTATGGAACTCATCGTAGTTTGTGTATTCGGTATTAGCACAGATGCAGAACAGCTTTATAGGTCTACGACTCGCATACAAACTTTGGAGTGGCCGGGCTCTACTCTACCTTGTAAAAATGTAAAAATCCAACCTGTAGCTTACCAAAAGAAGAAACCGGATCTTATTGAATACTGAAATGGCATCCTCCATCCTGCACTCTATAATGTATAAGACGTAAAGGAAGGCGCTAAAATCCAAATAGTGAAGAACAAAAACGAACAAAAGATGCCGCCCAGAAAAGGTTAGAAATGCTGGCAACTTCTCAGAACCCCTTTGTGCAAGTTAATCTCTCTGGACCTAATTCATGCATCTAAATAATCCTGAAAGGGTACGTAACAGCAAAGATTCAAAGACCTGTCAGAATCAAGGGCCCTTCTATCTATAAGACAATTTAAGTTTTTAGAGAACTAAAACTAAGGATAGTCTAAAGACGAAGAGCATACCGTTCGAGCGCAACGCTAAACACCAATGCGAGTGTGCCAAGAACAAAATAACACAAAGTTTTTATTCACAAAATCACTGCATGGCTAAGGTACAAAGAAATAACTTCAAATGAGCAATTTCCATTGAGAAATGAAGTCGGGATCAAAAACAATATATAAAGGCATAAGTTCTGACTACTTTTTTGTTTTTGTTTTTTTGTGAGAAAGGAATTCATTAAACAGGGCAAAGCTCAAAACATTACACAGGCCAGCAAACTGCAAAGCCCAGAGAGAAGAAAGAGAAAAAAACTGAAGAATTCATCTCAGATACTAAGAAAAGAGAATGCAGAAGCACGTCAGTAACAAAAAAAATGGAGGAAACCAAAGATGGCTTCCAACTAAACTGCCACCGACGGTGGAAATGGCAAACCGTCGTTCCGGAATACATTGGAGAGAGATGATGATAGCCAGTTGACCCATGGCATAAGTTCTGACTACTTGTTCCACAACTTATACAATATTCACAGGCAAAACAATTTTTATAGTCCTACCTCATAAATCATAACATACAATAAATAACTAGTCTTGGCAATTTCAAACAGAGATGCATTACCCATTTGTCAAGAAATGAATAAGTGCCATCAGCAGATTGACCAGCAGGATGGCACTCATCCTGTGCCGGCTTATAGCAAGTGCTTGTTGTAACAGTTTTCTACTGTGATTACTAATTTCTGTTATCATCCCAGCCAGATTACAAGTGCTAAGTTATTCATCTCTGTATATAAACCAAAGCATGCAGTAACAGAATTATTGAATCAATGAAAATCAAAATTCCCGAAGCTTTTCTCTCTTCAGTTCCCTAATCAATATCAACAAAATACTACTGACCTAAAAGAAAGTTGAATGATTATGTGAACGGCTTCATCTTTCTAATCCCAATCATCAAAGTCATGATAGAAAAGAGTAATCCATGGAATCAAAAATTGAAAACATAATCCATGGACTGCATATCAGGTCATCCTCCTTGAGACTCAAACAGTGAACAGGACTTGTTCATTGTCTGTATGTCACACCAAGAGCCATCACAGTTGGGACTAAAATGGATGGATGCTACTCAACTCTGGAGCTTGGAATCTCACATTTTGAGTATCAATTCTCAGATTATGGGGAATCAAACCCAAAGCGGAAGAGTCGAAAGACCGGAGTCTTTTATTTTTATTTTTATAGCAAATCACATATACTGTCAAGACCCACCCCGAATTTCACCCCGAAACCCGATGTAAGTCTTGCGGGGACCACCTCCAAGGAAAATTTACCGATAAGCAAACCTCCCTTGAAAATGGACAACCCTAACATAGAAAACTAAAGTGTTACTTTCTTAAATAATTATTGAGCATCCTCCAAATCAACCCACAATAATACGAAAGTGAGAATAAAATTTACAAACTTCGTATATTCTAAAATACAACAAAAGTCTAAGCACACTACCAGAAACATTATACGATAAATCCCAAAGAGTATTCAGAGCTACTTTACACTAGAGGAGCAGGAAAATACTCTAGTAGGTTAAACAGGTAACCTACTGGTGAAAGGTGGCTGAGAAATGGGTAACTATGCCTCGTCGTCTCCTACTCGTACTAACTCGAACTCTGCAGACTGGGCATTTTTAAAACGAAGAGCCCAGGGGAAAAACATTCGCAATAATTAGAGTGAGTGGACAAAAATAAATAAAGAAAATATTTATTAACATTTATGCTTTCCCAATTTAATTTCCAAGAAAACGAATGCATGTTTTAAACAATAATTCTCTTATCGTTATAAATATCGAGCCACTTTAGCTCAAAACTATATATATCAAAATACAGTCTCTCAGGCTAAAATATATATATATATACTTACACTCGCCCATACTACCTATATAAATTAATAATAATCTATATAGGGCTACTACGCTCGCGTCCAACGCTCACGTCACACCTTAATGCGGTGATACACTACGCCATTAAGGTGGACAGACGGGTGTATAAATATGTGCCCATACCCCTTATATGAATTAAACACTCATATAAGGCTACTACGCTTGCGTCCAACGCTCACGTCACACCATAATGCAGTTATATACTATGTCATTAAGGTGGACAGACACATATCGCTAGCTAGCTTTTATATACATACTCTCCTTAAAAATATATTATAATTTACCGAAAATCCCATTTTCGGTAACTCACCACAATGAGTAAAATCGTCAAATAAAAATGACGTCAAATGGTCCAACCAAATAAACAATTGCATGCACATTATTAAAATCAAAAGTCCACTCACAATTTAGGCCTAAGCCTGATGTCGGTCTGAAGCCTCTTCTGTTCGAGCTTCCTCACGTCCTGATTTAAGAACATAATTAAATCCTCAACTATAAACCAACGTTTATAAATAAAAATAGACAAAATTAAATATAGCCTTATCGACTCTCATTCTTCCCCAACTTTGCAAATCTTAAAATCGATACCGTCCAAACTTCACCACAAATACCGGTGGCCTTAAATCCACATTCTACGGCCGAAACAACAATAATCTGACGGCCGGATTCTATCCAAATTAACGGTTAAAATACCAAACTTCGAAAAATCCCAAACCTATCCAAAATTCCTCCAAAAATTCCTAAATTCACATCATTAACATCCCCTTAATATTCCACATTTAAAACTACAAAATTTCCCAAAACAGCGGCGGCCGGCGGCCGACTCCGGCAACTTGCAAAAGCTACCAAATTTTAACAGCATCTTCTTCTCAATCTCCTCTACAACTTTCCTAACTAGCACAAATATCAATTCCAAGCCTAGATAGGGTAATCGAACCGAAACATAAATTAAAACCTTAGAATTTCAATCTCCGGTTTCTCCTTACCTAGCTCAAGAGGGAGCGAAACTTCTTAGGAGTTTGCTGCACGGGAGGAGGGCTTTCCAACGAGCTAAGCAGCTCTGGCTATGGTGGCCGGAGGAGGGAGTTCCGACGAAAGTGCAACCGGCGTCCCCGACGAATTTCCTCGCGAACGGCAGCATTACACGGCCGGTCACCGGCCCAGGAAGAGAGAGGAGGTGGCGGGGGTCCGAACAGGACTAGTCTGGCGGTTGGTGGTGGCCGGACGGCGGCGAACGGCAGCCGGAAAGTTTCGGCAGGGAGGAGGGATATCGGGAGCGGGTGCGGGGAGAGAGAGAGAGAGAGAGAGAGAGAGAGAGAGAGATTGAGAGTTTTGGGCCTTTTACCAAAAACAAGGCCCGGTCTAACTTAATAAACAAAACTCAACTCCAAAATTTAACACCCCAAAATAATACCCCAATAAAACTTATATTTTTAATTGATAACTTTTTCATGCTAACTCCGATTTTAACGCATAGCATGTCTACGAACTCGTAATAACATCCTCTACGACTTTCATGAAGAAAGTTTTCCAAAATTCCATACGGAAGAAAAAGTCAACTTTGGAGTCTTAAATAGTAAACGGTTATTTAAAACGGTAAAAGACCAAAATATTACCAAAGTAAATAACCGTAAAATAACTTAAGAACCGGAGCGTGACATATACATCCTCTAAAAGGATT
Source organism: Fragaria iinumae (assembly GCA_009720345.1). Lineage (NCBI taxonomy): Eukaryota > Viridiplantae > Streptophyta > Magnoliopsida > Rosales > Rosaceae > Fragaria > Fragaria iinumae. Next base: position 34,974,815 of record CM019122.1, on the reverse strand, counting down.
TGAAATACAAATAAATCCACTTGTGTTGTAGTTAAACAAATAAAACAGTTTTTAACAAATAAAGACGAATTCTTTTCTATTTGTCATGGTTTAATTTACTAAACTGACATTATACAAAATAAATCAAATTAAATTAGACCTCACCATGTATTGTTTTAGCTGCTACTGCACTTGCTGGAATGTTGCTACTACTACACTTCCAATAAATGCAGTAACAGATTTTTAGTGGTTCAGCTAGTGTAGTAGCAGCTTTAGTAACTACAGTAACAGGTTTTCAGTGGCTCAACTAATGTTGTAGCATATATGTTAAACTGGAGAGTTAGCTGCTACTACACTTCCAACAAATCTAGTAGCAGAGTTTTAATGGTTCAACTAATGTAGTAATAGCGTGCACTAGCAGGTTTTTAGTTGCGCAGCAAAATGTAGTAGCAACTATTTTTAGTACGTGATGTAGTAGCAGATTTTTATTGGTTTAGCTAGTGTAGTAGCAGCTTCAGTAACTACAGTAGCAGGTTTTCAGTGGCTCAACTAATGTAGTAGCATGTTAAACTGAAGAGTTAGCTGCTACTTCTCTTCCAACAAATCTAGGAGCAGGGTTTTAATGGTTCAGCTAGTGTAGTAGTAGCTTCAGTAAGTACAATAGCAGGTTTTAGTTGCTCAGCAAAATGTAGTATGTAGTAGCTATTTTCAATACGTGATGTAGTAGCAGGTTTTTATTGGTTTAGCTAGTGTAGTAGTAGCTTCAGTAACTACAGTAGCAGGTTTTCAGTGGCTCAACTAATGTAGTAGCATGTTAAACTGAAGAGTTAGCTGCTACTACACTTCCAACAAATGTAGTAGCAAAGTTTTAATGGTTTAGGTAGTGTAGTAGCAGGTTTTTAGTTGCTCAACAAATGTAGTAGCATCAGCTATTTTCAGTACGTGATATAAGTAGGTTTTTATTGGTTTAGCTAGTGTAGCAGCAGCTTCAGTAAATGCATTATTGACAGAAAAATTCATTTATGACTGCTACTATTGATAGGGAAAGTTCATTTATGAATTATGTTACTGTTCAGTTCTACTACATCACTTGTCATGGTCTTTGTTACTGTTGAGCACTTATACTCGTTTTTTTTTTTGGCTACTACATACACTCGCTGTACTCTTGTTGTAGTTATGCTACTGCACTCATGTTTTTCAAGTTTCTGCTACTACATGAAGATTGAGTCTCATCCAATTATACAGTTCTACGCATTCGTCCGTCCAATGTCATCACCCTATAGCAAAATTCACACTTAGCTATTATATTTAGTTGCTACTACCTTCACTTTCAGATCTCCAATCTATCTAGCTGCTACTGTCCCGTTGTCGCTAGCTGCTACTGTCCCGTTGTCGCTAGCTGCTACTGTCCCGTTGTCGCTAGCTGCTACTCCTCGCCATCTTAGCTGCATCTGAAAATTTCAATTCAAACTTATCACATAATTTAACCACCGGTTGAATATCAAGTAACCTCATCCTCTTTTTAATCACATTACCTCAGTTCAAAAACAATAAGACAAGCATGTTAAATCTCCCAATTCTAAAGTCCGCATAACTAGAAGACACTCATTCTTAAAGCTGCTCATATCCCCAGATCGAACACGACGGCGTCCACTACCTCAGGCAAAAGCTTCTTGGTGGCAAACCCAAACGGCAAGACGTTGCCAGTGCGAACCTATATATATTGATTCAGAGCGGGAATGGTTGGGCGTGGCAGATCGGAGATCGAAAGTCAACGCTGCCATAGAGAGAGAGAGAGAGAGAAAGAGAAAAAAAAGAGTTTTTTTTTACCTAATTTAATGACAGTTTCGTAATTATTAAATAAAAGGACTGTATTTTTGTCATTTCTTAAAAGCAAATAATTTAAGTCTGTTTTATTTTAGAATGGGCCTAGACTATGTGTGCTTATTTGTCTAAATTTTTTAGAACATAAGTTTTTTATTTTTTTAATTGTTTTACAATAGTTGTATGTCATTTTCTATTTTTTTTTTAATAATGGATCCTAACTCGTTAGGCCAATGATACTATTCATCGTCTAGCCCTTGCACGTGACCGCCTCGCCCATAAGATTATTTTTTAGATTATTATTTGTTTTTGGTCTGAAACGCATTGCATTAAGCCACCAAGGCAAAGGAAGAAAACCAAACAAAGAAAACAAACTGGGAAGCAAAGAAACTAGGAAAGAGCAAAAACAGAAAAACAGAAAACATCAACATTAGGTCGGCGGACCAGGGAGACCATCATTTCTCAAGACACACACAATAGAAGAAGGGGGCCTGTTGGTCCAATCCGAAGAGCACTTCTTCCATTTAGCTAATTTCGCCGCAGCATCTGCTGCACGATTAGCTTCTCTTGGAATCCAATTCCAACTCACAGAATTAAACATGGGAAGCCAATTCTTGATTCGCAACAACAAAGAGGAGATCCTCCAGCTCTGAATAGTATCATAGTCTTTTAGCGCCTTCACCACAGACTGCGAATCACTTTCCAAACTGATGTCCTTAAGATTGTGGTGCGCAGCTAGTTGAATGCCAAGCAACACTGCATCAGCTTCAGCCTCCTCAACCGAGTTATGGAATTTGCTCCGGCCACTGAATTACCTCTAAGATTTCCTATGATGATTCCCAAACCACTTTCCAGACTTTTACAATCCCAAGCACCATCAACATACTTTTGAGATGTTGCCAGTGGGGGGGATCATGCTGCATTAAAATCTCACTTTCCTCAATGACCTCCTTCTTATAGGCATCCATCCACTCACCAAAAGCTTCATTGATCTTCATTGCAACTATCGTTGGATTTGGCTTCCCACCACTCATGATTATTTCACAACGATGCTTCCAAATTTCCCAAAGGTGAAAACAAATAAGCTGGAAAAATTCAATTGGGGAATAAGAACTCATACCAGCCAGTCTACTCATTGCAAGGAGCCATTTTTCTAAGGCAGTGATCTTCTGTTTATCAGGGACATATTCAAGAGTACTACTGAACCATACAGCTGTGGTGCATGGGCAGAGAAGGAGTGAATGTTCAGCTGTTTCACCGTGCTCTCCACATATTTGACAAATAGAAGAGGGCAAGATCCTTCTCTTGCACAAATTCCAACTCACAGGGAGAGCTCCAACCACTGCCCTCCAGAGGAAATTGGAGACCTTTGGAATATTTTTTGGGTGCCAAATCAGTTTCCAAACTCTCTTGTCAATATGATGTGATGTAGAGGGTTTGGATTCAACATGCCCTTTCAGTTCCAGATCAAGAATTTTGTAGTATCCACTCTTAACCGAATACTCACCGGTCTTTGTCGATGGCCAAACCAGGCGATCCTCTACACCTTCCACACAAATTGGAATTGCCTTTATTGCTCTAGTATCTTCTTCTGACAGAAAAGGCTCGAGGTGTGAAATGTTCCACCCATTGGTTCTATCCAATATCTCCGAAACTCTCAGAGGAGTAAATCTGTTGGAGGTAAATGTGGGAATGATGAGGCCTCCATGGTTGTTAGGAACCCATCGGTCCTTCCAAACATCAATACTATTGCCATCTCTAACTTGCCATAAAGCATTTGCCGAAATCACCTCTCTACCTGCCAGCAAGCTATTCCACACCCACGAAGGTCGCGAACAAGAAAGATGTTCGCATTCAAGCATTTGAATGCAAGCATTTGTTTGCATTCAAGAAAGATGAGTCAGGAAAATACCGAGCCTTCAAAATTCTGCCCCAGAGAGATCTTGGATTGGCAATCAATCTCATTGCTTCCCAAGAAGAGCAAGGTTAAAAGTATGGAGGTTCTTAAAACCAACACCACCTTCCAGCTTACTTTTACATAAAGTGTCCCAAGATTTCCAATGGATTTTCTCTTTCTCCCCCGAGAAACCCCACCAGAAATTTGCAATGCCTGAGTTTATTGCCTTACATAGAGTGATTGGCATCAAGAAAATGGCCATGGGGTACGCTGGACGGCCGTTGCTACCGCCTTGATCAGAATTTCCCTTCCAGCTTGGGAGAGGACATTGGCCTTCCATCCTTCCAGTCTATGTTGAATTCTTTCTCTGACATAGGCCAGCGCCTTCTTTTTGGAATTACCCCAATGTGTCGGAAGGCCTAGATAGATACCTGGCTTCTCAGCTATAGAAATATTCATAGCTGTAGCAATTTCCACCCTGGTGGTTGCGGGAGTGTTTGCAGAGAAATAAATTGAGGACTTCTCCAGGTTAATGGATAGACCCGAGGCATGACAATATTCCTCAAGAATACATCTGACTCTGATGCAGTTAACCATGGTAGCCTTTAGGAAGAAGATCGAGTCATCAGCAAATAGTAGATGAGAGAGCCCCGGGCATTTCGGGCTTAATTTGATACAGGAGAGGAGATTTGACTCTGAGGCACTTGCAGTCAGCCCGTAGAAGTATAATCAGCTTAAGCAGTAGATAATAGTGTAACACGTGACCGGTGTGTTAACATTTCAACCAACATCATAAAGCATAAAAATGTGTCCGCAAGTTGGTTGTATCTATTTACATAGTTTGATGTAAGAATGAAATGTTCACTTTTGTGTCATTTGGCGTAGGAGGGTCTCACTCCTTATTTAGCTAAAAAAATAGGTTTTCAAAACGAGTAATGAGAATTGCAGGGGGCCAATAAGACATCGAGGGAAGGCCGGTGCACCTCAATTGCATGTGGAATTGACCGAACGGCCTCCGGGAAGTTGGAACCATGTTCGGGTGACGTCAATGTCCCCAGGGTGCCGCCATTTACAACCATGGTGTCACCATCATGCTTAATGGAGAAGCTAGATCCCAAATGTCTTCGTTTTGGGCGGAAGAATGGATGTTCATGAGAATTTCTCAAAATTTGGACCAATATATCTCTTCCAAGATGACCGATTTGGTCAAATCAAAGCCTATATGAGTCGGTGTCCCAAATATCATGTTTGGCGACAACATGTTATTCGATATTCGAATCATAGTGACATACAATCCATTAGATTGACTCATAAACTTCTCTAAGATGCATTTCAGTCCGCATTCATGAGAAATTATACACAAAAGAACTCTTGTTCATTCTCACAATGTGTTTCCAAATGAAAACCATTAGCAGGAATGTCTTTAAAGCTCAACATGGTTCAGTTGTCTCTCAATGCATAGAGGATATCTGTGACGTTGATCATGGTGCCATGAGGTATCAAAATTTAAGCTAAACCACGTCCCTGAATGACCGGTATGATTCAATCATTGTAGTCACATCAGATTTACAAGGCACAAAATATATAGATAATTGTCGGTTCCTTTGAATGTTGTGGGAAGTTCCACTATCTGCGAGGCACTCATTGTCTCTATGAGACATATCTACAAAAAGGGTGGATAAGCGAGTAAATAATTCCACTTGAACCATTTAGAAGGATTGAAAGAAACTACAAAAAGCTGCAATCCTGAGAGTGCAAAAAAATTTCCGCGCAGAATGACCTTTGCGCATTAAAACAGCCATAACTTCTTCGTTCAAATAGATATAGAGAAACCGTAAAAAGTTCTAAGAACTAGACTCATAGAGTTTTCCAATGATATAAAGCGCACTGTCTGGTTCATCCAGATGTGTTCACAAAACTCAAACGAAGTTGACTGTCCAGAATGGACAGATTGCTGTTTTTCACAGAATTGACATGTGCGAAGCTGTGAAGCTTGCAGGTAGCGTTTAGGCTTTTGTCTTAGCCAAAAGTGACGTGTGTATGATCAAAACCAAGTCGTTTCGGTCGTTTCATGGTCGTAAACTCCATGACTAGTTAGCAAAAGCTCCCTGACATGAACATAAACTAACTCAGAGGACCTAGAGGATTCGATCATGATGATAAGTCTTCAACGTCTTTTGTAAGACGGAAATTGGTTTAATAGCGTAGGGGGATGCAAAATCAAAAGCTTTCGGTAACTCCAAGTTAGTATGACCAGGCATGTCCGTGGATGGTCGGTAGTGCGAGGCACACTTGAAACCACTATCTCCTTAATTTCGAACAATTCTAAGATATCACACTGAGCTTGGATGAGCCTAGTTGAACAGTTGATGATGGAAAATACGCTATAAGTAGAAGATTTAACCGGAAAACACGTTGGCGATCCTCCTTGAGGATGCAAGGCTGAGTGTCATCTTCACTTGGAAGAGACCAAATCGGAACAATCTAACCATGTAGATTGTATATATGCCATGCTTCTAAGGATGATGTAAAAATGTACATTTTTTTGTAAATCAATATGAACCATAAGAGGAGAATAGTTTCATAATTTCAAAAAAAATTCTCAAGGCATTCATTATTGCTAATGTGAGTACATCGAGGTCTCGAGTAATATAAGGACATCAATACGACGTCTTATTACATATAGCTTGGAAAGAAAATCAAAGTTGATCTAGCCGATGACGATAAAGTCAGGGGTCGAAATCCACGATCATGAGGATGACGTTCTTGTCCTCTTATTGATTTTCCGTACCTTTGTATATGCATTAACGATTTGAGGATGAACTTGACAATCTTGAACTAGTGATCCGGAGATCCACAGCGGTTGCATTGTCATGAGATGACATGAATAGTTTTCACAAATTGGTGTCTAGACCGGGAATGTCGCCATTAGGGTCGGCGACACCTCTCCCTCTTTTCTAGACATCGGCACAGCATTTTCTGCCATTGCCGTGACCCATATTGTTGTCCCCATATTAGTGGACAATCCCAAATACGTTTATCGCATTGGCGTATATACAATTCTCGTTTGCAATTGTATCAAATCCAGTCTCGTTGGTAATTCCAAACCAACTTGGAGGGCCTAGAGAACTTGATGATGATCGAATCCACTAAAATTATGGATCAGGATGTCACGGAATATCATCGACGATATGTAGTCAATTAAGGTGGTAAGCAATCCATTTGACTTAATAACTCAACTTGTTGAGTTAGGTGGACGTTTCAAGAAACGCTCCATAAGTGCATTCCACAATACTTTGTGGTCATTACTTTTTGCACAGATTTCCATTGAAGGCTTTTGTCTATGTGGCGTGTCAAAGACTTTGAGCGCATGAGATGTGAAATCTCGGCATCTAGGCTTGTTAGCCTGAGGGTCAAAACATGTGGTTTAATCCTTTCCAATGAAGGGTTCCACAAATACTGTCACACCCCGGTCCCGGCGTCGGTGGGTTTTAAGCACCGGACGCCGATCCCGAGGCTTAACGACTGTTACAAAGCGGAATAGTAAACAAAATATCTTCTAGGCTCGTCGTCTACCATTTTCCCGGCTCGGTACAACCTAAGTACTTTTCTGCAAAAAATATTAGAGATTAGTGGGTAAGCATAACCACGCGGTCAGTGAGTAAACCAATGTAATATGCCTGCAAAGCCATGTCATTTTACACACGCTATAATATACGTATATCGTATACACATCGAGTCATACAATTCATCATATCGCACAATCCCTTCTTATTGGATATCCTTCAATTTAGTAATCCCCACGGGAACCTAATGACCTTCATGTCCTATACCTCTGTGTGTCACATCCTTACTTCGGCATAACCAATCAAGAAGTTCACATGTTTCATGACTAATCAAACAATGGATCCAACACATAATTATATATAAACTCTACACCATTTGCAAATAGACATGCTTCACTCGAAAACAGAAAGATATTTCATAAATAGATCAAAATCTGATGAAGGGTAAAGTGTAGAGAATGAGAGAGATAGTAAGAGAATAGAGAATCATGAAAGATGGATATTTTATTCATTGATAGGAGCCTTTTATATAGGGAATTACACAATACTAATATGGTAAGGATAAAGAATATATAGATCTAGTCAAACTACATATCCTATTGGCATAAAGCCAAGACACACATAAAGAATATCTAGAAAGATATAGAATATCCTAGAACACTCCCCTTTGTGCCGCGCGCTGCTATGCCAATGGTGCAGTTATGTTGCCTCGTCAAAAACCTTATCAAGTCACAAAAACTATGTGGGAGAAAAACTGAACCTTGATCGTAGGAGAAAAAGAGTACAACACACCCTTCACATTTGATAGTGACATGTATGTATGTGCTAGACTCCCCCTGATCTTTACATCAATCATAGGGCTTTTCCTGATTTTTACTAATCACAGAAGTTTCAATAACTTAGCATGTCAATGCTTTTTAACATGTCTTCAAATGTGGCATTGGGCAATGATTATCCAGATCATGCCGTATTGTCCTCAAACATGATCTTTTACTCTTAGATCTTGAGGAGAAGGCCGCTTGTGAACTCAAAATATAAGTTAGTGCAGGAAATCAGATTTCGCGCAGCATGACCTTCAGTTACTAGAACAGCCGTAACTTCCTCTAGAAAATACATATGAACAAACCGTAAACGATTTTGGAAACTAGACTCATTTAGCTTTCCAACCGTATATTACACACATTCTGGTTTATCAGAAGCTATTCACAAAGTCCAGTCAAATTTGACTGTTTTGGCAAAATCAGATTCTCGGACAAATCTAAGACATTACACTGAGCTTGGATGAGCCTAGTTGAACAATTGATGATGGAAAATCCGCTACAGGGTAGAAGACTTAACCGGAAACACGTTGGCGATCCTCCTTGAGGATGCAAGGCCGTGCGTCATCTTCACTTGGAAGAGACCATAACGGCACAATCTAACCATGTAGATTGTAAATATGCCATGCTTCTAAGGACGATGTAAAAATGTACATCTTGTTTGTAAATTAATACGAACCATAAGTGGAGAATAGTTTCATAACTTTAAAAAAAATTCTCAAGGCATTCAGTATTGCTAATGTGAGTACATCGAGGTCTCAAATAGACAAAGGACGTCGATACAAAGCTTTATTACATATAGCTTGGAAAGAAAATCAATGTCTAGCCAATGTCGTCAAAGTCAAGGAGCTGGATCCGAATCTTTGAAATTCATGATCATGAGGATGATGTTATTGTCCTCATATTGATTTTCCGTACTTTTTTGTATGCATTTATAATTTGAAGGAGAGCTTGACAACTCTTGACCCAGTGATCCGGAGATCCACAACGGTTGCATTTTCATGAGCTGGCATGAGTAGTTTTGACAAATTGGTGTCTAGATCGGGAGTGTCGCCGGTGTCGCCATTATGGCCGGCGACACCTCCCCCTCTTTTCTAGACATCGGCACGGCGTTTTCTGCCATTGCCGTGACCCATATTGTTGTCCCCACATTAAGGGACAATCCCAAACATGTTTATCGCATAGCGTATGTACAATTTTCGTTTGCAATTGTATGATCAAAATCCAGTCTCGTTGGTAATTCCAAACCAACTTGGAGGGCCTAGAGAACTTGATGATGATCGAATCCACTAAAATTATGGATCAGGATGTCACGGAATATCATCGACGATATGTAGTCAATTAAGGTGGTAAGCAATCCATTTGACTTAATAACTCAACTTGTTGAATTAGGTGGACGTTTCAAGAAACGCTCCATGAGTGCATTCCACAATACTTTGTGGTCATTACTTTTTGCACAGATTTCCATTGAAGGCTTTTGTCTATGTGGCGTGTCAAAGACTTTGAGCGCATGAGATGTGAAATCTCGGCATCTAGGCTTGTTAGCCTGAGGGTCAAAACATGTGGTTTAATTCTTTCCAATAAAAGGTTCCACATATACCTAGCGAAGATCTGCCTTAGGCATCGAGTACGTCAAAACTTAAAGGAGCAGAATGTTACGTTGCTCTTGCATACAAAACCAAGCTGTTATGAGACTTGATAGAGGTCACAAATGATGCTTTTAATGGTTTGTGCTTCGAATTGATCACACACACTCCGGAAAAACCGCGAATTGATCCAACACAATTCAGAAAAAGGCATTGGATTGATCAAACACAATCTGGAGAAAGGTCGGGGTTGATCATACACAACCCTAACAAGGAAACAAGAGTGATCAAACACACTCTTGACCCACGAATAAAATTCCGGGATTTTGGTACCTGCATGCACAAAATCCCAAGCATAGAATGGAGATGGAGAAGGGAGGAAAGGACTTTATCCTCCTCGAGTTATTGAACTTGGAAAAGTTTAGGGTTTCAAAACATACCTTTCGAAACTTCAAACGCTTGAAAAACTCGAAAACTGTAGTAGGAGGAAACCAAGAATCGTCTGCGGGCGGCGATCAAGAGATTGGCAGCCGGTGATGTTGGACGGTGGCTGGGAAAACGGGCAGCGACGGTAGTCGGACAGAGGAGCCAAAAAAACACTTTTTAGGGTTTCGGAAAACAAATGGTGGGCTATTGGCTCTAGGGTTAGAACAAAGTGCGTGATAACGTGATGAAGGGTAAAGTGTAGAGAATGAGAGAGATAGTAAGAGAATAGAGAATCGTGAAAGATAGATATCTTATTCATTGATATGAGCCCTTTATATAGGGAATTACACAATACCAATATGGTAAGGATAAAGAATACATAGATCTAGTCAAACTATATATATCCTATTGGCATAAGGCCAAGACATACATAAAGAATATCTAGAAAGATATAGAATATCCTAGAACAAAATCATGTTTTTCGACTATTTTGATAAAAAATAAGAATATTTAAAACATATTACAGAAATCCACTCACCTCGATTGCATCGAAATCCCACCACGAGTACGATCATAAACCGAGTCTCTTAAAACGAGCCATCTAGAAATCACCGTTGGATCTAACCCAAACTTTAAGGATAGAAATAGGACATCGATATGAACCCGTAGCCTTACGCGGATTTGAAATCAAAGTTACGGATCAAAAGTTATGATCCGCCAAAGTTTAATTGTAAAATCTAAAGAGAGAAAATGAGGAGAGAGAGAATTCTCTCCGAAAATTGCTGAGAGAACAGCTGAGGCAAGTCAGATATTTATAAGGTTGCATTGCCGACTTGAAGGGTCGGTTGGGTGTGCTAATCCACTAAAAGTGTTTTGGCCACGATCCTCAGCGCGCGGAGCAGAGGTTTCTAGCGAACAAAGAGAAAAGGGGGAGTGTTGCGGGCGTGCCACCTCGCGGACGAGGAAAGAATAGTAGGGGTGCGCTTGACTTCTTGATCAGGCGAAGGGGGTTACAGGTGCCACCTCAGACGAGGATTTACGAGCACAAACGATCGATACTCACGGCGGCGCGAGCAGAGCAACTATAGGAAGTTCAGAGAGAGGCTGGGATATAGAGTCCGGAGGGCTCTGAAGAGGGGAACCTAGGCGGCGGCGCTTAGGGTTAGGGTTTCGAGGAGCTCGAAGGGTAACTGGTTTCAGTTTGTATTGTGTTTTTGTATATTGTTTGAGAGAGTTGTTTTTGTTCTCTTTCTGTTAGGGTTCGAGCCCCTTTATATAGTAGTTCGACTTGTGGCGGAAGAAAAGTAATTAGAATCCAAGTCGGACTGTGAAACCCTTTAGCACAAGGGCACTGTTCTGTCCATGCGAACCAACCATCTTGTGACACATGTCCAATTCGCACACTTCATTCCGCATAGGGCATTGTTTCCGCGCTGCCAACTGTAGACTCCTATGCGAACTGGAATTAGGAGTATCCTCATCTCGCGAGCTGCTACAGGAAGTTATCTCGTCTATTTCTGTAGCTTGCTTCCATTTCGCGGGCTATTGCAGCGCGCGAGCCTTAAAAGGGCTTTTTATATTAAAATGGCCACAGGGATTGGCCCGAAGCATGTCAAAGACTTGTAACAATCTTCGACGTTTGTCGTGGTGCGCGCGGAGTCCGCATGTCGCCGCCTCGCGAAGTCTTCTACGCGAGCCAGTTCGCCAGCTAGCCTCGCCTCACCTACGCGGAGAGTCAATCTCGCCTACGCGAAGTACATTTGAGTCTCGCCTACGTGGACTTTTATCGCCTCGCCTACACGGACTGGCAAATAGTAATTCCGCGCGAAGTCATTCCGTGCGCGAGCTAAGTGTTCCACGCGAACTGCGCAGTCCCCCTATGTCCATTCCGCGTGCGAGCTAAGTGAAGTCTAGTTCGCATGCAGTCCGTTCCGCGTGAAGTGCATTCCGCGCGAAGTCTAACTCAGCTCGCGTGGTCTCATTGGCGGGCTATCACTAGTAAACTTAGAGAAACTTGGGCTCGCCGGTATAACATAGACCAAGAAATAATTAATATTTATATAGACATTTACTGTCCAGTAAAATATTAATTTAGACGTAAACAAAAAGAACAACACTTGGCAGAAGGCATGGACTTCTCCTATTTTGCCACACCAAATTGCTACATGTTAAGACCTCATTGGACCAAATCAACACTTGTCAGCTAACAAAAACAAGCTGCCCCTTCCAACACGTGGGTTAGCTGCTATTCATGGTGATTAAGAAATCTTATGGAATAATATCAAGGTGACACGCCACCATGAAATAAATTCGACGAAAGTTCGACAAAACTTTAAAAAATCGTTAAAAATAGCTCGAGAGTTTGAAAAATTCACCGAAAAATACAGCGAACTCGTGGCGACCTCTACTTTCTATTTCCAAAAAGAAAAATCAATTTTGAGAAATTTCAAAATTTGGGATGTTACAGATACCTAGCGAAGATTCGCTTTAGGCATTGAGTATGTCAAAACTCAAATGAGCAGAATGTTACATTGCTCTTGCATACAAAACCAAACAGTTATGAGACTCAATAAAGGTCACAAACGATGCTTTTAATGGTTTGTCTTATGGATTAATCACACACAATCCGGAAAAAGCCACGAATTGATCAAACACAATTCGAAAAAATGCCTCGGATTGATCAAACACAATCCGGAGAAAGGTCGGGGTTGATCACACACACTCTTGACCCGCGAATAAAATTCCGGGATTTTTACCTGCACACACAAAATCCCAAGCATAGAATGGAGTTGGAGAAGAGAGGAAAATACTTTATCCTCCCCGAGTTATTGAACTTGGGAAAGTTTAGGGTTTCAAAATATACCTTTCGAAATTTCAAACACTTGAAGAAGTCGAAAATTCTAGTCGGAGAAAACCAATAATCGTCGACGGGCGGCGGCCAAGAGATTGGCAGCCGGTGATGTCGGACGACGGCCGGGAAAACAGGCGGCGGCGGCAGCGGTCGGACAAAAGAGCCGAAAAACACTTTTTAGGTTTTCGAAAAACAAATGGTGGACTATTAGCTCTAGAGTTAGAACAAAGTGCATGATAACGTGATCAGATATAAACTGTAGAGACAAAGACAACAAGAGAATCATCATCTTATTCATTGATAAGAGCCATTTATATAAGGAATTACAAAGTACCAATATGGTAATGATAAGGAATACATAGTCTTATTCCAACTACATATCCTGATGGAATAAGGCCAAGACACACATATGAAATATCCTAGAACAATCTTGAATATTTTATATTTTAATACTAATGATATAATGGGAAAATTGATGTTACTTGTTTTCCTATCCATGCATAAACCAAACATTAGAAATGAAAGTAAAATACATTTCCTAGTTACTTTCTCGACGTTCCCATACATCTGGTATGGAAACTAGTGTGAAATTTACTTTCTTATATACATAGGAAAGACCAAGGAAACAATTTCATTTCCATCAACCAAACAAGGCCGAAAAGTGTAATCCATGGAATCAAGAATTGAAAACATAATGTAAGAGGTAGTTGAGGAATGCATACCGGGTCATCTTCTCTACTGGTAGAAACAAAGAGCTTGGAATCTCAAATTTTAGGTAGAGAATGATTCTCAGATTATGGGGGATCAAACCCCAAGCTCTCCACAACTGTGTCCGACCGGAGAGAATTGAGAGACGGAAGAGTCCAAGACTGAGCATATCGAATGGTGGGCCTTAATTATAAGTTTTTATCTTCTCAATGGTGGCACGACACTAGTCACGGCCAAATCGTAACACGTGTCCATAGTTTTTTTTTTCCTCTTGTTTTTCCTTTTTACCATTTAGTTTTAAGTTTTATCTTTTTTATATGAACTCATCACACTAGTCACCGCCTAGATGTAACACGTGTCCGCTTAGCCCATAGAAAAATGTTTTTTCTTTATATTTTTTTTTTTTTGCTTTTTACCCCTCTTTCGTTTTTGAATGTATTTTTCATCCCTCATCTTCGTCCCGCTCAAATCAACATTCAATAAAGCTTGCATCTCTCATCTTCACAGCCATGGTCTCTGTTCCAACCCATGACCACCATTCCAAGCCTCAGTCGATATCGTTCAAGCTCGACAACATGAACATGAACCCAACATTTTTGACTCATGCCGGTTTGCAAATTAAAAGTTGTTCTCTCCCAAATTCAAATATTTAAACAGAACATCCATCACAGTAGAAATAAACAATAAAACCTCACTTTTCTGGAATTAGGGATATCAAGAACAGCATTTGATGTGGATTGGAAAAAAAAGAAACGTAAGTTTCTGTGGGCTGAAGCCGTAGATGGAAGACCATAGCACTTTATTGGAAAACTAAGATATATATATATAGAAGGTACAGAAAAATGACATTACTAAATATATTAAAGCAAAACCGTGGTAGCATTGTTCATTCAACGCGTGAATGGACGGTGTTGCCCTTTATTGGAAATTATTTACGGTCCTGCCATTTGTTTCCACCTGTCGATGGCCTGTTATACCGTCTGTGCGGTGTGATACGTGTCGATGGTGTCGTCCTTTTCCGTCTCCATGAAATTGTCTATTTACTTCTGCATCATCTCTTTGTTCATTACCAAAAGACTGCCTCCACTCTTGCATCATTTTGTTCTCTTCGTTGTCTTCAAAGGTGAGGAGGAGATCAGATATGTTTTCGGGTTTCTGATAGGAGGTGCTCTTTTTTTTGTTTTTTTTTTTTTTCATCTTGCGTGTTTCTGTTGTTGTTTTCACAGGTAGATATGGTATCGAGATCAAGTACGCCTCTGGGTTTCTTCTGGTAGGTAGGTTATGTGGGAAATTTTAGTTTTCCTTTCTTGCTTAGTTTCGTTTGGGTTTTTGTTACGGGGTTCGAAATCGATTTTCTTCAGTCATCTGCATATTGTTTGCTTCGGCGGTAGTGGTTGTGTTATCCCGTTTTCTGTTTCCTCTCTTTCAGGTTTTTTTCCCATCATTTTTCCTAATTTTGTTATTGGCTTTGCGTTTCATAAGTATTGATGTTGCAACTTTTAAATATCCTACTTCATGTGCTATTTTGCTGCAGTTGGAAATTAAAGATGAACCTGCAGAAAAGAAAAGGCGGAGACGAGTGCATTGGCTTTCAGGCCTTGATTCGTCATAGAGATAGCTGAAGCTGTTTTATTTTCCAGGTAGAGTGGTTACAAATTAGTTTGGGGTTAAGCCTCTTGAATTTATGCTTTTAGACAATAGATTGAAGTCTTCTAGACTTTATGTCTCTGCATATTGGTAATAGCTCAGGATCTGAAACTTTTGGGTTAGAAAGAGAGAGCAAACTCAAGGATTAGAATAGAAAGATTAGTTTCTGTTCAGTGTATTTCCTAAGCTGTGTTGTAGTTCGATTTTGGTTAGGATTTAAAACTCCGTTTGGCTTGAAATTTTGCACCTTTATTCTTCATTGCCCACTCTTGGTCTGCAAATTTTGGTGTTATTTGATTACATAAATGAATTATAGTGATTTTCTAAAGATAAGTGTATTGTGCTGAAATTGTATTCGTGTTATGTGCAGCTGTTTTTGAGTCCGATTTTGATCAAGATTTAGGGCTCCATTTGCTCTGTAACTTTGTACTCTTTTTCTTCCATATGTGAACTCTTGATCTGGAAAGTTTGGTACTATTTGATAGGGTAGGCGATTTGTAGTGATTTTCTGAAGTTGAGTGCTCTATGCTGAAATTGTGTCTGTGTTATGCAGTGTTGCTGTTTTGAACTCGAGTTTGATTAGGATTTGAGAATCCGTTTTGACTTGAAATTTTGTGTAGTAATTCTTCTATGTGTGTATTACTGATCTGGAAGGTTTGTACTCCTTCGATAAGCTAGATAAACCGTGGTGAGTGATGCTCATCAATAAGTTATTTTGCTACCATCCATGCTTTCTTTGTAGGAAATTAAAGGTTAACAATGAAATGAAAAGAGATGGGATGCATGTGAAGTTGCCAGTACATTCAAATATTGAATATAGTACCAAAGTTCTGTTGTTATCTTTTCAGCAGTGGGTGATATCTTTGTACATTTATATAATAATTGTTCTGTCAATGGATTTTTTGCGTTGCTGGAATCTGATGTGAGCTTATGTTTTAGGGTCAAGTGTGTCGGGTTCCTTATTATACTAAAGCATACACACCTCCTTACAATTTTAGCAAAATTTCTTTTACAATTTTTGATTGGGAAGCGATTATATGCATAATCTGATGTTGTGTGTGTGTGTGTAGAAAGCTAGCAGCCTTTTCTCTTTGCCAAATTTTGTGGCCACAAAATTCAAGCTGGGATGTTCTCCTGGTATACTTTATGCATTCGAACTATGAAAGCATGGCGATGTCATGTTCTAATTGTCTATTGAGAACAATTGGTTTATAAGAACCTAAAGGTTTTTGTAGCTATTAGCTGTTGTGGTGGTACGGTGCAGTGACGATTTTTGTTTATGGGTAATCATAAATTGGGTTATACATGTTAAGGATCCTAAAAGATGCGATCCATCTGTTGTATGTGTGGGTATTCTGTCTGCAAGTTGTGTTCTGTGATTGTTTTTTACATGATTTTTGTTTCTAGCAATGATCCTAAGACCTCTGTTTTGTGACCTTTGCATTTCATGTTTGGTTCCCTGTAGAATATGTTGGGTTGGTCCCTCCTTAATGGAGGTGAGAAACCATGTGGGAATTTACACATGAAGAAAGCAAGAATTACTATTGCTTTGGTGACCCAATAAATGTAAAAGGAAGGCTAGCTATATGTGTAGCTAGGGTGGTGCAGCAATTGTTGAATGTTGATGGAAGTATGCATTAGTTAGCATGCCAACATAGAGCATGAAACAAGGAGGAAGCTTGACTTTGTTTGCTTCCATGCATGGTACGTGCACAAGGAGATATGCATGAGAGCTATGCCTATATAAAGGCATTAGGCAGAAGAACAAAGGTATCCGGACTTCCATGTTCGAGATCAAAGGCAGAGACACAAACTAGCTAGAGAGAGTTTGTGTGATAGTAGTAGTGTGATCCTCACTTGAGAGTTTGTGTTACCACTTTAGTTAGTCTAGAGTGAGTGTTTCTTGTAATCCCATTATTTAGTATAGTGGAAGAAAGTACTACTGCTGCCCCGAGGACGTAAGCACATCTGCCGAACCTCGTCAAATATTGTGTCTTCTTTTTGTTGCTATTTTCGCAAATCACACGAGGGGTGGGAAAGTTATATCCTGGGATAACCAATTATCCGTTGGTCTTGTATTAGGTAGCCACTTCTTTCCCAACAAGTGGTATTAGAGCCCAGCGTTCATCGTCCGTGGCATCTCGTGGTGATCAAGATGGCGGAGCCGTCGTCATCGTCAGCAACAATGGTGAAGTTGACATCGTCAAATTACTCCATTTGGAAGCCCAGAATGGAAGACATCCTTTACTGCAAGGATATGTATGAGCTTCTTCAAAAGTTGAAGAGAAGCAAGCAGGCAAATCCGACACAGAATGGAGCATCCTGAACAGAAAAGCTGCTCGATGTGTACCAAGTTGGAGTCCATGTACGAGCTAAAGACCGCACAAAGCAAAGCCTCGTTCATTCGGCGGTTGGTGAACACGAAGTACAGGGATGGTCGAAGTGTTTCAGAACACTTGAGTGACTTCCAAGGCATGGTGAATCAGTTGACGAATATGAAGATGGTGCTTGATGATGAGTTGCAAGCACTGTTGTTACTAAGCTCATTGCCAGACAGTTGGGACACATTGGTGGTGTCATTAAGCAACTCAGCTCCTCAAGGCGTTCTCACATTGAGCATTGTAAAAGACAGCATGTTCAACGAAGAAGCAAGGAGGAAGGAGCAAGGAATATCGACTGAGTCGGAAGCCCTCGTCACCGACAAACGTGGAAGCAGTCGAAAGTTCCACAACCGAGGCAAAGCAAAGGACCGGTCAAGGGGAAAGTCCAGCCCAAAGAAGAACATCAGATGTTATCATTGTGGCAATAAAGGTCACATGAGAAAGGTGGTGCCAAAGATACAGCCGCTGCTACCTCATATGGAGACGAGGTAATCATCATTTGTGGAGATGGTCATGTTAATTTGACATCTCAAGATACATGTTGGGTCGGCGCATCATTTCATGTAACCTCACGAAGGGAGTTCTTCACATCCTACAATACCGGAAATTTCGGTAATGTTAGAATGGGAAATGATAAGCTGTCCAAGATCGTGGGAAGATGAGATATTTCCCTTGAAACCAACACAGGTCGCTGCCTGGTTCTCAAGGATGTGAGACATGTTCCAGACATGCGTCTCAATTTGATCTCTACTGGGTTGCTTGATGATGAACGCTACACAAATGTCTTTGGTGATGGAAAGTGGAAGCTCAGTTATGGTCCAGAAATTCTAGCTTGAGGGAAGAAGAACACTCTCTACATGACATATGCAAAAGTCTGTAGTGGGTATGCAGTTACACTCAGAGCAGACTCGCTAGTGGAGCTGTGGCACAAGCGGCTCGGTCATATCAGCGAGAAGGGACTTACTATTCTAGCCAAAAGAGAGGTATTATCTGGTGTCAATGTTAAAGATATGCCTCTAAAATCATGTACGCATTGCTTGGCTGGAAAGCAACATCGAACTTCATTCCATCGTTATCCTGGGCCAAGGAAATCCAATGTTTTGGATGTTGTACATTCTGATGTGTGTTGTCCCATGACCATGAGTACTCACGGAGGTGCAAGATACTTCGTTACCTTCATTGATGATCATTCCAGGAAGGTATGGGCTTATGCACTGACGACGAAAGATCAAGTGCTGGAAGTATTCAAGCAATTTCATGCCGGAGTTGAACGGGAGACCGGCAGAACCCTGAAATGCATTCGCACCGACAACGGGGGAGAGTACATAGGGGCGTTCAGACACTATTGCAAAAGTAACGGAATCAGGCATGAACGATCTGTTCCAAAGACTCCTCAACACAACGGAGTGGCCGAGAGGATGAACAGAACTATTGTTGAAAGAATCAGAACAATGTTATCTCATGCCAAGCTGCGTAAGAGCTTTTGGGGTGAAGCTCTGATGACTGCGGTTGATGTGATCAACCTTTCTCCCTCAGCTCCATTGAATGGTGACGTGCCGAACAGGTTTTGGACCAGAAAGGACGTCTCATACAATCATCTGAAGGTATTTGGCTGCAAAGCATTTGTCCACATTCCCAAAGACGAAAGATCGAAGATCGATAGCAAGTCAAAAGAATGCATATTCTTGGGATATGGAAATGAAGAATATGGGTACAGGCTGTGAGATCCTGTCAACAAGAAGATTGTTAGAAGCAAGATGTTGTCTTCTTCGAAGATCAAAACATTGAAGATACTCAGAAGACAGAGAAGCCTAAGAAACCTAGAGAATATGCAATCAACTCGGATAAAGATTCTCCGCCAACAAAGCAGGATGGCAGGAGAGAAACCGGAGACTCCAGTGATGCATCAAATGACCCGATGATCAATGATCCAGTTGGTGATACAACTTATGATGAGGAAGAGGCACCAACCCCACGGAGATCAACCAGGGAACGCAGAACTTCAAGAAGATACCCTCCAGATGAGTTTGTTACTCTCACAGATGGAGGGGAACCAGAGTCTTATGAAGAAGTTCTGATGGATGACCACAAGGGGGAGTGGTTAGAAGCCATGCAAGAAGAGATAACATGAGAGCCAGACTTATGATCTGGTGGAGTTACCAGACGGTAACGGGACACTCAAGAAGAAATGAGTGTACAGACAGAGGACTGCAGAGTATACCTTACGATTCACAGTCAAGGCAAGGCTAGTCGTGAAAGGTTTCAGTCATAAAGAGGAGGAAGACATGGCAGTTGAGCCATATACCTCAGCCGTCAAGAGTCTGATGTATGCGATGGTGTGCGCAAGACCAGACGTAACAGACGCAGTTGGCGTTGTTAGCAGAGATTTGTCTATTTCAGACAAAGAGCATTGATATGCTGTGAAGCGGATTCTTATAAGTACTTCCAAGATGAGATTATGCTCTGGAAGTGGTAAACCTGAACTCGTTGACTACACGAGTGTAGTTATGGCGGGAGATGATGACTCGAGAAAGTCTACATCTGGACCTGATTACATTTTCAGGGGGAGCTGTCTCTTGGAAATTAAAGCTACAAATGTTTGTTGCTTTTTCCACGGTAGAGGCAAAGTTCATAGCAGCTACGGAAGTGAACAAAGAAATGCTATAGAAGAATTCCTGCGGGAATTGGGCCATGAAAAACATAAGTATGTTTTGCATTGTGATAGTCAGAGTGCTAAGCAAGTATTGCTTGAGAAGATTCACACCGATGAGAAAAGTTCAGATGATGATCGAATCCGTACAAACAAGTATGAGTTTTGTAGAAGCGCGTCAGGAAGCATGCGACCCTCCATCTAAGTCGGGAGGGGGAGATTGTTGGGTTGGTCCCTCCTTAATGGAGGTGAGAAACCATGTGGGAATTTACACATGAAGAAAGCAAGAATTACTATTGCTTTGGTGACCCAATAAATGTAAAAGGAAGGCTAGCTATATGTGTAGCTAGGGTGGTGCAGCAATTGTTGAATGTTGATGGAAGTATGCATTAGTTAGCATGCCAACATAGAGCATGAAACAAGGAGGAAGCTTGACTTTGCTTCCATGCATGGTACATGCACAAGGAGAAATGCATGAGAGCTGTGCCTATATAAATATCCGGACTTCCATGTTCGAGATCAAAGGCAGAGACACAGACTAGCTAGAGAGAGTTTGTGTGATAGTAGTAGTGTGATCCTCACTTGAGAGTTTAGTGAGAAGAAAATTCCTCTTGAGAGAGAGAGAGGTGTGTTACCACTTTAGTTAGTCTAGAGTGAGTGTTTCTTGTAATCCCATTATTTAGTATAGTGGAAGAAAGTACTACTGCTGCCCCGAGGATGTAGGCACATTTGCCGAACCTCGTTAAATATTGTGTCTTCTTTTTGTTGCTATTTCCGCAAATCACACGAGGGGTGGGAAAGTTATATCTTGGGATAACCAATTATTCGTCGGTCTTGTATTAGGCAGCCACTTCTTTCCCAACAGAATATTTCTGTTTTATGAATTTTCGATTTGTGTGGCTGTGTTTGTAGTGTTTGTTGGTATGCTACTTGCTATGTGGTTGGTTCTATTTCAGTTGGCAGCTGCAGCCTCATTTATTGAACAGCAGCTTATATTGACATCAAGGTATTTAGATTTATGTTTTATGGTGGGATAACATACGGTAGAAAATTACATGATTTTGGTCTCAGGTATTGATCGAGGGGAAAAGGTGGTCATTTTGTTGAAAGGGAGTTTAAGAATGTGATGGCTGGACTTCGCTATTTGACTATTTTTTTTTTCTTGCCCTTATTCTATCTGTATGCATGTTTGTCAGTGCTGGTGGACGACTGCTTTTATCCATTGACATCTGCTTAGAATTGGGAGCATTGGAATTTGATTATGTTACTGTAGCTAATGGCAACTGAGCTGGTTTGGTGGTAAGGTCTTCTCCAAATCATGGAGGAAAAGGATCCCTCCGAGAGTAAAATGCTAAGGTAAACTTCCTTTTTTTCACTGGAAAATTATTGTGTTGTCCTTATCGACTTCTTGGTCACTTTGATTTTAACTATAAACTCAATTATCCTCTGCAGTAAGAACATATGAAAGTCGCTCATGAATTTGCAGAATGGAGGTTGAATATGGAGTAGTAGTCACAAAGTAGAAAGCTCTGAGAATCTACTATCCCAAGAGTTCAGTCAATGGTGAGAGTGGGATTCTACCCTTATTTTGAGGTCATTGCCCTCGCCTTCTATCAAGTTTTTTGATAGGTTTTTATTCTTGGCTTTTCAGATGCATTTTTCCAAAATACTAGGGATTTGAATACTTAGTGAACTGAAATTTACAAGTAGATCAGCCCTCAAATTCTATGCTAAAATAATGAGCAGCTACCATATGATATGCTCTTTTGAATATGTTAGTTTGTGTTGGCAGTAACCATGTTTTAGGCTCTTAGATAAGCATTCGTAACTTAATCGTAATTTTGCTTCAACATATGAACAAATAGCAAGACGAGTGATCAAATTTTTTTTCAAGAGACTAACCTGGCCTTGATTTAAATGGTTTTGATGAGATTTGAGTTGTTTATTTCATTGACCTGTGGTATAGTCTCTCCAGTCATTTTGAGAATCTTAATTTTAGATTCTAACAAGTCTGTTTTTTCTGCAGGTATCAGTAGATGAAATTCGTATAGGATAGGTAAACAAAGGTAAACACAGCTTCGAATGAACTTTTTCTGAACCAGTAACCGAAGTAATCAAATAATTGAATGAACTCTCCTACACCTAATAACAGAAACAATCACTAGGCCTATCATTCGTCTGGAGAATTGGAGCAGTGATGCTTTTGAACAATTGGAAGGGGGATCCCTTCTGACTTCTACAAATACTGTTGTCAAGTGTTCTTTTGGTAGTTCCATAATGGTAGTTGTTCCATTGACAATGTAATATATGCAAACTACAATCCAGTTATCTATTATATGGTTGTGTATTGTAGTAAAATTACGATTCTTTAGCTGTAATGATGTAGTGTCTGAATATTACACTATCATTCTATAGATTTGTGGACATGTAATCAAAATAAATGTTTCTGAAATTTTTGAAAAATACATGTGAAGATATTTAGAATTCAAAAAAAGAAAAAGGCCGCAGCAGGGAGCGGCCGGGCCTATTGCCTAGTTCAAAGGTAACAGGAAAAACAATAACATCAACAACAGCAGCAACTTATGATTACTTGCTAAGGCCTACAATAACATCATCAACAACAAAAGGTTTACTTGTCTTTTCAACGTCTATATTTACTCAATAGCACTTGATTGACTAAATTGTCCAATGTTATGGTTGACGAACCAAGCGGAGAAGAAGCAGCCTCTGCTAGTTTCTTCCACATCATGACCTTATTTTTCAGTTCCTTACCCTTCTCTCCTTCCATTAACTCTTCAACAAGCTTCTTCACTTCGTCTCTCTTCACATCATTACTGATCTCCATGCCAATGTCCCACTGGTAACAAGTATAGCGACAGTTGATCCGCTGGTCACCGATCAATGGCCAACATAGCATAGGCACCCCGGCAGAAATACTCTCCATGGTTGAATTCCAACCGCTGTGTGTCAAAAAACCTCCAACTGATGGATGGTTGAGCACTTGCTCTTGTGGACACCAACTTGCTATTAGACCTCTTTCCTTTGTTTCAGCTACAAACTCTGGCGGCAAAATCGCGCATTCCCCAGCTACCAAATCAGGTCTAATCACCCACAAGAATGGAAGCTTGCTATTTGCAAGTCCCCAAGCAAACTCAATAAGTTGTTGTGATGTCATGACCACTAGACTCCCAAAATTTACATACACAACTGAGTTTGGTGCCTTATTACCATTTAGCCATTGCAGGCACTCAGTTTCTTCTTTCCGTAAACTATATCCCACAGACTTCAAAGGGTGTTCCGGTATCCGATTGAGAAGTAATTGGAGAGGGCCAATGGCGTAAACAGGTGGAAGCTTACATGTAGTATTGCTAGAGAGAGCTTCCAAAACATCTGGCTCCAATGCCTCAAAAGTATGAACAACAATAGCTGAAGCTTTGTGAGCTGCCTCCACTGCTTCTAACCCGACTTTAAACAAGATGTCATCAGGGTTCCTAGTTCTCCAGGAGCCTGAGAGATCCCTTAAACGGATATCTTTCAGTCCCGGAACCCAGTCTACTACCATGTCCAAGAGTTCATCTGTTAAGCAGCTCTCATCTGCAATAACCATGTCAACATAAACATCTCATTCACAAGAAATAAACAATACTACTAAGACAGTGTGTCAAATATTTCTCTCATTACCTTTGAGTGGTGCGATTCCTTTTTCCACCAAAGTGGGAAGTGTTGCAAAGTTCAAAAATCCGACTGCCGCAAAAGTAAAGAACTGTGCTATTGGAACTCCAAGCTCTTCAGCAACTGTGATGGTGAACGTCAGGAAGCCATCCGAGACAATGCTAGTTACAGGAAGATTCATATTGTCATTCAGTTTGTTGAGGAGGTTGCGAAACGGAGCCAAGGATTGTTTTATGATAGAATGAGATACCAAATTAATGTCTTTGGAGTGCTTTTCATCTGAACTTGGAAGGCCATCTGGAATAGTCTCAAATTGAAAATCAGGCAAGCCATCAAGAGAGTTGGGTCCAAGAGATTTAAGGAAACGTTTGTGGTTGAACTCTGTGTTGACAAAGGTGACATGAAAACCTTTATGGTGGAGGAGTTGAGAAAACTGAAGCATTGCCTTGATATGGCTCTGAAATGGCATAGGAATGCATACAACATGAGGCTTATCGCCTACAGCAATTAGACGAGGACTCATCTCAGATTGAGCTAGTATACTGTATTCAAACAAATACAGGGCAGCTTCTATATATGAGAAACGTTTTGGCATAGCTCTGCCTTGTGAGATTGAGTCCTTTGAAGAGTCCAAATATGTAAGAATCGAATATCGCGGTTTCCCAAAAGATATCATATCTTATATGTCAAGAATATGTTTTATCATGTATAATAAAATAAAAGTTAGTCAACAAAAGCCAAATAGTAAAGACAACGCCAAAAACAATAGAAATCAAAATGGATTTTGGTCTTATCTGAGATGATTAGGGTCCTTACGGGTCTTTGATGTTTATGTGCGGGGCTAATCATCTAGGTTAGTATAGGTTGTTAGCTCTGTAAAACATTGTTATTACGACCCTATATATGCTTTGTTTTAGTGCTGTTTGCTGATCTATAAAATCATTTGACCGTTTTTAATCATAAAATATAAAAAAAATATGAAGTTTTTTCGACAAGAAAAACCAAAATGAAGGTTGTGGCAGGTGTGTCTATCCACAAAGAGATAATATTGTCAGAACTACAATGGCACTTCTATAAGCTAAACAGCATTGTAACTGCAAGAACCGAAAATTATACAGCGTACCCGGCCATCTCACCGTCCATCTCACCGGGCCCGGCCGCACCCCGGTGAGATGGACGGTGAGATAACCGGGTGCGCGGCGCACCCGGGTGCGCTGAATAGACTCTCCTGCAAGAACATGCACAGACTATAAATCTACAAGAGAAGAGCAAAGCTGGGGATAATCTGAAGCATAAAAGAGCAAACAGTTCAAGCACAACACTAATTTTGTTCAACTATCAATTAATGTGGATAATCTGAATCTCCTTCAACTTTGAACATTCAGAATTTCAGATAACCATGCAGGTAGGCACCAAGTAATTCACGAATTACAAACCCTGTAGGCTGCAGTTGCTACACTGAAGTGACTGAACGATGGAACCGTCAAAGAAGAAAGTTTCAAGTTACGGGTCCAATGCGAAGTACTAAAGGTTTTGTATCATTTGATAGAAACCTAGGAGAAAAAAGGAACAACATTAAAGTTCATATAAGCCATCACAAAATGAAACACGTATCTGCTGCCATTACTTTGTTGAGCTGTTCAATCAAGTACTTCTACATCACTCACTATATGCTGAAGGATAATAGTCACAATACAAGCATCGTGCTGCTAGCCGATGACAATTCCGAGTGTTGAAACAGTGCTTCTTCCTACCGTCTCCCATTTTGCTATGCTCAGACGATGATAGCGAAGATAAACAATTGAAACACTTTACCATTTTTAACTTCGAGTTGCCCAGACAAAAACCTCTAAAGCAGTAATCTTAGTTACTTGTGAACAACGTTGGCTTTGCTTAATAGCACTTCATTGACCAACTTGTCTAAGGTTTTGGGTGAGGAAACCAAGTGGACTACTGGCCTTTTCTGCTAGTTTCTTCCACTTAATGGCACTTCTGTGAGTTCTGTCTATAACCTAAACAACATTTCAACTGCAGCTCTTTTTATAAGTCGAAAAACTGCAGCTCATTAGAAATGTTTTACTTCTTTTAAGAACTAAAACAGAGAATAATCTGAGGGCTAGCAAAGCACACAGTTCGAGCGCAACATAAAATAGTGTGCGAAGAACAAGTTAACACATTTTTCGCAAAATCAAAGAACATGGCTTTCACATGATGTTCAGTACCCTGCTTTTCCACACTAATATCAGGAAGAACCAGTTCTATTGCACCATATATCTGCATCGAACCATAAGTCAGCTTGGCAGCGTCATGTTAAACACCAGCGCAGCTGCCATTGTGCTCCATGCACCAAAGATGCCTAAATAAACCAAGAAATGTATGTCTTAAAACTTACTACTAACATCCTAATTCAGAAGCACACATCACATATTCACATATACATGAACGACTACACATTTATCATATACTTTTATCTACTTGTGCAGTTGAACGACAATTTTGAAAAGCAGATTTATGGAGATCAAGAAAATACCAGCATTTCATCGTTTTCATGTAGATAAGAAAACAAAAAACAAAAAGACAAAACGTCTGTGTGCTGAAGCCGTAGATGGTTGACATTTTGGATAACAAAAGTTACCGCGAAATGACATTCAAATGGTAATAGCAAGAACAATAACATCATCAACAGCAACTTTGATTACTAATTAAGGCCTACAATATTATCATCAACAAGAAAAGGTTCACTAATCACTAGTCTTTTGAAAACATCTAGCTTTACTTAAATAGCAGATAAGACATTCACAAAATCAAACATGCATCTGCTGGCATTACTTTGTTCAAACACGTACCTGTCCACACATCACTCACCAGTCACCACTACATGCTAAAGGACAATAGTCACAATACAAGAGTTGTGCTGCTAGGCAAAGCGGTATATTCTTTAAGCAAAGAATTCCAGGAGTTGAAGCGGTGCCTCTCTGTCTACCACTTTGCTATGCTCAAAAGATTATAGCGAAGCTAAACAATTGGAACACAGAGAACTACATCAAAGATACAACAACTCCAACTTAAAAAATGGCAGTAGAGGGAACATCTGGGTAGTCTCCTCAAACAAGAATCTCTAAAGCAGTAATCTTGGTTACTTGTGAACTACATTAGCTTTGCTTAATAGCACTTCATTGACTAACTTGTCTAAGGTTTTGGGTGAAGAACCAAGTGGACTACTGGCCTTTTCTGCTAGTTTCTTCCACTCGATGACCTTATTTTTCATTTTCTTACCCTTCTCTCCCTCCATCAACTCTTTAACAAGCTTCTCTACTTCGTCTCTCTTCACATCATTACTGATCTCCATGCCAATACCCCACTCATTGCAAACATAGCGGCAATTGATCGGCTGGTCACCACTTAATGGCCAGCAGAGCATAGGCACTCCAGCAGAAATACTCTCCATGGTCGAATTCCAACCGCTGTGTGTTAAAAAAGCTCCGACTGATGGATGGTTAAGCACTTGTTCTTGTGGGCACCAACTTGCTATTAGACCTCTTCCCTCTGTTTCAGCCACAAACTCAGGTGGCAGAATCGCCGATTCACCAACAATCAAATCAGGTCTGATAACCCACAAGAAGGGAAGCTTGCTATTTGCAAGTCCCCAGCCAAGCTCAATAAGATGTTCTGGTTTAATGACTACTACACTTCCAAAGTTGACATAAACAACTGAATTTTTCGCCTTACTGTTGAGCCATAGCAGGCACTCTGTTTCTTCTTTCCATAGACTGTACCCCACAGACTTCAAAGGGTGTTCTGGTATCTGATTGAGAAGCAACTGGAGAGGGCCAATGGCATAAACAGGTGGAAGCATAGATGTGCTGTTAGAGAGAGATTCTAGAACAACTGGCTCCAGGGCATCAAAAGTATGAACAAGAAATGCTGAAGCTTTACGAACACTCTTTACTGCGTCCAAGGTGAAGTTGAACATGATGTTGTCTGGGTTTGTCGTTCTCCAAGAGCCTGGGAGATCCCTGAAACGGATGTCTTTAATTCCGGGAATCCAATCTATTACCTTGTCCAACAATCCATTTGTTAAACAGCTCTCATCTGCAACAACCAAGTGAAGAAAAATCTCATCATTTGTTTAAAAACAGAGAAAGTAAACAGTATTCAATAATGCTTTGAGTACCTTTGAGTGGTGCAAGTCCTTTTTCCACCAAACTGGGATATTGTTTACATCCCATGAATCCTATTGCAGCCAAAGTAAAGAATTGCACTATAGGGATGCCAAGTTCTTCAGCAGCTGTGATGGTGGACGTAATAAAACCATCAGAGATGATGCAAGTCACTGGAACTATATTTCCATTCAGTTTGTTGAGAAGGTCACGAAACGGATCCAACCAATTTCTTTTGATGGAATCACAAAGCAAAGGAATGCTTCGGGTGCCATTATCAACTGACTTTGGAAGGCCATCTGGAATAGTTTCAAAGCAAAAGTCAGGCAATGAATCAAGAGAGTTCGATCCAAGAGATCTAAGAAAGCGCTTATGGTTGAACTCTGTGTTGACGAAGGTAATATGAAAACCTCTGTGGTGCAGGAGTTGAGCTAACTGAAGCATTGCCTTTATATGGCTCTGAAATGGCATAGGTAGGCATACAGCATGAGGCTTATTACCTACTTCCAAGGAACTCATTATGTATTCCCTGAAATTCAGTACAACTTCTGAGGAATGAAGCTTATGTGTGGTTTTGCATTACCACAATGGTGTCTATATATATTAAAGGGATTGGGGGTTTACTGTTCACGGAACAGTTCCCTCCCGAAATTACCCCTGTATTTTTTCGTTTTTCTCTGTTTTGCCATTCCATCAGTTTTTTCCTTTATTGTGTTCTGCCCCTCCATTTTTCTTTTATTTCAGTTTTACCCGTCAATTTTTTATTTGACATTTGCCCTTCTATTTTTACTTTAATTTCAGTTTTGACTCTTGTTTTTTTTCTTTCTTTCTTTCTACTCAGTTTTTTTGGTCAATATTATTCGTTTTGCATAAGAGAAAATTGCATTAAAAAAAACAGCAATAATAATAATAATAAGAGAAAATCAAATAATTGTGTGTTGATCGGTGTCAATTGCATGCAGTTAGTAAACAAACATATTATAATTTGTGTTTGGTTCATGACTAATTGCTTTAATCATTCCATTCATTGTTCCCTTATTTCATTTTAAGCTTTGAACTATGGATTTTAAAACGAATGTTAATGTTCATAATTAATTCCCTTTTAATACAATTTATGGGTTCAACTTACATATCTAAAACGAATGTGATGTGCTCATGTTTCTTAACTTTAGTATTGTCTAATGTTCAACTTATGACATGTATTGATGGATGCTCTTTATATGTTTCTAATTCTACAAATCTTGGTTGTTAATTATTGTTCAGCTTTTTTAAAAGGAAATTTAGATTTCAGGGAGCTATTTTTTATAAAAAAAAACCCACAATAATTAATCGAATTAAAAAAAAGTGCACGATAATTATGAAACTGGCAGAAACCGCACTTCCGCAAGCTTTCACAATTAATTCCTTTTTTATCCAATTTATGGGTTCAACTTATCTAAATACAATGTAATGTGCTAATGTTTCTTTACTTTTTTATTATTGTTCAGCTTTATTTCAAAATGAAATTTATATGTTGGGTTAACTTCGTTTTCGATTATTATTTCACTCAATTGTCTCATTTTTATTTGAGTTTTATACATTTGTTGTTTATGAAAATCGTACAATAATTGATCGAACTAACAAAGATTTCACAATAATTATCAAACTGACAGAAAACGCATTTCCGCACGCGCGCGAGCGCGTGTAGGAAGGCTAGTGTAAATGGAACGGATGAAAGTACTGGGAAATGTTTGGCATGGTTTGGAGAATTACTAGATATAGTTGAGAATCTCAATATTTATACGCCTGATGTCTACATTCGTGTTCACGGCTCTGAATTAGGTATATATATATATATATATAGATATTATCAGGTCTAAATATCCGTATTTATTCAAAATGTACGGATTTTCTTAATTGACCCACTTTTAGATCATATTTTCTCATCTTAACCATTCACATTGTAGGTATATATGAGTAGATCATCTCTACAAATTTTCAGCCAAATTGATAATCATTAAGGTATCGAAACTATATGATTACAATGAACGAACCAAATCTGTTCAACATGAACCGTTCATGTAATTCACAGTTTTGACTACCTTAATGATTATCAATTTGACTAAAATTTTGTAGAGATGATCTACTCATATATACCTAAAAGATGAATGGTTGAGATGAGAAAATATGATCGAAAAGTATGTTAATTAAGGAAATCCGTACATTTTGAATAAATACAAAGGTCCGTATCTGAAAAGTCATGTATATATATATATATATATATATATATATATATATATATATATATATATATATATATATATAGTTTGCTTTTTGCTATTTACTTTAGATGTGTGAAGAGAAATCCTTAGCATACTGATTTAAAATCAAAACTCATTGGCAAGAACTTGGAGCTATCTTTATTAACAGTTAACCATAAGATCTTTGTCTATTTTGTAGGCACTAAGGGTGTTTCTGTTAATTCCTCGAAGCGGACCCTTCCAATTGCAATAGTCTCTGCAACAGTTGGATTGGTTACAATAACTTTTGGCTACCAGAAAGTTGCCCGCGCATTGCAGCGGGATTTTAGCGTATTTCCACCTGTGTAAAGAAACACTATTTTATTCATCATACTCGAAGTAGATAGTAACAATTACAGGCGGATGTACAGCTCCAATGTTTCAGAGCTTGTTTTGTCAGAAACATACAGTAGCCTATCCACATTGTTTATCAGAAATAGTGGATGTGTATATCAACAGAACAAAAAATAAAGTACATTGGTTGATTTCTCTTCAATTGAATTTTAAAGAGTTGTTGAATCAAGCTTCACTTCAATTATAACCTACGTGGCAAGCCTGCTGTTAAAGAAGCATTCAGCAACATTTAGTGGCGATATCTGCAAATTGAGAAAGTAATTATGAGTTCTTCCTTTCAGCAAAAAAAAACAGACAAATATACATACATTACGAACATGATCAAAATATAGAAGATAGCGGACATGTTAAATCTAGACGACATGTTTTCCTTGTACAACAAAATTTGATAACTGTTGAGTTGCTTACGCCAAATCAATTTCATGCATTGAGACTTCGACATATCTCCCTATTTAGTGAATAAATTAGCATCCTGACCGTCTGTTTTGGCCACGATCCTCAGTTTAAGATTGAAGAGGTATTTAGCGGTACCAAAAGTAAACTAATGGTGCGGATGCGGGTGTGCCACCTCGCGGACGAGGAAAGTGATGTGTGATGCGTCGATTCTTGACTTCTTGAACAAGCGGCGGGTTTCCGGTGCCACCTCGCGGACGAGGAATTACAAGCACAGGGCGATTCGATACTCACGGTGTCGCGAGCAGAGCAACCAATGAGGGATCAGGGGTGATCGGAGTAGAGTCCGAAAGGGCTCTGAGAAACCTAGGCGGCGGCGCGCTTAGGGTTAGGTTTTTGGAGAAGCTCGAAGAGGTTTAACTAGGTTGAAAGTTTGTTTGTATTGTTGTTTGTGTTTTTTGAGAGAGCCTTCTGTAAGTCTTCGAGCCCCTTTATATAGTAGCTTGCCTTCGGCCCGAAGAAAGATATTCATAGTCCAATTCAGACTCTGAAATTGAATACCACAAGGACACTGCTTCATTCGTTTATACCAATCATCTGCATGACACGTGTCTAGCCGCGTGGGTCACGGCTTCCGCGCTGCCCAACTATGCGGACTAAAATTAGGAAAGTCCTTATTCCGAGAGGTGTCACAGTTCTTGTGAAAACCTATCTCGCGCGCTCTTGAAGCTTGTTTCCATCTAACGGGCCCTTGAAGCTTGCGAGACTTAAAAGGCTTTTTCATTAGAAGGGCCACATGAGTTGACCCAAAGCATGTCAAAGATTTGTAAGAGTCTTCAACGATAAATGTGGCGTAGGTGATCATGTGTATGCGGACTCTGCCTCTTGTTTTTTCGCGAAGTCACCTACGCGGAGCCCTTTTGCCTCGTCTTTATGTACTTCTACGCGAAGTCCATCTTGCAAGCAACATATATCATCTAGCTCGCATGGCTTTGTCAGCGGGCCACTACTTGTAAACCCAATTATTTGGGCTCGCCGGTGTGACGTGGATTAAGAATTTAAATAATATTCACTTAGACATTTACTGTCCAATAAAATATTAATTTATGTGTAAACACGGTTGATTTCACCAATTGGCATTGCTTGAATTTGCTAGCCACCTCTCTACCAATAGATCCCAAAATACCAGACAAATTCCATACCTTTCTCTCCCAATCAATTAGCTGTGTCTAACCAACACAGGAGCAGTTGGTCGCGGCACAGTAGAAGAAGGCAGAAGTCTAGGAGAAGGATTAGGCAACCATTTATCTTGCCATACTCTAACAGAAGACCCATTTACTACCCGCCAGCAACAACCTGCTAGAATAATATCTCTGGCCTCTAATAAGCTAGACCAACTCCATGATGCACGGTAACCTTTCACTGCACTAAAGAAGTCGCAATCCGGGAAGTACCGAGACTTTAGGACCTCTGCCCATAAAGAGGTAGGGTTCTCCACAAGTCTCCACACACTGTTTTGCCAAGAGTGCCATATTGAAGTGCTGAAGATTCTGAAATCCCAATCCCCAATCAGCCTTAGGTTGACTTAGAAAATCCCAACTTCGCCAATGAATTTTGTTCCCTCTAGGAGTCATCCCCCACCAAAAGTTCCCAAAGAGGGAATCGAAACTCTCACAGACATTTTTAGGGAATTTAAAGCATGCCATTGGGTAGGCTGGAATAGCCATAGCTACCGACTTAATGAGAGTCTCCTTTCCTGCCCAAGATAGAGAATTCTGTTTCCACCCACTCATCTTTCTCTTGATCCGGTCGCTGATATACCCAAGTGCTATATTAGCTGAAGATAATAAACTTGGAGAGGGAGGATTTGGCCCTTTTTATAAGGTACGTTTCCATAATATGGTCTTTGATGTAAGAGTGCAAGTACATTCTTCTTCATTTTGGTAATTTCCCATGTTAGTTCCAGATTACTTAATTTTTGGGTTCTCTTTGCCACTTTAGGGAATTATGCTGGAAAACCATGAAGTGGCCGTAAAGAGGCTATCAAAGAAGTCTGGGATACCAATGAGGCTATCAATGAGGTGAAACTTATAGCCAAACTCCAGCATACCAATCTTGCTCGTCTCGTGGGATGTTGTATGGATGAAGATGAACTCATATTGGTCTATGAGTACATGATCGAAGTTTGGACAAATATTTGTTTGGTATGTATGCTTATGACTTTGAAGATTAAACTTTTGACAATGTGACATCAAAGTTTGAATTCTTTTTCCCTATCTGTATAAATTTTGGTATGTAATACGATTCAACATACAGAATTAGAGTGATGTTGAATTGCTGCATCACATACTAAAAGTTGTACAGGGTAGGGAAAAAAGAAATAAAAACTTAACAAGGGAATTAAAATTCTTCCTTATAATTTGTCCAATTAGATCCCTTTGAAAAGACAAAGTTGGACTGGGATACTCTGCTTTCGAATTATACAAGGTATTGCTCAAGGAGTATTATATATCCACAAATACTCTAGATTGAGAATTATCCACAGAGATCTAATGTAATACCCCGGAAATTAGATATTGGTTTCTAATTTTATTTGGTCGTGGTTTTGAGGTTCGAAGGAAGAGCGGAAGTGTTCGGACGCATAATTTACCGAAGCAGTTTTACTTTCTTTAAGGGTCATAGAGTTAAACTTTTATTCGTTGTGTTTCTTGAGAAACTTCTTTCATGAAAGTTGTAGAGCATGACGATACGAGTTTGTAGACACGTGGCACGCGTAAAACGGACTTCGTTTGAGAAAGTTATGGTTAGCGGAAGTTCTTGACTTTTTGAGAATTTTTAGTTAAATTGAAGTTTAGGGTTCCATTTTCTCCGGAACCCATTTTTCCTTCTCTCTTCCTTCTCTGTCTCGCGATACCTTCGGTATCAAAGTCCTCCAGCCGACCCGACCCGGACCCAGTCGACCCGACCCGATTTTCCCGGCCGACCCAGACGACGGCACCGGTCGGAAAATCTTCCTCTCCTCGGCGCAATCCTCCCTGTGTTGGTGAGTGAGGACGACTCGAGCGGATTGGCCCTAATCGAGCGCCACAGTGAGGGTGATGACTCGGTTTGCAACCCGACCGGAATTCTCACCTCCGGCGGCGGCGACGTGGCCTGCAACCGGTCGGGATAGAATCTCCTTGGCTTCCTGGTTCGACTTGCAGTGGTCTTGAAGCTCAACTCACGGTGTAGAGTTGCGGTGGTGGATTCCAAAGTTCTGGCGAGTTTTCCGGCGTGCTCCGACCGAATTGGCGGTTACCTCAGGTATAAAAGATGCTTCTCTCTCTTCATTATACAAGTTTGATGTTGGGGGTTTGTTCAGATTCTAAGGTTGGAAAGGGTGGCGCGTGGGGCCACTCGCCGCCGCCTGTGGTGGCGCGTGGCGGCGCGTTCAGTGGTGTCGTTGGTGTTTGGTGTGCTGGTTAGGACTTGAGTTTTGGTTCGAGTCAAATTATGTTGTTTTTGTTGTTACTAAGTGGAGATTTTATTCTAGGTGGTTGATGATACGTGTTCGCATCTCGCCTATTACTAAGAGAAGACGCAGCAGGAGTTTTGTTTAAGGTGAGTAACATTTCTAAGGTTCAAGTAGGAACCGATTTCCTTACATATTTTGTTGATTTTGCTAAATTGGGGAATTGTGCTCTCGAAAGTGAAATGTTTTGTTTTAAAATCATGTGAACTTGATCGTCCACGGTTCACAGGTAAGTAAAAAGGGTTCTTTTGATACTTATAAATTTTCTTGAGCCATTCCCGATTGTAGCTATATTGATGTTAATGGCATATATATATGTTCATGGAAGTTGTTGTGCTTGGTGAAATTATGTGACATGTTCACATTTGTCGTAAAATGTTTTGTTCATTTTAAGAATTGGTTTGGGAAGGATTCATGGCTGTGGGCTTGTTTTTAGTGTGTGTCTCTTGTTGAGAATCGGTGGGCTGTTAGAACACGTAATTTGGGAATGTTTATGATTAAGACCTTGAGTTTATTTGGAGAAAAGTAATCGTTGTTTGGGGACGATATGTGTGATGACTTGTGTGGTGATCTGTGTGATGACCTGTGTGGTGACCTGTGTGGTGATCTGTGTGATGAATCTGTGTAGATGATCTTGTGATGACCTGTGTGGTGACCTGTGTGGTGATCTGTGTGATGAATCTGTGAATCTGTGTAGATGATCTTGTGATGACCTGTGTGGTGACCTGTGTGGTGATCTGTGTGATGAATCTGTGTAGATGATCTTGTGATGACTTGTGTGGTGACCTGTGTGGTGATCTGTGTGATGAATCTGTGTAGATGATCTTGTGATGATCTTGAGTAGATGTTGTGGTTTGATGTTGAGATTTGCAGTCAAGCAATTGGTATTGCTAATGGTCTTTTGTTAATGATGTGTTTCGTATTTAATTATTGTGATTCTAAATTGATTATCTTAGTGTTTCTAGTGATTTTCTGAACTAAGTTTCATGCAGGGATCACTATTTTTATATTTGTTTGGTCTCAATGTAATTACCTGAACTAAGCTATGCGCAGAGATTTTTATACTTTCAATTGTTGTTATAAAGTAATTTCATGATTTATTTCATATGTCCTTAATTTCATTGATTGTTTATGTACCCTTCACTGGATTAAATCAATGCAATGGTTCTAGTTATAGTTAGTTAAGTGTGTGTGGAATTTAAGGTTACTCATACATGCTTGCAAAAGCTTACCGGGTTTGTTTCTTTCTGTTTTGGCCACGATCCTCAACGCGCGGAGCAGAGGTAACTAGCGAACAAAGAGAAGGGGGAGTGTTGCGGGCGTGCCACCTCACGGACGAGGAAAGAGTTGATGGGGTGCGAGATCTTGACTTCTGATCAGGCGAAGGGGGTTTCAGGTGCCACCTCAGAGGAGGATTTACGAGCACAAGCGATCGATACTCATGGCGGCGCGAGCAGAGCAACTAATAGGGAGTTCAGAGAGAAAACGAGGTAGAGTCCGGAGAACTTTGAAGAAAAACCTAGGCGGCGGCGCTTAGGGTTAGGGTTTCGAGGAGCTTGAAGGATAACTGATTTGCAGTTTGTATTGGTTTTGTTGTATTGATTTGAGTGTGTTTGTTTGAGTGTGTTCCTTTGAGTGTCGTTCGAGCCCCCTTATATAGTAGTTCAACTTGAAACCCTAATAGCACAAGGGCACTGTTCCGTCCACGCGAACCAACCATCTTGTGACACATGTCCAGTTCGCACACTTCATTCCGCGCATAGGGCATTGCTTCTGCGCCGCCAACTGTAGAGTTCTATGCGGACTGAAATTTAGCCCGCGGGCTGTCATAGGATGCTATTTCGTGTGCTCCTGAAGCTCGCTTCCATTTCGCGGGCTATTGCAGCTCACGAGCCTTAAAAGGGCTTTTTATATTAAATGGGCCACAGGGATTGGCCCGAAGCATATCAAAGACTTGTAAAAGTCTTCAACGATTATTGTAGGACGCGCGGACTCCGCCTGTTGCTTCCTTGTGAAGTCCCTTACGCGAGCCAGCTCACCAGCTCGCCTTGATGTATTCCGCTTCGCCTAGGACTTTTACGCGAAGTACATTTGCGTCTCGCCTACGCGAAGTGTCAATCTCGCCTCGCCTACGCGAACTGGCAAATAGTAATTCCGCTCGCGAACTCTGTAGTCCGTGCGAAATGTGTAGTTCACCTATGTCCATTCCGCGCGCGAGCTGCGCGAAGTCCAGTTCGCATGGTTCCCTTGCGGGCCGACACTTGTAAACTTAAAGAACTTAAAGAACTTGGGCTCGCCGGTATGACATGGATCAAGAATGTAATTAATATTCACATAGACATTTATTGTCCAGTAAAATATTAATTTAGGCGTAAACACTTTCAACCCGGTGCACAATTCCATGGTGTATGGGGTTTGATCTTGCAGGTGAGGACTAAACATGGTTGATATGTAAAAGTTTGAGCTGCCTCCTTAGAGCTAGACTCTTTTGTTTATTTTTAATTGTTGGGTTGTTTGAAGCTCCAAGTGAGCGGTTCATTTTACTTGACATTTCAAGTTTGATGTAAACAATGGATAGGAAATATTTGACTCCATGTTGGGCTTATATTGACATTCATTTATCCAGTAATTGGGTTTGGTATCTGAGATTTAATGTTAGAGTTTTAGGGATATTTTTAGGATTTATCATGCCTAAGTTTTTGAAATTTTATCCTTCGAAAATTGGGGTGTGACATCTAAAGGCAAGTAATGTCTTATTGGATGGAACAATGAACCCCAAAGTGTCTGACTTTGGAATGGCGAGGATTTTTGATATAAATCAAATTGAAGCAAATACCAACAAGGTTGTTGGGACATAGTAAGTCTATATAACCAGTGATTTATATCACTGAAGTATTTAATATCACTACTGATACTCATTCTTCTATTATTCTTGCAGCGGCTACATGTCACTTGAATATGCATTATATGGTCATTTTTTAGAGAAATTGGATGTGTTTAGTTTTGGAGTATTGTTGTTAGAGATTGTGAGTGGAAAGAAGAATGCTTCGTTTTATTATTGTGAAGCCTTGCATATCAGTTCGGACATTTTAAACATAAAGTGTGCAAAAGGAAGAATAATTGTATTACATATGTGTAAATCTCAGATATGGGAATTATGGAATGAAGGTAGAGGAATGGAGGTAATTGACGGATCAGTGAGGGAAACATGCCGGATTCATGAAGCTTTGAGGTGCATCCATGTCGGGCTTTTGTGTGTTCAAGAAGCTCCAGCTGATCGACCGACAATGTCATTAGTGATTCATATGCTGGAGGCTGAAGAAGCTACATCACTCCCACCCTCCAAAGAACCTGCTTCCTCGACGAGTAGGAATTCAAGTCCTGTTACCACTTATTCCAAAAAAGTAGTGACTCTTACTTTGCCAGAACCTCGATAGAGCTTCAACATTAGTGTTAGCTTTCCAAACCGGACCATTAAGAAAAAGGGGGGAAAGAGTAGGTATCATTATGATATGGTACTAGTTATATAGATCTCATGCTTCATTAGGCCTCATCATTTGTATGTCGACAACCCCTATTTTGTATTCTGCTTGTGACAAAAACTGTTTGATTAATTGCAGCTTTTACAAATTAAACGGTAAACTTCCTTCTCAAGATATCCATGTGGATGAAAGACTAATGTGTCGTCTTGTTGAATGACTTTTGTTGGTCCGTCCAGAAGTGAAAGAAAAATATTGTGTGCAGAAAGAGTTGTTCAACAAAATATAAAAAAAAATCAAGGAAATTAGAAAACTTGAAAACTTTAATAGTGAATGGAGAAAGGTTTGTCCGCAAGCCATATATTGTGGACATGTAAGTCCTCTCGACACGTTATAGTCTTGGAGGCGTAGACAACTAATCAACTATCTCCTCTTATCTTTTCATGCAAGTCCGTTCTTGCTTTCCCACTGATTCATAGGTATATCTTAATTGTCTAGTATGTTCCTGAGTTTCATTCTTTTCTGGAATTTCGTGTCTGTTCTTCATTTTCTGGGTTGTTGTACTTACTAGTGGTCGATATACTCGCTAGTCCAATCCGTGAAGGCATGAATCCTTTACTCCCAACTCTGCCTCTCTGTTTCTGAATGGGGTGGCTCTTGTGTTACCTTGTAACACTGCTCTTAACTTATATCCTGTCATTCTGTACCTGCCAAGACAAAATAGTACCAGGACAGTATATCACTGGTGACCGCACTTTGGAATCTTCCCTTGGGACCTTTTCATTAGGCTTCTTCAATCCTGAGAATTCAACTAAATACTTCCTTGGTATACGATTCAACACGTTCCCAAATACTGCACTAGTGCAATATATACGGATGAAGGGGGTATATTATATCTGCTAAGTTTTTTTGTATGGTAAGATATCTGCTGCAATTTTACATACATAGAAATCTAATCTTGTACTTGACCAAAAGTGAAATCGAATCTTACAGAAAATCACAAGGGTATCCTGCAGACTAATGACCTGGATCTTTTATGTATAAGATTATAAACCAGTATTAAAAATAGGAAAATCTAGTCATAAAGCTAAAAATCCAGAATAGTAAAGAAATAATAAGCAAAAGAAACCAAGACAAACAGTTAAAAGTATGATCCATATTGCTGACAACTTCTCTCACCAAGTTGTAACCCATGTATGCAAGTGAATCTTCCTATATGGAGACCTTTTCTTTGAATATGTTAACCACTCAATCCAACCAAGGATTTGACTTCATCAAAATTTGTAGACCAGAGAACATATATATCAGAAACCAACCTGAGGATAATCTCAACAATTCAAGACCAGTTCACGAACAGCACTAAACACAAAAAAGATGCGAGAAGAGCAACCTAGCTGTCAGAGCAAACCTAATCAAACAGCAGAAATAAAAATAAAAGGATATATCACAAAAAAAAAAAATTAAAGTAAAAAAAACTAAAGCAATGAACTTGTATAAACTATTCATTTATTCAAACACTAATCACCATATGGTTAAGAGACTCCAAAGAAAGAAGCTCAAATGAGCAATTTCTATTGACAAAATGAAAGCAAGACAACCAAGGGCCTCAAGTTCATGTTTACTTGCTCAACAACTTCTTCAGTACTATACTCACAAACCAAAAACAACTAGTTTCTTATATCAGAATAAGAAACAACTACTCTAGAAAATATCTAACAGAGAAGCATTAAAGTCAACAAAATATAATCTGCTTCACCAGCAGATTGCATATTAACCAGAAGGGCAGTCCCTGGCCCAGTGCCCCGTCTTTCCACACTTATAGCAGCTGCCTGTTGATGCAGACTGTCCTCCAAATTCAACCTGAGCATTGTTCGAAGGACCAGAGCAATCTCTTGCCCAATGCCCTTCCTTTCCACACTTATAACACGAAGAAGTCTTAACACCATAGCTTCCTTGGCTGCTCGCCTCGCTCGAA
The DNA here is from genome assembly GCA_009720345.1 of Fragaria iinumae. Classification (NCBI taxonomy): domain Eukaryota; kingdom Viridiplantae; phylum Streptophyta; class Magnoliopsida; order Rosales; family Rosaceae; genus Fragaria; species Fragaria iinumae. Next base: position 34,934,659 of record CM019122.1, on the reverse strand, counting down.
CCATAAACCGCCTTGGGGATTCGCACACCTAGAGCACTACCAGCTGCCACAGTATTCTCATTGCACCACTTGAAGAAACCGCAAGAGCTTCCCTAATTCAACCAAGTAACTAATCTATTAACCACTCCCACCCGAATTCGACTAAGCACATGACAGATTTGCATATGTATACCAAATACTTGTACCAAAATCAATGTACTAGGCACACAACAAATTAGAGGGTGTACCTCATTTCCAGGACAGCGATAGAACTGGCTGCCGATATTGTTGCCAGTCTTAGCTGTTAAGATTCGGCATTGCCCGCCGCCACAGGGACATTCAAGAGGTGGAAATGTAGAATCAGATGCATAGTTCTGGGTCCTACTAAAGCCACCACTACCAGCAACAGCCACGGCATTAGCCCCGGAAGCATTGTCACACCACTCAAAGAAACCACAACCTCCATTTTCCTATCGAAATCCAAACAACCACAACAATCCTCAGCATCCATTCCACTATGAAATCCAAAACACTAAGTAAAACAAAGCAAGCGAATTTGATTGTGTACCTGTCTAAGTGGGCATTTGTAGAATTTCCGACCACGGTTCTTCTCAGTATTCGCAGTGAGCACCGCGCAGGTTCCGGATCCACAGGGGCAGGATTTCTCAGGAAACGAAATCCCGGCCGCAGCGTCGCCGCCGTAATTACAATTATACCCTCCGCCACCTCCGCCCGGGGCATCGCAATCGCGAGCCCAGTGTCCCGCCTTCCCGCACTTAAAGCAAGCATCGCCGGCCGAAACGCCGTCGTTTACAACGGCGCCGCCGACTCTCCCTCTGCCGAATCCTCCGCCGCCGCGCGGAGGCTCGGAGAACGCTCTCTGGCTTCCTTTGAGCGCCGCGGTGTAGAGACCGCCGTCGCCGTCAGAAACCTCCTTCCGAATCGCGGCGCGCGGGGGCGGCGACGGTGCCGACAAGACGGCGTATGGGGAGGGACCGCCGTCGCCGTCAGAAACTTCCTTCCGAATAGCCGCGCGCGGGGGCTGCGATGGTGCCGACAAGACGGCGTATGGGGAGGGAGCGGAGGTGGCGACACGGCGGCGCTTGTTGGCGAGAGCTTCGGCCTCGACGGCGGCGGCGACCTGTGAAAAGAACTCGTCGTCTGGGTCGGCGTCGGAGTCGATTTGGATCACAGATCTCGATGCTTCCGTCTTCATCGTTCGGTCTGGCATTGCTGAGCCAATTGGGGAATGAAACTCTTTGCCCTTAAATTTTGATTTTTTCCCTCCGCTTTCCCGGTTTTTTTTTTGTCGCGAGGAGCTTTTCTTGTGAAACGGTGCGTTTAGGTGAAGCAGTCGTTTGTGTAAAACGACGCCGTAACGCCTTTCCGCCTAGCCGCCTCAAATAGCGATTTGGACTGCCAGATTTTCAAATTCAATTATTATTTTTTTTTTTCGTCGAGGCCTATTTTACCGTTCTTGTTGTTTTGCAGAAAGATGGAAACAAATTCCAACGCCAGCTTTGCACGATTATACCCAAGTGAAACTCAAATTGCCGGAAGAAATTGTTGCATATTGAATCAAAAGCAACACAGAAATTGAAAAAAAAAAAAAAAAAAAAAACTATATATGGATGACTCGATCGTCGTTGAAATCTAAGCCCGGTAAAGATTGCGTCGTCGTAGAATTCCGGACACCGCAAGTCGCACATCTCTCCAACGCAGTCTGCACACCACAATGGAGTTCCGTCGTCATTGTTGGTCGTCATTATTTTCGTTTCGGATTTTATAGCTCAAGGAAAATGAACAATATATTAGTACATCTCTATTCTCTACTTGGTTTGCCCTAGAAGCACTTGGACAACATTCTCCAAGTTGATGAAAGAAGAGCCCTGTGAATCAGTAGCCTCCTCGGCTAATTTCTTCCACTCATTAGCATTCTTCTTCATCTCTATACCCTTCTCTCCCTCCATTAACTCTCTCACAAGCTTCTCCACTTCATCTCTCTTCACATCATTATCAATTTCCATCCCAATCCCTAAGCCATTACATGCATACCAAGCATTGGTTTGTTGTTCTGCGAAAAATGGCCAACACAGCATAGGCACTCCTGCACTCAGACTCTCAATGGTTGAGTTCCATCCACTGTGTGTCAAAAACCCTCCCACTGATGGGTGGTTAAGCACTTCCTCTTGGGGACACCAACTAGCTACCGCACCTCTTTCTTTAGTTTCGGCTACAAACTCCGGTGGCAAAATCGAGGATTCACCGACTACCATGTCAGGCCTAATCACCCACAAGAAGGAAAGCTTGGAATTTGTAAGTCCCCAACCGAACTCCACAAGCTGTTTTGGTGTCATGACCACAACGCTGCCGAAGTTGACATAGACAACAGAGTTTGGTGCCTTGGAGTCGAGCCATTGGAGGCACTCGGTTTCTTCTTTCCATAGGCTGTATCCCAGTGACTCCAAATGGTCTTGTGGTATTTTATTGAGAAGTAATTGGAGAGGGCCAATGGCATAAATTTGTGGAAGCATAGACGAGAGATCTTCCAAGACTTCTTGCTCCAATGCATCGAAAGTGTGAAGCACAACTGCGGAAGCTTTGTCTGCTCTTTCGGCTTCTAACATTGCGCGATTGAAACAAATGTCTTTGGGATCTGTAGTTCGAAGAAAGGTTGGAAGATCCTTTAGCCGTATATTTTTCAGTCCAGGTATCCAATCTATCACCATGTCTAGGTAGCCATTTGATAGACATCCCTCATCTGCGACATTTTCAACAGAAAATGTAAGTTATTAGCAAAATTATAAGCATAGAAAAGTTTAATTCTTCCATACCCTTCAGTGGTACTAGTCCTTTTTCAACGAGAGCACGATACTGCTTGAACCCCATGAAGCCGCACGCAGCGATAGGAAAGAACGATACAACTGGAATTCCAAGTTCATGAGCAGCATTGATGGAGAAGCTCATGAAACCGTCGGCGAAAATGCAAGTCACAGGATTAGTACTCATGTTAAGCTTCGCAAGGAGGTTGCGAAATGAGTCCATGAAGAACCCTTTATTGATGGACATAGTAATAGCAGTGAGGTCTTGGGTGGAATCGGGATCTGAACTAGTCGGTAAGCCATCAGGAATGGCTTCAAAATGAAACTCCGGCAAGCCATCTAGTGAGACGTCGGGGCCTAAAGACTTAGAAAACGCCTGTGGTTGTGCTCCGTGTTCACAAAGGTGATGCGAAAGCCTCTGTGGTGGAGGAGCTTGGCAAATTTGAGGAGTGGCTTTATGTGGCCTTGGTATGGGAATGGGATACATACAGCATGAGGCTTATAGTTAGTTTCTGCCATGGAAATAACTAGCTAGGTGTAGTTCTTTAACTAAGTAGCCTAATATTCAAGGACGTTGAGAAATAAGATTCGGATTATAAGGGCACAGTCAAAGTTGGAGGTCCGATCTGATCTAATCATATAAGCAAAAATGTGCAAATGGCTATGCGTTCCTATGATTTTGTATCGATAAACACGTTGTCTAGCTACTATTGTATTTGATTCCTGGTCTGTTAGACCCAGAACTGCATAGTATATATATGGCTGTGCCAATGTGCCATGGTGGTCCTCTATATATAGTAAGGACTTTCATACGTAAATATAAAATAGCAAAAACGGTGCGTTTAAGCCTTTCCGCCTAGCGATTTAGACCCTCCCAGATATTCAAGTCCAGCTCCATTTAAGATTCCTTCCGATATTCAAATTCTGAACCCCGATTTGTCTGGTAATCTGCCAGATTACTACCATGTGTTCACAGATTTTGATTTTTGAATTCTAAAATTTGATCGGGGTATCCCAAACTGGGTCTGGATCAGTTGCCGCACACAAGGTGTTTGATGAAATGCTTCCATATGGTCTTAATTGATCATTTTTGATATACAACTATCAAGATTTGATCAAATGGGAGATAAAATAAATTTGTTCAAAGATTATAGTGAAGAATGTTACACTAGGAATTCCAAGTTCTTCAGCTGCTATGATGGGGAGGTCCCCATCTCATGGAACCATTCACTATAACACAAGTTGCATGAGAACTTCAGAAGTACCGAGGGAATTTGCCGCATCAGTTTTGACCGAGGATCGATGATACAAAACGGAGACAACAAGTTCTTGTTAGTGGAATCAAACAATAGCTGTGATTATCAACTGATTGTCGTGCAAGCCATCAAGTGAGTTTAGGGTCTCAAGATTTGAGAATGCCTACATGTTTGTACTCTCAAGGTTATGCACAGACCTCTATGGTTCAGGAGCTTTGCATACTTGAGGAATGACTTTGATTTGGGAATGGTACATGGAGCATGAGGCTTAATTAGCTTCTGTCATGGGTTTACTGAGGTAAGTGCTCGTCTCGTATGTATTACCAATTTGCACTGATATATAGCATGGAAGGTTGGTTCTGATTCTCATGTTTGCCAGACTTTTGTTTATAGTTGATTTGAAATTTTTTGCCATTGTTTAGAGCATGGTTTCCTTTTTATTTCATCAATCTTTTAGAAAATTTCACTCATTGATTAGAAGATTGTTGTAGCCATTTTTACAATGATATATAGTAGTACTTGCTGGTTGCTACTTGCTACACCTTTTGCTCTATATACAATAATAGAATTTGAAATCACACCTTCTGCTCTACTAAAAGTATATATTGCAGGAGACAAGGGGCAGTGAGAATGATCAGATTAGAAAAATTCAATTACAACATCCTAATAGGAATCCTCAAACAAAATTGAGATAAGAGAAAACATACTTAAACATAGAATTGGATAGAATATAAGCGTTCACGCGGATCGTAGATGCAGTCTCTCTTTGATTACAATCATTAAGGATTCAACATGAACAAAGCATAAAGGAAATCAAGATTTAGTACTTATAATCTGTACCTAGCAGTAGAACATCTTTCTAGTTTATTAGAAAGTACACTGAAGGTCTTTTCTGTTGATTTGTTAGAACACATCTAGCTTTTTCTTAGAAGTACTTGATTTACCACTTTATCCAAGTTTTTGTATGAGGAGCCTTGTGGATCAGCGGCCTCTTCTGCTAATTTCTTCAACACATTAGCCTTGTTCCTCATGTCCTCACCCTTCTCACCCTCCATTAACTCCCTCACAAGCTTCTCGACTTCATCCCTCTTGACATTGTTATCGATCTCCATGCCAGTCCCCAATCCATTACAAACATACCAACAATTGGTTTGCTGCTCTGCAAAGAATGGCCAACATAACATAGGAACTCCTGCAGTGACACTTTCAATGGTCGAATTCCACCCATTGTGTGTTAAAAACCCGCCAACTGATGGATGGTTAAGGACTTCCTCCTGTGGGCACCAACTCGCGATTATACCTCTTCCCTTGGTTTCAGCTACAAACTCAGGTGGCAAAATCGCTGATTCGCCAACAACCAGATCAGGCCTAATTACCCATAGAAAATGGTGCTTGCTATTTGCAAGTCCCCAACCAAACTCCACAAGATGTTCTGGTGTCATGACCACAACGCTGCCAAAGTTCACATAAACAACAGAGTTTGGCGCCTTAGCATTTAGCCATGGGAGGCACTCAGTGTCTTCTTTCCAGAGGCTGTATCCCATAGACTCTAAAGGGTCTTCTGGTATCTGGTTAAGAAGTAACTGAAGAGGGCCAATGGCATAAACATGTGGAAGCATAAATGATAAAGCATCCAAAACATCTCTCTCCAACTTATCAAAAGTATGAATTACAACTGCTGAAGCTTTATGTGCCCTTTGAGTTGCTTCACCTGTTAGGACAAATGGACTATCGTTGGGATTTGTAGTTCGGAAAAAGCTAGGAAGATCCTTTAGGCGGATATCTTTCATTCCTGGTATCCAATCAATGACAGTGTCTAGGTAGCCATTGGATAGACATTTCTCATCTGTAAACATGAAAAATAACAGTGCTAATAAGTAAAGTTAACAAGCATTACCCAATTCATAGTTAATAGAGTACTTCAGTCACATTACCTTTTATTGGTGTGAATCCTTTTTCAACCAGAGAACGGTACTGTTTGAAGCCCATGAAGCCATTTGCTGCAACAGGAAAGAACAATACAATAGGTAATCCAAGTTCTTGAGCAGCATCGATAGAGAAGCTCATGAAACCATCTGAGACAATGCTGCTCACAGGAAAAGTGCTATTGTTGAGTCTGATGAGGAGGTCACGAAATGGAGCCAAGAAGTTTTTGTTGATGGAATCACAGATAGCTGTGATGTCTTGAGTTGAATCTGAATCTGAGGGTGGTAAGCCATCTGGGATGGTTTCAAAATGAAAGTCTGTCAAGCCATCTAGTGTGTTGGGGCCTAAAGATTTGAGAAAGCGTCTATGGTTGTACTCAGTATTCACAAAGGTGATACGAAAACCGCTGTGGTGCAACAGCTTGGCAAACTTGAGGAGTGGCTTTATGTGGCCTTGATATGGGAATGGGATACATACAGCATGAGGCTTATCAGTTACTTCCATGGAACCCATGACTATATATTTCTTCTTGATATGGCTCTGATTTGTGAATGTGAACAAGTGATAGCTATATGTAGTTGGAGTTCTTCTCTAAATAAAATCGCACATGCGTTAAAGTTAAAACTAGATTTATAAAACAGCATCTGATGCCATGAATTCTTATTGTTTTTGAGGATAGATGTAATCAGAGATATCTAATTGTTTAATGCTGGCAGCTGTTCTCCAGATTATCTGGAGTTTATGTATATAGAGTATAGACGGTATGCATACTGAACATGTGCCATGGATTTTATTTATATTTCTCTGAGATTTGATAGAATCAATTTCATTGATCGACTACTTCTATTGTTTTTTGCGGCACGAGGTTTACTAGAATCATTATTATACAGAATTTTATAACCTTTTACCTCAGTTTTAACTTGCCAGTCTTCATTTTTCTATTGCAGATGGAGTAACTGTCTTTCTGTGCTAAGCAAAATGGTTTTCTCAGGCCACTTCCATCATTTAAACTTCTTCCGAGCATTGCTGAGACTATCCTCTGGCTACATTTCTCCTAGTAAATGATGACTATCATATATGCATTCGATGCCAAAAGAGAGGAGCTCAAGAGGTTAGAATCCTTGTCTTGGTGTTGGATAAATGCTGGCTAGTTGTGACCACTAATGCAGTTACACCTACAATCCAGCCATGGCCTCTACAGCACCTAATGTTATTTTCTGTTTCCCTATTTGGAAGTTTTACCTCTTCTTTTATCAAATAACTTCTTTTTCTTAAACTCTCTTTCCAGGCTGCTGTACAACAGTGACAAAAAAGAGATAAATTGGCAAAAATCCTAAGTTGGCTTAGTTGGCTTCCCTGATTTTCAGTTTGAAACCATTCCTGATGGCCTTCCAGATTCAAATGAAGATGCCACCCAAGAGCTCGCTTTACTTTGTGGCTCTGTCCGAAAAACTTTCTTGGCTCCTTTACATGATCTCTCCTCATAAAACTTAACAATAGTAAGACTAATCTTCCGGCGACTTGCATTGTTTCAGATTTCGCCCTTTGGTCTAGAAAGGGCTTGCACCATTCAAAGGTGAATATATAAATAGGTACACCAGCACATTCATACTTAATGTACGTATATATGTTACGCTGTCTCATCCAATCCTCCACATCTACCACAGCCCCCCATTGGGACCAAATTTGCGCTAAAACAAATGCAGGGCAAAGAAACCAGTGACAAGCTCTCCATAAGAACCAATACCAAAACCAAAACCAATACCTCCTAAAATAAAATAAAAAGTATACTAACGGAAACATAATTAAGGAATACCTCGTCGTTATTATTCCAAATGATTTTTCAAATCTAAAACAAAATAATATTTCATTTAATTGCAAATGATCATAATACATAAAACCTTGCTCCACTAGTCATACAATATCATCATCAAAATATTTGGGTAAAATCTAAGTTTCCCTTGACAGCATTAGATTCACTACATTGTCCAAGTTCTTGGATGATGAACCATATGGAGCAGTAGCTTCTTCCGCAAGCTGCTTCCACTCCGAGGCTTTATTTCTCATTTTCTCACCCTTCACTCCCTTCATCAACTCTTTAACAAGCTTCTCAACTTCGTCTCTCTTGACATCATTACTAATCTCCATGCCAATGCCCCATTCATTACAAGCATACCAACAATTTGTTTGTTGGTCAGCAAAGAATGGCCAACACAGCATAGGCACACCTGCACACAAACTCTCAATCATCGAATTCCAACCGCAGTGTGTCAAGAACCCTCCAACTGATGGGTGGTTAAGTACTTGCTCCTGCGGGCACCAACTCGCAATTAGACCTCTTTCCTTGGTTTCAGCTACAAACTCCGGTGGCAAAATCGCAGACTCGCCAAGTACCAAATCGGGTCTGATGACCCAGATGAATGAAACATTAGTATTTGCAAGTCCCCAACCAAACTCTACAAGCTTCTGTGGTGACATTACCGCTATACTACCAAAACTGACGTAAATAACAGAGTTCGCCTCCTTAGAATCAAGCCATTTGAGACACTCAGTCTCTTCCTTCCATAGACTATATCCCATATTCTTCAAAGGGTCCTCTGGCAATTGATTGAGGTGTAATTGTTGAGGTCCAATTGCATAAACAGGTGGGAGCTTCGGCATAGATGAGAGAGCCTCCAAAACTTGAGGCTCTAAAGCATCAAAAGTATGAACAATTACTGCCGAAGCTTTATCAACTCTATGCATTATTTCCATGCAGAAGTTGAACAGGACGTCGTCGGGGTTCGTAGTTCGAAAGTGGGTGGGTAAATCTCTCAAACGGATACCTTTCATTCCTGGAATCCAATCTAACACCTTGTCCAAAAACCCATTTGTCAAACAGCTCTCATCTACAATACCCATTATCCGTATCATTAGTAAAAGAAAATAGCTAATCAAGTATATATGCTAGCTCATATATCCCAAAAACCCAATAGCTTAAAAGTTAAAACACAAGCTACGTAGTAAAAATGGAAGATGACTAAAATCTCTATATGATTCATAAATCATGATCAGTACCTTCGAGTGGTGCAAGTCCTTTTTCCACCAAAGTGGGATATTGTTTATATCCTAGAAAGCTGCAAGCAGAAATAGAGAACAAGACTACTGCAGGCACTCCAAGTTCTCCGGCAGCTGTGATGGCGAACGGCATGAAACCATCGGAAACGACGCAAGTCACCGGAAGACCAATGTCATGGCCATTGAGCTTCACCAGTAGTTCTTGGAAAGGAGCCAGTAACTGATCTTTCAGCAAGGCTTCAGTGACCACATTGACGTCTTGGGTGGCATCTTCATTCGAACCTGCAACAGGAATGCCATCGGGGATGGCCTCGAAGCGAAAATCGGGCAAGCCGTCGAGGGAGTTGGGTCCTTGAGATCTAAGAAAGCGTTTGTGGTTGAACTCTGTGTTGACAAAGGTAATGTGGAAGCCCCTGTGGTGGAGGAGCTTAGCTAGTTCGAGCATTGCTTTTATATGGCTTTGAGATGGAACTGGAACACAAACAGCATGAGGCTTATTAGCTACGTACTCCTTGGAACCCATCGCCATCGATCTTAGCTTTGAGATCGAGTCTGTTTGATTGCAAGTCTAAGCTCAAACAACATGTATATATATACAGTGGCGGAGATCAACTGGCATGGCCACGTAACTTGTAATAAAGCGCAGTCAGCATATGAATATGAATAAAATGGGAAACTAGGGACAGAGTAGAGCAAAGAAAAGCTTATCACATATATAGGAGCGCGCTCCAAGTTACATGCTAACCCAAATACCATTTGGTCTCTTGGTTTTTTGTCTTGTTAGAGAGTTGAGAAGTTCAAGTTTGCAAATATTGGCAAATCCAGTCAATGACAAATTGACAATGCCCTCCAACCCAATCAATCAGTCGACCCAAATGGTTTGTTCTTCTTTTGTTGATCACGTCTCGTAAGTCGTAAGAGAGGGTTTTTTTTTTTATTTATACAAGAAAATAAACAATTGCAACGAAAAACCAACCACACGAACATAAGCCCCGCCCAGCTTATCTAAGTGGAACGCTGTAAACACAGTAACAAGAAGACAAGAAAACCAAACAGCAGGGCGATCATGACCAAGGTCAACCAACTAAGGTCAACCAACTAAGAGCTAGGTTTTTTATTAGAGATGATAAACAAAAAAAGGGGGATAAAAACCCACACGTCTCTTACAAATTAATACACATGCACTGACAAAATCGGATATCAGGAAGTCCCCATCTATCTTAACCCAACATGGTTTATCTCATAATAAAATCAACCTTGACAAGAGTGACGAAGGGATAGGCCGGTAGGGTTTGTGCTCTGCTCTTGGCCTTGCTCATTTGCACACTTGCTGACATTTAAAGGGATGGGGTTTGTTGTTTGATGGGTAAATAACACTAAAGTGTCATTTTGAAGGTACAAATAATAAAAAAAAAAATCATTAATTTTTCCACATGTTAAAATGGTCACCTCAAATGTTATCAGATGATAAAATGGTTACTTAATTATATATCATATGATCTAATGATCGTGATTAAGTGTCAATTATGACAAAGTAAATTTTTAAATTTTATGAATTTACGTTTCTACGCTTCGGTTAGTTTCTCTCATTCTCTTCTCTCTCTGTTACTGCTTTCTCTCAGTTCTCTTCTCTTAGCTTCTCTCTATGTACTCGACCTCGATCTCGATCTCTCTCTCTCTTGCTCTCTCTAACCCCGCCGCCATTGCTTATCCTTCATCCCGTCGGCGCCACCTGAGTTTCGTCGTTTGTATCCGTGACGCGGTGGCTCCATCAATTCCGCCATCCACTACCTTCTAACGCAAATGAGGTCGATGCTTTGCTCAGACACAATGTTTTTGATTTCTTTCAGATTTTGATGTTTTGATTGATTTGTTTATGTGTTTAATCGTTACAATTTCATATGATGTCGATCGGTGAATTCTAGGGTTCATAGGAATTTACGGATTTAAAACTCTTTGACTCAATTTGTGCTATATTCCCAGCCTCCCAGGAATTTAGTGATTTTAGTCTTTGAAAAGAGATTTGTTTGCATTGTTTTGCTTATTTTGGCTGTGTACTCTGGTGAATGAGCATGAGTTACTTGCATTGTGTATTTTGTGTTTGCATTGTTTTGCATATAGGTTCATGAGTTACTTGTAATCTAAAATACTATACATATTTCTGTTCAGGTACTATGGACAGTAACTATACTGAAAAGCTTTTGTACTCTGGTGAAAGAGCAGCAGTGTCATTTGATCATAGTGTCTCATATTTTGATTTGGACCGAAACTTCAATTTCAAGGCCCAATCCAAATCAGCTAGCCCATGGACGGAAATTGAGGGTTCTCTAACCCTAATATCATCAAATACATAATACGAAGAGGGCAGAAGAAGAAGGAGGGAAGAAAAAGAACGCAAGAATCAGACGATCAAGCTCTTCTTAGGGATTTTCCAATCTTGGTTATTGTTGTCTTCCTCTTCCATGAACTCTTTTGTGTTTTCAACTTTCATTATGTGCAACTAAATTCATAGTAGCTAGGGGGCTGTTGAAGTCCCTAGACATGATTCATAACATGCTTTGATTTTCAGTTTGTTTTTCCAATTAATAAGATTGAGGCTTTGTTTACCGATTGTGCATCGATGATCGAATTCTTTGTGTGTGTGCTTTGGAGGCCTACTTAGTATACATGCTAGGGTTCTAATACTTTGATTATTTGATGTCTGGGTCAATATCGGATCCCTCAAATTGTCTAGAGAAGTAATCGATAGTTTTCACTAGCGAGTAGATGAAACCCTAGGTTTAGCAAGGCGCTAAGTTTATTGCGATGCCTAGTGATTGCTCAAAATATTTTCATGCTCATTGATCTCTGCTTGTTTAGCCTAATAAATGTACCTTTAGGTTACAATGTTTGAGAATAGTTTAGGTGTAGAGCACTTCCTGCCTAACGTACAAAGTAAGAAAGAGTAATAGATTATGCTCAAACGTACCGAGTCAATCTGAGCATCTTCAATTGAGTTAGTTGGTCAAAAATTGGACAAAGTGTGTTGTGTGTGATTTTCAGGGGTGGATACTTTCTCCCTAGCTAGTCTCATTATGTTGATTCTCAACTACTTTGAAATTATTTTTCAGTTTTCTTATCTTTTGTCCGTCATCTTCCCGTATTTTATTTTCGTATCAAATCAACTCCAAATCATCTCAAATTTTGTGGGCTAGACGCTCTTTGTTTCAAGTACACCTCTGTAAATTTTCGTATCTGTGCAATCTAGGTTAGTTTTTTCTTTTATTTTTCGACTGTTGTTCAATATGAGCTGCAGTCACATTTTGTGACATTTGTTGAAGCTTTTAGTTTAATTTAATCTTCTGCGGGAGACCCTTATTTCTCTATATTACAATCGATAAATTTGCAGGAGAATAAGAAAAATAAATAGTTTTTTAAGGTGGATAAATTCTGAGAAACCTACTCTCACACCATTAACCCAATCCCTTCCATTTCAATGCATGTTGATCTTGCTCGATCGTCATTTCCATTGCAGCCTCCTTTGACTAAAAGACCTACTGGAATGCCAAAAACAAGAAGGTACCGAAGTAGGAGTGAGGTAAAAAAGCAGATCAAGTGTTCCAGGTGTGGGAAATACGACGGGCATAACAGAACGAGTTGTAAAGCTCCAATATAGCCTTTGGTTACATATGACAGCTACATTGATGGATACAGTAGTTACATTGATGGATTCAGTAGTTGCATTGATGGATTCAAGTTCTTTTTAGTAGTTACATGCACAATTACAATTCTGCTATTGGATGTTTCATTTATGTAGCTGTTGCTTTTTATTATGACAGTGAAAACTATGTATCTCATTTTTCGCGGTGCAGCGGCATGCTGCAAATATTAATGCAAACCTCATTTTTTTTGTTTTTCCAAAGTGCTTTGTTTATTCCAAGTTTCATTGCTTTGTTTGTTTCAAGTTTCATTTTCATCAGCAGTTACATGGGTAGTTACATTGCTAGTTACATGCATGTAACTATGCATGTAACTATCCATCTATGTAACTATACATGTAACTATCCATGTAACTACAGATTGATAGTTACTTAGGTAGTTACATTGCTAGTTACATGGATTTGAATAGATTTATGTTCTAATACGCAGCGGGACGCTGCCGTTGCGGTGCAGCGACACACTGCAATTATTATTAAATAAATGACTTGTGTACCTACATTAAGCTACTTATGTAACTATCAATGTAACTATCTATATAACTATCCATGTAAGTATCCATGTAACTATGCATGTAAGTATCCATGTAACTACAGATTGCTCGTTACCTAGGTAGTTACATTGCTAGTTACATGGATTTTAATAGATTTATATTCTAATACACAGCGGGACACTGTCGTTGCGGTGCAGTGGCACGCTGCAATTATTATTAAATAAATGACTTGTGTACCTACATTAAGCTACTTATGTAACTATCAATGTAACTATCTATGTAACTATCCATCTATGTAACTATTCATGTAACTATCCATGTAACTACAGATTGATAGTTTCCTAGGTAGTTACATTGCTAGTTACGTGGATTTCAATAGATTTATGTTCTAATACACAGCGGGACGCTGCAATTATTATTAAATAAATGACTTGTGTACCTACATTAAGCTACTTATGTAACTATCATTGTAACTATCTATGCAACTATCCATGTAACTATCAATCTATGTAACTATTCATGTAACTATGCATGCAACTATCCATGTAACTACAGATTGCTCGTTATCTAGGTAGTTGTTTACGCCTAAATTAATATTTTACTGGACAGTAAATGTCTATGTAAATATTAATTATTTCTTGGACAATGTCATACCGGCGAGATGGAGTTTCTCTAAGTTTACAAGTGATAGCCCGCCAGTGAGACCACGCGAGCCAAGTTAGACTTCGCGCGAAACAAACTGCATGCGAACTTGACTTCACTTAGCTCGCACGCGGAATGGACATAGGCGGACTACGCAGTTCGCGTGGAACACCTAGCTCGCGTGCGGAATGCCTTCGCGCGGAATTACTATTTACCAGTCCGCATAGGCGAGGCGAGATGGACTCTCCGCATAGGCGAGGCGGAAATGCACTTCGCGAGGCGAGATTGCCAGTCCGCATAGGCGAGGCGAGATTGACTCTCCGCGTAGGCGAAGCGAGGCGAGCTGGCGAACTGCCTCGCCTAGAAGACTTTGCGAGGAAGCAACATGCGGAGAGTGTGTTGTGTGTGATTTTCAGGGGTGGATACTTTCTCCCTAGCTAGTCTCATTATGTTGATTCTCAACTACTGTGAAATTATTTTTCAGTTTTCTTATCTTTTGTCCGTCATCTTCCCGTATTTTATTTTCGTATCAAATCAACTCCAAATCATCTCAAATTTTGTGGGCTAGACGCTCTTTGTTTCTAGTACACCTCTGTAAATTTTCGTATCTGTGCAATCTAGGTTAGTTTTTTCTTTTATTTTTCGACTGTTGTTCAATATGAGCTGCAGTCACATTTTGTGACATTTGTTGAAGCTTTTAGTTTAATTTAATCTTCTGCGGGAGACCCTTATTTCTCTATATTACAATCGATAAATTTGCAGGAGAATAAGAAAAATAAATAGTTTTTTAAGGTGGATAAATTCTGAGAAACCTACTCTCACACCATTAACCCAATCCCTTCCATTTCAATGCATGTTGATCTTGCTCGATCGTCATTTCCATTGCAGCCTCCTTTGACTAAAAGACCTACTGGAATGCCAAAAACAAGAAGGTACCGAAGTAGGAGTGAGGTAAAAAAGCAGATCAAGTGTTCCAGGTGTGGGAAATACGACGGGCATAACAGAACGAGTTGTAAAGCTCCAATATAGCCTTTGGTTACATATGACAGCTACATTGATGGATACAGTAGTTACATTGATGGATTCAGTAGTTGCATTGATGGATTCAAGTTCTTTTTAGTAGTTACATGCACAATTACAATTCTGCTATTGGATGTTTCATTTATGTAGCTGTTGCTTTTTATTATGACAGTGAAAACTATGTATCTCATTTTTCGCGGTGCAGCGGCATGCTGCAAATATTAATGCAAACCTCATTTTTTTTGTTTTTCCAAAGTGCTTTGTTTATTCCAAGTTTCATTGCTTTGTTTGTTTCAAGTTTCATTTTCATCAGCAGTTACATGGGTAGTTACATTGCTAGTTACATGCATGTAACTATGCATGTAACTATCCATCTATGTAACTATACATGTAACTATCCATGTAACTACAGATTGATAGTTACTTAGGTAGTTACATTGCTAGTTACATGGATTTGAATAGATTTATGTTCTAATACGCAGCGGGACGCTGCCGTTGCGGTGCAGCGACACACTGCAATTATTATTAAATAAATGACTTGTGTACCTACATTAAGCTACTTATGTAACTATCAATGTAACTATCTATATAACTATCCATGTAAGTATCCATGTAACTATGCATGTAAGTATCCATGTAACTACAGATTGCTCGTTACCTAGGTAGTTACATGGATTTTAATAGATTTATATTCTAATACACAGCGGGACACTGTCGTTGCGGTGCAGTGGCACGCTGCAATTATTATTAAATAAATGACTTGTGTACCTACATTAAGCTACTTATGTAACTATCAATGTAACTATCTATGTAACTATCCATCTATGTAACTATTCATGTAACTATCCATGTAACTACAGATTGATAGTTTCCTAGGTAGTTACATTGCTAGTTACGTGGATTTCAATAGATTTATGTTCTAATACACAGCGGGACGCTGCAATTATTATTAAATAAATGACTTGTGTACCTACATTAAGCTACTTATGTAACTATCATTGTAACTATCTATGCAACTATCCATGTAACTATCAATCTATGTAACTATTCATGTAACTATGCATGCAACTATCCATGTAACTACAGATTGCTCGTTATCTAGGTAGTTGTTTACGCCTAAATTAATATTTTACTGGACAGTAAATGTCTATGTAAATATTAATTATTTCTTGGACAATGTCATACCGGCGAGATGGAGTTTCTCTAAGTTTACAAGTGATAGCCCGCCAGTGAGACCACGCGAGCCAAGTTAGACTTCGCGCGAAACAAACTGCATGCGAACTTGACTTCACTTAGCTCGCACGCGGAATGGACATAGGCGGACTACGCAGTTCGCGTGGAACACCTAGCTCGCGTGCGGAATGCCTTCGCGCGGAATTACTATTTACCAGTCCGCATAGGCGAGGCGAGATGGACTCTCCGCATAGGCGAGGCGGAAATGCACTTCGCGAGGCGAGATTGCCAGTCCGCATAGGCGAGGCGATATTGACTCTCCGCGTAGGCGAAGCGAGGCGAGCTGGCGAACTGCCTCGCCTAGAAGACTTTGCGAGGAAGCAACATGCGGAATCCGCGCGCACCACGACAAACGTTGAAGACTTTTACAAGTCTCTGACATGCTTCGGGCCAACCTCTGTGGCCCATTAAATATAAAAAGCCCTGTTAAGGCTCGCGAGCTGCAATAGCCCGCGAAATGGACGCGAGCTACAGAAGCACGCGATATAGCACCCTATAGCAGCCCGCGAGATGAGGATGCTTCTAATTCCAGTTCGCATAGGAGTCTACAGTTGGCAGCGCGGAAGCAATGCCCTATGCGTGGAATGAAGTGTGCGAACTGGGCAGGTGTCATCAATGGGTTGGTTCGCATGGATGAAGCAGTGTCCTTGTGAATTAGTGTTTCAGAGTCCGACTTGGATTCTAATCACTTTGCTTCTGCCGAACTACTATATAAGGGGGCTCGAACCCTAACATAAACTCTCTCAAAAATCAATACAAACAACAAACACAATACAACTGGAACCCAGTTACCCTTCGAGCCTTCCTCGAAACCCTAACCCTAAGCGCCGCCGCCTAGGTTTCTTCTCCAGAGCTCTCTGGACTTTGCATCCCCGCTTCTCTCTGAACTCTCTATAGTTGCTCTGCTCGCGCCGCCGTGAGTATCGATTCGCTTGTGCTCGTAAATCCTCCTCCGAGGTGGCACCTGTAACCCCTTTTTGCCTGATCAAGAAGTCAAGCGCACCCCCATCAACCTTTTTCCTCGTCCGCGAGGTGGCACGCCCGCAACACTCATCCTCCCTCTTTGTTCGCTAGAAACCTCTGCTCCGCGCGCGGAGGATCGTGGCCAAAACATTGGCACGCCCAGTGGGACAAGGAGTACAAGCGATCCACCATTGGAAAACCAGAGGAAGCGCCGTACCGAAAGCTTCAGCTTTCTTGTCTTAAACACAGATCACTACGGTACAAGCCCCATAACAGCGCGGCTTGCCGTTCCCTCACTCAAGAACATGTCCTTTCTCAGTTTGGTGATCCGGACTTCAGCGAGACCGCCATGGTAGGCTCTCAGCCAAACCAAGACGCAGGATCTGCTCTGCCATCGGAGAAAATCCTCCAAGCAATCAATGACTTGCGGGGTCAGATGATGGATTTCTCGGCCCAAGCCAAACCAGACAGAGACATTCTGCAGGCCACCCATGACAAGCTCACCACACTCGGTGAAAGTTATGGTGACCTTGACGCCAAGTTCACTGAGACCAAGGGCTTGGTCGAAGGAAGCCTTCAGCAGATCCGCTCGGATCTGGACCAGAACATAGAGACCGTGAAGCAGAACACAGAGACCGTGAAGCAACATGCAGAGGTCATGTCGCTCACTCGCACGACAGTAGACGAGCAGACTCGCCGCTTGGATGAGCACGACACCAAGCTGCATGACCAGCAAAATGCTTCCTTCTTTGGAAGTAAGAACAGTCTAGAAAAGCTAGACGAGTTTAAAGACAAACAGGACCGGCTGAACCTACGGGTCCTTGAAGTTGAGGACTGGATAAGGGCGCAGGCACCAAAAAACCCTGCTCTAAACCCTACCGGCCCAAGCGCGAGCGAGGGGACAGCCAAGTACATTCCTCCCAATGAACGCACCAGGGGAAACCCTAAGGTCGGGACTCCGAAGTCCCCGCAGTTCATGCCAGGGACAGGAACGTCAAAGACCCCGCTCCCGTATGGCTCGTTTGCCTCCCCCAGGGGGCTGAATAGTTCTCTACATCAAGGAACCGGGACACCAGATGACCCGCTTCTCGTTCATTCCAGCCTTACTCCCAAGAACGGCGGACAGGTCGTCAGTTTCTCTGCATGGCCAAACCATGAGGAAGGGGCAGAGTCTACGCCCGTGACCACAGCCGACTGGCGCCAGCTTATCTCCTCCATTGTCAAGGAGCAAACCGGACACGGTGATGCTAACTTGCAGTATCGCGACCCCTATCCAGATAGCGTGGCGCAATACCCCTTCCCGCATAGGTTCAAGAACGTAGTGTTCACTACCTTCTCTGGCGAAACAAGGGAGGACGCAGCAACCCACATGGCCCGCTTCAAAGTCCAATGCGGCCAGTCGGGAACAATGACATCCTCAAGCTCAAGCTCTTTGGGACCTCTCTGTCCGGAGCTGCATTCACTTGGTACTCTAGGTTGAAGCCGGGATCCATTGCGGACTGGCCTACCATGGAGAAGCTGTTCCAAGAGACCTACGGTACCATTGAACCAGAGGTCGGCCTCGACTCCCTCACCCAAATGAGCCAGTAAAGCATGGAGTCAGGAGTTTCCTTCCTCCAGCGGTTCAAGATCCAACAAGCCAAGTGCGACTTTCTCCTACCCGAACAGGAAGCCATTAAGTTGGCTGTCCGTGGTCCCGAACACCGCCAGCGGCTGAAGCACCATGGGGAACGCTTCATGTCTATGGGCGACCTCATCAACAAGGTTGGCAGCTATGAACTAATCCTTAACGAGATGGACGAGAAGGCGAATGCCTCCAAAGGGATGTACGTACCGGGGAGGAACAGGATAGTCGGGGCGTTAAACCTCCAATCCTCCACGTTCGACCCTTACTACCAAAGACAGGAGGAGAATGAGGCCGCGCATGTTGACGACGTTGGAGCAGTCGAACTGACCGGGAAGCCTCTGGCTCACAAACTAAAGAATCTCAAGATGACCCGTGAGCCAATCACCATTCAGTCCTTTGCATGGACTAAGCCCGAATACGAGTCCTACACGTATGATGCGAAAAACGCCCATCTTGTCTTTAATGACTTGATTGAGGCGAACTACGTGCACTTGGACCATAAGATCCCGTCCAAGGAAGAGCTAAAGGATAAGAAGTATTGTAGTTTCCACAACGCTTACAATCACGACACCAAGGACTGTGTCAAACTCCGCGACCAACTGCAGACTTGGTTGAATTCGGGCGCCCTGAAAATGAAGACGCCAGGAAGCACAGCTTCTCTGGTGGACGTGGATCCTTTCCCCGCCATGGTTGGTATGGTCGAGGTGAACTGGGCCGACCAGCCAAAGGAGAACAGCCGTCTCCGCGCACCAAAGCCAGGCGAGCGGAGAATTACCTTAGACCTGGCCGAACATCCAAAGGATGATAGTCCGCGCCGGGTACTTAAGCGAGACCGAGAGGATGGTAATGATGACACTCGTCAGCCATCTCGCCGGTACACTTACAACGTCAACCTCGCGCACGAGGTCCTAGACGATCTTATTGACGGCGGATTCGTCACTGTGTTGAGGGCCTTGCCCTATGTTGAATACAAGGAGGGCCGCGCCCACTGCAAGCTCCATGACAGTTGGGGACACAGAACTCGCGACTGTTACCAGCTCCGCGAGCAAGTCTAGGTTTGGTTAGACCTCAAGTATATTCGCTTCGAGGACAAAGGCGGCTTCATGATCACAGTTGCTGACATCGCCTGGCCTCGCGTCGGCCAGCACGCGATAACTTTGGACTTATCTCCAAACGCGGGCCAACGCGACCCGCCAGGTCGAAACCGTAAGAGGCCGGCGAATGACTACACCGTTCTGGCGAACCAAAATGGGAACCACTACCCAGCAAGGGAGGTAGCCGCCAGACCACAGCCCGATCGCCTTTCAAGAAAGGATAAAGGCACAGCTACCGTTCCCTGGCTAGAACGATCCGTACTTGTCCCGATTGGAGGGGGTCCGCATGTAACTGCCCATGTAGTTATCAATCTCTAGTTTCTTAATGTTTATATGCTGTTTATTTGATGAAGGGAAATGGATAAGAGAAAAATGAACGCAGTTAATGAAGAAGGAAAGAAGAGAAAGAGGACAGTTGATGAAGGAGCAAAGAAGAGAAAGAGGACAGTGGATGAAGAGAATGATGGTGTACTGCTGTCCAAACTATTTTTGGGACAGGAAATAAGAAGGAGAAAACAATAGAAGAAAACTAAGATAGAGGAGCCAAAGAAGAAGAAGGCGGAGAAGAAGACATCTGAAATAGAGGAGGAAGAAGAAGATGAGACAGAGAAGAATAAATCAAATTAGTTCAGATCAACATGGCCTGAAATGGACAGTTTTAGAGATGTGTTAGATGAAGAAGCACTGAATGAGCTGAGAAATGGCCCGTTTGATTTAATTTTTGAAGGATTTTATGAGCACGTCAACAAAAAGCATTTTGGGAAGTCGAACAAGCTCATTGAATCACAACCAAAGATGTATCTGAGATTCTAGGACTTCCTAGAAAAGGTGGCTCCTTTGACACAATGCAAGTGGAAGAGAATGCAGCAGAGACATTGTTTGGGACAAGCAAAAGAGTGACAAAAAAGTGTGTGAGAACGCTTTAAGAAAGCTAAAGGACCAGCAGCCAACAAATGAAGAAGAAAGAAGAAAGAAGAGAAAAAATTTGGTTAGGCTAGTGATTTTAGAAATTGCATAAAGTTTCTATTTGCAAATGGGGGAGGGAATGTATCAAACGAGCTGATAAATGAAATATGGGGGAATATAGAGAGCTGTGGATGGGCTAAAGAGGTTGGAAGATTTTTGTCGGGTTGTTTAAGACAACAACTAAAATCAAAGGGTAAGGGGTCGAGCAGGTTGAACACATGAGGCTGTGCGCACTTAATTCTGGTATGTATCTATAATTGTAACTAGTTATCTTATGTGTATTTTTTTTTTAAGAAATTCATTTGGTAACTAACTGTTTTTTTTATATATTTTATGTGTGCTAGTATTGGCTATGTGAGAAGACAAACGTTATAAAGCCGATTAAAGACACAGAGGATGAGGAACATAAGATGAGGAAATGGGACCTCACAAAGCTAATAAAGAAAGTTGAATTCAAAATGTTGACGGTATGGGTTCTTATACGACTTAATAAATATATGGACATTTCATAGTAATCAATTAATCTTTGCTTATATATACCTCTTCAATTCTGGTATTTATTATCTGCTGAAATATAGAAGTACATCTATCATGTAGCACACTAGTAAGGCCTTGATAGTTACATGGATAATTACATTTTTGTATATAGTTACATAGATAGTTACATGCATAGTTAAATGGATAGTTACATGCATAGTTACATGGATAGTTATATGGATAGTTACATGCATAGTTACATGGAAAATTGATAGTTACATGGATAATTACATGCATAGTTACCTTTTTGTGCATAGTTACATGCTTAGTTACATGCATAGTTATATGGATAGTTACATGCATAGTTACATGCATAGTTACATGAAAAATTGTGATAGTTTTCAAAACAATACACCTCATATGTTTGACTTGATCAGTTTTTCAAGTGTCTTGGAACTATGTAACTGCCATTGTAACTGGCAGTGTAACTATCCATGTATCTGTTGTGTGTTTTGTAATTATATGACTAACAATTTTTTTTCTTTTTATTACAGCAACTGTTTGCTGGAATCAAGTCTGATCCAGAAAAAACAGATTGTGAATCTGAAGAAGAAGAAGAAGAAGAAGAAGAAGAATCTGAAGCAGAAACAGTGCAGAAGAAACTGATGGAAAAAGAAGAAACATGGAAGACAGCAAAGGAAGGAGAAAGGCCACCGTCCTCTCTAATATCCAATCAAAGCCAAGAAGGAAACCAAAAAGCAAAGGAGGTTGAAATGAGACGGCTAACAGAGGAGAACGAAAGGCTGCGCTGTCAAACTGAAAGCTTGAAAGAGGAAATGAGAAACATGGAAGAGGAGTATGAATCAAGGCAGACAGAACTACAGGAGAAGTTGGAAGATGCAGTACATGATTTGATGGTTGAGAGGATAATTAACAATGAAACAAGGGTGAAGAATGAAAAACTCAATGAAGAACTGAAAAAGTTGCAAGCTTTGGTGGCGGCATTAGCACCAAACTCTCAAGATGAGGAGCTCTGGAAAGCAATGAAGATGATCAGGATCCTGAAGGAGGAGCAAACAAGGGAGGAAAAATCAATGAACATCTGAAGGACAAGGAAGCTGATAAGGTAGCTAAAGAAGATGATGATAAGGAAGCTGAAGCAGCTGAGAAAATGGAGGAAACAAAAGAGAAGGAGGAGACGGCAGAGAAAGATGCCATTGTTGAAGATAAGAGTGAGGCAGCAGAGAACATAGCTCAGCTTCCAATATAAAATGAGGATAAAGAGAAGGAGGAGGAAACAGAGAAAGATGCAAGCGCTCATACAAAAGAGATGAGTGAGCCTTAGATTCCAACCCAAAATTCAGAAGATTTATATCTTGAAAAATTAGAACGGGTTGAGGAAGAGCTTAAAAAGAAGAAGAAAGCAGACGATGAAACGAAGGGTAATTCTCAAGAATTGAACTTGAAATAAATTGTTTAGAGTTTTCGAATCAAATCTTTGCTCAAAAACATATATATGTATGATTTTAAAATTTCTTCTTGAGAATGAACATATATATGTATGATTTTAAAAATTCTTCTTGAGAATGAATTGTGGTTCATGTTCAATGAATGTTTTTTATATTGTGAATGTTTTCAAAATCATAAGATGTAACTGTGCATGTAACTACGGATGTCACTATGCATGTCTATGTAACTATCCATATAACTGACATGAAGTGGCTGGTAAGTAACATTATTTATTTTCTACTATGCAGCTTACTGTAAGCAGCCACCAGCGTCACCACCAAGGAGGACGGTTGCAAAAGAAGCGCGTTGGTCGTCGAAAACACCGGTGACCGACATGTCTTCTTTTGATTTGGGAATCTCTCCATGGGTATCTTGGCAAAGCCCATTGGTGACTGAAATAATAACCATTCTAGAAAAGAATTTCAATACTCCCTCTAGCCCTCAGATCATTGACCTTATGATGATGGAACGAGAACCTACAAAATACTAGATGATCGTATCTCCATAGGTATGATATTGTGATTTTTTCTGCATTTTGTGAGAGAAAAATAAGAGTAGCTTGTTATGTAGCATGTATGTAACTACACAGGTAACTGTAAACCTGTAGTTACATGGATAGTTTTAGGGTAGCTTAACATATGGTTCTTTTCTCAACTGTTGCCTTTATGAATTACTGGTTTTATCAGTGAAACTATTTAGGGTTATGTAACTCTTCATTTAACAAGTTATATATGATTGTCTCTCCACAGGTAGTAGTTCTTGTCATTAATCTGGATGAAGAGGAGAGTGACATCGAGATCGAGCTGACAAAGGAAGACTCTAGAAGGACAGCATCATCATTGGGGATGTATTCCTATATGGCCAGGATCAAGAACAAGCAAAGAAGGCCAGCAACAAGAGATGATATATACTGGTGGGGGAGGTTAAAAAGACCAGAGATAAGAAGGCCAAAGAAATAGCAGAAGAAAGTAAGAAAAATCTTGAGCAGAAGAGGAAGAACAACATAGGAGAAGGATATGAACTGACCGAGTATGGAGACGTAATTCATACCATCGGTGATGATGAGATGGAACCTATGCCAATACAGATTGTGGCTACCATCGCGAGTCTAACACGAACTAGGACTAAGAAGGCGGTTTGGACAAATTTCAAAGCATTCAAGTGCATGGATCCATTGACGAAGAAAAAATGGAAAACTTGCTGGGACAAATTAGATGACAGGTAAACTCAAATCACTTTGAAAATTCATTTTTGATATAAAGTTTTTCATATTGGATTTGGTTATTTTAACGTCTAGGTGACTAGCATGTAGCACACTAGTAAGGCCTTGTGTTAAAGTAGGCAGGTTAATGTAGTTACACAAGTGCAAGTGTAGCATGCATGTAACTACCCAGGTAACTATTAATCTGTAGTTACATAGATAGTTACATTGATAGTTATATGGATAGTTACATAGATGGATAGTTACATGCATAGTTACATAGAGATTACATAGATGGATAATTGAGTAATTGCTGATGTAACCTGTAATCTAACCAGCTTAATCCTTTCCTGCAGAGACTTCCTATGGGAAGGCCCGGCCCGTTGTATGGTTAAGAGATTACAAAGCTTGATATGGGGGAGGTAATAATGGACAAAGCAGTGGCATGAAATGTAATAGACTGCTTTGGTGCCCTTATAGCTGACGAAATTTCTCAGCAGGATTCTCAGTCTGTCGTTGTTCCTAGGGTTATGCAGACCATGGCATGGGTAAGGATTGAAACTATTTATATCTCTATTAATAATTGATAATATGGATAGTTACATGCATAGTTACATAGATGGATAGTTACATTGATAGTTTTTGTTTCTATTTCATTTTAATAGCATTCAACAGAAAATCTTCACGGAAGGAACATCCACCACTACTTCCTTGACAAGTTGTATGACTATTTGGGAGAAGCGACGATGATTTTTTTTCCGATGACAAGTGAAGAAAAGTTTCACCATACACTCCTTGTTTTCCAAGTTCAACCCCCCCCCCCCCATTTCTACCACCTAGATTCAATGAAGGGAAGAACTGATGGGAGTAGGGAACATACATGGAAAGATGCCCAAAAGATGGTAAAGATTTTCTCTTGTTATCTGTTGTGAAGCTTTAATGTAGCTATAGGATTGCTTTGCTTTCTTTTGCATTCTGTGTGAGATGTAACTACCCAGGTAACTACCAATCTCTAGTTACATGGATAGTTACATGCATAGTTACATAGATAGTTACATAGATGGATAGTTACACGGATAGTTACATAGATGAATAGTTACACGGATAGTTACATAGATGAATAGTTACATGCATAGGCAGGTCAATGTAGTTAACCATAGGGAAACTATTATGTAAGAAATTAACTGTTTGTTCAATGATTCCGTTGTGCAGGCAACCATGGTTAGGTTATGGATGGCTGCAGTAAAAGAACAAGCATATGACATGCTGAAGAAAGGGTCCCGCAGAACAATGGACATGAACATGAGCAGTTCAGAAAAGCTAGTAATGAGAAAAGAAAAGCTTACAGATAGAGAGAGAAAGTTCATACAATGGGTTAAGAAAAACTATATTGAAAACATCCCGATCAGTTGTCAAATCAATGGACCACTACCTCAGCAAGATCCCACATCGTAAGTTTTTAGTTGTTCAGATTTAAAGTTTTGGTTAGGTAACTACCCAGGTAACTATCAGTCTGTAGTTACATGGATAGTTACATAAGCAGATACACAAGTGTAGCTTGTATGTAACTACCCAGGTAACTATCAATTTGTAGTTACATGCATAGTTACATAGATGGATAGTTACATGCATAGTTACATGTTTAGTTACATTGATAGTTACATGTTTAGTTACATTGATAGTTACATAGGCAGGTAAGAAATTGACTGTTTGTTTAATGATTCTGTTTTGACTTGAATTTTTTTCGATAAACAGAATGGATTGTGGGATTTTCGTTATGTACTATATGGACAAACTTTCCAAGGAGGAAACGTTTAACAGAACATTGAAGAAGGAAGATGTTTTGAAGTTTAGAGCACAAGTGGTGAAGAGGTTTCTTAACCATAGGCACAGTTGATACTCAACAAATCATCAGCAGTAGGTTTACCAAGTTTAATATCAATTGTATTTGAACAGCTAAATGAAAGATTATTTGTGTGGAACATATCTCTATATTTATTAAGCTTGATGTTTCTGTTTTTGGGTTCTTCATTTTCAACACTCAAACAACTTATACTTATGCAGATTGCATTGAGTCTTGATTTGGCCTTTTTTCATTTCGAGTCTAATAAAAGAATGGATATGAATCTCTATATGTTAGAGTTTTGTATGTTAGAAGCTTTGGAAAGCTGACCATATATCATGCAAAATCAAGTTTAATAGCTAGGCAGGATTGCATCTTTCCACTAAAGTATATGCATTTTTGAGTTTCTCATATCTTTCAAGAAAGCAATCAAACAATGAACTCAAATCATCAATCATATTTCCATTGTTTGTAGTTTTATAATTGTAGCGTACCACTGCACCGCAACGGCAGCGTTCCGCTGCGTATTAGAACATAATTCTATTAAAATCCATGTAACTAGCAATGCAACTATCCAGGTAACTAGCAGTCTGTAGTTACATGGATAGTTACATAGATGGATAGTTACACGGATAGTTACATGCATAGTTATATGAATAGGTACATAAGTAGCTTAATGTACTTACACAAGTCATTTACATAATAATAATTGATAGATACATTGATAGTTACAAGGATAGTTACATGGATAGTTACATGCATACATAGATGGATAGTTACAAAGATAGTTACAAGGATAGTTACATGCATAGTTACATAGATGGATAGTTACATGGATAGTTATATTGATAGTTAGATAAGTAGCATAATGTAGGTACACAAGTCATTTATTTAATAATAATTGCAGCATGCCGCTGCACCGCAACGGCAGTGTCCCACTGCGTATTAGAACAAAAATCTATTAAAATCCATGTAACTAGCAATGTAACTACCTACGTAACGAGCAATCTGTAGCTACATGGATACTTACATGCATAGTTACATGGATAGTTACATAGATAGTTACATTGATAGTTACATAAGTAGCTTAATGTAGGTACACAAGTCATTTATTTAATAATAATTACAGCGTGTCGCTGCACCGCAACGGCAGCGTCCTGCTGCGTATTAGAATATAAATCTATTCAAATCCATGTAACTACCTAAGTAACTATCAATCTGTATTTACATGGATATAGTTACATGGATAGTTACATAGATGGATAGTTACATGCATGTAACTAGCAATGTAACTACCCATGTAACTGCTGAACAAAATGAAACTTGAAACAAACAAAGCAATGAAACTTGAAATAAATAAAGCACTTGGAAAAACAAAATAAATGAGGTTTGCATTAATATTTGCAGCATGCCGCTGCACCGCGAAAAATGAGATACACAGTTTCCACTGTCATAATAAAAAGCAACAGCTACATAAATGAAACATCCAACAACAGAATTGTAACTGTGCACGTAACTACTAAAAATAACTTGAATCCATCAATGTAACTACTGAATCCATCAATGTAACTACTGTATCCATCAATGTAGCTGGCATATGTAACCAAAGGCTATATTGGAGCTTTACAACTCGTTCTGTTATGCCTGTCGTATTTCCCACACCTGGAACACTTGATCTGCCTTTTTACCTCACTCCTACTTCGGTACCTTCTTGTTTTTGGCCTTCCAATAGGTCTTTTAGTCAAAGGAGGCTGCAATGGAAATGACGATCGAGCAAGATCAACATGCATTGAAATGGAAGGGATTGGGTTAATGGTGTGAGAGTAGGTTTCTCAGAATTTATCCACCTTGAAAAACAAGCAATCACATGACCAGTTACATTAGTAGTTACATGATCAGTTATATTGAAAAACAAGCAGTTATTGGACATGTTAGTTACCAACTAACTCAATTGGGGATGCTCAGATTGACTCGGTACGTTTGAACACAATCTATTACTCTTTCTTACTTTGTACGTTAGGCAGGAAGTGCTCTACACCTAAACTATTCTCAAACATTGTAACCTAAAGGTACATTTATTAGGCTAAACAAGCAGAGATCAATGAGCATGAAAATATTTTGAGCAACCACTAGGCATCGCAATAAACTTAGCGCCTTGCTAAACCAAGGGTTTCATCTACTCGCTAGTGAAAACTACCGATTACTTCTCTAGACAATTTGAGGGATCCGATATTGACCGAGGCATCAAATAATCAAAGTATTAGAACCCTAGCATGTATACTAAGTAGGCCTCCAAAGCACACACACAAAATTCATTGATGAACAATCGGTAAACAAAACCTCAATCTTATTAATTGGAAAAACAAATAGAAAATCAAAGCATGTTATGAATCATGTCTAGGAACTTCAACAGCCCCCTAGCTACTATGAATTTAGTTGCACATAATGAAAGTTGAAAACATAAAAGAGTTCATGGAAGAGGAAGACAAGAATAACCAAGATTGGAAAATCCCTGAGAAGAGCTTGATCATCTGATTCTTGCGTTCTTTTTCTTCCCTCCTTTGATAGGAGCATAAAATGCGACATTCTTAATATGTTATTACCTCCATTTGTACTTTGATTATCTCTTATTGTTGTAGAATAGAGTCATAATGTAGAGTCGAAAGTTTTTGGTAGAGTTATGCGTAAAACATGTTAAACATAGATGATTGATATAGAAAATTGTCAAAAGCTGATTTGTGGAGTCTTAGAGATGTTCTTATGATTCTATAAAGCTTTTACATTGTCACAAATTGATTTAACTTCTCTGATACTTAGGTGACATGTAGAAGAGTGCTGATCTACGCATTTTATGCTTGATTATTAATGTCTTTCTCTCTACATTTTGCTTTGTTATGAGCTTAGTAAATATGTTTCTAACTTGTTTTATGTTTTTAGGTAGAAAATAAAGGAGAAATAATAAAGGAGGCGATTTGGACCAAAATATGTGCAATTACATGGTATTCTCGGCCAAAGAAGAATTGGAGTAAAAAAGGAAGCTTGTGTTGACTAGGAAACAATTTTCTATGTTGACTAGGATATGGAGCAAGTAGTGATGCATGGACATTGATGAAGTCTAGACGGGGAGCTAATATGCATGACAGTTTTCGAAAAGGAGCTTAATTGCCATGGATGTAACGGTGGTGAGTAAATTGGGTGAAACGGATGTATAATTGAAACGGTTTTGAACGGCTACTTAAATAGCTTAATTGACAATTGCATGGATGATGTTATGCATGGCTGGATTTGAAACTGTTTTGCATGGCTGTCTTTCATGGCTTAATGGCATGGATGAATGGATATGCTTAATTGCATGATGTAATGGTGGGAGCTTAATAGCTAATGGCTGTAACGGTTTTGTATTGAATGGAGCATAATTGTGCATGGTTGTATTTGAAAAGAGGTGAACGGCACCATCATCATCCCCTATATAAAGAGCTTTGGAGGAGGAAGAAAGGAACACACACTCATCGAGCCGAAGTCTTGTCTAAACACTAACCCCTCTCATACTTAGCCAAAATCAGCCTCTCTTAGTCGAAATACCATCTCCACCACCTCATAGACACCCTTCCTCCATCCGTGAGTGTTCTCTCGCTAGATTTGGCTTTGAACACTTGCGTAGCCATCCTCCACCAAAGGGACGTGCGCTCGGAGCTTGCAGAGAGACGAATTCCTCGGAGCAAAAAGTGTAACATGGCCTCTTTGTATTTATTTCGACTTTGTATTGTTTTTTTTTTTCAAGGCTTTGTATAGAAAGACTAATGTTTTGGTGTAAAGATGATTATTTCTAATTTGTTTTGAATTCTTCCATGTGTTTATAGGTTGATTGGGACGTGTATGTATGCTTGCCATGTTCTTAATGCTCTGGAATTTGCTTAGGATGACACTAGATGATTTGGTTCACCCTATGCATGTTCCACCGATCTGATCAAGATAAAATTGGGTTAGGGAGTTTGCTAGATGATTTGGCTGCCCTCTAATTCGATGCAAGTGTGTGTATATGTTCTAATTAACATGTGAATTTCGTAGGATTCAGCCAAGGAGGGAGTAATCGGCCTAAGCAACATGATGTGATGATCACTTGTAAATAATAGACTTAGGAACTTATTTTCGGCTAGATGCATGTTAGGATTATGTGCTCTTGATTGTTTGCTTGTCTATGAGTTTAAACATGTTAGAACTTGTGATTTCTTGATATGTATCTACCCATCTTCTTGTTTTATTTCGTAGGAACTTAGAACAAACAATCTTGCACCCCCCTAAACAACCTTAGCATAGTTATGCAATCACCCTCAATCCCCGGTTAAGAACGATCCCTACTTACCAATGCTACATCTACAAAGAAGGGTTTTAATTGTATTTGTGTTTGATTGAGTGTTTAAATAAGTGCTTGAAAACACGCGAATCAATTTTGGCGCCGTTGCCGGGGACTGAAAAGAATTGTGTAATTATGCTTGTACATTATGTTAATAGTTTTCTGTTTTTCGGAACTGTGCACTTCCCGGTTTTGTGCAAATTATTTGACATAGCTAGAGGACTCACAAAAATCTGAAATTTTGCAGGAATGTTTGGTTATGTGTCTAGTTGGTGCCTGAAAAATTTCAGCCCAGTCGACCGAGCCAATAATTCTACAAAATTCGAAAAGCTGCTGTGCTCATGTTTGGCAGAATCTGGAATTGCATGTGTTCTTTGTAAAGTTGTGAAATTTTGTGCATATATACTTGTAAATTTTCGAGATTTATACTAACACTTGTTCATAATGTTGTTTTTGCAGCCATTTAAATGTTAAAGGAAGCTTGGATTTGCATTGAGTACATGAGCTTGGTTGATTAAGTCGCACTCATTGTTGAATAGATGGCGCCTCTTTTCCATGTTTATCTCCTAAACCCCTTGTGCTGTATGAATTTCATCACCATACACCATAACCTAAGTGAAGTTATGGACATGAGGTTGAGGGCGGAGTCTACATTGGACTATGAGGGAGTTGTACATTTTCGAGAGATTGGTTGAATGTCGGACATGGTGTCTAGAAACGGGTTATGACTGGTGACAGGTTTTGGATCTAAGAAAGACTTACACCATTGGAGTATATACCATTGGCCCGGTTAGCCTCGGGGTGTATTGTCGAAATTAGTCCTACCTCTCGCGTTATCTCTATCCCTAACTGGCCATGCTTTTCGATTGAACCAAGACCATTCGATTGAAAGTGTACACTTTATCGCGCGGGTCGCACGTCCTTTGAACGACCTAAAGATCAAGCGAATGTACTCTCTCCAAATCTAAAGCGCAACACAATGAACCCTACTTGTGCATAAAACCAACGTGTTGTATGTAACCAACGTGTAAAGGACTTAACCACTTGCATTTGTAGCTTGCATAACCCTCTGGCGGCTTTGTGATGCTCGGACTTCACCACCGGGTACCCTAACCTAAGTGAAGTTAGGGACATGAGGCCAAGAGAGTGGTCACGTTGCATCATTTGATTTAGCATATAACTCTTGTGTTTTCTGCAGGTTCTAACGTTTTCTCTTATGCATTCACTCCATCTTTCACTTAGGTTCTTGCTTGATGCACTTTGAATGAAAGTTTGAATGAATTCTTGCATGAATTTCATGAACTATGAAATGTTTGCATCGTTTGAGTAACAACTTGTATTTTTGACGTTTTACTTAGTGTATATACAACTGACCCCTGCAGGATACATGTACAAATGTACATAACTTGTCTGTAGTAACTTGCATTCATTTTAGGATGACCTAGAGCCTTTGCATTTCATCTAGTGTACAAAACGTAACATGTGTGTCAAACCACTAATCCAAACGTCACTTGTATGTGTGTATGTAAGTATGGTGTGTTTTAAATTTGTGTGATTTGTTTTTGTGTGTTTTTGGGAAGTCCTTGTGATTTCCAACGGTTTGGCTAGTATCAAGCATTCCTTGTGTATTCTTTTGATACTAACACTTGATCTTGGTTGATTTTCAGATCGTAAATGACCAAACCTTCTCCACGTGAAGTACAACTCCGTAACCGCACAGTGATCATTTCTACCAACGCAGTGGAAGACCTTGACCGACCTATTGTTGAGGACGAAGTTGAGTCACCAAGATCCCATCATTCCGAGCAATATCAAGAAGAGGAATCTAGGATGAATAACAACAACAACAACGTGAACAACAATGTACTTCCTAACAATGGTGGGGGTAACAACGTTGTTAGGCGTACTCTTCGCCAACAAACTTGCTCAACAGACTGGAGTGCTGGCCCTTCATGCATTCGATTTCCTGAACCTCAAGAAGACAAGCAGGACATTGAGCTCAAGAGTGGATTTCTCCATCGCCTTCCAATCTTTCAAGGGATGGCGCATGAAGATCCTAACATGCATTTGAGGCAGTTTCAGTTTGTATGCTCAAGTATGAAGCCCACTGATGCAGATGATGAGTTTTTGAAGCTAAAGGCATTTTCGTTCACTCTGAAGGATAGAGCTCAGACTTGGCTCATGGAACTTCCACCAAATCACATCACTACATGGAAGCAACTTACGGATGCTTTCTTGAGCAAGTACTTTCCAGCCTCAAAGATCACTGTTTTGAGGAAAAAGATCACTGGAATCACGCAAGCATCAGATGAGTCATTTGGGCAATACTATGATCGTTTCAAGGTTCTATGCGCCACTTGTCCTTCTCATGGATTCTCCGAGACAAATCTTATGAACTAATTCTATGATGGACTCAAGCCAATTGATAGAGAGCTTCTCGACGCTGCTGCGAATGGGGCCTTCATGGATTTAGATGAAGTTGGAGCTCGTGCACTCTTGGAGAATAGAGCAAACAATGGTGCTCAATATGGGATGGTACCTCGAAAATCAGTGGTGTCCGAGGTGAGTACCAAGCATGCTACGGATGAGAAGTACGACAAACTTTCAGATTTGATGGAGCAAATGCTTGAACTAGAAGTGAAACGAGCCAAGGTTTCTTTGGGACAACTTTGTGGCGTTTGCCACTCTCACGATCATCATGGAAGTCAATGTCCTACCTTGGTGGAGCAAACAAGTGAAGAACAAGTGAATGCCATTGGAGGATATCAAGGAGGTCAGCGGTACAACAATTACAACAACAACTATGTCAACCGTGATCATCCCGGATTCAAGTGGAGTAGTAATGAGGGCTGTTTGAACCCTCCACCTCAACAACAACAAGGCTATCAACGTCCCCAACAACAATATCAAGCAAGGCCACCTTTGCCAACGCCACAAGCACCTTTGCCTCCTCTGGTTCAACAATTCACCAATCCGGATTATGACAAAATGTTTGCTCAACTCTCCACCTCAACGCAAGCCCTTATTGATGGCCAAAATCAGCAAAAGGCGTTGTTGGAGACTCATGGCAATGAAATTTCCGAGATAAAGAAGCAAATGGGGCAACTTGTGGATTTTATGGGACATATCAGAACTACCGGACAGCTTCCATCTCAACCAACGCCACCTATTAGGAATGCGAGTGCGGTTACTACAAGGAGTGGGAAGGTTTTGGAGCTACCAAAGCAGAAGGTAACGTCATCACCAGATGAAGTCATTGTGGAGGAAATTTTTGAAGAAGATCCAGCTATTGAAGAGCTCAAAAGAAAGAAGAAGGTGGCGCCACTTTTGCCACTACCAACACCATCACCATCACACCCTACCCCAACAAAAGGTATTAACTATATCCCTTCAAGTTCTGTTAATACTAATGCTTCGTTTGCTCGTGCACCATTTCCACATAGGTTATCCAAATCAAAGAAAGATGATCAATATGATGAGATCCTAGACATCTTTCGGAAGGTGCAAGTGAATCTGCCCTTGATTGAGTGCATAAAGCAAGTTCCTATTTATGCCAAGTTTCTCAAAGAGCTATGCACCCAAAGGAGGCAAACGAGAGCGAAGGAGGTTGTGAAGGTGAATGCAACCGTTTCAGCGGTGTTGCAACGTCGGCTACCTCCCAAATTGAAGGACCCTGGGAGCTTTAGTGTTCCTTGCGTGATTGGTGACACTAGATTCGAAGATGTCATGCTTGACTTGGGTGCATCCATCAACGTTATGCCCTACTATCTATATGCATCCATGGAGCTTGGTGAGCTTAAGCACGACAATGTCATCATTCAGTTAGCCGACCGTTCTCACAAGTATCCAAGAGGGTACGTAGAAGATGTTCTTGTGCAAGTCAACAACTTGATATTCCCAGCTGATTTCTACATTGTTGACATGGAGGAGAGTTCATTAAACACCACGCCACTCTTGCTTGGACGTCCCTTCATGAGAACCGTAAGAACAAAGATCGATGTGTTTGAAGGAAAATTCTCCATGGAGATTGATGGAGAGAAGATCGAGTTCAACATCTTTGATGCAATGAAGGTCCCTAATGCTTGTGCCAACGCATGCATTGCTATTGATTCCGTTGAAGACATGGCACAACAACATTTGGACACACTTAGAGAGGATGAGCTTGACACCGTGCTTCAAAATAGTATGGGGCTGACCTACACTAGGAATGACGCCCTAATTGATGTGTTAATTGATAAATTGGAGCCACGGCTTGAAGAAATGGTGATGGCTTTGAATGAGGCAGCATATGTGACGTCTAGACCACCCCCTATTCCTTTGGTCTATGGCGAGAACAAGCTGGTTCCCTCCATTATTCAAGCACCCGAAGTGGAACTCAAGGTGTTGCCGGATCATTTGAAGTATGCTTACTTGGGAGACAATGAGACTTTGCCGATTATCATCTCTTCAATGTTGGAGGAAGAACAAGAAGGTAGATTGGTTCGAATGCTTCAAAGGTACAAGCCAGCCATTGGTTGGACACTTGCAGACATCAAAGGTATAAATCCAGCAACTTGTGTTCATCGCATTTTACTTGAGGAGGGAGCTAAGCCCTCACGTGAAGCACAAAGAAGGCTCCATCCGCCAATGATGGAGGTTGTGAAGAAGGAGGTGATCAAACTCTTGGATTGTGGGGTCATCTATCCAATTCCGGACAGCCGTTGGGTCTCACCGGTACAAGTTGTTCCTAAGAAGTCCGGAATCACCGTTGTCAAGAACGCGGAGAATGAGTTGGTGCCTCAACGAACTATCACTGGACATAGAGTTTGCATCGACTATAGGAAGCTCAACGCAAGCACAAGGAAGGACCATTTCCCTTTGCCATTCATTGATCAAATGCTTGAGAGATTGGCTGGTCATTCCTACTATTGCTTCCTTGATGGATATTCGGGTTACAACCAAATCAGCATCGCGGAGGAGGATCAAGAGAAGACAACGTTCACATGCCCTTTTGGAACGTTTGCATATCGACGGATGCCCTTTGGATTGTGCAATGCCCCTGGTACGTTTCAACGTTGCATGCTTTCTATCTTTTCCGATTACATTGAGAAAATAATTGAAGTATTCATGGATGACTTTAGTGTTTTTGGGAAGGATTTCAATGCATGTTTAGAAAACTTAGAGCTAATCTTGCAAAGATGCGTTGAAACGAACTTAGTACTTAACTGGGAGAAGTGCCATTTCATGGTAACACAAGGGATTGTTCTTGGACATATTGTCTCGAAAAAAGGGTTGGAAGTTGATAAATCAAAAGTAGATCGTGTGAAACACTTACCCTCTCCGACTTCGGTTAGAGAGATTCGTTCTTTTCTTGGACATGCAGGATTTTACAGGAGATTCATCAAGGACTTTTCCCACATCTCACGTCCCTTGTGCAAGCTGCTTCAGAAGGACACTCCCTTTGTGTTTGATGATGAATGTGGCGTTGCCTTTAACAAGCTAAAAGAATTGTTGACAAGTGCTCCTATTCTTCAAGCGCCGGATTGGTCCTTGCCTTTTGAGCTTATGTGTGATGCTTCGGACTATGCCGTTGGAGCTGTGTTAGGACAAAGGAAGGACAAGAAGCCATACGCCATCTATTATGCTTCTAAGACATTTGATGATGCTCAAGCCAACTACACAACAACCGAGAAAGAGATGTTGGCGGTGGTGTTTGCATTGGACAAATTCAGGTCCTATCTACTTCAGAGTAAGGTTATAATTTACACTGATCATGCTGCTTTGAAGTATTTGATGCAGAAAAAGGATGCGAAGCCAAGGCTCATACGTTGGATACTACTTCTACAAGAGTTTGATGTGGAAATCAAGGACAAGAAAGGAGTAGAGAATGTGGTAGCTGACCACCTCTCTAGGATTGAGAGAGAGAGATCCAACGTTGCAATTGAGGAGCATTTTCCGGATGAACAACTCTTCGGACTTCAGGTAAGTACCTCTGAAACTCCATGGTATGCAGATATTGTTAACTACTTAGTTACTGGAGAGTTTCCACCATCAATGCATAAGGCCCAACGTAACAAGCTTAGGAGTAATGCTAGGACTTTTATTTGGGATGAACCTTACTTATGGAAACAATGTGCTGACTTAGTGATTAGAAGGTGTGTTCCGGATAGTGAGTTTGCATCTATTCTTGAGTTTTGTCATAGTGGTGCATGTGGAGGTCACTTTGGTTCGAAAAAGACTGCCCTTAAGGTGTTAGATTGTGGTTTCTTTTGGCCTAACCTATTTCGTGATTCTCATGATTTTTGTGCTAAGTGTGATAGGTGCCAAAGATCCGGCAATATTGGTGCAAAAGACCAAATGCCACAAAAGTACATGATCAATGTCTAAATTTTTGATGTTTGGGGCATTGATTTCATGGGACCCTTTCCTTCATCTATTGGTTTCACTTACATCTTACTTGTTGTAGATTATGTGTCGAAATGGGTGGAAGCAAAAGCCACCCGTACTAATGATTCGCGAGTTGTTGCAGATTTCCTCAAAACGAACATCTTTTCAAGGTTTGGGATGCCGCGCATTCTCATAAGCGATGGAGGGAGTCACTTTTGCAACAAAACCGTGGAGGCATTGATGAAGAAGTATGGCGTCACACACAAGGTCTCTACACCATATCATCCACAAACCAATGGAATGGCTGAAGTATCCAATCGCGAAATCAAGAAGATCTTGGAGAGAACTGTCAAACCAAATCGCAAGGATTGGAGTCAATGTTTGGATGATGCATTATGGGCTTATAGGACGGCATACAAGACTCCCATAGGCATGTCACCCTATCGACTTGTTTATGGGAAGGCTTGTCATCTTCCGGTGGAATTAGAGCACAAAGCTTGGTGGGCGATCAAGAAGTTCAACATGGACAAGGATGAG
The DNA here is from genome assembly GCA_009720345.1 of Fragaria iinumae. Lineage (NCBI taxonomy): Eukaryota > Viridiplantae > Streptophyta > Magnoliopsida > Rosales > Rosaceae > Fragaria > Fragaria iinumae. The sequence continues at coordinate 34,897,598 of CM019122.1, read as the reverse complement.
GCTGGTCTACATCGAAAACTTCAACTTTGTGAGCTTGAGGAGATCCGGAATGAAGCATTTGACAACGCATGGATCTACAAGGAGAAGACAAAGTGCATTCATGACAAGATGATCCGTACAAAGAGTTTTGAACCCGGACAGAAAGTGTTGCTCTTCCATTCGAGACTTAGACTCTTTCCGGGCAAGCTACGCTCTAGATGGGTTGGTCCTTACATTGTGGTACAAGTTTATCCCCATGGAGCTGTGGACATCATGACTTTGGACACCGGCAAGTTATACAAGGCGAATGGCCAACGTTTGAAGCACTATTACGATACCTTTATGGAGCATCACGTTGAAGAAGAGAAGCTCGTGGATCCACCTACTTCAAACACATGAAGATGCATCACGTCTAGGCTGTAAGACGTTAAAAAACAAGCGCTTGTTGGGAGGCAACCCAATGGAGGAGTCTTCAACAGATTTGCATTCTCTTCCCTTACTCTTTTAATTTTCGTTGCTTCTATTTATTTAGTTAGTTTTCGTAAGTCCTAGCTTCCATGCTTGAATTCTATGACTTTACTTTGGTACATTGAGGACAATGTAGAGTTTAAATGTGGGGGAGGGGTTTACAATTTTTTTTGAGTCATAAATCATAAAAACTTGGGCGGATAAGAGTCTAACTCGAGGATGATGCCCTAAAAAAACAACTTTTGATTCTTTTTGTTTAACTTAGTGTTTTAAAGAGTCTTAGGATGCCCTTAGTTAGTCGATGATGAAAATGGACCGAAAGAACATACATATGGCGTTGGAAATCATTAAGAATGAATTCATGTGCTAATTGAGACATCTTTGAGTGTTATGACATGTAGTAGATATGGTTTGCAAAACTTGGTACAGAAATTCGCATGTTAGAATAAGTTTTGAATCATATAAGCCTTAAAAGTGAGATTTTGAGCCTAAACACTACTTCTTTGAGAGTGAATTTTGTGCATTACATATGATAGGTCTCAGAATCATTCATACACTCACTTGCCATAGATCTTAATGAACTAGAGAATACTAGAACTTACTCATGTCAACTTGCAAAGCTTATAATTGTTACATACCCTGATTTTGGATATGATTAAAGGCACTTAGGTTTTCCACCACTTTGCTAAATTGCCATGTATCCCATATGTGCGCATGAGTTGCGACACCCCTAGATGAGCCCATTTGAGCCTACATTAAGCCTTTCTTTCATTGCCATATGAATCTAAACACTTAAACTTAGTGTAGATTATCCATACCCTTGTTCTAAAGACTTGGTGGGATTTTTGAAGCTAAAACAAAGAAAATGGCGTGAGAATCATGTAAGGGAATGTATGTATGGGGATAGACTTGTTCAAACAGCTTGTTAAAAAAGATGATTGCCGAAAAACAAAAGAAAATTTTGAGAGCAAGAACAAAAGAAAGATCAAAAAGCTCTCCGGCAATAGGTTCTAAGTGTCTAAAGTTTGGATTAATGTCCCCCGTACTTGTGAGTCTGGAGTTTGTTTCGAATAGAAGGCCCAATAATGCAAAATACGGCCTTTGTTTTGTTCACAGAGCTCAAGGGAAGTTTAGAATGAAGATAGGGCCCAACATGATGAAATCCGGCCCTTGTACTTCAAAGTCATACATGGTGACGTTTTTGGCGAGATGGGAGCTTAAATTTGATCAAGTTTTGGTACTTTGGCTAAGTCTTTAGAATGTTCTTAATCACCACATATCTAAATTTCGAATGCCTTAACCTCAGCCCCATTACAACCCTTAAAAGTCCTTTTTGATCCTTAAGATGAGTAGCCTTCAATCTGTGGAGTAAGTTGCATGAGTAAGCATATGGTTTTGGTTCATTTGAGCAAGTAATTCATTCCATTCATTGATTTAAACACTTTGAGTGAACCCTTTGCATGAGTGGAAATATGATGAGAGCATCCATGTGAGTTGATTTGAACTTCATTCGAAGCATGCACAGACTTAAACTCACCATTGTTTTCTCTATGTCTTACTTGTTCATAGCGTGATCATGTCTCTATTATCTATTGAATTCAAAGGTCATTCATGCTTGACACATTGTGATTCCATTGCCATATACATTAAGAAATTTCTGAGACAAATTTTGACTAAGGGCTTAGTGTTGTTTTACTTAGTAACTCTTACGTTTTCAAGCATGATAACATGAAAATTTGCGGCTTTGAAACGTTGAGACTTCTAAGTGTTTTTGTGACGTTTTTTTTCCCCATTGTTATTTTTCCCTTTATTGTTTTTCTTTGTTTTTGAGCCCTTGTTTTGTTTTGTATTTGCTAGGGACTAGCAAAGTCTAAGTGTGGGGGAATTTGATCTACGCATTTTATGCTTGATTATTAATGTCTTTCTCTCTACATTTTGCTTTGTTATGAGCTTAGTAAATATGTTTCTAACTTGTTTTATGTTTTTAGGTAGAAAATAAAGGAGAAATAATAAAGGAGGCGATTTGGACCAAAATATGTGCAATTACATGGTATTCTCGGCCAAAGAAGAATTGGAGTCAAAAAGGAAGCTTGTGTTGACTAGGAAACAATTTCCTATGTTGACTAGGATATGGAGCAAGTAGTGATGCATGGACATTGATGAAGTCTAGACGGGGAGCTAATATGCATGGCAGTTTTCGAAAAGGAGCTTAATTGCCATGGATGTAACGGTGGTGAGTAAATTGGGTGAAACGGATGTATAATTGAAACGGTTTTGAACGGCTACTTAAATAGCTTAATTGACAATTGCATGGATGGTGTTATGCATGGCTGGATTTGAAACTGTTTTGCATGGCTGTCTTTCATGGCTTAATGGCATGGATGAATGGATATGCTTAATTGCATGATGTAATGGTGGGAGCTTAATAGCTAATGGCTGTAACGGTTTTGTATTGAATGGAGCATAATTGTGCATGGTTGTATTTGAAAAGAGGTGAACGGCACCATCATCATCCCCTATATAAAGAGCTTTGGAGGAGGAAGAAAGGAACACACACTCATCGAGCCGAAGCCTTGTCTAAACACTAACCCCTCTCATACTTAGCCAAAATCAGCCTCTCTTAGTCGAAATACCATCTCCACCACCTCATAGACACCCTTCCTCCATCCGTGAGTGTTCTCTCGCTAGATTTGGCTTTGAACACTTGCGTAGCCATCCTCCACCAAAGGGACGTGCGCTCGGAGCTTGCAGAGAGACGAATTCCTCGGAGCAAAAAGTGTAACATGGCCTCTTTGTATTTATTTCGACTTTGTATTATTTTTTTTTTTCAAGGCTTTGTATAGAAAGACTAATGTTTTGGTGTAAAGATGATTATTTCTAATTTGTTTTGAATTCTTCCATGTGTTTATAGGTTGATTGGGACGTGTATGTATGCTTGCCATGTTCTTAATGCTCTGGAATTTGCTTAGGATGACACTAGATGATTTGGTTCACCCTATGCATGTTCCACCGATCTGATCAAGATAAAATTGGGTTAGGGAGTTTGCTAGATGATTTGGCTGCCCTCTAATTCGATGCAAGTGTGTGTATATGTTCTAATTAACATGTGAATTTCGTAGGATTCAGCCAAGGAGGGAGTAATCGGCCTAAGCAACATGATGTGATGATCACTTGTAAATAATAGACTTAGGAACTTATTTTCGGCTAGATGCATGTTAGGATTATGTGCTCTTGATTGTTTGCTTGTCTATGAGTTTAAACATGTTAGAACTTGTGATTTCTTGATATGTATCTACCCATCTTCTTGTTTTATTTCGTAGGAACTTAGAACAAACAATCTTGCACCCCCCTAAACAACCTTAGCATAGTTATGCAATCACCCTCAATCCCCGGTTAAGAACGATCCCTACTTACCAATGCTACATCTACAAAGAAGGGTTTTAATTGTATTTGTGTTTGATTGAGTGTTTAAATAAGTGCTTGAAAACACGCGAATCAAGTGCCGAGAGGAGTGTTCTTGATGGACCTAGGGAAGCAAAGCAGCTGATCCACGAAGCCTAGTCCATGAAGGAGAGGTCCAAACCAAGTCCAATATAGAGAAGAAGATCTAAATTCGGCAGAATTTCAAGAATATCCAAGCTTTGAAAATCCGAATTAAATCGGGAGAATTCCTGTGCACGTCTGTCAACTTCAACGGACTCTCCAGGACAGCTCACAATGAATCAGAAAACGTGCTAAATATGGATAGAAAGCTACAGGAGTCTAGTTTCCAAATCAATTGGAATCACCTCAATATCTGTTTCCTAGAGGGAGTTATGACGTAATCATTAGACAGAGGTCATTCTGCCGAAATTGAGAAGAACTAGGAATCCTAAACCAACTTGGTTTAGGCTTTGTGGCCGACTTCTCTAGGGTTTTTCCTCTATATAAAGCACGACTTCAAGAACAAAATGGATCATCACTACTCTTGCAATTACATAGCCGAAATTCTACCAAACCCTATACAGAAAATTACTTAGCCGATCCATCCACCACAAACCACAAAAATCACTCCATCCTTCCACCGATTTTCCCCACACTTGCCGAATCTTTCAAGGTTGTAAAAGTGTGATTTTCTCATGGCTTCTTGTATTATTTTCTGTATTATTTTCTGTATTGATTCGCGTGTTTTCAAGCACTTATTTAAACACTCAATCAAACACAAATACAATTAAAACCCTTCTTTGTAGATGTAGCATTGGTAAGTAGGGATCGTTCTTAACCGGGGATTGAGGGTGATTGCATAACTATGCTAAGGTTGTTTAGGGGGGTGCAAGATTGTTTGTTCTAAGTTCCTACGAAATAAAACAAGAAGATGGGTAGATACATATCAAGAAATCACAAGTTCTAACATGTTTAAACTCATAGACAAGCAAACAATCAAGAGCACATAATCCTAACATGCATCTAGCCGAAAATAAGTTCCTAAGTCTATTATTTACAAGTGATCATCACATCATGTTGCTTAGGCCGATTACTCCCTCCTTGGCTGAATCCTACGAAATTCACATGTTAATTAGAACATATACACACACTTGCATCGAATTAGAGGGCAGCCAAATCATCTAGCAAACTCCCTAACCCAATTTTATCTTGATCAGATCGGTGGAACATGCATAGGGTGAACCAAATCATCTAGTGTCATCCTAAGCAAATTCCAGAGCATTAAGAACATGGCAAGCATACATACACGTCCCAATCAACCTATAAACACATGGAAGAATTCAAAACAAATTAGAAATAATCATCTTTACACCAAAACATTAGTCTTTCTATACAAAGCCTTGAAAAAAAAAAATAATACAAAGTCGAAATAAATACAAAGAGGCCATGTTACACTTTTTGCTCCGAGGAATTCGTCTCTCTGCAAGCTCCGAGCGCACGTCCCTTTGGTGGAGGATGGCTACGCAAGTGTTCAAAGCCAAATCTAGCGAGAGAACACTCACGGATGGAGGAAGGGTGTCTATGAGGTGGTGGAGATGGTATTTCGACTAAGAGAGGCTGATTTTGGCTAAGTATGAGAGGGGTTAGTGTTTAGACAAGGCTTCGGCTCGATGAGTGTGTGTTCCTTTCTTCCTCCTCCAAAGCTCTTTATATAGGGGATGATGATGGTGCCGTTCACCTCTTTTCAAATACAACCATGCACAATTATGCTCCATTCAATACAAAACCGTTACAGCCATTAGCTATTAAGCTCCCACCATTACATCATGCAATTAAGCATATCCATTCATCCATGCCATTAAGCCATGAAAGACAGCCATGCAAAACAGTTTCAAATCCAGCCATGCATAACACCATCCATGCAATTGTCAATTAAGCTATTTAAGTAGCCGTTCAAAACCGTTTCAATTATACATCCGTTTCACCCAATTTACTCACCACCGTTACATCCATGGCAATTAAGCTCCTTTTCGAAAACTGCCATGCATATTAGCTCCCCGTCTAGACTTCATCAATGTCCATGCATCACTACTTGCTCCATATCCTAGTCAACATAGGAAATTGTTTCCTAGTCAACACAAGCTTCCTTTTTGACTCCAATTCTTCTTTGGCCGAGAATACCATGTAATTGCACATATTTTGGTCCAAATCGCCTCCTTTATTATTTCTCCTTTATTTTCTACCTAAAAACATAAAACAAGTTAGAAACATATTTACTAAGCTCATAACAAAGCAAAATGTAGAGAGAAAGACATTAATAATCAAGCATAAAATGCGTAGATCAAATTCCCCCACACTTAGACTTTGCTAGTCCCTAGCAAATACAAAACAAAACAAGGGCTCAAAAACAAAGAAAAACAATAAAGGGAAAAATAACAATGGGGAAAAAAAAGGTCACAAAAACACTTAGAAGTCTCAACGTTTCAAAGCCGCAAATTTTCATGTTATCATGCTTGAAAACGTAAGAGTTACTAAGTAAAACAACACTAAGCCCTTAGTCAAAATTTGTCTCAGAAATTTCTTAATGTATATGGCAATGGAATCACAATGTGTCAAGCATGAATGACCTTTGAATTCAATAGATAATAGAGACATGATCACGCTATGAACAAGTAAGACATAGAGAAAACAATGGTGAGTTTAAGTCTGTGCATGCTTCGAATGAAGTTCAAATCAACTCACATGGATGCTCTCATCATATTTCCACTCATGCAAAGGGTTCACTCAAAGTGTTTAAATCAATGAATGGAATGAATTACTTGCTCAAATGAACCAAAACCATATGCTTACTCATGCAACTTACTCCACAGATTGAAGGCTACTCATCTTAAGGATCAAAAAGGACTTTTAAGGGTTGTAATGGGGCTGAGGTTAAGGCATTCGAAATTTAGATATGTGGTGATTAAGAACATTCTAAAGACTTAGCCAAAGTACCAAAACTTGATCAAATTTAAGCTCCCATCTCGCCAAAAACGTCACCATGTATGACTTTGAAGTACAAGGGCCGGATTTCATCATGTTGGGCCCTATCTTCATTCTAAACTTCCCTTGAGCTCTGTGAACAAAACAAAGGCCGTATTTTGCATTATTGGGCCTTCTATTCGAAACAAACTCCAGACTCACAAGTACGGGGGACATTAATCCAAACTTTAGACACTTAGAACCTATTGCCGGAGAGCTTTTTGATCTTTCTTTTGTTCTTGCTCTCAAAATTTTCTTTTGTTTTTCGGCAATCATCTTTTTTAACAAGCTGTTTGAACAAGTCTATCCCCATACATACATTCCCTTACATGATTCTCACGCCATTTTCTTTGTTTTAGCTTCAAAAATCCCACCAAGTCTTTAGAACAAGGGTATGGATAATCTACACTAAGTTTAAGTGTTTAGATTCATATGGCAATGAAAGAAAGGCTTAATGTAGGCTCAAATGGGCTCATCTAGGGGTGTCGCAACTCATGCGCACATATGGGATACATGGCAATTTAGCAAAGTGGTGGAAAACCTAAGTGCCTTTAATCATATCCAAAATCAGGGTATGTAACAATTATAAGCTTTGCAAGTTGACATGAGTAAGTTCTAGTATTCTCTAGTTCATTAAGATCTATGGCAAGTGAGTGTATGAATGATTCTGAGACCTATCATATGTAATGCACAAAATTCACTCTCAAAGAAGTAGTGTTTAGGCTCAAAATCTCACTTTTAAGGCTTATATGATTCAAAACTTATTCTAACATGCGAATTTCTGTACCAAGTTTTGCAAACCATATCTACTACATGTCATAACACTCAAAGATGTCTCAATTAGCACATGAATTCATTCTTAATGATTTCCAACGCCATATGTATGTTCTTTCGGTCCATTTTCATCATCGACTAACTAAGGGCATCCTAAGACTCTTTAAAACACTAAGTTAAACAAAAAGACTCAAAAGTTGTTTTTTTAGGGCATCATCCTCGAGTTAGACTCTTATCCGCCCAAGTTTTTATGATTTATGACTCAAAAAAAATTGTAAACCCCTCCCCCACATTTAAACTCTACATTGTCCTCAATGTACCAAAGTAAAGTCATAGAATTCAAGCATGGAAGCTAGGACTTACGAAAACTAACTAAATAAATAGAAGCAACGAAAATTAAAAGAGTAAGGGAAGAGAATGCAAATCTGTTGAAGACTCCTCCATTGGGTTGCCTCCCAACAAGCGCTTGTTTTTTAACGTCTTACAGCCTAGACGTGATGCATCTTCATGTGTTTGAAGTAGGTGGATCCACGAGCTTCTCTTCTTCAACGTGATGCTCCACAAAGGTATCGTAATAGTGCTTCAAACGTTGGCCATTCACCTTGTATAACTTGCCGGTGTCCAAAGTCATGATGTCCACAGCTCCATGGGGATAAACTTGTACCACAATGTAAGGACCAACCCATCTAGAGCGTAGCTTGCCCGGAAAGAGTCTAAGTCTCGAATGGAAGAGCAACACTTTCTGTCCGGGTTCAAAACTCTTTGTACGGATCATCTTGTCATGAATGCACTTTGTCTTCTCCTTGTAGATCCATGCGTTGTCAAATGCTTCATTCCGGATCTCCTCAAGCTCACAAAGTTGAAGTTTTCGATGTAGACCAGCCTCATCCTTGTCCATGTTGAACTTCTTGATCGCCCACCAAGCTTTGTGCTCTAATTCCACCGGAAGATGACAAGCCTTCCCATAAACAAGTCGATAGGGTGACATGCCTATGGGAGTCTTGTATGCCGTCCTATAAGCCCATAATGCATCATCCAAACATTGACTCCAATCCTTGCGATTTGGTTTGACAGTTCTCTCCAAGATCTTCTTGATTTCGCGATTGGATACTTCAGCCATTCCATTGGTTTGTGGATGATATGGTGTAGAGACCTTGTGTGTGACGCCATACTTCTTCATCAATGCCTCCACGGTTTTGTTGCAAAAGTGACTCCCTCCATCGCTTATGAGAATGCGCGGCATCCCAAACCTTGAAAAGATGTTCGTTTTGAGGAAATCTGCAACAACTCGCGAATCATTAGTACGGGTGGCTTTTGCTTCCACCCATTTCGACACATAATCTACAGCAAGTAAGATGTAAGTGAAACCATTAGATGAAGGAAAGGGTCCCATGAAATCAATGCCCCATACATCAAAAATTTCGACATTGATCATGTACTTTTGTGGCATTTGGTCTTTTGCACCAATATTGCCGGATCTTTGGCACCTATCACACTTAGCACAAAAATCATGAGAATCACGAAATAGGTTAGGCCAAAAGAAACCACAATCTAACACCTTAAGGGCAGTCTTTTTCGAACCAAAGTGACCTCCACATGCACCACTATGACAAAACTCAAGAATAGATGCAAACTCACTATCCGGAACACACCTTCTAATCACTAAGTCAGCACATTGTTTCCATAAGTAAGGTTCATCCCAAATAAAAGTCCTAGCATTACTCCTAAGCTTGTTACGTTGGGCCTTATGCATTGATGGTGGAAACTCTCCAGTAACTAAGTAGTTAACAATATCTGCATACCATGGAGTTTCAGAGGTACTTACCTGAAGTCCGAAGAGTTGTTCATCCGGAAAATGCTCCTCAATTGCAACGTTGGATCTCTCTCTCTCAATCCTAGAGAGGTGGTCAGCTACCACATTCTCTACTCCTTTCTTGTCCTTGATTTCCACATCAAACTCTTGTAGAAGTAGTATCCAACGTATGAGCCTTGGCTTCGCATCCTTTTTCTGCATCAAATACTTCAAAGCAGCATGATCAGTGTAAATTATAACCTTACTCTGAAGTAGATAGGGCATGTGAACGTTGTCTTCTCTTGATCCTCCTCCGCGATGCTGATTTGGTTGTAACCCGAATATCCATCAAGGAAGCAATAGTAGGAATGACCAGCCAATCTCTCAAGCATTTGATCAATGAATGGCAAAGGGAAATGGTCATTCCTTGTGCTTGCGTTGAGCTTCCTATAGTCGATGCAAACTCTATGTCCAGTGATAGTTCGTTGAGGCACCAACTCATTCTCCGCGTTCTTGACAACGGTGATTCCGGACTTCTTAGGAACAACTTGTACCGGTGAGACCCAACGGCTGTCCGGAATTGGATAGATGACCCCACAATCCAAGAGTTTGATCACCTCCTTCTTCACAACCTCCATCATTGGCGGATGGAGCCTTCTTTGTGCTTCACGTGAGGGCTTAGCTCCCTCCTCAAGTAAAATGCGATGAACACAAGTTGCTGGATTTATACCTTTGATGTCTGCAAGTGTCCAACCAATGGCTGGCTTGTACCTTTGAAGCATTCGAACCAATCTACCTTCTTGTTCTTCCTCCAACATTGAAGAGATGATAATCGGCAAAGTCTCATTGTCTCCCAAGTAAGCATACTTCAAATGATCCGGCAACACCTTGAGTTCCACTTCGGGTGCTTGAATAATGGAGGGAACCAGCTTGTTCTCGCCATAGACCAAAGGAATAGGGGGTGGTCTAGACGTCACATAGGCTGCCTCATTCAAAGCCATCACCATTTCTTCAAGCCGTGGCTCCAATTTATCAATTAACACATCAATTAGGGCGTCATTCCTAGTGTAGGTCAGCCCCATACTATTTTGAAGCACGGTGTCAAGCTCATCCTCTCTAAGTGTGTCCAAATGTTGTTGTGCCATGTCTTCAACGGAATCAATAGCAATGCATGCGTTGGCACAAGCATTAGGGACCTTCATTGCATCAAGGATGTTGAACTCGATCTTCTCTCCATCAATCTCCATGGAGAATTTTCCTTCAAACACATCGATCTTTGTTCTTGCGGTTCTCATGAAGGGACGTCCAAGCAAGAGTGGCGTGGTGTTTAATGAACTCTCCTCCATGTCAACAATGTAGAAATCAGCTGGGAATATCAAGTTGTTGACTTGCACAAGAACATCTTCTACGTACCCTCTTGGATACTTGTGAGAACGGTCGGCTAACTGAATGATGACATTGTCGTGCTTAAGCTCACCAAGCTCCATGGATGCATATAGATAGTAGGGCATAACGTTGATGGATGCACCCAAGTCAAGCATGACATCTTCGAATCTAGTGTCACCAATCACGCAAGGAACACTAAAGCTCCCAGGGTCCTTCAATTTGGGAGGTAGCTGACGTTGCAACACCGCTGAAACGGTTGCATTCACCTTCACAACCTCCTTCGCTCTCGTTTGCCTCCTTTGGGTGCATAGCTCTTTGAGAAACTTGGCATAAATAGGAACTTGCTTTATGCACTCAATCAAGGGCAGATTCACTTGCACCTTCCGAAAGATGTCTAGGATCTCATCATATTGATCATCTTTCTTTGATTTGGATAACCTATGTGGAAATGGTGCACGAGCAAACGAAGCATTAGTATTAACAGAACTTGAAGGGATATAGTTAATACCTTTTGTTGGGGTAGGGTGTGATGGTGATGGTGTTGGTAGTGGCAAAAGTGGCGCCACCTTCTTCTTTCTTTTGAGCTCTTCAATAGCTGGATCTTCTTCAAAAATTTCCTCCACAATGACTTCATCTGGTGATGACGTTGCCTTCTGCTTTGGTAGCTCCAAAACCTTCCCACTCCTTGTAGTAACCGCACTCGCATTCCTAATAGGTGGCGTTGGTTGAGATGGAAGCTGTCCGGTAGTTCTGATATGTCCCATAAAATCCACAAGTTGCCCCATTTGCTTCTTTATCTCGGAAATGTCATTGCCATGAGTCTCCAACAACGCCTTTTGCTGATTTTGGCCATCAATAAGGGCTTGCGTTGAGGTGGAGAGTTGAGCAAACATTTTGTCATAATCCAGATTGGTGAATTGTTGAACCAGAGGAGGCAAAGGTGCTTGTGGCGTTGGCAAAGGTGGCCTTGCTTGATATTGTTGTTGGGGACGTTGATAGCCTTGTTGTTGTTGAGGTGGAGGGTTCAAACAGCCCTCATTACTACTCCACTTGAATCCGGGATGATCACGGTTGACATAGTTGTTGTTGTAATTGTTGTACCGCTGACCTCCTTGATATCCTCCAATGGCATTCACTTGTTCTTCACTTGTTTGCTCCACCAAGGTAGGACATTGACTTCCATGATGATCGTGAGAGTGGCAAACGCCACAAAGTTGTCCCAAAGAAACCTTGGCTCGTTTCACTTCTAGTTCAAGCATTTGCTCCATCAAATCTGAAAGTTTGTCGTACTTCTCATCCGTACCATGCTTGGTACTCACCTCGGACACCACTGATTTTCGAGGTACCATCCCATATTGAGCATCATTGTTTGCTCTATTCTCCAAGAGTGCACGAGCTCCAACTTCATCTAAATCCATGAAGGCCCCATTCGCAGCAGCGTCGAGAAGCTCTCTATCAATTGGCTTGAGTCCATCATAGAAGTAGTTCATAAGATTTGTCTCGGAGAATCCATGAGAAGGACAAGTGGCGCATAGAACCTTGAAACGATCATAGTATTGCCCAAATGACTCATCTGATGCTTGCGTGATTCCAGTGATCTTTTTCCTCAAAACAGTGATCTTTGAGGCTGGAAAGTACTTGCTCAAGAAAGCATCCGTAAGTTGCTTCCATGTAGTGATGTGATTTGGTGGAAGTTCCATGAGCCAAGTCTGAGCTCTATCCTTCAGAGTGAACGGAAATGCCTTCAGCTTCAAAAGCTCATCATCTGCATCAGTGGGCTTCATACTTGAGCATACAAACTGAAACTGCCTCAAATGCATGTTAGGATCTTCATGCCCCATCCCTTGAAAGATTGGAAGGCGATGGAGAAATCCACTCTTGAGCTCAATGTCCTGCTTGTCTTCTTGAGGTTCAGGAAATCGAATGCATGAAGGGCCAGCACTCCAGTCTGTTGAGCAAGTTTGTTGGCGAAGAGTACGCCTAACAACGTTGTTACCCCCACCATTGTTAGGAAGTACATTGTTGTTCACGTTGTTGTTGTTGTTATTCATCCTAGATTCCTCTTCTTGATATTGCTCGGAATGATGGGATCTTGGTGACTCAACTTCGTCCTCAACAATAGGTCGGTCAAGGTCTTCCACTGCGTTGGTAGAAATGATCACTGTGCGGTTACGGAGTTGTACTTCACGTGGAGAAGGTTTGGTCATTTACGATCTGAAAATCAACCAAGATCAAGTGTTAGTATCAAAAGAATACACAAGGAATGCATGATACTAGCCAAACCGTTGGAAATCACAAGGACTTCCCAAAAACACACAAAAACAAATCACACAAATTTAAAACACACCATACTTACATACACACATACAAGTGACGTTTGGATTAGTGGTTTGACACACATGTTACGTTTTGTACACTAGATGAAATGCAAAGGCTCTAGGTCATCCTAAAATGAATGCAAGTTACTACAGACAAGTTATGTACATTTGTACATGTATCCTGCAGGGGTCAGTTGTATATACACTAAGTAAAACGTCAAAAATACAAGTTGTTACTCAAACGATGCAAACATTTCATAGTTCATGAAATTCATGCAAGAATTCATTCAAACTTTCATTCAAAGTGCATCAAGCAAGAACCTAAGTGAAAGATGGAGTGAATGCATAAGAGAAAACGTTAGAACCCGCAGAAAACACAAGAGTTATATGCTAAATCAAATGATGCAACGTGACCACTCTCTTGGCCTCATGTCCCTAACTTCACTTAGGTTAGGGTACCCGGTGGTGAAGTCCGAGCATCACAAAGCCGCCAGAGGGTTATGCAAGCTACAAATGCAAGTGGTTAAGTCCTTTACACGTTGGTTACATACAACACGTTGGTTTTATGCACAAGTAGGGTTCATTGTGTTGCGCTTTAGATTTGGAGAGAGTACATTCGCTTGATCTTTAGGTCGTTCAAAGGACGTGCGACCCGCGCGATAAAGTGTACACTTTCAATCGAATGGTCTTGGTTCAATCGAAAAACATGGCCAGTTAGGGATAGAGATAACGTGAGAGGTAGGACTAATTTCGAAAATACACCCCGAGGCTAACCGGGCCAATGGTATATACTCCAATGGTGTAAGTCTTTCTTAGATCCAAAACCTGTCACTAGTCATAACCCGTTTCTAGACACCATGTCCGACATTCAACCAATCTCTCGAAAATGTACAACTCCCTCATAGTCCAATGTAGACTCCGCCCTCAACCTCATGTCCATAACTTCACTTAGGTTATGGTGTATGGTGATGAAATCCATACAGCACAAGGGGTTTAGGAGATAAACATGGAAAAGAGGCGCCATCTATTCAACAATGAGTGCGACTTAATCAACCAAGCTCATGTACTCAATGCAAATCCAAGCTTCCTTTAACATTTAAATGGCTGCAAAAACAACATTATGAACAAGTGTTAGTATAAGTCTCGAAAATTTACAAGTATATATGCACAAAATTTCACAACTTTACAAAGAACACATGCAATTCCAGATTCTGCCAAACATGAGCACAGCAGCTTTTCGAATTTTGTAGAGTTATTGGCTCGGCCGACTGGGCTGAAATTTTTCAGGCACCAACTAGACACATAACCAAACATTCCTGCAAAATTTCAGATTTTTGTGAGTCCTCTAGCTATGTCAAATAATTTGTACAAAACCGGGAAGTGCACAGTTCCGAAAAACAGAAAACTATTAACATAATGTACAAGCATAATTACACAATTCTTTTCAGTCCCCGGCAACGGCGCCAAAATTGATTCGCGTGTTTTCAAGCACTTATTTAAACACTCAATCAAACACAAATACAATTAAAACCCTTCTTTGTAGATGTAGCATTGGTAAGTAGGGATCGTTCTTAACCGGGGATTGAGGGTGATTGCATAACTATGCTAAGGTTGTTTAGGGGGGTGCAAGATTGTTTGTTCTAAGTTCCTACGAAATAAAACAAGAAGATGGGTAGATACATATCAAGAAATCACAAGTTCTAACATGTTTAAACTCATAGACAAGCAAACAATCAAGAGCACATAATCCTAACATGCATCTAGCCGAAAATAAGTTCCTAAGTCTATTATTTACAAGGGATCATCACATCATGTTGCTTAGGCCGATTACTCCCTCCTTGGCTGAATCCTACGAAATTCACATGTTAATTAGAACATATACACACACTTGCATCGAATTAGAGGGCAGCCAAATCATCTAGCAAACTCCCTAACCCAATTTTATCTTGATCAGATCGGTGGAACATGCATAGGGTGAACCAAATCATCTAGTGTCATCCTAAGCAAATTCCAGAGCATTAAGAACATGGCAAGCATACATACACGTCCCAATCAACCTATAAACACATGGAAGAATTCAAAACAAATTAGAAATAATCATCTTTACATCAAAACATTAGTCTTTCTATACAAAGCCTTGAAAAAAAAAAAACAATACAAAGTCGAAATAAATACAAAGAGGCCATGTTACACTTTTTGCTCCGAGGAATTCGTCTCTCTGCAAGCTCCGAGCGCACGTCCCTTTGGTGGAGGATGGCTACGCAAGTGTTCAAAGCCAAATCTAGCGAGAGAGCACTCACGGATGGAGGAAGGGTGTCTATGAGGTGGTGGAGATGGTATTTCGACTAAGAGAGGCTGATTTTGGCTAAGTATGAGAGGGGTTAGTGTTTAGACAAGGCTTCGGCTCGATGAGTGTGTGATCCTTTCTTCCTCCTCCAAAGCTCTTTATATAGGGGATGATGATGGTGCCGTTCACCTCATTTCAAATACAACCATGCACAATTATGCTCCATTCAATACAAAACCGTTACAGCCATTAGCTATTAAGCTCCCACCATTACATCATGCAATTAAGCATATCCATTCATCCATGCCATTAAGCCATGAAAGACAGCCATGCAAAACAGTTTCAAATCCAGCCATGCATAACACCATCCATGCAATTGTCAATTAAGCTATTTAAGTAGCCGTTTAAAACCGTTTCAATTATACATCCGTTTCACCCAATTTACTCACCACCGTTACATCCATGGCAATTAAGCTCCTTTTCGAAAACTGCCATGCATATTAGCTCCCCGTCTAGACTTCATCAATGTCCATGCATCACTACTTGCTCCATATCCTAGTCAACATAGGAAATTGTTTCCTAGTCAACACAAGCTTCCTTTTTGACTCCAATTCTTCTTTGGCCGAGAATACCATGTAATTGCACATATTTTGGTCCAAATCGCCTCCTTTATTATTTCTCCTTTATTTTCTACCTAAAAACATAAAACAAGTTAGAAACATATTTACTAAGCTCATAACAAAGCAAAATGTAGAGAGAAAGACATTAATAATCAAGCATAAAATGCGTAGATCACCTATGCGGAGCGTTAAACAGTAATTCCGCGCGAAGTCATTCCGCGCGCGGGCTAAGTGAAGTCAAATTCTCATTCAGTTCGTTCCGCGCGAAGTCTAACTTGGCTCGCGTGGACTTACTGGCGAGCTATCACTTATAAACTTAGAGAAACTCCATCTCGCCGGTATGACATGGTATAAGAAATAATTAATATTTACATAGACATTTTCTATCCAGTAAAATATTAATTCAGGCGTAAACATTGCCCCCTAGCCTCAAAGTTATGAAATGTCGAGAATGACTGAAGAGGTTTATGTTCATGTTGCTCCAAAGCCAATAGTATTAGCTCGGGTCATACATAAGAGGAGTGTGAAGAAACAAGCCTGTGAATAGGCCTTGAAACTTAAGCACCCAGTAAGGCATCTTAGCGAACTGCTGCACGGCTCGCCTAGGCAATTTGGACTTGAACTTGAAAATGCCTGCATTCGCCTGCTCCACTTAGAAGACATAGTACATTGCATATACCGCGAACGAATGTAGCTCGCATGGTTGCATCTTGAGCAGACGCATGTGAGTTGACTAGATTCCAAAAAAGGCTCTTCGCGAGATCTTAGCAATGGCGAATCAACTTGGTGATAAACAAGGAATGACAATGGCCAAGTACCTCGCTGCCCCCCCCCAGTGCGAACCAAAGAGAGACAACCAAACAAAGTCAGCGAACTGAGAAGTACTTGAATGAAGTTGGGTTTAGGGAGAAACTGATGACATGAGAAACACTTGAATAAAAAAAATTTAAAATATTTAGGGCCTCTAGAATAGGCCCCAATCTTGTACTGGTCTGTTAATTAGACCACGCACGTTTTAAAACTAATTGCATGCTTCTTCCTGGTGTTGCCCCCTAGTGTGAGGCGATGGAGCGTAAGCGCGACGGCGCGTTACACTAATGACAGTGGTCGTGGGATCAGAGGGGGGAGGAGGATCTGCGCGTTCCCAAACACTAGCGATATGGCGTTTTAAGAAACGACCATTAATAGGGTTAGGATGGAGCGAACCGTCGAGGTCACGCAAATGGTATGCCCCCTTAGGTAATATGCGATGAATAATAAAGGGTCCCTCCCACCGCGCGGACCATTTTCCACGGCCGTCGGTTTTCTCCCCAAGAGGGAGCACAGCACGCCATACCGTTTGGCCTTCAGCATAGCTCCGACCTTGAGTGATTTTATCATAAGACCGTGCAACACACTGCTTCTCGAGGATGAGATTGTTGAAAGCAGTGATGCGATGTTCGTCAAGGTCTTCAAGCTCCTGCCACATTGCCTGGACGTAATCATCACCGAGTAACTGGTGATGTTCTTGGACACGAAGCGAGGCGACGTGGACCTCCAGGGGAAGGACGACATCATGGCCAAACATGAGAGCATAAGGGGTGGTATCGGTTGGACCGCGCTTGGAGGTACGGTAGGCCCACAAAGTATGGTGAAGTTCTAGATGCCAAACGTGGGGGTTCAACTCTAGCATCTTGTGCAAGATGCCGAGGATAACTTTGTTTCTCGCTTCCGCCTGACCATTGGACTGGGCATAATAAGGGGTTGAATGCAGGAGTTTGACGCCATAACCAGTGAGGAAAGTGACTACAGAATCCGCCATGAAAGCTGCCCCCCGGTCCGTCACGATGCATTCTGGAACACCAAAGCGGGAGATAATGTTGCTGAAAATAAAGTTACGGACCGAAGTCGTGAAAGCAACCTTGAGTGGCTCGGCCTCAACCCACTTGGTAAAGAAATCGGTGGCCACAATAAGGAACTTGTGCTGCTCGGAGGAATGGGGGTGAATGAGACCGATGAAGTCTATCGCCCAACCTCGACATGGCCAGGGTTTGATGATCGGCTGTAACGGAATGTTTGGAATGTGTTGCACCAGTCCGTGAGCTTGGCAATCCTGGCATCCTTTGGCGAAAGTAATGCAATCTTTGAGAATAGTAGGCCAGTAGTAACCGTGGCGGCGGATTAACTAACGCATCTTGGGTCCAGCCTGATGCGAACCACAAACACCGGAATGCACCTCACGTATAAGCCACTTTAGCCTCATTGCCATACACGCAGCGGAAGTCGTTACCGTCCTCGCCGCGCCGGCGAAGTTCACCATTGCGAAGCACAAAGTTGAGGGCGAGAAACCGCATTTGCCTGGAATGGGTGGCGTCATGAGGGTGTTCGAGGTAAGCAATAAACGGTAACCGCCAATCCTCATCAATAGGATCTAAGGCGGCGACGTGGAGAGGCTCTGTGTCATATTGCCCCCTAGCAAGAAAAGAAGGAAGTGTACGTCGCTCGACTTTGAGGAGTTGTTCGCGCACTCCATCGCGCAGGCTAAGACCGGATGCGATCTGCGCGAGCTCGTTCGCCGTGAAGTTGAACTCGCGTGGGATGTGTTCAATGTGAACATCGTCGAAGCGGTCCAAGACATCAAAAGCTTTTCGTTGGTAAGGTTCTATGGATGAGCTTAAACACTTGAACTTCGCCACAAGTTGGTTGACCACCAGTAAGGAGTCGCCAAAGACTTGAACCTCGCGGACTCCTAAGTCCAGCAAGATTTCCAGTCCGATAATGAGCGCCTCGTATTTCGCCTGATTATTGGTACATTTAAAGTCCAGCTGGAAAGAGTAAGAAAAACGGTCTCCTGCAGGGTTCTCGATGGCGATGCCAGCACCGACAGCGAGTTCAGTGCGCGAGCCGTCGAAGTAGAGAGTCCATGGAGAAGGGGAGACTGCAACGACTTCCAACTCGCGGAATGCTGTCAGCTCAGTGGGCGGGTGATGCGCGAGGAAGTCCGCTATGGCCTGCCCTTTAACTACCTTTTGGGGAATGTATTGCAACGACAATTCAGACAATGCCAATATCCATTTACCTATGCGTCCGCGTAGAATGGGGCGGGAAAGCATATATTTGACTAAGTCGGACTAAGCGATCACCACCGTGGTAAAGGACAACATGTAGTGGCGGAGCTTGCAACCTGCAAAGAAAAGGGCGAGACACAACTTTTCCATTAGGGAGTAACGCGTCTCGCAATCGGTCAACACCCTGCTAAGATAGTAAACGGCGCGTTCCAACCCGTTCTCATCGTCTTGTGCCAAGAGTCCGCCAATGGACAAGTCAGCAGCGGCGATGTAGAGGTTAAGCGGAACGCCCGGGCGAGGGGGAACCAAAACAGGTGGGGTGGCAAGATAATCCTTAATGCGATCGAAGGCCTCCTGGTGTTATGACTCCCAAACGAACTCGGTTGCCCCCTGGAGCTTTAGAAGAGGCGAAAAAAGCTGAACCTTCCCTGCCGCATTTGAAATGAAACGGCGGAGGAAATTGATGCGCCCGATCAATTGCTGGAGCTTCTTTTTGGTCGTAGGAGGCGAGGCGTTGATGACCGCCTGCGCCTTGTCTTTGGGGATCTCAATACCTCTTTGATGGATGAGAAAACCAAGGAAGTCGCCTGCCTCCGCGAAGAAAACACATTTAGCAGGGTTCATCTTCAGGTGGTGTTTCCGCATCCGCGTGAAAACCTGTCGAAGGTCTTCAACGTGTGTCGCCCGCGTCTTGGTTTTAACCACGACGTCGTCGATGTAGACTTCGATCAACTTGCCTAAGATGTCGTGGAAGATGAGGTTCATGGCGCGTTGATAAGTTGCCCCCGCGTTCTTGAGTCCGAATGGCATGACAACATACTCGAACGCGCCCGTGAACCCCGGGCAGCGGAAAGCAGTCTTGTGGCGATCTTCTTCAGCGACGGGGATCTGATGGTAACCAACGGTTCCATCCATAAAGGAGAGCACTTCATGCCCCGCGGCTGCATCAATGAGGAGGTCAGCAACATGCATGGGATATATATCCTTAGGCGTCGCATTGTTGAGGTCACGGTAGTCAACACAGACGCGCGTTTTGCCGTTCTTCTTGCGGACTGGAACAATGTTGGACAGCCACTCATTGTATTTGGCCACACGAATGATACCTGATCGGTGCATGTTCTCAATCTCTTCTTTGACCAAGATCTGGGTCTCAGTTCGCATGAATCTGCCGTCTTGGCGAACTGGACGTCTGTCGGGGTGAGTAGGCAGACGGTGACAAACTAAATCCGGGGAGAGGCCAGACATGTCCTCGTACTGCGCGGCGAAACAATCATGTCGTGGAAGATGAGGTTCATGGCGCGTTGATAAGTTGCCCCCGCGTTCTTGAGTCCGAATGGCATGACAACATACTCGAACGCGCCCGTGAACCCCGGGCAGCGGAAAGCAGTCTTGTGGCGATCTTCTTCAGCGACGGGGATCTGATGGTAACCAACGGTTCCATCCATAAAGGAGAGCACTTCATGCCCCGCGGCTGCATCAATGAGGAGGTCAGCAACATGCATGGGATATATATCCTTAGGCGTCGCATTGTTGAGGTCACGGTAGTCAACACAGACGCGCGTTTTGCCGTTCTTCTTGCGGACTGGAACAATGTTGGACAGCCACTCATTGTATTTGGCCACGCGAATGATACATGATCGGTGCATGTTCTCAATCTCTTCTTTGACCAAGATCTGGGTCTCAGTTCGCATGAATCTGCCGTCTTGGCGAACTGGACGTCTGTCGGGGTGAGTAGGCAGACGGTGACAAACTAAATCCGGGGAGAGGCCAGGCATGTCCTCGTACTGCGCGGCGAAACAATCCCTATATTCATGTAGTAAGGCGAGAAGGTCTTCCTTTTCTTGTCCCGCCAACTTGGCACTGATGGAAAGTAATAAGGGTTTCTCTGCAGTTCCCACGTTGACTTGTAAGGTGGGATCACGGACTTGAGGCGGTGTGTCGTCCAAGGCAGCGGGAGCTAACTGAATAACTTCCTCCTCGGCATCGGTATAGTCCACTATCTCGTCTACGTACTCCATAGTGGCGACTCTGTCATAGGCTTCGCGTTCCGCCCAATATGAGAGTAGTCTCTCACACAAGGACTCGCCAGCCTCGTGCGCTTCTTCTGAGGATGTACTAATCATAAGATGGTTGGAGGGGGTCTGCGATGGTGTGGGGACGTTGTAAGTCGTCCCTTGCCTGAGTGAGTCCCCATCTTGTCAAGTTGGAGGCAGTAACCCCATATGGGCGGCCTTTAGAATCAACGCCTTGGACATCCAAAGGACCCAAATCAGTATTGTAGTAGCGGGCGTCGTTGAAGTTGGCGGAAATGGAGAAGGGACGCGGGTCCGCTTGGATGAGGACCGTCTCGCGTTTCTCTGTATCCCAAATCAGAAGTTCTTGGTGCATGGAGGAAGGCACACAGAAACTTCTATGTATCCAGTCGCGGCCTAGGATCATGTTGTAGGATTAAGCACACTCGGTGACGAAGAATGTGTAAACCCTTGAAGCCGGACCCAACTTGACCCGTAAGAACAACAAACCTAAAGTCCTGGAGACTTGTCCGGTGAAGTTCTTGACTGTCAAGGACGTAGTCTGGATCATCGAGCTTGGGATGCCAAGGAGTCCCATAGTGCGGGTGGTGACAACATTCACTGCCGCCCCCGTGTCGACCATGATTTTGTTTATCATGATCCCTTCAACTTCAGCCGTGATATACAATGGCCTCATGTGAGTGGCCATATCCAGAGTCGGAGTGGAGAAGGTCAGAGTCGGCATGCGTGTGACGCTGCTCGTAGCTTCCACTGGTGGAGCGTTCACAGGATCCGCCAGGACTGGACCCATCTCGCTGCTGCAAGGGGGCGATATGTCGCAGACACTCTCACTATTGTCTGGAATATCTGCCGCGTTGCATGTTGTATTTGGCGGGAGAGCGTATCTCTCAGATATGAAGAAAACCATTCCGACCTGAAAAGAGAATTGCTCGTGGACTGGGATTAGTGGAGTCTCAATGGGTCCATTGTCTCCTTCGAGCACAGCAAATGCGCTCTCCGCCGGGTTGACTTCTTCATGTTCTGGCCATGCAGAGACCTCGAGCATATTGCAGGTGAATGATTCACCCTGCCCTTCCGCTTGGTCGTCACCCAAGTCGATTCGAGGCTCGGAATGAGTCTCCTCGTTCAGTGAATTCTCACGGAAGCATTGGGCCATGAGCTCCGTGAGGTTAGGGCTGGAGGTGCTACTTTCGACCCCTTGCGAGACGTTGCCCTCTAGCTGCCGTGGTCGCCATACGAGTTTGGTCGAAGGCTGTTTGTCTGCGGCTGAAAGCTTATCCACGGCTAGTGGGGCTCTGGCGTTGTCCTCTGCCCTAGGAGGAAGGACTGAGACCTGAGGCTCCTGTGTGGACTGAGGATAGGTCAGACCCGGTCGTGATAGCTCCTTTTTAACCTCAGGTTCCTGGCGAATAGGCTTCGGAGGATGTGATGACCGAAGCAGCTCGCGCCTTGGCTCTGGCCTTGATGTGGCGGATAGCCTTCGCTTTGCTGGGGAAGACGGTTCTCGTCTTCTTTCAGCCTCTGGTGACTGCCTACGTCTTGGTGGAGGTGACAGATTTCTTCGTCGCTCAGCCTCTGGCGTTTGCCTTCGAACAGTTCGCTTTGCTGGGGAGGACGGTTCTCGTCTTCTCTCAGGTTCTGATGAAGGCTTATGCCGGGAGAACTGTGGCTCCCTTCTTCCTGCTGGCTCCGGAGATGATATGTACCTCGTGGGGCGCGGATCCTATCTTGGTGGTACGGTGAGGCGACAGAAGACATTCGCCTTTGGAGCGGGGTCGTCTGCTGCCCGCGCACAGACACATGGAGACGTGACGGGTGGCCTTTGGAGTAGAGCGCGCAAGCCCTCAGCTTCTCTCCACATTCTCTCGAGTGTCTGCGCGAGCTGCGAGGGTCGGATGATGCCATCATCAGCCGCTCGCAAGGCACGCAGTATGCTGCCATACTTCTTCTGCAGCTTCCGCTTTTTGGATCTGCTGATAGTAACCGACTTTCCTCCTTGCTGTGTGTACCAGATCCCTTCCTTGATCGCTGATTTGGATGTCGGAGGAATGTAGGGGTCAGTCAAGATACCTCGCCTAGGGCTTGAAGCCTCGCTATCTTGGCGTTCGCTGCCGGAGTCGGAGATGTCCATCTCGCTTGAAGCTGGAGAGGAAGGCACATCTTTAGTCCAGTGTGTTTGAACGAAGGTTTCGAGGTGCTTGATCCTCTGTTCCAGCTCCTCGCGAGTCCTGGGACTCATGGGTTGATAGTTATCAGCTGGAGACGGTATATCGTCCCGCATGGTAGCTTTGCCTTTATCCTTTCTTAAAAGGCGATCGGGCTGTGGTCTGGCGGCTACCTCCCTTGCCGGGTAGTGGTTCCCACCTTGGTTTGCCAGAACGGTGTAGTCATTCGCCGGCCTCTTACGGTTTCGACCTGGCGGGTCGCGTTGGCCCGCGTTTGGAGACAAGTCCAAAGTGATCGCGCGCTGGCAGACGCGGGGCCAGGCGATGTCAGTAACTGTGATCATGAAGTCGCCTTTGTCCTCGAAGCGAATATACTTGAGGTCTAACCAGTCTTGGATTTGCTCGCGGAGCTGGTAACAGTCGCGAGTTCTGTGTCCCCAACTGTCATGGAGCTTGCAGTGGACGCGGCCCTCCTTGTATTCAACATAAGGCAAGGCCCTCGACACAGTGACGAGTCCGCCGTCAATAAGATCGTCTAGGACCTCATGCGCGAGGTTGACGTTGTAAGTGTACCGGCGAGATGGCTGACGTGTGTCATCATTACCATCCTCTCGGTCTCGCTTAAGCACCCGGCGCGGACTATCACCTTCTGGATGCTCGGCTAGGTCTAAGGTAATTCGCCGCTAGCCTGGCTTTGGTGCGCGGTGACGGCTGTTCTCCCTTGGCTGGTCGGCCCAATTCACCTCGACCATACCAACCATGGCGGGGAAAGGATCCACGTCCACCAGAGAAGCTAGCTTTCGAACCCTTTATATAGTGGAGCTTGACTTGCGGCAGAAGAGAGAGATCCTACTTCAAGTTGGATTTGGAAAACCTAATAGCACAAGGGCACTATTTCGTCCATGCGAACCAACCATCTTGTGACACATGTCCAGTTCGCACACTTCATTCCGCGCTACCAACTATAGACTCCTATGCGAACTGGAATTAGGAGCATCCTCATCTCGCGGGCTACTACGGGGTTCTATCTCGCGTGCTTCTGTAGCTCGCGTCCATTTCGCGGGCTATTGCAGCTCGCGAGCCTTAAAAGGGCTTTTTATATTTAATGGGCCACAGGGGTTGGCCCGAAGCATGTCAAAGACTTGTAAAAGTCTCCAACGTTTGTAATGGTGCGCGCGGACTCCGCATGTTTGCTGCCTCGCGAAGTCTCCTACGCGAGCTAGTTCGCCAGCTCGCCTCGTTTTGCCTACGCGGAGAGTCCATCTCGCCTTGCCTACGCGGACTGGCAATCTCACTTCGCCTATGCGGAGCGTTGAACAGTAATTCCGCGCGAAGTCATTCCGCACGCGGGCTAAGTGAAGTCAAATTCTCATTCAGTTCGTTCCGCACGAAGTCTAACTTGGCTCGCGTGGACTTACTGGCGAGCTATCACTTATAAACTTAGAGAAACTCCATCTCGCCGGTATGACATGGTCCAAGAAATAATTAATATTTACATAGACATTTTCTGTCCAGTAAAATATTAATTCAGGCGTAAACAAGCACAACATATGAACAAATAAGAAACAAATTTATGAAAGGGTGACTGACTTGGATACTTTTTGGAGAGATTGTCTACAAGGTGCCTAAAACAAAAACCATGTGGATTATTGAGAAAAACATGCGGATATACACTAAGAAGACCAGGATTCCGATCAGAAATGAATGTCACATGCCTCATAGGGTGTCTTGACAACTCTTCAAATACACATTGAAGGAAAAATCTCCAATTACTTTCAGTTTCAGAATCAACAATAGCATAAGCAACTAGATATAAACCTGTAAAAAAGACGAACAAAAAATCGGTCTAAATAAATGAAAGTTACATGAACAATTACATAAAAATGTTAAAGCCATCAAAACTGAAGCCCCTGGAAACTATGTAACTATAACAATCAAAGAAACAGTTCATAGGTATGCATTTGTGATGCAGGGACTTGAGTTGTATTAGTTACATGGATAGTTACATGCTTAGTTACATATATTGATAGTTACATGTTTAGTTACATGCATAGTTACATGGATAGTTACATTCATAGTTACATGGATAGTTACATGAATAACTAGTCAAGTAACTATCCATCTATTTATA
Organism: Fragaria iinumae; assembly: GCA_009720345.1. Lineage (NCBI taxonomy): Eukaryota > Viridiplantae > Streptophyta > Magnoliopsida > Rosales > Rosaceae > Fragaria > Fragaria iinumae. The sequence goes on along the minus strand of CM019122.1, from coordinate 34,872,154 downwards.
GTTACATGGATAGTTACATTAGTAGCTTAATGTAGGTACACAAGTCATTTAACTATCCATCAAACAGTGACATAAAAATGTCAAAGCCATCAAAACTGAAGCCCCTGGAAACTATGTAACTATCACAATCAAAGAAACTGCCAATGTAACTAAACATCTCACTAAAAAGGTACCTTGATTCGCATCCTTGGCAGATACACCAATAAGCTGCCCTCTGTATTTGTTGGTGATGAAGGTAGCATCAATGAACAGAATGGGTCTGCAAAACTGAAAATCCTTCATCCACGCATCATAACACACAAACATTCGCTGAAACCTATGAGTTTCAGGTTCATACTCAATCTTGATAGTAGAGCCAATGTTTGATTCCACTGCTTTTTGACCAAACCAAACTAACTGAGCATAAGAAACAACATCACCACTAAGAACAGATTCTCTAGCACGCTCTTTACCGTACCAAGCCGTACGATAAGATACCTCTATCCCATAATCTGACTTTATCTCATGGTATATATCTATAGCCTTCTTGTTAGGATTCTCATGAACCTTATCAAGCATTATAGACTTTATAATCTTGGAACCCATCATCTTATTAGTTTGCAAGCGAACAACACCATGACAGCTATGTTTATTCACCAGATCAGTAATGACAAAAAAACGATTATACTCTAACAAGGAAGCCTTCACACACCTTCCACAATGCTCAGACTCTCTCTTAGAACAATAAGCAACAACACGTTTCTTAGTATTTCTAACATACTGATACTCAAATCTCATCTCAATTGCATACATACGCAATTTCAACCTAAACTCTTCCACACCACCTTGAAACTTCTAGTCTTTTGATTTGATATAATTCTCACACCCTTTACTACAATACCTCTTTGCTTCCTCTGGTTTGTAGCATCCTAAATAATCATTTTCATCAAACAAAACGCTAGACTCTTCACTAACATTGTTACTCAACACACTTTCAGAACCAGAAGCATTAACATCGAAAGAGCAAACATCCACATCAACAAAATCTGAACTATAACGGGCCAAAACTCTAAACATCATCTTCATATCATCTTCATTTTCAAGACGATAAGATACAACATCAAGAAAAACAGTATACCTCAGCTTGACAATGCTTCTGCCCAATACCGGAAATCGGTCACGTACAAAATTAGCAAAATCAAAATATGAGACGCTAAGATCAAATGAAACTGTTGCTCTTTCACCAGAGTACACAAGCTTTTCAGTATAGTTACTGTCCATAGTACCTGAACAGAAATATCAACAAAATCTGAACTATAACGAGCCAAAACTCTAAACATCATCTTCATATCATCTTCATTTTCAAGACGATAAGATACAACATCAAGAAAAACAGTATACCTCAGCTTGACAATGCTTCTGCCCAATACCGGAAATCAATCACGTACAAAATTAGCAAAATCAAAATATGAGACGCTATGATCAAATGAAACTGCTGCTCTTTCACCAGAGTACACAAGCTTTTCAGTATAGTTACTGTCCATAGTACCTGAACAGAAATATGTATAGTATTTTAGATTACAAGTAACTCATGACACCTATAAGCAAAACAATGCAAACAACCAAAATAAGCAAAACAATGCAAACACAGAGTACACAATGCAAGTAACTCATGCTCATTCACTAGAGTACACAGCCAAAATAAGCAAAATAATGCAAACAAATCACTTTTTCAAAGACTAAAATCACTAAATTCCTGGGAGGCTGGGAATATAGCACAGATTGAGTCAAAGAGTTTCAAATCTCTAAATTCCTATAAACTCTAGAATTCACCGATCGACATCATACGAAATTGTAACGATTAAACACAGAAACAAATCAATCAAAACATCAAAATCTGAAAGAAATCAAAAACATTGTGTTTGAGCAAAGCATCGACCTCGTTTGTGTTAGAAGGCAGTGGATGGTGGAACCGATGGAGCCACCGCGTCACGGATACGAACGACGAAACTCAGGTGGCGCCGACAGGATGAAAGATAAGCGATGGCGGCGGGGTTAGAGAGAGAGCGAGAGAGAGATCGAGATCGAGATCGAGTACAGAGAGAAGAGAACTGAGAGAAAGCAGTAACAGAGAGAGAAAAGAATGAGAGAAACTAACAGAAAGGTAGAATCGTAAATCCATAAAATTTAAAAATGTACTGTTTTATTATAATTGACACTTAATCATGACCATTAGATCATATGATATATAATCAAGTAACCATTTGGGGTGACTATTTTAACACGTGGAACAATTGATGATTTTTTTATTATTTGTACCTTCAAATGACATTTTAGTGTTATTTACCTTTATAAATATTTAAATAATTCATTGTCAGACAGCTAACGGTTGCCAATTACTTACGTATAAAAATCATACTTAGGACCTACCAAAGATTATGCAAAATCACTAGTAAGGTTATATGTATATAAAATCACTAGGATGACAGTATTTGATCCGTGGGATTCATTCATTAAAGATCAAACGGCCCTGGGTCGTCCTTTTTTGTCCCGTAAATTCTATCCCGCAGGTGAGCAGCCGTTTATATATGTATATAAAATCTTGGCATCTTGGAATATATGATGATCGATGTTATTGAACTGGTCGGCATATGTGGTTTTATACGACCCATGCTTCACCATACATGTATATAAAACTAAACCAGATCAAGTTCCTGAATTAATACTGCTATTACATTGATAGATTAAGCCTTGCGTGAAAGCCCTTGTGAGTTATACAAAGTATCAGACAGGCGAAGCAGCAGGGGGCATATTATCAGAAGTTCAGAACCCATGTAACTTAGATTTCGTGTTATGTACATGTTAAAAAATGCAGATTGATAATAGTGCAGCCAGAGAGATATGGATCATTAAGAATTGTGATATATATGCATTGATCGAGGCATCTAGCACAGCAGGAAGTACAATAACGAGGAGATATGGTCAAGAAAACAAGCTTGGCAGTACTCAAAAGACTATTTTCTTTTTCTCTGGAACAAAAATGGACTTCTATCGGTTATACATGACATACGGGACTTCTTAGCTTTTATGTTTACCTTCATCAATGCACCTCCTCTAATTTTTCAACCTCCAGGAGTCACAGGTAATCAACCTTCATCTCACACCTAACTGTTAGCTCTACCGTCACCAAATGTGTTGTTGCGAGGGGGCCCAACAGTATCCCCAATATATGGCCGGCACCCTCCAATAAGTCTATGGAAATCAATTTAGAGGGGAAGAGATTGGGCTAGGAGGGTGAAATTAAAATGTTCACTTTCAGATATATACATATGCATTTCATCTAAACTTTTCTCACTCAAGTATAATAACAATCTCATATGCAAGCTTGCAACCGTTTCACTAACTTGTCCAAGTTTTTGGATGAGGAACCATGTGGAGCAGTGGCTTCTTCTGCTAGCTTCTTCCATTCCATGACCTTGTTTTTCATTTCTTTACCCTTCTCTCTTTCCATCAACTCTATAACAAGCTTCTGCACTTCATCTCTCTTGACATCATTGTTGATCTCCAGGCCAATGCCCCATTTCTTGCAAGCATAGTAACAATTTGTTTGCTGTTCTGCAAAGAATGGCAAAGATAGCATAGGCACTCCTGCACACAAACTCTCAATGGTTGAGTTCCAACCGCTGTGTGTTAAAAATCCTCCAACTGATGGGTGGTTAAGGACTTGTTCTTGTGGGCACCAGCTTGCTATTAGACCTCTCTCTTTCGTTTCAGCTACAAACTCTGGTGGTAAAACTGCTGACTCACCTACTACCAAATCAGGTCTTATTACCCACAAGAATGGAAGCTTGGTATTCGCAAGTCCCCAACCAAACTCCACAAGCTGTTGTGGTGTCATGACCACTATGCTTCCAAAGTTGACATATACAACTGAGTTTGGTGCCTTACTGTTTAGCCGTTCTAGGCACTCTGTTTCCTCTTTCCATAGGCTGTATCCAATAGGCTTCAAAGGGTCTTCTGGTATATGATTGAGAAGTAATTGGAGAGGGCCAATGGCATAAACTGGTGGGAGCATAGATGTAGTGCTAGAGAGAGCATCCAAAACATGTGGTTCCAATGCATCAAATGTGTGAAGAACAATTGCTGCAGCTCTATGAAGATTCTCCATTACATCAATAATGCCATTGAAAATGAGGTCACTGGGATTCGTTGTTCGAAACTCGGTTGGTAGATCCTTTAAGCGGATACCTTTCATTCCTGGAATCCAGTCAATTAGCTTGTCCAGAAACCCATTTGTCAAACAGCTCTCATCTGTAGGAAGTTGGAAAAACAATTTTAGATAGAGCAAATTGATCACATTTGATGCACTAATAAACTTTATAACTTCCACGCATTGAACCAAGCATTATTATGAGGAATTCCTAGGAGGTCACCCTTATTAGTACTACTCTCAAGACTATTGAGCAATTGAATAAGAAATTTACCGAGCCCTTTTACTGATCATATGATCAAAGATTACAATCATAGAAATGACTTGTTAGTTTCATTTTAGTTTGTTTTTAGAGTGTTTTTGCAAAGAAGAAACATATAAGGAACTTAAACATTACATGCTTCGATGCATAGTGAAGTACAGATTTCAGTTACCTTTGAGTGGTGCAAGACCTTTTTCAACCAAAGCAGGATATTGTTTATAGCCCATGAAGGCGCATGCTGCAAAAGGAAACAACAGTGCAATAGGGATTCCAAGTTCTTCAGCAACTTTGGTTGCAAACAGCATGAGACCATCAGAAGCAATGCAAGTCACTGGAGGATTACTAACTATATTGGTGGAAGTTGCTGCAGTGACATTGTCATTGAGTTTCATGACGAGTTCACGAAATGGGGCTAGGAAATTTTTCATGATGGATTCACCAAGCAAACTGAGGTCTTGGGTGGCATCCTCATCTGAAACTGGAAGACCATCTGGAATGGTGTTGAACTGAAAGTCAGGCAAGCCATCTAAAGAGTTTGGTCCTAGAGATTTGAGAAAGCGTTTGTGATTGAACTCTGTGTTGACAAAGGTTATGTGAAAACCTTTATAATGAAGGAGTTTTGCTAATTTAAGCATTGCCTTTATATGGCTTTGAACTGGAATTGGAATACATACAACATGAGGCTTATTAGCTACCTCACTCATTTTCTAATGTCTGTGTAACACTATAACTTGTGAGTTTGTGTTTTCAGCTGCACAACTGTAGTATTTCAGTCTGTGGTGGTCTATCACAAAAGAGGACTGCAGCACATATAGGAATTTCGGTAGTAGCCCAGGTTTGTCTTTTACAATGTACGACTCACATAGATCAAATTGAATCTCTGTCAAGAATATCAAGACGGCAGGCGGATAAATTTATAAGGAAACGATCTATTGGGTGTTTGGATTCAAAGCATGAGACAAAATGGACGGGGAATCTATGCTACTACTGCCAGGCACTCATATGATAACAATGTTGCATACAAGACGGCAAAACATCTTCAGTATGCGTAAGGACACCAGGTAAATTTTATAACTCATCTTTTATATATAATCAACTTCCTATTTGTTTTTCTTTGTCATTGAACTGCTCTATCAAGAAGTTTTCATCCAACTTTTAGTGGTTGCTATATATCTTCTTTTCCCATATCAAATTCAATTATGCCTTAATTAGAATTTGATTTAGTACGAGTACAATTTTTTTTTTTTGACAGTAATGAATAATTCATTAATCAAGGGGAAATCTCATATTACATAACTTGCAAACGCAAGGCCGAAAAACTAATAATAAAGAGCATGAGTCTCCAACTCAATCAACATAGAAAGAGTAAAATGAAACCAACAGCTCGCTAATTTATGGACCGAAAGTCCTACAACAGAAAACATAAATACAACAATACTAACAAATCTACCACACACACCACCCATGCAGGCTGACATTGTTGTCGCCATCGCCGCTAGCAGCTGTGAGTAAGTGAGGAGTGCTAAATCAAAGCATAGCTGCCCGAGTACTTGATGCTTACCGAATCTCAATGCACAAATTATATGGAAACCCATGACCAAGAGGAAGAACTTCCTCAAAACAACACCATGCAATCCACCATCTATACCAAAGCCATGATAAAGCTGAGGCTGCCGAGAGAGGACCGAAAACCATATCCAATAACCAGAACCAGAACCAAAGAAAATGGGGGGTGATAAACCCACGCGTGAGCACCCATAATCCGATAAGTAAGTGCCAAACTGCACTTTAAGTGTACAGACACACAAGCTCTCATGATGGTTTACAATGGTAGTTGACGAGTTGTTTTGGTGTTGGGTAACCAAGTATCTGGAAAGAGTTGAGATTGGTTGACATCGATGTGAGGAACCGAGTCCTCCCGATCTGGACCAAGCCAGTATAATCCACAGAGGGATAAAAATGCACCACAAGGGTGATATGGGCTCATAAACTAGAGCCGAAAATAACTTAAAACAGTAAATAAAAAAGCAATTGAACATAGGTACCTCATGTGGGTCACAAACCCAGACCCAAGCCAAGGCCCAGGCCCAGGCACAAGTCCACTGATCATGAGGCCAAAGCCCAAGCCCATTGGCCCAAAATGGATATGTCCAGGCCCAATGAGCTATGGCAGACCACCCATTCTCGACCTCCTGCCGCAAATGTGACGTCGCCGCCTTGCCAAACCTGACGCCGCGTCGTCGGGATACAATTGGATGTTCTTTAGATCTGTGATAATTTTCATAGTAGGGCATGTTTGATTCTCTCACAAGGCCAGAGTGTGTGAGGTTTAAAAAGAATTACGAGCGCAAGATCAAGACACCAAGAGACAAAAACGTCAAACCACAATTAGATCACCAACATAAAACCATCTAATCAATTAAAGTGAACATAGGCAAATAACATAGAGCTAGTTCATGTGTAACATCTAGCTTCTTCTCATAGTAACATTTGATTCACTAAATTATCCATGTTTGTGGATGAAGAACCATATGGAGCAGTTGCTTCTTCTGCAAGTAGCTTCCATTCCCCTACTTTATTTCTCATTTGTGTACCCTTCTCTCCCTTCATCACCTTTTTAACAAGCTTCTCTATTTCATCTCTTTTCACTTCTTTACTGATCTCGATCCCAATTGCCCAGTCATTGCAAGCAGACCAGGTATTTGTTACTTGGTCCGCATAGAATGGCAAGCAAAGTATCGGCACCCCTGCAGTCACACTCTCAATTACTGAATTCCAACCGCTGTGTTTTAAAAATCCTCCAACTGCTGAGTGGTTAAGCACTTGCTCTTGTGGGCACCAACTTGCTACTAGACCTCTTTGTTTTGTTTCAGACACAAACTCTGGTGGCAAAATAGCCGATTCACCGGCAACTAATTCAGGTCTAATTACCCAAAAGAAGGGAAGCTTGGTATTTGCAAGTCCCCAAGCAAAGTGTACAAGATCTTTTGATTTCATGTGTATACTGCCAAAGTTCACATAAACAACTGAATTTGGCGCCTTGGAGTTGAGCCATTGGAGGCACTCGGTTTCTTCTTTCCATAAACTGTATCCCATAGGGTTCAAAGGGTGTTCTGGTATCTGGTTAAGAAGTAATTCGAGAGGGCCAATGTCATAAACATGAGGATGAAGCATAGCCGAGAGAGCTTCCAATGCATCAAAGGTATGTAGAACAACAGCTTCAGCTTTATGAACTCCTTCATTTGCTTCCAAGCAGAGGTTCCAGACGCTGTGTTCAGGATCTGTGACTTGAAAGTTAGTCGGAAGATCCGTTAAGAATATGGGACCTTGTCCCAGATATCTTTAAGTCCCGGAATCCAATCTATGACTTTGTCATGTTGAGATATCAATCCCACATCAGGAATATGAGACCTTGTTTGTGGACTTATAAGAGTTTGGGCCACTCTAACCATTGTCAATTGGTTTTGGATGTAAACCCCAGGCTGCTTTATCATGGTATCAGAGCGGGTTACCAACGTTCACGTGTGAAGCGAAATGACCACATGAACTCCACGTCACCCAAAATGTTGTGATATAAATCCTACATAGGGAAAATGGAACATTGCATGTGGGTTTATAAGGGAACTCCACATCACCCCAAATGTTGTGATATAAATCCTACATCGGGAAAATGAAACCTTGCATGTGGGTTTATAAAGGTTTGTGTTTATAAAGGAACCTCAGACTACTTTATCATGTCTAAATACTTGTTTGCCAAACAGCTCTCATCTATATATTATGTTCAAAACAAAAAAAAATTAGCTAGAATGTCATCCTGCCCTAGACCGCAACATATGTCACGAATTGCGATTATGTGATTTTAAAACAACAGATGAAGGAGTGTAAATAACAAACTGGCCTGAAGTAAAACCATAAAATTAAAGCCATTTGGCCCATTTCTTAACCAGATAACAAACTGTAACCCTAAAGCTATTCTCACCTTTGAGCGGCGCTAATACTTTTTCAATCAAATTGGGATATTGTCATTATTGTGCATATCCCATGAAGCTGCATGCAGCAACAGTAAAGAAGAGTGTGACAGGAATTCTATTTGTTTCTGCTGCTGTGAAGACAAAGGCGTTCCAACCGTCTGCTACTATCCGTGTCACCGGAGGATTACTGTGGGAAGTAACTGCAGTTTCATTGAGTTTTATGAGGAGGTGTTGAAACGGAGCTAAGAATTTTTTTTTTTGACAGCATCACACAGCAAATAGACGTCTTGTGTCAAATCTTCATCTGGACTTTGAAGGCCATCAGGATTGGTTTCGAACAGAAAATCAGGCAAGCCATCAAGAGAGTTAGGTCCTAGAGATTTAAGAAGCTTTTGTGGTTGAACTCTGTGTTGACAAACGTTATATGAAAACCTCTTTGTTGGAGGCGTTTTGCTAGTTTGAGCATTGCCTTTATGTGGCTTTGAAATGGTAGAGGAATGCATACTGCATGAGGCTTTTTAGCTACTTCTTTGGAACTCATCTTAGATTGTGTGTATGAGTACGTGTGGTATGTAACACTCAGAAAATGCACAGTTTTATACGGATATAACAACGTTGTAGCCAGGGTTTTGTCTGTTTGTAATACATTTGGCTATGAAATCTGGAGCAGGTTAAAACCGAATCTTGAAGATATAGAATTTAGCATAAAGAAAGCAGTCACAACTCACAGCAGGTCCAATTTATAGACAGGCACCTAAATGTCAAAAAGATAATATGTAAAGGCCTTAGTAAAGACAAGTAAAAATGAGTAAATAACTTTGGGTTATGTTTCTTTTCCAGTTAATTTCCTGAAAGATGGCCATTAGCAACAATCAACTTTTCTTTTCTTTTTTTCTCTTTCAGAAATGATGGCGTCAGTCTATTAAAAGATAGAAAAGATATATACAAGAAGATAGCACACTGCACACCCTACTAAAGAGTGTTACGGCAAGAAGAGTAATCCTTATACTTTGTTCTAAAACCCTAAATAATGCACCCTAAACAGTATCTAAACCATAAGATTAAAACGTACACAAGAGAGTTAGAGATAGTAATAACTCAAAAAGACCAATTACACTTGTCTCTCTCGGGTAATTTACACATACCGAAACCCTAGGTTTCGCGTAGAAGAGCGGCGGCGGCCTCAAGGTCTTCCGTTTGCGCGAAGGACGCTCCGGCGCCGGATCCCCAAGGCGACACGTTGTCGGCTGTGCAGTAGGAGAGGGTTGGTTTGCACCCTTGGGTCATTTGATACGGAGTGCAATCTAGAAGATTGGCAGAGCTCTTGACTGCGGAGGAGGTGAAGTTTGCTTTGCGGCGGTAGATAGCTCTGGTTTCTGGGCCTGAGGGGAGGTAGGCGGATAGTTCTTGGGAGATCTTTGCAGCAGCAGAGGGCCTCGGTTTCAAGGAGCGGGGGCGGCGGCGGTTGCTCGTCTCCAGCGACACAACAAGGCCAAGGCGCCATGTCACCATGGCATGCGAGACCGCCAGATTGATTCGGTCAGATCTGGCAGAGGAGGGTGTGTTATGTGGGCTGGGCTGAACTATAGCCCATTGCATTGTTCTCTTCCTTTGTTGGGCCTGTTTTGGACAGCCTTGGCTAGATTTGCTGTGGGTTTCCTATAAAAAGATCTCTTCTAAGTTCTAGGAATTCTTTTCTTTCTTTTCAATTCAATGAAAGATACACCATTGGGTATTAGGCCTGATTCGATTGAAAGTTGAGTAGAGTTTAGAATGTTATATGTTTTCTAGTCTTTCATATTCAACTTTTTTTATATAGTTTTAAGGTTGTTTTTTCAGTTCTTAGATGTAGCTTGTATGTATGGTCTTCGGACTATTCATACTTGACATTTTGGTCGTCGTGACTTCACCGCAATCTGCAGCTAACCCCCCCCCCCCCCCCCCCCCGCGGCCTCATTATCTTCTTTTTAGTTTTTCTTTTCCTAAATAGGGCCGGAGAACAGTATAGAAATCAAGGAAAGAACTGAAATTCAAAAAAAAAAACAGGAACTGAGCTGAACTTTGGATACCAAAGAGTAATTATAATTAAGTACATATTCCAATGACATGAAGAAATACCAAATAACGTCGTCGGTCTAGCTAAATTTATTGACCTCAGAGGCTTCTGGCTACTCCCCTGTTTATTTTTGAAAAATAAAAACACACTTCTTAGCTCCTTCTCATAGTAGTAGTTGATTCACCAAGTTGTCCAAGTTTGTAACCGAAGAACCATGTGGACCGGTAGCTTCTTCAGCAAGTTTCTTCCACTCCATGGCCTTGTTTCTCAATTTCTTACCCTTGTCTCCTTCCATCACCTCCTTAACAAGCTTCTCTACTTCGTCTCTCTTCACATCATTACTCATGATCTCGATGCCAATGTCCCATTTGTTGCAAGCAGACCAAGTATTCGTTTGTTGGTCCGAGAAGAATGGCCAACAGATCATTGGCACTCCTGCAGTGACACTCTCAATCACGGAATTCCAACCGCTGTGTGTTAGAAACCCTCCGACGGCTGGGTGGTTAAGCACTTGCTCTTGTGGGCACCAACTCGCTATTAGACCTCTTTCCTTGGTTTCAGCTACAAACTCCGGTGGCAAAATGGCTGATTCGCCGGCGACCAAATCGGGTCTAATCACCCAAAAGAAGGGAAGCTTGGTATTTGCAAGTCCCCAAGCAAACTCTATAAGTTGTTTTGACGTCATGACCATTATACTGCCAAAGTTGACATAAACAACTGAATTTGGCGCCTTGGAGTTGAGCCACTGGAGGCATTCAGTTTCTTCTTTCCATAGACTGTATCCAATAGGGTCCAAAGGGTGTTTTGGTATGTGATTTAGGAGTGATTGGAGAGGGCCAATGACATAAACACGAGGACGAAGCATAGAGGAGAGAGCTTCGATAACGTCTGGCTCCAACGCGTCGAATGTATGAAGGACAACGGCTTCAGCTTTCCCAAGTCCTTCAAATGCTTCAAGGGCAAAGTTCCAGACGCTGTCCTCTGGATTTGTGACTTGAAAGTTCGTCGGGAGATCCCTTAACCGGATATCTTTCATTGCTGGAATCCAATCTATGACCTTGTCCAAATACCCGTTTGTCAAACAGCTCTCATCTACATGTTTCAGAAACAAGAAACTCTAGCAAATTAGTAACGCACACATTCACGTACACTCTTAGAATGTCTTCATGCACAAATTTTCAAAATACTCGTAGAAATAACGACCAAGTTAATTCGAATGCCAATAAGCTGCTAGTGATCAATAGCTATTTTCTCACCTTTGAGTGGTGTTAGTCCTTTTTCCCTCAAAGTGGGGAAGTGTGCATACGCCATGATGCTGCTTGCACTCATAGTAAACAAGAGTGTGACAGGTATTTGATGCTTTTCTGCTGCTTTTAGAACATAGGCATTCCACCCATCTGAAACGATGTGAGTCACCGGAGGAGAAATATCAGACGTACTTGCCAAGTCCTTGAGCTTTGTGAGGAGGCCATGAAACGGAGCCAAGAAATTCTTCCTCATCGACTCGCAAAGCAAACCGACGTCTTGCGTCGCATCTTCATCGGAGTTGGGAAGGCCATCTGGAATGGTTTCAAACCGGAAATCAGGCAAGCCGTCGAGGGAGTTGGGTCCTAGAGTTTTAAGAAACCGTTTGTGGTTGAACTCTGTGTTGACAAAGGTTATATGGAAACCTCGGTGGTGGAGGAGTTTTGCTAGCTTGAGCATTGCCTTTATATGGCTTTGAAATGGGAGTGTAACACAAACAACATGAGGCTTGTTAGTTACTTGCTCGGAACCCATCTTAGACTCTGTGTATATGAGAGTGTGTTCATCAACACTGGAAAAGATGCAGGTTTTATAGCGATCGATAAACCCCTAATGGCATGTTTCCTGCATTAACATATAGCTGTCCAAGTGGGGTTTGCTTCAGTTATTGTATTTAGCTAAGATCTGCAGTAGGGCAGCCCTGATCATGATGATGGATGCTCTAGAGATTTCGAATGGACAGTTAGAGATGAAAGAAAAACACATGCATGCTTATGGTCAAGTAATGTCAACAGCTGAAAAATTGAAAAATATGTAGGGCACAAAATAGTATAGACGAAAAATATCAGAAAACGTTGTCCAGGATATCATTATATATTGGGACTATATACAAGTTATACTCATGAGTCATGAGGACTTGCGCGCGCGGTTGGTCTCTGCTTGAGCCACATATCCAGTTCAAGTGCTGCTTGACTATGTTATAGTTTCTACACTGCTTCTACTACAAGTTACGAGTCTGGCTGTGTTATAATTTTTACACTACTGATTTAAATACAATTAGTTACTGAGTTAGGAGTCTGCTTTCCTACATTTTTCCCGGTGAGAGGTATTTAGATCGGAGGAGGCAGCCCACCAACCCAGGAACATTGTCTATATTCGTACATAGTTTCAAGCTAACTTTGGCTCTAGCTTGTATACTTTTACTCGGAATTCTATCATTTTACTATTAGGTCGAAACGGTGTCCGATCAGAGCAAAGTGAAGCTTGCCTCGACAATCGATTCGGGTTTTTGTGTTCTTTCTCAAGGAATAAGGTCCAAAACTTACCAACACAGTACAAGAGCAAAATAATGAAAGATTCATCCCAAATAAGAACAAGTTCCTTCTCAAGTGTCCAGATGATATTAAACAAACACCGACACTTCCCAGAACGCAAAAAAGGGGGTTTGGTATAATACAACTATGTATGAAGCTACCAAATTAAAACTTTAAAAAGAGTTCCATCGTTTCCCACAAGAACTGACAGGTTTATAATTAAAAGCACCAATAATTTCAGAAAAAGATGAGGCATGCATCAATATTCAATAATTTCTGAGGGATGTGAATTATTTGACCCACATAGAATCATTTCTTTATCTAATTCGAGGACGACTGAGTATGCAAAATCCAAAGCCTCTTGTTTTTTTTTTTTTTTTTGGCGAAAATGCAAGACCCAAGTTTTATATAGTAACATAAACTAAAATCTTGAAATCCATGCATTATTATTTTTTGTAACTTGAATTTTATTTTTTTATGAATGTATTAATAAAAAAAAAAAGATGTGTAGATTTCAATTTGGGATGTATGGATTTCACGTTAAAAAAAAAACAGCAATAACACATAGTTATTAATATAAATTATGTTAGGGAGTTTGTAGTCATTCTTGAGCTCTACCCAGTTTACGGGGCAAGAAGGTATCCTGCCTGATTGACAAGTAGGTTGAATAAGGTCTATGTTACTATAGAAGTAGCTTTATAAGGTTTCAGCTCTTTACAAGGAATTGATTCATGAATAACTTTTAACATGATACCCAATTATTCCACTCTTGATTGGGAGTTGAGTTTAGAAATCATTTCACCCCGGTTAATATATTATTTCCGTCTTCATTCTACTTGTCTTCAAGTTATGACTTCTTTAATTTTTATTGTTTCTGATTTCATGAATTTTTTTTTCATTGCAAGTAAATGTCAAAAGGTACTACAACGACTTAATCTATCGTGATTTTCTGAATCTTTGTCTTATCACTCATGAGTTTAGATTCATTGAGCGGTCTTGTTCCGGTTTTCCCTGGCAGCTTAATCAAAGCTCATTCAATTCTCAACCTCCACTGACATCGATGGAGGCAGAGTGGAGGTTGGAGTGGCCATAGTGTGGGGATAATGTATAAAAGAGAAGGTAAAAACTGAGAACTCATTAGTGGGCAAAACTAAGGACGCGAAGTGGCCAACCCTCTCAACCCTTTCAGGTGGAAACTTGAAAGTTTGATCAGTTACTCAATTGTTTCTCCCAATCCCAACAAAAGCCATCACCACCACTACTTCCTCTCCACTGTAATTCATTGATCATGAATCATGAACAACCTCCCAACCCAGTTGACCAACAAATACATCGAAGTGTATATCTCGCAGTTTTGGCAATCTCGTGGTAAAAACCGATTAACGTTAGCTTCCTTTAAGTTGAGTCCAATTTTACATACCTCAAATAAATTACCGAATTCCAATTGCTACAGGTCTAGCTTCTTTTCCCAGTGACAATTGAAAAAGGAAGCAGCAAAACCCTAACGATGTAAACCCAGATGAGTTATGTACATTACAAAAGGCAGGTCAGTAGTCACCCAATTTTCAAACTCGCTTGTTATATTCCGTACCTTGCATTATGAGTACTAGGCTTTGTGCACGCGCTTGCGCGCGCGTGTAGAACCGTTTTTTCTCGTCATTTCATGTGTTATAGTTTTCTCCAAATAAGCATGTTGCTCTTTTGATGAACTTGAGTATTCCAAGTTCAAGAATCAGGTAGATTATCGCTGCTACGCTTCTCTATATTCTTATAATGTTGAGGATTCTTTGATATCACATCAATACTCACAACCTCTTTAAACTTATAAAGATTTCATTGACTCTCAATAAGTCCTCAAACTCTAATCCAGCGAATTGTTATATCATGGAATTCTTGTTGTAGGTTTCTTTCAAATGAAATAGGAGCACCTAGAGAAAGTATTGTGAAGAACTACACATGGTTAGGAAACACCCCCCTCAGCCAACAAAAAATATATAAAAAAATAAAAAACACCCTATGTTTTTTTTTTTTTTTTTTGTAATGAACTTAACACCTTCAATTCCTTCATTATAGCATAGATGATGAACATAGTAATTTTGTATGATTAATTTCCGTCAGAGTAATTTACAGCCTGAGATTAATTGTGTACATGAAGTAATTTACTAAATAATGTTAGGGTTGCAAATACATTAAAAAAGAAAGGCAAAAAGATCATGTCACTGTTTACGTGAACAGTAACAATTGTCTTCTCTTAAACATGTCTTACTGTGGGCAAGAAAGAGATAGATGTCACCCACCGATACTAAGGAAACGTTTCGACATCAATCCCGACACGAAATTTGAAAGAAAAAAAAATGCAGAAAGGGACACTAACGTCTTTTTATGTCATACAGTGGCAGCATGGTAAATAAAATTACAATTGGTGTATAAACGTCTTTACGATCAGACCAATGGCAGCATGGTAAATAAATTAGAAATAAGGGCATCACCGTCATTCCGTCAGTTAAGGACAAATTAGTCATGAGGACTGAGTGGCAAAATTGAAATATATGAAAAAACAGAAAGGCAAATGCGTCCGCTCACTGTTCACGTGAACAGTCTTCCCCCACTTCGCTTAATATATAAGATATATGATGTATGCATGATTATTAGTTGAATGAGCAGTCCAAGAATTCTGACTTCGTGTAATAACATTTTCTGCTTTTTCATTATTTTACAATGTATTAATTTATTTTTTTTACTATCGCAACTGTTGCAACGATACCACGACATCATCTTAAAGAACCAATTCAGAAACTTAAAGCTTAGAACAAAACTTGAACCCTGTTGAAAGTTGAAACTATGCCTTTATTGGCAATACAATCTTTGCATAAATTAAGACGCAAGGATCAAAACAAATTACAAAACAGCCAAACAAATAATTAACCAGTTGGATTTTTTTTTTCTTTTCTGAATTATGGTTATGAGGGAATCTGAGCTTTTCTTGGTAGCACTTGATTCATTACATTTTATTAGTTTGTGGGAGGAAGAACCAAATTAGACTACTAGTGCCTTCATCTGCCGAATTCTTTTAATTATGTACTCAAATATTGTTCTTTATTCTCTTAACATCAGCATGCAACAACAACGCTAAGAAAGTTCTAATGCAACTGCATTTGTTTTGCTAAATCATCCAACTTTTTGGATGAAGAACCATATGGAGTAGTGGCTTCTTCTGCTAGCTTCTTCCACTCCATAAATTTTCATATCCTTACAAAAACTCTCGAACAAGCTTCTCAACTTCTTCTGTTGTCCATCTCCAAGATATTAATCCCACATTGAAGAAGAATTAAATGTGTGAGTCTTTATATGGAAATACCCATGTGACTTAATAAATAAATAATAGACCTAATATGAGTTTGGTGGGCTTTCTATTGGGTTTTTCAATAGAAAAAAATAAATATATATTAATATGTATATTTAATAAAAGTCAAAGATTGGGCTCTTGGGCTCTGTTGATTAAATCCGAATTTAATTTTTAAAAATTAATATTATTTAATTTAATTATTAATTCGGATAAATATCAAAAAACATAACTGTCCGAGCAGTTGTGTCTCTTTGAATAGTTATGCATGTTCGAATTGACTTTTATATAAGGACAACTTCTGTCGTTGCTTTAATCATTGAATCATTCTTCGTCTTCCTCCCCAAAACTATTTCTTCTTAAGTATAAAATAAATTCGCCAGGGTCAAGTTCTTGTGGAAGAACTTGAACCAGATATTTGTATCCTCTAGATAGACGTCTGAAACTGCACCACAAGCGGCCCCACGAATTTCTGTCTTAGGTCACTGCACGGCAGGCCTCTATCTGATCAATCAAGTTAGCGTTTTTCGTTTTATTTCGTTGTTATTTTCAATTTCATTTTAATTTCGTTGTTTTATATATACTGTTTTGAACGGATATTGGTCCAAACTGCATAATAAGTTTTGGATAGCATTTGGGCCAATACCTATGGCTCGATTTAATATAAAGTCTTTTAAGTTTCGCAAGCATCAAGGGCGCGCGAGATGGAATCAAGTTTCAGGAGTGCGCGAGATGGAATCAAGCTTCAGGAGTTCGCGGGTTGGTTTGAGTCTGCGGCCCGCGCGAGATAGGTTTCTGCAAAGACTGTGACATCGCTCGGAATAAGATCATTTGAGTCTGCATAGGACTCTACAGTTGGGCAGCGCGAAGACAGCGACCCACGCGGCTGGACACGTGTCATCCAGATGATTGGTTCGTGTGAATGAAGCCGCGTCCTTGTGGTATTGGGTTTCAGAGTCCGAATTGGACTATGAATATCTTTCTTCGAGCCGAAGACAAGCTACTATATAAAGGGGCTCGAAGACTAACAGTAAACTCTCTCTCAAAAAACACACACAAAAAATACAAACAAACTTTCAACCTAGTTGATACTTTTGAGCCTCTCAAAAAACCCTAACCCTAAGCGTTGTCGCCTAGGTTTTCTCAGAGCCCCTTCGGACTCTATTTCCGATCACCGCTGATCTCTCTTTGGTTGCTCTTCTCGCGACACCATTAGTATCGAATTGCCTTGTGCTTGTAAATTCCTCGTCCGCGAGGTGGCACGCCCCGCATTCCCAAGAAGCATTGACTGCTACTGTCTCTCAAAGCCCCTGCTGAGGATCGTGACCAAAACAGTTCTAACAATCTAAGACATAAATTTTCTCTATTGTGTAGAGATGGATCAATATGTGTCTGTTCTGAAAAGTCATGTTGAGAGAGCCGAGAAATTCAAGGGATCGGATTCCAAACGTTGGCAACAGAAGATGTTGTTCTATTTGACAACACTTCATGTGGCAAATGTTCTCACTGCCGAGGCTCTAAAGGCTCTACCAAAAGGAGAGGGGAGAATGCTCCAACAGATGCTCAAAGGGTCGAAAATCTGAAGGCTATTGAGACTTGGAACAACAATGAGTATAGTTGCAGAAACTACATCCTCAATGCCTTGGACGATTCCTTGTATGATATCTATTCTACCTTCAAGACGACAAGGAAATTGTGGGAATCATTGGAGAACAAGTACAAGACTGAAGTTGTTTGTTCCAAGAAGTTTGTCATTGGAAAGTTTCTGAATTTCAAGATGAGCGATGCCAAGTCTGTTGTCAAGTAAGTGGAGGAACTCCAAGTCGTTGTTCATGAGTTAGATGTGGAAGGTATGGGTCTTAACCCGAATTTCCTTTTTGGTTCTATTATTGAGAAGTTACCTCTTTCATGGAAAGATTTCAAAATATATCTGAAACATCTAACTGAGGATATGAATTTTGAGCAATTGGTTCTTAAACTTCGAGTTGAAGAGGATAACCGGAAGAATGAAAGGGCTGATGCTATTTCCATGGAGCCAACTGCAAATATGGTTGGAGGAAGTCCATTAAAGGCCAAGTTTCAGAAAAATAAAGCCAAAGGTGTTGCTGCCAAGCCTCCTTTTATTGCTGGAAAGAACCCTCTCGCTCCACAAAAGTCCAAAGCTTTCAAGAAGCCACAAATTGGAGGCTGTTAGGTGTGTGGAAAACCAGGGCATAGAGCAAATGAGTGTCGCCTAAAGAAAGATCATGGAGGTGCTGGAGGTTATGGAAATTCCAACCAAGCAAACCTTGTTGAGTCTGAAAATCAATTCATTGGAGTGATTAAAGCAAATCTGGTTACCAATGTTATTGATTGGTGGGTTGATACTGGTGATACAAGGCATGTATGCTCTTCAAGGGAGATGTTCTCTTCATACCAACCAATCAACGATGGACAATCATTGTTCATGGGGAATGCCACTATTGCAAAGGTGGAAGGAAAAAGGAAGGTGATTCTGAAACTCACTTCCGGGAAAGATCTTGTACTTACTAATGTGTTACATGTGCCTGAAATTTTTAAGAATCTAGTTTCGGGTCCTATTCTAAGCAACAAAGGATTCAAACTTGTATTCGAATCGGAAAAATTTGTTCTCACCAAGGGTGGGATGTATGTAGGAAAGGGTTACCTCTATGAATGGCTCTTTAAGCTTAATGTTATACCTACTATGGATGATGGTATACTTAATAATAATAATAATAATGCAGGCACTAACACTGCTTCTATGTACATGGTTGAGTCTTCTTCCTTATGACATTCTAGATTAGGCCATGTTAATTTTCGTTCTTTATAAAGAATGATAAAATTAGGCATGCTGCCAAAGTGTTCTATGAACAAATTGACTAAGTGTGAGATCTGTGTAGAATCTAAATATGCAAGTCATCCTCATAAATCCGTGGAGAAATCCAATGAAGTACTTGGTTTAATTCATAGTGATTTGTGTGATTACAAAACAACTTCATCACGTGGAGGAAAGAACTATTATATATCATTTATTGATGATTGCAGTAAATATTGTTATGTATATTTGATACATACCAAGGATGAGGCTTTAAACATGTTCAAAACATACAAAAGTTGAGAATCAACTTGAGAAAAGAATAAAAATTCTACGGTCTGATAGAGGAGGAGAATACGAATCTAATGACTTTGCTGAATTTTGTTCTGCTCATGGTATTGTGCATCAAACTACAGCCTCATATACTCCACAACAAAATGGAGTTGTCAAAAGGAAGAATAGAACATTGAGAATATGATAAATTCAATGTTAATTATTTCGGGAGCACCACATAGTTTGTGGGGTGAGGTTTGTATTACTGCAAATATGATATTAAATAGAATTCCTCAAAAACAAAGTGATCTATCTCCTTATGAGTTATGGAAATGACGATTGCCTACGTTTAAAACGATGAAAGTGTGGGGTTGTCTTGCTAAAGTTCAAGTTCCTTTACCAAAGAGGACTAAACTTGGACCAAAAACAATAGATTGCATATATATTGGCCCTGCCAAGAATAGTTTGTTAATGAAGTTTGTTTTACCATAAAAAAAAAAAAACAAGTAGTTGTTTAAGAATTTAATTTTTCATGTTTCAATTCATAGGCATTTAACCACATAGCTAGGTTAGTTATTTTGAGTGCATGGTGCAAGTCCTTTCTGACCAAAGTAGGATATTTCCTTATAGGCTTATAGCAATATAGCCCATGAATCCACATGTGTGCTGCAATGGAAAGCAGAGTGCAATAGGGATCAATTCTTCAGCAGCACTGAGTTGTGAAAGGCATGTAGCTCTAGCCATCTGAAGCAATGCAAGCCTCATTGGAAATTGGCAGACTATCTAGGATGGTTTTGAACTGAAAGTCGGGCAAGCCATCCATGGAGTTGGGTCCTAGAGATTTAAGAAAGTGTGTGGTTGAACTCTATCTGTGTTGACAAAGGTTATGTGAAAACCTTTATGGTGGAAGAGCGCTGCAAATTCAAGCATTATGAAGCTTATTGTCTACTTCCTTGGAACTTGTTAGAAATTGGTTGTGGGTTTGATATCACTATTAGAATTTGTGGCTTGTTACCACAGTCAGAGTATGATGCTGGTGCGGAAGCTCTTAGTGGTGATGGGCTAGAACAAAGTGTTTAGGACTTTGGTTTTTAGGAGCTAGACTCGGGAGAATGGTATTAGGACAAGATTGTTATGACAACTAGTTTAGG
The DNA here is from genome assembly GCA_009720345.1 of Fragaria iinumae. Classification (NCBI taxonomy): domain Eukaryota; kingdom Viridiplantae; phylum Streptophyta; class Magnoliopsida; order Rosales; family Rosaceae; genus Fragaria; species Fragaria iinumae. Next base: position 34,851,536 of record CM019122.1, on the reverse strand, counting down.
AGGATAGAGGAGAAGTTGATAACAGAGGAGGGTCGACACTTGAATATATAGCTTGCTTCAACTATTGTATTTGATTCATTTCACTTTGTTCCGATTACAAGAGACCATTTATATATTTTTTAGGACATTGTCCACCGACCTTGTTACTAAGCCACCGACCTAGGATATTATCTATATTTTCGTTAGTAGCAGATGATTCACTAAATTGTCCAAGTTTGTGGATGAAGAACCATGCGGTGCAGTTGCTTCTTCTGCAAGTTTCTTCCATTTCATGACCCTAGTTTTCATTTTCTCACCCTTCTCTCCTTCCATTAAGTCTGTAACAAGCTTTTCAACTTCGTCTCTCTTGACATCATTACTGATCTCCATACCAATATCCCATTCATTACAAACAAACCAACAATTTGTTTGCTGATCTGAAAAGAAAGGCCAACACAGCATAGGCACACCTGCACACAAACTCTCAATGGTTGAATTCCAACCGCTGTGCGTTAAAAACCCTCCAACGGATGGGTGGTTAAGCACTTGCTCTTGTGGACACCAACTTGCTATAATGCCTCTTTCTTTAGTTTCAGCTACAAACTCTGGTGGCAAAATCGCAGATTCACCAATTACCAAATCCGGTCTAATTACCCAAAAGAAGGGAAGCTTGGTATTCGCAAGTCCCCAACCAAACTCCACAAGTTGTTGAGGTGTCATGAACGTTAAACTGCCGAAGTTGACATAAACAACTGAATTTGGTGCTCTGGAGTTGAGCCATTGGAGGCACTCGGTTTCTTCTTTCCATAGACTGTATCCCATAGACTTTAAAGGGTGTTCAGCTGGTATCTGGTCAAGGAGTAACTGGTGAGGGCCTATGGCATAGACATGTACCGGAAACATAGTTGAGAATGCTTCCAAAACATGTGGCTCCAATGCATCAAATGTATGAACAACAACTGCTGAAGCTTTCTGAATTCCTTCAATTCCTTCCAAGCAGAAGTTCCAGGCACTGTTCTCAGGATCTGTAACTCGGAAATTGGTAGGGAGATCCTTCAAACATATATCTTTCATTCCTGGAATCCAATCTACTACCATGTTCAAATATCCATTTGTCAAACAGCTCTCATCTGCAATATAAACTCAAGTAATTACAAAGGTAAAAAAAAAAAAAAAAGAATAAACTAAAACAACTTCATAGGCTAAAATCGGGAAAATGATATGGAAAAGTAATCAACTGTAATGCTTCTGTGATTCTTTGATGGATAACCTGTGAGTGGTGCAAGTCCTTTTTCCACCAAAGTTGGGAATTGTGCATATCCCATCAAGCTACATGCAGCAATAGTAAATAAGAGTGTGACAGGGATGCCATTTTCTTCGGCAGCGGCTAAGGTGAATGGCATCCAACCATCTGAAACGATGTGCGTCACAGGAGGGTTACTATGTTTTGTTGAAATACTTGCAGTGTCATTGAGCTTTGCAAGGAGGTTGCGAAATGGAGCCAAGAAATTTTTCCTGACTGAATCGCAAAGCTCAGCAACATCTTGGGGGTTATCTTCATCTGAACTTGGAAGGCTATCTGGAATGGTTTTGAACCGAAAATCAGGCAAGCCATCCAGAGAGTTGGGCCCTAGAGATTTGAGAAAGCGTCTGTGATTGAACTCTGTGTTGACAAAGGTTATATGGAAACCTCTATGGTGGAGGAGTTTTGCAAATTTAAGCATTGCCTTAATATGGCTTTGAAGTGGAATTGGAACACATACAATATGAGGCCTGCTAGCTACTTCCTTGGAACTCATCTTTGCTTGTGTATTTCGTGTATGACTGTACGAGTATGTATGCGTTTACAGTCGAACAACTGCAGGGTTTTATAGGGTTAGTAGCATTCTGTGATTCTGTCTTAATCTGTCTTCGGACAATAAGTTGTATACAAAGTGTAGAGGCACATACAATAAAATTGTCAGGCAGTTTGGTGCTCTGCTGTTCTTTCACAATTCACATAGGTAAGATCAAGTCTGGAAGAAGACCATGCTGGTTAAATTGACAGGGGAAGAAGCAGCCAAAATATATAGCAAGAAAAATTACACAAGAACAAGTTGGCAAATAGACTTCCATGATAAGATGACAATGAGATCAGACATTAGAAAGCTGACAAGAGCAGAATAAGTTGGTTTTTGTTTTTGACATTTTTGGTATATATATATTGGAAAGGATCTATTCCTTGACCTATCTAACTTCGAAGTCATTTGTACAACTTCCCTTAGGAGTTGCTTAGCACCAAGGGATTATGTAGATAGATTTTACTATATTATGCTTCTGCCTCTACTAGTTATTAGTATGCAACTATGCATGGTTTAGAATTGTCTTTATAAGATTAAGACCATTCATGGGGACAGACGTCTAAGAGTGTTCTGTTATTATTTGTACAAATCTTAAGATATATAGAGAGAGCATTGAGATCAATTGGATGAAGAAATCTTGTTTATTGAGTCAAGAATAGTCATCATCAGTGCATGCAACTACATTTAGTTGTTAAGATAGATAGACAAGAATAAGATGAAGAATGTCTGTACGTCCTTGGTCATAGTTGATTCACTATGTTGAATTTAAGTTTGAGGATGAAGAACCATGTGGAGCTGTAGCTTCTTCTGCAAGTGTCTTCCACTCGATGGCCTTAGCTTTCATTTCCTTACCCTTGGATCTCCCTCCACTAACTCCTTGACAAGGCTTTTTACTTCGTCTCTCTTCACGTCGTTACTAATCTCCATAACGATTCCCCATTTCTTACAAGCACACTACTTATTTGTGTGTTGTTCTGCAAAGAATGGCCAACAAAGCATAGGAACTCCTGCAGATAAACTCTTCATGGTTGACTGCAAACCGCTGTGTGTTAAGAATCCTCCAAACTGCTCGAGGCGCGCTAGAACAACAGGGTTGCAAAGTCATAATCGTCCCCAAGTATCCTATTTTTTACGGATAAATACCAGGTCGTATCCGGCTGCTTCCGGCCGATTCAGGCTGTTCCCGTCCACACCATTACGTAGCAGAAGTCATGAAGGTTCAGAATCTGTTCTCAAAAACGCCGGAAACGTCCAAAAACGAAACTGTAAATAAATTAAATACTTGTGACACCTCAAACTTTACACGTGGGGGCAATATTGACTTTCAATCTAGAGTTTTATGTTCCTGCTGAATGCTAAAACTAGGTCAAAGTCATAATTGCCCCCACGTATTCTATAATTTTCATATACATACCTAGCCGTATTTGACTGCTTTAGACAGTTTCAGGCTGTTTCCGTCCATGTCAGCGTGTAGCCGATGCCATGTAGGTTTAGAATATGTTATCGGAAACGCCAGAAACATGCTGGTAATGGCTGGAAACGCTACGGAAACATATCCGTAAATAAATCGGATGGTGAAGGCAATATTGACTTTTCATCGTAGTGTTTTGATGGATCAAACACCGGGGGTTAAAAATCTGAATTGCCCCCACGTATTGTAATATTTACGGCTACTTCCGGCCGTTTCCGGCCATACCAACGCGTAGCCGGTGGCTTGTAGATTCCGAAACGCTGAAAACGTGGCGGAAAGGGTTGGAAACACACCGGAAACGTCCGAAAACACATCCATAAATAAATTGGTTCGTGGGAGCAATAATGACTTTTCCCCTTAGTGTATTGGTGTTTAGTTTCTGCTCCTTTCTCAAAAGTCTTAATTACCCTTATGTATCCTATTATTCACGGATAAATATTTTGCCGTATCTGACGCGTATCCGTCTGTTCCCGACAATTTTTCGGCCATACCAACACGTAGCTAGTGCCTTGTAGGTTCAGAATATGCTCATGAAAACGTTGTAAAGGAGTGGTAAAAGGCTGAAAACACGTCGGATATGTCCAGAAACGTATCTGTAAATAAATCTAATACTCAGGGCAATAATGACCTTTCGCTTAAAGAAAAATAAAATAAAATTAAACAGAATCAAATCGCAGTGTATTAGTGTTTCGCTTCATTTCGACTCTCACGCCTACGCATGCTCCAACATCACATCCAAATTAAACACCGACTTCACTACCACATTGTGAAGAAGGGACATGTTCGCTTTCAACAGTCTTGCCAACATGTATTTGAAGTCAACGATGCAGTTAAGAAGTTCGACGAAATGCCCCACATAAGTGTGATTTCATTAGTCACCTTAATCCAGAGTTTTTCGGAGTCTGAACGATTCGCGGAGGCCCTATAGTTTCTTAGCAGGCCACGAGAACCCATTTGTGTTTACTACTGGAAGCTGCAATGAGTGAGCTGGTTTAGATTGTCCATGCTTGTATTTATAAGCTCGGACACGGCACCAATGCCTTTGTGGCACTGTTCTCATCCGTTTTTTTAGGTCTATTACTAAGAATCTCTTCTAATGAGGACTCTTAGGCTAATAATTAGTTGAAGATTTTTCGGCTTATCCCACTTTTCAATCTTATATCCACATCTTGACCGTTTAGTTTATATGTATTTATAAGTAGATCATTTCTGCAAATTTTCAGACATACTGAAAATCATTAAGACATTAATAAGTGTGATTTACCAATTATGAACTTGAACAGTTCATGTTTGACATGTTTGGTTAATCTATTAATTTGATCTAGTTTGTTACTTTAACGATAACCGATCTAACTGAAAATTTGTATGACTGATCTACTCATATAGACCTAACTAAACAGATGAGATGCCAAGATATGATCGAAAAACATGTCTTTTAAACCATAAACCGAAAAGTCTTCAATTACTCCTCAACTTAAAGGTCTTCACTAGATAGACTCCCCTATTTACTAATCTGTAGAAATTTGTTTACACTCTTAATGGAATTTAGCTTTTAATTATTCTGTTGTTCAAGTATATGTTTTGTTATTACAAGTCTTATGGTACCTTTGGATCAAAAAAATATATTTAGGGTCATGAAGAGAATAGTAGTTTGAGTTTTATAAAGTCAAATTGGACCAAGAGTCATTGATCAGTGATTGGTTATACCAAAATCTAAATGTTAAGGGAATGCGTAAATATACTAGGCTTTCTCTTAAGTAGCAATGTAGCATAGAGCAGTTTCTTACAGTAGAACTTGATTCACTAAATCATCCAAGTTTTTGGATGAAGAACCATTTGGAGCAGTTGCTTCTTCAGCATGTTTCTTCCACTCCATGGCCTTATGTCTCATTTTCTCACCCTTCTCTCCCTCCATGAACTCTTTAACAAGCCTCTCTACTTCATCTCTCTTCACATCACTACTCATCTCCATCCCAATACCCCATTCATTACAAATATAATAACAATTTGTTTGCTGGTCACCAAAGAGTGGCCAACAAAGCATTGGCACTCCTGCCGCCACGCTCTCTATGGTTGAATTCCAGCCGCTGTGTGTCAAAAACCCGCCAACTGATGGGTGGTTAAGCACTTCCTCTTGTGGACACCATCTTGATACTAGACCTCTATCTTTAGTGTTGGCCACAAACTCTGGTGGCAAAATTGCTGATTCACCAACAACTAAATCAGGCCTTATCACCCACAAGAATGGCAGCTGGGAATTCGCAAGTCCCCAACCAAATTCGACAAGATGTTTAGGTGTCAAATTTACTATACTACCAAAGTTCACATACAAAACCGAGTTTGGTGCCTTGGAGTTTAGCCATTTGAGGCACTCAGTTTCTTCTTTCCATAGACTGTACCTCATATGCTTGGAAGGGTCATCTTCTGGTAATTGATTGAGAAGTAGTTGGAGAGGGCCAATCGCATAAACAAGCATAGATGAAGAGAAAGCTTCCAAAACATGCGACTCCAAAGCATCAAAAGTATGAAGAATGATAGCAGAAGTTTCACCAACTCTTTCAATTGCTTGCAAGCAAAAGTTCCAATGAATGTCATTGGGATTTGTAGTTATAAAATTGTTTGGGAGATCCCTTAAACGTATAGATTTGAATCCTGGAACCCAGTCTATCACCTGGTCCAAGAAACCATTTGTTAACAAACTCTCATCTACAACAAAAGAAATATATAAGTTCTATTAGTCACAAAATTTGACAACTAATAACTGCTTCATTTCTAGCTATGTATATCAGTACCTTTGAGTGGTGCAAGTCCTTTTTGGACTAGTATGGGAAATTGCATATATCCCATAATGCTACTTGCAGAAAAAGAAAAGAAGAGCACAGTAGGGATGCGGGTTTCTTCAGCAGCTGTGAGGGTGAAAGACATGAAACCATCCGAGACAACGCGACTCACAGGAGGATTGTTGGTGCTGTTATTGAGTTTTGTGACGAGGTCAAGAAATGGAGCCAACAATTTGTTTCTGATGGAGTCACCAAGCAATATGTGGTCTTGGGCGGTATCTTCATCTGAGTTCTGAAGACCATCTGGAATGGTTTCGAAGTGAAAATCAGGGGAGCCATCGAGAGAGTCAGGTCCTAGAGATTTCAGAAAGCGCTTGTGGTTGAAATCTGTGTTGACAAAGGTGATGTGAAAACCTTTATGGTGGAGAAGTCTAGCAAATTTGAGCATTGCCTTGATATGGCTTTGAACTGGAAGTGGTATACAAACAACATGAGGTTTACTATGATCAGATTTGGAACCTCCCATCGTAGATTAGTCTATGTATTAGTTAGTGATTATGTGTTTTAAAGCCCCACAAATGCAGTGTTAGATACGAGAAGAACTGAAAGAAGAGTTAAAAACAGTAAGGTAGCTTTGTTTATGACGTACATGACTTGTTTTGAATGAATGCATGTTTCTGTTTATATTTTTCATAAGAGAGTAGATGCAAAAGAACAAATTTACAGAATGAAGAAAGAGACATATGGGCGATTAGAACTAACCTTTCAGACCCAAAAAAACAATCACCAAACAATTAAAATTTATTTAAAAATATACAATTGTTGTAAATAGTTTATTTAATGGGCATTCTTGTAATTAGCTTATTAGGGATATTCATATAATTTACATACTGATTACATCTCTATATAAGAGATGGTTCCCTACTCAATAATACACACAAATTCCCTCATTCTCATTCTAAGTGTCGTTCCTTTTCTCTCTCAATCTCTTGTATTTTATGTTTTACAACACATTATCAGCATGAATAGTTCTAACGTTGAGTTAAATTTGTTGTTGCACGAAAAGCTCTGAAATTATTGATCAACCAAGCAAATGACGATTATTCAACCTGGATCAAGATCATCATAAAGAAGTAATTGGATAGGCTGACAAGCTTTGCACTTCAACTAAGATGAAGATTTTTCTCGCTCCATATTGAGTAAAGTTTTCCAAATCTTAATTCTAATTCATTTCTTCAAGCTATGATTATATGAAAAGCTACACCATGAAGCATAAACCATATTTCGTTTATCCATTCGAAATTTGTATATATATATATATATATATATATATATATATATATATATATATAAATTTCGAATGGATAAACGAAATATGGTTTATGCTTATATATATATATATATACAAATTTCGAATGGATAAACGAAATATGGTTTATGCTTATATATATATATATATATATATATATATATATATATATATATATATATATATATACATACAGCAGGGATGTGAAGCGGACGTCCGCTATATAGCAAAAGTGCGGACTTTTTGTGCGACAGCCGTTGGATCGCGTTTAATGAAAATGGAGGGCTGGATTTGAAAGATAGGCGCACGAGTTGCTAAAACGAGAAGGCTGGACTCACTATTCAAATCGGTCTCGTCCCTCTCTCACTCTGTCGCGCTCTCTCTCTCAGCTCGATCCTCTCTCACTTCTCCACCCCAAATCGATCTCGCACAGATCGTTTCTCGCTCGATCTCGCACAGGAACACGATTCTGCCCAAGCACAGATTCATTTTATTCCTTTCTATATCACAAGTTGCAGCCTTGTGGTACAGAGAGCTAGTTTTTTGAGTTTTGGCGCCAAAAGTGGAGCTGTTGAAGCATATAAACTCATATAGATCAGTATTACTTCTCTCCTTTCTGATTTGTTTGATTTTCCAATTACAGATTCTAGGGTTGATCATATTTGGGGCTTTTGTTGTTATTGTTTCTCTGTTTGATTTTCATTCTTTGTTCATGTCATTCATTGATTAAAGACCTGAAAAAAAGTCATTCATTGATTCTCATTCAGTTAAATGGAGTCAGAGGATGATCAACTTTATATTCCTCAAGTGAAGTCTGAGGTGGTTCCTAAATTAAAACAAGAGTTTGAAACACTTGATGAAGTTGCTAGTTTCTACAATAAATATGCAAAAGAAGGAGGGTTTAGTACTAGAAGTCACACTAGTAAATTGGGGAAGGATAACACCATAGTTACGAGGAAAGAGTATGTATGTTCCAAGCAAGGAGATTCTAAGGTTGAGGGAGAAAAACGTAAGAGAGGATTGCCAAAAGTGGGTTGTAAAGCAAGGATTGCAGTTGTGAGAAAGAAAACTGGAAAATATGCAGTGTCTGTGTTTGTGGATAGTCATAACCACCCTTTAACAAGCCCAGACAGAGTACAATTTTTAAGGTCTCATCGTGGTGTTTCAGAAGTTAGCAAAGTACTATCTGATCATTTGAGCTTGGTAAATGTGAAAAGACATAAACAATTTGAATTTTTTGGTGTTCAAGCTGGTGGGATAGAAAATGTTGGTTTCACACAGCGTGATCTTTATAATTATGGAAGCAGCATTCGTGAACAGAAGAATGGGCATGATGGAGATCTATTGTACATGCATTTTGAGAATGAAAAAGAAAAAGATTCTTCTTTTGTCTATAGAATGGAGTCGGATGAGGAAAAGAAGGTAACACGATGTTTTTTGGCTGACTCAAGGTCAAGAAGGGCTTATAGCTTTTATGGGGATGTTGTTATTTTTGACACTACATACAACACAAATCGGTATGGAATGATTTTTGCACCATTAACTGGTGTTAATAATCATGGCCAGACTATCATCTTTGCTTGTGGATTCTTGAATGACGAGACAACCGATTCTTTTGTTTGGTTATTCAAGGAGTTTCTAAATGCTATGCCTGGAAATGCCCCAGAAAATGCCCCTAAAATGATCATAACTGACCAAGATCCTGCTATGACTAAAGCCATTTCAGAAGCACTCCCACATACATTTCATAGATATTGCAGTTGGCACATTCTAAATAAATTTTCAGAGAAGCTAGATGCGATTAAATATTGGGATCACTACCAAGACTTTCATAGCTGCATTTGGAATTCAAGTAGTGGAGATGAGTTTGATTCAAGGTGGAATGAACTTATTGAGAAGAGTGGATTGAGTGATAACAAGTGGTTGAAGTCGATATACGAAATCCGTTCATCATGGATACTAGCACATGTAAATCATTGTTTCTCATCAGGAATGTCAAGTTCTCAAAGGGCAGAGAGTCAACATTCTTTTTTCAAGGATTATGTTTCTCAGTGGAATACGTTGGTGGAATTTATGGTTCAGTTTAGGAGGGGACTTCTTCACCAACGCAACCATGAGTTAAGGGAGGATCATATTAACATTGACGAGAAGGTAAAAACTGCAATGTCCCTTGACATAGAAGATGATATGGCCAAGGTCTACACACGGAAGTGCTTTTATGAAGTTCAAGAACAGTTGAAAGAGAGCTTCAAATATAAACTTGAACTTCTAAGAGAAAATGAGACTGAATCCATGTTTAAGGTCATCCGAAAGAACATTGATACTTCTAAGTCTCGTGAAGTCATTTACAAAAAAGGTTCTGATTTTGCATCATGTAGCTGTAGGAAGTGGGAGAGTGAAGGGCTCCCATGTCGGCATATTTTGTGTTATTTGATTAAGATCCAAGATGTTGATAAACTGCATGTTCAGTATATCTTGAAAAGATGGACTAAAGTTGCAAGACAGAGTGTTGTGTTGGATTCTAATGGAGTGGAGATTAAAGATAATAAAGCTTTATTTGTAAGGAGGACTAAATTGTTACAACATGCTGCATATGCCATTGATAAGGCAATTGTCAGTGATGAGGCTAGCCAGCTCCTAATGGAGTCCTTGGATGCTTTCTTGGAGAAGTTTAACAGATTGTCAAATGGTAATCTTGCACCAGTTTTAGAGACCGAGACTCCTACTATTCAGCATGTTTTTAATGAATCCGATGAAGTTAGAGCAAAAGGGTGTGGCAAAAGGTTGAGGAAAGGAAAAGAGAACAAGAAAGGTAAGGCAAAGGAGAGTCAAGGTAGGAAATGTCATGGATGTGGATTATATGGTCAGTCACATGACAAAAGAAATTGTCCAAGACTTCTTGCCAAGTAAGAATTTTCAGATAATTGTGATTGATATTAATATTTATATTTCTGTATTTTTTTTTTTATTGATATGTATCTCTACAATGCTTATTTATGTAGACATGCTATTAGTAAGGATGGGGATTCAAATTCGAGTAATATGGATGAGGATAGTTGTTCATCTACAGGTGAATACAATGCTTATTTTTGTAGACTGATTGGTTGTTTTATTGCTTGTAAGTTTTATATAGTTATTTTTTTTAACTGATCCGTATATGGTTGCTTGTTTTGCAGATCTGTTGCAACTGGAATGTTTTTTTTTTTTTTAATCTGATCAGCCTATTTAATTTTTTTTTAACTGATGTCTATTATATGTTTTGTGTTGCAGATCTGCTATGCTTATCTTTGTTTGCTTCATGATTAAGTTACTGTTGCACTGGAACTGGAATTTTTTTTTTGACTGATCAGCCTATTCTATGTTTTGTGTTGCAGATCTGCTATGATTATCTTTGTTTTGCAGATCTGGTATTGATAGTAATATGGTTGAAACATGTTTAATTTGTTGTTAGAACTGGAATTTTTTTTTAACTGATTAGCCTATTGCTTGCTTTCTTGCAGATATGCTATGCTACTGTAACTGGAATATTTTATTTTTTTTATATTTTTTTTATTTTAACCAGATCAGCCAATAGTCCTTGTTATTATGAAATCTGCTATTGTTGTTTTGATTTACTTGATGATGAAGTTACTGTTGCAACTGCAACTGGTTTTTTTTTTTTCTTTCCAACTCAGACTATTGCTTGCTCTTATGAAATCTGGTATGCTGTTTTGGTTTGCTTGATCATGAAGTTACTGTTGCAACTGCAACTAGTTTTTTTTTTTTTTCTTTCCAGATCAGCCTATTGCTTGCTCTTATGAAATCTGGTATGCTGTTTTTGGTTTGCTAGATCATGAAGTTACTGTTACAACTGCAACTGGTTTTTCTAGTGTTTTCTGGTTTTTTTTTTTACCAGATCAGCCTTTTGTATGCTTGATGATTAAGATACTGTTGTTGTAGGAACTGGAAATGTTTTTTTTTTTTAACTGATCAGCCTATTGCTTGCTTTGTTTTGCAGATAATATGTAAGGATTATTGATTGTTGCTGTTTCTGTGAATTTATCATCAATCTGTAAAGATGTACAAATTTTGTGTACAAAGTAGTAGAACCAAGTTTGTTCAGATCAGATGTATTTTGTTGTTTGGAACATGTTTGTTCAGTTCAGATGAAGTTGGTAATTTGGGACATGTTTGTTCATATCAGAGTAGCAAGTTTGTATATAGGAACATCTTTGTTCAGATCTGATTTTGCATCACTTTGTATTTTGTAACAAGTTTGTTCATATCAGATCACAACCAAGTGTAAAAGCACAAGTGTATATCAGAGCCAACTCTTCTTCTATTTATTTCCAACTCATGCAAAAACAAGAGACAATTGAAGTTTTCTACTGTACATATGTTTTTCCTATACACAACTAAGTTTCCTACAAGCACAAGTTTCTTGTATTCAACTTTCTTGTAGCTTCACCATTCCGGAAATGTTGCAACTGTATCCTGAATTCAACTTTCTTGTAGCTTCACCATTCCTGAACTCCAGCCACTGCATCCTCAATTACAATACACTGCCAAAACATAGGCAACAACTCAATTACAATAAAGATGTGTGTACACAGAACAAGAGAAATGCACAACTCCATTTTATAGACAATAATGAGAGCTTATAAATTCAATCCTTTGTAGAAAATTTTGCTACACATTAACAAAATTCGGTCTCAACCATATAGAATTTTACCACAGAATTTAACTATTTTACTCATTCTTCTATCAATCTGCAACTAAGTAGTAACATTTACAACATTCATAATGCAGAAACAAGCTAAAAAGCCTCAAGACACTCATTTATGCTGAAAAGGCTCAAGTCACTCTTTTACAAACCAACATTGACATCCATGGAAGCACCACATTGAGAATAGAAAAAATAATTACATCAGAACAATAGAAATGCACAACTCCATTTTTGTTTTATTTCCATCAAAGTGATCAGCTAGTGTCTTTTGAGACCAAAACATGCATCATCATATTCAGTAAAATTGGCTCTTCCCTATTTTTCAAATTCATTTAGTCAACGATTCAATAGACACAATAAGACCTGCAGATATATTTATGGACTAAAAACCAGTAGAAAAAAAAAATTTCACAAGTCATGAGAAAATCTCTGTAATGTGTAAGTCCAGAATTTTCTAAATGACAATGGCATATATACTCTTGTTGTAGGTAATATCACAGTTTTAATAACATGCAAAATTAAGTTTGACATGCAAATTTTATCATCTAAATCTGTAATACCCTAGATTTTCATACCATTTTCCTTGTATTATTCTCATTTTTTAATGAAGAAAAATTTATGGAAATTCTTATTGGTTTATGCGAAATTGAAGTTCGGGAGTTTATCTTATGGTGCTTTGATGTTTAAAAGACCAAAAAGTTGACTTTACTTTCCGTAAGTTATCTTCGAAAACTTCCTTCACGAAAGTTGTAGAGCTCGTCAATACGAGTTAGTAGACATGCGGCACGCATGAAACGGACGTCGGATGAAGAAGTTATGGTCAGAGGAAGTTGGTTTCCGGGTTTGGAAAGTGTTTATTAGGAAAGTTTGGGATTTTTAATCTGGGGAAACCTAAACTGCACAAAACCCATACAACTTTCTCTCTCTCCTCTCCCGAGCACCCGACGCCTCACGGACGCCCAGATTTTCTACCGACCGGAAGTCCAACGCCTTGCTGCCGGGTAGGTCGCCGTTGGTCCAGTTCGACTCGCTCGATCACCCTCTTCCACCTACGGCGTCGCAGGCCGGAGACAAGCCGTAGGCCGGAGAAGCTTCACGCGGTTCGCCGAAGCTTAAGTCTACTGTCCGACTGTTGTTCCGACCGCTGCCGGTCTTGTTCGGTGCACACGGACCTTCTCTTCCTTCTTAAGGCAATACCACTCACCATCTCGCTGCCCAGACGCCGCCGCTAGGCGGAGGAGCTGTGGCGGTCTTGCCAGATTTTCGTAGTTCCGACGGTTGTTTTTAGGCCATAGTTGGGTGAGTCTTGTCCTCCTCCTTCCTCTAGAGTTGTTTATGCTCCTCTTGTGATCCAAGTTTGAGGTTTGGAGTGCTAGTTTGCAGATTTTGGGGCGGAGTTTGCGGTGGCTGTCGGGAGCGGTTCAAGGCTGAACCGAGCTTAGCCTCAGGTATAAAAAGTGTTCCTTTTATTGTGCTCTTTAAGGCTGTTGTTGGGAGTTTAGGTAGATTTTGAGGTTGGTGGTGGCGTTTGAGGCTCACTCGCCGCCGCCTGTGACGGCGCGTGGGAGCGCGTCCGGGCAGGGCAAAGGCCTTGGTTACCATGTTAGCTAGTCCTTGTTATTGCTAGGGTGTTGTTGTGTATGAAGTTTGAGTGTTGAGTAAGTTTGTCTTGTAGGTGCTAAGTTGGTTCTAGGGGTTTGTTAGGTCGAAAACTTGGAAAATTGGATCTTGGAGAGTGGTAGTATTGTTGTTGAGTGTCCGATGACCTTGGGAGGTTTTGGAGGAAGGATTGCCCTTCGTTGGGCAACCTTTAAGTTAAGGGTATTTTAAATCCTTGTGGTGTTTTTACTAAGGGTTTTAATTGTATTTTTTTTTTAGGTGATTTGTGAGTTGTTGGGTTCCTTGGCTCTTGTGTTGCGGAAGAACGCAGCAGAATTATTTTAGGTGAGTAAACCTGACCAAGGTTCACTTTTGAACCAAGTTTAATTATGGTCACTTGAGGAGGATAATGATTAAGATGTGATTTAATATTTTGCTAGTATTAGTTTTAAAAATATATGAGTTTGATCGTCAACGGCTCATAGGTAAGATAAAACAAGTTTTCTTATGTGTTATTCTAAGGCCCATATGACTATAATTTTATTAAATTGGGAGAAGCTATTTTATTGGAGTAATTTATATTGTTCATATAATCATATCCTTGTGAATGATATAATTTTATGACGTAAATCTTATGATGTTGATAGTGATGTTGTGATATAATGATTGTTGAATAAATAGTCTAACCGGGTTCCAAGCCTTTAATTAGGTGATTGGTTACGGTTAAGATACTATTTATTATATTTTTATTTGGTATTGGACAGTCAAACCGGGTTCCAAGCCTTTAGCCGGGTGATTGGTTACGGTTAGGAATTAGAGCTCTAGTCCATCTGTCAGTGTAGGTCATAGGAGATACTTGATGGTATCTGGGACCCATGGGTACACATATTGTTGTTGTAGGTCATGAGAGATATTTATTAAATATCTGGGACTCATGAATACATTTCTTGTTAATGAGTGGTTTTTAAGTATTGATCAAATTTCACTTGTTGTTTGTTGGATGTGTTAAATGTGGGGTTTTTTTTTTTTAAGTTTACTCATACGGGCTTTTTAGCTTACCGGGTTTGTTATTCTACAATCCCGGTGTACCATTTCTTGGTGTAGGGGTTAGACCTGCATGTGAGGATCGGCAGGGGTGAGGAGGCGTAGTGACAGGGTTCTCCTTTCTTTTATCAGACTCTGTATAGTTTTAGATTTGAATCGACAGTATTTAAGTCATGAGATTGTTCTCATGTTCTTGTTTTGCACGTTATGTAAACAAGAAAGTGTAATCTTAATTCAGTGATAGATCTTGTGGAAATTTCTATTCTGTAATTGAGTTTTGTTGTTGTTATTGTTGTTGTTGTTGTTGTTGTTGTTGTTATGTTGTTGTTGACAACAGGTTGGGATGTTAATATTTTAAGTTAGATCATGCCGAAATTTTTGAAAATTCCATTCAAAAAATTGGGGCGTGACAAAATCCCTGAAAGAAGTATAACTTCAAATATGTACTTGCTAATGTATACACAGTAATAGAAATATATAAAAGGTTGCCAATCCTACAATGAATCATCAACAATTTCAACAAAACTAACATGCACAGAACAAAAAGAACCTGTCTTGTAATTACCTAGAAATCAAGCATATCCAAATCAACTATATATCTGATCAAGCATATCAAAATTAGATAAAAACGAAAACTTAATATGTAAAAGAAAGGAAGAGGAGAAAGCTGGGCTTCTCACCAATTGGGAAATCTGGGCAAGATCAAGCATCTATGATTTCGACACAAGATCGGGTTGAGAAAGGAAGAGGAGAAAGCTGGGCTTGGGCAGAATCGTGGTTCCTGTGCGAGATCGAGTGAGAAACGATCTGTGCGAGATCAATTTGGGGTGGAGAAGTGAGAGAGGATCGAGCTGAGAGAGAGAGAGCGCGACAGAGTGAGAGAGGGACGAGATCGATTTGAATAGTGAGAAAGCTGGGCTTGGGCAGAATCGTGTTCCTGTGCGAGATCGATTTGGGGTGGAGAAGTGATCGAGGATCAAGCTGAGAGAGAGAGAGCGCGACAGAGTGAGAGAGGGACGAGATAGATAGCGCAACAGAGTGAGAGAGGGACGAGACCGATTTGAATAGTGAGCCCAGCCTTCTCGTTTTAGCGACCCGCGCGCCTATCTTTCAAATCCAGCCCTCCATTTTCATTAAACGCGATCCAACGGCTGTCGCACAAAAAGTCCGCACTTTTGCTATATAGCGGACGTCCGCTTCACATCCCTGCTGTATAAATATATATATATATATATATATATATATATATATATATATGCTTATTAATTTGTGTAGTATATAGAAAATTTCATTTGATGCATCAACTGTCAAATTCATATTATTGATCTATTTCTATTCATGTTTCGATTTTGGAAAGAAAAATTGGTATTGAAAATCATTGAACGGCCAGTAGCCTTCGTAATTAGCCACAACCACCTGCCTAGTAGTGCAAACCAAAAGGCGCATGGATTAACAAGTACATGTATCAAATTCAAGATCACCGTCAAATTCAAGCACATGCATGCGTTCCAGAAGTAATGCCCATAACCATTAATTTGGTCATTTATGCTAGACGTTATATATATGAAATATTTATGCCTGAAGCATTTAATAATACAAATGAATTAATAATTGCTCTTAATGGAGTTTGAATAAAATCCGTTTAGAAGTGTTACGTCATTTGAATAATGACACATAGCACTGATGATGTTATTTACGTATAAATTAACATCTACGTTTTGTCAGTTACTGATTTGAATTGTGTCAAATTCAATGTCATTTAAGGGTATGTAATTAATGCCAGAAGCATTTACCAAGTTATAACCCTTACATTATGGTACAAGCATTATGGGTTAAATTATTGTGCAAATTATGATAGAGACGTTATGAGTTTAATCTTTGGTTACACCAATTTGAATAATAATCCATTATGCTAGAAGCATGAATTTTGGGTTTTAATTACGCGATTATTAAATAAACGTTATGCCAGAAGCATATATCCAATTTAACACCTATGTGTAATGCTAGAAGCATTAATGAGATTTGTACTCATTGCCTTTGGTACGTACTTAACCGCTGCATAAATGATATTTATTTAGTAATTTATGTCATATATTAAATGTTGGTTACCAAATTCAAATTGCGTCAGTTTTATTTAATCAATTCTCAATTATGTTATCATTTATATGAATTGTTATGGGTATGTAATGACGCATTTTGCCGGAAGCAATTAATGATGCAAATGAATTTATTTTGCACGTAACCGCTACGTTGTTTACATTTATTGGTTCAGTAATTACCAATGTTAAGGCATATACTTTATGTCAATTAAATTGTTTCCGTTATGTTTACTTTATTTCGATTTAATTGAAAATTACTTTCACTTTAAGTTGTGTAAGTAATGAATTAATAGCATATGTTAATTTGTTTTATTAATGATGAATATTAAATAAGGCTGAGTCAGAAGCTCAAATCAAGCCTATGTGACAACAATAAGCCCGAGCCAGGAGCTCAACCTAAGCTGCAAGGCTAGCACAGAAGCTCGCCACATGTCGCTTTTAGTCCATGACAATGATTATAACTCTTCTCAAACTAGGCTTACCCAGTTGGATGCGATGTCTAGACAAGTTCTTTTGAGGATGTGTACTTAAGTGAGCATCGCTCCACCACCTCATCATGTCTTACCTGGTCTTATACAATTGGAGTTACCGAAAGGGTTGACTAATAACATTGTATTTATTGGCAGACCATTTTGAGCCTAGTAGACCCACTCTCCCTCTACGGGACCTAGAAGCCCATCATACCTATTAGATTGTGCCATGTAGGTTTGTAAAGTATGTAGAGGTTTATTTCTTTCATTTTAATTAAAGTCAATTCCTTTGGTCCAGCAGAATCAAACAAAATGAAAATAATCTAATGACACTGGTTTTTTCGTACCTAGTCATTATGTATGTTTATAAGACACTCCAAATACTTTCTCATAATGGTTGTTGTTAATATATTCATCATATTTAATATGTAGTTAATTACCAGAAGCATTTACACATAATTACGTGACATATTCACTATGCTAAATTAGTAGCGTGGAATTAATATCATCAATTGTTACATGATTATAATTTGAAAATACATGTACCTAATGAACCGGTAGTTCAGAAATGAACCGGTAGTTTAGAAATGAACCAGTAGTTCATGTATAAATCGAATTTGTAGTTTCGATAATAATCCCCTTAAGAAACTTGAAGTTTCATTCAAACATTCACCAGCCATGATAAAATCGGTAGCTTTTATCATGTTAATTGGTAGTCTCCAGAATAAACTATTTGAAGTAGACATTTTCCTTGCCTGAAGCAAATCATAATTAGAGAATATTGAAATGAAAAGGCTTGATGCCCTAGAATCTAAATCAAAATTGATATATGTAATCAATATTAAGAAACTGAGCATTCTCGTTTGGCTAACGAGGCAAAATACCTCTATGTTTCAGAAGAACGTTATCGGAATGTAAGTTCATTGAAACCAATGCTTAAAACGTTGAAACCACCAGAAAAATGGTGTAATATCATTGCATAACCTTCGAATGTGTGGCCAAAGCGTACATTGAAGATATTAAAATTTATTAGCTAGAAGCTAAATGATTCGAGCAAATACTAGCTATAGTATTGGTGTTTGATGCACCCGGAAAAAATATATGATGCACCATATTCTCAACTCAATTATCACACGGGCATCCCCTTCAAAATAAGTGTCTTGTCTTTAATGACATATTATGTCAAGTTGCTCGTTAAAGATGTTGAATACTAGACCATCATATGCAAAAACTAGAATGTACATTATCTCTTTATGCACAGAATGCAAGGGAAAATTCGTGAACCTATCCAACCACCATACAGACCAGTTAAATATTAATGGTTTTGGTTGATGCATCGACAAAAGTGATCAGATGTCACATCACTGTCCACAAAAAAAGGTTGCGTTTGCTAAACTCTCACCCATGAAATTTAGGGTACACCACTCAGATTATCTTATAAAGTCTATAAGGCTTGATAATGCCGGAGAGATTACATCGATGGATTCCGATGATTATTGCATATCCCTTGGGATCTGTTGAACATGTAGTTTCCTATGTTCACACCCAAGATGGTCTCGCAAGTAGAACCTTGGTAATGCACACCAAGCTTCTAGTGTTTGCGTCGGGCTATGCAATCTTGCATGCAGCCATGTTGGTCTAGTTGAGGCCCACTGCTACCCACCTTACTTTGTGTTACAGTTGGTGACTGGTTGTGAACCTGGTGTTTTGCACTTACACAGATTTAGGTGTGCAGTTCTCGTGCCAATTGTGCCGCCACAACGTATAAAATCGGGTCCTCAACAAAAGATGAGCATATATGTCGATTATGAACCCTATCCATTATGTGCTCGTTAGAGCCCTTGACAGGAGATCTCTATACCGCTAGATTTTCGGTCGTCACTTTGATGAGACAGTTTTCCCGCCGTTAGGGGGAGATAAGAACGTCACTGTTCCTGATGAACGACGTGTAGAATGTCTCATCTTGATCCTCAAACCGCACATGTGATATTGCAGTGCGAAGAATTCTACTTCCAGTTGAAGTGCAAAGAATTCTAGATCTATGTAGTGTAGCCCATAATACGTCAGACACTTCATTAGATCTAGTTAAAGTGACGAGATCATATATACTTGCTACAAATCTGCAAGGATAAACGTCCCCGTAGGACGTATCGTCCTCGTTGGACGATGTACGGCCATGGTGGCTAACCAGTCATATGTCCCTGCCCAAAAGCGAGGTAGATCATTAGGTTCAAACGATTCTTATCCCTAGAAGAGGGTAAACTTGGCATAAATGAATCTTCTTGCCATCGCAATCTCAAACCAATTCAACTCACGAGATTAATCTGGATTATGGGTTCGTCCTAGAAGAGATGAAGTTGAGGGATGCTCTAACATGTAAACCCACTCCCGAGAATAGAAAATCTCGGTAAATTTAGTGAGATATTGAATCAGAATGAGATTTCATCAATGATATATTTATATTTGCGGTGGCCACTGAAATTATAATAAGTGATGATGTCGAACATTGCTTTGTTGATAGATCTCAACGAAGAGACGACTGGCTAAAAAGGAAAGAAACAATCCAGGTCAAATCAAATTCCTTAACTAAGAGAAAGGTGTTATGGGCCTGTTGTTCCCACACCTACCCATGTTAAACCTATATTGTTTAGATGGGTATTTGTAAGGAATCGTAATGAGAAAAACGAAATTGTGATATAAGTCTTGTTTAGTGGCGTAAGAATTTTCTCAACACCCTGTGATTGATTACGAGGAGACGTACTTTTCCGTAATGGACGTCATAACGTTCAACTACCTTATCAGTTTGGTAGTTTCCGAATAACTGAATAAGCAGCCTATGAATGTGGTAACAACTTATCTCTATGGGGATTTGAATATAGAGATATATATGAAGTTTCCTGAAGGACTTCTGTTACCCAATGCAAATAGTTCTAGACCACAGAACATGCTCTCCATTTGCTAGAGTAGTTCACTTTAGGTGTTCAAACAATCCAGACGGAGTTGGTATAACTGTTTAAGTGAATATTTGCTTGGGATGGGATATATGAACAATGGACTATGCCCATGCGTGTTTATTAAGAAAACAAACTTTGGGTTTGTAATTTGTGGTGATCTACGTCAATAGCATGAATTTGATTGATACTCTTGAAGAGATCAAGAAAACCACAAAACACCTGAAGTTAGAGTTTGAGATGAAAGACTTTCGGAGACCAAATCATTTTCTCGACCTGGAGTCGTGCAAAGTGCAAATGGAATTTTGGTTCATCAATCAAATTACATCTAGAAGATGTTAAGATGCTTTAATGAAGATAAAACAAAGTCTTCAAGCTCACTCATAATCGTCTGAAGTCTAGTGAGACTCGTATCATTGTGTAGATGATAATGAAGAGATATTGGGACCAGAGGACTCATATCTAAGTACAATAGCTCATAAATGTCGTAGATCGGACATCTCACCCAATGTGAATTTGTTAGCTAGATATAGCTCTGCGCCTACACGCCGCCTCCGGAAATGGAATAAAAGACAATTTTCTGTTACTTTAAATGTATGACGAAAATGGCTCATTCTATCCCTAGGCATCATGGAATGGATCAACCGCCTATGATCCTTGGAATGATGTTTCCCTTGTTAAATATGGTGACATGTGTTATGTAAACTGACACAAGGCTTATTCCCGACTAGTTATGTCTTTACTATAAGGAATAAAATAATCTTAGAGGTATATGAAACAAAAACCTCTTTAAGTCATGTTGACTATTAAGTTATTCAAGAAGCATGATCAATATAGCAGTTTTACCTAGTGTGTAGTTTTCAGGGAGAGTTAATATTACGGGGAGTATCCTGAAGCATACTCTTGAACATTGTGTACTCTTTTGTCCTTCGTCCAGAGTTATTTTGTCCCACTGGGTTTTGTTACCTGGCAATGTTTTAACGAGGCACACATTAAATCTGTCACCCTACTCATACTTCATCTTGAAGATGCTTTTATATGAAATATATGTAATTGCTCATCTTTTTCCTTTGACCACGTGTTTGTCCCACTGGGTTTACCGGGCAAGGTTTTTGTGTAGTAACCATTATGCATCTATCCCCCACGGACTCACATCTTATGATCCAGACTAAACCGCTTCACCGAAATCAAGGGTTCTGACTACCACCGCTACGTGTGCGTTGTACTCTTTTCTCCTTCGACCAGGATTGTTTTTGTCTCATAGGGTTTTTATTACCTGGCAAGTTTTTGACGAGGCAACACTGGAGCACATATCAGAGGAAGCTAATAACAGAGAATACCCAAAGGGAGTGTTGTAAATAGTTTATTTAATGGGCATTCTTGTAATTAGCTTACTAGGGATATTCATGTAATTTACATACTGATTACATCTCTATATAAGAGATAGTTCTCTACTCAATAATACACACATATTCCTTCATTCTAATTCTAAGTGTCGTTCCTCTTCTCTCTCAATCTCTTGTATTTTATGTTTTACAACAACAATAAAATTACGAAGAAGAAGAGAACCCCTAAAATAATCTAAACCATGGCAATCATGGGTCTACTCTCTCCTTCCCTAGTATGACATGATTCTTCTCCATCTGATCTATCTTCTTACCTTCGTATGGATGATCTGGGATTTCCTTATTTACGATATGCTTAACTTTTCCTTCATGGGTTGGTGTTCTTTTAGCCTTTTCTTTAGATTTAGGAGTAAGGTATATGTCCCTCCCCCTTGCTCTGGATGTAATTTTCTTTTCTTTTTTTATTATTAATAAAATAAAAATAAGAGGACGGGTGGTGGGCTCCTAGATTATGACAGACCATTTTCCTTTGGAATTGCGGGTGGGACTTGTTCCCTACATTGTTTGTCTTCGAGGCTAATATCGCATAATTCTTTATTATTTAAAAATAATAATAATAATAATAAAAAATAAAAAAATAAAAGAACCCCTAAAATAATCTGAACCATGAAAGTTAAAATTGCAGGCAGTGATCGAAGAAAGGGGAAGACTATTTTGCATTTCTGTCAGACTTTAACTCTAGTGGAATGACCAACATTCGCAATCGCATGAGTAAGAATATGGAAAATTTGTTTCACGCAAGTAAAACCATGAAGATCGGCAGCAAGAAATCCAGCTATGAGGGTCAAGTGTCATTGATGGTTTACATGCATAGTGGCCGGGTTGAGTTTGAATCTTAACCCTTAGGTACCAATGTGGAAATTTTGATACGTGAGCTAGGTATTCGTGCCTATAACGACATGAGTTCTCTAGCTAAGTGATAATAATATATGAAATAAGACATACATGTATGTATAGTAACATAATATAATTTTCCCGAAGAAGGCCAGTGTACGTAATAGTAGCATATATGAATCACATAGACTCGATCAAACTAAACTCAGAGAGTGCCTGAGCTAGAGTTAACAATCCTAGCTGTACCCAGAAATATCCATCACATTAGCCAGAGGCCAAGAGCATTTTCAGTTAGGTCATATATTATCATCTTTGACTCGACCCTTTTCATGAATTCCAAACCTAATTTTGCTATAATTACTCAGTTCACTATAATCTAGCAACTACCCAAACGGAGCTTAGGATAAGCCAAATTAAGCAATTAAGCACCTGATTTCTAGCTAGGTTGGTGAGATATTGGGCAATATATATATAAGCTAACATGGCATGTGCATATACAAACCATCTACGCTAATCTGTGGTTATGGTTTTCCTCAGGGATCGAATTCTGATATCTCTTTGCATTCTGAAACCAGAAAAGAAAAACCCAGAACAACATCATATCTCAGTTAATGATTCCAGCTGCCTTTTCCACATGGAATTTGATATGTATGATCATGCATGATGCTGAGGTGGCTTGCAAGGTGGCTAGAGGGTTTTGAGCACGAGCAAATGGTGCTCTATATAAAAAACACGTACGTGAGATTTGAAAGAGGTTGAAGAGACATCGTTCGTGTGCCAACACTAGTGTGAAAGGAACTTGTCCTTGCTCTACTATATGAACTATAACAATAATAAGTGGACATTGGAAATTTCTAGGCCGCCGAGCGAGGACTACTTTGTGATGATGAGAAGGACGTTTGATGCAACCAAATTAAAACAACGGAGGTTCTTCGCTCCACTATATGGAGGGTCACCAACGATTTTCTTAACGTCGCGTGGAGCCCACGCGCAAACAGAGCCCGTATGAGGCTGCAGTGAAAAATAGTTTACTGAAAAGGCACGTGCATGATGACACTAAAAAGCCACATTAACCGATGCAACTTGGACAGCTTACCACGAAACTGTTTCCTTTCTTTTTTTTACTTTTCTATAAGGAGAACGACGCCGTTTTAATAGTTTAATAAACTAAATATTACCATTTCTTTTCAGCTTAATAAATTTTAGTATTTAATCTATTTGTAGGAGTAACACCGTTGACACGTGTGAATTAGGAAAAACCAACTGTTAGATGAGACATGTGCGATATCATATACATTCGGTAAAAAATTTATGAAATTTCGTCCATGTTTCGACTTCAATCTTTTTGGTCAAACCGAAGAATGTTTATAACCAATATGTTGACCAATATAGTATCCACTAGATCGAGACCCAAACAATGACAAAAAAAAAAAATGAATTTTCTACCACAATTATGTTTTACTATAGCAATCACATCTTACGGTTGATTTTCTGAATTTCATCTCTTATGTATAGTTAGTTTGAAAAAATGAAATTTACATACAACATAATATACAAGTTATAACACATTAGTAGACATGTCGTGGTTCTAATGACTAAAATTCATAAAATTATAATTCGGCTGTTTGATGTGATTATTACACTAAAATATGTCTATGAAAAAAAATTCACCTATTTCTGATAACGTTTGGGTCTAGATCAACGTCACTTATTACATGAAAACAATATTACCTACCTCTTTGTGACTTACTTTAGTCGATTCTTCTGCCCGCATACTCTCACACATACGAGATGTAGTAGCCAATATAAAATTTTGGCGAAGTTTATCCTCCGACAATAGGGCTCCCCATAAAGAAGGACAAGCGTACATAAGGTTGACCGCGTGGATCAAGATCCAAATCTTACTAAATTTTTTTGATTTCTCTACCATAGCAGTATTTCACTATATAGATCACATCCTACGGCCGAGATTTCAAAATCATATTTGCTAGATATAGTTGGTTCATACAGATGTACATTTACATATAACCTACTAAACAAGTTATACCACATTAGTAGACATGTTGTGGTTTCAATGACTAAAACTAATAAAATGAAAATTCGACCGTCTGATATGATAAGTACACTTAAATATGGCTATGAAAAAAAATTCACTAATTTTTGTTCATGTTTGGGTGTCGATCGACGTGGTCAACCCTAAATCAATGTCACTTATCACACGAAAACGCTTTTACATATCCCTTTGTGACTTATTTTGGTAAATTTTTCCGCCCACACGCTCTCACATATATGAGATGTAGCACCCTATATAAAAGTTTGAGGAAATTTACCCCCCTATGATAGGGCTCTCCATAAGGGAACGTGAACTTAATAAGGGTTGACCGCTTTAATCGGGGGTCCAAATATCGTCAAAAATATGTGAATTTTATACCATGCATAACCGTATTTCACTATATAGATCACATCCAACGGCCAATTTTTCAAAATTTTATTTGCTAGATATGGTTGGTTTATAAATATGCACACTTACCAATTACTCACTTAACAAGTTAAACCACATTAGTAGGCATGTTGTGGTTCCATTGACTAAAGTTCATAAAATAAAAATTCGATCGTCTGATGTGATCAGTACACTTAAATACGTCAAAGAAAAAAAATTCACATATTTTCAATAATGTTTGGATTTTGATCTGCATGGTGAATTATATGTATCATTTTACCTACATAAGGGTAGCCGTGTCTGGAGATGAATTTATGAAAATTTTAAAATATGTGGATAGAACACATCCTCACGAGAGCATAACAATTTTCGACAATGTGAGTAACTAAGCTATATTTGTGATTTCCGAAGATTCGAAACTTTTAAAAATATTTTTAATGTTAAGTTAAATATAACCTATATAAGCAACACAGTTCGTTTATTTATTTAATTTATTAAATCTTAATTTATAAAGGCCACTCTCATATAATTTAATATAACATCAATATTTCATATTTGAAATCAAAAAATTTTTTGTTGGGAATATTGTATATAAAGAAATTTAAAAGAAAAATAAAAAAATGAAAAAAATTGCATTTATGCAACCCAAACCCAAACTCAAAAACCCAACTCAAACCCAAACCTCATCTCACCCTAAAATTAAAACATTCCTTCCCTTCTCTTCAGCTCTGCGATCTCTCCACCACCACCAGTGCCCAATCTAATCTCATCTCAGCCAAAAAAAACCCCAAATCTCATCTCAGCCAAAAAAAAAACCCCAAATCTCTGTTTCCCTTTTTCCAAACCCAAACCCCCGCATGCTCCTTCTCCGGCCTCACTTCACCTATTACTTTGTCCTCGGATCACAAACATAACTGCACTCTTGACAGCCCAGCCCCAAACATCTCCGATCGAGGTCGGTTTCACTTTTTCAAATCTGAATTGGGTAGTTCATATTTTTGAGGATGATGGTGAAAGATTGAATCTTAGGAGGGTGTATTCAATGTAGATTTTAATGGATTTTGTTTGACTTTTTATAATCCACAGATTCTGTTAGATTTATAGAATCCGACTGATTGTTTTAACTCCATGTGGAGTTTATCAGATTCTATAGTATTGTATTAGAAAGATTTGTTTGGATTCTTTTTATTTTTATTTTTTATTTTTTATGTTATCATTATCAACCATTCTGATTATAACCGCATTGAAACAACTTGCATCATATGAATTTTCTAATTATATGGGAAAACAACACATCTGGAAATTCATATATAGAATTCTAACATTTCATCCGACATATAGGATATGAAACAAAAGCATGTTAAACATATGTGCCTCATTCAAAATTTGATAGCAAGTTCTGAGGAAACAAAACCCAAAAACAAAAATTAGTAAGCCACTAGGCTAAGCTTGCACAAAGCTGCAGGTATATCATTGAAACTTTCAGGAGTTATATGACTTGAATTCAGCTCAAGTTCATTTTTAGAATGAAGGCCTGGAACTAGACCAATAGAAAGGCAAAATCGTATGCTTATTGTTTTGAGAATAGATTCTATCTGGCACTGAGAGGTTAAGCTCATGGACCTTGCTTGAACTAATCAGACTGTGGCTCTATTTGACCTTGACTTTAGTTACAGCTCTCATTGATATGAATCCAGCAATCTATGGGTTAGTGTCTACTATCAGATTCGAAGATACAATCAATATCAATGGCTGTGAAGAAGTATCGAATTTCTGCAAGGGGAAAAATGGTGACATTGTGAGCTATGTATCAAAAGAAGCCATAAATCATAATTGTAAGTGCATGCATTCACAAATGATCCGAACACTGATATTATGAGAAATATTTTCATCTCTCTGAAATATATCATCAACAAACCCCACCAAAAATAATTCCAGGCCTATTTGTTTCTCTCTATTGCCTTGGTTGACTTTAGCCTATGCCAAATTAGGAACTACAAGGCCGTGGAACAAATTTCCTTTTCTCATTTCCCTTTATTCAATACATACAATTCTTGTTTCCTTCTCTCCTTCCCACTTATCTCTTGGATATATACAACATCCATATTATTCATTTAGGGTCAGACATGAATTCATTTCACTAATTTTGTTTCTCATGTTATAGAAGGCCTACTGAACCAAGAATTCTCTTACATGTAAATTCAAATGTGGAATGATTGGTTCCAATCAATGCATCATGCAGTAGCGCATTTGTAGAAAATCTAATAGTATTACCCAAAAATGAATACTAGATACTCCATATTAATCAAAACTTTTTGCATGTATTTCAGTTTAAGTTCTACTCACAATGAGATCAGGTGAAATGCAAAAACAGAGTTAAGTTCTCTTGCATGTAAATTCAAAAGTGGAATGATTGGTTCCAATCAATGCATGATGCAGTAGCGCATTTGTAGGAAATCTAATAGTAGTACCCAAAAATGAATATCAGATGCTCCATATTAATCAATTCATTTTGCATGTATTTCAGTTTAAGTTCTACTCACAATGAGATCAGGTGAAATGCAAAAACAGAGTGCAACGATTGAATTGTAGGCATACAAATTGGTGATATACATATAAGTCTGTGAAAATCAATAAAAAAGCAAAAGAGAATTCCCAATGTCCAATTGAAATGCTTAATAGTTATGCACTGATCAACTGAAACAGATACATTATCAGACTTTGTGAGAGTGGTAGAATTATACTAAGACCTTTCTTATTACAAATCATTTGGATAATCATTCCCAAACAAAAGTAAATAATTAGCATTAACAAGTTCCTTGAGCTGGGGATTCCACAGCTACACTGATAAGCTTGCACATATTTAACACCTCAACCCATTTCATAAACCACAGAAGAATTCAGTTCGTGAGACTTAAGCCAAATGTCATCTATAGAACCAAAGCAATCGTAACCAACAAGAGAACCCATTTCTTAAACAAACTCCATCAAAACCTACTGTAATGATTCTTAAACAAACCCCAAACATCAATCAACCAGAATGTCACAATGGTACAAACTCATAGCCTCTATTAACCAAATCAAACTTGGTCCTTCAAATCAATCCAAGGACAATTAACAGGAGTCCAAAACACACAAGAATTAATCGAGATAACAACCACATCCGATTAAGAACTACTAGCTAAGTTGATTAAGCAAAAAAAAAAAAAGTAGAAAGATATGTACCTGAGCCTTGAGGGTGATTCAAACCATTCACCAACAACCATGGAACTCTGTGGGTAGTCGTTATTTGCATCTTCAGAGGTGTAATTTATGAAAGCCCCAAATTTGCCGAAGCCGAAATGGAAAAAACTCATCCTCTGCACTTAGGTCGAAAGAAATATGAAATCTCTTGCTTGCTAATGCAATCTTCAATTCTCGTCGTCGAAATAGGTTAAAATCAAGGTGGCTCCTCCCAGAAACGAATCCAGAGATGATAGAGGTCTCGTCGTCTTTGTCTGTTTTTTTTTTTTTGCGAAAGAAACAAAAACCGAAAGGTATCAAAATCTCATCTCTAGAGGTGAGATTTCTGATCAGGTTTGGTATTTATACCAAGCATCTTAGAATCCTTCAAAATCAGTCGATTAATGAAATCTTTCAAAATCGTTGGAATGTTGAATACCATTAAATTTTAAAAGACTTTTTAAAATCATGATTGAATACCTTTAGATTTAATTGGAATATTTAAAATCATGATTGAATACCTTCAGATTCTAATCCTTGAGACTCCCAACTGAATACACCCCCCTTTAGTGGCTGGGTTTCATTAAAGAAGCGATATTTATATGTAGTATGTACAAAGAGGTAATGGGATTCAAGGTGATCTTTTTCTTGTTGTGTATTCCCGTATGAACCAGATTTAGCATGACCCAGAAAACCAATTGGCTTGAGCGTAGTAAAAGTGTTACAATCGATGTCGTTTCATCAATTACTCCAACTTTCATAGAAGTCAACATCAACGTTGTTCTCTGCAGGCACAAGAATGGCTCCAACCTCCTCTAGCAATTGCTTCTTTTTTCCCCTCCATCTGCTGTTTTACGGTATAACGATGACAGTAGGGATCGGTTAGTCCATCGCCTCCCTCGGCGACAATCCACTCGCCGCCTCCAGCGGCCAGACCATCGTTGGCGTCGAGAGCCGCTTCCGCGTGGTCTACCGTCTCGTCATCTCGATCTACGTCCTCGGCATCACCACCGGTCTGCCCGATTCCCTTTCGTCTCTACGCGGTGAGAGGGGAAGGATAAGAATTGGTTCATCCGATTGCTGACCACGACAACTCCATCAACCAGATATCAAGACCTCTTTTAGGGCAGAAGGATTTACTCCCTGTTTTGACTCTCCACCCACCAATTCTTAAGTTACGTTAACGGAGAAAGCTAGAGTGTTAAGTCAACACTGAAATGCCACGTCACTTGATGAGTTTTCACCCAGTGAATGGAAGAATTTTCGTTAAAACAATGAGAAGGACGTTTGTGGAGCAAGTTCCATGAGAGATAATTTTGCCTCATAAACAACCAAAGATCGTATATGCTTTATGGCAACATGGTTTGACGGATACCAATGGAAAGTATCAAAAGTTCGACATCATATGCTTTATACTTTATAAGGATTATTAACCTTTTGTTAATTGAGTAAGTTAAAGGGTAACGGTATGAAACTTTAAAGAAACTAAAAATTCAAACTCGATAATCATTATGTTTTGGCCACGATCCTCAGCGCGCGGAGCAGAGGTCTCTAGCAGACAAAGAGATAGGAGTGTTGCGGGCGTGCCACCTCGCGGACGAGGAAAAGGTTGATGGGGGGTGCGCTTGACTTCTTGATCAGGCAGAAAGGGGGGTCACAGGTGCCACCTCAGAGGAGGAATTACGAGCACAAGCGGGTCGATACTCACGGCGGCGCGAGCAGAGCAATCAACGGGGAGTTCGGAGAGAAGCGGGAATGCAGAGTCCGGAGAGCTCTGGGGAAAAGCCTAAGCGGCGGCGCTTAGGGCTAGGGTTTCGAGGAAGGCTCGAAGGGAACTGGGTTTCAGTTTTGTTTGTTTAAGAGTTGTCTCTGAGTTGTTGTTGTAAAAGTTGTGTGTCTCTTTTGAGAGCTTTCGAACCCTTTATATAGTGGAGATTGACTTGCGGCAGAAGAGAGAGATAATCCTTCTTCAAGTTGGATTCGGAAAACCTAATAACACAAGGGCACTGTTTCGTCCATGCGAACCAACCATCTTGTGACACATGTCCAGTTCGCACACTTCATTCCGCGCTGCC
Source organism: Fragaria iinumae (assembly GCA_009720345.1). Taxonomy (NCBI): domain Eukaryota; kingdom Viridiplantae; phylum Streptophyta; class Magnoliopsida; order Rosales; family Rosaceae; genus Fragaria; species Fragaria iinumae. The sequence continues at coordinate 34,821,311 of CM019122.1, read as the reverse complement.
AACTGTAGACTCCTATGCCAACTGGACTTAGGAGTATCCCCATCTCGCGGGCTTCTGTAGCTCATTTCCATCTCGCGGGCTATCGCAGCTCGCGAGCCTTAAAAGGGCTTTTTATATTTAAATGGGCCACAGGGGTTGGCCCGAAGCATGTCAAAGACTCGTAAAAGTCTTCAACGTTTGTCGTGGTGCGCGCGGATTCCGCATGTCGCTTCCTCGCGAAGTCTTCTACGCGAGCTAGTTCGCCAGCTCGCCTCGCTTGGCCTATGCGGACTGGCAATCTCACTGCGCCTCGCGGAGCGTTGAACAATAATTCCGCGCGAAGGCATTCCGCGCGCTAGCTAAGTGTTCCACGCGAACTGCGTAGTCCGCCTATGTCCATTCCGCGTGCGAGCTAAGTGAAGTCAAGTTCTCATGCAGTTCGTTCCGCGCGAAGTCTAACTTGGCTCGCGTGGTCTCACTGGCGAGCTATCACTTGTAAACTTGGAGAAACTCTATCTCGCCGGTATGACATGGTCCAAGAAATAATTAATATTTACATAGACATTTACTGTCCAGTAAAATATTAATCCATGCGTAAACACATTGTATATCTAGCCCAAAGTGCACAATCTTAATCTAGAATAGTTAAAGATGACCTTAGTATCGATATGATCAGATGTTGGTTTAGGATCGAACTAACCAAGATATGGCCGCCTTTATTCAACTAAAAATACAAACGCCTTGTAACGACTCATCTAAACAATATATATCGCAAAAGTGAAAAATCTTGAAATTGAGATGGCGAGTAGTAGTCGACTACCAATGTTGATGGAAATTAACCCCAATGTTTCCACTTGCCACCGGTATGCTTGTGAGCCCAAAGTCTTCCCTTGTTATACTATCATGTATTTAATTAGTCAAATTCTTGCCATAAATCGGTTGAAATGTTTAACTTTGGTCACATCACTCAAATTTAATACAAACTTCAAAGTCCTTCATATTTATCATCTCTTGCAATTCAAGTAAACCATGCCTCTGGGAAAGAAAAAAAAATCAAGTTGAAGGCAACAGTGAAGTAGCTCCTCCATTTAAAAAAAACACGTGTTAAATTCCCCAAAATAGATATTTAGTCATGATTAAATAATAAATGCGTTTGAAATTACGAGAGTGTCCCTACTGTCCTGGTGTGTTGGCAGTTGTCTGTTGGACAAGTGGACCGAGAGAGAGAGAGAGAGAGAGAGCATTTTAAACGTGGCGAAATAACGTTGCCCGCACGATATTTGGAATATTTCCACCTTTCGTGTTCGTCCTTATAAAAACAAGAAAAAAATTCACTTTACTACCCTGAACTTTAGGTCTAAAATCAGTTTGATACCTCATCTTTTTTTTTAATCAGTTTCATACCTAAACTTTCAAAATGACATCAATCTCGACCAAAATGACTAAAATAGCCCTGGTTAATCTTTTTACCCTCTCTCTCTCTCTCTCTCTCTCTCTCTCTCTCTCTCTCTCCCTGCCTCCAAATCCACCACATGGCCGGCGCCGGCATCCACCCCTACCACCAGCAATGGGCCCCGGCGGCAGCCCCTCCTCCTCCCCCGGCCGTCGTCGCTGCCATTCTTAACTCTGAGAGGGTAAAAAGATTAACCAGGGCTATTTTAGTCATTTTAGTCGAGATTGATGTCATTTTGAAAATTTAGGTATGAAACTGATTAAAAAAAAAGATGAGGTATCAAACTGATTTTAGACCTAAAGTTCAGGGTAGTAAAGTGAAATTATCTCTAAAAACAAACCCCACGAAAGCTCTCTGGTCTATCTCTCTCTCTGCTATCGTAATCTTTGGTGCTTCTCTCTCTAACTATTGACTTTACTTCTCTCCACGTTTCTTTTTATTTGTTTTCATCACTGGACTAAGTACTGTAGGGCAGAGCTAGAGGACTTGGTCGTTCTTCCATGGAAGACTGACTCTCTCTCTGTTTCTCTATCTCTCTTTCTCTCTCTCGACCTCGATCGACTATGGCAATGGAGAAATGCAGCTCGGAGGATCTGGAACTCGGCCTTCCTCCGACGACAATCGATTCTATATCACAGATGATTTACCGGAAAGCTATGATGTAAGTTCACCGATCCATCTCTGTGATATCTACAGGTTTCATTTTTGTTCAAATGTTTCTGTACGGGTGATGCATGGCTTCTTCTTCTTCTTCTTCTTCTTCTTCTTCGGTTCGAGTGTACGTGTGGTGTGATAACATGAGCATTGGCAAAGAGTTAGCGTGAATGCATTGTTGAGATTTAAGCATACGAGCATTGCTCGAGATCATATAACGATTTGCATGAATTTGAAATTCTTGTGATATGGTTACAGGGATGAGCAGACCAGACAGGAACCTATCACCATTTTTTACGATGGCCGGGTTTATGTTTTCGACATCATAGAACTTCAGGTAATGCAAAGCACTACGTTGCATATATTGTTCTATGAATATGTTGACTATGGTGTTACTTCTGCTAAACAAGATCATTTGTAGTGAAATGGGTATATTTGAATATGTTTCTTTGTGTTTTATGGATATATCATACACCTTAATATCGTATATGGTGTGTGGACATAGTTGTATAAACATCTATAAGGTGATTATTACAAATGTCATTCAAAAAGTATTATGTATTACTGTTCTAAAGTGTTGTTGCTTCGCAAAATAAGTTTATGACATTTAGCAAACTAACAGAATTCACAGTATCGATCACTTGATGTCTTTTCATTTCCATTTTCTCTGTTCGATCTGTTGGATTTCTTATAGCACTGATATATTTACATTATTCTAACGTGTTCCTTACCCACCTAACCAAAAGAAGTAAAAAAACGTTTTGCATGAGCAGAGACAAGGAAATATTCTTGGGCGTAACATAGGAAAAAGAAGCAAGACAAGAGACTTTATTTTTCTTCAACTATATATCGTCTTTTTCTTTTCAGAGAAATTTTATTAACACATCCATAAATACTAAATATATATATATATTTTTTTTTATACAAATTATATAAAATTTTGTAGGTACGTAAAATTACCAAAAGAGACATTTATATCAAAAGTAAAGAAAATTTGTTGAAATAAAATATCCCGCTTAACAGTTTTCTTCTTCTATACCAGAACAATGTAAGTGAAGATACCAAGCTCTATAATTTAAACCCCCTATAAATTAATAACGTCGGGACCGGCAAAAAATATTATTTAATCGAGATTGTTAATTTATCAACGTCAATTTTGCTAATTCTTTATTTCGGGGCTGGCAAAAAATATTATTTAATCGAGATTATTAATTTATCAAATATTAAATTATCAAGGTTTTACTAGCTAGCTATCGATATATAGTACAAATTGAAGTTTGAAATTTAGATTTTACTGTTCGCGCATACTAGGTCGTTCAAACTGAACACCAAACTAGAACTTGGGATGATGCTATATATATATATATATATATATTCTCCTTTTTTTTTGAATAAATTGAGTAGCATATCTAAAAAAGTATGTGTATTTAGTGAATGAGTTGTATATTTAGTGAATAAGTGGTGTATTTTAAATGAGGGTATTATAGGAAGGTTGAGTATGTGTATCTAGTAAAATGTTAAAACAATAAAGTAATTAGGTGGTGTATTAAGTATAAGATGTGTATCTAATAAATAGTAATTAGAGATGTGTTAATAAAATTTATCTTCATACAATTACATGCTGATAAATTTTACTTTATCATATAGTCTAACATATCATCCTACAACACTAAAAGAGTTGTCGACGAGAATATTATTAAACCCATAATTGTGATTTCGTGTAGGTTAGAGCCATAATCTTGTTTGCAACTAGAGAAATGGAAGGAGGGATGACATCAAGGTCCTCCAAGGAAGCAATATCACTTGCATTGCAATCTCAAATACTTGGTCCGCCATGCGGATCCGTGAAGAAATCTCTCCACACATTTCTGCAAAAAAGAAAGAACGAAGCTTCTGATCCCTACAGCCACAATAGCTCGTAATCAAATGGAACCATGGATAGCCTGGCTTTGGGATCTAATAATGAGGATAGTGAACTATGGTATATATAGCTAGGATATGATGTATCATTTTCTAGAATGTTAGATGATCCCATAGAATGCTCTTTTTGAAGACAATTGTTTTTTTCGGGGTTACATCCACCGTTGTACTATTTGGCTATTTGGTTCTCACTTGTAAATCTTTTCTAGATTTCTGTTATCGGTAGTTATTTATTTATTTATTAAAATCTCTTAATACATCACACATATACATACATCAGTGAAGTTTGAATGCATGACCTCAATGATATAGTACAAAAACACGGCCACAATCTAATAACAAACCAACGATGCTCTTAAAAGTATGATTTCGAAAATAATTTGGGATTCGAGCAAAAAAAATAATTATAATTTGGACCTCATCGTCCTCTTCCAAACTCTTAAGCGATTTCAATCGCTAATTCAATGACTTTTCTTTTCAAATAAACTCTTTAAATAAGGAAAAATATTTCATCCTTCAAATGATCCATTTTTCCTTCTACTTTCCATGCACTAATTTTGTATTAATTACATAATACAAATACGTTTATATCCCTTTAAAAAAAATAGAAAATGTCAATTTACTACTAATTTTAACTCATCATTGTTCATTCCGATGACAATCTCTTTCATTAGTCCATTTGAATATAAGGTTACATTTTTTGGGCCCAAATGGACAAATCTTACTAAAACTCTTAAGAAGTTATATTATTTTAAGACTATTATGCCCGCACCCTTTAAATATGTATAGAGAGATAGAGAGAGAAAATGGAAGAGAGAGAAGACTTGGTTGGAACCTCATCGGACTCTGGCCACCGAACTCTGGTCACCGGATTTTCTCCTGTCACCGGTCACTTAATTACTGACCTCTAGTAACTCGGCCGTCTGATGGATTTCCTACAAGTATACATGGTGAATGTAGTATAGTAAATGGAAGAAAAAGGTTGTCGTTCCCATGAAGATATTAGTTCAATTCAAATTATGAAATACCTAAACTAACTACACTAAAACACGTAAAAAAACACAAATCGACAAAGACGAACACAATGACTCAAACTAAATTGTACTTATGATTTTTGGGGTTTTTAAATAGGGATTTATGATGATGAAAAATAACTTGCAAACAGAAAATAAGAAAAAGTAATTGAATTTGAAAGGAGTAAAAGTATGACGGTGATGAGTCTAAGGTGTCGGAATCAACCACAAGCAATGCTATTTACGCCTTGATGCAACTAATGGATTATATCGTTTCTCTAGATAACAATTCTCGTATCTAAGTCCTTCTCAGGTACTCTAGACCATAATTTTCCTAAAGTGTATGATGCTCTCCCTCTCGGGTAAATGTCGTATATTCTAACTATGCAGTCTATCATTCTCACGTATAAATTTAACATGCATGACTCGTTACGTACTAGAAAATAAGAGAATCAAGCAAACCATTATTCTTTCTCAAACAATAATGTAATTCATCATACTCAATCACAAAAAGCTAAATAAACTATATTGCATCTCTGCTTCAAATTTATCTTCAAGTTATTAAATGCAAAGTCCTTTGGTGATCAATCAAAGAACTGAGACATAAAACATAAAATCAAACAGTGATCAAGCATTCATCTAAGAGAAACCAGAAATTCATTAATTAATCATCAAAGATGTAAACAATCATGCTAGGGCTTCATCGTAGCCCTAGAAAAGAAGTTTAGCTACTCATGTTTAAAGCAAACATATTATGAGTTCTTAAAAACATAAAGAAACAAATTGAATGGAGATGGAAGATGGAACCGGTGGATGGCAGCAGCTTCGTTGATGGAATTCTGATATGGATCGATGCCCCGCTTGTTGTTTCAGGTTTTGAGAAATCTCATTTTATATGATGTCTTTTTCCTTGTTGTTTCAGGCTTTGGTAACTTGTTAATCACATAGCCCAAAAGGAGACTTCTAAAAGTCCAAGAAAAACATGTTTTGGACTCTGAAAAGGTCCACAATGCTGTATTAATCTTTCCGGAATTTTGCTAAGTCATTCAGGTCTTGAAAACTCGAGTTCTTAGAAACATGTTGCAGATCCGCCCATTCTGAACAGCCTGTACGTAAACGGCCATATCTCCATCTAGGAATATCGAAATCACGAACCGTAAAATTCTGCAGAAAGTAGAAATCCAAGGCTTTTCGTGCATATAAGGCTCACTCTCTGATTCGATCTGAGTAATTCCCAGTAATTCGGCAAAGTTGGACGTTTTGCATAGGCAGATTCTGACACGTGGGATTGTAGTCGTCTTTTAATCCTAATTTGCTCATTTTAGCTCCTTTTCTTCTCTCTATGACACAAACCTACAAAAACACTAAAATAACGTAAATAAGTCATAAATAAGAGAACTAAACACAAATCTCAAGCATAAGAGGCTTAGAAATATAAGATAATATGAACACATCACCGTCATACTTCGATCGCCGGATTTTCTCCGATCACTCAATTACTGACCCCCAGTAACTTGGTTATTGACTCCTAATAATCAGTTACTGACCCTCAATAATCAACTTATTTTAGCTTAATGTAACAGAAAACAAGAAAACAAGAAAATCGGGTTACTGACCCCTAATAACTTGGTTACTGACCCCCAATAATCAATTACTGACCCCCAATAAACATAATATTGACCCCAGTAATGGTTGACCTGAATTACTGGGGGTAATAAGATATTACTGAGGTAGTAAAAAACGTTAGAAAAGAAGTTTTTATAGGTGAAGGCTTCTTCACCTTCGTAAACAAAGGCAGACCATGGCTTAATCACATGAAATCACGGCAGCAAGACTACTCTTCTCACCTTCTCTCCTTCTCCAACCACAACACCAATTTAACCTCCAGACCAACAACAACCACAATTTACCAACAATATCAAAGAAGGATCAGATCCTACCTTCCAATCCTTAGCCTGGCCGGGGTTGCAATCCTCCTCCAATAGCTCAAGATGCTGGAGGAGGCTCGACCCCATGATCCTCGCCGGTGTGTCGTCCTTGTCCTTAAGGAATCGTCGGTGTCGACGTCGAGGCAACTAGAGAGAGAGAGAGAGAGAGAGAGAGAGAGAGAGAGAGAGAGAGAGAGAGAGAGAGAGAGAGAGAGAGAGAGAGAGAGAGAGTTTTCCAGATTGGAGGAGAGTGGGAGGAGAAGATCTGGTCGGAGATGTGGCGGTATGATCGGGCGGTGACGACGATGACCGACGTAAGAGATAGATCGAGAGATGAGAGAGAGATAGATGGGAGTGGTTGCCGCAATTCCTCTTCACCGGTGAGGCTGTTGAATCTAAAGACGAGAAGGGTGTCGATGATGGTAAGGAGAGAGAGAGGGGGAGAGAGAGAGGGAGAGAGAAAGAGAAAGACAACGATGATGGTGAAGAGAGAAAGAAGAGAGAAGAGAGAGAGATGAGTTGATCAGAATGAGAGGTGAGGGAGACGAGAGAAAGATAATTAGGGTAGGGGTACAAATGTATTTTTTTTAAAAAATATTGGAATGAGTTAAGAAAACTATTTTTTATTGAGCTAGGCTTTACAAACCTTTTTTGCTTTACAAAGCATTTATATAATTATATCAATATCTTGGTTGCTCATGGCAAACAATTGGGCCAAACTTACAGATTTAATCTCATGAACAGAGCCCATTGGGCTTTGGCCTTCCTATATAAATAAGCATTTTGACTCGCTAGTTGAGTAGGTGAGTCCAGCACAGAAGAGGAGTGGCAGCAGCATGTCAGTCCCAATGAACGAGAGCCTAATTCTCCGACGAGACCAAGAAGACGACGACGAAGAACGACGTCGTCAAAGGCACGAAGAAGCCCAAGAAATCAAATCTCTCCGGCGCATCATCAGCGCCTACCTCAAGTACTCATCTCCCTCCCTCTCTCTCTCTCTCAATTCTGTAGCGGTTTTTGCTTCAATTTTCTGATGATTGTTTCGATTTTACTGGTTTCTTATATGAATTTGAAACCGGAATTGGGATTTAATTTTGGTAATTTGAGCTAGGAGACTCAAATTCTTTCACATTTCCCTTGGTTTTAGCATTTCTGTGATTGTAATGACTTATATAGATTTTAAAGCTTTGATTTTATTTGTAGTGATTTTTTACTTTTTATAGATATTGAATCTTTGATATTTATTTTTGTGTCTATGATTTCGGTAGCATTGTCTCTTTCATTCTGTAACCTATTCCTTATCAAATTCAAGTTTTTTTTTTTTGTATTGATGATGTATAAGTATACCTGTATAGCCTATTTCGTCAGTTGCCAAATGCATATCGGTTACTGTACTGTAGCTTCAATAAATGTGTCTCATTGTCAAATATTCCCTTTTCTTGTTAATTCGGTGATTTTTGGGAAGATTTCGAGCTTTTTCATTGATGATGTATGATTGATTTCGTTGGTTTGCAGATATATGTCAAATACTATACTGCAGTTTTTATAAAATTATTTCATTTCTTTTTAATGTGGTGATATTTGTATTTTTTTTGTATTTAGCTATCCGGAGGCTGCAGAAGAGGATGTGAGAAGATATGAAAGATCTTTTAAAATGCTTCCACCTCCCCATAAGGTACCCTTCTTTCATTGGTTACACTTAACAGTTCTGTTTTATATAAGGTTAACTTTAAAACGGAATGGTTGTATTCATCTGAAAAATGAAGAAGGAAAAGGTCTAGTCTTTACTTGATTTTATAGAATTGACATATTGGATTCACATATTTATTCTAGTTTTCCTTTTGAATAAAATTTAGTTCGGTATCTCTCATATATTTTGTCATCTACGATGACACTGAGAATATCTTTAAAAACAGTAGTATAAAGCTTTTATATTTGTTAAAATATTAACAAGAAATTAGAAAAGATTAACATTCTTAGAACAGTTTGAAACTATGCATGAATTGATCTTTCTTTCTTCATCTTTTCGTTCTTCAGTATTCTGACTCATCGTCCAACTTTCTCATCATTGCAGGCTCTACTGTCTCACTACCATTCTAAGTTCGAAAAACTAAGACGGTAAATTTTCCTTAATTCATCTTAGTTTTTGAGTTCATAAAATTGAGATGACACATGTATGGTACATGGTTTAATATTCTGGAGTGCATAAGTGGCTATGCTGCAACATTTGACAAAGGACGCTTTAGATAATCAACTTTATGTCGAATCCCAAGGCTCAGTGAAGAAAATTATTAACAGTTTACTAGAATACTCTAGACTTATGTAGTTCCATTGTGTTCCAAACCAGCCAGCTTCATATATATAAGCTAAGAATTCTGAAACTATAGCTTGTAACTTTCAAGTACTCTCTTACTATGGTAATTCTGAAATAATTTGGCAAAAGGAGAATTTGGAGATGTAAAACTGATCTGGCAGTTAATTCTGCAGGTGTATTTCTGCCAATTCATATTTCATTTTTGATATGCTTCAGGTTAGTTCCAACTTTCTTCGTATCTATTTTTCTATTGAACGTATTCATTTTGATGATATTCTTTTTTATATTGCAACATATCATGGCGTGTCAAAGGACTTAAATTATGTGTTTGGTACCCTCAATCAAGATTATTAAGGGATCTTGATTTGTTTTGTTATGCCAAATTGTATTATGTTGTAGGCATTTCAACCCCCACTTGATTTGAGCCAGGATGTAGATGATTATGATTGCCTACCTGAAAACATCTCAACTAATCATGATGTTTCTAGAGTTTCAAAATCTTCTCAATTAACCTCCACGAATACTCATGTCTCTAAATCTGTTCAAGCGGCTGAAGCCTATGTGGTGGAAGGGAGCAACACAGTATGCAATTTACCTATAGGGGTGAGTACCAAAAGGTCTCTGCATCACTTATGTGACTATTATGTTTCATAAGGTGATAACCAGATGTATGGTTAGTTTCGTCAAGGTGTCTCTTTACTTCTTAATTAAAAAATTGACATATATGGGTTACTGCAGGAGGATAAGCATGAAGGTCATGGTGGGTCCATCAACGGGAGTCACACTTCAAGCTTGGAATATACCAAAGACATACATATTTGTCACGGAAATAATGCCATCGATTCCAATGGAAATGTAAGGATTTCTCTTTGATTGAGCTTTAATATCTTGAACTTGTTTTCAACTCCTCTATAGCCCCGTTTGTTTGCCAGAAAATCAGATCGGAAGGATATATAGTTTTTCCATTCTATCGAATTGTAGCATTTAAGTCACTAGTGAGGAAAGGAAAATGAAATAAATTAGTTGGCCAGAGTCGAATTCCATCAAACAGATGGAATTCCCTAGAAATAGCACCTAAATTGTTTTACTTCAATTCCTTAATCCAACGGAAATGAAAAATTACTTGTATTACATCCAATCTCCAAACATGAACACTCTTTCCTCACTTCCGACTCTTTGAAAAGGAATAGAATAAAAAGAGTAAATACCAACAATTTCCATCACTCTTCTAACTGGGCGATATCGGTCTAGGTAGAAAAAGATAACTGAAAATTAGTTCTGGGTTTAGGTGTATACGGACAAGAGAAGTAAGCAAATATTGAAGCTGAAGTTTCACAATCAAGAAGGAAGAAGAAATAACATTGATTAGAGAAACTCATGTGAAGAAAAAGAAAATAGAGAAATATGGAAGGAGAACCCAATTGAAATTATGAAGTTTTGAAGAATCTTCAGTATTGGATTTTTTGACCCAGAACTCTTATCATTTTTTAGTTTGTCGTTATCAGATTCATATATATGCCAGTACTCCTCGTATACGTAATATGAAAAGTGATTAAAGTCTGAATGTTATTTTTTGTGTTTAATTTATTTTGGAAATTGATTATTATCAGGAGTTTATTAATTATTAATTATTTAATTCTTTCCTAATCTCAATTCCTGATAAGGTCAAATCGCCAAGCATATGGAAGTTCTCAATTAATTCCTTTCCATCCCAGAGAGGAAAAGGAATTCGATTAATTTACCCATTCTAACATTCCAGTTAACCAAACTGGGCCTTAGGATTGGGCGCGATATTAATTCAAATTTTTTTGATGTTGCATATTCAGGTATCGTCATCAACTCGTACATGGTTGGATCCATCTATACAATTACATGTTCCATTAGTTGATGTTGATAAGGTAATATTTATTCAACTGTGGATTGGAGGTCTGGCTCTACAGTACTGTTTGAAAAAATTGATATAACAAACAAAAATTAGTTACAAGATCTTCCTTTCCAGTTTTTGCGACAATTTAGAAAAGTGAAAGTGAATCCTCTTGCTTGATAGTTGAAACTTTTGTTAATCTAGTAAAATTCTATTTTCTTCTCCAACTACAGGTTCGATGTATTATACGGAACATAGTTAGAGACTGGGCAGCTGAGGTACATGTCTAGTTATCCTTAATTTCTACGTTCTGGAGCAGTCCAAGGTTTACTAGATAACTATGTCGTCATATCTAATACAGGGTCAAAAAGAACGTGATCAATGCTACACGCCTATACTTGAAGAACTTGATTCATTATTTGTTAATCGCTCTAAGGAAAGGTAGAATTGGTTTCTAATTTTTCTGTTATCCTTTCATTTTGTCTTACCATGGTTGCTTCCTCTGTTGACCATAGTAATTTACAGGGTAATGTTCTATATTGTCTAAGTATTTTTTTTTCCTTCATTCGATTTTACTATAAATGTGAAAATAATGATAGATTATGGTGAACAGCCCTCCTGCCTGTTTAGTTCCGGGTGCTGGACTTGGGCGGCTTGCTTTGGAGATCTCATCTAGAGGTGTGCATACATTTCAGTTATTAAAATTTCTGTTCATATATTCATACTCAATGCATACAGTTTCTCATCCTATAAGCAGGTTTCATTTGCCAGGGAAATGAATTTTCATACTACATGATGATATGCTCAAGTTTTATTCTCAATGAGTAAGAATTCACTACTCTTGGTCAAAAATCATTTTCCTATATATATATATATATATATATATATATATATACAGAAAGGATATGGAGCGCACGTCCGCAGTGCGCACGAAGCTCCGTTCGCCACCCTCCGGCGCCGACGACGGCGCGCCTCCACCCCAGCAGACTCCAACAGCGTCCCCGATCACTTTCCCTCCCCGGCAATCCCCGGCGAGGCCGCCGAATTCCAATTTCCGGCGAGATCGACTTTATTTGAAGTTTTGGGTGATCTCGCCGGAAAACTGGAATTCAGCGGACTCGCCGGGGAGGGAAAGTAATCGGGGACGCTGCTGGAGTCAGCTGGGGTGGGTGGCGAACGGAGCTCCATGCGCACTTACGCACGTGCGCTTCATATCCGGCCTCATATACAGAAAGGATATGGAGCGCACATCCGCAGTGCGCACGAAGCTCCGTTCGCCACCCTCCGGCGCCGACGACGGCGCGCCTCCACCCCAGCAGACTCCAGCAGCGTCCCCGATCACTTTCCCTCCCCGGCGAGGCCACCGAATTCCAGTTTCCGGCGAGATCGACTTTATTTGAAGTTTTGGGTGATCTCGCCGGAAAACTGGAATTCGGCGGACTTGCCGAGGAGGGAAAGTGATCGGGGACGCTGCTGGAGTCAGCTGGGGTGGGTGGCGAACGGAGCTCCGTGCGCACTTACGCACGTGCGCTTCATATCCGGCCTCTCTCTATATATATATATATATATATATATATATATATATATATATATATATATATATAAAACGATATGAAGCGGACGTCTGCACGGCCCTTAAAGTGCGGACGTCCCTCCGTCCGGCGCCGATGACGGCGAGCCTCCACCTGAATGGACACCAGAGGCGTCCCCGACCACTTTCCCTTCCCGGCGAGTCCGCCGAATTCCAGTTTTCCGGCGAGATCGATCTTGGGTGGAGGTTGCTGCCCAGACCTTCAAATCGATCTCGCCGGGAAGCAAAAGTGGTCGGGGACGCCTTTGGTGTCCGTTCGGGTGGAGGCGCGCCGTCGTCGGCGCCGGACAGAGGAGAACGGAGGGACGTCCGCACTTTAAGGGCCCTGCGGACGTCCGCTTCATATCCGGCCTCTATATATATATATATATATATATAGAGAGAGAGAGAGAGAGAGAGAGACACACACACACACACACATTTATAGAGATATAGCGAGAGAGTTTCCAGATCGTTCTTTCCGATGTAATTGGTCCTGATCTGTTTATCAGTTGTCAAACTGCTGGGGAGTGGACATTATATCCGTGGATCCACAGCAATTGTAATTCACTTTCAGATGATGACCAACTTCGTCCCATTCCAATACCGGATATTCATCCCGCTAGGTACTCATGCTGCTACTCCTGATCTTTTGTCTTTAATAGTGCTACAGAAGCACTTTTCTGGTTGTATATCCATTAGTCATGCTGGTATTCTTGCTTTTGTCTGTCCTTGATATTGCTACAAAGATATTGTTTTCTTATAAAGATACTGGATACACTTAAAGGATGCTATTTACACTAAAATTTTATGGTTGCTATTGCAAGATATGACAATAATTAGCATCATTTGGCACCCTCGTAGAGACATAAACTTTTGTTACTAAGCTAATACATATCCCTCACACGCTATTCTAATGAAACAAAATGCCTTGAAATGTTTTTTTTTCTTGTTTTATCAATTTGAATACTATTTTGCCTCTAAAAGTTTCACTTATGCTCTATTTTCCATTAATTTGGATCTTCATATAAGCAGTGCAGGGATTACTGAAGGCTTTTCTATGTGTGGGGGGGACTTTGTTGAGGTTTATAATGATCCAAGCCAAGTAGGTAAGCAAATACGTATGTCATAGCGGTACTATTTTTGTACTTATATACATATTTTGATGCTCATGAGATTTAATCTGAATGTCATGGTATTTTATCTCCTCTATTGTTCTTTGCAGCCAAGGGCTTCCTTGTAACAGTTGATACTTGCATGCAACTGCTGCAGGAACATGTATGAACTAACCCCTCTATCATATCTCACGAGATTATTTGTGGTTTATACAGGTGCTTGGGATGCTGTTGTCACCTGTTTCTTTATTGATACGGCGCACAACATTGTTGAATACATTGCAATCATATCAAGAATCTTGAAAGAAGGAGGCGTAAGCTCTTTACTCTTCAGGAATTCGGAATTTGTTACCCTATGTTATTGCGATATTAATGGCTTGCGTTAACAACAGGTTTGGATAAATTTGGGTCCCCTATTGTATCACTTTGCAGATGTATATGGACAAGGAGATGTAAGTTTCCGTTTGGTAAAGCACATTTCATGTTCTGACGCGCTCCAATGTAGAACTAGATCTTTAAACTTGTTTTCCTTTGTTATTTAGGATATGTCTATTGAACTGAGTTTGGAGGATGTTAAGAGGGTGGCTTTGCACTATGGATTTCATATAGAGGTAATCCCATTTTCATTATTTTATCTTTATCATATGTATAGGGACATCTATATATGTATGTATGTATTGATTACTTGTTCATCAACTGCAGAAGGAAACGACCATTGAGACAACCTACACTACAAATCCCAAGTCAATGATGCAGGTAATTATCCCCATGTACTGAAGCTCTTCCCTATATATTTGTTTTCCAAAACTTTTTGCTTTATTCATTACCGTCAATTTAATAGCTTTGATGCATTATTCATCCTTATTCATTTTAAGGTTATTTCTTCCTTGCAGAACCGATACTATGCTGCTTTTTGGACAATGAGAAAGAAATCAGCGACAATGGCACACAGCACTCCTTAACTGATTCGCCTTTTATTATTTTTTTTATTTTTTTATAACATCAAACAAGGTGTTAAATGATTTTTTTTAGACAATGACCTTGCGTCTTTGTGCAAAGTAAAATGAAATGAGTAATTTCCCTTTGCAAAACAAAGAAATAACGAAATGAGGTTTGGCCTTGACACTTTGTGAACTCAAGGCAAAAAATTTAATTGAAATCTTATAATGCATATAAAAAAAATTATTAAATAAGTGATAATTAATCATTTTCTTTTCTGTCTCCGACAAATGTTTCATTTCCAAAAGGCTTCCGTTTGAATGAAAAAACAACAAAAAGATCCTTGCACTCATAAATCGTAACTCGTTATATTGCCATAAGCCGACGGCCAGCCCTGACCAGGATACGTAGGTACATACAATCCTTATTGCAACTGAGGAACAGTAATCTTGAAAGTTTATAACAAATTTTCAGCTAGGGAAACAAGTTTAAGCCTGGGTAGATGGCATGAGTGCATATGGTGGGAAACATGAAGGTATGTACGGTAGCAATTTTAGGTCGAACAAATCTAAGGTTCTCTGCTTCATTTTGCAGTTTATTATCGTACTAGGAATAAAGCAGAGAAGCAGGCAAAGAATCGCATATGTAAAAGAACCAGATAGCGAAGTACATACAGAAGACACACTACATCATACATCTGCACGTGAGTAAGGATACGAGGGAGACGATGCACGATGAAGAACCAGCAAGCACCCCTCATGTAAACTAGAACTGCCAGAGAGAAGTAAAAGAAAGGAAAAAGAGATGAGATAAAAACCCTATTATCTTACATGACTGAATTTTTAAACATCAGACAATGACCAGGAACAAGTGGAGTTCTGAAGGTTCTGTAAGACTACCCTGTACATTCTATCCCTATGCTTCCAGTTCAACACAGAGCACCAAAATAAAGCTCCCAGAAGAACCAACTTCCAGACTCAAACTCCCCTCTACAAGTTCCCATCATATTACACATTTAGGCACGACTGCGAATTCATCAAGATGAGCATCACATGTTTACTTAATTTTTAGAACAGTAAAAAGTTAAAGAACAAATAAAAGCGAAGCTTTATAAAATTACTTCGATTGGGAGCAGTATCCTTTCACTCCCCAAGTCGCACACCCCTTACTTTAAGCAGGCTCACATTACCCTGATATGCATCGAATCACCATCAACCAATTATGTTTCTAAAAGACGCCTTCCAGAAAAACCTCGAGAAGTATTCCTCTATCCCCTTACTGATTCAGAATTCATTTGACCTCCACTGCCACCATGAGCATTAAGACCAGAAATGGGCATGGAACGATGAGCAAAATCTGACAAAAGCTTGCGTTGGTGCTCATTAGTGTGAGGAAGACTGGCACGTAGAAGCTCCACAGGCATTTCCCGGTGTATTGCCTTGGTGGCCTCTGAACCAATAACTTCTGAACTTTGCTGGGTCTGCGTAAATATTGACTGCAGGATAGTTTCATATTTACTCAGACAATATTTGGTAAGAAGACCAAAGAATTCATCGAAGGAAGCCTGCCAGAGGGCACGATTAGAAACACTACAGTTTCCAACAGCATGAGGGTCCGTTAAGAGTACAGTTGCCCTTTCAAGAACAGATTTCAATATAATAGCGGCCCCATCTCCAGCAGGGCTTCCAAGGGGACGAAGAGGTGGCTGCTCTGATGAACAAACGACTGCAACAAGGCAGGCACTTAGAGCACGAAGATCCATACCACTTATACATGCAGAAACCGTTTTTGCAAGACTGGAAGTTGTATCAGCAGCTGCAGGATCAGATGGAAGACCTCCAAACAATAATCTTAAGTGCCGGAATACAGTCATGCAGACAATTCGGGCAAGCTCACTACCAGGGAAAAGAAGCTGGATAAACCTAGTAAGGAGCTTTCGGCCTTTAGGAAGAGCAACCAACCTTAGGAACACAAGGTCATCCTTTGGGGACAACCCAACTGCATGGCTGCCTTTCCCAAGTGGATCTACAAGCTGAAGTGACGCCGCCAACCCTTCCAGCAGCATTTGCCGCCTTCGCCGAAGTTGAACTCCACCGTCTTGGGGCTGACCGCATTGTATAAGTCGATCAATATCATCAACATCAAGAAGGAGACAAAGGCCATCTTCAATGGTTATCCTAGCAGCAAGCATTGGTTCCTGTTCCAAAGGCTTCTCAGAGGCATGTTCAGAATTGCCTTCACCAGGAGGGGGATCAACTTCAAGAAGAGGACGTGGCCTACGGATGGATGAGAGAGGAATCCTCCCAAGAGAATCAACAGAAGAATGAGAATGCTGATCACTACTATTACGACCTCTGGAAGAGAACTCCCTCAGATGAGATGGGCAGAAAGAGTTTTTTGACCTCGACCCAGCAGCTTTCTTGGAAAGACTTGCCTGGTGGTAATAATCATCTATGTAGGGGTCGTTGCTATGTGTTGCAGCATGTTGCATTTTAAGAATACTCTCTATCTCTTCGGATGTCATATGCTTAGACCTGAACTGGATAAACCCACTCTCACTTTTCTGACTACCAGTATCAGAGCCTTGAGAAAACCGATTGTGTTTGCCTCTATGTTTAGGTCTATGCTCTCTTATGTCGGGCAATCCGTGCATTGGCTTGTGTGAGGGCGAAGGATGGGTATTATATAGTTGGGACTGCATTGCTGCAAAATGGACCAAAGAAGATGACTGGACCGGACGGTGCAATCTCTGCTGTTGTAGCTGCTGCTGAGCTGACAGTAACTGTGCGGACAAAAGTCCATTTTGATGAGGTAGCTGTTGCTGCAATATATTGTTCAAGAGGTTGGAATGATCCCCATGCAATACTCCAGCATGGTTGACCCAATGATTTTGTGACCTGCTATTGAAAGAAAGGGCAGGGTTTGTGAACTGAGGCATGTTCGCTCCATAATGCAGCCCATGAGGTAAACCACCAGCCAGATGAAGATTAGAGTTAGATAAAGAAGAAAGACTTGGTGAAGAAAAAGGCGACTGGGAAGCACCAGATAGAGTAGAAAGAGTCAGATGTTGTGGTGATCCCCCCTGGGACCTATTTCCAGGGGGAGGGAATGAGGTGAAAGCTGATTTGGGAACTATAATTGGTTCACTGTTGTAGTGCTGTAGGACAGGGGGCTGCTCAGGGTATGAGGATGTTCTGTGCAAAGGTTTTGGTTCTGGAAATCGAGCGGAAGATTGTGGCTGTGATGACCATCTTTTTCCGTCCAGAGAATTATCTGTATCAAACACCTGCTGGTCCAACCAGCTACTGAAATCTCCATCTTGGGCCCAATCAGTAGCAGATGAACCTGAAGAGAACTTGCCGTTAAATTAAAGTAATAATAGAAGCTACAGTAATATATAAAATTGGTTTGGGAATGCTAGAACTCAGGCACCTCACTAGGCATCAAAGACGTGATTAATTTAGGATGGGGAGAAAAGGGAGAAGGTTGTATGTAAACCTTTCCATGGATTAATGACTACAATCTAACTTTTTGCTATTTTTCACCCAATTTACTTCAGGTATTCTATAATGAAAACAAGAACCAACAGATCCAGTCAATCGTGTATATTTAATCATTGGAAAGCAGGCCTAAACCCAGATCCATATCTAGAAAGCAAACAGAGTAGTATAAAGCAAGCGACTCAAGCATCACATAAATAGTATAAAAGCTCTCCAATTCATGCATGCATCAAGTGCCATCATCCAGAAGATGGCACTGCATAAGTCATATAGATTACAATTTAAAACTAACCACAACTACTGAACGAAAAGTGTGGTTAAAACACATGACATGACAATAATTTGCAATTTCAGGGATGATCGTTTGGGTGTTCATAATCGTGATTTAAACTTTGCATAAGTGATCTATGCATTTGGTTCTACAAACTGAACGGTGAAGATGTGGAAACATGACCGAAAAATGTGTCAAATAAAGAACTTCACACTTTAATTTTAGAGCGAAGGTTTGCTCTGGATAGGAACTGTACTGTATGTATGTGTGTGTATATATATATAAGGCCTGGGAAAGTGCAACAAACCTAATAACCATAATATGATGAGAGAAGAGATGAAATACTTACTTTCCCGTGAAAAAGATCCGGAACCTCTATCTCCAATAACGCCCGGGTGTCTAGGTCCAGTTACAACTTTGTTCAACTGTGTAACAAAAAAGTAAATAAAAGGAGATCACATATTTGTTTATAATGAACATGGTTAATATAAAAATTGACTTTATTCAATTATCTCAAAACTAAATGTCACACAGAAAGCACTGTCATTTATGTTAATACTAAATGCTCTTGTTTGTACCACACCTTGAACAGTGTCTACGCCTTAATAGATGAAGCAAGGTGTTAATTTTAAAGTAAATAAAAAACATGATGAAAGAGACAAGACTGAAGACTAAGGTCTCTATTCTATGGCTGGACATATGGTTTGAAACAAGTCAATCAGTTGAAGAAGCTGTTTTGTTACATGCAACGACAATCAACAAGCTTTAGTTAGTACCTCACTCCAGAAAATTCCAACAAATTTCTCATTAAACCTTCAAATATCTTAAAAAAAATTATCTATTTTAAGAAAAAAGTTTAACAAGTTATAAAAGCTTTAGAGAAGTAATGAGGATAATTTTATAACAAAAGGATATTCCGGGCAGATTTATAAACATAGGTGAATCAGAAATTACTAGATTTCTAGAAACAAAAGAAAGGTGGTGTACAGGAAGAATGTAAAAATACCACACTCGCATATCTGAGCATCAACATTAAATTTAGGGATTACAGCAAAAGATTACAACTCAAATACTTTGAAATCAAACAATATACACTTGATTGCTTAATCATCAAAGTTAAGGAAGCTGACCTTTGCAAAAGTAGTCGCCAGATCATCCACATCAGATAAAGATCCCAACACTAGGCCCTAAATACAAAAACAGAATACGATTGGAGTCAATGTATATGCTTTATATCACACAGTTCAGAGTCACCAATAAGCTGTGCATAAGTTCATAGTATCTACAAATAGACAACAAGGAAGTAAAACAAAAGTGGAGAAGGTTGCATCAAGCACAATGCAATGTGATTGAATACTCAGAATGAACTATACAGAATATACCCACACCGATGTAGTGGAAAGCAACGGATTTTTTTTTCCCGTATGGAGTAGTGATCATATCAGATCAAGTATTGCAAACAGGCTTTATAGTGCAAAATAAGATTCAAGGGAAACAAGAATCTAACCTCATCCTTTTCGAACAAATGGTACTCATTATCGACGGACCCAAATAACGATTTTCTGTCGTTCTCATCGTCTAAACCTCCCAACTCAACTTCTCCTGCCATGTTTTGGCCGAAAAACTCATACTGTGATGCATCAAAGAGTGCATTATTCTCTGCACGACAATTGAAACAAAAGTTAGACATCCAAATCAGTAGAGCTGCTACTCTGGTGTAAAATTTGTAAACGATAGAGATACTAATAGCGCAGTGTACTCTTAAAATGTACAATTCACTCATAACTACCCAAAGCTCCACATCCCAACCACAAACACAAACAGACTCAAACCACATCTTCATACCGAATCAAATCACTTCAGTCAAGACAAGAACTTTGCCTCAACTCAGCTAGCTATATAGCAAACCTAATCGACAATCATAAACAGCCAAAATTCGATTTTAACACATTCAATACAACAAACAAGCTAACCAAAACAAGTTCACAATAAATCAAAACCACCAAAACAACTCTGGATCACAATCATCGAAAAAGAACCCTAATTTCTTCATCTTGAAGCTGAAAAAGATTCCGAAAAAGCATGCAATTGATTCCTCAAACTCAATAACAAAAAAGACGCAATCTCATCTCCATCAATTTCACGCTAATCCGAAACCGAAAGCAAAACGAGCGCAGGAAATAGATCTCGGAGCTTAAAGAAACCAAAACCGGACCTGAGGAGCTCCGAAGCAAGTCCCGGAAATCCGCGCCCCCGCCGCTACCAGATCTCTCCATGTCCTACAGAGCCAATCGGAAGCTCTCGCTTTCTCCGAAAACGACGTCGTCGAGAAGGAGCTGGATCACGACCGCGGCGGAGAGCCGAGGCGCGAGGGTTGCATTGAGAGAGAGAGAATGGCAGGGAGTGTAAATAGAAGAGAATCGGAGGGCGTTGGTGGGAAAAAGGAACAGAGACAAAGAAGAGAGAGAGAGAGAGAGGGCTACCCCTCTCAGAGGAGAGAGGGATATAAACCTTTGTGTGGGTTAGGTCATTTTGCAAAGCCAACACAACACCGCAAGAGAGAGAGAGAGAGAACGACGACTTTCGCATTCGCGCACGTGCCACCCTCAGACAGAGAGGTGTTGCGGGTTACGTGGCGGGGTGGGATTGGCGGCGTGCAACTGTTTCTTTTTTCGTTTTGTAATAAAAGTCGGAGGCGCAATGCGGGCCGTTGGATACGGTTCGTTCGGTGTGCGAATGGGAGAGTGACGCGTGGATTGACAGCGGCACTTGACCCTATTAACTTGATAAGGGAGGAGCAGTGTGGGGTCCCGTGTGGGGTTAGGTTTGTTGACACGTCACCGTCCTGGAAGGAGAAGGATATTCTATGTGGCTAGGATTTGGAAGCATGTAAGACACGCTGTTGTTCTTGCTTTGGTTCGTTTTTTAGATATTTTTCTGTCTTAAATTTTTTTTTTTTAAGAGATTGTTCGTTTGGTCTTGTTGGAGACTGATGCTCATGTTGTATGAAGTAGCTAGAAAGGTTTAGATTCTTTTAGGGGTTTAGACATTTGAAATCTAAAAATGATTTAAAACTCCTGTTGAGAGAGACTTCGACAACAACAAGATATCAATTACATATTCGCATATTGCATATTCAGTAACAATAACCAGCAATGTACTTGGTTGATGTCAGAAAGCTACGAAGTGCAACTAGTCCTTTATTTAGAAAATATGAGGCAAGTCATTCTTCTATTCTGGGCAGAAGCCTAGGAGAGTAGGAGGAACCTCTTATAATTGTAATTGTAGAGACCCACAAAGTAGAAAGTTTCAACCCAAAAATAAAAACCAACTGAACTTTTCAAATAACCCAATAATTTAAAGCTTGGAAGTGCATGCCGTAAGCACTGCTCAAGGGAGACAGAGAGGAAAGCACTTGGGGACGATTCTGGATTAGAATGAGAGCAAAGCGACCAGTCTTTTTCTATACGAATTAATCAATTATACTAATATCAGAAGCTTAATAATTAACCTGCATATTACTAGAGTATCCCAAATGGGTCACAAAAATTCCAAATGATTGGGGAAGAATATATAGCTGCTGTCACGAATCAAAACCAGACGAGTCCAGTAGATCATGTACAGAAACAAATGGAATATATATAAACGAAGGGGAAAAAAAAAGAATATGAAGGACAGGGATGAAGAACATGTTGTACCTCAATGAAACGCAAAGCTTCACATGCAGAAGTCGCTGACCTTCACCTCATGCACGTGTTTCGCTTTGTCTTCCTTCCTTCATTAAAGCTCAATACTTTCCCTCTTCGACTTTTAAACACAAGACCTGGACTTGGTCTCACATCCCTCTCAATTTTCTTGCTTTGCTCTCGCCCTTCTTTCCCTTTCACCCTTCTTCATGTTCTTGGTGGATTCATTTGTCTATACGTTTATTCCAATTTCTTATTCTGCAACGTATGCATATATAGACATTTTTCCTATATTCTCTCCAACAATGATCCATTAAGTGATCCTCGAACTTTTCCGTTTCTAACATATCTCTGGTTTTCTCCGAGGTGAGCAGTTGAGGTTTCTCTTCTTTGTCATATGTTTCTTGTTCTCTCAGTGTGTCTTTATTGATGTCTGTGTCTTCTGGTTTTCTATAACGTTCCATTAATCTGTGTTAATTTATGTAACTCCCCTTCTTTTCAATTCTTTTATGTGTGTTCTCCCTGACGTTTTATTTTCCCCTTTTCGATTTTCGGGATTCTTGTGTTGGTTTCAGTTAGGATATGAATTCTCAATTTTACTAGCCAGTTGTTTGAGCTGTAATCTGTACTGGGTTTTCTCCTGTTTGTGTTTTGCCAAGTCAAGGCCATAAGTCGTACAATTTGAAGGTCGGCAAACTTCTCAACCTTTAGTTTAACTAGAATAGCATAGGACACATCGAGAATATACTATGGCCGGAGTTATCAAACTGGAGAATTGGTCCTCGTCTTAACTCCTGATATAAGCACAAAAAATAGAAACAGAGAGCTTCACAGTCCATTTATTTTTCATTTCATTCTGTGGTTGCAGCAGCTAGCTAGCCATGGATTTTGCAGAAGTGAAGCGAAGGAGCAATTTTCCTGCTAGATTTTTAGCAGCTGCAGTCCTCATTATTATTTGCATGTTTGTCTACAAGCAGTCACTTAACTCCAGCAGTGTACCCAACCTGGTATGTTACTAATGATTCACATAGATGTAACTCACAGTCCTAGCTAGGAGCCTCAGATGAGAGTTTTGGTGTTTGATCGATGACTCATGAGAGTTTGGGGCCTTGGCATCAAGATTTGTAAAATTTGACTTTGTTATCTCTTGTATGTGCAGTTCTCTTATCATGAAGCAGGAGTAACACATGTATTGGTTACTGGAGGTGCTGGCTACATAGGTTCTCATGCTGCACTTAGGCTGCTCAAAGATTCATACCGTGTAACCATAGTGGTACATAAGCCATTAATTTCTTGATCATATTCACAAACATTGCTAACATTGAACAAAATCACTTGCTGCATTTTACTGATCTGGAAGTCTCTTGTTACAGGATAATCTTTCTCGAGGAAATATTGGTGCTGTTAGGATTCTTCAGCAGTTATTTCCAGAATCTGGGAGGCTTCAGTTTATTAAAGCTGACCTGGGAGATGCAAAAGCTGTATCCTAATCATGCTAATTGAAATTATCACTAATTTTTCTTTTTCTCCTCTTCTCTTAATAAAACAATGGGTGTTGGACATTCCTTGATTCCTGTATTTAGGTGAATAAAATCTTCTCAGAACATGCATTTGATGCTGTGATGCATTTTGCAGCTGTTGCATATGTTGGCGAAAGTACACTTGAACCTCTTAGGTATCTAATCTCATATTTTGAGCTAATTGTATAGCTAACCATATGCATCAAGCTTTAAACATACTAAAAATTCTTATAATTTTGTTCTGCAGGTATTATCACAATATCACATCAAATACGCTACTGGTTTTGGAGGCAATGGCAGCTCACAATGTAAAGACATTGATCTATTCTAGTACTTGTGCCACATATGGCGAACCCAAGACAATGCCTATTACAGAAGAAACTGAGCAAGTAAGAATTCACAAGAGAATTGCCTATCCTGTCCAATATCAAAATCATAATTTATTATCTTAGTCTGTTATCTGCACAAGTGTATGTCATATGTTTGTAGTTTTACTTTAAACCTTATACAACAGGCACTAAAAGTAAAACCTGCATCAAAGCTGTGGTAAATAAAACAAGTTTTGTTCCCTGTCAATCTGTCATGGACCAACACTAATTATAAATGTACTAAATTTCAGGTTCCAATTAATCCATATGGAAAAGCCAAGAAGATGGCAGAAGATATCATACTGGATTTCTCCAAGAACTCAAATATGGCCGTCATGATCTTACGGTAGGTGAATTCTGGTTTCTATAACTCTGCTTTACATTGTTTGCTGTGTTCTTCTTAATCGGAAGAAGATAGCACATATTTTCCACCACTACCAACATATATATGGCCATATGCAGATATTTCAATGTGATAGGATCAGATCCTGAGGGAAGATTAGGAGAGGCTCCTCGACCTGAGCTACGCGAGCATGGCCGAATATCTGGCGCTTGTTTTGATGCAGCTCGAGGAATTATTTCTGGACTGAAGGTACTTCATCTCCTTCCACTTCCACCCTTCTCCCATAGAGTTTTATAGGGAAAAATGCTCTACTTTAAAGTAGTCTTTGAATTTATGAAGTGAATCCCTTTATTCATGTTTTCTAGGTCAGAGGAATAGATTATGCAACACCTGATGGCACTTGCGTGAGGGACTATATTGATGTCACTGACCTAGTTGATGCTCATGTAAAAGCTCTTGCCAACGCACAGCCTAGAAAAGTTGGCATCTACAATGTGGGAACTGGAAAAGGTTGTGAAATCCAGCTTCTTTCTTACAGTTCAGTTTCCTCCTTTCCTTGACCTTCCCTTATGGCTTTAACTAATCCTAATCTGTTAACCCAATTTGATAGCAGGTAGTTCAGTGAAGGAGTTTGTGGAAGCATGTAAGAAGGCAACTGGGGCAGATATAAAGGTTGAGTATCTAGGCCGAAGGCCAGGGGATTATGCTGAAGTCTATAGTGATCCTTCCAAGATAAGGGATGAGTTGAACTGGACAGCTCAGCACACCGATCTTCAACAGAGCCTACAGACTGCATGGAGATGGCAAAAAAAACATTTCAATGGTTATGGTACTTTAAATACTATGGCTTGAGAAAACGTAAAAGATATTAAAGCGGAAAGACATGGTTTAGTGATGTTGCTCCATTGAGTTGAACATGCACATTTTTCAATTGGAGTGGTTTGTAGAAGTCCAATGGGGGAAACTAGAAAATATCTCTCTTTGTTCATATCTAACAAGATTAGGCTTGTGTGTATTTCAATTAATGTACTATACTTTGATACTCTACTGTACATGTTATCTGCATGCCCATATGCTCCAAATTACTTGGAACATCTTTTTTCTTTCCTGCCATGTCCATGGAAATGTTTGTCTCTACCAGAGGACCCCAATGCACAAAAGAGTCTAATAATCTAGAAAGTGCTAAAACGTAGCAGTTTAAGAAAAGTGAAAAGCAGTACCGTTTATCGTATCTGTAGGTGGTAAAAGATTCATCAGTTGTAAGGAGTCATGAAGGAACTTGGGTTCGTCATCTCTGTGGCTAAAGACTTCAACACACTGCATATCTCTTCTGTTCTAGGTTGCACAGGATCATCAAAGAGAAAAGCATGCACCTGATTTCTGACTTCAATCCAACTGCAGCCGGGTTGCTTGTCCGTGTCACTTTCTTTCATCAACACCCTGACTCTCTCAACCTCATCCCATCTGCCTGCCTCAGCATTCATGTTTGACAAGAGAACATAATTTGAAGCTTTATCAGGTTCAAGTTCTAAAAGCTTTTTGGTAGCATACTTTCCAAATTTTAGATTCCGGTGTATCCTGGAAGCTCCAAGCAATGCACCCCACACTCTGGCAGTTGCCTTGATCTTCATATCCCTCACCATTTCAAAAGCTTCCTCTAACCTCCCTGCACGGCCAAGCAAGTCTACCATGCAAGCATAGTGTTCGGCTAGAGGTTCAATAAGGTGAACTTCAGTCATGCTCTTAAACACTTCTAATCCCCGATCAACTAGCCCACTGTGACTGCATGCAGACAACACTCCAACAAAGGTCAGTTGATCTGGATTCAACCCTTCTATTTGCATTTCTTCAAAGAGTTCTACTGCCTCTTCACCATACCCGTTTAGAGCATACCCAGATATCAAAGAATTCCAAGAAACAATATCACCATGATTGATATCTTTGAACACTTGTTTAGCACTCACAACCATTCCACATTTAGCATACATACTAATCAAGGCATTGCTGACAAACAAATCATTTAGATAGCCAGTCTTCACAACCAAATGGTGAAGTTGCCTTCCCACTTGCAAAGCTGCAAGATTAGCACATGCACTCAAACCACATGAAAAAGTTGACTGATCAGGTCTCTTTCTTTCCCGTCTCATGACCTCAGTACTCTCGAGTGCATCCAGATATAACCCGTTCTGCACATAACCTGTTATTAGAGAATTCCAAGAAACTGTGTTCTTCTCGCCCATCTGCTCGAAGATTTGAAGTGCTTTATCCATCTCCCCTACTTGAGCATAACCAGTTATCATAGTATTCCAAGAAACGGCATCCTTGTTAGTCATTTTTCTGAAAAGAGATAGAGCTTCAACCATTCTGCCACACTGAGCATAGCCAGCAATCATTGTGTTCCAACAAACAGCATCACGAATAGCAATCTGATTGAAGATCTGACTTGCTTCATCCATCCTTCCCTTATGAGCATACCCAGATATCATTGCTGTTTGTGCTCCGATGTTCTTGTATGGCATCCGGTTTAGCAATTCCCTTGCTTCCTCAAGCTTGCCAGCGCGAACATACCCATTGATCATTGTAGTCCATGACACCGAATCCATCTCTAGCATATCCCCGAATATTTTCACAGCCTTGTCAATTTGCTGGTCTTGAACATAGGCCGCAAGCATTGCATTCCAAGCAACCACATTTCTATTTGGCATCTGCTCAAACAGACCCTCAGCCTGCGCAATTTTCCCATTCTGCGCAAACCCACACAACATTGTAACCCACGAAACCACATTCGGGTCTGGAATTTTCTCAAAATACCGCCAAGCAGAACCCAAATCACCAACCTGAACAAACCCATCCAACACCAAATTCCACGAAACAACATTCCTCTGAGGCATCTCCTCAAAAAACCTCAACCCCAAACACATCTCCCCATTCTTGGTATACCCTGCAAGCATTGAATTCCAAGAAACCAAATTCTTCACCGGCATTTCATCAAACATTCTCTTCGCCTCATCAAACCTCCCCTTCTTCGCATACCCTGCAATCATGGCATTCCAACAAGCCGCGTCACGCTTATCCGGAAGCAAATCAAACAGCTCTCTAGCTCTCTCAAGCTCACCGTTCCTTGTGTAGCAAGTAATCATCAAAGTCCACGAGAACATATCCCTTTCCGGCATTCTTACAAAAATCCCATAAGCTTCCTCGACCTCATTGTTATGCAGGTACCCAGAAATCATAGTGTTCCAAGAAACCAAGTTTCTGTGAGGCATTTCATCGAACAGCTGGCGTGCATTACCAACTCTACCATTTTTAGAATATGCAGAGATCATAGAGTTGTATGTGACAGTGTTCCTTTGTGTCATCTGTGAGAACACTGTGATTGCTTCGTCGATTCGACCCAACTTCCCCAACTGGGTAATCTTCAGATTTTGGTGAAAAACTTGGGTACCCTTTTCACCTATTGACCTCAGCTTCATTGGTATTTAGTCCCACACTAAAGACTAAGCCGAAGCTTAACCTGGATACTAGAACATTCTCACTGACCAGAGTAAATCAGTACATCTTGAACAGTTTTGTGTTGGGTAATCAGTATCAGACATGATCACATACAGAAATGGCATAAAGGGTACGTCTTGGGTGACAGTTGTGAAAGATAGGTCAAGGGTGAGATTTCCTTACGGTATAACCTATAGTTAACCTAACAACCCACACAATCATTTTTGTTGGTACAAAATTAATGGTGACAAAGTGTGTTACCACTCGAGTTTGGCTTGAGGTGTTTTTCATAAGCAGCTTGACTTCTGAAGTATCCAGCTCACATTCAAACGCTTGCCTTCTTGAAGTATCCAGCTCACATTTACTTTTTAGCTGAACCATAGAGTCTCATTCAGTCCCGCTTCCAAATCATCCATATCAAAATTCAAAGGTTTGATTTTCCTATTAGTCATGGAAAACACCCCAGATTCGTATGTTTTAAGCCAAACGAAAACAAAATAGATAGAGTTTCTTTCAAGTGTTTGATCATAGGAAGTAGTACCATAAGACATGAATTTGTTGTTGATCCTGCCTACAAACAATACCTGATCGCCAAGGTCAGCAATCTCTACCCACTGAAGATCAGTAGTAACACTATACTCTAACTTCAACACTCGAAATCTGCTCTTGTAAACATGCTTATGCAAAATCATAAA
This sequence comes from Fragaria iinumae, assembly GCA_009720345.1. Classification (NCBI taxonomy): domain Eukaryota; kingdom Viridiplantae; phylum Streptophyta; class Magnoliopsida; order Rosales; family Rosaceae; genus Fragaria; species Fragaria iinumae. The sequence continues at coordinate 34,792,687 of CM019122.1, read as the reverse complement.
CAAGTCATTTGATTCAGAACCTTTTGCTAGATAACACCACCGAAAGTAGTAGTAGAAGCTTCGAAATATTTTCTCAACTCTGGGGTGAAGAGTAACCAACTTTTATGTGGTGTAGGTTTGATGTCCGGCGCCATTGAAATCTAACTGGATGTCAAACACCATTAGAAACTCTAATGCAGGCCAACCTGTCGCATATAACTTCCCTTTAACTTTTTCTATATCTTGAAATGCTGGAGTTCTCCCACCATCCTCTTCAGCCTCGATGAAGGTCCATGACATATCAGCAGGCAGGCGTACAAAAGGCCACACCACCTTGTTTTTGAAGGTGAAGCGTTGGCACTGAAGAGGCTACTGCTTTTAATTTGTGCTGTAAGGTAGGTCTAGGATGGGATGGGAGCATAACCCGACGACCTGAGACTGGATTCAACAAGCACAAGTCGATTGTTGGATCTATTTCTAGTATAAAGAACTTTTTGATAGACATGATCAGCCAACCCTCAACTGATCCAATACATTGGCCCTGCAAGTGATGCAAACTATATCGATATCTGTGTGATTTGTAAACCATCCGATCTCTTACAAAGCAGTACGTCATCTTTGAGGTAGAATGAATGACCAGTACCGAGCACTAGCCATGGGAGTTGCTTAGAAGGAAGAAGACAATGCATGCTGTCGACTGCGGCTCGCCATGAAATGATCTGACACCAGCAGTCGTTGTAGAATCAACTGCATCACCTCATCTGGGAGGTTCTTAGACCACCTTTCCTCATCGTCATCAACAATGAAGATCGGTCTGAGCAGCAAGCGGCTAATCAAATCAAGACACCATAACAAGTTTCTTAAAGGTATTAGATACGTGTCAAGAGGCTAGTCGGAACACACTTCTCGGTGCCGTGGTGTTTTGGGATCAGAGAATAATTATATGATTTGAGTTACATATAATAGTTATATATTGTCACATCAAATTAAGAACTGAGAAGGCATTCGTCCCCACGGACATTTCAAATGGTAGATGCAGCCATATAGGAATTACCCCAGAACATGCAAAGATCATGAGCCTGTTATGTATGCACAATTAACATCGAATGTTACCAAAATGCACTAATTAACTAGCACCGACATAGTCATGTAAAACAAACTAGCTAAGTGCTTGAAGGAGAAGATCGATCATGAGAGGAGAAAGTGAGATAATTGAAGAAGGTTAGGTGAAGGAGAATGATGGTTTTGAATTCTGTACACAAGTGATTGGTGTGGACACAATTTATAAGGAAAAGCTATGGCCATATTGGAACCTCATTAGACTTCGCCACAACAGCAAATACTTCAATTCTTCATCTCATTACTAGAGTGGGATGATATCCAACAAAATAGGAAGGTCTTGAATCATCTGATCCCAGCAAAGAGCTAGGCTGCAAGGAGATCAAGCACTCACTTCATCACAACTCCAGCATCAATTCACAGGTAAGAAAAAACATTATCACAAATGTTTGATGATCTTACACCTCTGTTTCTTTGTCAATTACATCTGCAAGCTAGCCCTGAGTAATGACATTAGTATAAAAACAAGAGGAAGAGGCTGTAGATAATCTTTTTTTTTAGCTAAAATCAGATTTCATTACGTAAGAAAAACAACAGTGAATAAGGTACAGACAGAGGGGGCATGAAAACCTATAGTACATCTTGTACACAAATGAAACAAGAAAAATGGTGGTTCTCATAAATCTTTTCCGAATAAATATTGAAATTTGATAGTAACAATTATACAATATCAACTGCGCAGCTTTCGACTACGTCCTTTGAAGTCAGAAGCAGTTTCATCATGGCAGAGAGCAATGTGAAGGAGCACTGCTTGATCGAAATCAAAGAAGAGGAAAAGAGTGTCACAGCAGGAAGCAATGTGAAAAACCAAACTTTGAATGGTGATCAAAATAAGGAGAATGTGAACATAGCATCCTCCATTAGAAAAAAGCTTCTTAGCAAAGCACCATCACCCTCTAGTACTTGCATATACAGAGTCCCAGATGCACTGAAGAAACTTCATGAAAAGGATTTCGTTCCTTGTTTAGTTGCAATTGGACCATTTCACCATGGCACAAAGAAGCTGCAAGCCATGGAACAATTTAAGCTCTGGTATTTGCACCAGCTCCTTGATCGAAAACCAAATCCTGAGACCAACTTGGAGCACATTGTTGAAAAGACCAGAAGCCTGGAAGACTATTCTCGTGAATGCTATAACGAAAATCTTGATGATCTGAGCAGTGAAGCATTTGTAGAAATGATGGTGATTGATGGTTGCTTTATTCTTGAGTACTACCGCAAAAAAATAGGAGAAGTGCCCACAGACCCGGATGATCCACTGTTCAATATCAGTTTAGCAATGTCACCAACACTTACAAGTGACTTGGTTATGCTAGAAAACCAGCTGCCTTGGAGAGTTCTTGACTGTTTATTCCAACTCACAAAACAAGTACCTAATGGAATGTGCAAGTCCTTATCTGAGCTTACTCGCAGTTGTCTCCCGATTTGGGGGCCTGTGTCTGATGATCATCTACAGCAGACAACGGAAAGCAGACATTTACTTGACAATGTCAGGATCCTATCTGCTGAACTAGACAAGAAAGAGGAGATTATGCCATTTTGGGACTCTATGCCCTCTGCAACCAAACTTCAGCAAATTGGGGTCATATTTCAACCCAACAGAAATAACATCAACATAAACATAACGTTCCTCGATGGAGTCATGGAGATTGCACCAATAACTATCCAGGGTGATAATCCTGTCTTTAGAAACCTCATTGCCTTGGAACAGTGTGAATCAGGGCCACATAAGTATCAAATTAGCACTTATGCCAGGGCATTGGGTGACCTTATCAAATCTAGCAAAGATGTGGAGTTTCTCATCCAGAACCAGATTATTCACACCAGTTTGAACAAGGAAGACATAGCAGGTTTCTTCGACGACATTTGCAATGGTTTTGAAACCTCCTCCTGCTGTAAGTCTTTTTGGCAAGTTTCCTCATCAGTGAGACAGTATTATAAACAACACTGGCTACAAAGGTTGATAGTATACATCAAGCATAACTATTTGTACAATCCATCATCAATATGGTCAGTTTCTAATGCAGTTGTCCTTATTATAATTCTTACGGTCTTGCAAACCATATATTCTGTTCTCTCTTACTACAAGTCTTAGCCTTCCGGTGAGCATTTCTGGTTTTCTCAGTCTTTCAAGGTTCCGAAACTTGTTGTTATGTGTGTTCTGTGTAAATGATTACTATAAACTTCACAATTCATGCTGTAATATATATCTTCTTTTTTTGAAATAAGGCTGTAATTGTGTGCATGGCCCGAGTTTCGAGTGATTGTAATTTCATCTGTTGTTGGGACATTCACCCCACAACATCATCTATTACTGGAGTATGCAGTATTTCACTATTTCTTGTAATTGTTTGCCCCACCTCTACTTAATTGGATACAATGTCAGCAAGTTCACATAGGACGAATGTTCTTTATACTTTGACTTGTGTTTCTGGTAATCATTTCGTACTCAAAACGACGGGGTGGAGTTTTCGTTATGGCCAAAGTTGCTGGCAGCTACCTTCAATTGCAGACCAAACACCTTCAAGTATAAATATCTTCAGATGTGAATGCTGGTGTGCTGAGTAGTTCACAGTTATGAGTAAAGCAAATTAGCAAGTTACCAGGCATCAAAGTCCCAACCAAGACAAAAGGTCTCTTTCGGCATGTTAACAGGTTAAGAGAAAGCCCTTTCCTTATGGTTGTGCAGGCACCCTGAAATCACAGTGTTCCAAGAAAACAAGGTTTCTCTTAGACATATTATCGAATCATTGACGTGCATTACTGACTAGAGAATATTATTGAATCATCCCACTCGGCCGCAATGGAGGTCCATGATTCATCACCGGGAGCACAGAAAGCCAAACTACATTTTTGTTTGAAGACAAGGCAAGACACGTAACACCGCCGGGGCTTCAACCTTGTTTCCGATGGTACTGACGAGGCTACTGCTTCTATTTTAAAGAACTTTGTAACTGCGGAATGTGATGGGAGCACAATCTGAGTACCTGTTACTGGGTTCAAGAAGAACAAGTCATATGATGAATGTAGAGCAGATATGATCAGCCAACCCTCTATTGATCCAACACAACCAGCCCAGTAACGTGTGCGGTCCTTTCTCGATTCGTAAAGTTTTCCATCACTTACGAAGCAGCCATCTTTCAAGTAGTATGAACAACAAGAATCGAGCAAAAGCCATGGGAGTTGATAAGCAGGAAGACAACGTTTGCTATCAATTGTGGTTCGCCAAGAACGGCAAACGTCACGACATCTAAGATAATCTGACATGCACAGTCGTTGTAGAATCAATTGCATCACATCATCTGCAAGTTTAGACCACCTTTCCACATGAACAGTATTAAAGGGATCTTTAGAGGAGAGTTAGTTAAAGTTCATAAAATTCACACTCTCTGTCTAATCTAAAGGGTTTTTAGCATGTCACGTCACTCTTAGATCAATTTAGGCTAACCTGGGTAAACTGTCGTCAAGTCGTCAACCACATGAAAAAGAAAACAGGGGGTTACGTCTACCCATGGACAAGGGTTACCTTATGTTCATGTTTACTGCACAAGCTTCTGGATTTGTACACCTACCGGAGGAGGTCACTATGGGTCTGGAGAGAGGAGAAACTAGTAATCACAGTGGAGTGATGAACCACGGCCGGTACCCGAACTCCGGAAGGTGTGATCCAACGGGTTGTTGGAGATTGAGATGGGTGAGTTTTTGTTGAAAATGCATTGTTTGGCAAATGGGGCTGGTCATTGGAAGAGAGGTCTTATTGTTCAAGGCATTAAGGTCCGCCCCAACACGCATAACTAGTCGAATTCGATCGTCTCGAAGTTGATTATGGTTTTGTTTCATGTTAATTATGTCTGTAATCAAGAAAAGTAACACGCTTTAACATTGCAATTTTCTGCGATTCATATATAATGGAGCATGTGATTGTGCATCGCTTATGCCTTACTTCAACTATAATTTGAGTCATTGGCCAATTTGTTACATTCGTATCTCTTTCTTTTTTTTTTTGTCAATTTTTCTATCACTCGTCAGGTCCGAGTTAAAACCCTAGACCTGGAAAGGAAGTTAAAAATTGAAACACAACATGAACCTAGAAAAAGAGTAAATGAACCTATCAATTGTCAGACTTCGGAATACCCCGGATCTTCCTTTTGGATACACGTGCTGCCGCTCCGCGCTCATGGCATGCATCCAAAGTCTCCATATCTTCAGATGCTATATAGCAGTAGACGTAAACCCTATCCTTTTTTTTTTTATGTTGTTGACGACTTGACTGCAGTTTACCCAAGTTAAGTATGAGTTACCCTAAATTGATCTAAGAGTGACGTGGCATGTTAAAAACTCTTTAGATTAGATAGAGAGTGTGGATTTTATGAACTTTAACTAACTTCACAGACTCCTCACTTTAGAGGAGCCGGATCCGTATTAAAGATCGTTTTGCGCTTGCAGTGAGTATTATTGATTGTTTTGCGCTTGCGGTGAGTAAAATCAAGACACCGTAACAACTCTCTTGGTAAGCAATTGGTCAACTTCATAACTAATTAGCTCTGCATGAACATGAGTCAATGTAAGGTTCATGTACATAAAGAGGCACGGGACGAACTTTTGTGGGATGGGAATTCCTGATTATCTATGTATTCTGCTATGAATACGTACAGTCCTATGACTCCTTCCCCTCCTAGCCATCCAACGGGAACAATTTTAAGGATTAGTGAGGGGCAAGATCAAACCAGAAAAAACTACTAAATAATATGCGGCCACTTTCACCTGACCAAATGCTCAGTTCATCGTAAACTTGACAAACTCACATACGAACATAAGTAAGGACCTATATATGCCAATACATTATAAACAGAAGTGAATGCTAGTGTGCTAAATTTAGGAGTTCATCTTCTGTGAGTACTGAGTAGGTCACAGTAACGAGTGTAGCAAGTCATCATCAAAATCTCGGCCAAGATAAAACGTCTCTTTCCGGCATGTTAACAGAAAAGCCTTTACCATCCTCCACTTTATGGATGTGCAGGCACCTTGAAATCCTAGTGTTCCAAGAAAACAAGGTAAGTACCCGACCTGATAGAGTATTCTAATAGTCTAATCATCATGTTCATACATATAGCATGTGCATGGATCTCAATCCAGCAAGGTGAATCAGATCAACCGGTAAATATGACAATAGCAGTGAAGCAGATAAAATGAAGAAAGCAGATCGAAAAACTGAAATATTAACCAACAAAAAGCCAGCAAGAGAAGTATATATAGTGTGAAATAACATTTTCATCAGTATAATGACTTCTGACTTCTCCTTTCTTTGGGGTCTGAAAAAGATATGCAAGACTACGAAAAGAAAATAAAAGACTTCAACAATACACCTGAAACAAATCTGGGCATAACTATTTCCGAAGTATGAGCAAGCTGGGCAACTAAGAATTAGGTGCGTACCAAACAGAACGTATTCCCTTATACAAATGTTCCTCTTTAGGAATATTCAAAGGTTGGATGCTCTTGTTTGTCAAGGAAAACACCCCAGAATCCAATCTTCGTCCACAGTCGAAAACAAAATAGATAGAGTTTCTTTGAAGTGTTTTATCATGAGAAGTACTGCCCAAAGAAACAAATTTGTAGTTGAGCGCGCAAATAAACAATACTTGATCACCGAGATCATCAATCTCTACCCACCTGGGTCCAGTAGCCACATTATCCTCCAGCTTCGTCACTTGAAATCCTCTGGTCCAGTGATCACCATCCTTATTATGCAAAATCATAAACGACTCCTTTGATTCAGAACCTTTTGCTAGGTAACTATCCTGATAGATAACTTGATCGTCAAATTCATATATGTCATCAACGTTGTGGTGATGAGTAACCAACTTTTGTGCTGTGCAGGTATGATTTCTGTAGCCACGAGCATCTACTTGGATGTCAAACACCATTAAAAACTCTAATAAACCTCTGCCTACCGCATATAATTTCCCATCAACTATTTCTATATCATGAAATCCTGCATAAATATCATCCCAGTCGGGAAGGGAGTCGGGAGGGGAGGTCCATGATTCATCACCGGGAGCACAAAAGGCCAAACTATCTTCTATAAGGCAACATACATAACACCGCCTCCGCCGTGGCTTCAACCCTGTTTCCGACGGAACAGAAGAGACTACTGCTTTTATTTCAGAGGAAAGTGCGAGATGTGATGGGAGAACAATACGAGCACCTGTTACTGGGTTCAAGAAGAAGAAGCAGCAATACCAGACGTTCATAGGTGAAAAAGAAGCCTCACACATGATCAGCCATTCCCCTATTGATCCAATAATACCCGGCCAGTAATTCAAGTCATTCGCTTATTGGCTTTTGCATGAACAACAGTCAATGTAGGGTTCATGTACATAAATAATTGGCGTGAGACGAAATTTCCTTGTGGGACGGGGTTTCCTGATTATCTATGAACTCTATGGATACGTTCCTACTTATCCGAGGAACAATTTTAAGGAAAGAAGAGCCTTCTCTTCATATTGCCTGGTATCATAGACCACTACAGAGCAACAAGTATCATACTAAAAAGGGGCTACATATTTTCTCAAATAAGATGATACAATCTTCCTTGACAGCAAAATCCCTATCATATTGTCAGCTGAACTTATAACAATGATCAAAACTTTTAACCAGGCAATATGATAATATCAAAACTTTTAACCAGGCAATATGATAATACCATAAGTGCCTCTAGTGATGTTCGTATACGATGATAGTAGTATAATTTACGAACCAGGAGAGATGTCGAGCAATTACCCAACCATATCAAGCTTGATGAGCACCCAACTCTAGAGGGGCTGTACTTTTCTAGCTCGTTTCTCCCTTCTAGAAAGATGCGAATCCACGATCATTAACTGGGAAGGCAGATGATAATAATGCTAATCGACATGTCAGTAAAGTTAGATCATAGCTCATCATGGCCCTCAGGTTCTGACTCAGTCTTGTCGTCTTGTGAGGAACTTTCAGAAGTCGTGTTTGAGTCTTTGGCTTTTTCTCCGGTGCTCTCTGTTTCATTGCTCGTCGGTTTCTCAATTTTAGGCTTTGGCTTGGGAATTCTGTTAATGCTGTCAACCTAGATACATACAAAATAAATTAATAAAAACAATGGCATGTAAAAGGACTGCAACCAATTGTAGAGAGATAGCTAGTAAATTATTTTAATATCGGAAAACAGAATTGCAACTGTACCTTCTCTTGTACATCAAACACCTTCATGTATACATCTTCGGATGTGAAAGCTGGAGTGTTAAATCCAGGAGTCCTTCAAATAACAAACAAGGGGGGTCAAGCAAATGGGGAGTGACCTCAATATCATTCAGTAGCCAAAATCAATTAAAATACCAAAGAAGTTCACTTTTCTTTAATGGCAACATAAAAAAAAAAAGTAAAATCTACAAACTAAGAGGATTTCTAATTTCCTCAATATTCCTCCACCGCTCACCAGTATATCTATTCCAGTTGAACCAAAATTGATATCACATGATTTATAATGCATCTATATATGTCTGATTACATGTACATGCACAGTGACATAAACACAAGAAAGTCTGAGAAAAATAATTACAGCAAGGGAATACTTACTTTTTCTGTTCAGCCTCCTTCTCATCCAACCAAGTCTTCAACTTGTCAGCATCACTCAAAACCTAGAAAATAGACAAGAATATCCAACACGTGTGCATCAGAGGCAACTCATATATAGTCAAATACTTGCATAACCCTGAACAATTTCAGTTCAGTTGGATGAGATCAAGTACCTCAGTAATACGATCTTTCGGAAGCCAATCTTTTTTGGACTCCCAGCCGTTTACAATCTGCAAATAATCATAACAATAAAAATTAATCCTTGCCGTGATCTCATAGTTCACAAAAACCATACAGATGCACCGTAAAGCTCTAACTTCAATGGTATAAGAGTTCAAGATTGAATGGTGATTGACCAAATGGTACTAGCATCTTTCACATGACAACATTCTCTGGCAAGCAAACATATTCCAGAAAAGAAAGAATCTATCCATTATACAAGTGATTCTATTATTATTTACGATCATGAACAAATCCAAATTATGTGACATTATCTGAATTATATCATTATCGTCAATTCTCACTAGCCTTTCTTGGCTCAAAAGCATACATACACAATAACAGTCTGAAGTACCTGCTGCAGCTCAACAAGGTACTTTCGGGCGTGTTTCACTGCTTCTGGCCGTGCAGAGAGCTCTTTAAATCTGTACGCACGAATATCAGATTAGATAAATGCATTGACTTGACAAAAGTTTTGGTTCAGTAAAACTATGCAATTAAAATGGAACTTACCTGAAGAATACCGGGTCACCCTTAGCTTTTAGCATATCTAGGCGTTCCTGAAACTCTGAAGCAGTAGCCTCTTCACCATCCATGTAGAGCCATTCTTGCACCTGAGAAAAATGTAACAAGTTTACATTAAAAAATTGAGTAAAAAAAGTATACAATCCAGTGAACTTATGAATAGTAAGAAATTCTAACCTCATCAAGCTTTCCAATGAACGTTTGGCGTTCCTCGCTAGTTGAAATCTTTTCAAATTCCTCAGATGTTTCAAGCTGATATGAGAAAGTTGTTAATTGTTATAATCAACATATACGATAAAAATCAAGCATTGAAATACAATGAGTACAAGATAATTTCCTGAGGGAATAGTATAAACAAATGTATCGAACTACAATTCTGCATAGTATTTAATCAATAACAATGGTGAAGTCAGTCCTTGTATATCCGACTTAGGTTCACTGAGTAAGTGAGTGTTAGATGGAATTGGAAGAAACTACAATGGTTAAACTATAAGAGGAAAACTAGAAACATAAACACCTTATAAACAAAACAAAGAAGAAACAAAAAGCGGCTTAAAAGTTACTTCTCAATGGCTGAGAAGAGCAAAAGTTCGCACCTTTTCTTTAGTAGCATATATGTATCCTTCCAGGTTGTTTTTCAACTCCGCTGTTCTCCTTCGCTCTGCATCCTTCTTGTCCAATTCTTCTAATTTAAGTTTGGCTTGAGCAAGAGATTCTTTGGGAAGAGCCATTGCTGGTCCGACGGTCTTTTCAACAATCTAAGTAAAAGAAAAATAGATCAAATAACAAAATCAATGATATAGGCAGTTAGCTAGTTTATACATTTGGTGGCCTCCTAATTAATGGCCTGTCAGAAACAGAAAGCGCAAGGCAATTAGCGTGTTTATACCTTCAGCGGAACTCTAAATGTCCGCTTCTTCAGCTTTTTTTCAATACCAAGATCGGCACTACCTTGTACTTCTGCAGTAGAGTTGGATGCATTACCATTTCCCCCATCATCAGTATTGTCATTACTTTCTGCTGAGGAGTTCTGACCACCAGTTTCACTCGATATGTTGGGGGAAACAGGAGTTGCATTCTCAACTGTCAGATTCTTCTTAGGAACTTCTACCCATTCTGTTATTTCAACAATAGCATCTGCACGATCAAATGACAGAATGCCACTTCTACTCAAAGAGAAATGCAGACTAGTTTTAATTGGGGAAGACAGATTCCGGGATGCATACCTAAGAGAGAAGACAGTATAAAATCAGGTCAGTGTCTTATCTGATGGTTTAAAGTGGACAGAGGATATCACTGCGCACAGATGTTGCAACATAAATCGTGTCACCATAACATCTGGGAAAAATAAAATAAAATAGAAAACTTACTTTTCGCTTGCATCTGTCAATCCCGAGACTGCATACTTGGCAAATAGAGGAGAGGTGGCACCAGGAGGTAAAAGATCTTCACTCTCATATGATAGTGAAACCTCAAAGTCTTTGCAATGGGTAAAGAATCTGAACATCTATCATTTAACAGAGAGAAGCTTAGCAAAGAATACTAATGCAATAAAACCATACATTGACTTCAGTTTCTCCTTCAATGCAACTCACCTTGCTAGGGAGTTTCTTCATTCGCGGTACGAGTAACTGTCTGGTGCTATCATCTTTCAGAAGATCAGGGCCATCTAACTCGAGCACAAACCCATAGGATGAACCATCAACCATTCCCAACTTACGATTCAGCTTAATTCCATCGCTCAAATTAGCAGCATGCAAGGCAGCACCAAGAACTATAGCTTCATCAGCATCCAGATGTCTGTCCAACTCTTTCCTTCCAAGAAATTCCTGAAGCTTAGCCTGTTGTAAAAGAAATAGAGAACATCATCTCATTATCACACGTTGTAAAATATCAAAATAAAACTGATGCAACCCGAGAACAGGTGGAGCACACCATCAGAAGACCAAAATTTATGTTTACTGGCATGTCTGAGAAATAATAATATTTCAAGACATGTGAAGAAAGGGAGGGAGGACACAAAAACTGAAACACATAATGCCATATCACAATGTGCTAGCAATTGCTATTTAGACAGAGGGGTCAAGAACACTACGAAGTGAAACTAACTTATTCATCAAACTACAGCAATATATCTTCAAGACTTCATACCAACAACCAGACACTGAACAAATCAGATATATGGATATGGCCTATACAGCATTCGCCCATGTAATTCTTTATTACAAATATTTTGTGGCTCATATAGCTAGGGAAAATCGTTCAAACCTGTAATTTAGGCACTCTGGTAGCACCTCCTATCAACTCCACTGCGTACAACTCGTCCACCTTTAAACCAGAATGTTTAAGCACTTCTTTAACAGGTACAAGCGATTTCTCCCACAGATCTTCACACAGCTCCTCAAACTTCTCACGAGTTATGGTGCTCCTAGAAGTGAAACAAACGTTATGCAAGATTATTTTGGGGTGATATCACCATAAACGACATGACCAAAATGCCAGAGCACATAGTCAAAAGATGTATAAATTTAAACATTTAATATCACCAATTTTCTACTCTAGAAGGAAAAATATAGAAGCATATAATATGCAATACCAAGCCAAAAAATGCGAAGTAAAAGGTAATAAATGTTTAATGTTTTGACAATGGCAGCAAAGGCATCTATCTACAAGTATATCATTCAACATATAGTTAAATGACAGAATTGACAAGACCAAAATCGCATGACCTCTCTTCACCCCATTGATTCCACTAACTTGACAAATAAAAGTAAAAGCATGATGATAAAATATTCCACCAACCTGAAGTCCCGATCATCATAAAGAGATTCAACAGATATTGGAGCCATTGTGTTTGCACTCAGAATTTCTTTTGTGCGCTTCACCTGCTTCTTCAATTTAGCCATTGCTTTTGGAGATTTCCTCACATCAACCCCATTTCCCACTTGTTTATTAAACTCGTCCGCAAAATGCTCAACCAACCGTAGTTCCAAATTCTGTCCCCCTAGTTCTGGGTTCCATCTGACATCCTTCACCTGAACAAAAAATGGCTCAGTGCTAAAACATCTGTATAAACTGTGACTTTATGAGCAACAAAGTATGGATAAAGGGGATAAAATGGTTTGCAAAACTTATCTTAAGTTGACCATGTGTAAAAATACGTGAAAGGAAAAAGGGAAACTTATTAGTTAACTCCGATAATTGCATATGGCATATAAACTTATACTTCCTTAGGTAACAAAAACATGGATGCTAGTACTTGGTTTTTCTTGTTATGCGACCATTTCTTTTCTATTTTCTACAAATTCATATGAATGTGCATTTTGAGGTCAAACCAGTCAATCATGTATGAAATGTCTTTCATAGAAGGATCACATTACCCGGTAAATGCATTGACTCAAACTATTACATTTTGGAACATAGTGACAAGAAAGATTGAAATTTACCTGAAATTGGTTGACCGACACAGTCTTTCCAAACTCCTTGGTATTATAAGCCGAGAAATATACAAGTGCTGCGTAAGTACTGCTGGTGCCCATATCGTAGAAAATGACATGCCTCGATTTATTGTCGAAATTCTTATCAATCCCATACTGCAATGCAGCACCAGAATGCTCATTTATCAAAGAAAGAACATTGATTCCAGCCAACTGTGCGGCCCGGACTAGCCCCTTCCGCTCAGCTTGTCCAAAGTAAGGGGGAACAGTAATAACAGCATCCTTTATTTCTACTTTCGAATGAAACTCAGCTAAATTAGCAGCATAACCCAATATCATAGCCACTATTTCCTCGGCCGAGTAAGTAGTGACCTTGTCATCAATTTTGAAACTCACAGTTCCCCTGGAATCTTCCGTAACATCGAATGGCAAGTACAACGAGTCCAAAAAGTTCTTGCCATGACCGAAGGGCTTCCCAATCAACTCTCTTGCCTGAGAAAACACTTTCTCCGGGTACCTGGCAACCAACCCCGCCGCTTCCTCACCCATAAGGCGGTCACCAGAGTGAAACGCAACCAAAACCGGGGTCTTCCGCTTTGACATTTCATTAATAGCAACCGAAATCGGGCTCTGCCCACGTTTCAGGTTCACTACGGCGACTTTGAGCCACTCAGAGCCTAGATCTATGCTCATAACCGCGGATTGGGCAGGTGAAATCACAAGGCATAGCAGCGATAAGCATAACCCTAGCTTGTACAAGATCGACGCCATTCTAGATTGCATCACTAAACCCTACGACTTCAAGCTTCTGTATAAACACAAAAATAATAATAATAATAAATCACTAAAATTCAAACCGTTTCCGGTAAAAGTAATATCCTTGTTTACAGATTAAACTCTACGCAAAATTAATAATGAAATGGTTTGTGTTCTCCATCAGTGTTCACATTTTCTTGGAAACCAAATAGAGCACAAAATCGAAGAGATAAAGTCGAAAATTGAAAGAGTGAGATGAAATTGGAGAGAGAGACTGACCAGTAGAAATGTGCAGATCGCATTCTCCAGAAGAAGACTTGCAGAAATTGGTTGTGAGGTTGACGACGGTGAAGGAAAGCCAAAGGGAAGAACGTTCTCAGTGAACGCTGGAAATTTCGAGGACTATTTATACGGATTGCTTACGTGGCAAGTGCAGCTAGGCATGGCCAATTAGGGCGTGACAGGTGGCGTAATGTACACGTGGTGGTCAGGTAGACGCTGGGTGATGTTGTGCAAACGTAATTCGAAGTTGGCAACACTCCTAAATGGTCACTTTTGAGTTTTGAGAAAGAAAATGAGTTAAAAGGAAAAAATGTTTATCACAGATGATCACTGAGTTTTGACCTATTAATTATTGAGTGCGACTATTGAGATTTTCAAATTTGCTTATTTGACTTCACTCTATTATGAATTATTAAATGACATATTTACCCCCTTACAAAATGACTATTAAGGACACTAATTAAACAACAAGTAATATTACATTTATTCTCTCTAAACTTTCTAATTCAATAATAATAGATTGCATTTTATTATTTTCCTTATTGATTTTTTATTTTCTAGTTTTACCACATACTTATTAAAGCATTTATATATTTATATTATCATACATGTCACATGCATATATAACGTGAAAAAATATTTTTACAAAAATTATGATATATAAATTATTAAAAAATTAAATAAATAAGTATCATAAATATCAATTATTAAAATAATTTATCATCATGAGGTATAAAAACAAAAAACTTACAAAAAAAATAGAATATGTAAAATAGAAATACAAAAGAAATAAAAATATAAAATAGTTCATGTAAGAACATTCTTTTGATGATCGATAAATAAAATTTGAGACACAATCCTTATTTTTAAGAGAATAGTATTTTTCATGAATCGAATTAACTTTTCTCGAAAATTGATGTCATTAAAAATTATTTCTTACAATTTGATCAAAAAAAGAATGTCTAGTGACATTTTATGCAAAATAAAAAAATATAAAAAATCAAGAAATCAAGGTCGAGAATGGAGGTTTGTGTTAAAAAGAAAATACAAAAAATTAAAGAATGGAAGTCGGGAATGGATGTTGGCATGCAAAAAGACAAAAAAAAATTGAGGTATAGTGAGTGAATAAGAGATGTAATGAATAATATATTAATATATATGTGAATTACATAAACAAAACTATTTTAGGAATTTGAAAAATATGTCTAATGAGCAAATGCTTGTATTTAAAAGTAAAATTAAGGTGTAGAGAAAATAAGAGGTATACTGAGTAAATTTGGAGGTCTCAATAGCCGCACTCTTAATCATTTTACTCACTCACATTTTAAAAATATCACTTAACTCACTCATTTTTGACTTTATCTCTAACTTAACTCACTGTCGTTAACTCGATCGTTAAAAGCAGTTAACATCGAGGGTATATATGTCTAAACACCAAAAAAAAAAAATGCAATTAGTTTATTTTTCTAAGGAAAAAAAATTAAAAATGTTGTTTCTTCATCATATTTTAATTCTAAGACATTTGTTTTCTATTAGAAATTGCTGATTTTTTTTTTAAAAAGTTGAAAATAATTTAATAACTTTCAAATAAGAAAAATAAGCTTTTTTAGTTATTTTTTACCACGAAGAAAATAACTACAAATAATATATATTTTTTCAAAATAATTTCAGATTAATTTAAGTTACTCTTTTTCATAGAAATTTCAAGAAAAAATAATTGGAAAATAATCTAATAAATTTGGAAATAAAAAAAAATTAGAAATGCATATTATGTGGTTAGATAATTATACCCTCAATTTTAATGGTTCTCAACGGTAGGTTTAACGGCAGTGAGTTAAGTGAGAAACGAGATCAAAAATGAGTGAATTAAGTGATATTTTTGAAATATAAGTGAGTAAGTGATTAATAAGTCAAAAGTCAGTGACCATTTGTGATTTTTTACCAAAAGAAAAAGATATTGAGGTTAGACTGGTTAGTTTTTTGGGGTCGTCAGAGAAATAAAATTTCGGACAGTCTTTATGTTGTATTGACAATACTCCAAAGTATTGTAGAATTCCGATTAGAGATTAGCGTGAGCATCTAGGCTCATGATCAGTGTTACCTGTTTTCTCTTCAGGTTGTAAGGGTTTACCTTTCATGATGAATTTGTGTATTTATTCACTAACAAGCAAATTGACAATGAAGTTTATAGAACAAGCGAAAAAAAGAAAAAATAAATGTAGCCATGTGAAAAGAGTTGCTAGGATGTTTCAAAATGTTAAACCAGAATGTTTATGTTTAACGTGAGTTACACACCTGAGAGTGGATAGAATTTGGTGTACAGAAAGTGAAGAGGTAAAAGAACCCGCCCATATAGAGGTAGTAAAATTTCTAAATGTGAATCATGTTCCTTATACAGAATCTGTGGTAACAGAATCATAGAAAAGCTATGGGATCTTTAAGGTGCAACTTTTATATACAGATATCTTATTCTAACTGCTATCTCGCTCAGGTAATTGTCGAAATAAATAAATGGAATTCCTGTTAATTTACATGAAGGTCTGTGTCTGCTTGCTAATATAGTTTAGAAAAGCCAATGCTTTTTTTTAGGACTTCTTGTGGGAACATCTGCAAATAGATTAGTAAAAGAATCAGTACTATATCCAAACTGTCGGAAAGATATTCAAGTAATAGCAGTTTAGTTCATCACCTGCAGTAGCATATAGTGAGTTGTAATGCACTTCACTCCAGAAGCTCAGCCAAAGCTCTGAAAAATGAACACAAAAGAGCGGTCAAATTTGAAGCAAAAACATAAGACCCTCGTTGATTTTTAATTGGAAGTTTACTATCGAAATGTAACACAGAGTTTGAACAGAAACTGAGATAAAGTTAAGCATTATGCAGCCTGACTAGATTTGATAAGATGAGGCAAGCAAATAAGATATACCTCGGGTAGGATTCCTATCTTTAGGAAGGATCTCAACATAGCAAGTATCCCGAAAAGAGGTGATTACACAAATTTTGGCTCCAAACTACAGACGAAACAGTAAGGCGTTAGAAGACAATCATTGTGGAAATATGACTAGAGTGAAACAACAAAATCGTATATGGTAAAAACGAAATAATTAACAGATAGAAAGCCATTGTGTTCTATGAATGTGTACTTCAATCCTACCAGAACTACAGTTTGACAACATTAAGTCAGAACTATAACAAATGAAACAAAGATCGAATTAGATCATGATTTCTGCTGAATGATACTACGTGTATCACTTAATGGAAAGTAGACAACAAAGAAATTTCTTGCAGGCCTATGTATGAAATCGAAACCTAAAAAGCAAGGTACAAGAACACAATTCACAATTAGTGATGCTTATTTGATTAACTGTGGCCTACCATTTACTTTCTTCTTATGATAAAAATACAATTCACTGCTCATCTAGATGCAAGGTAATAAATAAAGGAACATAAGATCATCCAAACCACGCCTTCACAAAACAATGGTTCAAGTGAAGCAGAATGTAAGCATCTACATAAATGACCTCAGAACAGTTTTTTTTTTTTTTTTTTTTTTTTTTTTTTTTTTTTTTTTTTTTTTTAAACGACCCAGATTAGATAAAAGAAAAAACTGACATAGCATAGTGCTGGAACTTACTTGGTCTGCAGCTGCCTGTAGGGTAAGATGATCTCCCCACTCCCCTTTTCTAGTGAAATTTTCATATATTAAAAAAAAAAATTAGGTTTAGTTTTAAGGAACAATTAGAGATAAATGCAACAGTCTCATATTTTGCAGTAAAAATCAATAGGCATGAAAGAAGGTATCTAACTTTTTCATCTTCCTCAGGTAACTTTTGTACTTCATCGGGACATAAGCTTCATAGAGTTTTCTGTGACGCTTTAACTGAAACAATAAAAGACAAACGTATAAACAAGTGCATACTATGGAGATGACTGCATACAGAAGTAAGCTTCATTAGAAACTGAAAAATCAAAGGAGATAAATAGAGAAATGAAAGGCTACCCTAGTGCTACTCTATAGAGTCTACCTGTTAAGGTAATTGATTTGCATATCCACAAGTACATCAAGACAATATAAAGGAAACAATATATTTTCAAAGCCAATCAAGCCTAACAGTAGCCGCTTGGTAAAGTGCAACGGATTAGCTAACATAAGGAAAGAAGTAGATGCATATGATCAGCCATACCTGCTTTATAACCTGCTTTCTTACATGCTTATGGTAATCTGGATTGCGAAACAATTGATCAGCTATTGCTCGGAACTGCAGCGTTTTAACCAAATATTTTACAAATCATGGGTGCACAGTTTGACTTAATACAAGAAAACCAATAAATTGAGTTGACATAAATGTCTGGTATTGAACCTGGCAATTTCCATCACCCTCAATTTGCAGCTCAGCTAGATCATAGGTAGCCAACCTGAATCAGTTATCAAACATTATTACCTAGTACATTCTCAAATTTAAGGTGATTTTTCTGCTATCCTATTTATCAGCCAGTTTGAACCCAAGTAATAAAGCCAGCTGCTTGGTAAGAGCTAGACGTTGCATGAGCTCACCTAATGAAAGTACCAAAAGGAGAATAGTAAAGCTAAGATTAAACTACACTAATTCAGTATAAGAACTGACTTCAGGAAAATTTCAGTGAACTAGAACCTTTCTGAAAGCCTCTTATGGTCTTGGGTAGCATCATTCACGTCAGGTATCTCCCCATTCACTCTGGGAGTGTGCTGCAAACAAGGTGAACCAATGAGTACATATACATCAAGTTAATACCACGAAAGCTATATACTTGTTAGCAACAGGGGAAGTTACTATTTCATGCATTATACACTACTCAAGTTGTATATATGTACTATATAGCTTTATTCTAAGATAAAGGGAGCACGGAATCAAGGAAGTAACAGATACATGGATAATGTAGCAAGTGAAAGGTGTAATCAATCCCAAAACATACACCTATCAAATGTGCATAAGCAAGAAGTACATAATGCTCATTTACAAAGAACGAAGAAAAATTAGAATCCGTACGCTCATATTCCAAACCCAACCCCCCCACACACACACACACACCTCACACACCTGCACAGACTCATATGCCTTCAGACTTAATAGGTATCCCTCTAGGTGGGTAAATGATAGAGTAAAATAGATAACAAAAACATCTGAGACTTGAAGTAAACCCAATCATCTGGCCAAGACCAGATGGGCACTTCATGAATCACCATACTGTGGTTTTTACATGTATCATTTTCTTGTGTAATGATAAAATTAGAGAATACACGTGCATATATTTTTACCCTGCATAAAACAACAGAACGATCCTAGTGTCCTACTCTTTGCTCCATCAAAAGCACATACTACTTCCCTTTCATACATATACGCCCCCGTACATACACATAGACAAGGCACATTAAGGTGGCACACTTCTGATATCTCTTGACAGGAAACATAAAACATTATGAACCAACATACCGGAATTGAATCCAAGTGGGAGAGTCTCTTTCCCAGCTTGCCACCACTTTTCAGCTTTTCCTCTTCAGCCAAGATAGTTGCAATGGTCTGGTCATCCTCGGTATCATGAGAGCTGCTATCCAAGCTTGAGCTTGAGCTTGCACTTGCATTGCTATAGCTTCCATTCATACTACCCAACAAATCAAACAGCTTATACGCCACTGCAAAAACATGTCGATATTAGATTGATCCCAAAATTTACCCAACTCAAATAAAAAACCCAACCAAACCCCCAAAAAAGGATCAAATAAAAATTACCCACAAGCTAGGACCCCAAAACTTTCACAACACTTATGGAATAACGACTAGTATTCAATTCTTCCTCCAATTATGGTAAGAAATGAAAGGAAAAAAGTTTGTTTCGTTCATCAGCTCTTTATATAAGAACAATTCTTATATGTGTTGAATAAGTCTACAAAACTGGAAATACAGCTTCAAATTCACATGAAGTAGACCAATTCAAACATATACAGCTTCTCTGAATCAGTCTACAAATTCATTACCTATTCGGATTACATTCTAAGATCAATTCAAAACAAGCAAAATACATAGAAATGAATTAAAGAGTATCCAAAACGAATAAGAACCTGAAACTCAGTTTAGGTGATGGGATATTAGTCAAATTACTAAAGATGAAATCTTTAATACAATTCCTTTCCCCCATTTCAATCTTGGGTTTGTACCTCTCAGAGTCTCAGCTCAGCTTTTAAAGAGATGGTGTTGCTTTGATGAGCTGAAATATTCCAATCCACGGCAGCGAATCACCGAACAAGGAAGATCTAAGATCAAAGGTTTGTCTTGTCGGCTTTTCTTAGCAACCAAACAGGGGAGGGGATTGGAAGAACTACAAGATATGCAACTGAATATAAAAATTTGATTGGAAAAATGGAAAAGTCACTCTCTGGTACTTTATAAATAACTCTGAAGAGAATTAAGAGTTATAATCGAAAATATAATATGCAAAATAAGATGAGACAGCTACTCCGCTACTTAAAAGGATAGATATCATTTTTGGGAACTGCCAATTTGTTTTTGGAAGAAAGGACAATTCCTTCGATTTAGAGATTTTTTTTTTTTTAATAAAGAGGTTTAGAGATTTTTAATAGTAAATATGGTGGCTAATTGAGCTATTATTCCCGAGACCGGGTACAATTCGGGTATGGCTCATACTTATACTTAAAAGGATTTTTTTACGAGCCAGAGTTCAAACCATAGATTTTTTTATTACCAAGAGAATCTGAAGAGCGTGTCCGCCTCATTTGTAGTCTCACATGCTTGCATTAGACTAAATTCATTGAGTTTGTCTATCATACCGTGTCTATTGCAAATATGTCTAATTGTATGACACATGTGGAGGTTTTAAAGGGGTAAATGGTCATTACATGATCATTTAATTGATTCTTCAATCAATGATAGCCGCACATTGTGTGAGGCATGCTATACCATATGGTATACTAGAATTTTCCAAATTCATTAGGTATTTTACGTGGTTATCACATTAAGTTGTGACTAAGAATCAATCTTTATCTTACGTTTTTAGAGTCAGTAGTTTATACTCTAAATCGACTTTAAAACATTGTATTATTGATCATCTAGATGTCAAACATAATAGAGATCAAAATAATAACTCGAAAATAACGATTTAGAGCAAAAACTTTTAGAGAGAAATTAACGAGTCACAAACTCATATATATGGTGAACGGCTAGAATTGGTTTGGTCAAAAATAAGTTCATTTCTGATGTGCCTTGGAGAAAATGTCAAAAGTTTACTCCTTATGTAAACGCAATTCAAGACAATTGTACTCTTTTGGACTTTTGGAGCATCTACATCCGTAGACATATTTCGTAAGACTTCCACTAGCTGAATCCCAAAAGCATATGTTCTATTGTTTAGTATGTTTTCATGTCGGTGTCAAAATACAAAAAAATGACATCTAATGATCTAATTACGCAACTGTCATAACTGTTATAACAAGTCAAGACGTATAAGTGATAATTCGAATTTATTTATATACTAAAGGATGGTTAACTGTTCACAAGCAAGTGAACAGTGATTTTGTATGTTGTAAGTGAACAATGGTTTTTTTTTTTTGTGCTAATCATTTTACCCCTACTGTTTTTAGAAAACCACAATACTATCATTAACCCTAGATATATATATATATATATATATATATATATATATATCAGTACGATTTTCATCGTGAAGGATCGAGAACGATTTGGGCACCGATGTTAGCACCGTGAACAGTGTGCGGAGCTTTTTACCCTGCTGATGAGCTGTGTAATTCTATATTTACCCTTCGTTTCAACTCTAGATATAAATTTTATTTTATTTCACCACTTTTCGCTCTCTCTCGCCCAACATTTCTCAATCTTTCTCACTCTCTAGACTCTTCTCAAAATAGCTCAAACATTTCTCACAAAGCAGAAGAGTTTAGAGATATTAATATATTACCGCGATAATTTATGTGTGATGCTATTAACACACTCATTTTGGCTATTAACACACCCTATATGTAGTGAGAACCAATCATCTATTAAATTCAAGTGATAAGTTTGTAAATAAAATAAAAATGTGTAGATAGGAAAATAGATGGATTAATAACAACACCCTTTAATCTATTACCGCGCTGTTTCACGGAACTATTTATGTCATTTTCTCTTCTGCTTTGTATACATACAAATCAAAACAATTGGAGCATTTATATTTTTGGTAGAAGTGTATAACACAAGACTAGATGTTTTGTTATATAAATATTGTTTTTGTGATAACTCTTATACATATATGAAATATGTATAATGTGGATACTAGGCGCGGGTATCGACTCTAGTTTCATCTATATTCAAGTCACATAATTGTACATATGCTGTTCACAATTTAGAAATGTATTAACTTACAAATCATAGCCATAAACACCACTAGAATATCCAACTGTGAACATCTTAAGTTGATCAATGAAGGCTGTGAGATTAGACACAGCTCTAGAACTAGCCTCCTCTCCCATAGTTCTCTCATTCAACTTCCTCAACCTATTCCCCATCTCATCCTCCTCCATCACCCTCTTCAATCCTTCCTCAACATCCTTCTCCCCAAACCCACCCAATCTCACCCCAATTCTCCACAAATCTACAATGTAGCCACAATTCACAAACTGGTCACCAGCCACAGGATAGCACAAGAGTCTCTTTTGGCACTGAATAGCCTCCATTGTTGAATTCCAACCACAATGTGTCAAGTAACACCCAACTGCTTTGTGCTTCAAGACCTCCATTTGTGGTGCCCAAGACACAACTTTGCCTGTCCTTGATACCTTTTCTAAGTACCCAACTGGTAATCCCTCACGCCATGAAGACCCCAATACCCAAATGAATGGCTTCCCCAAAGCTTCAAGTGCCAATGCCAAGCTTTTAACCTTAGCTTCTCCAATGGGACTAACCCAACTCCCAAAGGAGATGTAAATTACAGTGTTGGGTTGCTGCTTGTCAAGCCAGCTTAAGCAGCTTGTGTCTTCTTCCCAAAAGCTAGGGTTTTTGGTGGCTGTGAGCTTGCTCAAGGGACCAATAGGGAAAGCTTGCAATTGAGGTTGGATTTTGGTTTCATTCAGATCAAGTTGTTGATGTTCTGATTGCTTATCGTCCAAGCAATGTTCATTTGGGAACGAATTGACAAGGAGCCATTGGAGAGATTCTGATCTCTCTAGGGTTCTAGTCCAAAATCTGAATCTTGCTTTTCTTGCTGCTGGAGTGCCTATCAACCATGGAAGCTCTTCACTTGATAGCATGGGTTGATTAGGTAAGCATGTACCACCTAATTGCTTTGGAAACCCTGCCGACACATAGTAACATGATCAAGTACATATAAATTTTCAATCATGTAATCTTTGATAGCTTATCTCTGAGAATTTGATAATCTATCTATTTAAAGATTGATCCTGCTTTAATTTGTTAATTTATGCACGTGTCTCTTACCCAAAGAGTACAGATAATAATATCAAGTCTAGTTAATTGATACGTGTTAAGCTGGCCTAGAAATGAAGCTCTGGTTTTCAAGACTTCAGGTCTAAACCTCAAGACACATGCACCTTCCTTCCGCTACTAAATATATAGTTTTTTTTTTTTTTTATCATACAAACAACTGAAATGCTACAACAAATCTATCATGAGTCGAACTCACGACCTCTCTCACTTATAGAGGGGAGACTGATGCCACTCGACCAAATAGTACTAGACAAATATATAGTTACTTTGCAACTCAAGTGAGAATTTATTCTATATGTAAACTATTAACAACAAAACACTAAATTTCTCATCGACAAAGTGTTAAACCTTTAAGGGGCTTCAAAGTCTTAAACTTGTGAATACGTTAATTTTATTTATTTACTATTATTTTTGATATATCGTATACACTAAGTGACTAAACTAACTTGTCGACGTATACATCCGAATTTTCAAAAAATATAGAGACCAATAGAAAGTTGCCGGCAACTCCATCATTTTTCCAGATCCACGTCTGGTAAAAAGATGGAGTTGGTGTATCACACTATCAGATCAAGATTAGGCAATACTTGTGTTTCCAACCACAATAATCCTCACCGAGATAGTTGACCAAATTAAGCAAATTGCATGTTAATTTACATCAGAATGGTACTACAAACATATGCATCTTACTATCCTAGCTACGTAGTATCTTACTGTATTTAATTGTATATATAATACTGACTAGTATATACTACCATAGCAGTTCTCTAGAGATTTGGACCACTTATATAAACAGATTAGCCTGTATAACACGCCAGACTTAACAAGTTAATCAAACACTAAATCAAAGAAAAACAAAACCAAGTGGGAAATTATGAAAGGCAAATGATGAAGACAGTGATGATATCATGCAGATATACTGTTAAGGAGAATTAGCATTTGCAGGTGCTAACCTGCATCAGTGATGAGACCTGTCCTGACCATCTCCGGAATGGCTCCGATCAGCCGGTACGTGGCCAGCATGGCCGGCCAGAATCCGGCCGCTGCGACCCCGCACCGGTTGGCTACTTCTATAGCCCACGACGCAAGCAAATCAATGACTATGCACACGACTACACCTCCATCTTGTTGAAGCTGATGAACAAGCTTCTCTAGATGAACAGGCATGTTGTTCTCCATGGCCTTCTCGATGGAGAAGAAGTCCCTCGGGGTGTCCTTGTCCAACCCTTCCGGGATTGGCATGCACTCAATTTCATTGGATTCGAGCTTGGGGACAATCTGGCGGTGAATGTGGTCCGGTGTGACCAGCACCGGATTAAAGCCGCGGTGGAGGAAGGCGGAGGCTAACTTGAGCATGGGAGTAACATGTCCCTGTGCTGGATATGGAACCAAGATGATGGTGTTGGACCTCCTCTTCATGCACTTCATATTTCCCATCTCTGGTATTGCTGGTGGACTCAGAAGAGAAGCTAGCTAGTTATATTTATAGAGAAGAAGATGAGGGAGGTTGAGTCAACTAAGCATGTGCATCATGATGCATTGTAATTTACCAGCTTATATATACTTCGTGTTCACTCCTCTGCAACAAACTTTACAGGTTCGATCATGACAAAATTACAGTTAATTAAGACTGTTTATGTCTACATAATTACTTTATTTGCAACTAAACAAATTTATCTGCTTGACCAGTTTACTCGAACTGAACCGGGTCACTGATGATTGAGCCCTGTTTTTACTATAGACAATTTAAGCATCAGAATATTTGACAAGAAAGGAGCTATATTGTTGTTAAACTTGCAAGTTGCTGTGTTAAATCTTTCAAATTGTAACAAACATCCCATTAGATAGAACAAATGAAGTATCCAATTGAAAATTGAAGAAATTAAGAGAAAGTTGTCTTGTGTCGAAGAATATCAAATTGGTCATATGCGTGCGGCTTTCTTTTATGTTGGATTCACACAAATCCTCGCTTATGTCCACCAATGTTGTGGGACAATATCCCCATTCCAACTCTCAATTTTTTAAATTGTACGTACATATTCATCACTTTTAGGGTTTCTGCTATAGCTATAATGGTTAGGTGATGAGATTGAAGTCCTCCAAAGCAGCCACTCATTATCCAATGGAGCTGGAGTTAGGCTTATGGACACCCACATTGTTTATGATCGACCATGGCATTGTTTTCCTTAATTTCTACATGTGATGAATTGCAATTCATCACACTTGAATATATATATTGTACGTCGATCTGTTATACCCAATTAACGCAATTCTTCTATCCACATATATAAAAGAAGAACATTAACATATGGAAAAGCATCTGCGTATGGCCAAGTTGTAGCAGCCAAAAACTACGGCCTTGCTGTAGCCGAAACCAGCTAATGCCGACACGGCGACATGATTGCTGCGGATAGTGAAGTTTTAAGTGCATGGAACGTACTCGAGCAAAACGCCAATTTCTAAGTGCGCCATATATGCAATCTATATCAGTTCCTTACTTTCCTTGGTTTCTTTCAAATAGACCAATTATATATCGCATCCTCGATCCTGCATGTTTTCCACGATGATGAACTACAAGGTATTTCATTCAAGTATGCTGCCATGTAAGGAAGTAAACCAACAACCAAACTCGGGTAAAGAAGCATGAAAGCATGAAAGCGCTTCATCGATCATTCTTAATTTGTAAGGGACGCATCGATCATACGTATTATGCATGTGAAACAAACCAAGCTTCATTTGTTCAGCCGGCCGGAGAGGGATGGTTGATAAAGCAAAAACGCCAAGGCATGAAACTTGTGGGATAAATAAACACCATGAGTTCTGCTGAGCTATGCTGTTGCGTTCGACACTACGTAGTCATGTGGTCGATTCCATACAAAAGAAGAAGATTTTGTAGGAAAATAAATTGCCATCCACCCACGTACAAGAAATAAAGTCATGGAAATCGAATTCTCCTGCTATATATATGGTAAAACATGTGATTTATCACTGAGGAAATTACGCGCATACAACCATATCTTGAGCACAAGGAAGCGAAAGTTACCAACTTCAACAAGGAGCCAGCTAGCTTTTTTACTAGTTTAACTGTTGATTTTCGAGGCTAGGAGAGAAACAATAGCACTGGGCCGTGAGATATCACAGCTTCATTTGGTAGAGCAAAAGCAAGCCTCATGAGGTTTTAGTGTTAATTAAGGCCTGGATCCCCAGATCGATTGAAAAGGACCATTAATCTGCTATTAAAGTAAGTAATAGGATCGATGATTAGGATCGAGTAGGACGTTATCTTATTTTGCAGGAGACACAATTTGAAATGATCTAGAACTCATAAAACTTGTCGTATTTAGATTCATCAATTAAGCTTAGCTCATGCCGCAGTGTTTTTGTGTATGCAACGTGATAACGAAATGACAAGCACAAGCAAACCGACACACAGAACTGGATAAGACCGGCCAGCAGCTCATAATCAGCAAGCAAATTATCCAACCACATCCAACACGGGTGTCTCACGAATTTGTTCTATTTTAATCATGTACGTGACTCCTTCTCTTTTTTTTTTTTGTTAAGGCTTTGGTGTGCCACAGTTGCGTGCTATGCAGATAAGACTTAGATGCGTTACGCTATTACAAAATCACGGAAGACGAGTTTCTAGGCAGTGGCGGAGCCAGGTTATAGCTTGGTAGGACTTGAGCCCAACCAAGATTTTGAGAATAAATATTTTAACATGTGCGTCATAATCATAAAAGAAATTTATGTAGTCTTGGTTTAGTGGAAGTACTTGTACCACTCTCACCTGAGTTCAATTCCTAGTCCTAGTAATCTATTTTTTCCATTTTTTCTTCTTTTTTTACTTCTTTATTTTATGAATTTCTTCTAAAATGCATTTTTTAGGTGTATTTTGATCTTAGTTTTGATTGAATTCTTATCTTAACCTCTCTTTTATCATATAAATAGTTCCCAAAAAAATTCTTTCTAGCGATTGCTTAAATAGTAGTTTTGGATTAGCTCTTATTTTGTTATTACATTTCAATAAATAAATTGTATATCTAATATATTTTAGTTAAATTTTCTTATCGTTTCAATCAAAAAAAAGATAATCGAGTCAACCCCAGTGTTAAATCCTGGATCCGCCACTGTTTGTATGTACTCGTTAAAAGCTTGTTTAAATGCGAGCGTACGTACTAGAGAATTATTAGTTTTACTTACTTCATTAGTCAGTTTTATTGATCTAATGTTATCAATATCCATTAGTTTTCAAGAAAAAAAAAGTTAGAGAAATATTGACTTCCAAATTTCTTCTTATATACCATTAATAATTGATTAATTTGATTTTGTAGTATGGTGCATCTATTGTCACCCCATAAACCACTTTACTCACCCCACACATTGTTGATTTATTAAAAGATCGAAATACCTTAATGTAAAATTACAGTAAAGGAGAATAAGTTGTTACAAATTTTTTTTTTTTATAAACACACACTTTAAAACCCTAACCCAGAATTTATCATATTTGATCGTTCTATAGAGTTTGAATACGCTAGCATTCAACCTGAAGATGAGGTGAACTGTTTGAATTTTTTTTTTTTTTTGTTCTCTTGTTTTCTTTATTGATGTTTCGTCTATTCGTTCACTCATTATTTTCCATGTCGATTTTGTATATGTAAATTTCCATGTTTAGTCGCTCTTATGTTCAATTTGTTTTTTTTGTTTTTTTTTTTTATCGGTGTCTTAGGTTTTCAAAGTAATAGTCGTTTGAAGGATTCTCAATCTCAAGTTTTAGGAAGGTATGGTGAATAAAGTACATTAAAAATTAAAAAACATATAAGGGGTGAGAAGAGAATGTAGGGTGAATAAAGCAAATTTGAATTTGAAAAAATATATATATGGTGAAAAGACAACGTAGGGTGATCAAAGTAAAATTGAGAAAAATGTATTTTAGGTATTGTAAATGGGTAAACAAAGTAGACTTGCAATTACATTTATATAAATGGGGTGTGAAGAGAATGTAGGGTGAACAAACTGATTTGTGAGGTGGTAATAGACGCACCTTTGTAGTATTATCATCAAACACATTACAAAATAGGCTATTCAAAATAAACGATTCAAATTTTTTGAAAGAATTTACACGGTTAATCAAACAAGATCTAAATAAAATTTATTGGAAGTCACTACGTAGAGGTATACCTTTATCTCAATTGTCAAACAACAGATTATAAATCACTGTGCACGTCATATGTACAATGATCTAGTGACCAAAAGTTCATGCATATTTCTTTTTCATGACGACTTGGCAACCAATGAATTAATATAAATGAAAGTTCTTGCATTTCCCTAGACCATGGATTCTGATTTCCCACTACGACGGACTTGGACTAGTCCCCTCTTTGCATCCCCATTCGTTAGCTTATCGGAAAGAGCTAGAGATTAGGCCTCGTTTGGTTTGGTCGATAGAAAAAAAAATTGTTTTCTTGGTCTTTCCTATGTACATAGTAAAGTAAATTTCTCATTAGTTTTCATACCAGATGTTTGGGAGCGTCGGGAAAGTAACTAGGAAATGTATTTTCCTTTCATTTTCGATGTTTGGTTTATGCATGGATAAAAAAACAAGTAACATTAATTTACCAATTATATCTTTAATATTGAAATATAAAATATTCAAGATTTAAATATTTTGTGGATAATTTGACAATAATATTCATTAAAATAATATTTAAAAAATACAAATAATATGCAATTAATGTTGGGAAAGTACGAGGAAAATTGAATCTCATGGTATCTGGGATGATCCAATTCCCCACCTATTTTCTTGATATTACAATAAAATCTTTCACTTTTTTAAATGTGCCGAACAAAAAACATGAACAATTTTCTCTTCCTATACTTCAAAACGAGACATTAGAATTAAAGACGTTGGAATCTATGACCAGTGACTCTGTTTGTACACGTTTCGGCTTTCAGGAGGTTTGAGAATTGACCAGAAGAACCGTCCTCGTAAAAAATTTACAAGCAAGGACACGCGCTAATTAACAAATTAATTAATTTCTTAATTAATCACCTTCCCTTCTAAGCTTTCTCGTCTCAGCTCAAGAGTTAGTGTCGTTTGTCTTGTCCCAACCGTCCTCATAATAAAACGCGTTAACTGCCTGCGTAAGACTCACCGCCACCTTCTCAGAAACACCCCCCCCCCGGCCTAGCTTATCTCCCGTCTATATATAATCCCATCCACCTCTCTCATCTTCTCATCACCAAAACCCTAAACTCTCATATCACTTTCTCTTCTCTGCGATTTTATACATCATCTATTCTCGAACATCTTGATCTATATATCATCATGAGTTCAAGTGCTAGCTACACCGCTCCGGCTCCCCAGCAGGGACGTTACGTCCAGGCGCCGCCTCCGGCCGGCTATCCCACCATGAAAGACGATCAGTTGCCCCAGAGCCACGGTCCGGTCGAGACCAAGTCGAAGGGAGATGGATTCTGGAAGGGTTGCTGCGCTGCTCTTTGTTGCTGTTGTATGTTGGATGCTTGCTTTTAGATAGAGTCGAAGATCCAATATATACTTGAGCTTGGGGCTTTCTTGATCGATTCCGATCTCTCTGGATTATCGATCAGGGCAGGCCAGTTATTTCATGCGTGTGATTTGTTTTGATTTAATTTACAGTATCTCTTGTGATTGATGTAATTAAGGACTATATATACTGGATATATATATATATATATGCCCGATCAAGCTTTACTGATCGTTTGATTATATATCCATTAGCTAGCTGCATCATTCCGTATAATAATTATTCTTCTGTGGAGGCATCTTTTGGGATGGATTAGTTAGTTTGTTTATTTTATATGGTCAAATTTTTCATGTTTGACAATATTCATGTGACATATCTGTCCCAAAACAAAAATCTGTCCCACAATGGTGATCTGTCTCACTATTTTCCACCTTATCTCTTCAGTATTCGATCAGTTTATTGACACTAAATTACTAATATGTAATATGTAGTTCTAAAAAAAAATTACTAATATATATGTAGAACATGCACCCAGCACCATGACCATATTCAAAATTTCAGGAATCATAATGCTCTATGTAAACTTGATTGTTCTCTAAGTTCAGATTAATCAAACAAGATAACAAACACAAATAATACGGAGATCAATTACATGTTTTGGCAATGGCTTAATTTACGATCGAGTACGTGTGATTGAGCAACTTAATTAGATCCACTATATATATATATATATATTGAACAAATGCGATGTATTTATTCGCTTCTAATTATAAAACATTCATGGATTCACTTTCTTTACAATGAGGAATAAAATGAACCTGTAGCCTAGCTGGAATTAGTCAAAAGACTTTATTTTAGAGAAATAAAACCAGTCCATTTTCATTGTTTATTTCTTCAATCTCCTAACTAAAATATAAAAAATTATGTTATACCGAACGGTATATCATACGTACATACTGATTTTTCATGACAAATTATCTTCGACCAACCATCCGTTGCATATGGCCTCCCGTTTGTAATATGTATGCTATATATACCTAACGGTATAAACCCCTAAAATATATATCAAACAAATAAAACAGTATTGATTCCCATGATGGCTTGACTGCTTGACTAATCATTTCCCATTCCGGTAGCCACAATTTGTGCGTGCCGAATATATTTGGTCCACTGGAATATCAGAAAGTTGGCTAAGATTAATTAGATAGACCTATTTTTCAATGCCTCAATTATAATCTTTGTTATAAGGTCGTCCTAATTTTGTTAAAAAAAAAAAACTAATTGAAAAAAGAGGCCGTCTTCTAGAAGACTAGAACAAATGATAATTATCCACGAGAAAAACAAAGTAATGAGATACACGGGCTGCGTTGCCTCGTAGGCTTTCGTCTTTCACTGTGTTAGAGTTAAGGGATTTGGATATATAGCTAAGCATTGTGCTAACGGCTAACCGTCCTTATGTTATGTTAAACCCACACGTTACAGTCGACCGCGTAGAATACACCGCCATGCACCTTCTAGGAAATGGATTTTGGATCTCTATATAATCCCATCAGCTAGCTTATATAGTCCATAACCCTAAACCCTCAAGTCTTGCAATTGTATCCCTTCTCTTCTATCTGGAAGCAAACACATCTCTAACTACCGGAACCACACTGTTCAAACATCAGAGATTTATATCATCTATCATCGATCATGAGTTCAAGCACAAACTCCGCGGCAGCGTCCACCGGTCCGGCTTTGCAACAAGGACCTTACGTCCAAGCTCCGCCTCCCGCCGGCTATCCCACTCTGAGAGTCGACGACTCCGACTTGCACCAAAGCCATGGACGTCGTGTGGAAACCAAGTCCAAGGGTGATGGCTTCTGGAAGGGCTGCTGTGCAGCCTTGTGTTGCTGCTGTATGCTCGATGCTTGTTTTTGAAGATCTAATATGGAGCTAGCTTGATGATTCTCCGATCATCAAAGACACCTAGCCTGTTTGATATGTTTGATCTACGCACAGTATATTATGTGATGAAATTATGGACAATGTGTATTAATGGATCGATGCTCATATACGTACTTCACTGCTGATTCATTATCCAAGACTCTAGCATGCATGCTTATTCTTGTACAATGATTATTCTTTCAATAATTTTCTTTTTGTTGAATATTTGTAATTCCTTTTTTATGGTTCTACTTCATATATCTTTTTCATGGTTTCTCGATCATAAATAATACACATGCAACGTAGTGCATTTAGCTCCGAATTTCTTTCTCATCAAACCCTTCTTTCTATTTTCTGTGTATCAACTACTGTAGTCCCATTAAGCCATATGTGTTTTCTCCAACAAGTTTTCTTTTGTGCTCGAACAAAAAGCTTGATTTAGCTAGATTGCAAAGTCTGATTCAATCTCTAGCTTAGATCGAGATAAATGCGCGCCATTTTGAAGGCAAAATCCCAAACCTCAGCATCTAAGACAATAAACCGGTTCCTCTTGGCTTCAAAACCACCGATGCAATATGACTTGTGATTGCCGGATCTTTTTTAATTTTGAGCCTCTTTTAAAAAAACAAACCTTATTTCCCCCATTTTTAAATTTACCAGCACATGAATCCAGGGCCGGCCCTGACCATAGGCCCAGCAGGCGCTGGCCTAGAGCCCCAAGTTTTATGGGCCCAAAAAAAATATTTCCTCCTTATATATAATGGAAAAAAAAATTATACAGCCGTGATCTCTTTTTTTCCAGAAAAGGCACCCGGCACGTTTCGTCTTCTCTTGTTCACTTCCATAATTCTATTGCAGCAAATTGGCGTTCCCAAAGTCTCTTGTTCTCTTTTTTTCTTTTTGGTTTAGACTCTCTCTTCTCTTTTAGTCCTTGTTCATATTACCAGGTATTTTCTTCTTCTTTCTTTTGGTTTTTTTTTCCGATGATGCCCTTTGCTTTAGTTCCATAATTCCATTGAATTGCTGCAATTTTATGATTTCATGGTTTTACTTGTTTGTTTAATTGTATGATTGTTGAATAGATGAGACAAATTTTTTTGTTTTGTTTGTGTGTATACTATTGACCTATTGTTTGATTGTTTGGTTCCTAACCCTTTCAACTGAGTGTTGTTGAAGTTTTGCAAAGTTTTTTCTTATTGTTCTTTAGTTCTTGGTGAATCAATTATTAGTTATAGTCTTACATAGTTGTTATTTACTAGTTCGACCAAAGTACCAAACTAAACATTAGCCACCATACTTGATTATAACAATTGTCATTGTGAATAGGATTTGCTTCCGATTAAATTTCATGTTTGTTTATTTTCAGGTTGCTATATCATGGCTCCAATTAGGAAGTATCCTTCAGGGGCTAAAAAAAGAAAACAGAAGAAAAAGAGAGATGCATTGGCTAAAGTTCAATATGGATCTATTAATAAGTACTTCAAGCCAAATAAGGAACAAGAATAGACAGATACTGATGAGAATGTGCATAAGAATGAGAACGAGAATGAGAATGCAGATGTTATTGGTATTGGGAAGAACCAAATTTCAGAATGAATGAGGAAGAAAGAATTATTGCTGAAGATGATCAACAAGATGCATATAATAGTGGTAGTATAGAAGAACCATATCTCAGAATGAATGAGGAAGAAATAATTAATCCTGAAGATGATCAATAAGATGCAGATGGTAGTGGTAGTATGGAAGAACGAGATCTCACAATGAATGAGGAAGAAATAATTGTTGCCAGAGATGATCAACAAGATTCAACTTCAGCATTTGATTTACCATTCGATGTTGATGATCCAGGAAATTGGGAGAAGATAAAACAAAATGTCCGAGATTTTTTAGTCCAAAGAGGTCCTAAAAGAGAGACTGATTTGAGCTTTTCAAAAGATGCCATGAGGAGACATTTCAGTTCCAAACATTATTTTCGTGTCTTATCTAATGGTGAAAAGAAGAACAGAAGGTGGTTAGTGTACTCAATTTCTTTGGACAAGGTATTTTGTTTTTGTTGTAAATTGTTCAAGCAAAATCACAACAAGACTTTGTTGGGTCAATTTGCTAATGAAGGATTGAATGATTGAAAAAATGTGAGTGCCAGACTTGAAAGTCATGAAAAAAGTAAGCATCACCTCGGTTGCTTTACTAGTTGGATTGAACTTTAAACAAGATTGAAAAATAATGCAACAATTGATCAGAGTTTAGAGGAACAAACAAAGAAGGAGAGAGAGCATTGGAGACATGTACTGTTGAGAATCATGGCCGTTGTGAAAAGACTTGCAAAAAATAATTTGGCATTTCGTGGGAGCAATGAGAAATTGTGTGAGGAGAACAATGGGGTTTTCTTACAAGTGATTGACATGATCGCTGAGTTTGATCCAGTGATGCATGAACATGTTTGGCGTGTTTTTAAAAAAGAAACTCATTACCATTACTTGAGTCATAAGATCCAGAATGAAATGATTCAGCTTCTAGCAAATGAGGTAAAAACTTCCATAGTTGCAACAATCAAAGAGGCAAAGTACTTTTCAGTTATACTTGATTGCACTCCAGATGCGAGCCATGAGGAACAAATGTCTCTTGTTGGCCGGTGTGTTGATGTTACAACAAGTCCTATTATGGTGAAAGAATTCTTTTTGGGATTTTTAAAGGTGGATGATACATCAGGACTTGGACTGTTTAATGAGCTTAAAAATGCACTCGACACTCATGCACTTAATATTGGTGATGTACGAGGACAAGGATATGATAACGGATCTAACATGAGAGGAAAACACAAAGGTGTGCAAAAGAGACTTCTTGAGGTAAATCCTAGAGCATTTTATACGCTTTGTGGTTGTCATAGTCTAAATTTTGCTATTTGTGATATGGCTAATTGTCTCCTAAAGCTGATTATTTTTTTAGAGTGGTACAACGGATATATTCATTCTTCTCATCTTCTACAAAGCGATGGCAAGTTTTCAGGGATCATGTGGAAGGGCTCACTCTTAAACCATTGTCTGAAACAAGATGGGAGAGTCGTGTTGATAGTATAAAAACATTTATATTCCAAGCTCCCAAAATAATAGATGCTTTAGCTTACTTGGGAAAAAATAGTGTTGATTCCAAAACAAGGTGTGAAGCCGAATGCATGGCAACATATGAAATGGAGAATTTTGAGTTCTTGTTCGGGATGGTTATTTGGTATGATTTATTACATGCTGTCAATATTGTCAGTAAAGTTCTTCAAACCGAAGATATGCATATTGATGTTGCCATTGAAGAATTGGAGAAGTTTATTTCATTTATCCAGAAGTACAGAGAAACTGGATTTAATGATGCCTTGATCATAGCTAAAGAAATTGCAAGTGAGATGAAAGTTGAAGCAGTATTCCGTGAAAAGAGAACCATCCAGAAAAGAAAGCATTTTGATGATAGCGATAGTGAAGAGGAGTTGGCACAATCAGCTTTGGAATCATTTAAGGTCAGTTACTTTCTCTATATAATTGATCAAGCACTTTCTTCGCTTCAAAGTAGGTTTGAGCAATTTAAAATATATGAAGAAGAGTTTGGATTTTTATTTAAGTTGGAGAAGTTGAAGTCCGCAGATAATAAAAGTTTGATGAATTATTGTATGAAACTTGAAAGTCTGTTGAAGGTTGGTGATGATTCTGACATTATTGGGTGTGATCTATTTTATGAGTTGCGCTACTTGAAATGAGCTATACCAAAAGAGGCAAAAAGAGCAATTGATGTATTGAACTATTTGAAGCAAAGGGATGAATGTTATCCAAATACATGGGTTTCTTATAGAATTCTATTAACCATACCGGTTACTGTTGCCTCTGCTGAAAGAAGCTTTTCAAAATTAAAGTTGATCAAATCTTATCTTCGATCAACTATGTCACAGGAAAGGCTGAATGATTTAGCTTTGTTGTCGATTGAAAAAGAGTTGGCTCAAGCTTAATTGAAAGTTTTGCAGCCAAGAATGCAAGAAGGGTTGTTTTTCAGTAGTAAGAATGTTGTTTTTTGTAATTCTAAGATTTTATTTGAACTACTGTAGTATCTGATCAAATGACTGGATTGATATATTGTTGAAATAATTCTATTAGTATTCATATGTTGCTTGCATAGCTACATACTTATTGTTGAAGAAGAAGAAGATTTTTTTTTTAATACATCTAGCAATAAGGAGCCCCATTTTTTGTTGTCGCCTAGAGCCCTGAAATTGTGAGGGCCGGCCCTGCATGAATCTAAATTAAATACGTGAAGTGAAGTGAAACAACTGTCTTAACGCGCGAGTTTGGCATGTAGGAAAAATTGAGTTCCAAATAGGCAAAAACTTAATTATTACAATCCCTGAACAGGTGTAACAGGTATAATTTGAATCTAATTCTGCACACAGTTAGATTTATCTTAACAGTATGATCATCATTAGCAAGGAGTTTTCCCCTGAGTTAGAGTCCAAGTATTTATATGTCTTGACTCTTGAGCTAATTAGCAATCACATTCAGTTTCCAGAAATATTAAGACAAAAACCCCATATGCCATCTAGATGTTATTCTTCAAATCTGTGTACATCATCGCCACATCCATCTAACTCATGAAGAACGTACACGTGTGTATGTGTGTAACATAAATGAATAATGTCTAGAGGAAGACATGAAGAAAGAGATCATGTTACAACCATTTCTTATCCCATAGATGACAAAATTTGGCTTCAATTAATATATATTAATTTGATAGTCCGGTAATTTATTAATATTTTAATATCGATCGATATATTTCAGCATGAAGTTTATTGCGTAGCGTAACTAAGAAGGAAGCGGAGTTGCCAACCACATTTTACTTGTTCACTTCAATGTCCACCATCTAGATTAGTGACACATTTATTTAACGAAAATTCTTGTATGCATCAAAGTGCAAGTTAACTTAGCCTTTATTAGAAAATCTTAACCGTTGATACAATGATGCTTCGAATCCTCGCTCTCTCATCTATTTAATTTGCAAGAATAAAGTCAAATGATTTGAAAAAACATATTACGATGACCAACCATGCTTATTTAAGTATGACTCGACGATTAATTAAAATCCTAATCAAGATATTAAAAATACATGACACCAAAGATAATATTTGCGCACGTGTCGACTTGTAGGAGGTTTCATACTCAAACCGCCTTCAAAGCAATAACACGCGCTCTTATGCCATTATCCTAAACCCCACACGCGTTCAGCCGACCGCGTACAACACACCCGCCGCCTTCTAGGAAACAAGCCACTCCCTGGAGTCTATATAATCCCATCAGCTCGCTCATATACTCCATAACCTTAAACCCTCAAATCTTGTATCCCTTATCTTCTCTCTGCAAGAAAACAAGTACATCTCTACCAGATCATCATCAACTAGTTTCGAAGATCATCTTATCGTCATGAGTTCAAGCACAAACTCCGCTGCAGCTTACACCGCTCCGGCTTCGCAACAGGGACCTTACGTCCAGGCTCCGCCTCCCGCCGGCTATCCCACCATGAGAGCCGGCGACTCTGACTTGCCCCAGAGTCGTGTGGAGACCAAGTCCAAAGGTGATGGCTTCTGGAAGGGCTGCTGTGCTGCCTTGTGTTGCTGTTGTATGCTCGATGCTTGCTTCTGAAAATCTTGCTAATGGTGCTTGATGATTCTCCGATCATCAGAGACCCTGTTTGATTTGTTTGAATTTACAGTGTATTGTGTGATGAAATTAAGGACAATGTGGATTGGATGCTCATCTACTTTACTGATTGCATTATCCAATATCTAGCTTGTTCTAGCTTGTACAATAATTATTCTTTGAATCTTTAGTGAATATAATATATACATTTTCTTTTACAGTTTTACTTCATCAGTTCTCCTTCCCTTGTTTGTTGTACATGGTCAAATTTATTCGTGTTTCGGCCACAAATAATACACGTACGTACGATGGAGCTTTCTTTCTCATCAAACCCGTCCTTCCATTTTATTCTTATTAACAAATACTAATGAATATGTTATATGTAGTCCTACGTATTTAGATCAAGCCATTTGTATTTGACCTAAAAGTGCTGTTGTCTTTGGATGAAGCTCTTGTCTAACAAGAAATAACACAGCGCTAGCTCTAAACTAGAAGAGTTAATATCACCTCTCTTTCGAAAAAAACAAGAAGACAATAACAAGAAAGAACACAAATTTTTTCTATAATTACCACCATTGTGCTTCTCGAAGCGTCCTCCAATCGGTAGCATGCTAGTAGCTTTTCTTATCAGAAAAGAAAAAAGAATTCGATAAGAAAAACAAACAAAAGAAAAAGAAGCTATGTGTTTCTGGGAAAAGGAAAGCTATGTATATATCGCTTGTGTGAGCAAGAGCTGCGTTAAAGGAAAGTATCTATTTATCTAATGACTCATAGTATCAATGTAATAAATAACGGCAGTCATATGTGTTTTAGAATATTTCATATGTGTGTCTTAGCCTTATGTCATCAGGATATGTAGTTAGAATAAGACTATGTATTCCTTATCATTACCATATTGGTACTTGTAATTCTCTTTGTAATTCTCATATCAATGAATAAGATGATGATTCTCTATTCTCTTACTAGACATCTTTGTCTTTACTGTTTATACTTCATCATATTATCATGCACTTTGTTCTAACCCTAGAGCCAATAGCCCAACATTTGATTTCTGAAACCCTAAAAAGCATTTTTCAGCTCCTCTGTCCGACCGCCGCCGCCCTTTTTCCCGGCCATCGTTCGACATAACCGGCTGCCAATCCATTGGCCGCCGCCCGCCGACGATTCTTGGTTTCATCTGACTACAATTTTCGACTTCTTCAAGTATTTGAAGTTTCGAAAGGTATGTTTTGAAACCCTAAACTTTTCCAAGTTCAATAACTCGAGGAGGATAAAATCCTTTCCTCCCTTCTCCATTTCCATTCTATGCTTGGGATTTTGTGCGTGCAGGTAAAAAACCCGAAATTTTATTCGCGGGTGAAGAGTGTGTTTGATCACTCTTGTTTCCTTGTCCGGGTTGTGTGTGATCAACCCCGACCTTTCTCCGAATTGTGTTTGATCAATTCGAGGTCTTTTTCCGAATTGTGTTTGATCAATTCGCGGCTTTTTCCGGATTGTGTGTGATCAATCCGTAGGACAAATCATTAAAAGCATCGTTTGTGACCTCTATCGAGTCTCATAACTGCTTGGTTTTGTATGCAAGAGCAATGTAACGTTCTGCTCATTTGAGTTTTGACATACTCAATGCCTAAAGCGAATCATCGCTAGGTATCTGTGGAACCCTTCATTGGAATAGATTAAACCACATGTTTTGACCCCCAGGCTAACAAGCCTAGATGCTGAGATTTCACATCTCTCGCGCTCAAAGTTTTGAGGCGCCACATCGACATGCAACAACCTTCAACGACAATCTGTGCAAAACGTAACGACCACAATGTACTGTGGAATGCATTCATGGAGCGTTTCTTGAAACGTCCACCTAACTCAACAAGTTGAGTTATTAAGTCAAGTGGATTGCTTACCACCTTAATTGACTACAAATCGTCGATGATATTCCGTGGCATCCTGATCCATTATCTTTAGCGGATTCGATCATCATCAAGTTCTCTAGGCCCTCCAAGTTAGTTTGGAATTACCAACAAGACTTGATTTTGATCATACAATTGCAAACGAGAATTGTATATACGCTAGTGCGATAAACATATTTGGGATTGTCCCCTAATGTGGGGACAACAATATAGGTCACGGCAACTGCAGAAAACGCCGTGCCGATGTCTAGAAAAGAGGGGGAGGTGTCGCCGACCCTAATGGCGACATTCTCGGTCTAGACACCAATTTGTCAAAACTACTCATGTCAGCTCATGACAATGCAACCGCTGTGGATCTCCGGATCACTGGTTCAAGATTTTCAAGTTCATCCTCAAATCGTTAATGCATATAAAAAGGTACGGAAAATTAATATGAGGACAAGAACGTCATCTTCATGATCGTGGATTTCAAAGATTCAGATCCAGCTCTAGCTACCCCTGACTTTAACGTCATCGACTACATCGACTTTGATTTTCTTTCCAAGCTATATGTAATAAGACGTCGTATTGATGTCCTTATATTACTCGAGACCTCGATGTACTCACATTAGCAATAATGAATGCCTTGAGATTTTTTTTGAAATTATGAAACTATTATCCTCTTATGGTTCATATTGATTTACAAAAAAGATGTACACATTTTTACATCATCCTTAGAAGCATGGCATATAT
Organism: Fragaria iinumae; assembly: GCA_009720345.1. NCBI lineage: Eukaryota > Viridiplantae > Streptophyta > Magnoliopsida > Rosales > Rosaceae > Fragaria > Fragaria iinumae. The sequence continues at coordinate 34,752,531 of CM019122.1, read as the reverse complement.
ACGATCTACATGGTTAGATTGTGCCGATTTGGTCTCTTCCAAGTGAAGATGACGCTCGGCCTTGCATCCTTAAGGAGGATGGCCAATGTGTTTTCCGGTTAAGTCTTCTACCTTATAGCGGATTTTCTATCATCAACTATTCAACTAAGCTCATCCAAGCTCAGTGTGATGTCTTAGAATTGTCCGAAATTAAGGAGATAGTGGTTTCAAGTGTGCCTCTCACTACCGACCCTCCACAGACATGCCTGGTCATACTGACTTGGAGTTACCGAAAGTTTTTGATTTTGGATCCCCCTACGCTATTAAACCAATTTCCGTCTTGCAAAACACGTTGAACACTTATCAAAACCGGACAATCATCATCATGATCGAATCTTGTAGGTCCTTTGAGTTAGTTTATGTTCATGTCAGGGAGCTTTTGCTAACTAGTCATGGAGTTTACGACCTTGGAACGACCGAAAGGACTTGGTTTTGATCATACACATGTCACCTTTGGCTAAGGCAAAAGACTACATGCCACCTGTAAGCTTCACACTTCGCACATGCCAATTCTGTGAAAAACAGCAATCTGTCCCTTCTGGAAAGTCAACTTCGTTTGAGCTTTATAAACAGATCCGAATGAACCAGACAATGAGCATTATATTTTTGGAAAGCTCTACGAGTCTAGTTTTTAGAACTTTTTATGGTTCATCCATATCTATTTTAACGAAGAAGTTATGGCTGTTTTAGTGCGCAAATGTAATTCTGCCGGAAATTTTTATGCACTCTTGGGATTGCAGCTTTTTGTAGCTTCTTTCAATTATTCTAAATGGTTCAAGTGAAACTATTTACTCGCCTATCTACCCTTTTTGTAGATATGTCTCATAGAGACACTGAGTGTCTCGTAGATAGTGGAACTATCCACAACATTCTAAGGAACCGACAACTATCTCTGGATTTTGTGCCTTGTAAATCTTCTGTGAATACAATGATTGAATCATACCGGTCATTCAGGGATGCGGTTTAGCTTGAATATTGATGTCTCATGGCACCATGATCAACGTCACAGATGCCTTCTATGCATTGAGAGTTACCCGAACCATGTTAAGCTTTAAAGACATTCCTGCTAATGGTTTTCATTTGAAAACACGTTGTGAGAATGAACAAGAGTTCTTTTGTGTTTACCTTCTCATGAATGTGGACTGAAATGCATCTTAGAGAAGTTTATTAGTCAATCTAGTGGACTGTATGTCACTATGATTCGAATATCGAATCACATGTTGTCGCTAAACATGATATTTGGGACACCGACTCATATAAGCTTTGGTTTGACCAAATCGGTCATCGGGGAAGAGATATAATGGTCCAAATTTTAAGAAATTCTCATGGACATCCATTCTTCCACTCAAAACGAAGACATTTGGGATCTAGCTTCTCCATGAAGCATGATGGTGACACCATGGTTGTAAATGGCGGCACCTTGGGACATTGACGTCACCCGAACACGGCTCCAACTTCCCGAAGGCCGTTCGGTAAATTCCTCATACAATTGAGGTGCACTGGCGTTCTCTCAATGTCTCATTGGCCCCCTGCAATGCTCATTGCTCGTTTTGAAAGCCTATTTTTTTAGCTAAATTAGGAGTGAGACCCTCCTATGCTAAATGACACAAAAATGAACATTCCATTTTTACATCAAACTATGTAAATAGATACAACTAACTTGCGGACATCTTTTTATGCTTTATGATGTTGGTTGAAGTGTTAACACACCGGTCACTTGTTACACTATTATCTACTGCTTATGTTGCTTATGCTTCTACGGGCTCACTACCTATTCTTTAAAAAAGTTTATCGGGATATAAGTTGAAGTGTTTTGTACCTCATGTTCACACGCAATACGGTCTTACCGAGGCTACGACCAAGCAACTTTAGCTTGTCGCTCGAACATTATTGATGGGCACCAATCTTTCTATTGCGTTTTAGGGCTATGCAATATTTGCATGCAACTTTACTATTCATCTACGACCCACCATCATTGATTATTTTTTGTACTACAGCTCGTGACTGTGTACCAGCATTGACACGAAATTGCATCATTGAGCTCAAACAGGATTGAAACAGATCTCCAATCTTTGAGCTTGATGGATTTCCTGCAAGTATACATGGTGTATGTAGTATAGTGAATGAAAAAAAAAGGGTTGTCGTCCGACGAGGATATTAATTCAATTCAAATTATGAAATACCTAAACTAACTACACTAAAACACAAGATCACGATAACAATTTAAAGAAACAAACAAACAAGAAAATAATTAAACAAACAATGATAAATGGACTTAGGGTGTTAGAATCAAACACTAACAATTATATTCATGCTTTGATGTAACTAACAGACTCTTTCGTTTCTCTAGATGACAATTCTCGTATCTAAGTCCAGGTTCGACACTTACACCATAGTTTTCCTAAAGTGTATGATTGTCTCTAGGTACGGCAGAGGTTGTATATCCTAGCATGCAGTCTATCCAGTTACGGCATAAATTTAACATGTAAGACTCATTACGTTCTAGAAAACAAAAGAATCATGCAAACCATTACTTCAGTTACGACAAGAATGTAATTCACAACTCTTAATCACAAGAAGCTAATATGAATTATATTGCAAGTACGCCTCAAATTCATCTTCTAATTTGCTAGATGCAAAGCCCTAAGGTGATCAATCAAAGAACTCAAACATATAGCATCGATTAAAATAGTGACTAAGAATTCATCATAAAGAAACTATAAATCAATTAATCAATCATCAGAAACATAAACAATCATGATAGGGCATCATCCTAACCCTAGAAAAGGTTTAACTAAACATGACTAAAGAAAACATCACGAAAACATAAAAAAAAAGGAAAGGCGAAGGGTGGATGGATGGATGGATGGTCTCTACTCCTTTAGGCGTCTTCGATGTGCTTCTGAGACCTCATTTTTCATGTGAAATTCGTGCTCCCTTAAATATAGAAATTTCCTGCTAATCTTTGACTTCAATTTTCCTTGTAAGACTTGGATTCAAACTCCTTTCTTTATATGGAATTTGAAAACCTTGAGATATCTCTTGTAGAACTAGGAATACATGTACTCCTTGAATCCTCATCTGCATTATTGTTGTTGAAGCTTTAGGGTTGATGATCTTGTGCCATGGAACTTGAGTTTTCCACAAATGTCTGCAAATCCGAGCAGATTTTCTGATCTGACCTATTTTTATTCAAACGATCATAACTCGGTCTAGAAGTATCGAAATCGAGATTCGTAAACTTCTACAGAAATTAGACTTCCGTAGCTTTCCAATGATGTAAGGCTCATAGTCTGATTTGATCTGAATAATTCCCAGTAATTCGGCAAAGTTAGTTGTTCTACATAAGCAGATTCTGACACTTGGGATTGCAGTAGCCTTTCAATCCTTATTTGCGCATTTTAGCTCATTTTCTTCTCTCTATGACACAAACCTACAAGAACACTAAAATAACGTAAAGAATTCATAATGAAGAGAACTAAACATAAATCTCAAGCATAAAAAACTTAGAAATATAGGATAATATGAGTACATCAGAGCTCGGCTAGATGTTATTTCTAGGTGCCAAATCGCAATGTCACGGCGCACAATGATGGGTCATTTGAGATGAATAAGCTTAGGTTGAATATGAACCTCCACCTATAATCCGCTTATGTAGAAACCTTGTTAGGCGATCTCATTCACCGCTAAATTACGGATTGTCACTTTGATGAGACAATATTCCCGCCGTTAGGAGGAGATAAGAACACAAGTGTTCAAGTGGAACGACGTGAATTGTCGTGGTTTGTCCCCACTAAGTCTCATCTTGATCTCAAATGCTTAAAGTGTTGAAGTGACAAGATCACATGCTGCAAATATGTCTGCAAGGATTAATGTCCTATGCAAAGTGTTGAAGTGACGCGACCAAAATGAGTTGGTCTTGACGCCATCATAATGGATGGTGAAATGGTGACGCCATATAGTGGCAAAATTGGTATCACAAGGCCGTGTGGCTCCCCAAAATGAGGGAGGCTCTTAGGTTCAACACTTTCTCATACTAGGAAGAAAGCGAGTTTGGCACAACCCGATCCATTGATCAGTGATACTCAAATTCGTCTTATGAAGTCTGAATTGTGATTATCGTTGGGGGACGCCTCAATGTCAAATCCAATCCATATAAAGATCTCTACAAGTATTACACTAGTGTACATGAGGACGTGAGATAATGAGTCTACTATCAAACCACCCTTCGTTGATGGATATCAACTTAGTTGATTGGCCTAATAGAAAGATGTGATCCAGCATTAATAAAGAGATAGGTCCTTGGGCAGGTGATGCCGACACCGCATGCTAAACCCTATCAACTATGTCTTTGTTAGATAGTGTAGTGAGAACAAGATTTTAGACTCACTTTATGGCGTAAGGTCTCTCACTAACACGAACTAGTAACACGTACTGAGATCGACTACGATGAGATATGCTCTCATAATGGATGTCATTGCACTCCACTACTTTGTCAGTTTGGTAGTTTCTGAATAACTGAACATGCAGCCTATGAATGTGGTCATAATAACATCTCTACGGGATGAAAGATATACATGAAGGTTTTAAACGAACTTCATTCACCCAAATCAAGTGGCTCCAGACCACAGGAGCGTGCGTTTGCAAGAGAGGTTGAAATGCATACTAAGTAACTACTTGATTTGGAAGGGATATGTTGAATTATGCATTTGCGTGTTCATTCCGGATTTACATAGACTCTTGATGGATCAAGAAATGCCAATATTTATCAACATCTGAAGTTAAGAATGAAAAAGATCTTAGGAGGACACGGTCTCGAAAAGGTACTCGTTGATTGTATTTATGATAATTTTCCATCAATCGACTTAGGCGCTCTAACAAAAGTGAGGCATACATATACCCCATGATTAGTCAAAGTCTTTAGTCTAAAGAGAGATATGTTGTTTTGTCTAAATAAAGATGACAAATATGTGTTAAGAGATGAAATTCACATCTAAATACAATAAGACACATCAATTAATGTACTCAACACAATAAGAAAGACTTGACATCTCATTCGCTATGAAAAGTTGTAAAGCTAAGTGTAGCTATGCGCCCACGCAATGCCAATGTAATGACAGTAACTCTTTTTTTCAATACTTAATGGTATGAAAGGTTGAGGCTTATTCTATCCCTACAAAAGAAAAATACATCAAAAGCGAAATCAGAATCTGCCAAGTTTCGTAGGTCAAATTCCACGGGACCTACAAGAAATCTCATTCACTGGAAAATGGTGAAAATGGTACCACTGGAAAGGTCTATGTGTCTAACCATTTGTTCTATGGAAATGTCTACTTTCCAGGGAGACTGACCATTTGATCATACCTATCATATTGAGTGAGATATGACCATTTTCGTAAAGTATGACTAATCTGTCAGAGAATCTGATTTTGCCAAAATAGTCAACTTTGACTAGACTTTGTGAACAGCTCCTGACGAACCAAAACGTGTGTAATATACGGTTGGAAAGCTAAATAAGTCTAGTTTCTAAAACCGTTTACGGTTCGTTCATACGTATTTCCTAGAGGAAGCTACGGCTGTTCTAGTAACTGAAGGTCATGCTGCGCGGAAATCTGATTTCCTGCATGAATTTATGTTTTGAGTTCACAAGCAGCCTTCTCCTCAAAATCTAAGTGTGAAAGGTCATGTTTGAAGACTATATGGCCTGATCTAGTTAATCATTGCCCAATACCATGTTTGAAGACAATACTTCATAATCTAGTTAATCATTGTCCAATGCCATATTTGAAGACATATTAAAGAGCATTGACATGCTAAGTTATTGGAAACTTCCGTAATTAGTAAAAATCAGGAAGAGCCTATGATTGATGTAAAGATCAGGGGGAGGTGTGAACTTCAGAGGAGTCTAACATATTCATACATGTCATTATCAAATGTGAATGGTGCGTCGTACTCTTTTTCTCCTACGATCAAGGTTTAGTTTTTCTCTCACAGGGTTTTGGTTACTTGACGAGGTTTTTAACGAGACGACATATCAGCACCACCAGTATACCAACGCGCGGTACAAAGTGGAGTGTTCTAGGATATTCCATATGTGTGTCTTAGCCTTATGCCATCAGGATATGTAGTTAGAATATGACTATGTATTTCTTATCATTACCGTATTGGTACTTTGTAATTCCCTATATAAAGGGCTCCTATCAATGAATAAGATGATGATTCTCTATTCTCTTACTAGACCTCTTTGTCTCTACTGTTTATACTTCATCAATATGTAGATTTTTCATATTTATTCATTCTTCTCTTCCACCAGACACAATGTCTCAATCTTACAATCATATTTCTATGTCTTGCATGCGCTTTCAGTGTAATTGGCTGTATAAATAAAAATTGTCATCGCATATTTCACACATCATTTATTTGACAATGATCGAACTCGTTAGATTATTGAAAATGATGCAACTTATAAACAGTCCCTCAACAAGAATTTACCTAATCCACTAGCTTAGCATATATCATGCTCTCAACCTTCTGAATCACTATTTATTTTTCAGAGCGGATTCAGTGTACTAGGTGCACTTGAACCGGTCATGTGCAACTCTCTAATAGAATTGTAACAACGTTTAGATTTTTACTTTCATGATAAACAATAATCAAAATGAACATTACTTTCACGAGAAAAGAAATTGAATTGCAATAATAAAATTAGCTTGACAAGAGGACGCCCCCTGCGCCACCATCAATGTCGACTCTCCACTCTCGAGAAATTTTTCTGTCATCCAGGAGGACCACCTCAGCATGCCCAATGGTCCTCCCTAATAAATAGAAATTCGCCACGTGGTATTTTTTTTACATTTCATAACAATAGAAAAGAAAATTACTGAATTCAACTAAATTAAACCCAAACAAAATCAAACATTCATAAAAAAAAGTTAATAAAAAAATATGTTGGGTATCCATCTCATAGAACACATGAATTGGCGTTGTTATCCAAAAAATGTTTCATAGCAAATCCCAATTACTTTGGATTTTTCTTACTGATCAACACCGAGAAGCATGCATGTTCAAAGAGTTTAATCTACTGATTTCCAAAAAAAAAGAAAAAAAAAAAGAGTTTAATCTACTGATGAACACCCAATTTTTCTTACCAAATAGTTGGTTCTTTTTCAATGAATCGAGATCAAATCAATAGATTGATAACCCTCACATGCATATACAAAATCCTAAATTCAAGTTTCCCGGAACTGAAATATTAAAAATGGAAAATAAGGAAAAAAAATTGTTGGGAGAGACGGTCCTAAGCAGCAGCAACTCAAGTCAACAATGGAGATCAAGATTTTGCAGTAGAAAAAGAAGATCCGGGTTTTGCTGCAGCCAACGCATATCTGTTTTTATGTTTTGATTATTTTTGTTTATAAATGTTTGATTTTGTTTGGTTTTAATTTAGTTATATTGAGTAATTTTTTTTATCTTGTTAGGAAGTGTAAAACAAAATTATCATGTGGCGAATTCCTATTTGTCAAGGAGGACTATTGAGCATGCTGAGTTGGATCTATTGGAGGACAGCAAAATTTCTCATATATCGCTTGTGTGAGCAAGAGCTGCGTTAAAGGAAAGTATCTATTTATCTAATGACTCATGGTATCAATGCAATAAATAATGCCGGTCATATGTAGATATTTCATATTTATTCATTCTTCTCTTCCACCAGACAGAGTGTCTCAATCTTACAATCATATTTCTATGTCTTGCATGCCCTTTCAGTGTAATTGGTTGTATAATTAAAAATTGTTATCGTATATTTCACACTTCATTTATTTGATAATGAACTCGATACATCATCGAAAATATACAACTTATAAACAGCTTGTCGATTGATAAAACAAACAAAACCCTCAACAAGAATTTAGCTAATCCGCTAGCTTAGCATATATCATGCTCTCAACCTTCTGAATCACTATTTATTTTTAGGGCAAATACATTAGTACTAATTAATTATAGGACATTAACTTGACAAAATTTCAATTTGACATCTGCATCTGCCAATTGTGATGTTCATAGAAGTATCGGCTGCAAAACACGTGTCGCCAAGCCAAATATCTAGAATAATTTGACAAATAATATCATTTGCTTACTACAATATCCTGCCTTGCATCGTAAGCTTTTGACTCATAATAGCTATGGCGTCGGAGTGTCGTCTGTCTAAAACTGCCCTACAAACCCCACGCGACATCATGCCCGCCGCGTAAAACCCACCACCACCTTGTCCGAACCAACCACTCCACCAATTCAATTCTCTATATATAATCGATAATCCCCCCTCTTCTTCATCATCTATCATCTACTCAACAGCCTCAAAGTCTGAAACCCTCAACCCTCTGCAAGCAAATATATTTGTAGCTACTCCACCGGATCAATACATTCGAAGTTAATTCATATCATATATACTAGCATGAGTTCATCAAGTACTAACTCCGCAGCTGCGTACACCGCTCCGGCTTCTCAGCAGGGACCTTACGTCCAGGCGCCGCCTCCTGCCGGCTATCCCACCATGAGAGACGGCTCCGACGTGCCCCATAGCGACGGTCGTGTCGAAACCAAGTCCAAGGGCGATGGCTTCTGGAAGGGCTGCTGTGCTGCCTTGTGTTGCTGTTGTATGTTGGATGCTTGCTTTTGAAGGCTGTCCATGGATGTATCTGATTCCCTTTTGTATGTTTGATATGTGTTTATTCTTCTCTTGTAGTTTTTGAATTATGTAAATCATGGACCTTTTCCGTTGGATACTCGATCAAACTTTATTGATTGATTGATAGATATCATCCAATCTTAGTGGACACTAGTTTACGGTTGAATTTTTTTTATTTTTATTGTGTGTATATGGTCATCTTATATCCAATAATACGAGAACGGTGATGTTTTCGGCCAACTTTTCCGACTCTGGATTATCATTGTGGTCTCATTTTCAAACATATTCGCATTACCAAATTGGATGAGGATGACTAGATAAGGGGACTAAACCAAAGCGGAATACTAAAATTATTTGACAAATGATCTTTGGCTGTGAGCTTGAATTTGAGGTCTAGTTGTACTTGCCACAACTGCCACTATGGTCAAGTTTCAGAAACAAGGAGTACCCGGACGTACTCAGGCCAAGAAGATTGCCAAGATGGACAGTACTGTTTGCTTACAGTCACTTTTTCCAAATTTTTGTCTATTGATCGTGCGTAACAACGGTGCGTAAAATCTTAGTTTATGATGCAGTAATCTAGATGACTAAGTGGATAACCAACAACTCAAACTTCAAAAGTTTTAGTAATACGGTCGAATTTAAACATGATGATTAAACGAACGGACTCGCGTCATAAAACAATATGCCTATTATAACATTTTATTCCTCATGCTCATTAGAACATAGGACACTTTCAATTTCATTATTTAATTTCCGTTCATGAATATCATAGTACCCGAGCTAGGGTTTCATTCCGCCTCCCGCCACTGCATGAAAAAGTAAATTATTAGTTGCCTCTAATGTCTTACAACTAAAATTAGATGAATTTCAATTGAGTTTCTATAAGATGTTTTTGAAAGAAAATAAATAAGAACTATATGATGATGAAATATATGTATGTATTTCATCATATAGTTCTTATATATGTACTAATTGGAATTGCCCCTAAATCGAAGCCCAGTATGGAATCGACAAAAGCCCAAATGGAAAACTTGTATCATCATCAAAATTAAACCCTATAAAAACATACCTATTTACAAAAGCCCAGCCCAAAAATAACTAGGGTTTCTATCCGCCGTCTCCTACTATATATTTCTCACAAGCAGGTTTGGCTGCCACACTTCCGAGCTTGAGAGCTTCGAGAGATTTGAGCGAGAGAGAAAGAAGAGCAGCGCCGCCGTCACCATGGTCAAGTTCTTGAAACCCAACAAGGCCGTGATCCTTCTCCAAGGTCGCTACGCCGGCCGCAAGGGCGTCATCGTCAAGGCCTTCGACGACGGCACTCGCGACCGCGCCTACGGCCACTGCCTGGTCGCCGGCATCAAGAAGTACCCCAGCAAGGTGATCCGAAAGGACTCGGCGAAGAAGACGGCGAAGAAGTCGAGGGTTAAGCCGTTCGTGAAGCTCGTGAACTACCAGCATCTGATGCCCACGCGCTACACTCTGGACGTGGATCTCAAGGAGGTCGTCACCCCTGACGTGCTCACCAGCAAGGACAAGAAGGTCACCGCCTTGAAGGAGACCAAGAAGAGGTTCGAGGAGAGGTTCAAGACCGGGAAGAACAGGTGGTTCTTCACCAAGCTCAGGTTCTGAGCTCTGCAAGCAAAACGGGGTCGTTTCTCTCTGGAAAATGGTTATGGCTTTGCGCTTTTTAATTTTTTTCCAGTTGATTTTGGTATTTACTGTTTCAGAATAGAACCTGTGTGGAAGACTATTATTATGATGGGTTGCTAAACAATGTCTAGTTTTATTTAGTTGTTATTGCTGAGATATTCTATTTGGGTACATCGGTTTTGTTTAATTTACCTGCAGATTTAGATTACGATTTGTTCTTGTTTGTTGTGCGATTTGTTTAAAAATGCGGTTGATACAGGTTGGTTTTCTCTATGAGATTGTGGTTTAGGGTTTTGGAGATGCGGTTATTAGAGGAGCATGATTTGCAAATTTCATGAGAGAAATTATTATCGGATTGTGGTATAGAGTAATTATTGCATTTGTTGATTTCATGGGTTTTGTGATTTGGGCATCTTAAAACTGGTTTTCTCTATAGCAATGTACGAGTATTGTGGCATCTGTTTGTGCATTAGGGTTTTGTTGACGGTGTACCTTTGTTGAGCAGCATAGGCTACTGACCATTACAGTTTTGTCTTGATGCCTCTCCTGGTTTTCAAGATTGCCTGGATGAGGGATGTTTTGTTCTTTTCATAGTCGTTAACTTTGGTTTTGAATTTCTCAACAATAATCAATAGTCAGCGTCAATCTGAGCTTGAGTTTTAGCATATATCTGGAGTTGTTAAGACTGGTTTGTTGGCCAACTACTTTTTCTAGAGCTTATACTAAGTTAAATTGCTGGGCATAGCATCCTCTTTGTTAACCTGGTTGACTGTAAACATTTTGTTAGTGAGTTTATGTCTTGGGCTGAATTGATTTTAGTAGGAAACTCATGCCGGTGTTGAAATTTATGAGTAAACGACTTAGTTTTGCCAAGTTGAGTTCTTTTGGTCAGTTTTTGTATGGCATGATCATCTCCAGTCCCTATCTTTTAACAGTATATGTAACAAATGTGGTATTGTTACATACCTAGCTTTGATATTGATTGGTTGAGAATACCCAGCTTGATATTGGTTGGCTGTGAATGCATATAACATGGAAGAAGTATAATTTCTTTTGAGATTGTGCTAACTGTACGGCCTCCAATTGATTCCCTGCTGGGTGTCTAGGTGTTATGCCTTAGTTTTGTAGGATCATAGCAGGTTATTGTTGAATTGTTATGTGACTTGAGACTATCTCGTTTCTCACAGGGTTGTCACTGTTGCAAACCTTCTTTTGAGTTTTTTCCCTTTCCGACAACTTCCTTTCAAGGTTCCTGCTATATATTCTAAGATAAAAGTCTGTCATTGATGTATTTTTCACATAAGTTCATCACAGTCTTATAGCTTTATGGTTTCTTGTCAAATTGTATTTTGTTTGAAATCAAGTTTTTGACTAGGAATTCCTATTGCTCCTTGGCCTTTGATTTTCTTTGGTGGATTGATAGCATCTTAATATTTCTGGTAACTATTCTAAGCTTAGGGTTAGCCAAGTGTGAGTCTGAACAGTTTTCATGTCCTTGATGTTTGTCTTGTTCCGTGCCAAACCTCAATTTTCAGGCCCGGGATGTGCTCTGTATTCATCTTGCATTCCGTTGAATGGTAATGTTGGGTTCTTTTCATGTTCATTGTTGGTGGATAGGCGATGTGAGGTTTAGTCTACAGCCTGTTATTATACTAGATGATATATGGGGCTAAGATTTGAGCCTGAATTGTCAATTAAGTGAAAATAGAGAGGCCTCACATGATTAGTCTGGAGTGTCAAAAGTGGTATGTGTGGAAAGTGAAAGCGTAGACTTCGCATTTGGGTTGATCCGTTCATGACAAAAAAAATTCCAAAAATGTCTTTCGCGGACTGCGATTTTGTGGCTGTTATGCTATAACTCAAAAGAAAAATCTTTCCTCTCTTGCTCCTGCAACTAGAATTCGGGTTACTGAGAAGGGCAGCCCTTTGAAGTTTTGGAGTCATTGTTCCAAGTTCCTTGGTCTTGGCTTGCAGGAGGCTTGGCATCCTGTTCGACTAGATAGTATGAACTGATAGGAAAATGCAACTTCAAGTACAGTTGTGTCCACGTAGAAGATGGACTTGTAGGTCGAAACTATGCATTTTCCGTGACCGGCCCTATAGTAGTTGATACATGACTTTGTTTAGGGTACCTAATATATTCCCTCAATAAGTGTAGGTTTTGATCTTTTGCTTGATATGCTTCAAGTCATTGTAGAATGAAAACTGACATGGCCAGCAGGAATAATTAAACAAGGAATGATTGTCCAGAAAGAAAAAAAAAAAAAAAAAAAAAAAAAAACTTGAATTATTGGTGGTAGAACCGAAGCTTATGTTTAGGTCAAGAACCTTCGGATATTATTATTATTATTTTCCCATGAGAAATTGTATTTAGAATTGTAGATTATATCCAACATTCAGTCTCAACACATCCAAACACATTGATGGAAGCAAAGTTTGTTGGATATGTTGGTTACGCTCATATTGCATGCCTGATAAAGATTGAGAGTATTCTAGAGTTTCAGACCCTCGTACCATTTTCCATCTAAATCATATTCAACCTTTCAAACAAGACTAAAAATAATCATCATCTTCTCCATGATATATAAGTGAGAAGAGAAGCACTCAACAATAACACTTATCAACGTCAGACACCCAAAGACAAGCCTCCCAAGTCCCCACCCCCACCCTTAAATCTTCCCAAAACAAAGTCCGAGAACCAATTAAACAAACCCTGAAACCAATAATTAAACCAACTAATCCAGAGCTTATTCTCCCCTAAACCCCCCAACACAACCAACGGACTTAACGACAACCCCAGACGTAGAACCACCACCACCACCACCACCTAACGACGAGGTCGACGACGACAACCCCCCACACGTGCCAACTGACACGTACCACTCGAAAGTTATCAAACTTTCTTTCTCTATTCCCAAACATCCAACACACCCTTCTCCCTTGTTCTTTCTCTTTCTCTCTGACACTCCATCTCTGCAAATCTCTCTGTAACAGGCTTTTGATTTGTCTCTATCCCCTCGAAGCTTTCCTCTTCCTCTATATTCTCTTCTTCTTCTGCTCTCTCTCTCTCTCATCCCCAGTCATGCTTCAGAGCTTAGTCCCCCAAACCCCAATCGTCGCCAACCCTAAAAACCCTACCTCGTCTTCTTCTTCCTCCATGAAGACCAAGCGCGTCGACCGCGCCGACCCCGATTCCGCCGCCGACGACCCTTCCTCCTTCCCCACCAAGCGCCCCACCTTCTCCCGCGAACCGACGGCCGAGCCGGTCGAGCCCGTCGCCGAGGGCGAGTCGGCCGGGCTCAAACTCCTCGGCCTTCTCCTACAATGCGCCGAGTGCGTCGCCATGGATAACCTCCACGACGCGAGCGACCTCCTCCCGGAGATCTCCGAGCTGTCGTCGCCGTTCGGGTCCTCGCCGGAGCGCGTCGGCGCGTACTTCGCACACGCGCTGCAGACGCGCGTGATCAGCTCCTGCTTGGGGACCTACTCGCCTCTGACCACGAAAAGCCTGACGGCGGCGCAGTCGCAGCGGATCTTCAACGCGCTCCAGTCGTACAACTCCATCAGCCCGCTAGTGAAATTCTCTCACTTCACGGCGAACCAGGCGATTTTCCAGGCGCTTGAGGGGGAGGATCACGTCCACGTCATCGACTTGGATATAATGCAGGGGCTCCAGTGGCCGGGGTTGTTCCACATCCTGGCCTCCCGGTCAAAGAAGATCCGGTCAATGCGAATCACCGGGTTCGGATCCTCCACCGAGCTACTCGAGTCCACAGGGCGGAGGCTCGCGGACTTCGCGAGCTCCCTCGGCCTGCCCTTCGAGTTCCATCCGCTCGAGGGCAAAATCGGAAGTGTGGCGGAGCTGAGTCAACTTGGAATCAGGTCCTCCGAGGCCACGGTGGTGCACTGGATGCACCATTGCCTGTATGACGTCACGGGCAGCGATTTGGCGACGCTGAGGTCGCTGAGCCTGCTGCGGCCGAAGCTGATCACGGTGGTGGAGCAGGACCTGAGCCACAGCGGGAGCTTCCTAGGGCGGTTCGTGGAGGCGCTGCATTACTACAGCGCGTTGTTCGACGCGCTCGGGGACGGGTTGAATGCGGACAGCTTGGAGAGACATATGGTGGAGCAGCAGCTGTTCGGGTGCGAGATAAGGAACATACTGGCCGTGGGTGGGCCCAAGAGGACTGGGGAGGTGAAGGTGGAGAGATGGGGGGAGGAGTTGAAGCGGGTCGGGTTCCGGCCGGTTTCGCTTGGCGGTAACCCGGCCGCCCAGGCCAGCTTGTTGCTTGGGATGTTCCCTTGGAAAGGGTACACGTTGGTGGAGGAGAATGGGTGCTTGAAACTGGGCTGGAAGGATCTTTCCCTGCTCACCGCCTCCGCCTGGCAGCCGTCCGATTGAATTACTTTGACTTCCCCTGGTCGATTATTTCGATATCGACGACCATCGATTCCATCAAGCATTGTGGGAGTTTCAATTTCTTTTTCTGTTCCTTTTGTGTTTTCACTATGCTGTAATTCTTTGAAAGAACTCAAAAACATGTAGTTAGTTTTTGTTCTTTTTTTTTTTAGACGAAGGTCCATAGTTCATAGATGATGAAATTCTAGTGAGAACCGAATGCATTCTTAGTTAGTTGCAATTGTATAATTCATTGACAGAAGTTTAATTAAGGTTTGGCATTGTCATGATTGGGTGGGAAGTTGCAATCAAGATGGAGGAGTATTTGGAAACTCAATAGAGAAAATGAAACAAAGGCTTGTCCTCTTTGGTGTGCTCAAAGTATAAACAACGGAACTTTTCATGGTATTTTAAAGTCGAATAAACCATTCATGTTATAAGTTACGAAAATTCTATAGGGACTCAAGTAGTCGAGAGTGTCTCTATAAGTTGATGTTGTAGATGAGAGTTGATGAGGATTCAAGGCACTGAGTAAGTTGTTGGGTTGGTGTAGATTGGATGATTGCAAAGAGAGTCCAGCAGCGAAGACAAAAGAGTGCACATGTAGCTGTACTGAAGAAAACGAAAGCTTATCCTATTATGTCTGGTATTCAGATATCCTGCAGCTCCATTCTCTTCTCTTCAAGCAAATCCCACTATCAGAGACAAATTATTGTTCCTGATTTTGCGATGAAATAGGGCATCTGTTGCTCAGTTCCTCCTCTTCATATCTGATGGTGACCTGAAACCCTAAACCCCAATGCTAATGACAATGATAAAGGGCAAAGCTAAAAATCTAAATTTCAGATAAGAAGTTACTGAAGGATAAAAAGAAAGAGAAGTGGAATGTATTTTCGTTTTTACCCTCATGTTATGAGCATGTTTCCCAGTCACCTAACGAAGTCATGGATATACTGTTCTCATCGATCTTGCATGTTGATCAATGGAGTTCTAACAAAAATTTATCGTGATCCCGCTATATGTTTGCCAATCAACATCTTAATTATGAGCACTCACTTGTCAAGACTCAAGAATACACGCAATGTGGTAGGATTATGCACTTCGAACGATATGTTATTGATGATGTTTTTAAGATATTGGTGTAAATTAAAACTTACCGACAATGTAATTGTATCATTTTTTGCTCGGTTAGGGAGATGATAAATTCATAGCTCTTGCACCACGTAACGTATTAATAATTTATTTAACAAAAACAAATATAAAACAGGTCAGTGAAACGAGAATAAATAAGTAGCTAGATACCATCAATTGTGTAATGATTACAAATTTTACAACATGATACAGTAGTAATATATTTCATCTCCTCTTTTTTTGTTTAGAAAGAAATAAAATGCATTAATAACTAAAAACAATTATACCGCACTAGAATCATTTTGGTCACTACACCACGGCCTCCATTTCTAAAGGTCTACAATTACGGGTCCGTTAACAAAAATAACATCCACTAGCCAATTAGGCTAAACTCTTAACCATATGTTACACTCAAGAAGCGCTACATAATTTTGAGAGTAACGATACAACTCTGTCACTAACAATAAAACAAGCAAATTCCTCTTATTCATCAACACCGTGTCTAAATATACAACTAGACCATGTGCAAAGACAATCCACTCTCATGTTGACAATCTGACAAAATCAAAATTAAAGCCGATAACCCCCAAGAATAACGTCACTGAAGTAGCACACCGACCACCACAAGACACGTAACTTGTTCCACCAACAGGGTTGGATATCCCTAATATAAACCATTTTGACTGCCACAATGCACCGCCGTAGAGCCATCGACTAATCAAAGAACCATTATAAATCTATGAAACCACAAAATTGTTTGCGTTTTCGACGCCGCCGTAGGACGCTGCTTCAAAACTTTGAGGGTCTAACTCCGCTCCCATTCTAGATCGTGGTCGCCTTTGTACCTCAAATGCAGTCGCCTCCTTGTTGTGAAAGAAGCAAAAATCCTTGTCCTCCGTTAAGACACCCAACCTTTGAAGTCCAACACCACCAACAATCCATGGCAGCTTGTCCGGCCGCAGCCAATCAACACCAACAAGGCCAGAAGCCAAAGTCGACACATTGGCGCCATCGAACAAGCCGTACAATTTTTTTTTTAAACCCTACCTACTGTTTCTATGGAGCACAAAAGACACACTAAAGTTTAGTCAGGTAAAGTTTTCATGTCTTTTCTTTGTAATCAAATAGTAGGAAATTCTACAATGCATGTGTTAATGCATGACATGCATATAATTATTGTAAAGTTGTAAAATGAGTTCTTAAAGTAGTAATATAGTCTTTAAAGTGGTTACATGAGGGTTTAAGTGTGGTAATTATTCGTAGTTACTACATGAGTCCTTAAGTGGTATAATGTGTTATTAAAGATTTAATGTGGTAAAATGAGTTATTCAAGTTTTAGTAAAAGTTTTTTTTTAAATACATTAACACATCATAGCCCTGACCATACTGTAACATCTCGAAAATTAGACTTTCTATTTTTAAAAGAGAAATTATTTTCGAGCTAATTAAATTCGAATTTCTGTTATTATTTAAATTCTTAGTAGTTTTCGAATATTATTCAAATTTTTAGTTTGTCGATTTTTGTCTTTCGAGCCTATAGGATTAAACTAGACGCCGTTACGAGTTCGTAGAATTTTACGGAAGCGTTTTCGGACATCAGAACTATTTTTAATGATTTTTGAAAGTTTGGTATTATCCAAAAATTAATCCAAAATAGAATTTTAAAGTCGGTGAAATCTGGGTCATTAGATCTTAGAACCACTGAATCTCAGTTGGGGTTGTGATGGTGAGTCTTTAAGCCAAAGAGATAATTGAGGACCATAAAGATTAAGAGAAACTAAAGCATGTAGTTTTGGTATCCTTAGTAAAGTTAGAGGTGGATTAGTAGTTGGAATGTCGACATGAGCAAGCTTAAAGGCGAATTTGAAATATGACGATAAAAGTGATATGAAGTCGAGCTGTGTTATTCAGATTTGGAGTTGGGTAATGTGTGAAAATGGGAAGAATGGAAACAAGATGGTATGAAGGTTAAAGAAGATTATATGTTTCAAGTTTGGCTGTCAAGAGTAGATTTGGAGTCGAGTTGGTACTTGGAATGCAATTTGGATATGACGACGACTTTTTTGGAATAAAGATTCGGTACAAGGAATTGGATGCACGCTAGCAGGATTCCAAGAGTAGAAGGATAAAGATTTCAGAAAGCAAGTCGCAGTGTGTTACTAATTTTAATTGGAGTTAGAACTAACGCTCGGATTCCAAGTAGGGTCTTTCTCGGAGAATCTTTCTTAAATTGATAATTAGATTATAATTGAAATGGGTGTTTTGTGTGGCATTGATTGGTTAATTGTTGATTGTTATTGTTTTCGATAAAGCATGTGTAATAGTTGGTTTATATGATTGTTGTTATCGTTTTTCATAAAAACATGTGTTCGATATTGAAATCTGAGTATTGATATTTGTTGCATATGTTATGCATGGTGAGATTAGTGAGATTGACGATTGTGGAGAAGTAAGAATGAGATTGATAGGATATATACATTTTGTGTAGTTAAGTTACCTCATGGATTGTCCAAGATCCAGGGTAGTCTACACATGCCCAAATTTAGGGAATGTATGCCCTTTCAATGATGGACATCAATAAAACGATGTTATCGGGTTTCGGGTCTGGAGACCATGAGTATAACAAGACGACTAACAAAAGAGGTACACGTGGTGAGATATTACTGATTGTTAGATCATAAATCTGAGACATTTGAGTCACCCCTGTTTTGGCCACGATCCTCAGCGCGCGGAGCAGAGGTTTCTAGCAGACAAAGAGATGGGAGAGTTGCGGGCGTGCCACCTCGCGGACGAGGAAAAGGTTGATGGGGGTGCGCTTGACTTCTTGATCAGGCAGAAAAGGGGATCACAGGTGCCACCTCTGAGGAGGATTTACGAGCACAAGCGAGTCGATACTCACGGCGGCGCGAGCAGAGCAATCACAGGGAGTTCGGAGAGAAGCGGGGATGCAGAGTCCGGAGAGCTCTGGAGAAAGACCTAGGCGGCGGCGCTTAGGGTTAGGGTTTCGAGGAAGGCTCGAAGGGAACTGAGTTTCAGTTTGTGTTTGTTTGAGAGTTGTCTCTGAGTTGTTGTTGTTAAAGTTGTGTGTGTTGAGAGAGCTTTCGAACCCTTTATATAGTGGAGCTTGACTTGCGGCAGAAGAGAGAGATCCTACTTCAAGTTGGATTCGGAAAACCTAATTGCACAAGGGCACTGTTTCGTCCATGCGAACCAACCATCTTGTGACACATGTCCAGTTCGCACACTTCATTCCGCGCCACCAACTGTAGACTCCTATGCGAACTGGAATTAGGAGCATCCTCATCTCGCGGGCTGCTACAGGGTTCTATCTCGCGTGCTTCTGTAGCTCGCGTCCATTTTGCGGGCTATTGCAGCTCGCGAGCCTTAAAATGGCTTTTTATATTTAATGGGCCACAGGGGTTGGCCCGAAGCATGTCAAAGACTTGTAAAAGTCTTCAACCTTTGTCGTGGTGCGCGCGGACTCCGCATGTTTGCTGCCTCGCGAAGTCTCCTACGCGAGCTAGTTCGCCAGCTCGCCTCATTTTGCCTACGCGGAGAGTCCATCTCGTTTCGCCTCGCGGACTGGCAATCTCGCCTCGCCTCGCGGACTGGCAATCTCGCCTCGCCTCGCGGAGCGTTGAACAGTAATTCCGTGCGAAGTCTAACTTGGCTCGCGTGGTCTCACTGGCGAGCTATCACTTGTAAACTTGGAGAAAGTCCATCTCGCCGGTATGACCTGGTCCAAGAAATAATTAATATTTACATAGACATTTACTGTCCAGTAAAATATTAATTCAGGCGTAAACAACCCCCGGTTGGTAAAATACACGGTATATGACGTGTAGGCTCACCTGTCTTTAATGTATGGACTGATTTCCAGTAATTGAGGAAGATATTCATTAGCATACATGCATCGAATTGTTATTATATATATTTTTATAAAGTATTGTTTGTTACTTGATAACTTGATTTTGCGACTAAGATAAGAGTAACCTAAAAAGGTTTGGCCCTATTGAGCGTAAGCTCATCCCTATGAGTCTTGTACAGGTTCATACGAGGACACGTCTTTCTTGAAGACTAACGGTGACGTTTAGCTGACGTGTATAAAAGTAAAAAGAGTTACGGAAGATTAAAAGTGAGATAAAACGCAAGACCTTTGTTTCGTTTTTGTATTTGTTTTGTTATTTGTAAATGTTTTATTTTTAACAATTTCTGGAAAAGTATTTGAAATTGTTTTATTTTCTTTTAATTTTTCCGCTCACGTCTTGGATTCGGTGTTAAGTACTTGGAAACCACCAACACCGGGTCCGGGGTGTGACACATACATATGTTGCTTATTCGCTATGTTCACATGCTACACTTTTCAGATAAAACGAAAGAGACTATAACAACAATCCCAATCCAGAGTTATTTTCTTTTCAATTTATATTTCACAAACAAAAAAAAAATCTCTATTATACAGTTTCATGTCATTTCAATTTCAAAAGCGATAGGAATACCATTGATTTAAGTATTATGAGGCCGCTTAATACTCCTTGATAAGATAATCTTTGTTTTTCATGAATGAATCATTCTGTTGATGAAAAAATGATTAAATTTAGTTTACACCCTTGAATTTTAGTGTTAAAATCAGTTTAATACATAATTTTTTTTTTAATCACGTTGGTCCCTAAACTTTCAATTTTTATCAACATGGTCCAAATTTTAAAATTCCTTTCAATTATAACGTCAGAAGTTGAGTTTGGGCCGACATGAGGGTCCATTTTGATTGAATTGTCTGAATTACCCTTTGACCAATATAAAGTTTTATGTATTTAATTTCAAAAATTCTACAAAGTTTGAGTTTAAGGGGAATCGAACCATTCCCCATGTCATTAAAAACTGTTTTTGTCATTCTCCTGGGTCTAAGGTGAGAGGAACGGAAGGAGACGCTGCATTTGCTACTGAACCAAAATTAGGGATTTCAGATCTCTTTATGCGTAGTGGCATCTATGTAATTAAAAGAAACGCTACGGTTTTTTGGTCATTTGTAGACGCGTTTGTGGATTAGGCCTGGTGCCGTGGACTATGAGCCCGAGGCTCATGTAGTAATCTGTTAGAAAATTATTGAAAGTGCGATTTTTGTTATTTTAAATTTGATCATGTATTTTTATGTAATTTTCTCTTAAGTTACCTGTGCCTTTGGGCCAACTTTTTAAGTTTCCTGCGCCTCAATTCTTAAAATTGGTGGGCCATTACACTTAACTAGAACAGATAACAAAACCAGGTTCTTTTGGTTTGGTCATGAGTTGAGAACTGGATCGAGCTCTTACGTTGCACGCTCGGGTCCTTCCCACATAGAAAAACAGAAACCCTTCTCCATTTCTGTGTCTCCCAAACGCACTCAAAAACGACTGAGAGAGCAAAATCACCAAAGACAAGTAAGTCAGATCTTCCCTACTGAATTCATATCACAATTCACAAACTTTATCAGCTTTGTTTTGATTGCATGCTGCATTTTCTGGGTAGTGAACAATTGATCATCAAGTCTGTTAAAAATGTCATCTTTGGAGGGTTTTGAGCCCGTAGCTATTTCCCCACACAAACAAGACCCAGGATGGAAACACTGTCAAATTTTTAGTAAAATTGGGGACCCAAAAGTTGAGGTGAAGAAGTGTTTATATTGTGGCAAAGTGTTTCAGGGTGGAGGGATTAGTAGGCTTAAATTTCACCTTGCTGGTAGAAAAGGAAATGGCCCTATTTGTGATCAGGTCCCTCCCGATGTTCGGGTTTCGATGCTGCAGAACTTGGATGAAAAAGTTGGAACTTCTAGGCAGAGAAAGAGTCAATTGGGTACGAACCCGAGTCATAGTTTTAGTGAATTAGGGAATGTGTTTGCTGAAAATGAGGATAGCAGATTGGTTGGAGGGTCCGATTTGGTGAGTCAGGAGGAGGATGTGGGAATGAGGGTTGATAATGGGATTAGGGTTGGTGATAATTTGACTGATGTGCCTCTTGAGGTTGATAATTCTTTTAGGAGTGATGTGTCTCTTGCAATAGTCGGCTCGTATAAGGGTGTTGCTCTAGGGAGAAAAGGTGGAGTAGCGAATTCATGTGAAAATCGAGAGGAGGGTGTTGATAGACGAGTAGGGTGGAGGGGTGGAACTTCTTTTGTAGCTACTAGTGCCGGTTTGGGTTCTGGTTCTGCTAATGGTACCAAATTGAGTTATGTCCCAGCTCCTATTCGTAGTGCGGTACACAGTCCATTTTACGGAAACACCAAAGGCAGATCAGTTGGTTATTCTGATTCAGATTTGTTTGAAAATGAAGCAGAAGTTGGCACAAGTGATACAAATGACAGGAAGAGGGTTAGAGATGAAAATGGATCAATGGCTGCCAATGCTGGCACTGTTGGCAACAATGGTGAAGTTGAAAAGGCGAACAGTCAGCAGATTCAGATGGCAATAGGACGGTTTCTATATGAAATTCAGGCTCCTCTAGATGCTGTGAAGAACTCTCTTTATTTTCAGCCAATGATTGATGCAATTGCCTCTGGTGGAATGGAGAGTAAAGCACCCTCATATCATGATCTTCGGGGTTGGATACTGAATGATGCGGTTGAAGAAGTTAAGAATGAGATTTATCAGCACACTAATTCTTGGGAAAGGAATGGTTGCTCTCTTCTAGTAAACCAATTTAACTCCGAAAAGGGTAGGATATTGCTAAATTTCTCTGTGTACTGTCCTGAAGGAACTACATACTTGAAATCTGTGGATGCTTCTACATTTATAAATTCTCCAGATGCTTTGTACGAGATTTTTAAGCAAGTAGTGGAAGAAGTTGGAGTTAGGCGTATTCTGCAAGTGATTACAAATAGTGAAGAGCATTATGTTGTTGCTGGGAAGAGGTTGATGGATACATTCCCAACGCTGTACTGGTCTCCCTGTGCTGCTGCGTGCATAAATTCGATGCTTGAGGATTTTGGAAAATTTGAGTGGATAAACTCTATAATAGCACAGGCTAGATCTGTTACAAGATTTATCTATAAACACGTCGTCATTTTGAATATGATGCGGAGGTATACTTTTGGAAATGACATTGTGAAGCTGGGAATAACTCGGTATGCTACAGACTTTATGACTTTGAAACAAATGGCTGACCTTAAATTTAATTTGCAGACTATGGTTACTTCAAAAGAATGGGAAGGCTGCCCCTATTCCAAAACACCAGAAGGATTAGCAATGCTGGATTTATTAAGTAATCATACATTTTGGTCTTCGTGCATTATGATCACCCGATTTACAAATCCACTACTGCAAGTTTTGAGAATTGTTGGTAGCCAGAAGAAGGCAGCAATGGGATATGTTTTTGGTGGAATGTATCGAGCAAAAGAAACAATCAAGAGAGAACTTGTCAAGAAAGAAGAATATACAGCTTACTGGAATATCATAGATTACCGGTGGGCAAAATTATGGGATCACCCTCTTCATGCTGCTGGCTTTTACCTTAATCCTAAATTTTTCTATAGCATCAAGGGAGAAATGCACAAGGTGATTATGTCAAGGATGTTTGACTGCATAGAGAAATTGGTTCCAGATTTGAAAGTTCAAGACGAAATTAGCAAAGAGATAAACTTGTACCAAAACGCTGTTGGAGATATGGGGAGGAATTTGGCAATTAGAGCTAGAGACACTCTGCTTCCTGGTGAGGATCTGTAGTTAAATTGCATTGTTTTTCTTAAAACATGGTTTCTGTATTTGCTGGACTGATGCAGATCTAAAGAAGCCTTTTCTTTTAAGAAAAAAGTTTTATTGGATAGAACAATAGATACTTAGATGTACCATTGCCTCTGTCATTGTCGTTGATTGTTAGGTCTTTCATCTTTGGGCTCATTTCTTTAAATTTTCTCTTTTTTCTAAACAGCTGAATGGTGGTCTACATATGGCAGTGGTTGCCCAAATATGGCGCGCTTGGCAGTTCATATTCTCAGTCAAACTTGCAGCTTAATTCAATGCAAGGAGAATCAGATTCCTTTTGACCAGTTGCACAAGACAAGGAACAGTTTAGAGCATCAACGTCTCAGTGATTTTGTATTTCTTCAGTACAACCTACAACTAAGGCAGATGTAAGGAAACCAATAGCTCTATTGCTGTGTTTTGTAAATGTTATTTTTTTGCTAATCGATTTTCTTATAGGGTTCATAAGAACAAAGAGCATGCATATGTGGATCCTATGTCATTTGACAACACGGGCGTTGTGGAAGACTGGGTAACAAAGCCCGAAATGTACCTAGAAAACGATGAAAATACTGATTGGAAGGCACTTGATCCGCCCTCTTATAATTCAAGGCTTTTGGAACTTTCTGTTGACGAAGGTGAAGACTTGGGTTCAGGTAACCAAGATTGTATGAATTGTGAATTATATCAATCTAGGGTTATTATTTCTTTTCTGTTTGATGTTAACTAGAATGTTGATCAATGTACAGGATTTGATGATTACGAGATTTTCTTTAATGGACTGCAAGTGGTTAAAGAAGAAGGCAGGGCATGATGTCCTTAAGCCGAAGGGGCAGAATTCATACACAAATCTTTATTATTGGTGACCACTTACCTTCAGTTCCATCAAAGAAGAATGTACTTTAACAAAGTAGCATGTTTAGAGACACTGTTTCAAAATATGTTCATTTTTAGTAGTATTATTGCAGAAGTTGCTGATCACTATGATGCCCTTATGGCATAAACAGGACTATTAGATTCGATGTAAAAATTGGATACAAGCAAACCAACCCACTCCGGTTATGATCACAGTACTTTCACAATATTTGCACATTGTTTGAGGGCGCAATATAGTTTTCGTAAAACTACATTTTAAGAAGCGAGTTTTCACTTGTGTCTTCATTCTTTGTTTGCTCGAAGAGCCTCAGAGCTATGTTGGTTGGGGATCTCTGGGGAACTGCCAGTCAGCGGTGAAACTAAAAGGCAGCACACACTGTGATACTTGACAAAACTAAAACCTCTACACACATGGCTGCTTGTCAAGAACTCAGACACAAAGGATGAACTAATTGCTATACGAGTATCAGAGAAAAATAACGCAGCATGAGAACACAATAGAAAGCCTTGTATTATGATCCAGGGAAGAAAAAGACAAACCATCAAGGATTTAGAAATCCATTTGGCTCACTGATTGTGTAGGAAACCCTGTTTGTGTAGGAAACCCTACATTTTAGTCGGTTGCTTAGACTTCAAGTCAATAATTTCTATAAAATGCATGGGACCAAACCTTGCTGCCTTACACCACTCATCCGAAGCCCTAGTTTCTATATATCCATTGAAACCCTTCTGCTCATATCTTCTTCATAGCCATCTGAAGCCCTAGTCACATTTATTAGTTTCTATATATTCATCCGCCTGAAACCCTAATTCCTTATCATCTCTTCTTTCCTCAAACAACTCTTTCCGAAACCAAGAAAAGCAAGAAACATGCAGCAAGCGTCTGCAATGGAGGAGATCAGAAACAATCAACTTCCTGGTGTGAGGTTCTGCCCTATGGAGGACGAGCTTCTTCTCTTCTACCTCAAGCCGATGTTGAGTGGACAGAACGTGCCCGGCCGAAACAAGGTCGTGTTCGATTGCGACCTCTACGGTCATCAAGAACCTTGGGAGATATGGGAGGCTTACAAGACCAAAAGACCAAACGACTTGAGGCTCAACAAGGACCTCTACTTCTTCACCCAACACAAGAAGATGAGTTCCACAGACAAACGCATACGCCGCACCGTTGGAAGCGGCACCTGGAAGGGAAACGACTCCGGGAACCCAGTAAAATATTCCGGTCGTAAGATTGGTTTGAAGAAAAGATTTACCTACGCGAATGAAAAATCGAAGCACCACGGTTGTTGGATCCTGCATGAGTTCTACCTTGATCGATCACTCAGAGACAAGAAAGAGAAGGTGAAAGACTATGTTCTTTGTCTGCTACGAAAAAACGGTGATTCAAAAACCAAGATCGAAAAGAAGAGAAAGCAACGTGAAGAGGAAGACGTTCTTGATGCATGTGATGATGGAGAACAATCGAATACGGAGCAAGAAGAGTTGCTTGAGACACAAGCGAAGCGACAACGAACCGTCTGCCCAGTACCTACGCCATCAGAAGTTGATGCATTCATAGCTCAGCTAGAAGGGTCAATGGAATGCGTTCAAGATGATTTCTCACGTCCATCGGAAGCTGAAGCAATTGGCTTTCAAGGTGTGGAGGATGGGGTCTGTGCACCGCCAGTACCTACGCCATCAGAAGTTGATGCATTCATAGCTCAGCTAGAAGGGTCAATGGAATGCGTTCAAGATGATAACTCACCTCCATCGGAAGCTGAAGCAATTGGCTTTCAAGGTGTGGAGGATGGGGGACTCCAACAATTAGCTCTTGAGGTGCAATCAGGCCCTTCTTTTGTTCCACTGCCGGAGGAAGATTTTGTCATGGAGCAATGTTTTGAAGAATTACGTAACTACGAAGAAAGGGAAGAACAAGATCCAGCAGGGAGCAACAATGTTTGTGGAGGATTGATTGACCATAATGGTGATGATTGGATAAACTCAATCAGTTTTAGTCCTGAGGATAACGATTTCGTTTCATGTGAAATGCTATCGTCTTTCTTTGCTGACACTGCTGGCCTGCTATAGTTATGCAGCGAGGGGTAAAACCTGAGGGTGACAGATTGACAGACAGCGGAGTTAGTGAATGACGTTGTTTAATTTGTTGCACCTTCTTTTTTCCTCTTCTTTTTGTAAAATATTACTGAAATCTTCAGAGTTTCAATCAAAGTGAAAAATGAGTACATTTCAGATCTTTTTGTTCTCACAATCTGCATGTCTTAATCAAACATTTAAACCAATAAACTTCAGCTTTTGGTACTTACATGAGACGTCTCATTTACAAAAGTTCAAGGCAGAAGGCTGTTCCTGCTCTCAGAAGGATAATAATAATAAATAAATAAAATCTTCATATAGATGTATATGTACCTCAATTACTATCTTATTGATTGAGCAAAAACACATGCATGTTAAGGAAAATTGCAGAAAGATGAATGAAACTTTTTAATATAGAAGCTGAAAAGTATGCATTCTTGAAGACTTAAATGTAACATTCCCAATATCTGATGGTGGCAGATGTTACAGTGTTACAACTTACAACTCCCAGCCTTTCACTGTCTAGGACCAAGATCGAGAAAAAAAACATCTTATTAGGTGTGTCCTAGAATTCTAGCATTAGGGTAAGTTAGTCCTAACTGAGCTGCAATCAAACCCCTCGACCCTCACTGTTGGTTTGCTCCCAAAACTGGCCCGAGGAGGGATTGGTGAAATTAGTGGCGGCATATTGCAGCGAGCTTGTCATCCTGATCGAAATCGAGCATCCTGAACTAATGGGTTAGCTAGTTTGAAGGTCCTGGGAGGGGGGGGGGGGGTAAATAGGCCCTGACAACTTTTTGCTCTATCCCGCACACAAGGATAGCAAAGATTGTGCTATCCTGTTTGCTGTGAGACTAAGTTGTGTAAGTAAAAAGGCAAGTACTGAAAGTAAATGATATAACACAAGTACGTTTTTTATACGCAGAAACCGTGTAATCAGGGAGAAAAACTGCGTGCCTCTAACTCTTGAGAGACAAACTGTTCCACTATTGTAAAGACACTTCTTACAAGACTCACAACTCAGAGGATGGCACAACACCTAGCCATACTACCTAGTCTAACTACTAGCACTCAACTGAACTTGCTCTCTTGTCACTCAAGTGTTTTACACGTAGCACGAACTAATCTTCTATGCAGAATTCAACTAACACCTTTAGCTAATTCTTAAAGACAGCCTCGCCGGGGTTGTTGCATCACCTAGACAGATCTCAAGGTATGCAAATGCACAATGATATGAGTTTGAAAAGGTTTTGGTGCTCAGCTCTAAGATTGACAATCACAGGGAAGACTTAGAGATATATGAGCAGTTAGCAAAATGCTAGACTCAATGGAAAAAAACAAACAAGACTATTTTCAACAACCAACGAGCAAGAGAGTCTTGCCCTCTATTTATAAGCAATGTGCACAGCTATGAGGAAGCAAGCACGTTTGCCACATCAGCAAGAATCTTTTGGACTCTAGCTGTTTGTCTGAAATACTAAGATAGATAGGACCATATGGATCCCTCCACTCACAAGACAAAAGCTGAGAATAGACTTTCCTATGAAAGACTAAAGCCAAAAAGGATAAGACAAAAGGTTTTGGGAAAACTAGATCAGATCTAGTCAAGCATAAAGACTCTACAAAACCACTTTACCTAAGAGGACACTTAGGACAGCTGATAGCTTGGGCGGTGCATCACATGGGCTGCTGCCAACTTGGTTTGTGTATCACAAAACCCAGCTGGTTACCAAAGGCTCAAGTTATGTGGTCACGGGTTGGTTTGCCACACCACCCTAGACTAACTTGGAGCTTAAGACGAGTAGACTAATGTTTTGCCAAAAGGTATTCGAAATTCAAACACTTAAAAACTGAAGCAAATACATTTGATTATGCACATGGTCAGACCCAGTAGATAGAACAGATACAACAGAGGTATCCGTCTAATCGGGATGGCAAGCACGGCTGCCATCCTTAGTGAAGGAGAGAGATGCACATGCATGAACTACCTGATGCACATGAGATCTGTCAGGTTCTTCATTCTTCACTTGAGCAGTCCTTGCTACCAGGCTACAACATGTAGCATGTATCCTTGTGTTTTGATCATAAGGGGATAGCCAACAATTCTTGTACCAACAATCTCCCCCTATGGCATTCCTGATCAAAACACACCTTCAAAGGTTGTGCTGGTTTAAACATAAGTCAAGAATAGACTAAACACCTGCACATACATCTTCAAGAACAAGTGAAGGTATGGAGGGCTAAAAAACTCTTATGAATCACAAGCTGTGGGGTACCGAGATAATCATGCAACATAACCAACAGAATAGCATAAGCAGCCAAACAACATAAGTCATGAATTGAAACACACAGCATTTATAAATAAACCAGAGTTTTAACAACATAAAAACCCTACAACCGGTTCTCCCCCTTTTTGGCAGTGAAGGCCAAAGGAAAACAGAGAACATCCAATCAAAAATTGATGTTCAACACAAAACACCAACTTACAATCGAGAATGGATAAAACAACCTGAAATGTAGAGAGATACAACATAAAATCTAAGCAGAAGCAGCCTCATCATCACTTGACAACCTGCCGAGCACATCATCATCACTCTCACTCTCCTTATCATCAGGATCAGAGGAGGCCGGGGTATCCCGAGCAGAAGCTGAAGAAGAGCCAGAAGAGTCCTCATCTCTGCGGCACTCAAACGCTCTAAGTATCCCGGGCATCTCCTGTTTGAAATTATAGAACTGGCGACCAATATAGTCCCGAAATCCAATGACAGCCTCCTGCATTGCCTTGTCCACGATGAGCTTGATCTCCTTTTTCAGCAAAGTCTGCTTCAAAGACTCCACATACAACCCGGACTGAGCAGCTGATTTGGCAATTGTGACACGGTCAACAGGGTTGACAGGCAGAGCAAGAGCATCATCTCCATGGAATGGAACATTGCTCTTGATGCAGAGAAGAGTGATCACAACCGAAAAAATGATGGAGCTGGAGACAGAGAGACGCTGCTGGATAGCAGCGCGCCTGATAGCCTGAAAAATATAATACTCGGCTGGAAGAAGAGATTTGGATTTGTCACAAAAGTAAGCAACCAGGACAGCTTGCTGGTGAGTGATCTTGCTGGTTTGGGTTGTAGGAGTGAGAAGAGACCTAGCTACAAAGGTCATGAATTTGTACCACTCAGTCATGAAGCTACTGGAGAGAAAAGATTCTGAGAGTGGCTCAGTAGGAGGAGAGGAGTACATGAGAGAAGCAAGGTGATCTATGGTTGTTGAATCTCGGTATTGAAAAACTTATTCATAGTATGCTTCTCAGTAAGCGGGAGGGATAAAACCTCACGTATCCTAGCAGGTCGGATATCAACCTCCACACCCCTCACCCAAACCATAATAGGGACATTGGACCTAAGCTTGATTTCAGAGAAGGGACGGTCTCAGGAAAATTAGCATAGAACTCCTGAACTAATGAGATGTTGACCCTAGGAAATGACTCCAAGGCTTTGACCCAACCCAACCTATCAACAAAGTGCTTAATCCCCTGAGGCATGCTCTTAAAATCAAATGGCTTCTCATAGATAATGGGTCTACTGATGGTGACAGAAGAGAAGACAGACATGGCTCTATTGGAATGGAAATGGGATTTGGAAGGGATATCAGTTACCTCAAACATCCTTTTCTTAAGAGGCAAGGTGGGTTTCCCATCCTGGGCACCAGTAGATTTGGCTTTGGAAGGTTTCAAGGGACCAGTCGATTCCTTGGACCCTGACTTTGAGGAGCTTCCGATCGGCTTGCCGGTATTCCTAGTGATTCGGCGGCGGGGAGCACGAAATTCCGGATCAGAACTGGAGGAATCAGAAATTTCCATAGGCTCTTCTTCTTCATCATCGTCATCAAGGATTGGAAACTTGGGCTGTTTTCCAATCTTGGGAAGCGAGGCCTTGGCAGATTTGGAGGCAGCGCCGGCGGCAGATGAACCGGACTTGGCGGATCCCTGGGATCGGGATGCAAGGGCATCAAGAATCCCTTGAGTGCGACCCATGCCAGAGGGCTTAGTCTTCTTAGCCCGAGCAGACCCAACATGAATGGTGCCTTTTCTCTTCCTAATTTCGTTCAAGGTTGCAGCAATGGAGGCTTCTACCTCTTTGGGGGATGGACGAGCTGCAACGATAGTAGAGTCCACTTGTACAGGGACAAGAGGAGGAGCAGCGACAGCGGAGGAGATGGGGGCAGTGCTTGGAAAGGAAGAGAGAGCTCTCAACACTTGAGAAGTGGTGAGCAAGGGGTCAGAGCTCACTGGGAGCGACGAAGAAACCATTGGAGAGGTCACAGACCCGGTTTCATTTGCAGCAGAGTTTTGGTTTGGTTCAGCCATGAGAGAATGAGGATGAAGTAACAGAGGTGGGAGCTGATGAGAGAGAAATGGGAGGAACGAAGTGACTGGTGGAGAAGAGGGAGAAGTGGGAAGAGAAACCAGTTTATAATATGCATGCAAAAAGCAGCCATGATTAGACGTAACGTCTTGGAAACTGCAATCCCACAATGGTTGTGGAAAGTCTCCCCCTCTTCCTCTCGAAAGTTGACCCTCACATGGGTCTATGAGAGAATAGGCCTAGCCCATCTCAGAACCGAAAGCAAAGCCCTCTTATAAACCTAGATGTCCTAATAGAAGCTCAAAAGAACCTAGGACTGCAAAGAACATAAGAGATACAAAAGGCAACTGCCATCCTAACAAAAGCAAGGTTCACAAACCAACAAAAGCAACAAGTGGCTCAAATAGTGTAAACCCGTGAGTGTCCCAATTTTTAATTTTACTCCTCCTTAGAAAGTGCATAAATTTGAAAGAGAAACTAACAAATTTAACACCTTGAGCAAAATTGAACTATGAACAAATCCCAATGATTTAGGATATGTGGTGCATAAACACACAAAGCATGGGCACTAAGGTTTCTATTAACCTCACCTACTCACACAATACTACATATGACCATGTGACTAACAAATTACCATGGTCCATATAACATGACATATCAGAAGAAGTGTGTGTGTGAGAAACAATCTTAATGGAGCATTGGTTTGCATCAACTGAGATAAGCAGTGAGGTATCACATAGAGCCTGAGATCAGAGGTCCTTTCCATCCTTATATCTCATGAGAACATTTTCAGCACTGTTATTCAATATTTTGAGCTTTCTGTAATTTTCATTTTGAAGCCTAGCTGAAAGATCGTCCTCATAGGTTTATATAACAAGAAAACGTTGTCGTTGACTCCCAAACCAGTTGGTTTTAGGGCAACGCGTGTAACAAGGACACGCCAAGGACTATTTTCAAACCCATAGAAGGATAGATCATACCTCAGCAATCCTCACAGATGTGAGGACTGGCTGGCTCATACAGATTGTTAAACTTTTAGGGATGTTCTAACCTTTCTTCAAGGACATCAAACCAATCTCGTTTCTGCCCACCCTTATATCGTTTGTCAAGACCAAGGAATGTATACTTTGAGATTAGTTTGGTAAAGGACATTTTAATCAACAAACTTCAACCTCAAAACTAGTCTCGTTTCTTCCCACCCTTATATCGTTTGTCACGATCAAGGAATGTATACTTTGAGACTAGCTTGGAACAACTTCACTGCACACACTTATCTCAAGTATATAGCTCACAACATTGCACACCACTTAGATATGCTTAAAATGAGATATATAGTTCTTCTTATTTGTCATAGTAACTAGACCACAGAAGAGAGTGTGCAGATGCACATAGTCACGCAGAGATTAGAGTAAGAGAAGCTAATGAAAACCCTAGACACATCCTTAGGTCAAGATCAACCAAAACATATCCTGGGATATCAACAGGCTTATGCATCCTAATCTCAAGGAAACCACAAGAATCAAAAAAAAAAAATTTATATATATTTTTTTATTTTCCATGGAACAATAAACCCTACATGACACACTTGAGTACAGGGGAGAAAAATCAATCATTGTTACCCACACCAATGGCTTGACGAAGGCTGGTGAAACGAGCATTGTCAAGTGGTTTTGTGAACAAATCGGCTAGTTGTTGCTGAGTTGGAATAAAAGACAATTCAAGCAATTTCTCTTCAACTAGGTTCCTTATGAAATGATACCTTATCTCTATATGCTTTGTCCTAGAATGTAACACAGGATTTTTAGAGATATTAATGGCAGAGGTATTATCACAGAATAAGGATAGCATACCTTGCTTGAATCTGTAGTCAGAAAGCATTTGCTTCATCCAAAGCAATTGAGTGCAACAACTGCCGGCTGCAATGTACTCGGCCTGAGCCGTGGACAAAGAGACACAGTTCTGTTTCTTACTGTGCCACGATACCAGGTTGTTCCCAATGAAAAAGCATCCACCGGAAGTGCTTTTCCGGTCATTTGCATCTCCGGCCCAATCGGAGTCCGAGTATCCTGCAATCTCAACATTAGTATCAAAAGTATACTTGATGCCATAATCAGAAGTATACTTGACATATTTAATGATACGTTTTACCGCCTTAACGTGAGACTCCTTGGGGTTGGTTTGATACAGAGCGCACACCCCAACGCTGAAAGCAATGTCTGGCCTGCTGGCCGTGAGATATAGCAAGCTACCGATCATACTCCTGTAGAGGGTTAGGTCGGTATCTATCCCTTCAAGATCAGCACTGATCTTGCAGCTTGTCCCCATCGGATTTTGGGCAGCAGTGGACGTTTCCATCCCAAACTTCTTGATAAGTTCCTTGGCATACTTCGACTGGGAGATGAACAATCCATCCTTACCTTGAGACACTTGCAATCCTAGGAAATAACTAAGCTTACCACACAAACTCATCTCAAATTCCTTAGTCATGAGAGTGGTAAATTCTTTCACTAGGGTCTCAGATGTGGATCCAAACACAATGTCATCCACATACACTTGGGCAATGATAATGTCCTTAGAGGTACACTTGACAAACATAGTCTTGTCAATGGAACCTCTCACATACCCATTCTCAGTCAAATGTGTAGAAAGTCTCTCATACCAAGCCCTAGGAGCTTGCTTAAGGCCATAGAGGGCCTTATCTAACCTATACACATGGTTGGGATGGCTGACACTCTGGAATCCTGGGGGTTGTGCCACATAGACCTCCTCCTTGAGGATACCATTTAGAAAGGCACTCTTTACATCCATTTGATATAGAGTGAATTTCAAATGACAAGCTATGGCTAGAAGAAGACGCACAGATTCTAACCTAGCAACATGGGCAAATGTTTCATCAAAATCTAACCCCTCAATTTGGGAATAACCCTGCACAACCAATCGGGCTTTGTTGCGGGTTATCACTCCCTTCTCATCAGACTTATTCTTGAACACCCATTTGGTTCCTATGACATTCTTATCACTTGGCCTAGGAACTAAGTGCCATACTCTACTCCTCTCAAATTGGTTCAGCTCTTCTTGCATAACACCTATCCACTCAACATCTAACAAGGCCTCTTTCACATTCTTAGGCTCAATAGTGGACACAAAACCATAACAAGTGATCTCATTGATCTCACTTTTGAAAAGAGCTAGAAAACTTCTAAGCAAAGTAAAGTTGCTTACCAGATGAGCAGACTTACCCCTTGTCTTTCTTGGTTCATCAAGCTTACCAATAATGTCGGAGGAAGTGTGATCTTTCTGAACTTGGCGCTTGCCAGTTTTGTGAGGCTTCTGGATAGCTAGGGTTGCATCTATCCCATCAGTGAGGATCTCAGCCGGAAGATCAGAATCACTTACCTCTTTTTCCACTTCAGATGTGGAAGGCTTGTCTTTGAGCGTGAGGCTCTGAGTTGGCTCTTGTTCCTGCACAGGAACATAAGGAGAACCGTGACAGCAAACAAGGGAATCATCAATAGCAACATTTATGGTTTCCATAATTTTGCAAGATATCTTGTTGTACACACGATAAGCACGACTGTTCAAAGCATAGCCAAGAAAAACGCCTTTGTCACATTTGGCATCAAATTTGGTCAAATATTCTCTATCCTTATAAATGTAACAAGGACTCCCAAACACCTTGAGATGTGATATGTTTGGTATCCTTCCCTTCCATAACTCGTAAGGAGTCTTGAAAGTTCCAAGCCTAAAGATAACTCTATTCAAAGTGTAACAAGCATTGTTAACGGCCTCAGCCCAAAAGGAATGAGCGAGTTCAGCTGAGTTTAGCATTACTCTACCCATTTCAACCAATGCTTTGTTCTTCCTTTCAACTATCCCATTATGTTGGGGAGTGATAGGGGCAGAGAACTCATGGTGCACACCATATTCATCACAATAATCAGCAAAATTTGCATTCTCAAATTCAGTGCCATGGTCAGATCTGATCCTAACAATATGCAAACCCTCATGTGACTTCTCATTTGTGACTTGTTTTGCAAAGCTAAAATATTTCTCAAAAGTTTCATCTTTACTTGCCAAAAACTTTACCCAAGTAAACCTAGAGAAATCATCAACAATAACAAGCACATACTTTCTACCACCAACACTTTCGGTGTCAATGGGACCTACTAAATCAAGATGTACCAACTGTAAAACTTTGGAAGTAGGTTTAACAGAAAGTGAAGGATTAGAGGTACGGGTTAGCTTACCCATCTTGCAATCCCCGCACATACCTGTGGACTTACCAGTGAGCTTAGGTAGTCCTCTTACCCCAGATTTGGTAGAGAGCTTGA
This sequence comes from Fragaria iinumae, assembly GCA_009720345.1. Lineage (NCBI taxonomy): Eukaryota > Viridiplantae > Streptophyta > Magnoliopsida > Rosales > Rosaceae > Fragaria > Fragaria iinumae. The sequence goes on along the minus strand of CM019122.1, from coordinate 34,717,264 downwards.
CAATGTCTTGATGGTTGAGATGGCACATACGTCTATGCCATAGATCAAGAAGGTCTTCAGTAACTTGAGATCGAAAACAGATTTGGGGAGTGAACTTCTCATGGGCAGAGATACAATAACATTGATCTCTAGTCCTATCACCTCTCATAATGCTCCTACCTTTCCCATCTAAGATGAGACATCTTGACTTGTCAAAAGTGACTGAGTCATGTTCATCAACAATCTGACTTACACTTAACAGACTGACTTCGAGACCTCTAACTAGAAGAACATTCTTCAGGCATGGGAGACCAGGAGTACTAACTGTCCCTTTACCTATGATCTCAGTCTTGGCACCATCCCCAAACACAACACTACCTGATGGGTATGTCTCATCCATGGATGAGAACCACTTTCGGTCACCGGTCATGTGCCTAGAACAACCACTATCAACATACCAAGAGTTGGGCTTTCTAGTTGAGAGGGCAGTAAGGGCAACATTGCAGATGGCTACTGTCCTATCCTGAGGTGTAGGATTGAAGCTGACCCTTGTAACAAAACATGACAAATCGTCATCATCAAAATCAGGTTCCCGAACATGTTTGCCAAAAGAACTTGTCTCAAAAGATCTTATAGCTTTTCCTACCTTAGGGTTGGCTCTTCTCCTCGCAGGAGGATTCCTAGCTGGAATTTTCGACTTTGGGATGACAAGACTCTGTGCTATCCTAGATAGCTCCTTAAGGGAGTCCTCAAGAGTTGACTGGAAGGTAGTGATACTCTTCTTCTGTGACTTCCTAGAGTTTTGCTGACTGAATCTAAGCTTCCTACAACGAGGACGGATGTGTCCGATTACTCCACAAAAGTGACAAGTGGGAACAAAACGTTGTGACCTAGTAGGCTCTAAGGAAGTTCGATTCAAAGGATCTTTGCTCTTGACAAAAACTGTCTTGTTATCCTGATTAGAGCAACTTCCAGAAACAAACCCTAGACCAGACTTGTCCCTATCAGATTTACCCAAACCACAAATCTTAGTCAACTTTTCGGACCCGAACGAGAACTTTTCAAATTGTTGACGTGAATTAATTAGGGCTTTCTCAAGATCTGACCTTTCAGAGGTTAGTGTGGAAATTAGCTTGGTCTGAGACTCTAGATTAGTTTGCAAAGACAAAACTTGGTCTTCTAGACAGACCTTTTCAGTCTTCCATTTTGACTTGAGGGATAGCAACTTCTCATGCATCCCTTCATTGGTCTCCTTGCATTCTGAAAGTTCATTAGAGAGAGCTTCTATTTTTGCAAGCATGGACTTAGAGGCAGATACTAACCTAGAACACTTATCATGCATGGAGACATCAGAGTCATCATCCTCAAGGAACTCATCTAACTCAATAGAGGCAACAAGAGCTATATTCTCCTCATCAAGATCGGAGAATTGCTCGGAATCACTATCACTCCAAGACATCTTAAAGGCTTTGTGGGATTTATTCTTCCTACTTGGACATTCAACAGCTCTATGTCTGACACCACCACACTCATAGCACTTATCACCTTTCTGAAAGGGTTTAGGCTTGGAATTCCTACTGCCTGTGGTATCACTTGGTTTAGGATTCCTAGAAGCCGAACCTTGGGAGGGATTACGACCAACAGGGAAAGACCTTCTCTTCCTAAGCAACTTATCAAATTGTTTAGTTAGGTAGGCAATCTCATCCAAACTATCCTCAAGAACCTTAGGTTCCTTTTCTTTCTCATCTACCTCATTGACAGTGGATAAGGCTATGGTCTTTTCCTTCCTAGACTTCTTTCTTTTAGACTCGAAAACTTTCAGGTTTCCTACCAATTCATCTAAGGAATAGGTGTCAAGATTCTGGGCTTCTTCTATGGCAATTTGCTTAGCCTCATAACTAGGAGGGAGAGCACGGAGGAATTTTTTGACAATCCTATGGGAGGGAATGGGGTCTTCCAATCCTTGACACTGGTTTGTGACAGTAAGAAGACGACCATGAAACTCATCTATACTCTCATCCTCACGCATAGACATTTCCTCAAACTCTAGGAACAAGCTCTGGAGTTTCTGAGCTTTTACCTTAGTGTTACCCTCATAGGTAGTAGCTAAGGTATCCCAAGCATTCTTAGCGGTAGGACAAGTGATGATCCTTCTCCGCTCCTTTTCAGATAGTGCAGAAAACAAGCTATTAAGAGCTTTGGTGTTCATTCTAAAATCACCTTTTTCAATGTTATCCCATTCGGATTTGGGTTTCTGCATTAATATGGCAGAACCCTCATTCATGGGTTTCATAGGGTATTTCCAACCCTCTTCGACCATAGTCCATTGTCTCCCATCATCTTGGGAGATAAGGAAAGCGGTCATCATTACCTTCCACTGAGAATAGTCTGTTCCATCAAAGAATGGTGGAGTATTCACAGGGGTAGGGCCTCTACCACGGTCCATTCTCGGGACACAGAGGGATCTCACTAGCTAGGCTAGCGACCCGCTCTGATACCACTTGAAGGTCCTAGAGGGGGGGTGAATAGGCCCTGACAACTTTTTGCTCTATCCCGCACACAAGGATATCAAAGATTGTGCTATCCTGTTTGCTGTGAGACTAAGTTGTGTAAGTAAAAAGGCAAGTACTGAAAGTAAAAGATATAACACCAGTACGTTTTTTATACGCAGAAACCCTGCAATCAGGGAGAAAAACTGCGTGCCTCTAACTCTTGAGAGACAAATTGTTCCACTATTGCAAAGACACTTCTTACAAGACTCACAACTCAGAGGATGACACAACACCTAGCCATACTGCCTAGTCTAACTAGTAGCACTCAACTGAACTTGCTCTCTTGTCACTCAAGTGTTTTACACATAGCACGAACTAATCTTCTATGCAGAATTCAACTAACACCTTTAGCTAATTCTTAAAGACAGCCTCGCCGGGGTTGTTGCATCACCTAGACAGATCTCAAGGTATGCAAATGCACAATGATATGAGTTTGAAAAGGTTTTGGTGCTCAGCTCTAAGATTGACAATCACAGGGAAGACTTAGAGATATATGAGCAGTTAGCAAAATGCTAGAATCAATGGAAGAAAACAAACAAGACTATTTTCAACAACCAACGAGCAAGAGAGGTCTTGCCCTCTATTTATAAGCAATGTGCATAGCTATGAGGAAGCAAGCACGTTTGCCACATCAGCAAGAATCTTTTGGACTCTAGTTGTTTGTCTGAAATACTAAGATAGATAGGACCATAGGAATCCCTCCACTCACAAGACAAAAACTGAGAATAGACTTTCCTAGGAAAGACTAAAGCCAAAAAGGATAAGACAAAAAGTTTTGGGAAAACTAGATCAGATTTAGTCAAGCATAAAGACTCTACAAAACCACTTTACCTAAGAGGACACTTAGGACAGCTGATAGCTTGGGCGGTGCATCACATGGGCTGCTGCCAACTTGGTTTGTGTATCACAAAACCCAGCTGGTTACCAAAGGCTCAAGTTATGTGGTCACGGGTTGGTTTGCCACACCACCCTAGACTAACTTGGAGCTTAAGACGAGTAGACTAATGTTTTGCCAAAAGGTATTCGAAATTCAAACACTTAAAAACTGAAGCAAATACATTTGATTATGCACATGGTCAGACCCAGTAGATAGAACAGATACAACAGAGGTATCCGTCTAATCGGGATGGCAAGCACGGCTGCCATCCTTAGTGAAGGAGAGAGATGCACATGCATGAACTACCTGATGCACATGCATGAACTACCTGATGCACATGAGATCTGTCAGGTTCTTCATTCTTCACTTGAGCAGTCCTTGCTACCAGGCTACAACATGTAGCATGTATCCTTGTGTTTTGATCATAAGGGGATAGCCAACAATTCTTGTACCAACATAGTTCCTCTTATATATAGATTGAATGGTATTATGTCCTGCGATTTGATTATCAGATGTTCTTTATTCATAGTTTTGATTTGTATAGGGTTTGTGGCTTCTTCTAGAAACCATAAATGATAGTGAAACGTTTTAATTTTGCAGTATAATTTTGTTTATCGATTTGTCGTATACTAGGAAATTTTAAACGAATGAGTTAGCCTAGTTCAAAGATGTTATTCAATACGTATGATTATTATGTAAGGTCATCTAGATAAAGCCATACAGGTGGCCTTTGCGAATAGCTTCGAATTTGATTTTCTGGTTAATTTCATACCACATGCTTGATAAAAAGAGATAAAAGAGAGAATAATTTTGATGGATGAGTGCTTCAGTATGGAAGATCCATGGGCATCTTCTCCAATCCAAGCACCAAAGTCTTTATGTCTATCAACTGCCAGCTGAAAATGGACCTAAAAGTTAGTTTCGCGCTGAAACTCGAGGAAGCACGAATTGGACCAGGGTGTATATGCAAGTCTTAATCAGTTGATCAGTTTTCGTGCAAAAACTCGAGGAAACATGAATCTAGCACTAAATTTATCTTCAGAATCAGTTGAACAATGTACTTGAACTTGTCATTGCCTGAACTTATAACGTCCAAGCGGTGCAATCATGATCATTTACTTCTAGCTAGTTGCATGGTTTTTTTTTTGGCCACGGCGCAAAACCGTCACCGTTAGCCCTTTTGTCATGGCAAAACAACATTCGCGATTGCGCTGCGACGACAAAGCGTCCGTCATAAATAGTGGCGTCTCCAATGCTATTTGCGAAGGCAAATACGCCGTCGCAAGAGTATTAGCGACGGCAAAGGTTTGCCGTGCCAATACCATTAGCGACTAAAGCTTTTGCGACAGTAGCAACGCCGTGGCAAAAGAGCTATTTATGAATAAAAAAAAATTGGCATACAAATATACACTGAAAACTTTTATTATTATTTGCATAAAAAACATACAAGGAATAAGCAGGGCCGGCCCTCAGGGATTTAAGGCCCAGTGTGAAATTTTTGTGTGTGCCCCTTATACATATATATATATATATAATTTTTTATTCAAAAAATACCGATTTCTTTTTTTTTTTAGGAAGAAATTTTGTGCCCCTTATATATGTTAAATGTTTTTGGTGTTTCGAACCTAGCCAAGTGCAATTCGGAGATCAAAAATGAAAAATTTGGATATGGAAAACTCATAGCAACGTGTCGTCGAGTCTTAAAAAATTGAAATTTATGAGAGAGGAGATGTGAAATGGAGAGATGATGGAAAACTTCGGAAGATTGTGAGCAATTTATACAAAGAGCAGACTAACTTTGTTTCATTGTGGAGAAAGTCAATAGTTAAGTAGCCTCATTTATAATTGTAAATTAATGCAACAAGTATATGAATTTGGGAGAAAATTATTAAGGGATAAAAAGATTACACCAAATTATCAAAAACGAAGTCTATTTAAGTAGTTTTTAGAAGATATCGAAACGTAATTTATGAAGATTAACGACATAGTATGTCATTTTGATTGTGTTATAATATAATTTTTTCTTAATTATAGACCCTCTATATATATATATAACAAATTACAAATTAGTAAAAAAAAAAAGAGCCAAAATTTATGCTCCTTTGCTCTTCGGCCCAGTTCGGGTGCACTGTTGGCACTGCGCCAGGCCGGCAGTGGGAATAAGCCTAATGCTGTTTTAATCTTAAACCTAAAAAGTTCACAAGAAAATAAAGCAAGTTTACAAGATTATGAAGCTTCAAGGTAGTTATCTGTCTCTCGAAAAAACATATGTCTCTCCTCCAAGCTAGCAAGTGCCCAGCCAAGTGATAACATTCTTGCTGCTGCAGCAACATATCCGATCCCCAGAGAGATGATAATTTTCACATATCAAAATACATAGAATCTCTATAATGATAATTTTCACATATCGACCTTATCTGAATGTTGCTTAGTGTTTCAATGATGGGAGTCTATGCATATCATCCATCTCTAATCGATCTCAAAATTCGTCACACTAGCAGACGCTGGTACCATGACGGTGACTCAACTAAAGATCATCACTGAACCCATCCATCCCCAGAGAGATGAAATCAAATATTCAGATCGATATGAACCATATCCCCAGAAAGACTGGAAAATGGACCAGAAACAATTAAAAGGGAAATTTTCATATACACCTAATTTTAAATAGTAGTTTTAAATAAAACCCACCTAATATTCTTATGTGATAGACATTTAAAATGTATCAATTATGATAAATATTATGTCCTATTTTTTTCTAAATTTTACACAATTGCCACCATTCAACTATAACATATTAATATAATAAATAAGCTTAATTGATGTTGTCTTAAATACCTTGATTATGAGTTTTTCTTCTCACACTAACATTTTTCAATCAATTTGCAAGAATCATGTAGTTTTCTTTATTTTTAGGGGAATTTTCATATACACCCAATTTTAAAGAGTAGTTTTAAATAAAACTCACCTAATATTCTTATCTGATAGACATCTAACATGTATCAATTATGATAAATATTATGTCCTATTTTTTTCTAAATTTTACACAATTGCCACCATTCAACTATAACATATTAATATAGTAAATAAACTTAATTGATGTTGTCTTAAATACCTTGATTATGAGTTTTTCTTCTAACACTAACATTTTTCAATCAATTTGCAAGAATCATGTACATGTCATTATTTTTATGAAAAAATCTAGATTAAAGGAATTCATTCTCTAATCTATACATAAGGTAAAATATAATATGAATAAGATATCTGATCTAAACCTTATACCCTAAACTCTAAATCCTATACCATAAACCCTAAACCCTATACCCTATACCCTGAACCTATACCCTAACTCTATACCCTAAACCCTAAACTCTAAACCCTATACCATAAACCCTAAACCCTAAACCTTATACCCTATACCCTGAACCTATACCCTAACTCTATACCCTAAACTCTATACCTTAACCCTATACTCTAAACCTAATTTTGAGTTTCTTCTTTTTAGGTATATTATCATATCATGCTCTACTTAATAGGTACATTAGAAATGTAAGTAGTAGAGAGTAAAATGTTCTCTCGATTATGATGGGAAATGATATAATAATATACTTAAAAAGAAGAAAATTAATCAAAGAACAAGAACGCGTACCTTACAATTAGACAGTTTTCAACTATGTAGAGAGACACTAAATGTGAGCTTAGGAATAAAAAGTATCATCCTATTACAAATGACATACTTCTGTATATAACATATATATATATATACACACACACACACACACACACTCAAGTTAGTAATAACAAGGTAAGAAATTAAAGAATGTAATTGATTATGATAAAGTTAAATCCAACTAAATTTTAGCTAGTATTTGAGTTTCAAATTGATGCTAAAATTGATAAATATTCCAAATTTAGTTTTCTATTGTCTGAAGGGCAAATTAGAGAAACCGAAAAATGAAGAAAACTATTAATTATAGACATTTGCTCTATATGGTATGTTTGCTTATGTGGAGTGGGTGTAAAATAAAAGAAAAATATGTATGGGTTTATCTTAAAAAAGGTCTAGTATTTTGGGTTTTTATCTAATTTTCTCTTAAAAAAAGAAAAAGAAAAAAACAATTATAATAATGATTTCTACTCACCATTGACATTACTGGGCCCACACATGGTCAGAATCCATTGTCACCCACATTCCAGTTTAGGTGTGGCTGTTTCTCTCATTGCAACGCCTCTATACACCACGCACCCTAAATATGTGGTTGTAGTGTGGCAAATGGGGTTTTGACACGAACATGTGTGGCTTTTGACCATATTTACCACATTTGTTGTATGTGGCATTTGGTGAGAATTGTTGTAGTGAATTTGTGTAGGAAAAGCCTACATATTTCCTTTTCCTTTATCCATGTTTGTGTAGGAAACTATTGGCTCACTGGTTTTGTAGAACACCCTAACTTGGTTTCTTAGACTCCAAGTCAATAGTATCAAACCTCACTCATATCTACCCCACTCATCCAAAGCCCTAGTTTCTATAAATCCGCTGAAACCCTAGTTCCTCATCATCTCTTCTTTCGACAAAGAAGGAGGGCGGGCTTGGTTTCAGGGACATGAATGTTTTTAACCGTGCTCTCCTAGCTAAACAAGGGTGGAGAATGATATGCAGACCTCAGTCCCTCCTTGCACAGGTACTCAAAGTTAAATATTTCCCAAGCACATGTTTCATGCAAGCTGAGATAAGAAAGAACATGTCGTACTCATGGAGAAGTATGTTAAAAGGGAAGCAACTGTTAACCAAAGGTTTGCGTTACCAGGTGGGAAATGGTGAGATGATAAGTATTTGGAATGATCCATGGGTGCCTCTTCCATACAATTTCAAACCTTTCTCGGATCCGATGCAGGGCTCTGAAGATATGAGAGTGTGTGATCTTATTGGCGGGGATATTGGGGAATGGAATGTAGAGGTGATTGAGGACCTCTTTAACCCGATAGAAATTGATCTCATTCTCAAAATTCCACTTAGTTTATATGGAGGCGAGGACCGGATGGTTTGGCATTTTGATAAAAAGGGTTGCTATACGGTGAAGAGTGGGTTCTATGTTGGCAGGTTAGTGGAAGGGTTGGAGAAGCAAGCTTCAGGGTCTGACTCGGGGGTGAAGCGTGGAAGATTATGGTGTAAACATTGGAGTGCTCAAGTACCTCCTAAGGTACGTATGCATGGTTGGCGTTTGGCACAGGGAATATTACCCACTAGAGTTGCCTTAACAAAGAAAAAGGCTCAGCTCCCAGACGTCAGTTGTGTGTTTTGTTTGAATAGTGTTGAAGATAGCTTACATCTGTTTAAAAACTGCAATGCGCTTCGTGCCTTTTGGAAGCAATACATGCTACAAATCCAGCCTTATTCCCACCCCTCTGTGAGTATTGAAGTGTGGTTTTGGGATATGATAGATATGTTGAGTGGTGAGACACTAGGGGCTTTCTTAATGGCTTTGTGGGTGATTTGGGTGGAAAGGAATAACATGGTGTGGAGAGGTAAGTACTATAATGCTGCCAATATGTTTGAATGGTCCACCGCTTTGCTCAAGGAGTACAAAGAGTGTCACCACCACAGTGGAAGCAAGAAGAAGAGAGCTATATCAAAATGGTCATGTCCCCCTCGTGGTAGACTCAAGGTAAATATGGGAGCTTTGGGCAGGAACTTGGCAGTGGAGGTGTGGGTGTGGTAGTTAGAAACTATGAGGGAGAGTGTGTTGCTACTTTTGCTAGGCCTTTTCAGTATGCTTTATCTGGTTTTCATATGGAAGCGGAAGCTCTTAGAGCAGGAATGGTAATATGTATTCAGCAAGGGTGACAAGATGTTGAAGTCGAAAGTGATTGTGTGAACTTGGTACATGCACTCCAAAACACTGATGACGATTTCTCTACTACAGGAATAGTTATAGAGGACTGCCAAAGGTATGTTGGTGCTTTTAATTTCTTTCACTTGCAACATGTTTGTCGTGAAGCAAATAGTGTGGCAAATAGATTAGCCCGCTTTGCTAGATGTACTAAGTTGGATGTTTTCAGTTTAGATGAGACACCTGTTATTATTCAGGATGTTCTCTATGAGGATCTATGTAATAGCTCGTCTGTAGCTCGGGGTTCAGGCCTTATGTCCCCTCCGATGCAAGTTTTTAATTCAATAAATGAAACCGGGCATGTGGCTGAGCCTCCCAGTTAGACTGGGTTCCAAACCCTTTTCAAAACAAAAAAAAAACAACCCTTTCCAAAACCAAGAAAAGAAAGAAACATGCAGCAAGCGTCTGTAATGGAGGAGATAAGAAACAATCAACTTCCTGGTGAGAGGTTCTGCCCTATGGAGGACGAGCTACTTCTCTTCTACCTCAAGCCGATGTTGAGTGGACAGAACGTGCCCCGCCGAAACAGCGTCGTCTTCGATTGCGATCTCTACGGTCCTCAAGACCCGTGGGAGATATGGGAGGCCTACAAGACTAGAAGACCAAACGACCTGAGGCTCAATAAGGACCTCTACTTCTTCACCCAACACAAGAAGATGAGTTCCACTGACAAATGCATACGCCGCACAGTTGGAAGCGGCACCTGGAAGGGAAACGACTCCGAGAAGCCCGTAAAATCTTTCGAGACTGGTCGTGTGATTGGTTCCAAGAAAAAATTTACGTACGAGAACGAAGAATCGGATCACCACGGTTGTTGGATCCTGTTTGAGTTCTACCTTGATCGATCACTCAGAGACAAGAAAGAGAAGGCGAAAGACTATGTTCTTTGTCTGCTACGAAAAAACGGTGAACCAAAAACCAAGATCGAAAAGAAGAGAAAGCAACGTGAAGAGGAAGAGGTTCTTGAAAATAATGATGCATGTGATGATGGAGAACAATCAAATACGGAGAAATAAGAGTTGCTTGAGCCACAAGCGAAGCGACAACGAAACGTGAGTGCACCGCCAGTACCTATGCCATCAGAAGATGATGCTTTCGTAGCTGAGCTAGAAGAGTCACTGGAATGCGTTCAAGATGATAACTCACCTCCATTGGAAGCTGAAGCGATTGGCTTTCAAGGTATGGAGGATGGGGGACTCCAACAATTAGCTTGCGAGGTGCAGTCAGGCCCTCCTTTTGTTCCACAGCCGGATGAAGATTTTGTCATGGAGGAATGTTTTGAAGAATTACGTAACTACTTAGAAACGGAAGAACAAGATCCAGCAGGGAGCAACAATGTTTGTGGAGGATTGATTCATTTGATTGACCATAATGGTGATGATTGGATAAACTAAATCAGTTTTAGTCCTATGTCATCAAGAGAAGATGATGCCTTCGTAGCTGAGCTAGAAGAGTCACTGGAATATGTTCAAGATGATAACTCACCTTCATTGGAAGCTGAACCAATTGGTTATCAAGGTGCGGAGAATGGGGGACTCCAACAATTAGCTTGCGAGGTGCAATCAGACCCTTCTTTTGTTCCACTGCCGGAGGATGATTTTGTGTTGGATGAGGAATTTTTTGAAGAAATATATAATTACGTAGAAACGGAAGAACAAGATCCAGCAGGAAGCAACAATCTTTGTGAAGACTGAAGGATTGATGGACTTTGAGGATGGTGATGGTTTAGATTGGATAAACTCAATCAGTTTTAGTCCTGAGGAGAACAGCTTCTTTTAAAGTGAAATGCTATCGTCCTTTTGAATTGGCCAGAGACAAGAAGAGTGAGCAAATTGATTCAAATGTGCCGGTATAGGGTTTTGCCTTGATTAGAATCCTAGCTGCAGTTGATGTAACATTTTAATATTTTGCTGCCTAATTCAGTTCAATTTGAACCTCTTGTATCATATCATTCTATTTGGTCAATAAAAGTTGTTCTTTCCAACAAAATAATGAAATCACATTTACATATAATCATAAGAAAGGTGCATCTCATTCGGATAAATAAATTGAAAGTAGCAAGAACATAGAAAGAAAACTTACAAGTGTATTTGAAGATGGAATTACCTGATTGGAGCAACTCCTGTTCTACATGTATTAGGAATTAGGAAACGATTACAGGTCTGTATAATTTGTGCATGTTTGCACTAATCGTCTATTCAGTTATAACTTGTAACTACGTCAGATATACATTCTGGTCCAGTTGTTTGAAATAGAAAGTTGTAAGAAAAGTCCATCAGAAAGTGAAATTGTAATTAGGACTCGAAAAAGCTGTAAAAGAATATTTATATAAGCACCTGCAACCCAATCGAAAACTAAATACAAACTTGAATAACAATACATGAATAAGCTGTGTTTTGCTTTGCAAACAGGCAAGGGGTATAGGCATCAAAATAAACTCCCTGACCAAAAACCTCAAAAACTATAAGCTTGAAAGCATAAAAACAAAGCCTTCAATCAGCTGTGCATAACTTATACCAAGGAAAAATATAAACCAAAACCTTTCAATCAGCTGTGCATAACTTGTACCAAGGGACAATATAAACCAAAACCTGAGGGTAAACCAGAACCACAATACACAATAGCTAATATCGTTTCCCAAGAATGATGCCAAGGATGACTGACACCAGAGCCACTCCAAATATGACCTTAATGGTCATCATTGGGGAGGCATCAGCAGTGTGAGTAAGGCTCTCTGATGAGGATGAGGTTGGAGCAGAAGTTGTTGCTTCAGACTTTTTCTTACTCTTCCTTTTCGATGGAGTTGAAATGGTTGATCCAATGTCCCGGGATTTCACTTCCAATCCTGAGACATCACCCTGCAACAACATTCAAATATTAGTACCTTTACAACTTATTTGCTGGAAGACTTGGCTTCATGATTCTAGTAATTCTGTGCATGCCTTTCTGTTGCGTTTGGCATATACATACAGTTCAGATGGGAAATAGGTGTAAACAGACCTTTTCGATTTTATTGGCGTCTGAAAGCTGTAATTTTTGCTCAAGGTCTTTGACTTGCTTATCGAGAAGTGCGATTTCCTTGTTCTTGGTTTCAAGTTGCTCAAGAGAATGCTTCAATGCAGCTTCTCGTTCTATGTCCTTTTGAGAATCTGTTTCTTTCTATAATTGGGAATTCAAACATGGAAAATTGATCAGAAATAACATTATATAGACATAAGAGTGATACTTTTGAAGTCTGAATAATAGTAGCTCCCCAAGCATTGAACATATTATAGTAAGATACAAATAGACTTATACTCTTATATGATGACTATTGCCTTACCTTTTCAGAAACAGTGGTCTGAGCAATTTCTAACTCTCTCTGAAGGTTGAGAACTTTTTCATTTAATAAATCTCTATCATGGACTTTAATTGCATGATCCTCTAATTTTGAAGTCAACTCTGCCTCTCTCGCAGCAGCAGCTACCTTAACACTTTCAACCTACAATACCATCATACAAGTCAGAACAAAATAATGCAGGTTACTAAAAGCTTGCTTTGTCGATTTATTTGATTGTTGCAGTTGATAATAGTATACCTCTTTTGCTAGTTGAGCTTCTGTGTTCACCAATTGTTCTTTGAGTTCCTCAAGAGACTTCTGTAACAAAGATTTTTCAGCAACCTCAGCCTTGAGATTTTCAAGCTCAGATTTTAAAGCATCTCCTCCTGCTTTGTGTTCCTGAAGCTGTTCTTCGAGCTGGGATATCACTTGCTGCAGTTCCTTCTTGGTACTTTGATGCAGTTCATTTAGCAGGTTATTCTCATCCATAACCGAAGACATCTGTGGCACAAACATATAGATTTTCAAATTATTACAGGACTGGAAAGCAACATATCAATAACAACAAAATAATACAGAAAACTTTATGAAAAACTTTATATGTATATATAAATATATATATATATATATATATATAGTAAAGTCTGATTGCAAACCTGAGATTGTAGTTTTTGCCCTTCAGAAGAAAGTTGCTGTGTTAACTCTTCGATAGTCTTTTGTGAAGTCTGAAGTTGTTCAACTGCAGCATCCTTCTCAAGGATGGTGGCAGATAATTTTGCTTCTAGATCCATCACTTTGGACTCATATGTAGACGCTTCCTCTGTAAGCTTCACATTTGCCTCAGCTAGCTTTCTGCTCTCTTCTTCAAAGTG